>OZ030025.1:37873185-39163185 GCA_964023405.1 Apodemus agrarius | reverse complement strand
ATTTAAAAACTAATTTTATTTTAGATATCTGTGGAAACATCCATGTGTGCAGTTCTTTGAGGCAATGTTGTGGAATGCATTTTTTAATCTTATTTCCATCAGCCAAACTTTGAAATTATGTAGAGCAAAGAAAATATCTTTGAAACTTCATAGAAAGTAAAGAGGCAATTTCATCCTAGGGAAATGAATTATTACTTGATCCCACATAACCAATGTACCAGCGGAGTAAATGTACTGAAAAAGATTTAAAGCAGTTTTCCTTTTAATTTCATGAATGAATTGCATTGCATCATGCTGAAAGTTTACTTATTCCTGATTTATCTCCATAAGAAATAAATTGCTGTTTTGAAACCAATAAAGAACATATTAATTGTAGGTTTTTATTTTATTTTCCAAAAATGTAATTGTTTCTTTACCATGTGTATGTGTGTGCTGAATTTAATCATAAGTAAAGGCAAAGAGAAAGATAGAAATGACACATCAGCTTTTAATAAGTAAAACTCACTCTGACAGCTGTAAAAATAATCAATGCTGCCTGAAATGAACTTGAACTTGATTTCTCTTAGATTTGTTTCCTTCAGTCAAACTTGATTTTGGAGTTTGAAAATTCACTTTCTTTAAGTTCATTCAAACTCCAGTGTAGGCATAAAATTTTGGCAGCCTACTTTTAATAAAGTTTCAACCTCTCCTCTAGCCCACTACCCAATAGAGACAGTGGAAGAGAAAAGTTATAAGGATATGGAGAAGTGGACCTCTTCAGCAATAGCTCTTTAGGGACGAGTTCAATCTTCTTTCTCAGCAATTCAGTACTGTCGTAAACACCAAATATGACTCAGCAGCTGCAAAACAGTCCTCTAGGCAGGCAGACACAAGGCACAAAACAGCAGTTACGGTTCAGTCCTTTCAGTAAGCAGACACCAGGCACTAACCAGCAGTTGTAGTTCAATCATGAAGAGATGGCTAAGCTCTCCAACCCAGCTGAGATGAGGCTGCTGACGAGGCCTCAGGAATCTCAAGAGCAATCCTTCATTTTTCTCAATGAGGGTGTTCCTTACAAGCAGAGCTCAACAACACTATGAACCAATACGTGTATGTCCTTAGTGAAGAATAGCAAGGCTGAGCAAACAAAAAACAAAGTTCAGTGTCTGTGAGGTCATGTTTATACTCCTTCATCACAGGCCCTTTCACAGGTTTGTCATATCCCAAAGATCCTTTCACCTGTTTCTGCTTCGGTAAAAAAATTCTTTCCCATGTCTGCTTTAGCAAGCACCTGTGGGTCCCAGGAAACATCACTTGACATAACTAGCTTTATAAAGAAATGAGAATTTTCCACTTTACTCATATTTATAAAATATTCTGTATATTTAGTATTTCATGTTATTTCTTCTGAAATGTGTTTTAAAGGCATAAACATATGAAAAAGCATGTATGAACATAAAATAAAAAATTATCAAGTAAATCAAAATACAAATTATAAAAATTGGAGAATGTTCAATGGATGATGATGATGATGATGATGATAATGATAATAATAATAATAATAATAATAATAATAATAATACCATTACAGCTCAGCTGTTCTCTGATCTTGTGCTCAGCAACTTCTGATCTTGACGATCTTGATAGCAAGAGTGAAGGAAAGCAAAACTAAGCCACAGGTTCCTCTCCTTTGTACTTTTATATGGCTAATACCAAATGGTGCTTAGTGCAGGTTTTTGCTAATTATGAAAACCCCTCACAGGAATGTCCAGGGGCTTTATATTTAATTGCATATACAGATATGTTGCCTGTACCTTGTATAGTCTCAGCCAGACCCTACCTGCCCTTGGGCATTGGGGACAAGTTGGCACAGAGTCAATGACACAGACTCTGGAAGCAGGTGACAAATACTGCAGCAAGCTCCTCTGAGCACTGCTGCACAATCCTTTTATACTGTCCACCCATGCCCCCATTGATCCCAAGAAAGTATCTATTCAAAACAGCAGTTCCTGATTGGCTGACATTATTTGCATCAGAAATTACTGCTCTCTCAGTCAGTCCTCAATTAGGTCCTCCTGTAGGAATGCTGGTGTCACAGACAGTCCTCAATTAGGTCCTCCTGCAAGAGATACTTCTGCAGCTGCATGGTCCCCAGTGTTTACATAAGGGCAGCCCTACCATTCCTGCTACATATCTACCTTTTGTTTTTAGATTTTGACAGCCTAGAGGGATCAGATGTGCCATTGCCTCAATATTGTTGACCCCTCCTGAACTGTGCCTGTCTTAAGTTGTCCTGTCTTCTAGGATCTTACCCATCATTGACTACCAGCCCTCAAAGAACTATCACTTTAGAGTCCAAGAGGCAGGCAAGGAGCAGCCTACATGGTGGTCTCACAGATCTCTGACATTCATGCTTTGATCATTTCCTTAGTGGGCTCGCAATCAGGATTTTTGAGAGCCGTCATCACCTGGAAGGTCAGCTTATTTATGGAATGCTACCTGTAGATATGCTGTGTGAGACACTTAAACAAAGTAACTATTAGTATGACAGTTCCTCCCATCTTAACATAAGTAACTATTCACAAGGGGTCTTAATATTGATCCATAAGAGATGGCCACCCTTTTGGAGAGTAAGGGGGTGTAAATTAAGACAATTAGAGGGACCATATAAAACCCCAATATACTTCCAATGGGGTCAGATCAGATTTTAATGGGATCCCTGTTAACATAAAGAGTAATACTGGAAGCATCATTTGAAGCAAACCACCACATACCAAGTGTGAGGTTAGATGACAATATCAGGTAGTCCCCGAGGAATTTTACACCTTTCCATCACACAGCCTCCTTCTGCATTGATATGATTGAGGAGGCAGGCATACAGGAGAAAAACAAAACATGGCTGCAGTTTTTCTATAAGTGTATTCATCAGAGTTTTGAAGACAATAACATATGTCCCAAGTGTAATTATGTTGTGGACAATATTAAGCATC
Source organism: Apodemus agrarius (assembly GCA_964023405.1). Classification (NCBI taxonomy): domain Eukaryota; kingdom Metazoa; phylum Chordata; class Mammalia; order Rodentia; family Muridae; genus Apodemus; species Apodemus agrarius. The sequence continues at coordinate 39,160,216 of OZ030025.1, read as the reverse complement.
TCAACCCTAATTACTTGGTGAAATGAGCTCATTCTCAAATAGAAGCAAAGATTTGAGGAAAAGAGGTTCAAATTGGATCACTCAGTGAGTAGCACCAACGGGCAAGGTGGCAAATTTTTCAAGTTTTGTTAGGCACTGATCAAGATAACCTTGATTTGGCCAATGTAAAACTCACGCTGGAAATACTAGTGCAGACGGACAGTGAGGAGCAATTGAGGGACCCTTGGAAAGCGAGGCAAGGGTGGATGTTATATGCTTGGGGGATTCTTTGTAGATTTGTAGTCAGTAAGTGGAAGGTAAAGTTCCGTACCTAACATGTTGCTGTAAGTTAGATTACCATTAAAGTCCCCTTAAATGTTACTAGGAGTGAGCTGGGGATACCTCCAACGTGGACAGAGTAGAAGAGCTAGTGAGAGAGGGACCTTGGACAGAGGCACTAGTGGACAGCTTGATGCCTGATAGCTGGAGGGCTGTAACAGAGGTGCCCTTATCCTCATCACTAAAATCAGCCTGTTTGCCTGGAGAAAGTGGGACGGGGTCAGTAACAGAAAGGTGAATGCTAGCATGATCCTGCTAGCGTTTGTTATGGGAAGTCACCACTGCCTCTGGGGAAGAATTCTTAAGACTGGTGATGACTGCAAAGAGGAACAGGACAAAGAACAAGGGAAGGGTAATCCCAGACTGTACCTTGTGCTTGAGGGCAAGGAAGAGAACATGCACCCTAGAGGTCAGGGTCCCACATGTTCTCCGGGGATATCCGGGGGACCAATATAGCAACTTAGAGCTCTAATTTGTGGTTCTTTGGTAGTAGAGGAGAAGGAACCTATGATGGCAACAAGCACAAAGGAAACAAACGATGAACAGACATGACAAAAAAGACATAAGAAATGACAAAAGTCGCGGTGTACTAAGCAATGGACTCTCTCAGGTGCAGCTCAAAGGTCTGGATGCTGTACCCTGGAAGGAAAAGGCTTTTCAGAGCTGATCCCTGGTACCACCACTTGGGAAACTAGCTCCTATGTCAGGTACCAGGACAAATCCAGATCAAAAGGGAAAATGATAGGACAAAGACAAAGAAGACAGAAAAGATGGCTGCTGCAAGCTTATTGAAGCACAATCACCCAAAGACGAAGAAGAACAAAAATGGCCGCTGCACACTCTCTGCACCCTCGCCACAGCATGTTCACTCAAAGACAAAGAAAAAAGAAAAGATGGCCACTGCACGCTAACGGCACCTTTGCCTCACACTCGATGCACACTCACTCTTGAACTGAATTGAAACCAAAATCAAGATTACCAGGATGGACAGACAGAAAGACAAGGAAGACAGGAATGGGGTCCATGTGCTCATCTTTGAGGGACCCATACATAAAACATTGAGGGGCCAACTCACAGAAGAAGCTACCAAAGGGGGTACAATAGCAGCCCCAAGAGAAGAAGAACAGATCAGGTCAAACCACGAGCATAGTCCTTGCAGCAATAGGCAAAAACAAGTCCCCAGAAAAGGAGGCTGGAAAGCAGCCACAAAATGAGGACGATCAGTCCATTAACCATGTTGGGTGCCAGATGTTGTCTGTACCCTGTACAGCTACCTGCCTTTGGAGGTTGGGCATGATACACTTCAGTTAAGTATCAAAATTAATCATTACATCAACCTTTGTTCTTACAGGCACAAGTAATTAAATGCAATGTGTACCAAACTCTCTTGCTGGATAATTTCAATATGTGGTAACAGTGTATCATTAAAAGAAACCAAAAACTTGCCCATTCCTACAAAAAGAATTACTGAGACAGGTAGAGTGTGGTGCTACTGAAACTTTCAAAGGATAGTTAGTCACTTAGGCAGCAATTTTATTAGAAAGATGTAGAATGCCATATCCCAAAGAAGCCAATGACCCTGTAGAGTCTGAATCCTGGGAGCCTGAGAAAGAAAGAGAGAAAGAGAGAGACAGGCAGACAGAGACAGACAGAGAGACAGAGACAGAGAGACAGAGAGTCAGAGAGAGACAGAGACAGAGAGACAGAGACAGAGAGAGATATTATACACATAAAGTTAGAAGACAGACCAAGATAGAGGCCTGAATCCACCTAATTCTTTCACTACAGATTTCACCTATGCTGCTAACTCTATGGTATCTCTGTACCCTGTGGAACAGGAATCACTCAAACCAAATGGTCAACAGCAACTGCAGCTAGACACTGACCTAGAATTGAAATTCTTTCTTCAAAACAGTCTTCACCTTGTTATGCATCTAAGGCCTCAATGAAAATTTACATTGGATGGTGTTTTCTCCAAAATACCCAACAAAGGAGAGAGACAACCTGTAGAGACCACCTTCAATAGATTAGCATGGCCACCAATTGAGGGATGGGGCCACCCATGAATCTCAAAATTTTTAACCCAGAAATGTTCCTGTCCAAAGGAAAGACAAGGACAAAAAACTGGAAGAGAAACTGAAGGAAAGGCCATGCAGAGACCATCCCAGAACCTAGGGATCCATCCCATCTACAGATACCAACCCCCCACACTATTGCTGATGCCAAGAAGCCAGGAGCCTGTGATGATAGTTCCCTGAGAGATTCTATCAGCACCTGATCAATACATATGCAGATACTCACAGTCAACCATTGGACTGAGCCTGGGGACCCCAGTGGAAAAGCTAGGGGAAGGACTAAAGGAGCTGAAGAGGATTGCAACCCCATGCAAAGAACAATATCAACTCACTGGACCACCCAGGGCTTCTAAGAACTAAACCACCAACCAAAGAGTATACATGGAGGGATCCTTGGCTCCAGATACATATGTAGCAGAGGATGGACATATCTGATATCAATGGGAGGGGAGGCCCTTGTTCCTTTGGAGGCTTGATGCCCCAGCATAGGGGGACACTAGAGCAGTGAGGTCAGAAGAGAAGGGAGAGGGGGGATGGGATGGGGGGGTGTGGAGATGTAACTGGGAAGGGGGATGTAATTTGAAATGTAAACAAACGAAGTGATAAATTAAAAAAAAAAGATAAAACACAATAAAAGGGGGGAAAAAGAACTAAATGGCCTTTCTACTTGCCCTTAGAAAAATGAAAGTCATTTTGGTAATGAACTTGTGTCTCCTCCAAAACTGACATCAGTGGTAGTGCTGGTGATATCTGTGGCCTACATGTCAGACAGCTCCAGAATTTAGGATTTTATAAATAGGAGCACTATGCTTTGCCTCATGCAGATTAACTTTAGATTTCTCACTTAAGAAAGAAAACATCTCAGTTGTACATGCCTCATGGGGAAAAAGTTGTTGATTCACACTTGCTGGGCAAACAGCTGATGCTACATGGCCCCCTGTGGTCAGAGAGGAGCCAATCCTGGCATGGGGGAATTCCTGTGATGTGCCAACAATGTTTTACAAGTAAATGCTTAATATATGTACAAAATTGGGCTTGAAGTGAATATCTATACCAAACCTCTTGGTTTTCACTTAAAATTCACGTTTCATAATCTACATATTGCTCTATATCCACACAGCTATGACCTGTGACCTTTATTCTGATCCTTCAGATGCAAAATAATAAAAATCTTATTTCTAAATTGATTGTTCCTGTACACCATGTCATTAAACAGGAAGCATATTTATTTATTCTGTTAGGATTTACAGTCTACCTATTGTGGGCCAAATTATGTAGTAAGGTATAGGAATTTAATATTAAATGATTGAAAGTTTCCCTGAATTTGTTCTTATGAGAAGACAGACAATGTCTCCTAAATGAAATCTATAGCAGGATGGGCATTATTCTTCTTAATATGTCTTCCAATTTGTCAGAAACATACATCTGAATTAGAAGTACAAAGTCATATCATTTTGTTTAATAACTCTTCTTTGCCCTGTTTTATTAATCTGCTGTTCATGTCATTGAAATATTGCAATGTTTCTACTTTTTATGCAAGAATCCACAGAGAAAATCAATAATTAGCATTATACTATGTCCGCTTTAAACTAATGATATAAGTAATCTTCATTTTATTCTCTAATATATTGCTTTTATGAATTCCAAAACAAGAAACTATTTTACAAAAATTGATGTTTTATTTCTTGTGCTTTTTGCCATAATAATCAATATTATCAATATACCAGAAAGGCAAACATAGTTAATTATATGTGTTTTATGATAACAACTTCATTTGATGTTTATGTTAATAATTTTAAACAATTAAAAATTACTAAGACCATTCCAAATGTAATAAAAGACCTAATTCACATGAAGATCCTATTGAATTAACTGCTTTTAGTTTGTTTTGTCTAGAGTGCCAATAAAAGCACTTACTATATTGAATGTGAAAACAAAGTAATTTCAAGAAATGATCAGTATGATTAATACTTTTAAAAACCGTATGATTTTGGAAAAATGTAGTCTAATGGCTGAATAGTAATTCATTTCCAGAAACCAACGTGTGAATCCTTGCTTTGGTACTTACTTAGGGATGCTGAGTAAGCAATGTGATTTCATACAATGAGGACACGGATGAGACTGAAAATGATGAAGATAAGGATGCCCAGACAAGGCCCTCAAATTCAGCTTCCGTAGATACCATTGCCTAATCAAGAACTTAATGAATACAAGCTCTAAGTGGTTATGATACACTGGGTGTTGGGAGAACACCCTGTGTTTGCTACCACTCCTGGCTGTGCTCTTAGACACCTAAAGAAGTTTTAGATAAGTCTTTTCAATGTTTATATAAAGTCTTTGACATTTTTTTTAGGTATGGGCAGGAAGTGTTCCTGTGAGAAATACGATTTTCAGAGGAATTTGCAAACCTGTACAACATGCATAGTATACATAATTTCAAAGTTTTTTTTTTCTTTCTGTGGGAAGAAAAGTAAATATAGTTTTTAAAATTGCAATCATTTCTTAGTCAATGCTAAAAACTACTTTTAGTGAAAATATAAAAAGCCAGTGGTTATGCCCAATTAAATCCTGTAAGAAAATTAAATTGACTAATTAATGTATATCAGAAAAAAATCAACCTCAAGAGAAATTTGGCATTTATGAAGCTGGGTGGCTGTCACTAGCCATGAGGACAGAATCCAAGAAGATGTCAAGAGTTAATCAGTGTGTGAGGTTTGGGTCTATAACCTATTATCTGTAAGTATACTGTAACTATGCTCGAGTGTCACAGAGGTGATCTGGACAGGACAGGTGAAACTGTTGTGAATGGCTTTGACCATGAAGAGGGCACCTGTGGAACTGCCTTCAGGCTTTTCCTTTACAGTAGAAAACTTGATCATGAGGCATAATGTTGGCATGTCAATAAAGGAGTTCACTGGATACCTCTTTCTAATTATAAGTTATCAGTGAAGAAACCAATAGGCTTTACAGAGATCTCTTGTTTTTCATAATTTTGCATAGGGTGCTAATATTCGCTGAGTCTTTTTTTTTCGTAAATCAAACTTTATCTAAATGATCTACAGGACAATTTTTTGCTATAAGAATGTAATGGAAAATATAGGATTCAGCATTCCCATTTGATATGTGAAAAGTCTTTGGTTGTCATGAAAAATCATTATGCACATTTTAAACATTTGTGAATTTAAGAATTAATCATTAAATATTATTTGATGTCCTCAGTCAGTGACCTTTACCCCAGAAGGTATAGTCACATTTATTTGGAGGCCAGAGGATCTTGGGACATGTTTACCATGCCAGGAGTTGTTGACAGACAAATTGACTTTTAGTACAGTCTTTTTTCCTTTTATCTTTGGAGCCACAAACCCAACACCTCAACCCCCAGAAATCACTTTTCCAAAACAGTGAAATTCCCCTCACTGATGTGATATTGTATTTAAAAATATTTGTGAAAAGTTCAAACATTTTTTCCATGAAACTTGAGCACTTTTATGGTCACTGAAAGACAATACTGAATAACTGAAGAACATATGGTAAATACACAGAGTAAAATATTATTTAGTTATAAAAAGAATAAAATCCTGTCATTTGTAATACCATAGATGGAACGTTTGGTCATGAAATTAAATAAAATAAGCCAGGCACCCAAAGACAAGTCTGGTATGAGTTCAGTCACATGTGAAAACTAGCATCTGAACTAATAGAAGTTCAAGGTAGAATAAAATCTATCCAAAGTGGAAGAGTAGAAGGAAAGAAAAGAAGACAAAAGGTGCTGTTATATTATACCTTGACAGAAAGCTCATGGATAATATGGTGCACAGAAAGGTGCTTACATTTATTTTTTAATTGTGTGTTTATATGCTGTGTGCATGATCCAGGGATCATTTCAATATCTTCTTCAATATCTGCTGGAGAACTTATACCTTTCTTTTTTTCTCCTAGACCAACCACTATTGAGATAATTTTGAAGCTGACTTCCCAAAGACCATATATTTAGTTTTCATTGTACATATGATCATTTGTCTCACTCTTATTAAAATGTTTTATCAAAGCAAATCAATCACATAGTGGGTCATAACAAAAATTTTGAAATGAAACTAGCATATCTTATATCACTCATTCTGGATCTTGATCCAGTAATACTGATATCTTTATTCATAAAGACCGACGCCAAATTTAAGTAGCCGGAATGCTGCTTCTGTCAGGACCTTGTTTTCTTTAACATATAGTGAATCTCTTAACTACTATATCCTTCAGCTTCTTCTTCTATCATCTAACACAGTTCCATGATTTTTTGTGAGATTGGGTGAAATTGCTGGTTGTTATCCAATTATAAAACATGTTCTACAATTAAGATGGAAATTCCATATGTTTTGTGGTCCATCTTCTTCACAAGAGACAAAATGTGGTGGCAATAGCTAGAGAAGCTTTGCAGGATTAAAAGCTGACCAATGGTATACTAGCAGTAGGTTGATAATTATCAATTATGAAAATCCTATCCCATAATTTTGGACTATAACCATCTTAGAGAACATAAATACTCTCAGCACACACACCAACTAGTTTACTATTTAACACTATCTGTCCCAATAAGTGTTGTCTGGTAGGAAAAAATAATATGTGAGTGAACCAAGCATAAATCTACAGCAATCATGGAGATCAGAACATCCTCTATCGTCTTAAATATTTTTGTTAGATCAGCTGTTAAAGTAAGTAAAAATAAGTTTCCCTAATTGTTTTTCCTGTCAATACATAGTGGTAATAGAGTTTTAAGATGTGATCCACATGACAGACATCTAAGACTAATTTCCACCAGAATCCATTTTTTTAAAAACATATAATCCATGCCTAGGACAAGTGTGCTACACAGTAAGCATTCCTGATTTAGTAAGGAGACACAGAGAGTAGTGTTCAGAAACCTTGGAAAGCCTGAAGTGGTTTAGGAGTGTTATCAGCTCATGCCTGACTTTTATTAAGTGTATCACTGTGCTTCTAGTCAAATTGAAATTGCAATCCCTAACTCCTTTATAACTGAGGTAAACTTAGAAATTATAGTAATTTATGCAGTAATATTATTGTTTAAAGAACAAAAATATCAAAATCCAGGCCAACAATGAGCTAGTTAATCTTCTCAATACTTTCCACGAGCCACTTGAAATCATCCTCAAACAACTGTGAAACAGGAAGGTCTTATTTTACCAAAGAGAACTGAATAGTCTCAAAAGTACATCTGCACAGAAAAAAACTAGGATGTGGCTTAGGCATTCTTCAATATTTTTCTGTAGCTTGATTTAATTTACATTTACCCAATTCTCTCCCAATATTGTGTATTATTCTCAAAAATGTAAATTAATTCCTACCAGTAAGCTAACTGCTTAAAGTGGTCATTTTAGTTCCCAGCAAAAATAATATGCGTACTCTACAAAGCAATCCAGAAAGAAACCACATTGTGTTTGAACAGAGCAGAATTTTCAAACCTGACACAAATTGTTGGCAACTCAAAGAAGGTGCCCTAAATCCTTCTGAGTTATTTATTTATTTATTTATAATTTTATTTGTTGACATTTCAAATTTTATCGACCTTCCTTGTATCCCCTCCACAAACCCTCCACTCTATTCCCCTCCCCTTTGCCTCTAAGAGTGTATTCCCAGCATCAGTGGCAGGGAAAACACTTGGTCCTTCTGAGTTGAAAAATCTAGTGGAACAGATAAGTTTGTGAGTCAGTTTTTCCTGCAATGTTATTTCTGTTGCTATAGTAAAACAGCATGACTAAAAAATGCAAGTTAAGGTATGAAAGGTTTATTTGGCTTACAACTCTCTATCACTGTCCATCTCTGAGACAGCCAAGCAATGTCTCAGCAAGTTAGTTCACACCACATCCAAAGTCAAGAGTAAAATGTAACAAGTGTCCTTCCTTGCTCTCACCCAGTTTTCTTCTGTCTCACAGAGCTCAGAATGATCAGCTGCCAAAGGAATTGTCCTTCCCACACTGAACTGTGTCTGCCCCAGTTAACAAGATTATTCACTACAGACATGCTTCCAGACCAACTTTATCTAGATAATTTCCTCAACTGATTTATCATCTCTGATTTATTATGCATTGTGGTGAGTTCTCATTTAAAATTAATCATTATTATCTTATTTCATAAATTATGAAGATTTAGACATGATATGTTCTTTTGTTTGAAAGACAACCCAGGAAATATATAATAATAAGCCTCTAATCAAAGACTCAGTGTTTCCATTCTTCTTATATTCACCTTTCATTAGGACATTAATGAGGCATTAATTGGCCACTGGTGCTTGCAAAAATTGTAAATGTTTTATTACATCTTAACTTAATAGCATATTCTTGGATGTATTTTAAAGGTATTGTTCAGAATTTCTAAATAATTTTTTGTAAAAGTTCCAAAGAGTAAATATTGCTGCTCATTGCTGTACTATGAAGATTATCATGTAGAATTCCAAATTTTCTTTATAAAAAAATACTTTGCCTGTATTCTATTCATTACTAATATAAAAATGTTCAGTACTTTTAGAATTGACTAAAGTATTCAAAAATACATTATTGGCAATAATAAGACATGATTCTTCTACTGAAACTCTTAATAATTTTCCAGTATCTAGGGAAGTAAAACAATATGTATGTGAAATTTATGAAATGTATACTTTAAGTATCATTTTATACATTCAATGAAACACTATTTAATATTAGTAGTAGTAACCACACAAGCAGTGCCAATGGTGCTATATCCCTGCTAAATATTACTTACTTTGGCTGTAACCTTTCAATTGAATATGTGAAGTTTTCCTATTTACTCAGCCTTTACAAAAACATTTAATGGATAAGAGATTTCATATTACAAGAACAAATAGAACAATTTTAATGAGACAATATTGCCATCTCAACAGCTAAGTAAGTTTTGAGGCTTTACTAGCAGTAGATATTTGTTAGGTGACAAATAGTATAGATTCCCAAATAGTTTAATCTGACACATTTGTTAGTTAAATAATATAATGGAAAAATTGTGAAAAATCATAGGGCCTCAGAGTGAAATACTAAGAAATTAAGGAATATAAGCTATAACAGAAAGAGAAAGCCAGGAATTAAGACTTATTAGTAATTAGTGTGCATTACTTATGACATGGCATAGACATATACATGTTTACTGTGAGGACATTGGAATGTGTTATTTCCCTTCCTCCTACCAAGGAATCACATTCCTATCTTCTCATCATAAACACATATACAATTTGCATATTATATAAAAATGAGCCATTCCTCTTTTCAGATTCTCTTTAACATTGCTTAGCACAGTTGTTTCTATTTGCCTATGGATATAGTAATTGTATTCATAAATATGGATGCAAGTCCTCCATTATTTATGTGTAACTTTGGTTCCATTTGTTGATGACTATCCATGTTTTGCCACATCTTGGCAATTTTGAATAGCACCCCAATAAATATGGATGTACAAGTATGTCTGTGGTATGCTAACATTCTTTTCATTTTTTGAGGAACTACCCATGTCAGTTTTCTTAGTGGGTATACTCATTTACATTCCTCTTAGAAGTCCTTAAATGATCTTTCCTCCCTCAAATTCTCAGCTTGATCTGTTATTTCTTTTCTTTGTGATAGCTCTTCAGGAGGATATAAGTAGAAAGCCAGTTGTAATTTTGATATGCATTTGTCTGGTAGATAATGATGTTGAACATTTTTTCCTATCATTATTGGACATTTGTAAATTTGTCCATATTGACAGAATTTTTAAGTTATATTTTTAGTAACTTTGAGAATGACATACAATTTACTTTTGATCATACTTAACCTCCTCATGTATTCAAAGAGTCACTCAACTCCATTTGTATGGTTGGGATTTAACCTATCCAGTGGAATTATCTAGGTGTATTTGTAGGACTTTTAACAGTCAGAATGAGTGTTTCTGACTCATTTGAGTGCTATTGGAACCTTTTTCTCCTACCGAGTTTCTTCTGCACAGCATCCAATATGAGGGTCTGTGCTTAGTCTTATTGTAACTTGTTATGCAGTGTTTGGTTGATGTCTCCAGGAGGCTAGACCTTTTCTGAAGGAAAATGAAGGAGTGGATCTGGAGAAGGGAAATAGGGCTGTGAAAGTGGGAGGAGTGGAGAGAGGAGAAACTGTGGCTAGAAAATATTCCATGAGAGAATAAAATACATTATTTTAAAATGTATATAAAAAGATAGATATCCAAAATAAAAATATTTTTACTGGAAAATTAGCAATATATATGGCCACTCTTTATGTAAATGTAAAACAAGTTAAGAGTAAGTGAGAATGACTCAGTATAAGGCATGAGAAGCTTTCTTTCCTGTTGTTAGTTAAAGAAATTTAAGGGACTCTTAAAAGAATGTAAGCTATTTCATTTGATCTTTTTCGCCCTTATCTAGAAGTGGAAGATCAGATTCTATCACTGAAGACATGTCCTTTAAGCACAGGACAAGGAGAATCAGAGCAATAGCTCTCATAATATCAGGAGATGACCATTTAAGATGACAAAGGAGAATAACAGCCCAAAGACACAGCAACGACAATGATCAATATGAATAGTTACTGTCCTATTTTTATTTGGACATTTTAGTTTTTGAGATAGGGTTTCTGTGTGTAGTTCTGCCTGTCCTTGAACTTACTCTGTTGTTCAACCTGGCCTTGTACTAAGCGAGATCAGCCTGTCTCTGCCTCCTGAGTGCTGGAGTAAGGAATACATTTCCTGGCTGCTGTTACTTCTTGAAAGGAGCAAACAGAAACTTTGTAATTTTATGAGGTCCCATGTGTCAATTCTTGATCTTAGAGCATAAGCTATTGGTGTTCTGTTCAGAAACTTTTCCCCTGTGCCCATGTCCTCAAGGATCTTCCCCAGTTTCTTTTCTATTAGTTTCAGTGTGTCGGGTTTTATGTGGAGGTCCTTGATCCACTTGGAGCTGATCTTAGTACAAGGAGATAAGAGTGGGTCAATTCGCATTCTTCTGCATGTTGACCTCCAGTTGAACCAGCACCATTTGTTGAAAAGGCTATCTTTTTTCCACTGGATGGTTGTAGCTCCTTTATCAAAGATCAAGTGACCATAAGTCTGTGGGTTAATTTCTGGGTCTTCAATCCTGTTCCATTGATCTGCTTGCCTGTTGCTATACCAATACCATGCAGTTTTTAACACAATTGCTCTGTAGTACTGTTTGAGGTCCGGGATATTGATTTCCCCAGAAGTCCTTTTATTGTTGAGAATAGTTTTAGCTATCCTGGGTTTTTTGTTATTTCAGATGAATTTGAGGATTGCTCTTTCTAGATCTATGAAGAATTGATTTGGGATTTTGATGGGGATTGCATTGAATCTGTAGATTGCTTTTGGCAAGATGGCCATTTTTACTATATTGATCCTGCCAATCCAAGAACATGGAATATTTTTCCATCTCCTGAGGTCTTCTTCGATTTCTTTCTTCAAGGACTTGAAGTTCCTGTTGTACAGATCTTTCACTTGTTTGGTTAGAGTCATGCCAAAATACATACATCTGCATCTGTATTGGTCAGGCTCTGGCAGAGCCTCTCACGGGACAGCTAAACTAGGCTTCTGTCAGTAAGTATTTTTTGGCATCAGCAAAAGTGTCTGGGTTTGGTATCTGTAGATGGGATGAATCCCTAGGTGGGGCAGTCTCTGTGTGGCCTTTTCTTCAGTTTCTGCTCTACTCTTTATCCCTGTATTTCCTTTTTTCAGGAGGAATTCTGCATTAATATTTTTGAGATAGGTGGGTGGCCCCATCTCCCACTGACAGCTGTGCCTATTCACTGGTTATGGTCTCTACAGATTCTCTCTCCCCTTTGTTGGGTATTTCAGCTAATGTCCTACCTGTTGGGTCCTGAGGTGAATTATTTTAAGGCATTGGTTTACAACCCTCATTCCTCTACCATCGCTATTGATGTTATCTTGTCAAGGTGGCAATAGTGGCACTTATATATTAATACCTTTTGCATGACTTTCTTAGATCTACAATCTACAGTATCAAGGTTCACGAACAGGTTCTTGCTCCACAGCTGAAGACAGGGGGCTTTCAGCTATCTTTGAGATGAAGAACAGTGTGAGGTCCCTGGGATCCTGAACAGACAGCAGATCACAAACATGACTTGCCAAGCAGTGGTTCCTCCCTGCTAACAGGGGGAAATCACAAGCACCAATTCAGATGAACACTCCATAATAAAAAGTTCAATTCATCAACTGGCTTTCACAATCTTTTATTTGGGCATGGCCACAGAAACTTGGTCTTCAATGCTGGAGTCATTATTGTCTGTCACACAATGCTTTTTACACTTACCAAATATAGCACCCATGTCATTACATTAATGTTCCATCACCTTTACTATAATCACATTAAGAAATTTGGATAGCAACTGTCACAATAATAATGGACTTGATACATCACTCTCTGCTGCTCCTGTACTTGATAAGTGAAGGATGCTATATTGTAACTTACAGGAAACACTGTGGAAAACTACCAGAACCTTGCCAGCTTTTAATTTTGAGGCTCCATGTCAATGCTGTTCGTATTTTGCAAAAAGTTCCAAATTTTAGAGATTCAATAACAAAGGGTTACTGTATATTGAACTGATATATATATTTTGACATCCTAAAGTCATATGAGTTATTTTGATGCTAATGCTCTTGGGAGATTCATATTGTAACAAATAACAATGAAACAGATAATGTTTGAGCTATTTTGCAAATATACTGGGGAGGAAAAAAAACCTACAAAAATGTAATGTTACAGTTCAAAGCACCTTTCACAACAGAAGCATGGTTTTCAGCAGGTTGTCTTTCCTCAAGTTTTAGCATGTCTTACATGGAAAATAACTCTGTTGGAGTTATTCCCTTTCCAGCTACTTAAACACACTGGTCTGCCAGTTACCTCTTCAGTCTGAATGTTGATTAATGACAAGAAACCTGTCATTACAGTGGATGAAGGAAACACATGAGGGAATTTGGTTAGGATATTGAAGACATTTAAACTGCTTTTAGGGCAGAGTTTGCAATGTGCAATCTATTGAAAAGTAGTCAGGTTGGAAACAGGTCTTTCTTGTTTATGGACAACGTCCTGCCGTTTCACTGATTCATAATAGAACCACAGCCTTTTTAGTCTGACAGCTTAAGCACAGACAAGAAAAGTAAGACTGCTGTGCAAAGTCCTCCCTCATAAACGGCCTCACATGAAGACTTTCTATCTACAGGTTCACAATTCCCTGCCATGGCAAGTCTGTTATTTGGGGAAGTAAAAGTTTCCTTTGGGATAACAAAATGTATTTCAAAGAAGAGAAAGCTGATACATCTCAGTAAAATATGCATGGGAAACCATTTTTTTCAGTAAAATTAATATTTTATAAAACCAAAGGAAAACTCCACATGGCACTTTTCCAAAATGCACAAAACTGCTTTCATCTTTGTGCTGAAAATCAAAATATGATCTTCACTACACTTTCAAATACTTCTACATAAATGGCTTCAGTGTATGGATTAGAATGCACAAGCTCTCTAGAGAAAATGAGTGCTTTCCCCATTTGCAGCCCACAAGCTCAGCTCATAATAAGAGACAACACACATTAATAGCTTTATCAAAAAGGGAGAAAGAACATTTAGAGATGCAAACCATCATTTTGAGGTTTTCCAGGTACCATAATGATAGTTTTTCTTACCACTGAATATTCATGACACCTCATAAAACTAATGATAAACATAAAAATTGATGTGAGCGTTTGACTAATCTGCTCTTATTTGTTTGGAAGAGCTGTCGTAATTGCCTGGTTTGTAAATTAAACATCTGCTATGGGAATAAACAAAAACATAACTGAGCATATTCAAATAAATTGAATTCACTCTGCTTCCATAAATTTTATTATATGGGCTCATCAATTTTATTACACCTGAGCATGGCATCACTGCTAAAGCAATGCATTCTTGAATGTCCTGTTTATAAGATTGAATGTTACTATTTTCTAGGAAAATACAGATCTTATTTTAGGTCTTCTAGAGAGAAATGATCCAATAGCCATGCTGCAGTGATTGAAGTGACTCATCATACTGGTTGAACATGACTTGCAGTTCCACATCCTATCCCCTGGAAAGAACCGGAAGGTCCTTAAAATCATTTCTGCGCTGCAGGAACACATGTCAAACAAAATAGCAATCACTCCATTTTTAACAAAATGAATCTGGATGGTGTTAGACTGAGCCTTATTATTTTAATTCTAAGTCATAACAATGAAACATACAACAGAACAATGAATGACGTAAAGGGCCCCAGTGAGGGAAACCAACATGTGGAACTGACAAAGTGTGGAATGTTTAACATTTGTTCTGTTGATAACCCCTAGAAGTTGCAAATAAATCACCACTTGTATTAGAGTAAGTAACAGTATTTATAGAATTAATCTCTTTTTATGTGTGTGCGTGTGTGCATGTAAGTGTGTGTGTGTGTGAGTGTGTATGTATTAGGCATTCTCTTGTATGTCTATCATCTATGTATGTATGTATTTATCCATGTATCTATGTATCTATCTATATATCTATGTGTGTCATCAGATATGGTTAGATATCATGAGATAGTAATAATATATACATATATACATATGTATATATACACATATACATATTTACATATACACATACATATTTATATACATATAAAATTATATAAATACATTAATATTATATCTTATATATTTATATAAATATATTTTTATTATATATTTATTATATTACTTACAGTCCAGTTAATTCAAAACATGGCTGCCTATATACAGAAGGTCCAGTAAATTTTCAGTTCATGATGTTTTAACTTGGCAGCTGGATACTTAGGGAATCCTGAGAAGGCTGTATTCCAGTAAAGGAATGACCTTGCAGTAAAGGAATGACCTTGCAATAAAGGAATGACCTTGCTAGTGATGGCAGGAGTAAGTAGGAGCCTTCTTTTTCCCTATTCTATATCCTTTATGTAGGTTCCGAACAGAATGAGTAGCCCAGAATTGGGTGGGTCTTCCCACCTCAAAAATTTTGGATTAAAGATATCTTCTGACCTCAGAGACCCAGATTAGAAGTAGATCTTCCTACTTCAGATGATTCAATTAAACAAACATCCCTCACAGATATACTCAGCAATTTTTGGGTTTTAGTAAATTCCACAGGTAGTCATATTAAGAGCCAAGAATAGCCACTACATTATTTAAATGTTTCTGAGGGGATTACTGAAGTAAATAAAAAATAATACAATCAACAGAGGATGAGGATAAATGATATTTGCTTCTTGTAAATGCAGTATTAGGACAGCTGCCTGTGGGCGTAAAATAGTGTCATGAAACATACAATAAACTATAGGAGAGCTGAGAAGTCCTGATTTTATTTGTAAAACATAGTTTATATTTTCCGGGAATTAAAAAAAAATCTTAGAGGTAACAGTGAAAGCCATTCTAGGTGACAATTTCACTTAATTTTTACATAAAACAGACACAAGTACACTAACAGTTTTGAAAGAGAAGCAGATGTATGTAATAGTAAGAAACATAGAACTGTGCATTATTTCCACGTATATCAGAGGTCTGATGTATAGGCTACCGTGAGCAATTCATATTCTCCCTCTCATAGATTCTCTGAAAAGACCCGGGTCATTTCATCCGAGGTGAACTGGGTGGTCTGACAGCCAGGGGGTAGCCTGTGAGAGCTTTGGGAACTTTTGAGTCTACTGTAGTTTATCACCAGCTCCAAACACTAACCAGAGTTCACAGAGGACTTCTCGTTCCTGAACTTCAAAAGCACAGTGTCGATTAATCTTTAGTGAAGCAGGTAGTGTCAGGATTCAAATGAATCTTCTAGGGCAATGATTTAGAAACTCCAACCCGAGTTATCTGGCAATAGCCAGGTGGGCCTGGGCCTGGCCGACTATAAAAGGCTCTCTCTCTCTCTCTCTCTCTCTCTCTCTCTCTCTCTCTCTCTCTCTCTCTCTCTCTCTCTCTCTCTCTCTCTCTCCCACGCCCTGCATTCCCTTACCCCACGCCCTGCATTCCCTTACCCCATCTCTCCACATAGCCATGGCTGGCCTCTATTCCCTAATCTCTCCCTCTCTCTGCCTTTCTACAATAAACACCTTAAAAACCATGGACTGACTCTTTTCATTGGGATCCGCAGTGCTGGAGCAATGGAGCAGGTCTTTCTCAAAGGAGCGGCATGTCTATCCTCCCACAGGGAAATCTCTGCCTTTCCAGCTACATTCACCACCAAGCCAAGCCAAGCCACCGAACTAGCCAAGAACACTTGACCCCACCAGCCAGAGCTCTCCTTTCCTTCTTTCCCCTTCGACCCTGGACTAGACTCAGCCCCCCCAGGCCCCCACCCTGTTCTCAGCTCCTTAGAGACATCCAGCAGCATCTGGGGTATCCAAGACTGAGACCCTGTCTCCCATTGGTCTCTTTGTGGCCTGGGGACCCCCCCGAACCTGACTCAGGCAGTTTCTATGGGGACCTCAGACTGCCCTTCCCCACCCATGGAACAGTGTCCTGTGGCTTCTCCCAGCCTGACTCAAAAGTCAAACTTCTTGTATCCTGCCTTGCCCAGAGACCCGAGCTCTGGGCTGGACACAGGACTTCCTTTTCAACCCACACACCATAATTATAATACACAGAATTGGGATATAAGGGTCACCATAAGCAAAGGCAACTGGGATACATGGTGAGACCTTATCTCAAAAACAAAACGTAATCAAAATCTTTCCTCATTGTCCTTGCTTGTAAGGAGACATCAAGGGATTAAATGTTTGACTAATGAATTACACAAGCAAATGCCATGTGAAAGTTTATAGTCCATCTATCTGACGTTTTCCTTGGTTTCTCTTCTCTCATCTTCCTGCTCACACAGAATGTTGATAAGAAGCCTATACTGAAGCAGACATGCTGGAGAATGATGTGAAAGTCATAGCAACAATGGGAAAGATGTTTTACCTCTAACCACAAGCCACCATTCAGTCAGAGTCATATTTACCTTAATTCTTCCATGTGTCTGAACAATCCATCTCTATACTTGTGAGGAATACTTAAAAAGCAGCACTATCCCAAAGCGCTAATCACAGCTATTCTCTGCCCTGGCAGGCTGGACAGCCATGTACTGGCAGGTTGTGGCTGGCCTGTTCTTGTCTCCTGGAGACTCTTTGACTCAGAGCTCCAAAATCTCTCCACCCAGCTAGTTGGTAAGAAGAGGGAGGGGAGATGGGTAGGGGTTTTTTGGAGAGGTAACAAGGAAAGGGGATAACATTTGAAATGTAAATAAGGCAAATATCTAATAAAAAATAGAAAAAAAAATCCCACTGGCCAGTCGCTACCATGCCAGTCCCATGCTGCAAAATCCCCACAGCCTTTTGTGGTACATATCAGGCAAACTCACGCTTTGCCTCAGTACCTTTCTCTCTGGAACCTGGTAGCTGTGTGAAGGAAAACACCACACAAACTTAGTTCAGAAACAACAGTAACTCAATTGCTGGGCACAACAGCAAGAATCCTAATCTTGTAAGCCATATTGAATCTTAATCCTCTGGTGGCAAATCCAGTAGCCACATCTTGTCCTCTCACTATCCCTGTCCTAAAGTCCCCATCTCTCTCCAGCCTACTGACTGTCTTCCCTTACTCACCCAGTGATTGGCTCCTCTATTCATTAGGGGATGATTCACGAGAAGTCACCTGAGTACATGACTCATTTCTTGTTCCAGACAGCTCTTTCTGGGAAAGGGGTGTTAACATCAAAATGCAAACAATATCAGGGCCATCCACAACATATATTTTCTAATCTGATGATTTGTCATTTTCATTTCTGCCTTTTAGTCCTTTAATCCTGTTCCTATATTTACACACATGTAAATATACAAATGTATACATATATCATATGTTTGTATTATATATATATATATATATATATATGTATACATATATATATATATGGGAGATTGTGGTGTCATTCAAATAATTTAACTATTGTATAATAAAATAATTTAGAAATTTTAAATAAAGATTAAAAATGATTTTTGAAAGCACAAGTGTGTGTGTTCATCCAGAAAGTGACTGATAATTTAGCACTTGTGAAGGTAAACAAATATATCAAACACAAATTTTGGGCATATTTAATTAATGACAAGACATCTCATTTCAAGGAAAATAAGCCTATTTAAATTATTTTAATGTCAAAGAACTAGGGAGGAAAACCATGTAACAGTATAGTTGTCTGGGAGCTGTGGTTAGAATGTATATATCTAGCACAGACTCGTGTGTTTAAGCTGAATTCCCAGTTGATGATGCTGTTTCAGGAAAATGTTCAACCCTTAGAAAGTGGGGCCTTGTGGGAGGATGTTTGCATCACTGGGAAGAAGTGTTATAGACCATAGTCAAGCCCACGGTCCCAGAATTTGTAAACAGAACACAAAGGTGAATGCCAAACATTCAGATATTTTCTGTGATTCCTAATTGACCAAGATCAAAGTAAAGGTATTTATTTTTGTGCTGCTACTATGGAATGCAAGAAAGCGTTAAAACCAAGAAAAATCTCTGAAGGTAAAACAAGTAAAAAAATGAACAAAGATTTGAGGATTGTATAAACTATTATAAATAAGGTAATCAAACACTGTAACATACGATCTCTAGAATCAGAAAGGCTAATTGTTCTTGTCAATCAAGTCTATCATCTCTTTTGTCCTCAGTCAAATGTCCAGCTCCCATCAATTACTATGGCCCAAGACTTGGTCATGTGACATTATTAGTATCATTAGTCCTCCAGGAATAAGAAAATTTTCTTAGAAAAGAATTCAAGAAAGACTACTATTATCAGTTAAATCAACTCAGTAATAATAGAATAGAAATGTGATTTTCATCTTCAATTTTGGTGAAAGTGGCTGTTTTGAAACCCAGTGAGTTTATCAGGGTTGTGTGTGTGTGATTATGGGTCTGAAACTGTTCATTTGATTATATTTTTATTATATAATATAGCACAAAATATGTAGATATTCATCATATTATATGTGTTATATCTCTGTGTTTTGTGGATATTTTAGTATTTCTTATTTTGGTGGGTTGTATTGTTGTTTGGGTTGAATTTTGAGAGGGAGAGGGAGAGGGAGAGGGAGAGAGAGAGGGAGAGAGAGAGAGAGAGAGAGAGAGAGAGAGAGAGAGAGAGATGTAGCTGGTTGGTTGGGGAAACAAAAAGCATATGGGAGGAGCTGGAAATGGAAAATAATATGACCAAAAATATATAGTAGAATGATTTTAAAAATAGTAGCAACAAACAAAGCAAGAAAATGTAGGATAAAAAGGATTCACTGTTGTTCATGGTCGCAGAAAGGCAGTTGGGACCTTTGGATGTACTTTCTGTGGAAAATAAGAGGCTACTACTATAAGGGTGCTAAATACCATTTAAATGCATCTGTGGTATCAGTCCAGGAGTCAATGGAAACATATTAAGACCTGTCTAATCATTTTTGGGGTTACAGGAGTACCATTTCTTGGAACATTGGCAAATAAAAGGAAGTAATTAACCAAAACTAATGTGCTTTATTCTTGTTTTCATTATTTAAAAACAGGGTCAAAAGTCAAAAGTTAAGATCTAAATTCAAGGCTTTGGAGAAAACTGAGAAATACTATACATAGATTTTTTTCCATCACAGACAGGGACATCCTGCCATTCCATAACCCAAAACACAAATGTAACAACATTAAATTGGTACAGCAGGTTGCATTTATATATTTATATATTATAATTTCAAAAGCTAGGTCTTTCTGAAGGAGTGGCTCTGAGGAGAGGACATGGGAGGTGTTGGGTGGAAGGAAGGGAAGGAAAAAGATATAATAATGTGTTTAAATTCCTTTCTGTGAACATTCATATACTGTGCAAAGCAGTAACTCCCAATATAAGATGTGCCCATTAACTTCAAAATTAATAACTAATTACAAAGTTAATTGGTCCTCCTAGTTCAGCACTGAGGCATGAATTATAGCATCAGCTCTACCCTGCTTCAGCTATATCTGTACACTAGATGTCAATAACACATCTATAACATGATTCTGGAACCTTTCTATTTTTAATGAGTTAAAGGACAGCTTATATTGATGAAGGCTACCTACGAAACGTGGTTTCATCTTTAGTTCTAAGGGTATTAAATATAGCATATTCACAGAAAGGTAATTAGATTATTTACTGATTATATATGCTACCCTTATATTAAGTTTCATATAGATAATTCCAACCAGAGTTCCCGGCACAAGGAAATAACAATGACCAACTTCCTGTGATTTGTATTGCAAACAAGTTTTTAAAGCTGTAAGAAACTTAAATATAAAAAGAACATCTCACATATCTTTTTTTATTCTTTTTTTAAATTTTCTATATTCTTTGTTTACATTCCAAAGTCTTTCCCCTTTCCTAGCTCCCCCCCACCATATGTCCCATAAGTCCACTCCCCCTCAACTACTCCCCAATCACCGCCCCCCCCCACCATTTCTCTGTTCTGGATCTACAAAACTGGATCCAATCTTTTTAGGCCCAGGGTCCTCTCCTTTCTTCTTCTTGGGAATCATTTGACTTGCTAATTGTGCCTTGAGAATTTAGGGCTTCTGGGCTCATTAATATCCACTTATCAGTGATTGCATATCTTGTGTATTCTTTTGTGATTGGGTTAACTCGCTTAGGATGATATTTTCCAGATCTAACCAGTTGCCTACAAATTGCATGAATTCATTATTTTTAATTGCTGAATAGTATTCCATTGAATAAATATAGCACATTTTCTGTATCCATTCCTCCTTTGAGGGATATCTGGGCTCCTTCCAACTTCTGACTATTATAAACAAGGCTGCTATGAACATTGTGGAGCATGTGTATTTATTGTATGCAGGAGAATTCTCTGGGTATATGCCCAGGAGCGGTATGCTAGGGTCCTCTGGAAGTGACATGCCCAATTTTCTGAGGAACCGCCAAACTGATTTCCAGAGTGTTTTTACCATTTTGTAATCCCACCAACAGTGTAGGAGTGTTCCTCTTTCTCCACATCCTTGCCAGCACCTGTTTTCTATTGAGTTTTTAATCTTAGCCATTCTGACTGGTGTGAGGTGGAATCTCAGGGTTGTTTTGATTTGCATTTCCCTGATGACTAATGATGTTGAACATATCTTAAGGTGTTTCATCGGCCATCCGAATTTCTTCTGGTGAAAATTCTTTGTTTAGCTCTGTACCCCATATCCGACAGAGGGCTAATATCCAATATATACAAAGAACTCAAGAAGTTAGACCCCAAAGAACCAAATAACCCTATCTCACATATCTTCGTTTCAGGTAATATGATATTTGTAAAAAGGGTGGGAAACTGATAATGAAGTGTCCTTGAAGGAAAAATACTTAAAAAGAAATCTCAGTGACTACTAGCATAGGGTAAAACTTCAGGCATATGATTAAAACAAATTTTTTTAGCTCAAGACTAGGGATAGTGTTTAGGTCACACATTAAATATTCTCATGAAAACTAATTTCCCTTGTTCTACAAGGACAGAGCAGCACTCTAGTTGCTATGGTTGCTATATCCACAAAAGTATCATTTGGTGTCAACTCTGGTTGTTCTCTGAGATGTCCTTGAAAGCCCATTATCCTCTCTTTTAGTTAGAATAGATTCAAATCACAAATAAAGATGCATCAAGGGAGCCTTGAATTAAAAAAGAAGCATATTTAAAATCTAACATCATTGGGCAGTTGGTGAAGGACAGTTTCAGGCTCATGTTCTGAAGTCTGCATTAACAGTCCTCTCAAAAGGGCAGCAGGAAGACTGTAAACATATCTCAAGGAGACTTAGCTAGTGACTTTTGATACCTAACTCTAAACAGACACCTCACTCAGAACTGCCCGCTATATGTTAAACTGAAAGAGAATCTGTTCCATATTAATCTGTGGAACAAAAATGAGCAAAAAGCATTAACTCGGCTGTTAGTATGGCCAGGAAAAATAAGGAACCTTCCAGTAACTCATTCAACCAAACAAATTAATATTTACTATAGTTTGATGCACAGCACGAATCAAGTCCCGAGTGAATATGTGTTGTTGACATGGTCATAGCCATGTCAAGGGCACCAATGCCAGATGACCTTGAGAAGGGCGAAGCTTGTCCTTAATCTGGCTTAGGAAAATTGACAAATCATTCTCCTGGTTTGAGTATGAGTGTTGACAGAGTGTAGAGAACACTTGTACAACAACTTCGTCCTAGATGTTTACAGACAGAGACCACCCACCAGGCATAGGTTAAATCCTTCTGTCTGTGCCCTGTGCAGTAGGCAGAAAGGAAGCCCTAATTTTAAGGAAGTTCAAAGGAACATGTACAGATATTGAACCCTGTGTGTTCATGTTCAGTGATATCCTCTGAACATGAATATTTACAATATTTACAAGCAGTGGTTTCCATCAGACCTGAACACAGTTTACTGCAATGGTGTGTGGACATGTGCTTGTTCTCTAGTAGAATATGAAGGACC
This sequence comes from Apodemus agrarius, assembly GCA_964023405.1. Classification (NCBI taxonomy): domain Eukaryota; kingdom Metazoa; phylum Chordata; class Mammalia; order Rodentia; family Muridae; genus Apodemus; species Apodemus agrarius. The sequence continues at coordinate 39,137,266 of OZ030025.1, read as the reverse complement.
GATTTTTACTTAAAGGAAAGAAATTTTTAACAACCTCAGCAAACCCATCTTGTGAACAATATTGGCATTTTCTGTCAAACCAAGGCAGCATGATTTAGGATCTTTGTTTCTGGGAAGTATGCAGGCTTAAGGGTAATTTTCTCTTTCTCTCTCTTTCTTAGATAGCTAGCCTCATAATGAATGCTTTAATCATTAAGAAACCCATTTAAGTCTTTTACTTGGACTGTTCTGAGTGTCCTTATGATATCAAAGTCACTGGCAAAATAAATATATAAAATATCCCTACAATGCTTTGTACATGTAAGTTGGAAGCTAAGATATATCAAAATTCAAAGAAATTTCTTATCCATGACAGGAAGTAAGACATTACCTAGTATTGTGCTGTATAATTCAGAACCTTATACATGAATAAGAAGTGTCTTAAACTCAAATGACTTTTAAGATAAAGTAAAGCAAAGAAACATAAACCAAACATGAATTTTCTACTGAAAATATCTATAAGGTAATTCTTTATTTTTTTAAATGACTTCGGATAAGATCTCTTTGAGTAAATAAGAAGCAGCAGATCCTCGAGGTATGTCAATCCATAGCCTCTTTATTTTCTGTCATCATGGTCTCCTGAAGGATCTTCAAGTGCCATTTCCTACAGTAGTATCACCATCGCTGTTGCCTCTACTTCCTATCTTCCTGTCTGTTTATCCCTGCTCACCCACATATAGGACCCCTGACATTAGTCCTTTAGTCACTGCAACAACCACTGATGTGGTAGGAAAAATCCCATTGTTTGTTTCCTCCATACATTTTTACATTTCTATTAGCTTTTCAAAATTATAGAATGCTTTTTGTTCATGTATACTAAATGTGAAATATTAAATATTGTGTATTATTTATTAATATTTTATTATGTAATATATATAAAATTCAGCAGAGTGCTTTGCATATATATGTGTATATATATATGTATATATATATACATATATATATATATATATATATATGGTGTGTGTGTGTGTGTGTGTGTGTGTGTGTGTGTGTGCATGTGTGCAGTGAAATTACAGAGATCATGGTTTGTTAGAAACTTTGAGTATGAAGCTGGAGTGGTAGATTGCTCAGTGATTAGGGATAATCCTGATTTAGGACACAAATATCTGGATTACATCACATCCAACTGGAATTCCAGTTCCAGGGAGTCCAGGGCCCTCTTTTGGCCCTTGTAGGCATGGTCACACAAATAGAACATATGCACATAAATAAGTATAAAAGGAAATAGTTAAAACTTAGAAGCAGACAGTTTATTATGATAAAAATTCAGAATTGCATTCAAAGTGAACATTTGCTTTTCTAATTCCACAGGAGGGCAGCAAAATTAATTACATTTTGAGAACCATCCTTTTCCATAAAGATGCTAGGGATAAAAATGAGGAACTCAGAAAGTCTACTCTTTGAGGCCGTTTTACTTAAAAGCTATAGCTATGTGAAGTTACACTCTACAGTACTGAAGACTGAACAGGAAATTAACTTTCCTTTTAAAAACACATTTGAGGTTTGTAGATATCTGTCTTTCATTGACTAGGACTAACATTCTAAGTCAGGTATTATTTATGATGATATTATTAAATGTGAGGAAACAATACAGTAGAGGCATGATGTCTTATCTGGAGCACAGGATAAGGAGAAAATAGTAAGAGCTGTTATACAGGGAGGGAAACAGCAGGAAGAGTTACTGGGAAAGATGGTAGAGACCTTAGGGACAATTAAAGGAAATATTGCCTGGAGTAGAGAGTGTATCCTGAGAATGGACAGGAAGAGACACAGACTGTTGTAGGGACCCATGGCTCCAGCCAAACATGTACCAGAGAATGGAATTGTCTGGCCTCAATAGGAAGAAAAGCCCTTTGTCCTGAGAAGGCTCAATTCCCCAGTGTAGAGGAATGCCAGGGCGGTGAGATGGGAGTGGGTGGGTGTGAGGGGGATCATCCTCACGGAAGCAGGGAGAGGTGCTATGGAAGAGGGGTGTTCCTGAGAGGAAACTGGAAAAGGGGATAATATTTGAAGTGTAAATACATAAAATATCCAATTAAAAAATGGGAAGAGAGAGAGAGAGAGAGAGACAGAGAGACAGAGAGAGACAGAGACAGAGAGAGACAGAGACAGAGACAAAGACAGAGAGACTATAAAAAATAATTTTAGGGTTAGCTATTTAAAAGAAAATCAAATGACCCAATGGAAAGAAAGTAAAAGTAATATAAAAGAGAATTTTCTGTCTCTGGCATCTGCCACTGTATGGCAAATCTCCTACAATGACTCCAAAATCATATCTAGCACACGGAGAAACAGACCACCACTATGAATTACTGTTATTTTCTATGTGATCTTACCATATTGCTTTTGTAGATCAGAGGTATGTTACTGCTAATATGCTCAAAAGAAGTCTTTATATTTTCCTTTTTCATAGAATAGGGGTCATTAGGTTTGTGTGGAGCATATTCAAAAACATGTTTGCTTTAATTATTTTATTGTGAGATTATAGTAAAATTACATTTCTTCTTTTTCCTCCCTTTCAAAGTTCCCATATCCTCTTTACACTCTCCTCATATTCATGCTGTCTTCCTTCATTAATTGTTATTGAATGCATATGTGTATTTGTCTGTATATATATATATATATATATATATATATATATTCTTTTTATAAACTCTTGTTCTTTGTAATGGTAGTTGTATGTATATTGTCTGTGCTGACTATTTGGCACTAGAGAAACAATTGGTGTGCTCTTCCCTGGGAAGGACTGCCTTTCTGGCTCTTCTCCTCAGTTGCCTGTAGTCCTTTGTGTTGGTTTAAAATCTCATAGGGTTTCTCCTATCATGCTTGGCATGTTCATTGGTATCCTTGTTCAGCAGTCATGTTAAGACTCTATGGGTGAATCTTCTGAGAGTACCAGAAAGCACAATCCAAAAGGAAACTCCCTGATATTTTGGTTCTTAACAAACTTTCTTCCCACCCCACCCCACTTTTTCTGTGAGCAATTTGGACTTTATTTACATTTCACTGTGAGCAGAGGATATTTCTTATGTTACACTTCATCCTTTCAGTATTGGTCAAGAAGCTGGAAGGTGGACTCCTACAGAACTCACACAGACAGAAGCTAAAGGGGCCTTAATGTTACACTGGATTCCTGTCTCCTTCTGCTTAGAGGACTTCCAATGATAGAAACACGTGAGACACCATACAAACCCATTTGTGGCAATTTCATGTGCAAAAGTTTACTACCTCATTGAGGAAAAATTGCACAATGTTACAGAAGCCTGTAGATAGATGTTTTGTGGGCTTATCTCCTTTTCTCTCCTTATATGTATGACCCATAAATGCAATCATGTGTAGCCTTTATATGGTCTATTAGAAATATGTCACAAACTTAAACGAGGTAGCATTAAATATTAAACAAGCTTAAACAATTCTAGGTGACAGTCTAATTATAAAGGGACCCACCTAAATCTGTTTTATTCTCCTATGCTAATTTTCTCCTCACTCCTTTTTCTTGGAATTATATTTCTAAGACAATATAGCATCACACAAACCTTTACTTTGCCTCTTTCTCTCTGAGGAGTTCTTTGAACTATTTGTAACTGAATTGATACAAAGAGGAGGAGGAAGAGAAGGAGAGCGGAGGGGGAGAGGAAGAAGAGATAGAAGAGGAGGAAATAAAAGCAGCAAAAGGAAAGAGGAAGAATCTCATGATGTCCTTGTTCTTAATAGCTGAGTAGTATTCCATTGTGTAAATGAACCACATTTTCTGTATCCATCATGAGTTTTGCAGGCAAATAGATGGAACTAGAGGATATCATCCTGACTGAGGTAACTCAGACCCAAAAGGACATGCATGGTATGTGCTTACTAATAAATGGATATTAGCCAAAAAAGTGCAGAATATACAAGATACAATCCACAGAACTTAAAAAGGTTAACAAGCCAAAGGACCCAAGTGGAGATTCCTCAATCCCACTTGGGAGGAGAAGAAAGCAATCACAGGAGCGGGGAGGGAGGGACAGAAGAGGGTGAGAAAGGGGACAAGAAGGGGAAGAAGGGAACATGATCTGTTATCAGGTTGAGGGAACAGGACTGAAGCCCTGAAGGCCAACAGAAAGAATAGAAACAGACAACCTTGGGAGGTAGGAAGTAGGGGACCCTCTAGACTATACCAGAGACCTGGGAGGTAAGATATTCTTAGAAGTCAAAAGAAGGTAACTTGTAGAGCCCACCTCCAGCATAAACATGGGGCATCAATTGGAGAGATGGGCTTGCCATCCCACAATCGAAAATTCTGACCCAGAATTGTTCCTGTCAGAAAAGTGCAGCAACAAAAATGGAGTAAAGCCTGAAGAAGAAGAGTTCCAGTAACAGGCACTAATTAGGATCCAGCTCAAGAGAATGAATGCCCCAAGGCTTGACACTATTACTGATGCTATGGTGTGCTCACAAAAAGGGGCCTATCATGACTGCCCTCCAAAAGACCCAGCAAGCAGCTGAAAGAGTCAGATGCAGATATTTACATCCAACCAACGAATGGACAGAAGCTACTGACCCCTGTGGCTGTATTAGGGAAAGGCTGGAAAAAGCTGAGGAGGAGGAGGGTGATCCTAAAGAAAATGAGCAGGCTCAACGAACTTGGGCTCCAAGATCTCTCAGACACTAAGCCCCCAACCAGGTAATATACACTAGCTGATATCAGCCCCCAACACATATGCAGTAGAGGACTGCTGAGTCTGGACTCAGTCAGAGAAGATGCACCTAACCCTTAAGAGAGTTGAGGCCCCAGGAGTGGAGAAGTCTGGTGAGGCAGAGGGTGGATGGTAGGGACATTCTCTTGAAGACAAAGGTCGCCGGGGAAGGAGGTATGGGATGTGGAACAGTCAGAGGGTGAACTGGGAGGGAGATAAAGTTTGGACTATAAAAAAAGATTAAAGAATCAATTAAAAAATTAAAAGGGGAAAGAATCCAGGACGTGGAAATTGTACCATATGCTGTTCCAGTATTTTATATACTCCCCAGTAAGTGTGCTATGAAGAACCAGAGGATCAGTGACTTTGCTATGAGATTTTGTTTCATGGTAGCCTCAGAAGCTACACCTTTATAAACATACAGCCATGATCTATACTCTTTAGGCCATCTCCTGTTACACAATAGGGATATGGACAGAGAAACTATGGCTACAGTGATGTAGATGTTTCCTTACCATGGTCCCTATAGCTATATCTGACATAAACTCTTAATAGTCTAGTATTGATGTATGCTAAACATGCATTCTTCAATAAATTTAGTATTTCTGCTCTCTAAATGATAGAGACTTGTCATTATTCACCATATAGGTATTGTGGATATTTGATAGACATAACCTAGCAAAATATATTGGTCACAAAAAAATGGAAATAATACTGTGTGGTATGTCTGTAAGAGTCCTATGGTATGGATGACAGAACAAAATCTTTTTTAACACAGCTAGTAGAAATCTGAGACATTCATAACCAGGAAAAAAATTAAGTTTGAACACCTTCAGATGTGCAAAACAAACACCAAGGTTTAACTATCAAGTTGTTTATAATTGCCTATGAAATCTACCTGTTCCCGCACATCCCTGTATCAAGAGAGGCCTTCAGAACACACTTAAGAACTATGCTAAGATACATGCTTATAAGAAAATACTTATGACCCAAGAGATCAAAAAATGCTAAAGATATCTGTGGGAGAAATTGAGTTCATGGACTATCTTTATTAAATCTTGGTGGAAACTAACAATAGAAATCCACAACTTTTAGAAAATAGGCTAGGTGTTCCATGAGAGATAATTATTTTATTTGAAAATTAGTTCTGGGTGCACTCATGGTTACAATGTACCTTATTAAAAGAAGGCATATATGTTGTGCTTTTAATGTAAACTGTCATGCCTCCGCACATATATTAACACTCGGTCTCCAGTTGGTGGTGCTTTGGGGGAAGGTTGTGGACCTTTTAGGAGATAGGACCTCCTGGAGGATGTAGGTCACTGAAGATGGCTCTTTCAGCTTTAAAGCTTGCCCACACCCCCCCCCCGACTTCTGCTGTCTCTCTACTTCCTCATTGTGGTTGCAATGTGTTCTTGCTGCTGTGTTCTTTTTGCCTACAGGTATGTCTTCCATGTCACTATACACTGTACCTCTGGAATGGGAAGCCAAAATCATCCCTCTCTCTCTTTTAAGTTGCTTTTCATAGAAAAATTTTAGCACAGCAACATGAAAGCAACTAAGACAAAATAAAAACAACATATAAAATAGACAGCAATGCACACATAGATCATTGATAACTAGTTAATTATGGTTAGAATCTAGAAATGAATATCATGGATAAGCAAATATGAAAATGGATGTTCAGCTAGGAGCTATATTATTTGGACACTCTGCAGTTACATAATAGACATAAATAAAGAAACCATGGCAACAAAGTTATAGATATTTCCTCATCATGTTCAATATATTTATATCTGACACAAAAATCTTAATGTTGTAGTGTAGATGGATGCTAACAATGTTTTCCCTAAAAAGCGCAGTATTTTTGCTCTAATTGATAGTGCTTTGTTATGGGTTTACCATATAAATATCTTGAATTTCACATAAGCTTCTCTAATTTCTGTTTCTACTTCTACTAACCTTAAAAATTGGAATATGAAGAAGAACAATTTAGTAGAACCAACTATATCAATGCATCTGGCATTAATTTTAGAAAAATAAATTGGTACTGAAAAATATTATGAACAAACAATATTTTTTAAAAATACCTGACAAATTTGAAAGGTTTTAAGTGTATGCTTTGGAAATTTCAATTTATTCAAGCATGGTAAATAAAATACAAATTATACCTTGGGTATTATAAGTTCACTAAAATCCCAGAAAAGTAGGAAAATGTCAGTTGTCACTGTTGTAATGAATGGCCACAACATGAATGCTTATAGAATACTAATGGAAAGCGGAGTTCAGGAGAAGGGAACAGCATTTAAAGAGTTACAAGAAAAAAAATTTTAAATTAGAACCCTGCTACCATTTAACTACCGTCTGTAGATAGAATATAGACATTTCAGATAAAATAAATATGAGACAATCCATCACTTCTTGCTCTTCACTGATTTAACAACTGCTCTAAAAGTAGTTTTTAATCCTTAAGGGAAAGAATTTGAAGAGAAGCGCAGATTGAGAAAAATGTTGTTAAACATTCAAACAAAGAAAGCTGTTTTACCTGTCAAGTCTTATAAAATACAAATGAACAAAACAAACAGACAAGTCCACAATAAATATTACTATGAAACTGTAAATAAGTTATGCACACTGAATGAAGCTAAGTACAGTAAGTTGATCCAATATAGTTGAAAGACTTCTGCATTTTAAAAGAGGTTATTTGTTGAATTAAGAGTAGACATCCTGCTTCTTTGAGCAATAGCTAAAGATAACTTTGAAAAGATAAGTACATTGAGGTGATTACTTAATAACTCTGACACTTCACACCTGATGATGCCTGCATTAGTGAGAATTCTCCATGTCAATGTGCCAATTTTCATTAAAAAGCTATTATATCCTAGGGATTCTAAGCATTCACTATTTCTCTTTGAGAGGAGACTGAACAAATCTTAAAATCCATTGGCTCTAACATTGATAGATCCTTACAGGTATTACTTATTGTCTTAGTACTTGAAAAATGCCAAGTATATAGAGAAAACAGAAAATTACTTCGATATAAATAATTAAATGACTCATTAACAAAAGGGAAGATTAGTCAGGAACTTATTCAGTATTGACCAGATACATATATATTGATATATAAATGAATTGATTGATTGATTATAAAATATTTTGGTATGCATTTAAAGGCCGTAATCAATTAGGTATTCAGTATTCTAGGATAGCTTTAAAATAACGGATAACTCAATAAAAGTTAGGTTTAAATTACTGATGAACTTTTGGAAACTTTTAATAGCACAGAAGTTGTCTGACTAGGGGCAAGCTGAGGTTATTATAAAGTGGCATGATAGATCATCTTTATTAATTAGTATTTTGTATTTTGAATATAGTAGAAATTACATGATCATAAGCATTTGCCAATATGCATCAAACTGGACATTAAATGACAGTATTTTGTATTTAAAATAACAGCCAAACATAATAAAACTTATACTCAGAAGTTAATCATCATAGTAAGTAACAACTGGTCAACATGTAACAATTTAAATTTACTTGTGAACAAACATTGGTTTCTTCCAATTAACAAAACTACCGAAGATTTCCTGTTCTGGCTTCTACTGGAACACAGTTTTTGTTTTTGCTGTCGTTTTTGTTTTTGTTAGTTTTCATCTTGTTTTCACCTTGAAGAAAAGAGAAGGGGTAGATTTTCTGTGAATGGATTAGCACAATAGGCTTCAGGAAAGTAATACACGTAGCTGAGGGAGTAGGAGAGCAAGGATGCAGAAGCGTCACAGAGCTGTGTTTAGTCTGTGGCATTGCTACCAGCAAATACTGTACCAGGCTGAGTGGAAAGCATTCACAATTACTCTCTGGGTTAATGTGATAATGTGATATTCAATTCTGAGCTAATTAGATACTTCAGGGTATTAACCTTTTTCCCTATCATTTTCTTTGCAACTTAATATATACTAGAATTTATACTCTCATAAATAGTTTATTTGGACCTTAGAAACAAATCAGTAACATTTTAGTATAATGGAGTTGAAGTTGGTCGCCCATACTTTGATTCTATTCACTAACCATTTTCGGGGGGAGAGGAGTGAAGATATATATTAATCAAACTATGCATAAAGCCAGTAGGTTCTGGTGAGTAGGAAAAAAGAAATGCCAGTAAGACATCTGTTTTGCTGTAACTCGATGTAAGGAAAGTGGAGAAAGAAAACCAAATGACAGAGCACCAAGATAATTCAACTGAGGTAAATTACCTAGATACTGATTCAAAGCACATGTGAAAGGTCACTAAGAGCTTAGAACTTCATAGTTTATTGACATCAAAGTAAAATGAGGCTGATAAGTTGAGAAATACCAGAGACCTATATTGTTGCAATTTCTTCTTTCAGTTGTCCACATACTATTACCAAAGTACTTTATTTTTCTATAACCCTTAACTAAGATTTTCAACACAAGTTCCATTTTACAACATCGGTTACTTCTATTTATTTAAAATGAAAAAAAATAAGGAGGTTACAGTGCCCTCATGGGCAAAATATTGATTAATAGTAATAGCAATGATGATGATAATGATGATGATAATGATGATGATAATGATGATGATGGTAACCAAAATATTGTTTTTCTTTCCTAAAGTCACTTTTAGATGCAATATGGTATTCATGAGTGAAACAGATTTACTAGGTGTGAATTCTCCTTTTAATGGAAAATACTGTCCAGATGTGTTTTGTGGAAGCAAGATTATCAGTTAATTATAAAATTATTTCTAGGTTAAGTATTTTAAACTATAATTTTAATTACTTCCCATGAGCCACCCAAATGGAGACAAACAAATAATTGAAAAGAAATCCAAATATTCTGACTGTTAGATTGAAGAGACTAGTTAACTGGGAAAGAAGGAAGGATGATAGTATGTTTGAAGCATAGAAGCCATGCATGGCTGTCCATAGGAGGACTACTGCTATTCTATACCACCCTATGCTTTATTAGGAGTTACAGACCATCCTGGAATGCCTATCAGAAATTGTCTCAGTAAATACATAAGTAAATGAATGAACACGTAAATAAACACATTATATTTGTAGGGACTTTTAGTTTCATTGTTAAATTTGTCTTCCTAGGGTGAAATTCTACCAAAGAAATTATTGCTCGTTAGATTTCCATATGTTGATAACTATATAACCTGTGAAGTAAACGTGGGTTATTCCAATATCCACAAAAGGGACAACTATTCTTCCTCTAAGTGAATGAATATTTGTATGCAAAAGTCTTCCATAGAATTATATTCTGAAAATAATGAACTAATTGAGACTGCTGGTCCTCATACAGGGTAGCCCTCCTCCTCAGTTTCTTTCAGCCTTTCCTTAATTCAAGCACAGGGGTTAGCAGCTTCTGTCCATTTGTTGGGTGCAAACATCTACATCTGACTCTAAGTTGTTTGTTGGGTTTTTAGGGCAGTCTTGATAGGTCCATTTGGTGAATACTCCATAGCCTCAGTAATCGTGTCAGGCCTTGGGGCCTCCCCTTGAGCTGGATCCCACTTTGGGCCTGTTACTGGGCCTCCTTTTTTCAGAGAGGAACAATTATGGATCAGAGTTTTGACTGTGGGATGCTATCCCCATCCCTTACTTTCTTTCATCTGGAAGTGGGCTCTACAAGTTCCCTCTCCCCACTGTGGGTATTTCATTGAAGGTTCCTTCCTTTGAATCCTGAGAGAATCTCCCATCCCTGGTCTCTGGTATATTCTGGATGATCCTCCCAACCTCCTACCTCCAGAGGTTGCCTGTTTCCATTCTTTCTGCTGGTGCTCAGGGCTTCAATTCTTTTCCCCCACCCAATACCAATCAAGACCCAGCAGTCTCAACTAATCAGGTCCCCCAAGATCTCTCAAACACTAGACCATCAACCAGGCAGCATACACTAGCTGATCTGAGGCCCTCAACACATACACAGCAGAGGACTACCAGGTCTGGCTTTAGTCCGAGAAGATGCACCTAAACTTCATGAGACTGGGAAGCCCCAGGAAGTTTAGAGGTCTGGGGAGGAGGGTGGGGTGTGGGATGGGGACATCCTCATGGAGACAGGGTACAGAGAGGAAATATGAGATGTGGAAAAGTGGAAGGGTAGACAGGAAGAAAAATAAAATTTGAAATGTAAATAAATAAATAAATAAACAAACAAACAAACAATAGGAGTTGGGACAATTTGTGAATTACTCAATGGTTTAAAATGCAACTCACTGCGCATTAAATGTAACTCCTTAGAAGAATCAGTCATATTTATATTCACATTTGAAAAACTGTAAACAGATTTCCACTTGAATAGTAAATCATGTAAAATGTGTGGTGCAAATAAAGATTATTATTTACATAGTTTAGAATTTAAAAACGAAAATAATGACTAATAAGAAAATTTAGTTATTCTGATGGCATTCGTGGCACTATTACACTGGGGTTCATATTTTGTCAGGCTGCTTGTCACTGTAGCTCTCACAGGGTTCATATATTAGTAAGGTGGATGATTACTTATATTTTCTAGTAATGTGGATAACATATTTCAGGACAATGAAAGCTAGCCAGTAGAAATGAAGCTTCTGGGTCACTTTCAGGCCTATTTCTCCATATTCTATGACCCAAGTATGTGATGTCTTTAGCAATAAGGTTTTATAAAATGCTCTGGAGCATGCCATGATCATTAGCAATATCTGGCAATATTTGGGGCTCTATAAGACATTGCTAGGCAACATCAAAATCGGTATGTTTTACCCAGCACCGTAACATAGCCAATTGTTAGTGTATGTTGTCTAGTAGGGCACTGTTGCTCCATTATAGGCTAACTCCATTTAAACTGTGTCTATGTATGGGCATGCAGAGATTTTAGGAAATTTTTACATTTTAAATTGTAATTTACATTGTAAATTTTAAAATTTACATTTTAGTATCATTGTATTGAAAACAAACAAAACATAATTTGGCGACTATTTTAAACTTTTATTAAAATGCCCATAAAAATGATGAAGTACATCTTCATTGAAGATGGTAGAGGGAACTATCATTAATTAAATTAGTCAATTTGTCTTTTTAAATTGTCTTATAGAATTTAACATTCTTAATGTGTTATCATCTATGATGTTGGGATATTGGATGGAGAGGTACATTAGTTATCATTGGAAACATATGTGTGATAGTTTGTTTTGGATAACAACCTGGTGAGAATATAGTGCCCTGTTGTTTAAGCAAGCAAGAATCTAATTGTTGTCCTGAAGGCATATTATAGTCATGGTTGGCTCCCATATTAGATTGATTAGTTGACCTCAAATAAGATATATTACTCTGCATAATGGAGATGCCCTTTATTCGATTAGCTAGAAGCTGTTAAATTGAGGTTTTAGAGAAAACTTAGTTTCAAGATTACACCATTAACCACTTAGGGTTTAAACCTGGTCTCCTACACTGCACACTTCAGACTTGACTGTCTGATGTGTGAGTCAATCTTTAATAACTTCCTTGACTTAGATAAGTAAAGCACGACTGTTGATAAATGATCCATTCACAGATCTTAGATGTATGAATGGATGAATTGACAGATAAAACATCATGAATAATATGAACTTCCTTTTTTTGTTCTAAAAGGATTAAATGGAAGAAGAGAAATATTGGTGAAAAAAGAAGAGGGAAAATAGACAAGTGTATGACAGCCCATATCTAACATCCAAGTTGCAAAGATAGAAATAATTTTGAAAATAGAAGGTTATATCTTTTCTCATATGTTGAACTCGTAAAGTTTTGTATAAGTCATGAAATTAGAAATGGGATCCTGAAAGGAAGAAATGAAAGAAAGCTATGAAAAAAATGGTAGTCAATGATTAAGTGTGCAATCATCCTGGATGAAAGTGTCATGGTGAAACCTATTATTTTGTACAATTGGCACATACCATAAAATATTAAAAAGAAAATGGTGCTGAATACTATAAAAACAAAAGGCAGAAATGGAGGTAAATTGTCTTCTTTTTTTTCCCCCAGGAGTCAAATCAGCAATCATTACTCAATGGCAGTCCACTTATATTAGTATAATTTGATGATTCTTTTCTATTTTTAAAATATTGTCGCATTTTTTAATTCATTTTACAACCCAATATCAGACCTCCCGCCTCCCAGCTCCTCTTCTTGAAGCTCCTGTTCCCACTTTATCCCTCTTCTTCTCCTCTGAAAAGGAGGACACACCCTCCTCCTTAAGAGCCCTCCCCTGAACTTCAGTCACTGAAGCATTAGGTGGCTTTCATTAAGGCCCAACACAAAGGCCCAGTTAGGGAAAGGAGATCCACAGGAAGGCAACAAATTCAAAAACATCCTGCACTTCAGTTGTTGGGCAACCTACAGGAAGAGCAAGCTGCTTCTACATATGTGTAAGGGCCTAGGTCTAACCCATGATTACTCTCAGCTTGGTTGTTCAGTCCATGAGAGCCACTAAATGTCCAGGTTAGTTGACTCTCTTAGCCTTCCTGTTGAGTTCATATGCTTTGGGTCCCTCAGTGCTTCCCCAAACACTTCCATAAAATTTCCTGAGCTAGGACTATTTGACTGTTAGCACCTCGGCATCTATTTTGGGTGGAGCCTCTCAGAAGACAGTTATTTTAGGATCCTGTCTGTAAGCATAATGGAGTGTCATTAATAATGTCAGGGATTGGTGCTTAATCATCCTATGCGTCTCAATTTGGATCAGTCATTGTTTGGCCATTCCCTCTGTCTCTGATCTATCTTTGTCCTTGTACATCTTGTAGGCAGGTTACATTTTAGGTCTGACTTTTTACAGAAAGGTTGCTGTCATTATCCCTGCACTAGGAGTTCTGCCTGATTACAGAAAGAGGCCACTTCAGGCTCCATATTCCCCAATGCTAGGAGTTTAAGTTAGAGTTACCTCATAGCCATTCTGGAGCCTATCTGAGTTCCATGTCTCTGGTATGTCCTAAAGACACCACCCCCTCTCCCACTGCCAATTTCCATTCTTTGTCCCCTGCTTCCCCTACATCTGATCTCCCAACCCAATCCCCTCCCTCACTCCTCTTCTACCCAGTTACCTCTCTCCATTCACCTCCAATATCCATTTTATTTCCCATTCTGAGGAAGATTCAACCAACCCCCCTAGGAGCCTCCTTGTTATTTGGTATCCTTGGGTCTGTACTTCATGGCTAATATACAAACATATGGTACGTTGCATGATTTTGGGGAGTCTGGGTTGCCTTAGTAAGATGCTATTTTTCTCTATTCATCTATTTGCTTGCAAAGTTTGTGATATCCTAGTTTGTAATAGCTGAGTTGTAGTCCATTGTGCAAATGACCTATTTTTAGTTTGTCCATTCTTCAGTTAAGAGACATCTCCAGTTTCTGGTTATTACAAATAAAGCTGCTATGAACACAGATGAGCATGTTTACTTGTGGGATGGTAGAATATCTGTTAGATATAAGCTCAGGAATAGTATAGACAGGTCTTCAGGTAGAACAATTCACAGTTTTCCAAGAAACTGCCATTTGAATTCCAGAGTGATTTTACAAGTTCACACTCTCACCAGCAATCGAGAAATATTTTCCTTGTTCTACATGCTGTCCCTTGAGTTTTTGGTCTTAACTTTTCTGATGGATGAGAAGTAGAATTTCAGAGTTGTTTTGATTTGCATTTCCCTAATGACTAAGCAAGTTGAACATTTCTTTACATATTTCTTGGATATTAGAGATTTCTCTGTGTAAGGTTAGGGGTCTTGTGTCTGCTCTGGCACAGGGCTCAGCCACTCCGGGAGGCAGGATGTGGAAAGTTTTGACCACACCTACCCCATGCTGTTGCTGGGCAGGTGTTGGGCTATAGGGCACCTCAGGACACATGGGTAAGGAAGCACAGTCTGAGGTGCTGGACTGCTGGAGCTGGTTCAGGGTCCTTGGGCCTGCAAGGAGGCCTGAGCCATCTGGTTCTCAGGCTCTTGGCCACCCAGGCACTGCTGGATGCCATGGAAGAGCTGAGAAAGGAGTGGGGACCAGCAGGCTGGATCTAGACTGGGGCAGGGGAAAAGGGGGGAAACTCTGACTGGCCCCATGGAGGACAGTCCTTGCCTTGATGGTGGCAGGCTTGGGTTTTGGGAAATGGGGTCCCCACTCATCTCCAACTCCTCATTTTATTGATTCTTTGTATTGTTTTCCTTGTTTCTAATTGGTTGATTTCAGCCCCGAGTTTAATTATTTCCAGTCCTCTACTACCCTCTGGTGTGTTTGTTTCTCCTTCTTTTCTTTCTTTTCTTTTCTTTTCTTTTCTTTTCTTTTCTTTTCTTTTCTTTTCTTTTCTTTTCTTTTCTTTTCCTTTCCTTTCCTTTCTTTTCATCTCTTCTCTTCTCTTTTCTTTTCTTTTGTTTTTTTTCTTCTTTTTTATATTTTAGAACTTTGGTGTACTTCTAAATTGTTAGTATAAGAACTTTCCAAATTATTTATTCAAGCACTAAGTGTCATGAACTTTGAACTCAACACTGCTTTTATTGTGTCCCATTTGGGTATGTTGTGTCTTCATTTCACTGAATAAGTTCTGATCCTGTGATCACTCAGTAGAGTATTGTTCAGCTTCCTTGAGTGTATATACTTTCTATTGTTTATGTTGTAATGGAAGCACAGCTTTAATACCTGATGGTCTGAGAGGAAACAAGGTGTTATTTCAGTGTTCATTTATATGCTTAGGCTTGCTTTATGACTGAGCATGTGGTCACCTTTAGGGAAGGTTCCATGAGGTGCTGAGAAGAAAGTATATTCACTTGTGTTTGGGTGAAATGTTCTATAGATATCTGTTAGGTCCATTTCATTAATAGCCTCTGTTAGCTTCATTTTTCTCTGTTTAGTTCCTGTCTTAGTGACCTGTCCATTGGTGTGAGTAGGGTGCTAAAGTCTCCCAGGATTAATCTGTGAGGTTTAGGCTTGAGGAATCTTTCCTTTACAAGTGTTGGTGCCTTTGCATTTGAGGCAAAGTTGTTCTAAATTGAGAAGTTATCTTGGTAGATTTTTCTTTTGATGAGTGTAAAGTGTCATTCAGTATCTCGTTTTTTATTAGATTTGGTTGAAAGTCTATCTTTTCAGATATTAGAACAGCTATTTAAGCTGTTCTTGGGTCCATTTTCTTGGAAAACGTTTTCTAGCACTTTACTCTCAGGTAACATCTGTCATTATTGTAAAGCTGTTTCTTATGTGCAGCAGAATGATGAATCATACTGATTCATTCATTTTGTTAACTTGTGCCTTTTTTATTGGGGAACTGAGATTATTGATCTCGTGTGTGTGTGTGTGTGTGTGTGTGTGTGTGTGTGTGTGTGAGAGAGAGAGAGAGAGAGAGAGAGAGAGAGAGAGAGACAGACAGACAGACAGACAGACAGACAGGGGGGATATTTTCCTCTTTTAGATTTGCTGGTTTTCTATTACTT
Source organism: Apodemus agrarius (assembly GCA_964023405.1). Taxonomy (NCBI): domain Eukaryota; kingdom Metazoa; phylum Chordata; class Mammalia; order Rodentia; family Muridae; genus Apodemus; species Apodemus agrarius. Next base: position 39,121,105 of record OZ030025.1, on the reverse strand, counting down.
ATTTCCTGTGTTTTCTTGGGTTCAGTTACTCTCCTTGCATTGAAGTTATCCTTCTAGGATATTCTGTAGAGCTGGATTAATGGGAAGTTGCTGTTAAATTTGGTTTTGTCATAAAAAATTCTTGTTTTCTTGGTCTCTGGTTTTGCCAGCATCTGTGAACTCTTTGAGATCTTAAGACATCTACTCAAGCCATTCGATATTTTAAAGTCTCTTCTGAAAAGCCTGGTGTAATTCTTTCTAATGGGATTGCCTTTATATGTTACTTTGCCTTTATCCCTTGAGACTTTTCATATTTTTTCTTTGTTCTGTATACTTAATTTTTTGGGTATTATATTAACAGAAGATTTTCTGTTCTGATCCTCTCTATTTGGTGTTCTCTAAGCTTCTTGTGTGTTTACAGATATTTCTTTACATTAAGGAGATTTTCTTTTATGATTTTGTTGAAGATATTTTCTGGGCCTTTAGGATAGGAATATTCTCTTTCTTCTATTCCTATTCTTTGGTTTGGTCTTTTCATTGTGACCCAAATTTCCTGTTTTATGTTAGAAAGTTTTTAGCTTTATAATTTTCTCTGACCAACTTATTGTTTCTTCTATAATAACATCTATGCCTAAGATTCTCTCTTCCATCTCTTGTATCCTGCTGGTGATGCTTATGTTCATGGTTCCTATTTTCTTTCCTAGGTTTTCCAATTCCAAATAGTCTAAAAATGTGTTTTCTTTCTCTCTCTTTGTTTCCTTCTATTTTCTTCCTTTCTACCTTTCTTTCTTTCTTTCTTTCTTTCTTTCTTTCTTTCTTTCTTTCTTTGTTTCCACCTCCAGGTCTTGAGCAATTTTATTCAGTACTTTTATCTGTTTGCTTATATTTTTCTGTGTTTCTTTATGTTTATTTACTCCCTTTTAAAGAGCCTCTACCTGTATCATTGTATTTTCCTGTATTTCTTCAAGGGGTTTATTCCTCTTAATCATCTTCATAAGATTAGATTTAAGGTCATTTTCTTTCAATTCAGGTGTGTTAGGATATTCAGGGCTTACTGTAATATAATAACTAGGACATTATGGTATCATATTGTCCTAGCTTTTCTTAACTGTGTTCTTAAGCTGACCTTTAGTCATCTTGTTATCCCTTGTGTTGGCAGGCCTGGTAGTCCTGATGTGGATAAGCCTCTGGGACTGCAAGTAGTGTTGGTAGTCACTAGTGTTAGCAGGCCTCTGGGATTTCAGGTATTCCATTTTGTCTCTAGTAGTAGCAGGCTTCCAGGAAAGCAGGCAGAGTTGGTAGACCCTTATGGCTTCAGGCTGCTAGTGTCCTGGGTGGGGGAAGTTCAAGCTCATGATCCCTCATGGTGGCAGGCTTCTGTTTTCTTCTGGGCAGCAGCAGACCTCCAGGAATGTAGGTCATATTGTGGCCTCAGAAATGAAGGGCAGTTTTTAATCTTAGCCATTCTGACTGGTGTGAGGTGAAATCTCAGGGTTGTTTTGATTTGCATTTCCCTAATGACTAATGATGTTGAATATTTTTTAAGGTGTTTCTCAGCCATCCAAATTTCTTCAGGTAAAAAGTCTCTGTTTAGCTCTGTACTCCATTTTTGGATAGGGTTATTTGGTTTTCTGGGGTCTAACCTCTTGAGTTCTTTGTATACATTGGATATTAGCCCTCTGTCGGATGTGGGGTTGGTGAAGATTTTTTCCCAATTTATTGGTTGCCGATTTATCCTTTTGACAGTGTCTTTTGCCTTACAGAAACTTTGTAATTTTATGAGGTCCCATTTGTCTATTCTTGCTCTTAGAGCATAAGCAATTGGTATTCTGTTCAGGAATTTTTCCCCTGAGCCAATGTCCTCAAGGGTCTTCCCCAGTTTCTTTTCTATCAGTTTTAGTGTGTCTGGTTTTATTTGGAGGTCCTTGATCCACTTGGAGTTGAGCTTAGTGCAAGGAGATAAGAGTGGATCAATTCTCATTCTTCTGCATGTTGACCTCCAGTTGAACCAGCACCATCTGTTGAAAAGGTTATCTTTTTTCCACTGGATGTTTTCAGTTCCTTTGTCGAAGATCAATTGGCCATAGATGTGCGGGTTCAATTCTGGGTCTTCGATCCTATTCCATTGATCTGCCTCCCTGTCACTGAACCAATACCATGCAGTTTTTAATACTACTGCTCTGTAATATTGCTTGAGGTCCAGGATATTGATTCCCCCAGAAGTTCTTTTGCTGTTGATGATAGTTTTAGCTATCCTAGGTTTTTTGTTATTCCAGATGTATTTGAGAATTGCTCTTTCTAACTCTATAAAGAACTGAGTTGGGATTTTGATGGGGATTGTGTTGAATTTGTATATTGCTTTGGGCAAGATTGCCATTTTGACTATATTAGTCCTGCCAACCCATGAGCATGGAAGATTTTCCCATTTTCTGATGTCTTCTTCAATTTCCCTCTTCAGAGACCTGAAGGTGTTGGCAAGGATGTAGAGAAAGAGGAACACTCCTCCACTGCTGGTGGGAATGCAAGCTGGTACAACCACTCTGGAAATCAGTACGGCGGTTCCTCAGAAAACTGGACGTGATACTTCCGGAGGACCCAGCCATACCACTCCTGGGAATATACCCAGAAGATTCCCCAGCATGCAATAAGGATACATGCTCTACTATGTTCATAGCAGCCTTATATATAATAGCCAGAAGCTGGAAAGAACCCAGATGTCCCTCAACAGAAGAATGGATACAAAAAAATGTGGTATATATACACAATGGAGTACTATTCAGCCATTAGAAACAATGAATTCATGAAATTCTTAGAGAAATGGATGGAGCTGGAGAATGTCATACTAAGTGAGGTGACCCAGTCTCAAAAGAATACCCATGGTATGCAGTCACTGATAAGTGGATATTAGCCTAGAATCTTTGAACACCAAAGACATAAATCACATACCAAGTGAGGTCTGACAAGAAGAAAAGAGTGGACACTGGAGCTAGAATGGACCAAAGCATCATTGTGGGGGAGTACAAGAACAGTGAGGTGGGAGGGGGTGGATGAGGGAGCAGGGGGAGAGAAAAGGGCATGTGGGACCCTTAGGGGTGGGGAACCAGAAAAAGGGAAATGAATTGTAAATATAGAATATATCCAATAAAAAAAGAAAGAAAGAAAAAGAAATGAAGGGCAGAAAGGGCAGAATAGAGCTTGCTGCTGCTGGATTTGGAACTGAAAAATCGAGCACACAGTGGTCAAAGCAGACATCAGGTCTGCTGGGCTTGCTGGTTACCCAGCAGACAGGATTTTGCAGATGTGGGAACTCAACTAATTAGTTCTTGCAGCAGCAGGCCTGCAGGTATGCAAGAAGAGCTGTGGCCAGGAAAATGGAGTGCAGATAACCTGTTTCAAAGCCAATCTTAGGAGTTTCACTTCAACAATAATTTCTAGCAGTCTTAGAAAGAGCTTAGAATCATCTACAATTATGAAGTAAGGATCAAAGCCAATCTTTATTCTTTAAAAGAAATATGGTCCTTCATGGTAACATATGTTTAAAGGGTGACTGGCATATACCAATAGTTTATGATCTATTAATCATCTATCAGTGATTTATAAGACAACATATAGAAATATACAAAATATATATTTCAATGTGTCATTTGTAGTCTCTTGGTCATGCGCCCTAATGATATGGCAGCAGAAACAGGACAGGACACTTAATGTGCTATGTTTCTGGCACAAGCATCAAAACTGAAAATGTGCCAAGGGTTTCTTATTTCCTTCACAAACTATAAGGTTAATTAAAAGTAGCCCCCTGGGCACATAGGCTCCACAGACATTTTTCATGCGAGTTTAAAAATAATGCAGGAAGCAATTATTTCCTTCAATCATACCCACCTGAGGCATCATACACAGATAAACACACACACACACACACACACACACACACACACACGCACATACACACACACACACACACACACACACCATATATCACAAACAATATCTTCAATAACATATGTCGTAAGAAGCAACTCTGTTTGTAACAATTATCCTGTAATTTTATAGTTCAAACTATATTAAATTTAGATTCAACTTTTTGTAGAAATGACTGAAATTATTTTTTCATCCTCCATGCAAAATGCACTTTAGTTATTGGGAGAGATAGGAAACATTCTGCTTTTCATTTCACACATGGAAAGTCTGGTATTCTTAGAATCATATATTCTTCTTATCCTATAATATTACTTTCTTGTATTATACAAAAACCCTATCTGATATGATCTCTGTCTAGCCTAATGTCTTTGTAAATGTATTTTGTAAACAGTACATTCTTAGATCTGAGTTAAAGGACTTCATGATACTTTCCTACGTTAACCTTTTATGCATAAAACATTTTTATACTTTATTGACCAAATGTCCTAACAGAGTCCTAACAGAAATACTATATGAACAGTTTTTTTACTCAGACACTGATAATGTATGGGGAGACTGTAGAATCTTTCGAGGATAGGGCCTTACTTGTAAGAAGAATGTCACGAAGGAACAGGCATAACATTTGGTGTTTAGTTTTGCTTTCTCTTTTCTACTCCTCTTCCAGGAAACATGGAGATGAGGACTCCAACCAACCCTTATGCTCCCTCCCCAGGAACACACCTGTACCATCCATGCATATACACCCCTGCACTGTGGTGGGACTGTATCCTCTCAACTTGGAGGCAAATCAAATCCTAGCCTTTTATGTCATTTCAACTAAATATATCCTCATTGCTACGAAATATAAGCCTAATATAGATGTTGTCTTATGCTAATTATACCTTAATAAAATTCAACAGAGACTCAAACATGTGAAATATGGCCATTTCAGAAAGGTAAAATCTTTTGATGAAGGATGTCAAGATAGTGAAAAACAGGTTGGCAAGAACAGATTTGCTCTAAGAGAAGAGGTCATGAGAGAACGCTTCCAACTAAATGACAGAAGCTGCAATAGATGATATAAATGGACTTTATCAGAAAAGTGCTCAAAGCTTTCTTGGTTCAAACATATTAAAGCAAACTTTCATTCAAATTAATTCAGCATCACTATCAAGAAGAATTGCACATGAATACTATCTCTATGTATCAATAGCAAGAAAGAGCTACCATACTGGGTATAGAGATGAAATATGAATTGATAGGTGAGCAAGATTTATTGCAATTACTTATTAAAATGAATTCATAATTTCAAAATATATAATTCAAATTTAATTCACTGCTATTTGGGTTTTCAGGATCTTTAAAACTCAGTTGCCCACCACTCAGATGTGAGCATAGAAAATTTATTTTAAGTCTCAGCCTATGACAAGTTTCAGAATTTCATGTTTTCAGACCTTATAAAGTTTGCCTTAATAGATTTCTTTTCAAATATGATGAATTTCTAATTGACATGAATACAAAATCCAAGCAGAAAGCTTGCTGATAATTGAACAAAACATAATAACAATTAATAATAAACAATTAATAATAGTTTCCATCACAAGAATACATAGAAACATTTGTTGTGAGCAAAATTAATTAAAAACATCAAATACTTTCTATAAGTAATTAGTTTGCATAGGTTTCATTGTAATAATTTCACAGATGTATATCATATTCTGTGGTTCATATTACTGAACTCACTTTCCTTTTCTGTATCACTTCCTCTTTGATGGACTTTTTCACCCCTCTACTAGTTCCTCCCTCTGTTTTTCTGTGATACACAAATTCCATCACCATCTCTTGGTTTGCTTTCAAACTTCATTTATAGCTCTTTCTTCAAAACTAGGTTTTAAAATATTCATGCATTATCTGTTCCAATCATATGAATGGATTTCTTGACTATGGTATAAAATGTGATTTTAATAAACACAAACTTATTTACATCTCATTTCACAGAGAAGACTAAGGCTACCTATATAAACATCTAAGGCTACCTATATAAACATTTATTTTAACATATAAACAATATGTTAAAATAAAATGTAAGCAAGGTGGTATGAGCCCAAAGAATATGGAAAGGAGACACATATGGTAAATTTCTAATTGACATGAATACAAAATCCAAGCAGAAAGCTTGCTGATTATGGAACAAAACATGCTTCATATGTATATAGTATACAAAGAACACAGAGTAGATACTCAGAAGTGATGCCATCATTCTACCTGCTAGAGATACTGAACCATTCTATAAAAAATTAAAGGGAGAGCATCCAACCAACAGTTCCACAACACTTCATCACCTAGCTCCCTGTTCAAAGCAGTGAGATCTGAAAAGCACCTGTAATGTCGTCCTATGAGGTAGACTAGAAGCACAATAAGAGTGCTCCTTTTAGAAGTCATAATTTTATAGGCCAACATTTCCACCAGAGAAAGGTGGAGAAAATAGACTCTATTATAAAAATCCAGCTGAGAACCTTGGAGAGAAGTGTGAGATGAGATTCTCTAAGTAAAAAGTCACTGGCCAGATGTTGTAGAAAACTAGCTCTGAGGGATAAATGGGTGATCATAGCAAAAAACTTTGTTTTTCTTCATATTACATTCTCTTGTGACTATAGAGAAGGAGGTTTCATACAAGAAGCTCTACTGTGGCAGCTGAGCAATGGTGGTGACTCTCATGACAATAACAATTCCAGTGATTCTTTCTGAAAAGGGGTTAAAAATGAAACTCTATAACATATTCTTTCATCAATTCGAAAGCCAGGCCTACCTACAGTAATCTTGCAAGAGCTCAGTAAGACACATCTCCAGATTGCTAAGCAAAACATCAAAAAACAGTTTCCTGATAGCTAGAGTATGTGAGGAATTAGAGAGCTGGAGATTTCAAGTTGTTTGAAACTATGTATAAAGTTCTGGGCTCAGCTCTGATCTGAGAAAATGATGCCAAATTGCAGAGCAAGAGATTCAAAGATATATGGTTATAGAGGTGGCATTATGACATCTTGAAGTTGGACATGTAGAATGACCAAGAATGAAAGACATGAAAAACTAGGACTGACAGTGAAACTATAGAACACAGATGGGGTGATTCTCAACTTGTGGTCTGAAGCTCACTGCTAAATGATAAAAGATGAATATTCAGGGAGGGATTCAATAATAGTAAGAAGATAATGATCAAAATTTCCCAGAATATGATACAAAATTCCGCAATGTAAAATTAATAGGAAAATATATTTTGAATAGTAAGGAAAAATGTTCTCAATAGATAAAATAAAACATTAATAAGTAGAAACCACAATGAGAACATATTTAGAGACAAATATTTCTAGGCACTGTGGCCAATCTGGCAAAAGCACCAATATTAACATGAATCTTAATATCAGCCAATGAAAAATAAATCATTTGCATGCAGAAAGAAGTTAAAATGAATGGTGATATTTCATTAGACAAAATGCATATGAAATTGAGTTTTTCATAGAGAATAACATTTTTCTGTGTTTTCCTCTCCCCAACTTCTTTGGAGGTTGCAGTAAAAAGGAAGAAAGATCATGAGTTCTAGCCTCACATGAGAGGAGAGAGAGAGAGAGACAGAGAGAGAGAGAGAGAGAGAGAGAGAGAGAGAGAGAGAGAGAGAGAAAGAGAGAGAAGGGGAGGGGGAGGGAGGGGAGGGGAGGGGAGAGGAGGGGAAGGGAGGGGTGGGAGGGAGGGGAGAGGAGAGGAGAGGAGAAGAGAGGAGAGGAGAGGAGAGAAGAGGAGAGGAGAGGAGAGGAGAGGAGAGGAGAGGAGAGGAGAGGAGAGGAGAGGAGAGGAGAGGAGAGGAGAGGAGAGGGAAAGGGAAAGGGAAAAGGAAGAAGAGTAGGAATGGAAGAGGGAAAGAGGGAGGGAAGGAGAGGGATAGGAAAAAGAAAGGAAAGGGTTGTCAGGAGCCATAATGAGAAAAGCTAGCAGGTGATTATCTTGAAATGGCCTGCTTCAGATTATTATATAATCTGGGACAGTTGAGCCCTTATTTAGCAAGACTGTAGGGGACTCGTTTTAGGAAAAATTCCTGCTATTAATATGCTTTTATTATAAAATATATATTAACCAATAAGTAATAGCACACCACTTTGGAGCAGATCTCTGTTTATCTATGAAGATGAACTGTCTTGTATTGTTGCTATGTAGACAAATAGATGACTTAAGTTTTAATGATTATCCTATAAGAATTCCTAAGATTATACCATGATTATTAAGCTCTTGTATAGTGGGACTGCTACTAGGTTCTTTTCTGACAGTCAAAACTGCAATGAGAACTCTGCCAGTCTCCCAAGTGTCACCAGTTAATTGCTCTTTGATGATAACCAGACTTTCTCCTACTCAGAGCACATTCCAAGAGGTTGCAAAATGATTAACCAAAGATCATAAAAAGGGAATTAATGATTTATTATAGGTGCTAGGACAGAAGATAAAGTATTGACTGGATTTATCTATACAAAACTTCACTTATAACTTAGTTATGGGTTTAAACCTACAGTGAGTCAGTGGAGCTGAGACTCCTCATGGATGTTTAGCTAGATAATTATTCCTAATAGATATGTATGTAAACATTTTCTGCTGTAAACTTCTATTCCAATTTATGATTTGATTTTTTCGTGTGAACTTGTGATGAACTTTGTGACATGTGATCATGTATTCTGAAAGATGTTTAAGGGCTGAGGACAAAGAGAAGAGTCAGAACAGAGGAACTGAGATGAGAGGAACAGAGGTGAGAACTAAGATGAGAGGGAAACTGAACTGAGAAGTTTTAGTCAGAATACCTGTTAGACAGAACTGAACTCAAGAACTGAGAAGTACAGGCATAGCTTTCAGGGAAAAGACATTGAAAATAAGAGCATTGTTGTGACTTTAGAGGATGAAGGAACACGATTAGAAGAAGAATGCGAAGTGAAATAACAGAAACCATAGGTAACAAAACAAAACAAAAAACTAAACAAACAAAAAAACAAAACCCTAAGAGAGCAAAGTGCTGAATGCAGAGGGAAAGAGCTAAAAAGATGTTGCAGAGAGCAGAAGGAGTAGGCAAGGCAGGCTTCTCCTTACCATGGGACAGAACAGGTTTTATGGTAAGGTAAGGACAAGTTTAGCATTAAAAGGATGGAAGCCTTTTCTTTCTCTATGCAATAAAGATTGGAGCTCAGTTTTCATCCATAATGAGTGAGTTCTTTCTGCACTGGTGCTTGGTCTTTTGCTCCATATGCATATGTAAGCATGGATATGTGTGTGTAAGTATGCAATTTTGAGAATGTATGCATGTGTGTGTGTGAGTATATAATTGTGAGAATGCATGCAAGCTGGATACCACTAAATTTGTATGGAAATGTATAAATGAGAACTATGCATGCTTAAAGCTGTGTATGAACTTCTGTGAGATTATGCATATTCACTTGTGCAAAAGTTTCTCTTTCTGTGTTATTCTCTTCTCCTGGTTCAAAAGAAGTTTAATGCTACAAATGTCCCCCTAACCCCTAGGAGCAAGAGGCATCTGGACCTAGCCAATAGGGAAAAGGCTCTAGCAACTAATTCTTTACTTAATCTGTTTTAGGATGAGGTGCTAAGTGCCTGAGACTGCAGTTTTTGGCTTGAGAGGAACACATAAGGCAGGTCAGCTACAATAGCATAGTAACTTAGACAAGTAAACTTTTTATTACACAGCAACCCTAAGTATCTCATAAGACAAAGTCTTACCACAGAATGTCATACATGCGCACACACACACACACACACACACACACTCTACACACACACACACACACACACACACACACACACACACACACTCTTCCCCCCTTCCCCCTCCACTGGGTGCCTCAAGAAGAACCTACATCCTGCTGAGATGTAGAGAACACATCCTGCTGAGGCTACCCCTCCTGCGGGCCCCTCCCCTCACCCCAACCTCACCCCATACCCCACCCCATCCTCCATCCCACCCACCCCCACCCCTGGCAAAGGGGGAGGGAAAGAGGGGGAGGGGGCTGGAGAGTACGTTGACAGGAGAAGTCCTTGCTTCATCGTAAAGAAACAGCAAAGTTTGGCTTCTTCAGGTACTTCGTTTCCATTTCTAGAAGAAGAAGAATAGAAGACATACAGAAGCACACCTAGTTAACCTAGCTTGTATTGTGAACTAAGCCCAGAGAACAGTATAATCAACCAAATGAGTGGAGACGTATTGTGGAGATGTATTATTATGTTATAAATTACTGAGTTAGAGAAAGTCTTATTTAACTGTATTAATACTCAAAACTGACTAAATATACATTGTTTAACCATGAATATTTCAAAGACATATAGAATAATAATTGTATTTTTCTTATTTGTTGATACAGAGGGTCTTGGAGGAAAAGCTCCCAATATAACAATGAGGAAGTAATGTTTTGTTTTTTTTTTCAACTGATTTGTATACATTGAAAATTTTAGTATTTCTGCATGGTTACTATTCAGTTAAATCATTATTTTTGGCTCTACCAAACTAGCCATATCCATAGTAGTCTAATAAAATTCTTTTATTTTTTATTTTTTATTTTTCATTTTTTTTTACTGAATATATTCACCAGTTACATTTCAAATGTTATTCCCTTTTCCAGTTCTCCCCTCCCAGAAAACCCCCAACCCATACTTCCTCCCCCTGACTCTATGAGGATGCCCCTCCATCCAACCCACTCCCACCTATCCCCCACACCCATTTCCCCAAGCTAGGGCATCTATGGAGCCTTCATAGGACCAAAGACCTCTTCTCCCACCAATGCCCAACAAGGCATTCCTCTGCTGTACCCTTTGGATGATAGTGTAGTCCCTGGGCGCCCTGGGGGATCTGTTTGGCCATCATCTTTCTTCCAATGAGGCTACAAAACCCTTCAGCTCCTCCAGTCCTCCCTTCAACTGCTCCATTGGGGACCCCTAGCTCAGTCGAATGTTTGGCTGCTGGCATCTGTTTCTATATCCATAAGACTCTGGCAGGACCTGTTAGGAAACAAACATATCAGGCTCCTTTCAGCAAGTACTTCTTAGCACCCACAATAGTGTCAGGGGTTGGTAACTGTTTATAGGATGAATTCCCAGGTAGGACAGTCTCTGGATAGCCTTTCTTTCAGTCGCTGCCCCACACTTTGTCTCCATAATTGCTCCTGTATTCTGATCTCTTTCTCAGAAAAACCAAAGGACCCACACTTTGGTCTTCCTTCTTCTTGAGCTTCCCAAGTTCTGTGAATTGTATCTTGTTTATTCTGAGCTTTTGGGCTAATAGACACTTATCAGTGAGTGCATACCATGTGTCTTCCCTTGTGCTTAGGTTCCTCACTCAGGATGACACTTTCTAGTTCCATCCATTTGCCCAAGAATTTCATGCATTCATTGTTTTTAAAAAGCTGAGTAGCGTGTCATTGTGTAAATGTGCCACATTTTTTGTATTCATTCTTCTGTTGAGATGTGTTGTGATCTGTTGACAGATTTGTCCTTTCCAGCTTCTGGCTATTAGAAATAAGGCTGCTAAGAACATAATGGAGCTTGTGTCCTTATTACATGTTGGAGCATCTTCTGGGTATAGGCCTAGGAGTATAGCTGTGTCCTGAGGTAGTACTATGTCTAATTTTCTGAGGGAACTGCCAAACTGATTTCCAGAGTGGTTGTACCAGCTTAAAAATCCCACCAGCAATGGAGAAGTGTTCCTCTTTCTCCACTTTCTCACCAGCATCTGCTGTCCCCTGAGTTTTTCATCTTAGCCATTCTGACTGGTGTTAGGTGAAATCTCAGGGTTGTTTGGATTTGCATTTTCCTGATAACTAAGGATGTTGAACATTTCTTTAGGTGCTTCACAGCCATTCAGGTTTCCTCAGTTGAGAATTCTCTGTTTAGCTCTCTACCACAATTTTTACTAAGGTTATTTGACTCTCTGGAGTTTGATTTCTTGAGTTCTTTGTATACATTGGATATTAGCCTTCTATCATATGTAGGATTGGTAAAGATCTTTTCACACTCTGCTGGTTGCCATTTTGTCCTGTTAACAGTGTCCTTTACCTTACAGAAGCTATGCAGTTTTATGAAGTGCCATTTATTGATTCTTGTTCTTAGAGCATAAGCCATTGATGTTCTGTTCAGGGAAATTTCCCTTGTGCCCATGTGTTCAAGGCTCTTCCCTACTTCCTCCTCTATAAGCTTCAGTGTATCTGGTTTTATGTGGAGGTCCTTGATACACTTAGACTTGAGGTTTGTACAACCAGATAAGAATGGGTTGATTTGCATTTTTCTACATGCTGACCTCTAGTTAATTGAGCACCATTGTTAAAAATGCTGTCATTTTACCACTAGATGTTTTTAGCTCCTTAGTCAAATATCAAGTGACCATAGGTTCATTTCTGTGTCTTCAATTCTATTTCATTGATCTTCCTGCCTGTCTCTGTACCAATACCTTACAGGTTTTAATCACTATTGCTCTGTAGTAGAGCTGGAGATCAGGAATGGTGATTGCCCTAGAAGTTCTTTTGTTGTTGAGAAAAGTTTTTGCTTTCTGGGTTTTGTTTTGTTCTTTTTTTGTTATTCCAAATGAATTTGCAAATTGTTCTGTCTAGCTCTATAAAGAATTGATTTGGAATTTTGATAGAGATGCACTGAATCTGTAGATTGCTTTCAGCAAGATGGCCATTTTTATTATATTAATCCTGCCAATCTATGATCATGGGAGATCTTTTCATCTTCTGCAATCTTCTTCGATTTCTTTCTTCAGAGGCTTCTTGTCATACAGATCTTTCACATACTTGGTTAGAGTCACACCAAGGTATGTCTAATAAAATTCTTAATATGTTGTCAGAATATTATAAAAATTTTTTACCTCTCTACTCTGATCCTTCTTCTGTCTGTCCTATTCAACCCAATGGTATACCCATGACTAAAGAGCAAACTCTTCATTGGAATATATCAATCCAGAATTGGCTGACATGCAAACATTTACATTAAGTTTACTTGGGTCCAATTTCTTTCAACTGAAGTTTCAAAATCATTTAATGGCCCTGAATTCAACAACATATGATTCCCCTTAAGGATGTGGAGTCATATGGGCAGTATTTTTACAATAGAGTTCTCACTAGTTTGTTTATATCCAAGGGATGAATCCATATCCTTGAAAGAAATATATATAGCAAAATATGAAAAATATTTTAGCATATAAGAAAATATCAAATGAACTATTTCTAATAGAATAAAATAGGATTTTAAACAATATATTTATCAAACAACACAGCAATAAGAATATAAAGGGTTGCTCCTTTATTCTATCCAGAGTTTTATCTATATTTAAAAAAGTAAAAAAAAAGTAAAGACACACTTTGCTATTGTTGACAGTTAACAAAGATGATAATCTCCAAAATTCAATGGAAATTCTTTATTACAACTTTTCATTGTGGTAATATAATAGAACATTATGAGTTAGCTACTATATAAATTGAAATAAAAGAAGCAACCTAAGACTAAAAATTATTTAAGAGGCCAGGAAATGGTTGTATAAGCATTTAGTCACAGCACTTGGGAGGCATAGTGTGAATTTAAGGCCTGCCTGGTATACAGGGTGAGTTCTACGATAGCCAGAATTAAACAGAGAAAAACTGTCTGAGAAAACTAGTAAGTAAAAAAATAAATAAATTAATGAATGAATAAATGTGAGAAATGGAGAGAAAGAGAGAGAGAGAGACAGAGACAGAGACAGAGATAGAGACAGAGAATATCATTAAAACACCCATCTAGTCTTGAGGAATAGGAGCATTCCTAAAATGTGAAAATGAGCCTCTAAATTTAGTTTCAAATGGTTTTAAAATGAAAAGAAAGTAGACCTAGGCAAAGGGAAAATATATGCAAATACTATGTTGAAAACTGAAATACTTTTTTTCTGAATACCTACAATAACATCTTAAATAAATAGTTATAAAACATCTACTTTTACACATGAAGTTCAGTATTAACATATCTTCATATGCCATATGCCCTTCAGTTTCATATTTTGAAGAAAAATATTTTATAGGGCACTGTGGTGGCTATAATGGGGCAGAGTAAAAAATATATATATAAGCTTATACTATAAAACTAACTAATATGATGCTTATGAAAAGGTAGTGAGTTATTAACAGAGGTGCTAGCTTCTGCCCTGTGTGAACACAATAGCCAGCCTCCATCCTGAATCTCACATTGGTCTTCCATTCTAAAGAACCAGTCATGGTCTTTGATATTTTATTGCCAGTGTAGAATATGAAAAGTAGTAATCTGAAGTACCAATTTGGACTTTTTCAATCACCACTTTATGATGCATCATAAGACTTTATAATTCCTAAATGCATCTCAGAAAAGCTCTTTCAAACTTATCTATATAAAAAAAATGACAGAAAGCCTTAACAAACACACAGTGGAGTAAAATAAGCATTGTCAATATAACTTTGCTATGACTTTTTATATTTCCTTCAAGAGACCATAAACTATTATTAGTTAGTCATCCCTGAACTTTTTATTTTGAAATATTTTTTTCTGTACTTTAATGGCTCTGGGGCTTGCATATTATACAGATGATAGAGAATGCCTTATTGTTATAACTTAGTCTGTGTATGTGGAGATGGTTTTGAAATGTGAACTTGTTGCTTAAAAGATAAGTCATGCTTTTACATTGGGTTATGCCAGAGTCAGGCATAAAAGACAAAAAAAATGAGATGTCCTGGAGTGAGTGCCATGAACACACTCCTGTTTCTGCACATAGAATACTATTATTTTATTATTACCTTGCAGGTAAGTAGCTGACTTCATTTTCAAACTGTGTATTAATTGGCTTTATTGAATTCTTGTTACCATTAATCAGTTTTTTGTTGTCATAATACCTTATCTAATATCATGATACCTTATACGATCCCACTTGAATCAGCAGTCCTTGGGTGGAATGTACTTCTCCAGATAGTAGAAGAGATGAGAAAGGCTTAAGGCTGAACAACATTTAGAGCTTGCTCACATGTGGCATATGTTACCCTGATTTTGCTACCAATGATAAAATAAATCATAAACTAAAACCATAGCACAATGAAGCAGGTATAGAAACAGAGTGATTGTGACATCATACACTGATATTTGCCTTCAAAAGAAGTATTCTGTAGCTCATTCTCATTCCAGGTTTTCTCTGAGATCTTGTGGGACTTCACTTCTTCAGGACTCCAAGCTAGCGACATCCTTTCCCCCTCTTAGGCCTGCTTGCTTCTGCAGAATGTCCCTTTCCCACATGGCTCTTAAGTCCCATCCTTCTCATACCACAGTTCCATCCTGATCCTATGGAGCTCCATTTCCCTGCATTCCATTTCCATTATCATACAGGATGTCTCTTTCTAACTCATCTTTCTGCCTGGTTCTTCAATACTTTATTCTCCAGTGCTACCAGATGTCTGATTCTTCCAATTTTCTGGGTCGTTGTGGTCTTTCCTAGATGGGTATTTCAGGTGGGTTCAGCTAGGTCTGCTCTTCCCCATTTTATAGGTCTGCTGGGTTTCTGTGGGACTCTTATTGCCTACACAATCTTGCTTTTTTTTTCCGTTTTTACGGGTTCTCCAAGCTCATTCAGGACTTCATACCCAGCTTTGCAGGGCAGGAACCTCATTCCTATACCATAGGTCTGCTAAGATTCTGTGGTTCTTTCTTCTATATGTGCTATCCTCCATTATCAGACTTTTCTGGTCCATCTTACTCCAAATGCCAACCAGCCTCTGGCACTTCATGTAGGGCTTGCTCTTTCCTACCCTGCAAGACTCTAGATCCACTCACTGTAACTTCTTTCCTTTGTCCATCAGCCAGTCTCTGTATCTTCCTATCCTAATGGTTGTTTATTTCTTTTGCCATGTCACTTCTTGACCCACTAGGGTAGACATCCTATTGCCTCAATCTGTAAATTGCTCCCTCAGATACATTGATTTTATAAATAGTAATGGTGAATGAGATAAATCAGGCCAAGAAAAAAAACCTGAATATTCATATATGTGTTTTTAGATTGAGTACCATAGAAGGCAGTAATGATATTATTAATCATCACCATAATTTATTAAGTTTGTATCAACAGATTTGTATATCTATTAACTATCATTAAAGAAGCTTTCTTTTGTAGTAAATTGAGATCTATGCAGAGACCCACAACTGCCCAGTCTACAAAGAATACAAGACTGTAGGTTGATTGGCTTTAAATGGGACATCTGTGTAAAACTCCTCACCAAAGTTCAAGAGTCACCAAAGAAGAAAGCTTGAGAAGACTGTAAAGCCCAAAGGTAGTACATTTTATAAATGCTGTAAAAAAAAAAACAGAATTTTTTGCATAAGACATTGTTGTTGCACACATGAACTTGTGGTGGCTGCAATTGCATGCACACATCTTACAAAACAAAACAAGTAAAATAAAATAAATTAGAAAAAATTCAAGCCAGTCAAAATCTTAGCTTGGACAGGAAACGCATATATAAGGTCTACCCTTAGCTAACACACAGTTGGTGATGGTTACTGGGAAAGGAAAGTCAGTTATCTTCATGTAGCTTGAAAATACACTGGGATATCCATGCTCTACCATGTGAATATACACTCTTATATATACAGACAGCACTAAGTGGACTCTGAATTTACAGTGGGGATGTGAGGGGTTGGAGGGAAAAGTGGTAGGTTGAGATAGGGTAGGAATTACAGGCAGTGGAATAGAGGTAGATTTGACCAAAACACATTATGTATATATGATACAAGAATATACAAACATGGTTCATTATTTTTATGAAAATCATGATAATATTTTAAGCCTAGGTCTGCAAATTTTAAACAAAGTGGATTGTAAATTAGACAACATACATACAGCACATTTCTAACATTATTATTGCTTTATCATTCTGAAATACAATGAATATGGAAAACTCAGAAAAAATTGCTGTTTAAATAGTTCTAACATTATATCCAACCTGTGCCTAATTCTTAACTCTTTTACTAGATTCTATTTTCAGCAGCATATCAGGCTAATTTAATTTATACTTCTTATTCATTTAATTTATCATATGAAAACAGGATGATGGGAAAAGTATCACATACTTGTGATGCAGAGCACATAACAAAAGATAATTTGTAATTTTGCTAACTATGAAATGTTTCCCAAGGCTTTTATATGTGCCTATGTAAGCATTTTTTACTGAGGAAGTTGCAGGCTATTGTAAAACTCATGATCAATTTTCTATCTTTATCTCTTTGATTGATAATAGATTTTTTTCTCACATAAACTTTCCTGATTATCATTACCCCTCCTTTTACTCCTCCTGGTTTCTCCTTACTTTCTCTCCCAAATCTATTCTCCTTTTGTCATAAGAAAAAGAAGGGGCTTCTAAAATACAATAATCAAATAATAATAAAATAATAAAACTAGCCTATTGTGATAGGTTAAAAAAAAACAAACAGAAGAAAAAGAGCCCAAGAGAAGGCACAAAAAACAGAGACCCACTCATTCCCACATATAGGAATTTCATAAGAAACAGTACACTGGAAGTCACAATACATATGTAACAGATCTATAGGTTAAAAAAAGAGAAAGAAAAACATATATTAAAATAAAAAACAATAAAACAAAATTTAAAAATTATAAAAAGCCTTGACATGACATTATGAAACAAGCAATCTCCCCCAATGTTCTTGAGTTCCTTTTCTGTTGACTGTCTTCCACTGGGCATACAGCCTACCCTTATGAGGTGTTTGGTTCCCCAGTGAAACTCCTTTGAAGAAAACTAAATTTTCATTTGCAAGTGTTAGGGGTGAAGACATTTCTTGACTCTCCTTTCAGCACATTATTTTTTTTATTTTTAGGTTACAAAAGTGGTAAATTAATTAAGGAAAATGATTAGTGATATGCAAGCCAAATATTTACCAGATTGATTTTATAACTACAAAGAGAAACAAGAAAGGCTCATCAAATTTATTTGACTGTGGAAAATATTCAGACAGGCTTTTCTATGTGATTTATATAACATTCCAATAACATCTAGCATAAATCATATGAAATAACTTTATTAGAGCTAAAAGAGTTGGATCATTGTTAATCTTTTGGGTTTTTTTCTATATTCTATATTCTATATTTACATTCCGAATGCTTTCCCCTTTCCCAGTTCCCCCCTCACCATATGTCCCATAAGTTCTCTTCCCTCCGCCCATTCCCCAATCACTCCCTTCCCATTTCTCTGTTCTGGGATTTTTTGTTTTTGTTTGTTTGTTTTGTTTTTTAACTAAGTGTGGTAGTTTAAGTAGAGATAGTCCCCATCATGTGTCTAAATGCTTAGTCACCAGGGAGTGACACTATTAATAGGTGTGGCCTTGTTGGAGCAGGCATGGCCTTGATAGAGGAGGTGGTTTGCTAGGGTGGGCTTTGGTCTCAGTGTCTCAGTTCTATTCTTACTGCCTGTCTTGCCTCATGGATGTGGAACTTTTTTAGCTCCTTCTACATCACCTTGTCACACTGCCACTTCTCCTGCTGTGACAGGAATAGAATAAACTAAACCTCTGAAACTCTAAGCCAGCCTATTTAAATGTTTTCCTTTATAAGAGTGGCCATGGTCATGGTATGTCTTGACAGTGATAAAACTGTAAGAGACTAGGTTTGAATTAATGGCCAGGCTAGTGAAATCAGCATAAGCCATCAGAGGGAAAATATTCATTGTGTTATATATTCTCAGCCTTTCACATAAAGGGAAACATGTAGTATGTTACTTTATGGAACAGTTTTCTTCCACTTAGCTGAATGAGTTTGAGTTTATCCAGCATGTAACATATACTATTATTTCATTCTTATTTAGGGCTAAATAATATTTTATTGTAAGATACCATTTATTTTTTCTTTCATTACCTGATGAACCTCAGGGTGTATATGTTGTTTTGGTTTAGTTTGGTTGTTGTTGTTGTTGTTCTCAAAATGAAATATTTTACTTGTTGGGTTAAGTTACATAATTTACAAACATTTTTCCTTAAAAGTATATTTATTTACTAGTACACCACCTAATGAATTGTCATTAATATTAAGAGTGTGTCCTTACTTAAAATATTGTTTAAATTGTGGTTTTAACAATAAAATTTAAACATAAATACATGACTTCAGTGTCTCCAGAAAAACGTCCTATCCAACTAACTAACATATACCTTCTGAAATTAAATATGATAGGAAGAATTCAGGAAGGTGATTAAAGGAGAATTGTGCTTTGTCTTATATAGTTCACATATCATATTCTTTAATTTGTAAAATATTTTAAAATTGGATTGTTAATGTTCTTAAAACATTTTAATAAAAACATGATATTTTAATATTCTTTGTACTTTTTAAAAGGTTTTTATGAGCTTAAAAAATAATAACTTGCCATTTGAAACAACAGGGATACAAAAGACATACATTTACAGTAAATGAAATATGCCTGCGTATAAAATAAGAATACTGTACAATACAAGTAGAGATAAGAAAGGAATTTCTAGAGACCATGATTGGACAGAATAGTGGTAAGATAAATATGGGGAGACATAAAACAGTAGTAAGCTATCAGGAGTAAGTCTCTGAAAGTCAATATACAGCATGAGACAAAAGTCGTTATATTTTATTAAATAATGACAATTTGCTACAAGGCAAGTATCATGTAAACTCATGAAAGGAGGAAAATAATATAATCCTATGAATTGATATGTATATTTTAGTGTATCATTTATAAACTAAACACCATGTTATACTATTACACATAAAGCATTATCTAATGGAAGATTTCCTTAAGAAAAAATAAATGCCAGCATCTCATATTGTAATTTTAATTAAGTGGTTTCTTTACCTCATTTTATACAATGTGTTTAAATGAGGTATCAAGAACTATTTGTATATTTGTAAATAAGAGTCAGCTTTTTAGAAGTTTTATCATTAATAGTAAGAATCCAGGTATAACCAAATGATGAATAACTTGCCTACCAGTACTGTTGAGAAAGATGAAGAGACATATACGCTCAGGCAATGGAAACATTGTTTTCAAGAAGAAATAGAGAAATAAATAAGCCTCAAGGGCAGAATGTGAACACTTACCCTACTTAAATTAATTTAGAGGAAGAGACAAGCTTCCCTGAAACTGTAAAAAATAGAACATAATACATGAACATGAGTCAACAGTTCATTTATTTGGACATTTTCCTCTAAAGAGGTAGGAAAACAACAATTCTAGCACATTTTCAAGACAACTACTTTAAATTCAGTGAGGTAGGTACATGAGATCCATCTTCAGAAGTACTGTAGGTACCTTGTTTAATTTTGTTTTAAATTCCAAACTAATAATGTTTTCACAGTTAACATGAAAAAAATAAAATTCGATTTTATTATGTTCCAAGTACTCTTCTAAAAAACACTTTAAGCAATATATTAGTAACACTCAAAAACATTGTATCTTATTATTTTGAAAATATGAAATGAATGTGTTGTGGTTGTTTCACACAAAAAAATATCTACCTCTTTGGAATGGCAAGAAAATATTAAATTCATCTCTTCTAAGATATTCTAGGCTTTAAAATTTTTTCTACTTTAAAACAAGTTTCATTTTATAAAGTATGTTTATAAAAATTATGTGGACGTATAAATCTGCATAGCTAATAGTGAGTGACTACTGACATTAATAATTTAGGGATGCTCAACATTAGAATTAGAAAGAGGAAGAATGAAGAGTTTTAATATGCTTCCCTGTATTGTTTTTAAAAGGATGGCATATCTGTTTGTAACAAATAATTTAAATTAAAATTTGAATTCAGGGAGAGGATTTGGTAAATACTTCACTTTTTTCCTTCATGCTTTTATTTCCGGTTTGAAATCTGAACAGACCCTTGTGTACTCATTAAGAGCTTCAAATTACAAAGCAGCCTAGCCCCTTTCACGGATAACCTTTTATTTGGATAAGTATATTAAAAGGTACATTTTAGGAATGTGAAGGTTGTTAAAAGGTTTATTGGATGTCTTAGCAATGGTCTATTACTGTCAAGAGACACTATGACCATAATAATTCTTATAAAAGAAAGCATTTAATTGGAACTTGTTCAGAGTTTCAGAGGCTTAGTCCATTATCATCATGGCAGGAAGCATGGTGGCACATAGGCAGAGATGGGGCTGGAGAAGGAGCTGAGAGTTATATGATTGGCAGGTAGCAGGAGGCAAACTGAAACCCACTGAGCCCTCAAAGCCCAGCCCCAGTGACATACTTCTTTTGGGCAAGCTACATCTACTCCAACAAAGCCAACATTCCTAATAGTGCCATTTCCTAGTAACGAAGGAATGGAATTTATGAGCCTATGACAGTCATACCTATTCAATCCACCACATTCCATTCCACGGCCCCTATTGCTTATTGCCATATCACATTGCAAAAATGCACTCAGTTCAATTTCAAAACTCCCCATAACCTATAACAGTCTCAATACTATTTAGAAGTCCAAATGTCAAAATCTTTTCTGAGACTGATGGAAATCTCTTAAACTGTAAACCCATGTAAGATAAAAATTAAAAAAATCAAATCACATACAATGTCACAGGATATCTCTTATTATTCAAAAGGGAAGAAAGAATGCACAGTGTGGAAAGACTGGACCAAAGCATGACCTAAAACTAGCAAGGAAGGAAGTCTCCTAATTCTGTCTCCCAATCTGATGTCAAAGCACTCTTCAGATGTCAACTCCGTTTGGCTTTGTTGAATTCAAATAACTTCTCTCTCTTTAGATCTATCCCTGTTAGCAGCATTCCTTGGTACATACCTCATGACTCTAGCAATTCAAACATCTTTGGGTCTCCAGTGAATGCAATGTTCAATTTCAGAGCTCCACACAATAGCTTTTTTGGGCCTCCCTACGAGGACACCTATGACACACACCTGGCCTCACAAGTTTTCCTTAACTGAGAAGATTCTATAACTCCTTTTTTCATATCCATATCTCTAAAGCAGACGCACATAATGGAAATTTCCAAGGCATGATGTTTGCTGAGGTTGGAATGCTCAAATGTTCTTGGTTCAAATACAGTTTCAAAAGCTTTTTGATTTTGATTATTTACTTTACAGTCTAAGCTTGGCTATCCTGGAACTCACTCTGTAGATCAGGCTGACTTCAAACTCAAGAGATACCCCAACTTCTCCACCCAGAGTTCTGAAATTAAAGGCATTCACCATCTTGCCCTACCTTAAGCTTTTATTTAATTCTTTTTTACAAGTTGGACATTTGTTTAGCTGGGTGGTGTCCTGCTCTGAGGTCACAACTCCCTTTATTCCATTTAGCATCAGGTTTTTCTTTACAACTTTTATCTCCTTGAGTACAGGACTTTTCACTGTTTGAGTACTACTGCTTGCAAACATCACATGTCCTATACAGGTCTTGCCTCAGCATGTGAGTTTGTCTATACTGGCATCACTGTGCCAATTAGCCCAAGTCTCTGGAAGCAGCAAGAAGCTGCAGCACACCACAGAAAAATTTTGGTGTATTACTCTGTATGGAGTCCTGACAAATGGAGCTCAACTATGGAATGTAAGACAGACATGTTTCATTAGTGAAAAAATCTTCATCACATGTCCTTTCACATGCTTGCTTTAGCAGAATGTCCTTTCACCTGTGTCTGCTTCAGTCCTTCATATGTCTGCTTTAGCAAAACATCTTTTTTCTTGTGTCTGATTCAGGAAAACACTCCTTTACTTGTTTGCCCGAGCAAAATACCATCCAGGACTTTCAAAAGAACCCTCCAGTTTCCACTTAACTGTCATAACCTACATTGCTATCAACACCACTGCCTTCCATAGTTCTGATCGGATAGCCCATGAAGTCCTGCTTAAAGTCTTCAACTGCTTCCCTAATTCAAAGTCCCAAATTCCACATTCTGCCAAAAGGTAGCATGGTCTGCACTACCCCATCCCCTAGTGCCAACTTCCGTCTTATTCCGTGCTTTATATCTGTAAGGAGATATTATGACAATGGCATCATTATACAGAAAACTGTTACTCAACCTGTCTGTTTCTATACTAATACCACACAGTTTTTATCACTACTGCTGTTTGGTCCAGCTTGAGATCAGCGATGGTGATTCCTCTATACTGTTTTTTGTTTTTTGTTTTTTGTTTTTTTTGTTGTTGTTGTTGGTGGTGGTGGTGGTGGTGGTAGTGGTGATTGTTTTTTTTTTTTCCCCTACATATGAAGTCGAGAACTTTCCTAGCAAAGGCTGTAAAAAATTGTCTTGAAATTTTGAAGAGAATTACAATGAACATGCAGATTGCTTTTGGTGAAATAGCCATTTTCCTTATGCTAATCCTCTAGATCACTGAGCATGAGAATTTTTCTATCTTCTGATATCTTTTTAAATTTATTTCTTTGGGGACTTGGTTTTTTTTTTCCCCTTACATTTTTCATTTCCTTGGTTACAGTTACACCAACATATTTTATGGCTATTTTGAAAGATTTTGGGAGATTCCAACTTACATCATCAGAATGGCTAAGATAAAAACCTCAAGTGACAGTTCATGCTGGTGAGAATGTGGAACAAGGGGAACAGTCCTCCATTGCTAGTGGGATTTCAAACTTGTACCACAACTCTGCAAATGAATCTGGTGACTTCGCAGAAAATTAGAAGCAGTTCACCCTGAAGACCCAGCTATAACCCTCCTGGGCATATACCTGAAATACTTCACCATATCACAAGGACATGTGCTCTAATATGTTTATAGCAACTTTGTTCATAACAGCCAGAGACTGAAAATATCCCAGATATCCCTCAACCAAAGAATGGAAACAGAAAATGTGACCCATTTATACAGTGGAATACTATTAGCTATAAAAAACCAAAGGCATCATGAATTTTTCGGGAAAATGGATAGAACTGGAATGTGTCATTCTGAGTGAAGTAACCCTGAGGTGGGACAGGGGAGAGGGCCAGAGAGCCAGGAGAAAGAATGAAGATCTGCAGCTGCCAGGGGTCAGAGTCAGGGGAATCTGTAGGGAATGCCAGAGACCTGGCATTGGGGAGCCTTTCAGGAGTCAACATGGGTAATCTTAGCATAACACTGGGGATATAGAACCTGAAAAGATCACCTCCTGTATCCAGGTAGAACTCCCACTGCACTGAAAAGCATCCTAAACCACCCAAAAAACTTTTGACATAAAATTTGTCCTGCCTAAAATAAACATAGGAATACAGACGGAGCAGAGCCAGAGGAAATGGCCAACCAATAACCTGCCCAAATTGAGACATCTCCCATGGAAAAGCACCAAACCCTGATATTGTTAACACATTGTTATGATTGCAGATAGGAACCCAGCAGCTGACTGAAACAGATGCAGATACCCTCATTCAAAAATTGGATGGAGCTCGGGGACTGCTATGAAAGCATTGGGGGAATGGACTGAGGGACCTTAAGGGGATAGGACTTCCACAGGAAGAACAACAGTGTCAACTAATTTTGTCCCTTGGGAGCACTCGAAGACTGAGACACCAACCAAAGAACAAGCTCAGTCTGGAACAAGGCACCAGCATATGTTACAGATGTGCAGCTCGGTCTCCATGTAGGGCTCCCAACCACTGGAGTGGGGCCTATCCCTAAAGTTGTTGCCAGTCTGTGGAATCACTTCTGCAACAGGGCTTGTGGTTGTCTGACCTCAGTGGGAGAGGATGTGCCTAAAGGTGCAGATATTAATGAGTCAGGGGAGAGGAATATCCAGTGGGAGGCACCTCCAGTACCGAGCAAAGGGAAGGGGATATGGTGGGACGGACTCTTTGACAGGGGCAGAGAGGAGATCAGCGATTGAAGTGTAAAATAAATAAATATATGCATACATATAAATAAATGAATAAATTAATGAATGAATAAATGAATAATAAACATTATTTTTTAAAATAAAGCATTTAACTAAGACTTGCTTATAATTTCAGAGGTTTATTCTATTATCGAACAGGACAGAAAACATGGTGACATGTGATCATACACATAGAAGAAGAAGGAACCAAGAGTTCTATATCTGGATTTACAGATACCAGGAAGAGAGATACCAGGTTTGGGCTTTTGAAATCCCAAAGACTACTCTAAGTGACACACTTTCTCCCATAAGGCCATACCTAATCCAACAGTGCCACACCTCCTAGAAGTACCACTTTTTAGTGACCAAACATTTAAAGAGCGATTCTTATTCAAACTACCACCTTGTAAATTTTAATTTTGAAGAGTCTTAATGACTTCAGTATCTTGAAGTTATAAATATAACTTTAAGAGAAATTTTTAAAATGTTTGAAGATAAAATATATATTTAGCCAATTTTACAACTATGAAAACTGTATGTAGTTTTGAAACATTTTAATCTCACTTCCTGTATTAGGATTCTCTAGAGTAACAGAACTTATAATGTGTCATCATATCATATCATATCATATCATATCATATCATATCATATCATATCTTGTCATATCATATCATATCTATGAGGTTTTTTTAAGAATAGCTTGTGGTCCAGCATTTTCAACAATGGATGCCTGTGAATGGAAGGTCCAAGTATCCAGGAGTGTGTTCAGTCCTTGCGTCTGGATGGTCTGGATACCTCAGCCCTTCTTCGATACAGGTTACAAACCAAAAGAAGTAGACTCTAATGCCAGTGGAAATATAGGCTTGCTAAAGAGAATGAGAGCGAGCCATCAGGCAGAGACAGACAGACAGACAGGCAGACAGATAGAGAGAGGCTTTCTTCATATCCTTGACATAGGGTTTCAAAATAAGGTGTGGTACAAATTAAAGTTAGATCATCTGACTTCAAAGATCCAGATTAAAATTGGCTATTGCCATTTCAAATAATTTAATTAATAAAAAAGTTCCTCACAGGTGTGTCCATTCATTTGGCTTTAGCAAATTCCAGATTTAGTCATGTTAACAACCAAGAAAAGTGATCACACTTATCTAAATATTTTCCCAAATCTTCTAAAATAGTAAAATTATTATGTTTTATCTGTTTCAAATTGCCTCTAAAACTTTCCCTAGAACTACAAATGTATGGTGTAGACAAATTCTTTTAAAATAGTTATTCATCTTTCTCTTACTGTTTTTAATTACTACTACTACTATTACTACTACCACTACTACTACTACACTACTACTACTACTACTACTACTACTACTACTACTACTACTACTATTACTATTATTTTCAAAATGACTTGCAAAGAAAAAAACTTAAATTTATTATAATCACTAGGAATTCATTGGGAAGGCAAGTTGGTACTTTCCCACAATTCCAAATCTGCTAACGTTTAGACAGAAATCATCCCTTTTAATTTCAGTTTCTAAATTCTTACTTTTTGATCTTCAAGGCATCAAATATATGTACGTGGAAAGAAGCACAGTAATGGTTGATTACAGTTGTGAACTTGGAGATTTAGAATGGTCTTAAAATGGGCCTCCTTGAATGCTGTTGTTTATTATTTTGATTAGTTTAAATGAAGTATGAAGACCTTGCTTCTGAGGTGGCACTATTCCTTGGGATGTTATCATTCGGAATTATGTAAATGAAGGACAGCTTCACTCAAACATTATTGACTGTGGTTGTGAAATGTCTTAATCTCTCTGCCATATCACACTATACTTTGTAACCCTTTTGGGAAAAAATCACGTTCCATTTAGTTTAATGTTGGCAACTGGTTTGCTGTATATTTCTTTTACTATGTTTAGGTTTGGGCCTTGAATTCCTGATCTTGACAAGTCTTTTAACATGAAGGGATGTTGAATTTTGTCAAATGCTTTCTCATCATCTGTAGAGAGCCTTATTGAGGTGCCATGCCACCTGGCAAGAATGTGAAGTTTCTCTCCCAGCCTTTGAGTGGGAACTCCTATGTCAGTCATAATCCCCTCCACCTAGGGTGGAGTGCTTAGAAAGAGGTGAAGCCTATTCTTCAAGGACCTGCAGTTTCCTGAAAAACACTAGCCACCTGTGGAGCAACTGAACTGATTCTGCTGAGAAGCTTCCAGACTGTTCCCCCTGTCTATATATATTGGGAGTTCTTCATTAAACTTTGAGACCTTGAATAGCAGGTGTTATCTTGGTCTCTGTCTCTTTTTGTGGCCTTCCCATACATCCCCAGCTTCCCTTCCAGGTAACCCATTTGATGTAACTATGGGCAGTTACAATCATTTAATGAAATGATCATGTAGTTTATTTCTTTGAGTTTGTTTATGTAGTAGATTACATTGATGGATTTCCATATACTGAACCATCCCTGCATCCCTAGGATGAAGCCTACTTGGCCGTGGCAAATGATCTTTGTGATGTGTTCTTGTATTCAATTTGTAAGAAATTTATTGAGTATTTTTGCATCAACATTCATAAGTGAAATTGGTCTGAAATTCTCTTTCTTTTTTGGATCTTTGTGAGGTATTGGTATTAGAGTAACTGTGGCTTCAGAGAACAAACAGAATGTCCTGTCTGTTTCTATTGCATGGAATAGTTTGAAGAGTATTGGTATTAGGTCTTCTTTGAAGGTCTGATGGAATTCTGCACTAAAACCAACTATCTGATCTTGTCCTTTTTTTTTTGCTGTTGGGAGACTTTCAATGACTGCTTCTATTTCTTTAGAGGTTACAGGACTGTTTAGATGGTCTATCTGATCCTGATTTAACTTTGGTATTTGGTATCTGTCAAGAAAATTGCCCATTTCACCTATATTTTTCAGTTCTGTTGAATATAGGCTTTTGCAGTAGGATGATTTTTTTTAATTTCCTCAGTTTCTCTTGTTATATCTGTTCTTTGAAAAATGCAACAAGATAGCTAAACCCTTAGCCATACTAATCAGAGAGCATGGAGACAGTATCCAAATTAACAAAATCAGAAAAGAAAAAGAACCAGTAACTGTTTTTGTTGATTCTTTGTGTAGTTCTTTTTGTTTCTATTTAATTAATTTCAGCCTTGAGTTTGATTTTTCCAGCCATCTACTACTCCTCTTGGGTATATTTGCTTCTTTTTGTTCTAGAGCTTTCAGGTGTGCTGTTAATCTCCTAGTGTATGTTCTTTCCAGTTTTCTTTTGGAAGTGCTCAGAGCTATGAGTTTTCTAAGCCTTAGCAAGGCTTTCATTGTGTTCCATAAGGTTGGGTATGTATTTCCTTAACTTTCATTGAGTATTAAAGTTTTTAATTTTTTCTTTATTTCTTCCTTGACCAAATTATCACTGAGTAGAGCGCTGTTAAGCTTCCATCACTATGTGAGCTTACTGTTGTTTTTGTTTTTATTAACAAACAGCCATGATCCATAGTGACCTGATATCATGCATGGGATTATTTTAATAAAATCAGGGACTAGACAAGGCTTCCCCCTATCTCCCTGTCTATTCAATATAGTACTTGAAGTTCTAGCTAGAGCAATTAAACAGCAAAGGAAGTCAAAGGGACACACATTGGAAAGTAAAAAGTCAAACTATCACTATTTGCACATGATATGATAGTATACTTAAGTGACCTCAAAAATTCCACCAGAGAGCTCCTACAGCTGATAAACAACTTCAGCAAAGTGGCCAGATATAAAATTAACTCAAACAAATCAGTAGCCTTCCTATACTCAAATGATAAATGGGCTGAAAAAGAAATTAGGAAAATGACCCTTTACAATAGTCACAAAAAATATAAAATATCCTGGTGTGACTCTAACCAAACAAGTGAAAGATCTTTACAACATTAACTTCAAGTTTCTGATAAAAAAAATTGAAAAAGACCTCAGAAAATGGAACAATCTCCCATGCTCATGTATTGGCAGGATTAATATAGTAAAAATGGTCATCTTGCCAAAGTAATCTACAGATTCAATGCAATTCTCATCAAAATCCCAATACAATTCTTCAAAGTGTTAAAAAGATCAATTCTCCAATTCATTTGGAGTAACAAAAATCTCAGGATAGTGAAAACTATTTTCAGCAATAAAAGAACCTCTGGCGGAAACACCATCCCTGACCTCAAGCTGTACTACAAAGCAATAGTAATAAAAACTGCATGGAATTGGTACAGTGACAGGCAGGTAGACCAATGGAATATAATTGAAGACCCAGAAATGAACACACACACACACACACACACACACCTATGATCACCTGATCTTTGACAAAAGTGCCAAAACAATCCAGTGGAAAAAAGACAGCATTTTCAACAAATGATGCTGGTACAACTGGCAGTCAACATGTAGAAGAATGCAAATTTGAGGGATGGGTCCACTAATCCAGCTCCAAAATTTTAGCTCAGAATTGCTCCTGTCTAAATGAAATACAGTGACAAAGAGTGGAGCAGAGACTGAAGGAATGGCCATCAGAGACTTCCCTATCTGGTGATCCATTCCACATGCAGACACCAAACTTAGACCCTGTTGCTGATGCCAAGAAGTGCTTGCTTTCAGGAGATTGATACAGCTGCCTCCTGAGAGTATCTGTCAATTCCTGACCAATAAGAATGTGGACGCTTGCAGCCAACCAGTGGACTGAGTACAGGGACCCCAATGGATGAGTTAGAGGAAGGACTAAAGGACCTGAGGGGGCATTTAGGGGAGGTACTTGGTCTTGTGAAGGCTTGATCCCCCATTGTAGAAGAATGCTATGGCAGTGAGGAAGGAGTGGGTCGGTGGGTGGGAGAGCAAACTTATAGAAGCAGGGTAAGGGCAGATGGCATAGGGGATTTGCAGAGGGGAAACCAGAAAAGGGGATAACACTGAAATATAAATAAATAAAATAAAGTAAAGCAAAAAGAAAAGAAAAGAATCATTTTCTCACTAAATGACCACTTGCATTGGCCAGTGTTTATCATAGCAGCAAGAAAAGTAATTAAGACAAAATTCAAAACTGAAATCTGTCACCTATGCTGTAATAAAGCTGACCAACTGTTCCTTGGTTGGATGTGGAAACGTTGCCTTTTGGGAACTAGCATTCTGGAAGCAGAGCTCTGGTTTTTGAGGAATATTGAAAGATGAGAATGCTGGCAAAACTGTAGACAGTGGGTGACACCATTTTCTAGCCTGGGATCTTGGCTGTATAAAAGGATAAAGTGACCTAAGAATTTTCATTCACCAACCTCTGACTGAGCATTCAGTTGACCAGCAGCCTCAGGCACCTGTCACCTTTATGGCCACTACAATATAGCCCACCCTTAAATTATAAGCCGACATCAAAATCTTTTCTTTTTTTTATTTTCTGTATTCTTTGTTTACATTCCAAACGCTTCACCCTTTCCCAGTCCCCCCTCACCATATGTCCCATAAGTTCTCTTCCCTCTACCTAATCCTCAATCATTCCCCCCATTTCTATGTTCTAGTACTCCCCTATAATCCTGGATCAAGTATTTTCAGGACCAGGGCTCTCTCCTTCCTTCTTCTTGGGAATCATATGATTTGCTAATTGTGTCTTGAGTATTCAGAGCTTCTGGGCTAATTAATATCCACTTATCAGTAACTGCATTTCATGTGTATTCTTTTGTGATTGGGTTACCTCACTTGGGATGATATTTTCCCGTTCCAACCATTTGCCTACAAATTTTATGAATTCATTGTTTTTAATTGCTCAGTAGCAATCCATTGTATAAATATACCACATTTTCTGTATCTATTCCTCCATTGAGGGACATCTGGGTTCTTTCCAGCTTCTGGCTATTATAAACAAGGCTGCTATGAACATAGTGGAGCATGTGTCTTGGTTGCATGCAGGGGAATCCTCTGGGTATATGCCCAGGAGTGGTATGACAGGGTCCTCTGGAAGTGTCATGCCCAATTTTCTGAGGACACACCAGACTGATTTTCAGAGTGGTACCATCTTGCAATCCCACCAACAGTTGAGGAGTATTCCTCATTCTCCACATCCTCACCAGCACCTGTTCTCTCTTGAGTTCTTAGTCTTAGTCATCCTGACTGGTGTGAGGTGGAATCTCAGGGTTGTTTTGATTTGCATTTCCCTGATGACTAGTGATGTTGAACATCTCTTAAGTTGCTTCTCAGACATCTGAATTTCTTCAGATGAAAATTCTTTGTTTAGGTCTGTACCCCATTTTTAGTAGGGTTATTTGGTTCTCTGGGGTCTAACTTCTTGAGTTTTTTGTATATGTTGGATATTAGCCCTCTGTCAGATGTGGGGTTGGTGAAGATCTTTTCCCATTAGTTGTTGCTTTTTGCTGGGCTATTGTTTGAGCCACATTAAAATTAAAATAATCTAATTTCTCTCATAGGCAGCAAAACCTGAGATGACAAGATAATTCAGTGGGTTAAGCACACACTATGACCACATTAAATTTCTGTTCAAATCAGAATACATGTAAAGGCATGTGTGGTGACATATATCTGTAATCTCAGTGTTCCAACTGGAAGATGGAAGGTAAAGACAGAAGTGTCACCAGGCAATTTTAAAAACCATTTGGGCTAGAATTTCTGCTGTTTACAGTTATAAAAATCATAAACGTCTGTGCCAAACATGATGAAATGTGAAAGCTGACAACTGAAGCTGTCCTTTGACTATCAGGTTACCTCTGTGGTATGTTGTTACATATCCAAACATGTAGATGCACACATATATAACACACATATACCACACACATATTTGTTTTTCTAAATTATGTATCATAGAAAAAACCAAATATTTAAGAATAAATGTTGAGTTCAGTTTTGACATTAGCTAAACTATCAACACTTGCAAAAGGCTAGCTCTGCTCTAAGCCTTGGGGACGTTGTAAACAACTATAAACCAGCAATGTGTCCTGTAATTGGAGGTTATACATGCTGACTGTAAGGATCACATCTAATCTCCATTATTTATACAAAGAATAAGATGGAAATGATGTTATTCTAGGGGAGAGAAGAGCTGGCAGATGTTATATAGGCTGGCAAAACTTGGCTTTCTGCTAAAATGTTCAAGGAAGGGTGTGTTATTATGTGACAGTTGTTCTATAGTTTATTTTTTTATTCTTAAGAATTTAAGAGCACTACTACTAAGTAACTATGATTTTATTAAATTTTCAAAACAGCCTTATTTAAGAGGTGAAGATGTTGCTTAGTGCTTAAATGTAAGGTTAGCATGTTCAAGACCCTGGGTTTTCTCTGAGATACCCCCAAAGCTATATCATATTGACTTTATTATTAACATTTTATATAACAGGGAAACAAATTTTTGAATCATTAACCTTACCGGGGTCCACAGGAGCAGTAGCAGGAGGATAGCTGGAACGTAAAGCACTCTATCTGATTCCATGGTCCTCTTATTCAAGAACAATAAAACAAAGAAGATATACTCTACAATCATACACTAACAATTGAGATTTTGACCCTTAAAATAATATGGCTAAAAGATAATAGAATCAGGACAATAGCAGAGGTATTCCAGAACTGAGGCCATGTCTTTTTGGTTTTATTCAAACAGTTCTTTAATTATTTCATGTCTTAAATAAATGACAAGAGGCAATATGCTTCCTTTCATTTAAGGCCAATTTCCCCATAGTCACAGAGCTTTGAAATCCAAAGATTCAAAAGTGTAAATCCTCTAGTGAGGTTTCATGCCTGATTTGTACGAGCAAATGTATTTGTTAAGGTCAAGAAAAACTTTTGTACCCAAATATAAACTACCAAATATTCACTCAAGTCCAAGCCTACACAAAGATGAAAGTTCAACTCTATTTGCCATTGTTTTGTTTTAAGCCATAGAATTCTAGTTTATTGGGGCTTTGTCAATTCCCCTTCAATGTCCTTAAGTGGTAAAGAATTTATCAAAATATTAAAAACCATAAATGACTGAACTAGCACTGTGGTTAAAATAAGAGTCTTGGCTTACTAACAAAATTTAGTTGTAGAAACACAGATATAATATTTAATGTTAGAGATATTAAATAAATATTCCTATCCTCTGTACTTTAAAAATGAAGGAGAGTAACGAGGAAGTGAGAATTAAAGTGCTGTGTTCTTTACATATACTTAATTTTCACTGAAGCATGGTTCTCTTAAATATAATGCTAACGTTATGGGAATTGAGAGGATCATACACATCCAGATAACCCATAAACGAATCACTGTGATGCCTCTCTAGCTCTCCAACACTCTGCTCGTCCCGCTCTTTCATCTCTCGTTCAGATTCACAATTCCCATGTCTGTCCTTTAAGATTGCTTCTATTTTTTTACCTTTTCACATGTGTAGTTTATTTGCCTTATCCTGTTTTAATTCCTGTTTAGAAATGTTTCAGTAGTCTATTCCATTTTCTATTGATGAGTACTTATATTTTATGTATTCATTTATATAACCATTGTTGTATCTATTTTCTCAGGATTTGCTCCATGATTCTCACATTTATCACTAGGTATTTTTAGTCTCCAAATCTTTTGAGTTTTCTGCCAATCAAGTTGATATTTAGTGTGATTCCACTGTAGCAGAGAAATTTAGCATTTCTGCTAAATTTATTGATGTTTGCTCCAGGCTCTAGAAGATATACTGACAATTCTTTCAGGAGCATTTGAAAAAAAATATGCTTTTTAGAGGTTTTGAGTAGAGTGTTCTATTAATATTGATTAGCTCTGTTATTGATGATGGTGAGTTCTGTGATCTTTCCAATGCCCTGACTGGTCATTCTATAAATTATTAAAAAGTGGTTATTTATGTCTGCAGTTATAACTATAGATTTTCCTAATTTACCTTCATTATTTTCATTAATTTCAGTGTGGGAATTTTTTGCAACTTTTTATAATAAAGTAAAATACAATTTATTTAATGACTTTAAATTTTAACTGACAGATGTATCATCTTGTGTTTATTTTTTTTATCACTTTCCCTTATTGCTTGAACATGTTTTTAAGGCTGCAATTTCTTTCTCCTTTCTTTTCTTTTTTGAGCCAGATTTTGTAAATAGTCCTGGCTGCTCTAGACCATGCTATGTAGACCAAGCTGCTTTATAGCTCACAGACATTCACCTACTTCTCCCTTCCAAATGCCACTGTTGTGTGGCCTAGTTTTCCTGAGGGATTAAACACATTTATGTCTACTCTTTCTGGAAAGGAGCCCATGACAGACCAAAGTACATATACCACCAAAGTCCAACTTGGTGACCTAGTGAATTTACTGAAATTACTAACAGGAGTATTGAGAAGGGGCTACTTATAGGAGTAGAAATGACTCAAAGATAGCACCAACACCAAACTCCATCCTGTAGTGAGAACTCAAAAAGGCTGGACTCCTGCAGCACACATAAGAGCCTACAGGCAGCTTAGCAGGCTAGTGAGTCCTTTCCAGGCCTCTTTTCTGATCTAAGCCTCCTATAGACAACTTGGCTTGTTTCTACATTTTTAGCATGGCTGGTCTCTAGAATCTCTGTAGTTTGGCTTGTCAAAGACTTTTCTTTTTAATTTCTTTATTTTTTACTGTCTCTTTCCGAGTCTGCCCTCCCACAGATCCTCATCCCATTCCTCCTCCCCACTGTCTTCAAGAGGATTCACTCCCTCCAGGCCTTCCCATTCCCTGGAGCCTCAAGTCTGTTGAGGGCTAGACACTTCTCTCACCGAGGCCAGACTCTTAGGCAGTCCTCTGCTGGGTGTGTGTTGGGGCCTCTGACCAGCCATTATATGCTAACTGGTTGGTGACTCAGTGTCTGAGAGTTCTCAGTCGTTCAGGTTAGTTGAGGCTGCTGTTCTTCTTATGGGGGTCACCCTCCTTCTAAGCTTTTTCCAGCCTTTCCCTAATTCCAACACAGGTGTCCCTGACTTCAGTTCAAAGGTTGGGTGGAAGTATCTGCATCTGTCTCAGTCAGCTGCTTGTTGGGCTTCTCAGAGGACAGCTATGCTAGATTCCTGTCTGTAAATACACCATAGCATCAGTGTAAGTAACAGTGTCAGGCCTTGGGGGTCTCCCCTTGAGCTGGATTCCAATTTGGGCCACTCACTGGACCTCCTTTCCCTTAGTCTCCTCTCTATGTTTGTCCCTGCTGTACTTTTACAGAAGAACAATTATGGGTTACAGTTTTTGACAGAGGGATGTCAACCCCGTACCTCCACTTGATGTTGGAGGTGAACTCTATGGAGTTACCTCTCCCCACAGTTGGGCATTCCATCAAAGCTCCCCTTTGAGTCCTGAGAGTCTGTTCCCTCCCAGGTCTTTGGTACATTCTAGAGGGCAACTCCACCTCCCACCCCATGAGATTGCATATTTCTATTCATTCTGATGGCACACAGGGCCAATATTCTGTCTCTCCCTGACCCCATACCTGAACAGTTTCACAAGTAGAAGGGCCCAACTGAGAATTCTTCAATCCCACTTAGGAGTGAGAAGAAAATAAATCAGGGGGAGGAAGAGGAAGGGAGGCACCAGAATGGGAGAGGACAGAGAAGGGGAAAGGGGAGTAACTCTTAGCTCTCTTTACTGTTTAATCTCAGGAAGGGACCGAATGAATCTCATCAGTTTCAGGGATTTCCTAAAGCTATGTTGATTTGTTTACTTTCTCTCTTAAGGAATATTAGTGCCAGTTGGAATGTTTCAATCTCAGAGGAAACTGCTATAACACAGCCACCATAACTGATAACAATTTCTTCCTAACAGATTTATCTCTGTCATATATAATCATTCCCTTCATTTAATTTAATATGTCAAATTATTAAATTAATAGTTATATTTTCTGGATTAATAATTACAGTTTATATATTATATGTTTATGCTTTTTATATGTGTTGAGTTCCGTAGCTATCTGTAGCTACTCCAGACTAGCTCTGCAAGAGAAAACAATGGGATGGATGGGGAAAGTGGAACAAAAGAATGAGGTCAAGGAGACATTTGCCTTTCTTTTTTTTTTAATTTGCTTTCCCCAAATTGATGTTACTTGGTTTTTGTTTTGTTTTTGTTTTTGTTTTTTTTTTTTTTTTGGATATATTCTATATTTACAATTCATTTCCCTTTTTCTGGTTCCCCACCCCCCAAAGGTCCCACATGCCCTTTTCTCTCCCCCTGCTCCCTGATCCACCCCTTCCCACTTCCCTGTTCTTGTATTTCCCTACACTGATGCTTTGATCCTTTCCAGCACCAGTGTCCACTCCTTTCTTCTTGTCAGACATCATTTGGTATGTGAATTGTGTCTTTGGTGTTCCAAGATTCTAGGCTAATATCCACTTATCAGTGAGTGCATACCATGAGTATTCTTTTGAGACTGGGTTACCTCACTTAGTATGATGTTCTTCAGCTCCATCCATTTCTCTACGAATTTCATGAATTCATTGTTTCTATTTGCTGAATAGTACTTCATTGTGTGTATACACCACATTTTTTTTGTATCCATTCCTCCGTTGAGGGACATATGGGTTCTTTCCAGCTTCTGGCTATTATAAATAAGGCTGCTATGAACATAGTGGAGCATGTATCCTTATTGCATGCTGGGGAATCTTCTGGGTATATTCCCAGGAGTGATATGGCTGGGTCCTCTGGAAGTATCATGTCCAGTTTTCTGAGGAACCGCCAGACTGATTTCCAGAGTGATTGTACCAGCTTGCAGTACCACCAGCAGTGGAAGAGTGTTCCTCTTTCTCCTCATCCTCACCAACATCTGAAGTCTTCTGAGTTTTTTTTGTTTCTTTCTTTCTTTTCTTTTCTTTTCTTTTTTTTTTTTTGGTTTTTTTCGAGACAGGGTTTCTCTGTGTAACCCTGGCTGTCCTGAACTCACTTTGTC
The DNA here is from genome assembly GCA_964023405.1 of Apodemus agrarius. Taxonomy (NCBI): domain Eukaryota; kingdom Metazoa; phylum Chordata; class Mammalia; order Rodentia; family Muridae; genus Apodemus; species Apodemus agrarius. The sequence continues at coordinate 39,084,475 of OZ030025.1, read as the reverse complement.
TTCTGAGTTTTTAATCTTAGCCGTTCTGACTGGAGTGAGGTGAAATCTCAGGGTTGTTTTGATTTGCATTTCTCTAATGACTAATGATGTTGAACATTTTTAAGTTGTTTCTCAGCCATCCGAAATTCTTCAGGTGAAAAGTCTCTGTTTAGCTCTGTACCCCATTTTTGGATAGGGTTATTTGGTTTTCTGGGGTCTAACTTCTTGAGTTCTTTGTATACATTGGATATTAGCCCTCTGTCAGATGTGGGGTTGGTGAAGATCTTTTCCCAATTTGTTAGTAGCCGATTTGTCCTTTTGACAGTGTCTTTTGCCTTACAGAAACTTTGTAATGTTATGAGGTCCCATTTGTCTATTCTTGCTCTTAGCGCATAAGCAATTGGTGTTCTGTTCAGGAATTTTCCCCCTGAGCCAATGTCCTCAAGGGTCTTCCCCAGTTTCTTTTCTATTACTTTTAGTGTGTCTGGTTTTATGTGGAGGTCCTTGATCCACTTGGAGTTGAGTTTAGTGCAAGGAGATAAGAGTGGATCAATTCTCACTCTTCTGCATGTTGACCTCCAGTTTAGCCAGGACGATTTGTTGAAAAGACTATCTTTTTTCCACTGGATGTTTTCAGCTACTTTGTCGAAGATCAGTTGGCCATACATGTGTGGGTTCAATTCTGGGTCTTCGCTCCTATTCCATTGATCCGTCTCCCTGTCACTGTAACAATACCATGCAGTTTTTAACACTACTGCTCTGTAGTATTGCTTGAGGTCCAGGATATTGATTCCCCCAGAAGTTCTTTTACTGTTGATGATAGTTTTAGCTATCCTGGGTTTTTTGTTATTCCAAATAAATTTGAGAATTGTTCTTTCTAACTCTATGAAGAACTGAGTTGGGATTTTGATGGGGAATGCATTGAATCTGTATATTGCTTTTGGCAAGATTGCCATTTTAACTATGTTAATCCTGCCATGAGTAAGATGTGTTGCCGAGACTGCTAACACACCTATTTCTTAAGCTGTAGCTACACAGTCCTCTGCAGCCCTCCTTTTTCATTCTGTATCTTTCCAAATAGCAAAGCAAAACTAAGAGGAATAGGTTCCATGGGTCTCATTCTGGTTGGGAAAGCTGGAAGTGTTACAACTTTTAGAACAGAAGAGAGGACGTTTGGGTAGCCTGCACTACTCAGCCATGACAGCAGATTCAAGGTCCAGTGATTGAATCCTTCAGGAGAGAGAACTGTTCCCCAAGTGTTACAGATCATTAAAATAGCCTCTGTTGGATGATCCTTCATGAAATAACTTGTGTGCCTTATTCCATGTGGAAAAGAACTATACAAATACTGAGAAGTAGGTGGGATATAAGGGTAGGTGTTCCTTATTGGTTCAGTTTGAAATGTCAGCGATGCTCTATTTGCCTTGGGAAGGACTCCAAGTATTTTCATAAGTGACTGATTATCAAGGACCTCTCAGTGCGGTGTCATCGTTATGTGTTCCAAAGCAGCTATGGAAATGGATGGGGAGCTACTGGACTCTTGCCAGTCTCTGAGACTCCTGGGGTCTGAGCTCACTTGTCCCATACTCCTTCCACTATTGTTTTATTTCCCTTCATTTTAGAAGTCTCTCCTCTCTCTCTGTTCACTGAGGATAATATCTGCCATTGTCTTTTCAAATTAATTTGATCTTTCCCTTGTCCCTTCTTTGCCATTTTCTCTCCAGTTACTGAATGCTTGTTTTTGTTATTCATCCTATATTTTAACTTCTTCTGTATACATTCCACCCATTTGCCAAAAAACCACATTATATTCAAGTTTGCTGAAGTTTATTAATGTTTATTTTAATAAGTAGTGGTTGCCATTTTTGAAAAGCACTTTTATTATGTAATATTTAAAATATTTTGCCATTATAATCTATTATCTGCCTTTTTAGTAACAGTTTCCATACCATTGTTCAAAAGTCATATTCTTTGAATCAGATGATCATGTTAATACAATAAAATAAATAATGTTAAATAAAATTAGTTAGTGAACAGAGTATAAAAGGCCTCAGAGGACATTCATGGTTTTCATGAACAAGTACTATAAAGAGGTGTTCACACCAATAGAGTTCTTTTATAACATAAAAGAGACAACCTCCATGTCTTTTGGACAGATGAAAGAAAATGTATACAAAGCACAGAAGAGGCAGCCAAAGGGACTGGTGGCAATGAAAGAAAGTTAGAGATACTGAGGTCAACAATATGATCAAATGTTTGAATGTCTGGCTTGGTATTACAGCTATATTTATTCCAGTTTTTCTGAAATTAAGCAAATTCCAAGTCTACGCAGTGTTTTGTCAATTATTAGAAAATTAATATACAAATTAAAAGCTGTGGTATTGTAACCCAACACCTTTCTCTAGTCATTGACATGAGGAATTTAATATCCATTCAAAATGCAAAGAATTTAGACTGCGCAGCAGTTCCTGAAAACAACAATTTTTGAGAAATCATTATACCCTACTTCCATATTTACTGGAGAATTTGGGTTTAAACAGAATAAGCTACTGATGGAGAGTTAAGGATCACAATATGCATCTCACTTGTATTTTTAAATTTGCACATGGCATTTGCATATGGCATAGGGCAATTCAAGGAAATTGGCAAACTAAGCTTATGAAAAGAGAAATGATTTCAACAAATGGTTATGAAAACAATCTCATATCAGTGTGTGGAAACAAAAAATCTTGTATACAAAAATTATGCTGAGATAGGTCACAAGAAAAGTAAATATATATGTATATATATGTATATGTGTGTGTATATATATATATTTAGGCTGTTTGTGGTGAGCAGATGACGCTTTGGATTTTTGAAACCTTGTCAAGACATAGGAAATCATGCTCAACAAGATATAGACACATGTTACATAAACTAGAATCTCAATAACTGAAATTTGAAAAAATTGTTTTTGCTTCTTCTATTAACCCTTTTCAGGTGTTTTTGTTTTTGATATATTCTTTATTTACATTTCAAATGATTTCCCCTTTCCTGGATCCTCCCTCCCAAAAGTCCCATAAGCCCTCTTCCCTCCCCCTGCTCCCCCATCTACCCCTTCCCACTTCCCTGTTTTGGTGTTCCCCTATAATGCTACACTGAGCCTTTCCAGAATCAGGTGCCACTCCTTCCTTCTTCTTGGGCATCATTTGATATGTGAATTGTGTCTTGGGTATTTCAAGCTTCTAGGCTAATATCTACTTATCAGTGAGTGCATACCATGAGCGTTCTATTGAGACTGAGTTACCTCACTAAGCATGATGTTCTCCAGTTCCATCCACTTGTCTAAGAATTTCATGAATCCATTGTTTCTAATGGCTGAATAGTACTCCATTGTGTATATATACCACATTTTCTGGATCCATTCCTCCATTGAGGGACATCTGGGTTCTTTCCAGCTTCTGGCTATTATAAATAAGGCTGCTATGAACATAGTGGAGCATGTGTCTTTGTTGTATGTAGGGGAATCCTCTGGGTTTATGCCCAGGAGTGGTATGACAGGGTCCTCTGGAAGTGTGATGCCCAATTTTCTTAGGAACTGCCAGACTGATTTCCAGATTGTTAGTACCAGCTTGCAATCCCACCACCTCTTTCTCCACATCCTGGCCAACACCTGTTTTCTCCTGAGTTTTTGATCTTAGCCATTCTGACTGTTGTGAGGTGAAATCTCCTACAGCTGATAAACAATTTCTCAGGTTTTCATCCACTAGGGAGCTTATCATGTAGGATAACATAGTTCAATATTCTGACTTGTTTCCCGTCCTTCCTGACAGCATAAGGCAGAAACTGTGTCTCATTCATTATCTTTACCTTTCTATATCACTCATAATTCCTGGCATTATGTGGAATCTTTTAAATGACTGAAATGATGTTTTTACCAAGAGTAATTTAACTTGGTCTAGATAATTAATATCTCATAAATTTTATGCATGCATCGTTATTACAAAAATAATCAAGAGTATTACATAAAATAAGGGGAAACTATTTGTAGAACTTCTGCATCTACTTTTCTATCTACCTAGGCTTCTGGACGTAGATTTATCATCCTAACACCCAAATCACAAGATTGCTATTGCTTTTAGTTATGATTAATTTAATACTTACACTGTCTTGAAAGCCTGCTCTAGTTACTACATAACCTCTAATATTATCAGTATAATTCTACATTAGGTAAATGGTAATTTTCCTTTTGAAGACCAAAGTATATGCAAATTTGTTTCCATACAGGACAACCAGATTTTATAATGATAAAAATAGAAGGCACATTTTAGACTAGTAGTATAGTGAAGTGGTGGGGCTATCAATTGTTCTAAATAAAAGGTTATGAGAGCAATGTCTCTAATGTCACAGATTACTCAAACAAAGTCAAATTACCATATTGAAAAGGTAAGTTATTGAAATTGCTGCTTTGCAAATTTGTGAATTGTGGCTATTTGTTTAAAATGCCTTTTGAATTATGTTTAGATGTCAGAGTGAAGAGTGGGAGATTTAAAATCAGATTTACAGCCTGATTACAAGCCTAAGTAGTATTCACATTTCTCTGGTAATTTTTATTACAATGGTATAAAGCATATCAGTTGTTTGTATAACTATACCAGAGAGTGTCTGGGTATTTCAGAGCTTCAGAAAGTATTATGAATTTTATCACTATTAATATAAAAGATGTATTTATATAAGCAAAGGAGTTAATTTATAAAATGTCCAGCTGATATTATGGCCCAAATTTTAGAAAATATGCATTTAACTATGTGTTCTAACAAAAGATAGCCCTTAAAAAAAAACCGATATCCTTACAGTTATATAATCTTATATAATACATTAATATAAATTATTGTAAAAGTTAATTTTATAATGATATTTGCATAATAAATAACTCATGGTTATTTCTTATACAAATTAAAACAAATATTACTGAATAAAATTTGTAAGTTTCCTTATGCTTTTTATTTTCTTTTACCTTCAATGAAATAACTAGTAATGACATCTTATCTTAAAGGATAAAGTATCTTCTCTCCACCAATTGGCAAGTAATGTGTCTTTACAATGACTTTCAGAGCTAAAGAAGGGCATTAGAAAATGAAATTTTTGTTACTGTAGTAAAATTTCATTGGTGCCTTTGACCCCAATTTAGGGATTTATGCTCTTAGGCATCGTAAGTCATTACTGGGATATCTTCCAGAGGACTGCACTTGATTTGCTGCTTTTATGGGCCATGTGAAACAAAGACTTCCTTTTAAAAATGTGAGTGGATGTCTGTTTGTCTGTGTACCTGCATGCCTGAATACATGCCTACATGTGTGCCTGGGGCAGGGGTATAGAGAACACCTTCATGTGTCACTGTCAGGAACATCACCTAAATCCTGTGAGACAAGTTCTCTCCAACTATCCCAGAGCTCCTCAACTATGCTGTATTTGATGTCCAGTGAAGCCAAGGGATTCTCCTGTCTCTTCCTCTCTGGTACTTCATTTCAAATGTGTTGCAAATGTGTGTTCTACATACATGCTTGCTAGGCCGGCCGGGTCTTTACTCACTGAGCTATATGCCCAGCTTCAGGCCACCTTATCAGGGACAATAACAAGAAAACAGAATGTCATTACCTCTTTAAATGTGTTCTGTTTGCATGTGGAGGAAAGTACAATAGAATTTTCTTAGAGGAAAATGTGTTTCAAATGCATTTTTAGAATTTACTAATCTAAAATCTTAATAAAAATACGATAAAAATAAGTGCTAAATCAAGTCTATTAAAAAGATAACATCACTTGGTAAAATAAAATTAACACAGCTGTATTTCTGTTATGAAGAAAAATGGCTATCAGATAAGGATTTTTATTACAGAAATCAAATAGATAGAGGATAGTAAACATCCTAAATGAACACTGCATCATATTATTTGTTACGAAGATAAACCAAATAAATGTGTAAACTTAAAATCAGAAAACTATGTCTATATATCTATGTATGAGAATTTGGGCAAACAAAATAACACAAGTGTAACTACGTCACACTACAAATAGTATATCCACATTTTAGGTTATTTTAGCAAAATTAAATTAAACCTTTGGAGCTTGTAATATACCATATTATCCTACAACTTCTATAATATATAAGGTAACTATTAATGAAAATAATGAGAGAAGAAAAGCTGTCTTGATATTTCTCATGAATCTACAAGCTCTATTTTCAAACAAAGAGAAATCTTCCTTAGATAATAAAACAGTCTATACTGTTTGACATTCTCAATACTTCATCTCACCCACCTTGCATGAGAAAACCATGCCCTGTATGTTCTCAGGTGTATGACATCAACATGGGGACACAGGATATCCCAGTAGGAGAATCATACTCAGAAAGTATTCTTGTAGCAGAAACGGACATGTTTATGCACAGGGATAGTTATTGTGCTCCTTTACAGCTATTTAATCCTATTTGTACAGTTTAATTCCATTTTCTACCCTGACGATTTGGAATTTACTACTAATTAAAGTGCATTAAGGAAATCTTGGCTCTAATACCCTTTGTAACCTGAATATTTTGTAAATTATTGAGTTACTAAAAGAGAGGTAGAACCTAAGATTCAAAAGTGCAACACCCATGCTTCAGGTAACTTTGACCACAGGAAATCACTGTTGTGATTTCCACCCTAAGATACAAAAAGTACCCCAACAGAGCCAATGTGCTTCATGAACCACTATGCTAGCCCAATGTCTCTCTGAAGCAACCTGTTTCTAACCTCTACAGGGAACCCAGTACTAAGCATTTCAGTGAACTAGACAAGCCAATACTACCTCTCTTTATTGTCTTTATTGTCTCTATTGTTTTTATTAGCCTTATTTATTTATTGTGTGTATTTATTGCCTTTATTGTCTCTGCAATGTCTGTGTTTCTAATGAAGCAGTTTGTGACACTTTGGGGATTAAATGAAGTGGGTCACTACCCTTTGGAGTCAAAATGTCCCTTTCACAGGACTCACATATGAGATATCCTGTACATCAGTATATCAGATATTTATATTATGACTCATGATGGTAGCATAATTACAGTTGTGAAGTAGCAATGAAAATGAGTTTATGCTTTGGGCTCATGTCAGTATGAGAAACTATATTCAAGAATCGCAGTATTAGGAAGGGTGAGAATCTCTATTGCTTTGCTGTCCCAGATATTCACATGAATTCCAGTTGATGACAACTTAGTATTCCACAGAATGAATTTAAGAAACTAGTTCACAAGGGACTGACTTTACTCATATCACCTATATGCACCTCTTGTCTTAAAGACAGATGTGTTGTGCTATTATATTTTATGAAAGAAATATTTTGCCTCCAGAAACTAAACTTACAAGGTCTTACAACTAAGCTAATGATAAGCTTTGAGATCATTTATTAGATGGTATTCACTCAGCTGTCCTACAGTTTACTCAGTTTGTTTAGCTTGTCTTTAAGAGAACTATGTAACCAACATTACTATGACCTGCATTTCTTATGTAATCAGGTTTTGCGACCTGAATTAAATGTGTAGCTTCTTTCTTAGGTACTATTTACTAGTCTCTGACTCAGAATAATGTGTGTGTGTGTGTGTGTGTGTGTGTGTGTGTGTGTGTATGCTTGTGTGTATACTTGTCTGTGAGCATGTATGTGTTGGGGTAATTATTTGATGAAACTAGCTAACATGTGAAAAGCAACCATAAGCAAGTATTTTTGTTTCTCTCCAAAACTATGTTTTGTGTGTGTGTGTGTGTGTGCTGTTCAATCAATATAGAGCAAAGCACATTATTCAGGGCAAACACAGGTAGATAACTGAACAAGCTCTAGCAACAGACTACAAGCAAGCCAGTCAACCCAACCTATAGACAGAGAGAAAACATGGGAGAAAGAAATGAATTCGGGTTCAGATTGCTCACAATCAAACTAACTCAAGCAGAATTGCCTATTTTAATTGTAGACTGTGAAATAGACAGGATGGCCATTTTATTACTCAGCTTCTCTACTTCCATAGCTTTCATAGTGATTCCATGCATCTGCTCATCTGGCAAGCTCACCACACAGGTTATGAAAAGTTCTTCCATAGCATGCTTAAAAGGTGCTCTCAAGTCAAGCAGTTCAGAGTATAGTTCCTGCATGTCTAACAGTCCTTTTCTTTTCTTTTCTTTTCTTTTCTTTTCTTTTCTTTTCTTTTCTTTTCTTTTCTTTTCTTTTCTTTTCTTTTCTTTTCTCTTTTTTCTTTCCACTTCCCTCCCTCCCTCAATTCTTCTCTCTCTCTCTCTCCTCTCTCTCTCTCTCTCTCTCTCTCTCTCTCTCTCTCTCTCTCTCTCTCTCTCTCCATAATTCCTTTTAATAGCGGGTCATTTCTAGGCTCATTCGCATTCTGAATCATGAATTTTTTTCTTCCTCTGTGTTGCAGCTTACAACCAAGGAGGTATCCTTTATCACTTTTCTCTTGTGCACTTCATCTTCAATGTCTGATTCTGCATCACATATACTTCAAGTTTAGGGATTGTAAGGATTGTAGCACATACCTAATATCTACCTCCTTCCCTTTCATCTTGGCAGCTGCAAGAAACAGAAACTCTTAGGGAAGAGTTTGGGGAAGGACTGAAGGCCCCCGAAGCAGATATGAACTCCACAGGAGGACCAACAGAGTCAACTAACCTGTACTGTTGGCAGTGCTTAGAGACTGTATCTACCTGTATTTGCAATGAATGGTGTACTTTGCTCTACATTGATTGACTCAGCCATTATGACTGCATGCATAACCTTTGGAACCACCCTTGTGAGTTTGTTTTTTTTTTTTAAGTTTCAGTAGCTTTATGAACCTCATGATTTTGTTTACTTCCTCAATCTTGGAGAATTGCCTCTTTGATCCTTCTATGCCTTCTTACTCCTTCCAGGAGAACATGTTTAACTTCCAATGAAATAGCTAAAAACCAAGTAGTGGTTAAAACAAAAAGTAGGGAAATAAAAGTGGAGGAAAGCTAGTACAAAAGAAAGAATTGAGAGAGAGAGAGAGAGAGAGAGAGAGAGAGAGAGCTATAGTTCAGAAGTAATTTTATTTCTGACTATATGTTGAAAGACACTTAAATCAGTTCCAGACACTGATAGCCTGAAACTGCATGATATCATTTTGATAGAATAAAAATGTTGAACTCATGGAAGTAGAATCCACGATAATTATTACCAGAGGCTGGATGTGAGAAAAGACAGAAAGAAGAGTTTTTTATCAAAGACTCAGAAAGTTTCGATAGAAAGTAGAATCATGTTCTGAAATATTTGGACAAAAAAGGTGACTTTATTCAATAACAACCTTTTGTATGTTTTAAAATAAATGAGTATATTTCAAATGATCCACCACAAAAACTTGAGAGATCAAAGAAGCGACCATTATGTTAATTATATTATTTTAATCTTCAAAAGTTGTCCACATATATAAAATGGTATAGCTTATTGTTATATTCCAAATAACATAGATATGAGCTTTTATGAAAAAATATAAATACTAGTTGAAAATAAATTATATACTTCTTTCTGCCTGACAACTTATCCTCTTATAAAGGATTGAATTCTAAGATAAAAACAAGTAACATTCTAATCAAAGGAGTAGGTAAACCTAAAATTCTTCAGATATCTTTTCCTTGCCTATTTCACAGGAGATCATTGTATTATGAGCTCATTAGTTAATCTTTCTTTATTCTGTCATGCAATGGGTCTCAACCTTCCCAATGCTATGACCCTTTAATACAGTTCCTATCTTCTGAATCCCCAATCATGAAATTCTTTCCATTAATACTTTGTAACTGCATTTTGCTACTCTTATGAATCATATTATTATGATTCATTATTATGAATCATAATGCAAACTCCTATCTTTTCTCATAGTATTCTGTAAGTTGCAGCTCACGGGTTGAGAACTTCTTTAATTTCCTAGACTTGTGTTAGTCATTTCTATGGATTATATCCTTGTGTCCCCATAATTTTATATATCTAGAATAAATAAAGCTATGCTATCATATAGAGCTATGAAAACCAATACTGTATCATATGAATGGAGAAACACCCACACACCCAAACACCTCCACACACATCCACACACCCATACATATGCACACATGAACTCTTTCCAGCCCTAAAGAAAACAGTGAGTTAAATGAGACACCTCATAAAGAAACTAACTTTAAGTGAATCAAACACATAATATAAAATATAAAATTTTATGTATTGTCTTTAAACACATTAAATTCTTCATAATTAATGGATAGGTCATCAGAGTTCACAGAAAAGTGTAATGCATATAAGATTCAATTTCTAAATCTAACTTTGTTAAAAGAGAACATTTTTATTCTATAAAAAATGCTTCATAAGTAGGAAGAGGAAAAAGAAAGATAAAGAGTGGAGGGAAATATCAATAGGACACTTGTTCAACATGGTAATACCTGGAGTACATAAATGATTCTTAAAACTCAAAAATGACCAGACAAGTATCAACTGATCTAAGACCAGAAGAGCTGGCTATGAGTAGAGCTTACACTAATGGGCAGTAGACAAATGTAAAGCTATTTCGTACTATTGATAGGAATGCTTAATGCTGCAATATATTGATGGAAATAATCTTTGTTTCTCAAATGTATAAATGTCCAGTTACTGGTTGTGATATTGTACTATTGGTTTTTGTATGGGATAAAAAAAATGAAACACAAAGAATCTGTATCATTTATTCCAAACACATATATTATCCCAAGGTGATTCATTTTTAAAAAAAAATACTTTAGGAAGCCCTATATAACATTAATTATTATAAACACATTTGAAGATGTGTAAAAATTTAAGTGTATGGATACATACACCCTTCAAATTATAAATAATTTGAAGAATTATAATGTCTTTAATCAACTCATTTAAAACTTTATCAAGTCCTCCTCATCTACACCAGACTTAGGGCATTGTGACAGACACTGCAGGCAGCATGCTCATTCTAAAATATCTCCAGGAGTTACTTTTCCCTTAAATACTCTAAAGTAAAAGAGCCTTGAGAATTTTTTTTATATTTTTTATTGGTTGTTTTATTTATTTACATTTCAAATGTTACCCCTCTTCCATGTTTCTCCTCCCAAATCCCTATTCCATCCCCCTCCACTTGCTTCTATGAGGGAGCATCTGCATCCACCCACCCACTCCTGCCTCACCACCCTAGCATTCCCCTACTCTGGGGCATCAAGTCTTCATAGGACCAAGGGCCTCCTGTCCCATTGATGCCAGATAAGTTAATCCCGTGCTATATATGTAGCTGGAGCCACGGGTTCCTCCGTGTGTACTCTTTGGTTGGTGGTTTTGTCCCTAAACGGGTTGACTGGTTGGTTGATATTGTTGTTTTTCCTATGGGGTTGCAAACCCTTCAGCTCTTTCTGTCTTTCCCTTAACTCCTCCATTGGGGTTCCCCATTCTCAGTCCAATGGTTGGCTGTGAGCATCTGCCTCTGTATTTGTAAGGCATAGTTTCCCAGGGGATAAACATCTCAGGCTACTATCAGCAAGCACTTTTTGGCATCAGCAATAGTGTCTGGGTTTGGTGTCTGCAGATGTGATGGATTCCTAGGTGGGGCAGTCTCTGGATGGCCTTTCCTTCAGTTTCTCCTCCACTTTTTGTCCCTGCATTTTCTTTAGACAGGAACAATTCTGTGTTAAGTCTTTTGAGATAGGGGCTGGGCCCATTCCTCAACTGGGTGCTGTGCATAACCTCTGGACATGTTGTCTACAGGTTCTATAACTCCTTTGTTGGGTGTTTCAGCTAATATCATCCTTCTTGGGTCCTGGGAAACTCTTGCTTTCCTCCCTTCTGAGACTTTCTAGTGCCTGCCCCACCTCCCATCTCCACTGCTATATACCCCCGTTCAATTTACTGACCCTCTATACATCTCATTTCTATATGTAATTATACTTTGATTATTTAATTTTAAAGCACATATTTTGGGTTTTGTATCCTGACCCTACTCCAATATCTGACCCCTGATGAAATAATAATGAACTGATGTATGAATTGATGAATTTCTCATTAATACAAATCTCTGCTCACTTAGACATCATCCAGAAAAATGATCATTCATTTCTACTTACATCTCAGAAGGAAGAAAATAATCTTGGAAGCATCCACTGCCCTGAGACTTCAAGTGTGTACACTCAAATCTTCCAATCCTACAGGCTGAGTATCAGAAATCCAGAATTTCTTATTCAATCACAAGCTGTTATTATAAATGGAATGAAATTTGGACTCTTACAGACATACAGTTAATATTTATCTTTGTTTAGTTTTTTACAATATGATTTTCTTTTTGTTTTTTTTTAACTCCAGAGAAAGTGTAACTAGCTCTGACACATGTGATACAAATGTAGGGGCATAGGGCCTTTTTACAGATATGATTTAAGAGAAAAATTCCCAGTTAGTAGATGATCCTAAAGCACAGACCTATATCATTTTCTCCAGTGGGATTCCCATCTGTTGGCAGGGTCTGAAGCCTGTTGCCCATCACAGTGACTGTGGCATTTTCATAAAAGACCCTTCTCTTTGTTTGGTTGCACACATACCTTTTGCAGGCAGTGGTTCTTAACAGGCCATTTATGTAGATTGCTGGCCTCTCTCCTCTATGGTGGGACGCAACCATGTACATTTTTTACTTTCCAGAAGATACTGGGACCACTAGCCCAGTCACTGTGAATTTAGAAGCTCTACACCAGGATGATTAATGTCTTTTCCTTTTACATTTTTGTTTGTATTTGTCATAATAGTATTTTTTTAAAAGAATGAAACTCACACTAACATTTGTATAAGTTTAAAGCAATACTACCTAAAACCACTTAATCTAATGATTTTTTTAAGGTTAATTTTATTTTATGTATATGACTACACTGTAGCTGTCTTCAGACACACCGAAGAAAACATCAGATCTCATTACAGAGGGTTGTGAGCCACCATGTGGTTGCTGTGATTGAACTCAGGACCTCTAAAAAAAGTAGTCAGTGCTCTTAACCACTGAGCCATCTCTTCAAATCCCCAGAAATTCTTAATATCAGCATTCAAACTCAAAATTAGTTGTCAAATGGGGAAACGGCAGCAAGAAGCTCCTGAGTAATTATTTGCTGTCTTTCCACAGCGTATCACTGCCCTTCTTGTTTCAGCACACTGACAAAGACCAAGCCCTTGACCCCTCAGTTTGACTTTAATTTTGGGTCACTGAATAAATCTGTCCACGGAATGGTAAGGAGAACACATAGCCATCCCAGGGAGTCAGGGTGGAAAAGTCTCTACAGAAAATTCAGAAAGACTTCGTCTTTGAACATTTCTAGTCTATAAAGATAAATTCAGTCCCCATTATCTAGCAGTTTAAAAGTGAAGATTATTAAAATACAACTCCAAAATTAAATTATTACACTACATTTGCTAATTGGAGGTTGTCATTCTGAAAATCATGTTTTAAAATTATGATATAATTATATCAGTTCCCAATTATAGAATTTATGAAGATAGTTACTTAAACAAAACCTTTTGAGCATACTTTGTTATCATGAAAACATAGTTTTGAATCGTTCTATAACCATAAATGTCAGAGCACTAGTCTAGTATTTATGTTGTTAAATTACTTGGAAACTAAATTTCTTTACTATTTAATATTTTGTTTTGATTATAATTTCATATATTCTATGTACAATTCCATTAGTAAATAATTAATATTTAGTATATTATAAAATAAACTCTATGATTGAAACATTAACCATTTGGGCTTAGAGAACATGTTTACCCAACCTTTTAGTATTTCAAATATTAGAAACCAGTTACTCTTGTGGACACCCTAGCAGTACATTATGAATTAGAATGAACTCTGGATTGCATCTCTCTGAAAATATCACCTCTATGGGCACTTATGTATTCTAGACAGGAATATGGAATAATCCTTTATATACAAAAAGTTCCAAGGCCTCTGTGTATCCTGAAACCACTGATATTGAGTTCCAAATATCCTGTAGTTTTTGTATATATACTGCATTGTTGGCAATTACAGAAAAATTACAAAATGTTGATAGTTTCTTCCATGTTATAGTCTCTAGTACAACTTTGGACTCATTACTCCTAAACTTGAAGCCACTATAAAGTAAGGTAAGGGTTATTGAAAGTACTGGTATAAGAAGACAGTTTGGTTACAAATGGACGCCTGAGGTATCATGTTTTATTCAAATGACATTACAACAGGTAGGAAGTCATTCAGTTAATATAAGCAGCAATGTGCTCCTCACCTGAGTGTCTTAAGGACTGGACTCACAAACCCTGAGACATACTGCTTAGGGCTCTAAGACCTGAGGATTTATGGCTCCAGACAGAGAAGTCAGGGGTGTACAGTGTTAAAATACAAGCCTTACATCTTTTTTAAAGCCAGAGTCTTAATCAGATCCCATCTTTGAGAAATGGAGGTTTATATATATATAAATGACTAAAGACTTGTGGCTTTTGGTGCTCAAGTCAAATCACATTTCTCTCTACTTTGTATATCAGTAACCCTGCATTCAATAGATATTGCTTTGGGTACTGAGGACTTAGGTTCTTAACATGTCAGGCTCACCTTGTCTGTGCTACCCACAAGGCCATCTAGAAAGACACTTCCTACTACAAAGGAAATTAGTTATGATTAAATGGATCTCAGAGAATAAAGCAATGCCTTTAAATAGTAGAGGAACATTTATCTCCAGCATCACAGATTTCCAAATGGGCAGACTCCTGAATCCAGTCTGGGACAGATATGTATACATTCTCCTTTAAACATCATAAAATTAAACAGGGCATTCTTTGATTCTGGAATAGTTCCTTGAAGAGGCTAAGAGAAGCCAGTATGTCCATAGCTGTTCCCTATTCATAGAAAGACTCTGTGCCAATATTTTATATTTTATTTATATAAAGATAATTTATTTTAATATAAAATAAATATATTTTGTTATACTTTTATATTTATTCATATTATATAATATTTATATTAAATATATTTTAATATATTTTATATATTAATTTGACTAACATTTTACTAGTCAAATAAATATTTTATTTGTCTTTGGTAGATATATATGTCCCATTACATAAATATCATGTTAAGGGTAGAACAGTTTTCTGAGAAAAAATGTGATATGTTATTCAGTTTCACAAATAAAAATACCTGGACAGATATGCTTAACCCTTTGATAGACACAATCTTAAATTGTACTTAAATTGTGCTTGCCTCTTTTGAAATTGTACCTTATTTTATAGGTTGATGGTTGTAGTGTCTATTCCTGGTTGTGAACTTGACTATATCTGGAATGAACTACAATCAAGAATTGGAAGGCTCACATATGATCCTAATCTGAAGGCTCAGAGATATAAATTTCTGACCTGGATCTTGGCATGGAGATCTTGAAGCACAGTGTCTATGAATTCCAGAAGATTAAGGCAAGGAGATCTCTGAGTTCAAGTCATCTGAGATTAAAGACTGGGTGGCATATACCTTTAATCTGGGCCAGACCCTCTGCTGGAGACCTATAGCCTATAATCTGGGCCACACCCTCTGCTGGAGACCTATATAACAGCACTGGAAAAAGCAAGACTGACTCACTCTTCCTTGCCTGTTTGCCTTGTGGAACTGAGCAACTGCTAGATCCTTGGATTTCCATCCACAGCTACTGCTGTCCATTGTTTGTAAGTAGCACTACAGGCTGTTTAAGTCATCGACAAATTCCCTAACTATATAGAGACTACCCATACGTT
This sequence comes from Apodemus agrarius, assembly GCA_964023405.1. Taxonomy (NCBI): domain Eukaryota; kingdom Metazoa; phylum Chordata; class Mammalia; order Rodentia; family Muridae; genus Apodemus; species Apodemus agrarius. The sequence continues at coordinate 39,068,689 of OZ030025.1, read as the reverse complement.
CTGTGACTCTAGAGAACCCTTACTAATACAATGGTATTTTATATCATAAAATTAAAATGACAGCAAGCACCTGGAAGATCTTGATAATGTCAAGATCTCCATCTGAGAACTGATGGGAGACATCAATGAACAGGAGCACATATTACCCAAACCTCATAAGGAGTTTGAATTGTAGCATTCACATGGGCATGCCTACTTGTGTCAGTCATGTGCTCCGGCACTGTTGGGGATCCCTAACTGTCTGCCAGACACAAGTTCAAAACTCTATCTCAAAGTATCAAGACAAGGAGCAATGAAGCAGAGCATCCCCCCAAACATCCTCTCTATACATGCTAGAGAGTGTGTACATGCATGCCTACACACACACACACACACACACACACACACACACACACACCACAAGTAGAACTTGAATAGAGTAATTATATTAAGAGAGCAGGCTGTGGAGTTTATAGCCCAGTACCACTTCATGACTTCTCTTTCTACTAAGTGCTTTACTGAGATGGGGAGACATACTGTGATGGTTCTTATATGACTGGCCCAGGGAGTGACCCTATTAGGAGGTGTGGTCTTGTTGGAGTAGGTGTGTCACTGTGGATGTGGGCTTAAGACCCTCACCCCAGTTACCTGGAAGTCAGTCTTCCACTAGCAGCCTTCAGATGAAAATGCAGAACTCTCAGCTCTTCCTGCACCATATCTGCCTGGATGCTGCCATGTTTCTGCCTTGATGACAATGGGCTGAACCTCTGAGCCTGTAAGCCAACCCCAATTAAATGTTGTCTTTTATAAAACTTGAATTGGTCATGGTCTCTGTTCACAGTAGTGAAACCCCAACTAAGACACATATCCTGTCACTTACATACCCTTCTAATGCTATAAGCCAAATGTAGTTTTGCCTTGCCTACTATGACGGATGACTTCACCAAAACCATTATTCTGATTAACCTTTTCTTTCCTTAGGTTGCCACTTGTCAAACACTTGGTCACAGCAATGATAAAAAAAATTATTAAAGAGAGTGGAAAGAACATATAGTTTTTTGCAGAGAGACTATATCCAAGAAAATGGCTTGTCTTAGTAAACCATTCACAATTCAAACACAAAAGGAAAGTTTTCAAAAGTGTTTCAGTAAAGAGACATGAGGACAGAGTCAGAATTCACCCTTGTCAGAGCAAAGCTTGGGAACATTGCTAAATTCCCAGAATAAGCTAGGAGAAAAGTCCTAATGGATTTGGAAAGAGTTGGATCCATAGGCTGCTGCAAGTAAATTGTCTACTCGTGGGCATGATTTATTCTCTATGACCAACTGCACTGGACTTGCTAATGCATGTCTGCACAGAGGTTAGACTCCTGCCTTCCTAGAAGACAGTACACAATCTTTAATGCTACCAAGTACAGGAATGAATTTAATGTTTCTACTAATAACATTCTTATAGTGTTGATTTAATGAGTCATTTAAAAGATTCACATGAATCTTTTGATCTCATGGATGCAAAGAAAACATTTTTAACTAGAGATTTCTAAAGGAAAAAGATCTTAGAAAAGAAGCTAAAGGCCTAGAGAAAGAAGCCTGTACATAGGTTATTTAAAAAGTGGGAAGAAATTGTTAAGAGTAACATGAGGGTAGCCTTCCCTTAGCATGTATTTTTATTTCTTTTTAAATAAGATGAATATTAAAATGATCAGTACCCCTAGGCATTGCCAAAGAGGGAACTTCAGAGAAGAACACTTCAAAATTAATAGCAGACAATTATACTGGAAGGTTCCTTTTAAGGTCCTAGTTTATATGGGTCATTTCTGTGTATACTGTTTAGACTTAGAGCTATCATTTCATCCCTGGCTTGCTGACTTGATCTCAGTGTTGCATGTACTACCAAACTATAATAACTGGTGATTTTCACAGTTCTAATCTTTTTCACATGACAATCTTGAAATCTTGTTTTGATAGATGTGCTATTGTTAAAATAACTTCAGCCCAAATGTGGTCAATGATCTCTAGTCCTCTAAACCCAGATAGAGCTGCGTGGCTGGCTACTTCAGTGAAAAGATTTCCCTCCCAACGAAGTTTAATGCACTTCACTACTGATAGTCTGTACTCTGGGTCATGTAGAACACTGCCACTTGGATGGCATTAGAAGTGATTAGGGACTCTTGGAGTCTGACATATTTACATTTTTATTACTCTTCCAAATCTGCTAGATCTTCAAAGTTATTTTCCAAGTCCAGCATTCTACTTTCTTATTACTTGAGGTAATGGCTGCCAGAGGAAATTCCTCTGTGATGCAGTTTGAGTTTGCCAGGGTTTTCAGTTGTGCCAAGATTTATGGTTACATTTAATCCAGCAATGTACTGAGTTCATCTCCATGTGCTGTTTATTTTACAAAACCCAAGCCTTGTTCTTCATTTGATTTTCAGAGGCACTGGATATCTTCAGATGTCTATATCTCCCCCAGTGCAGACTAACATAGACTGTGTATCACTTAGATACTGACACATATTTACATCTACATCATTTTCCCGAGTCTTTTGTATCTACGATTAAGATTTTACCATAACAACATACACTAATTATAACTGATTGTTAAACAAGGAATAGATAGAATAGAGTAACTTTTATCAAAGTGCCTAAAATTCTGCTTGCATCTAGGTCAGCAGTAGATACTAAATACATATTCTATCTCCTCAGTTAGGAAGGGGTTATTTTAATAGAAGACTCTGAAGGGAGGATAATGATCACTACCTATACTGCAAAATAAAGTATGAAAGACAGTTCTGCCTACTCTCGTGGTAGCAATTCGCTTCAACAGTATATAATGGAAAACATTGTTTCTAAAAAAACAACTGACCATGGTGATCTGCAACATATTCAAACAAGTATCACAGCAAACAAAACAAAACAGCATGTAAGAGAATTTATACTAAAGAAAACCACCATATTTAAGTACATCAGCCTTTGTGACTTTGAAGACATGAAATTTCCAGAGTTACGTGGCCTTTCCCCTAACTAGACTTTAGCATAGGTCATTATTTCTTATTAATTCTATTAGCCTTGACTTTATTGTCAAAATGTTTGGCATAAGACTTTAAAAGAAGAAAGGTTGCTCTTTCTGGTTTTTAAATTAACAAAGAATAAATTTACTAATAAATATCCCATAGTGATATTTCATTAAAATGGATATATATCATGTGAAATAAATTACATGAACTTCTTTTCAAGATTAAAGTATATTTCTATAGATGTAAAGTATTTTCTAAATCTAATATTTATCTTTTTTGTTTTTTATTACCTTTTTACTGAGATATTTAATTCCTTTAATCCCAATTGCAGCTTGCCCCTTCTACTCTGCTCCAAGTCTCTCCTTTTCCCCCTCCCCCCAATTCACTCCTCCTTTCCCTCTCAGAAAAGAGAAAGACCCCCTATGGATATCAACCAGCCCTGCAATATCAATTTGGACTAAGACTAGTCACATCTTCTTTTGAGGCAAGGCAAAGCAGCCCAAGTAGGAAAATAGATCCAAAGGTAGGCCACATAGCCAGAGACAGCCCTTTCACCTGCTTTAGGAGTTCTGCATAAAGATCCAGGTAGACAAATTGTCACATATGTGTAGAGGGTCCGTGTGAATGCTCTCTGGTTAGCAGTTCAGTCTTCATGTACCCCTATGGGCCTACGTTAATTGATTCTGTAGGTTTTCTTGTAGTGTCCTTGATATCTCTGGGTCCTTCAATCCTTCTCCCCTCCTGCCCCCATTCTAAAGGATTCCCCAAGCTCTGCCTAATTTTGGTATTTTAGTCAAGGTTTCTATTCCTGCACACATACATCATGACCAAGAATAAAGTTGTGTAGGAAAGGGTTTACTCAGCTTACACTTCCACATTGCTGGTCATCACCAAAGGAAGTCAGGACTGTAACTCAAGCGGGCCAGGAAGCAGGATCTGATGCAGAGGCCCTGGATGGATGTTTCTTACTAGCTTGCTCTCTCTGCCTTGCTTATAGAAGCCAAGACTACCAGCCCAGGGATGGCACCACCCACAATGGCCCTCCCTCCCCCATTGATTACTAATTGAGAAAATACCTTACAGCTGGATCTGGCATTTCCTCCACTGAAGCTCCTTTTTCTGTGATAAATCCAGCTTGTGTCAAGTTGACACACAAAACCAGCCAGTACAGATGGTGTAGACAAGGACAGCAGGGCATAGGGCATGCTCTATAATTCTATTACTAGAGACCAATACAGGATTCTTTCCTCTTTCTCACCCCACATCTGTCCCTTCCTTCCTGCTTTCCCTCTCCTCGCTTGTATTTAATCTTCATTCAGACAATTCTGTGCTGATAATTTCTAGCAGAAGAAAACTAACTCCATTGTATTATCTACCTATTTGAATTCCTTACACACATAACCTTGAAAATAATATATGTTTTGGCATGACTATTATTAGGCATGTTTTATAAATGGGTCCCAGGAGGAAAGATAGTGTGAATTGTCTACCTCTACATTTTACCTAGTTCTATGCTTTGAAATACTACCAAAAAAGGAGCTTATGTTTTCTAAGATGTGTGCTGATCCAAAGAGAAAGGCAATAATTTAAATGGACATGTTTGGTGACTTCCTTTGAGATCCTAAGAGCCCAGGGTTGTGAGAAAATTTAGAAATCAGGTAACTTAACTTGGCTGCTGTGTCTATTTCTCTAACCTCCAAGGGATGGCAGAGCTAAGAAGTATACACTAGCTGAGATTAAAATTTCACTTTACTTCTTTCTTGAATTCTCTTGTTTTATTTTAAATGTTATCTATTTTATTATTCTCTCATACATTTTATCACCTCACTATATTCCCACCACCACTCCTTCCATCTCTCCTCTCCTCTAGATCCACTCCTCCATTTCCCTTTAGAAAAGAGAAATCCTCTCAAGAATGTCATCTGAACATGGCATAACAAAGTTACATGATGAGGCACAAAATCCCCATATAAAGGCTGGATGAGGAAACCTGATAAGAGAAGAAGGATCCCAAAAGAAAGTAAGAATTAGACACAACACTATTCTCACTGCTAGGAATCCCACAAGAAGATCAAGCTACACAACCACAACATATATTCAGAGGTATATGCAGAGTACCTAGTGAAACACCTGTAGACTGTAATTATATGTTCAGTATCTGTGAGCCCCTAGGATGAGCCCTGCTTAGTTGATTCTCTGGGCTTGTTCTTTTGGAATTCTCAAACACTCTGGCTCCAACAACCCTTCCTGCCCCTCTTCTGTAGGGTTCCTAAAGCTTTGCCTAATGTTTGCCCGTGGGTCTCTGTTCATCTGTTTCCATCAGTTGCTAGAATAATCCATGCTGTATTACTAAGAATCATTTCCTTGACTCTTGTTTTTGTTAGTCATGTTTAATTCTACTCTAGGTCTCTGGACAGCCTCTAGTTCCTGGTTCTCCAGGCAACTGTAGGTGTGGACCTCAGGTTAGACCATTGCTTGGACATTCCCACAAGTTCTGTGCCACCATTACTCCAACATATCTTTCAGCTGAATAAGTTGTAGATCAAAGGTTTTGTGGCTGGGTTTGTGTTCCAATGCCACCACTGGAAACTGCCTGGTTATAAAATATGGCCTCTTCATGCTGTATTCACAAAGTATAAATAATTTTGATTCAATTTTAGAGAGCCTCATTAAAAGATGGGGGAAAAAATTCAGTCAAACTTTACCTCTCCAAACTTAGGCTCTCCAAACCTGATAGAGTGAATATGTTTAAAGAAAAAGAAAAGAAAAGGAACAGGTGCATTTTCTACCAAAACATTGGATTTCAATGTTCTCTCCAATCTAATCTTCCACTGTGTCACTTGCTCATTTTGATATTTTCATTTATGAAAGCGAATTAGACTCTCATGTTCAACCAAGCTAGCACAAAGAATATGTGTCATTGCAAGTGGCAGGACAGCCTGTGACAGTCAGGTCCTACTTGGATCCCCAATGTTTGGAAAGATTGTAGTGATGAAGAGACAGCTAATATCCATTTGTTCCATGCATTACTATCACCCACACTAATAACAGCCTTTTTTATCTTTGATATTAGTCTCATAAGTATACAGAATCTGACCCTAGTCCTTGCTCAGACCAACAATTTTTCTCTAACAAAATATCTTCCACAAATTATTTCAATCATATTATTGTGATAAAATATGATGGCAAGAAAGTCTCTGTTTCTTTTGGAGACTCAAAAATATTTTAATCGGTTGCACTGAAAAATAGCCTAGAATGGAATTCCTTTGCCAAGGAAACAGAAATATAGTGATGGTATTGGAATAAGTAAGAAATTCTGAAGGAACAGATAAACATTATGACTTAAAATTCCATAGTTTATGTTTGATATCTGTATAGTGCTGTCCAGGAAAGAGAAATGAAAGCAAGGAACGAACAGCTCAAGGATAGCTGCATCATTTAGAGATTTTTCTCTGTAAGAACAACAACTAAAGCCATCAAAATGAGTGATCTCTTCAAACAACAGTGTGGGTGATAGAAATAATATTTCATTATGGATTAAGCCGTGACTATTCTCAATGGCCTCCAAAATCTGTAAGCATTTTATATTGCTTAACTCTAAATGTACATTTTTTGGAAATGTTTTTATTAATATACTTGTACAAGCAGCACTGTGAGAGAAGAGAATAGGGACAGCCTGACCTATTTAAAGCCATCAGGAGATGTCCATAGACAGTGAACCACAGCAAAGCAAACATTGGGTGAATAGAACTGTGGTCAAATAACATGAAACTGAAACTCACTAGCCACAGAAAAAGGTAATGCCTACTCTGTCATTGCCAGAGGAAAACTTATGGGATGCCAGAGTGTTCTGTGGAACCCAGATCAGTGCCCTGGGGGGACAAGATGGTGAATAGGTTTGCCATACCTTCTTAGAGTCTAAGTAGAAGAAAGTCCTGACATGTAAATCCTATTCTTCCTTATTTTACCAAAGCCGAGATTATAAATATCTTTGGAATTCTGGAAAGATGGTGACTTTGACTATAGGAATCCTACTTATCATTAAGGGCACATTGATTAGATTTAATTGAATTTCTAAGACTAGTATTCCTTTATCTGTCAAAATGATTCAAATACAATACAAATGGAAGACAAACAACATCACGGAGACAAATTCTGACCAGGGGCCCAATATGTTCTAGATGTCATGCATTATTTTAGTAAACTTTTATTGTGGTTATTATTATTATTATTATTATTATTATTATTTCTACTTTTGGTTTAATTTTTTGCTTTGTTACAGCAACCTTAATTTTTATATCATGAGGAACGTTTTGGTGACTGTCCTCTCTTCTATAATTATATTTTACTTTTCCACATATATATTTCTTCAATAGTTCCTCTTGCCACTCATATGATTCCTTTTCAAATTTTACCTTCCTTCTCTTTCATTCCTATCTTGTTTCACAAAAATATTGATATTCATAGTTGTACAAGACATATAAACTACATTTTACACAACCAGACCATGTATCCTGTTTTCTCTGTACCGTGTCTGTGACAAAGTGATGTGCATATATGTCAGCAACTAGAATTCCACCTAGGAAAACCAGCCTTTGCTGGTTACTTAGTACTTCTACTAAGTAGCAGCAGAAAATAGAATTGTGAGCAAAGACAACTTACTCACTGGCCCCATATAAGAAATGAGAATGTGTGCTAAAAGAGTGACAATATTTTTGTAATTATGTGCAACAAACGAGGAAGAATTAATAACATGAGGAGCTACCTATTATGCCTGCAGTAAAGGGAGTACACAAATCCTTAATAATGGAAAACAAGATAAAAAAGCCCTCCTGGACTTTCCCCCATCAAATTGGGGGTGTTTGCTGTTGTTGTTATCTTAGTTCAGCTCATGTTAGCTATTCATGTTGGAGGTATTTTATTAGCGTTCCTCCTGATATTACTAGCAGACCCATTTTCACAGAAAACTCCCAGTTCTTCTGGTTCTTATAGAACTTCTGAACTTCTTCCACAAAAATCCCTGATCTTAGGTGTTAGAGACATTTTGTATATATACTCAATGGGGCTGGGCTCCACAACTCTTCATTATGATTGGCTGGGGTTTTCTGTAAAGCAGCGAAACATTTTCTTTATATGTGAATATATACTCTGGAGTAATGACAAGAACCTGGAAAGTACAGGTACTTGCATGTTTTAGGGGAGTGAGAAAGTAATAGACAGAGGAATTTTTTACCCACATGATGAGATAAAATATTCAGACAGAATCAACTTAGGTGCATAAACATTGACTGTGGCTCACAGTTACTGAATATAGTCATAGTTCATGGTACTTGAGGATTCCTGGCAACAAGAATTTGTCAAATCATATTCAAGAGCAGTAAGCAGAGGGTGATGAGGTTTGTGCTCAGTTCATTTTCTCCTTTCTAAATAGACCAAGATTACATCATAGGTAATATTTTCATCTAAAGTGGGCATTCATTCACAATCAGTATAATGAAGATAATTCCTTACAAACATGTCCAGCTTGTTCTAGGTTTCATTAAATTGACAATTAAATTTTACCATTACTATACTTGAATAAATCCCACTAAAATAAGGGACAAGACAAGAATGCCCACTCTCCCCATATCTATTCAATATAGTCCTCAAAATTCTAGCTAGATCAATAAGAAAACAAAAGAATACAAAGGGGATACAAATTGGCAAAGAAGAAGCCAAGGTATCATTATTTGCAGATGATATGGTATAGGCAACAGCAAAAATTCTTCCAGAGAACTCCTGCATGTAATAAATAACTTCAGCAAGTAGCTGGATATGAAATTAACTCAAACCAGTAGCCTTTCTATACACAAAGGATAAATGAGCTTAAAAAGAAATAAAGGAAACAGCACTCTTAACAGTAGTTACAAATAATATAAAATATCTTAATGTAACTGTAAGCAAGTGGTATGAAATCTGTATGACAAAAGCTTGAACTCTCTAAAAAAAAAAAGTAAGTCAAGGAAGATTTCAGAAAGTGGAGAGATCTCCCATGCTCATGGATCAGTAGAATTAACATAGTAAAACTGGCCATCTTACCAAAAGCAATCTATAGATTCAATGCAATCCTCATAAAATTCCACCTCAATTTTTCACAGAGGTAGAAATAGTAGTTCTCAATTTTATATGGAAAAACAAAAGCACGCAAGCAAACAAACAAACAAAGAAACCTAGGATAGCAAAAACAATTCTTAACAATAAAAGAATTTCTGGGGAAATCACCATCCTTAACCACAAGTCATACTACAGGGCTAAAGTGACAAAAAAAAATGCATGGTATTGGTACAGAGAAAGACAGGTTTATCAATGGAGTAGAACTGAAGACCTACAAATAAAATCACATACTTATGGACATTTGATCTTTGACAAAGGAGCCAAAAATATAAAATAGAACAAAATAAAGCATTTTCAACAAATGATGCTAGTCTAACTGGAAGTCATTATGTAGAAAAAAAAAAGAAAATCGATCCGTATTTGTCACTTTGCACAAAGCTCAAGTTCAAGTAGACCAAGGAACTTAACATAAAACCAGATACATTTAATCTAATAGAAGAGAAACTGGAAAGAGCCTCCAACTCATTGGCTCAGGGTGAAATTTCCTAAACAGAATTCCAATGGCTCAGGCCCTAAGATCAAGAATTAATAAATGGGACCTCATGAAACTGGAAAGCTTCTGTAAAGCAAAGGACATAGTCAATAGGACAAATTGGGAACCAATAGTTTGGGGAAAAAATCTTCACTAACACTACACCGGAAAGACAGATAATATTCAAAATATATAAAGAAGTGAAGAAGCTAACCTCCAAAAATCCAAGCAACCCAGTAACAAAAAAGGGTACAGGACTGAACAAAGAATTCAAACAGAGGAATCTTGAAGGGAAACTCTTAAAAAATAATTCAAAGTTCTTAGTAATTAGGGAAATGCAATGCAAATTGACATTTAGATTCCATCTTACTCCAATCAGAATGACTAAGGTAAAAAAAAAAAACCTCAGGTGACAGCACATGCTGCTAAGGATGTGGAGAAAGAGGAACACTCCTCCATTGCTGGTGGAATTGCAAACTGGTATAAGTACTCTGAAAATCAGTCTGGATATTCCTCAGAAAACTGGGAATAGTTCTACCTGAAGACCCAGCTATTCCACTCTTGGGCATATATACCCAAAAGATGCCCCATCATGCCACAGAAGCACGTTTCCCACTATGTTCATAGCAACCTTATTCGTGATAGCCAGAAACTGGAAACAACCCAGATGTCCCACAAACTAACAATGGATACAGAAAATGTGGTTCATTTGCACAATGGAATACTACTCAGCTATTAAGAATGAGGACATCATGAATTCTGCAGGCAAATGGATGGAACTAGAAAATATCCTGAGTGAGGTAACTCAGACCCAAAAGGACATGTGTGGTATGTACTCACTGATAAGCAGATCCTCCTCTCTCCCTATTCCCCTCCCCCTTTCTCCACATTTCAGTGGTCGGCTTCTACTTCTCTACCTTCTCTCTCACTTTAGTCTTCTACAATAAAGCACTAAAACCAGTAGATTGCCTCCCAGTGTGTCCAGCTGTCAGACTGAACCAAGGACTCACCCTCTCAGGAACTGCCCAGCACACCTTCCCCCCTGCCCTGTCCCTTTCTCCTTTGGCCTGGTGCTGCCTGAGCTGTTTGAGCTGCCCCAGGCACCCGTTCTCAGCTCTTCCTAGGTATCCAGTGGCATCCTGTGATGCCTGAGATCTAGAACCTGTCGTCCCTGGTCTCTGTGAGGCTTAGGGGACCCAAGACTCTGCTTTCCTCACCCCCAGAGCAAGTCTGGTGGCCTCACATGGCCCAGATGCTTGGCCTGTGGCAGTCCTGTGGGGTCAGACAACAGTTTCCCACATCTGCCCTGCCAAGATGCAGGTAGTTGTCCTCCCACCTTTTCTTATGCCATATTCCCTACAAGTCAGAGATGCCCTACAGGAGGGACCGGCCTTGGTGGGAGAGGGGAGAAGGAGGGGAAGAGGGTAACATAATCAGGTACTGCTGGGGGAAAACAAGAGTGAAGCCCTGAAGGCCAGAGAAAAGAATGGAAACAGGCAAACTCGGGAAGTAGGAGGTGGAGAGACTGTAGAATGTACCAGAGGCCTGGGAGGTGGGGATACTCAGGGAGGAGGCAGATGATCAGGACTCAAAGCGAGAGATCTTAGATGAAATGCCCAATAGTGGGGGAGAGGGAACTAGTAGAGTCCAACTCCAATAGAAAAACAGGGCATCAAGTGGAGGGATGGGGTTGCCATCCCACAGTCAAAAACTGACCCAGAATTGTTCCTGTGTAAATGAGCTGCAGGAACAAAAATGGAAAAGAGACTGAGGTCCGATGACCCACCCAAAGTGAGACCCATCTCAAGAGAATATTCTGAGGCCTGACACTATGACTGATGCTAGGGTGTCCTTATAGCCAGGAGCCTAACATGGATGCCCACTGAGAGGTCCAACAAGCAGCCAAAAGAGTCAGATGCAGATACTTACACCCTACAAATGGAGAGAAGCTTGAGCCCCTGGGGTTGATTTAGGGAAAAGAGGGAAGAAGCTGAAGAAGAGAAAGACCATATGGGAAGACCAGCATTCTCAGCTAAACTTGACTCCTGAGATCTCTTAGACACTGAGACATTAACCAGGCAGCATACACCAGCTGATATGAGGACCCCGACCCATATACAGCAGAGGACTGCTTGGTCTGGCCTCAGTGAGAGAAGATGTACCTAACCCTTGAAAGACTTGAGGCCCCAGGGAGTGGAGAGATCTGGTGGGGTAGGGGTGGGGGGTGGGGACATCCGTTTGGAGATGGAGGAGGGGGAATGGGATAAGAGGTATCAGATGGCAGACCATAAGGGAGATAATGACTGAACTGTAAAACAATATTAATAATAATAACCTTTTAAAAAGAAAAAATAATATCAGGATACTTTAATTAGTTACAGTAACCTAACTAACATGGTGAAATAATATCTTTCATGATGATCCAAGATTTTAAGTTTTATATATGTGTTTATGCATATTGTCATGGACAGTTTTACAAAATTAGAAAAAGAAGCACAAGAAGAGACTTTTAAGAAATGGCAGAAAGGGTTGAATACGTGTGACATGAGGATGGAAATAGGATGACTTAGGTACAGTTTGCTACAAGTTGGGTGACAGCAGGGGAAGGAGAGGAAGGAGCAGTGGTAGAGAATAAAAAGTATATATTAATGTCATGATAAAGTTCATTACTTTGTATACCAACTAAAAATTAAGAATAAAAAAAAGGGGAGACTATTAGAAACACACCTAAAATATCAACTTTATACATCTGAAGAGTAAACAGTTACATAGAAAATAGCATCTGGGGGCCTGGATAATAGCTCTGAGTATTCCAGATGGGTTAAAAACAAGGAAGTGGGTGTAGAATGGGGACATTAACCACTTAAGGCAGCAGGAGAAATTAGAATGTACAGAGGAAGGGTAATCACAAATATTTTCAAAGGCCGTTGTAAAGACCTAGACCTCTCCTTTGAGTGGGATGAGAATCACTTAGAAGATGTACAGCGGAGATGAAAATTGACTCACATTCAGAAAAGATTCTGCAGTGTTGAAACAAAATCTAAGAATATACAATAGAGACAGAAAGGCACAAAAGAGAAATACATTGGTGTTAGAGGTAATTGGGACAACATTGTTAAATCCAGTTTTGTAGAGAAACCGTGGGGGGAGGGGGAATGATTAGGGAATAGTTGGGGGGGGGAGAAGAATTATGGGACGTATGTGGGGGGTGGGGAACTGGGAAAGGGGAAAGCCTTTGGAATGTAAACATAGAATATAGAAAATAAAAATTAAAAAAATAAAAATAAAATAAAATAAATGTTTTTAACATTAGCTAGTGGAATTCAGAAAAAAATGTTCAGGTCAAGATTGATATGAAACTTTAAAAATAATGAAAGTAAATTATTTTGAATCTACTTGACATTTAAATAGAATATAAAGCTGTAGTCAATATGCATTGCCTTTCTAATGAGGCCACATTAGAATATTTGTAAGTTTGTATTCAAGTGTTGATTTGAGCATAATAGTACATAAATCCACCAATTCCATTGGTCATTTTTTATTATAAAGCTGTACTACAATTTTTCATTAATTGAATCTTTTGAAATTGTCCAATTAGAACTTATGAGAAATTTGTTCCTGAAAATGTGAAAATGTCTGTAGCAGTAAAGTATATGTTTCACAAGCATGGTGATCTATATACAAGTCCCAATACACATATCAAAATGTCGGCATAGAGGTACATGCCTATTTTTTGGGTTGGGGGTTAAGGGAGAGATCCTGTCTTCAAAAATAAGGTAGAGCATAAGAGAAGATATCTTTCCTTGATTTCTGGTCTCCATGTGAATACTCTCATATATACATACTCATTCATGCACACACACACACACACACACACACACACACACCAAAAAAGGGAACAATGCTATTCAACATAAACATTTGTTAGCATTTAGAAATAGCTAATCTATGAAGTACACTTAGTATTATTACTATTAGACATATAATATATATTAATTTCTTATTTCATCACCTGAGGAAATTTGCTAAAAAATAAATTATTTGAAACTTAATATTTAATAATTGTATTTATCAAGTTTGTCAGTTGCCACTTATACATTTTTTCCCAAAAATCTACCAGGAGTAGTTACAATCTTGATGTGTGTTGAAAGAGAGGTGGAGGAAATAATCAATGAAGGAAGAGGAAGAGAAAGAGGATTAGATAAAAAGAAGAAAGAACAGAGACTGGATAGGCATTGTTATACAGACTGAACATCTCTCTATACTCTTCTCACTACTCACAGCTTTTGATATTTTTATATTGACCCTCTATAATCAGTAAGATTATATGAAGAATGTGCAACTTTGAAAATGTGTTTATAACTCAGAGACTGACAAATCTTAATATTTATCTCGCATGTCTGTACTCTAATATGAAGGGAAAAATTAGATTAGAAATAAACAATCTGCGCATGATATTGTGGGAAAGCCTCTAGTCAAATATCTCCCAGATGTAGAGTAAGCATAAATTCATTGTGAAGTATTGAGTACTTCTATTCAACACAAATACCTCCTGAGAATTTGTATATTCAACTTTGGAACCAAATTTAGCTAGGCTTAAGACCTAGTCCTACTACTTACTTTGTGTCCTAAAAAAAAAAAAAAAGAAAGAAACATATTGCCTAAAACTGACTTACTGAGACTTGATCACTGAAATACTTGGAAAACATCTATTGTTGATTAATGCCATTTCTCTTTCTTAAAATGTGTTATAATGGTCATACCATTCTTCTTTTTTCTCTCTGTCACATAACAAAGTATGCATACAAACATGAGAGAGAGAGAGAGAGAGAGAGAGAGAGAGAGAGAGAGAGAGAGAGAGATCCTTAATGATTATCTACCACATGTTGCTAAATACTGCACATACTTAGGACACTTGTCCTTATTTTCCTGGAACTTGTCCTTGGCGGGAGCTGAATAATCAGTAATAAACACAGCAGAGTTAAATGTTATATGGGTTTATGGAAAGTAAAACATTTATCATAGGATGAGTGAAATTCTATGTTTAGTGATGACTGTAAATTAGCCACTCACATAATTTCTTCCCTAGGAATTGCTGTTTACTGTACATCATGACCTGGTGGAAAGAAGGAAGACCATATGGAGAATGCTTACAGACTTCATCTGTAAAACAAAGAAGGCTCTGGGTACAAATCATAATATTGTCCCAAGTTAAAAATAAAGATGAGAGAGTCAAATGTGTAACTGAAGGCCAGCTAAGCTGGAGTGCAAAATTCAAAAGGCTGAGGGGATGGTGCATGTGGCAATTTTACGAGCTTCAAACCGATTAGGGTATTGTAAAACTGTGCAGAAAGGGTGGCCATAACATCAGGGTTGTATCAAGAAGGTAAGACAGGTTCTATCCAGTTTCACGAGTGGAAAGACCCAACTCTCAGAGTAATTAATTAATTAAATAATTAATAACTTTAAGATCATCTTCTTGAATGTATTAAATCTTTTTTATCTTTTTTGAAATTGTGTTAACTGCATATACCAGTGTGTCTTGAGCTAAGACATACTGGCAGTCAGTCAAACCGTTTAAGACTACATCCCATGGGCTAGTTCATTTCTCACTGATCCCACACTTAGGTAGCAACTGATGCGCAGAGAAGATGGAGGGTCAGAGTTTTGAATGGTATATATACACTTCATTTTGTAAATATTATCTTTTTAAGTTTATTAGTTTTAAGTTTTAAGTTCTTCCTACATATAATCTAGGTAAAATAGGCATACCAACGCATCAGGGGCCAAAGGAGGGCATTGATATCCTGGAATTAGTATTATTAATAGTAGAGACAGTCATGTGGGTGCTGGAAATTGAATCTAGTGCTTTTAACTGTGAGCCATATCTCCAGGCAGATATATGTTCTCAATTTTAAAATCATCTCCTGAAAGGATTTAAGAAGTGGCATTGCAAAATCTGGTTCATGTTGCAAATGAATATTCTGTTGTTATCTTGTGGAAATAGTGAGAAACTGGAAAACGGATAAGAGAACATCTTACCAAGGGACAATGAGGGCTGAAACAAGATGCTAGAATAGTAGGTGGAAATGTGTTAGATTTGAAGTCATATGGGAAGGCTATGGGAAGGTGTGTGAATCACACATATACAAGTTTGAAAGCTCAGTGATTGTGTACTTGTAATATTTTGAACTATTTGGAGAATATGTTTAATAAAATTTAAAGAAATTTCAACATCACAGATCATTTGCATAGTATGAACCTGTGTGTGAAGCAAATAAAGATTACATTCTATCTCCTTCAAAAATCATATATGAATACTTTTGGTAGATTATGCAAGATGAAAATACCTCTGTTAACCTCTTCAAGAGATGGATAGAAAGAGAGTAGATAAAGAATTATTTTTTGATTGTACTTCTATAATTTTTAATGATATGAATATAATAAAATATATCTCAAATTAGTTTATGACTTTGGTGAGTATTTTTAAATGTCTGCAATTCAATAATAATATGACAATGAATAGTTCACAAAAGCAGGAATACAAATGATCAGTAAATAGTTTTTAAAGTGTTCAATATATTTGGGCATCAGGTAAATGGAAATTGAAATTAGTTTGAGATTCAAATTATTTCAAACAGAATATCTATAAACAAGAAAGTAAATGAAAAAAGATACTAGTGAGAATTTAAGGGGGAAAGGCTCTCATATCTTTTGCTAGTGAGAGTATAAACTGGTGCAACCACTTTGTAAAGGTATATATATATATATATATATGTATGTATGTATATGTATGTATGTATATATATATATATATATATATATATATATATATATATATATATTCCACAGGAAAAAAGATAGCCTTTTCAACAAATGGTGCTGGTTCAAATGGCAGTTAGCATGCAGAAAAAATCAATCCTTTCTTATCTTCTTGTATAAAGCTCAAGTCCAAGTGGATCAAGGACCTCCGCATAAAACCAGATACACTGAAACTAATAGAAAAGAAACTGGGGAAGACCCTTGAGGACATGGGCCCAGGGGAAATTTTCCTCAATAGAACACCAATAGCTTATGCTCTAAGATCAAGAATTGACAAATGGGACCTCATAAAACTACAAAGGCAAAGGACACTGCCAATAGGAAAACGGCAACCAACAAATTGGGAAAAAATCTTTACCAACCCTACATCTGACAGAGGGCTAATATCCAAAATATACAAGGAACTCCAGAAGTTAGAATCCAGAGGACCAAATAACTTTATTTAAAATGGGGTACAGAGCTAAATAGAGAATTCCCAACTGTGTAATCACTTTTTAAAATTTTTCTATATTCTTTGTTTACATTACAAATGCTTTCCCCTTTCCCGGTCTCCCCCTCCCCATAAGTCCCAAAAGCCCTCTTCCCTCTGCCCTTTCTCCAATCACCCCCTTCCCATTTCTCTGTCCCAGTACTCCCCTACAATGCCAGATCAAGCCTTTCTGGACCAGGGACCTCTCCTTCCTTTTTCTTGGGAATCATTTGATATGTTAATTGTGTCTTGTATATTCAGAGCTTCTGGGCTAATTAATATCCACTTATCAGTGACTGCATTCCATGTGTATTTTTTTGTGACTGGGTTACCTAACAGGATGATATTTTCCAGTTCCATCCATTTGCCTAAATATTTTATGAATTCATTGTGTTTAATTGCTGAGTAGTATTCCATTGTGTAAATATACCACATTTTCTGAATCTATTCCTCCATTGAGGGACATCTGGGTTCTTTCCAGCTTCTGGCTATTATAAATAAGGTTGCTTTGGACATAGTGGAACATGTGTCCTTATTGCATGCCTGGGAATCCTCTGGGTATATGCCCAGGAGTGGTATAACAGGGTCCTCCGGAAGTGTCATGCCCAGTTTTCTAAGGAACTGCCAGACTGATTTCCAGAGTGGTGAACCAGCTTGCAATTCCACCAGCCATAGAGGAGTGTTCCTACTTTCTCCACATCCTCACCAACACCTGCTATCTCCTGAGTTCGTAATCTTAGCCATTCTGACTGTTGTGAGGTGAAATCTCAGCGTTGTTTTGATATGCATTTCCCTAATGATTAATAATGTTGAACATTTCTTAAGGTGCTTCTCAGCCATTCGAAATTCTTTTTTTCTTTTTTTTTTATTTTCTATATTCTATGTTTACATTCCAAAGGCTTTCCCCCTTCCTGATATATTCTATATTTACATTTCATTTCCCTTTTCCCCCCAAGAGTCCCACATGCCCTTTTCCCTCCCCCTGTACCCCCATCCATCCCTTGCCACTTCCCTGTTCTGGTATTCCCCTACACTGATGCATTGGGCCTTTCCAGAACCATTATCCACTCCTTCCTTCTTGTCGGACATCATTTGGTATGTAGATTGTGTCTTTGGTGTTCCAAGATTCTAGGCTAATATCCACTTATCAGTGAGTGCACACCATGGGTATTCTTTTGAGACTGGGTTACCTCACTTAGTATGATGTTCTCCAGCTCCATCCATTTCTCTAAGAATTTCATGAATTCATTGTTTCTAATGGCTGAATAGTACTCCATTGTGTATATATACCACATTTTTTTTATCCATTCCTCCGTTGAGGGGCATCTGGGTTCCTTCCAGCTTCTGGCTATTATAAATAAGGCTGCTATGAACAGAGTGGAGCATGTATCCTTATTGCATGCTGGGGAATCTTATGGGTATATGCCCAAGAATGGTATGGCTGGGTCCTCTGGAAGTATCATATACAGTTTTCTGAGGAACCTCCAGACTGATTTCCAGAGTGGTTGTACCAGCTTGTAGTCCCACCAGCAGTGTAGGAGTGTTCCTCTTTCTCCACATCTTTGCCAACACCTGCTGTTTCCTGAGTTTTTAATCTTAACCATTTTGACTGGTGTAAGGTGAAATCTCAGGGTTGTTTTGATTTGCATTTCCCTAATGACTAATGATTTTGAACATTTCTTAAGGTGCTTCTTAGCCATCCAAAATTCTTCAGGTGAAAATTCTTTGTTTTGCTCTGTACCCCATTCTTAATAGGGTTATTTGGCTCTCTGGAGTCTACCTTCTTGAGTTCTTTGTATATATTGGATATTGGCCCTCTGTTGGTTGTAGGGTGGGTAAAGATTTTTTTCCAGTTTGTTGGTTGCTGTTTTGTCCTTTTTACAGTGTCCTTTGCCTTACAGAAACTTTGTAATTTTATGAGGTCCCATTTGTCAATTCTTGATCTTAGAGCATAAGCTATTGGTGTTCTGTTCAGGAACTTCCCCCCTGTGCCAATGTCCTCCAGGGTCTTCCCTAATTTCTTTTCTATTAGTTTCAGTGTGTCAGTTTTATGTGGAGGTCCTTGATCCACTTGGAGTTTATCTTAGATAATTTAACACATTCATTCGTCAAAATTAAATGTATAAAGGCAGATAGAATCTAATATATTTTATTGAACTGAATATGAAATTATTGCTACTTGCCTATAAAATGAATGTGTTGACTAATAATTGATTGCATAACTTGCATTTTATGTAAAAATCTCTGATAGTCTCCCTGTTCTTTAAACTTTCAGAGCAACTCAGTCAAAAATAGGCATTTTATTATTTTGTTAAAATAATATTGGGTAGTGAGTAACTATATAGTAAACATATACTGTCTTATTATTTTGATCAAGTTTAAACTGGCAGTAGTAGTGAAGATTTCTCTGGCAATCTGTGTATTTATGCCAGATGAGAGTGAAATTTCAGAAGTTTTAACTGGTAAATTCAAGTTAATTTTGACAATGTGAGTTCTTTTGTGCCATAAACAACATCAATTATATAAGTTAATATATGGATTACACTTATTACTTATTATGTTTTTAACTAATTATTTGTCTTCATTACAAAGAGTACATTTATTATTATTTTTTATTTATTCACATTACATCCCATTCACTGTCCCCCTCCTGGTCATCATCTCCAGCTGAGGCCAGAAGGTGAAAGGAGGTATTCTACCTATTCCAAATTCCATTTCTCACCTACATGGTATCACCTTCAGGCCCACAATCCACAGCGACCCACCGGTGTCAACTAAACTGGACCCTTGGGGGCTCTCAGGGACTAGTTAATTCGAGTTAATGTTGACAACGTGAGTTCCTTTGTGCCATAAATTATATTATTTGTGCCTTCAATTATATAACTCAGTTTATGGATTACAGTTATTACTTATCGGGTTTTTTTTAAACTAATTATTTGTCTACATTGGGAAAGGGTACATTTCTCTGTTCTTTCATGATTTGAGGAATTATAAATAAGTTTAAAATAAATTCAGCACATAATCAAACATTTTTATGGGTGCCAGATTTAAAATTGGTATGAGTGTGCATGATGTGTGTGTGTGTGTGTGTGTGTGTGTGTGTGTGTGTGTGGTTTGAAACTCGGTTTTAAGAGTGTAAGAATGTTTTCATAAGCAGTTTCCCATCTTGAAGGAACATCAGGTTCACCTAATTTAGTGATGACCAAAAGGAGAGAAGAGAAGAAAGCAAGCAGTCAAAGTAAACAAAACACCTTGTAATTCACTAAGTTACTTCTCTGACTTTTATCCATTTAGATAGAAAAAAACCTCCCTTTCTGATCTTCTTCATAGCCCACGGTGCCCCAGATCACCGTGACCTCATTAAGCTCTCAGACACATCCTTAATGACTAATGTGGCTGATGAGCAACTCTGCTGGCTTTTCTGAATGCAGGTGCTGCGTGGATGCAATGTCAATGTCACCCATGTGTTTCCAGCTTCCAATGCCCATCCTCTTGATGAGAGCACAGGGACTGGAAAGTAAAAGGAGAAACTTAGAGCAACAAGATTTCAGCACTGTCAGTGCACAGCGCAGGATGATGGCCATCTGGTTCACACTGCGCCCCGGAACACTCCTGGGAGCACACAGGAACACAGCTTTTCGAGAGCCTCACAGTGCCTCAGTTCTCTGTGTGTAAAGACAGGGTTTGCTGATTTTAATCATTAAAATGCATTAGACTTAGTTTAAGAGAGAGTGAAAATCTTAGTTTTGAAAACACCTGTGCATTTTTAAAATTAGGATTCTCTCTCTCTTTCTCTGTCTCTGTCTCTCTGTCTCTGTCTCTGTCTCTGTCTGTCTGTCTGTCTGTCTCTCTCTCTCTCTCTTTCTCTCTCTCTCTCTCTCTCACACACACACACACACACACACATTAAGTCTGATAAAATCATTAAAGCTAAAGAAGTAAAAATAATTCGTCTAAGACAAACCTTTAGAACCTTAAGAATTCATGATTCTGAAGTAAGAATTCAGACTGTTTGACACCAAACTCAGGCCCATGGCCACCCTATTAGAAGACAGAAAGGTTCTAAAATTTTTTTGAAGGAATAGAAGAGAGCAAAATTGTGGAAGTTGAGTCTAAAGCATATATTCCTACATTAAGTCATATTTGCATGATGTTCAGAAATGCATATGAAATAGTCCAACATAGGCTCCCTAATATGCATTTATGCAATGTTTAATATTCCTATAACTTTTTAAAAAAATACTGGTAAGTAAATGTCAAGTGTTCTAATACTATTTAGGAATTTACAAAATATAAATAACTTCAATAGAATAAAGGATTTATTTTTTTTGTCTAGTTGATTTAGCTTATGATATTTGTAATTTTATCTATAAATGATGGCTTGTCATTTTGCAAGTAATATAAAGTTTAAGGAAATGTGAATTAGTAGGATTCATCTCCTTGCTTTTTATTAAAGAATATAAGATACATAAGGATACAAAACAAAATCAGTTAGTAAACATTAAAAGAAATTTACTTTTCCAAGTATGACTTTATACATTTTTTTTTTAAAAAACATGCCTCTTTTAGGAAAAGGTGTTAACATACATTTGACTTTCTTCTGTTATATTTCAAGATGAACATTTGTCCAAAATTCCAATATAATACAATATTGCTACATTATAAAACCTATGCCCATAAAAAAATCTAAGACAGTTCCCCCAACTCTACTGAGGTAAATCTGGGCAAACAAAAATTGTGTGATGTCATACCGTTTGTGGTAGTTTCTACTATCAAACTAATGAGCACACCCATTACACACACCTGCTTGTCTTTTTGCAAGTGTGTGTAAAGCACACGACAAGCACTGCTGTCGGTGCATGTTAAGTACACAGCAATCACTGCCGACTCTGTCACACTCTGAGAATGAGAACACTGGAATTTCCTCATTCCGGGGAACTCGGCACTCCCTGTCATCAAAACTCCACGTATCCTCATTTATGACCCACTTGTAGCCAGGATTCAGTGCGAGTGTTTCTGAATCAAGTTTATTTCACTAGATATAAACTCCTTCAGGTTTGTCTGCACCAACACAAAGACCAAAGTTTCCTGTAATTAGATCTAGAAAATGTGAATATTACTCCTTTGCTAATTTCCAAATATCGAGACATAAAAGATATAATGATATAAATGTGTTAGGAGTATCAGTACCTTAAATTTAAGAGTCATGTCTTCATTGTTAAAAAAGATGCTGCTTGGTTGTATGCAAGTCATGATGCTTGTTATTAATTCCATGAAAATAGATACCAAACAACCCACAGGCTCATATGTAGTAATGATTTTCGTATATGTGAAAATGGAAGAATTAATCTTCTTTTTCACTTGCTACAAGTCATATTCCTTGTTCATCTGGGAGACATGGGCCATAACAGAGCATATGTTCAGAATTTCACAGGAGAGAAGAAACTGTAAAGACAGCAATCAACATGTAAAAGGAAAATTAAAGATCCATTTTCTTTATTTTACTTTCGTTGAGAGACTAGCTATTTGGGGAGTTTTAGAAACTCATTCCATTTTTTTTATATATTTTTTAAATTAATTTGTTTGGGGTAATTATTTTCCATTTTCACTAGCTAGCTGAAACAAAAAGTACACAGTTTCCATCTTCAATGTGCCTGTGATTTAAATTCTATGAGATGTCAATATATCAGTACTAGATTTACAGTGTTTCCATCCTCTTTCCCACCTCTAACCCTTTCCATGCTCCCTTCGAAAATTATTAGTGTTTGACATAACACACACACACACACACACACACACAAACACACACTACTGAGCCCACTTAGTGTTGTTCTTATATCCATACATGTGTTCTGGACTGACTACTTGGAACTAGGTCTTCAGTCAGGAAGATTCTCCCTGCAGAAAATGGATTCATCCTTTTTCAATAGCACTTAATTATACTTTGTTCTTCATTTAGGTTTGGGACCTAGTGAAATTAATGATATCTACAGTGAGTGTTGACTTTTGTTGTCATTATACAGGTCTTGTTTAGGTAACTATAATTATTACTTAATTATATTAATTATATTATTGAGAATTCATGGAGGCTTTGTGTGCATGCGTGTCTGTGCACATACATGCACGTGTGTTTGTATTACTTAATTTTTTCCCAACAAAGATCATGGTTCTTTGGTTCTCACAATCATTCTTCCCCGTAGTCCATAATTTTTAGTGAGATTTTACATCATAACTATACCAATTGGTGTTGGGCACCCCATAGCCAGTCATTTTCTGCATTTTGACCAAGTATTGATTTATATAATTTCCTTTATTTACTGCAAAAAAATAATCTTCTTCCAGAGGGATAAGTTAACAATTATCTTGGATAAATTAATAAGTATACAGATAAAAATACATTGGTTTATGAAAATAAAGGTAGTAGGTTTTTCCCTAGAGTCTATGATCTCTCTAGTCACGGGTAGTTGAATAGGTTTACAGTACAAACTCACTCATATTTATCAGTCCCTAAACCCAATTAAATACCTCTTGGTTACTGCCAAGAGAGAAGAAGTTCTACTAGTAACTATTGAGAACAGATTGTATGGCTGGTTATTATTGTGTTTCTCAGGCTTTTCTGTTGGTTAATGCTACTGGCTGATGTTCTCTCTTGATATTTTGTACAGCATCTTCCAACACTAGAAGAAGTAGTCCTCAGCGATGAACTAGCAGGCCAATACCACCTTGATTCTTACAAGCTTTATGTCTAAAACATGTGGCATACTTGGCAATAATGTCTTGACATTAGGATCTAGGAGGCACTCAGTAGCAATACCAGTCATCTTGATTTTATTTGTAGTCCCTATAGGAATCTTCTGACCAACAACTTAAAGGGAATTTTCTTATGCCTGACACTAGCATATTTGGTCAATAATCTATAGCATTTAGGGGAGCATTATTGGATACCAACTGGTTATCAACTACTAAATGCACACTCTTAAAAACATACATAAAAATAATTTTATACAGATTGAGTAGGAGAGGTATATGAGGGGGTTTGCAGGAAGGAAAGATAAGATGACATATTTATAAACTCAGAAAATAAAAGAAATCACTTTTAAAAAATAGGACTATTATTCTCCTCCAACTCACTGTTTTCCACACCCAAGAAATATATTATTTTATAAAATTACTTAAAATGTATAATATATACCTTTGATGTTACTCTATACCTTTTAAAAAGTTCGAGTGCTATTTACCTTTCTTTCTTCTTTCTCCCTCTGCTCTGTTTTCCCCATGCTCTTCCAAATAGTCTAGCTTTTTGTATTTTTCTTTTTGCCATTTATTATATACTCCATTCATATATAGAAACATAAATAACCTATGTTAAATTAATCCATTTCTCCATATTGTTCTCATTCCCTATATCCCTATATAGTATTTACACAAATATATATATATATATATATATATATATATATATATATATGTGTGTGTGTGTGTGTGTGTGTGTGTGTGTGTGTGTATGCATATATGCTATATATGTATGTGGTCATACATAGAAAATCAATGTGCTACATGTGATAGTGAAGATTATTATGCCATTCTGGGATGTGTGCTGTCTTATGTTTTCTAGCTAAGAAACACAACAAACATGTCATGTATAAACAGAAAAGAAAAACAAAGCTTTTCTTTATAAAAAACCAACACACATTATTTATTTATTTATTCATTCATGTTGAAGCCAAGGTGGAATACAATCAGTTGGGTCTGACTTCATGTATGCCTTTCAGCTTCTGGAAATATATAGTGATAAATGCAAGCTAAGGTAGAAAGGAGATGTCAAGACTGTGCTGTCTGGAAAGCCAGGCTGTGATGCTGTGGCGTAATCATGGGAATGGTAACTGAAAGATATAGAATTATTCTATAGATATCCAAAATTCTCTGTCTGTCAAGACATGGTCATTCTGAAGTTCATTTGATTATATCTTGAGCAGTGTGTAGTTTTTCTTCCCTGTGATTAGTTTTTCTGAGTCTATATACTCTTTATTTAACTGAGGCATTATATACAATTCTGTTTCATGGGGTCCATGGACAATCAGTTCCAAGATGTTCAACTCCTTTTGGAAAATGAAATACCATTTGCATGCAACCTGCAAACATTCACTATTACCTTTATGCCATCATCACTTTACTTATTGTAACTAATAAACATTGTATTCTGTAGAATAGCAACCATTTTGCTTGGGAAATGATGACAAGGTTTTTTGTTTGTTGAATTACTGTTTTTTTGTTGTTGTTGTTGTTGAATTTCAGACTTAAAAATCATAACAAGAAAGGACTTTTGATCTGTTCTTCAGGAATAATGATTGCTTCATAAAATATCATGATGTTACTGTTTTCATACTGAGACATGAGTTGGGAGTCTTCTAGTCATTGAGCAGCACTGAAATTTTGTGAGTATCTTTCAATCAGTGAGTTGGGACCATCAGAATGCAATAAAACCATTACCAAAATCCTGAATTACTTTTCCTGAGACATCTACTGAATCAACTCTTAAGATGATTACACAATCCTTACAGTGGACACTTTATTATTCTGATTTTCATGTACAGAATACTTGGGTCAAATACACAACTGAAAATTTTGTGAATTATTACCACAGAACAAAATAAGACTTCTGTGATCATCCAATGAAAGAATTGATAGCTTAACTTATATAACAATCTCACACAGAACACATTTGCATCTTTGTGTAACTTAAATATTGTCCTTTTCCCTATCTAAAATTTCACCTTCCAAAAAATTGTATTCAGTGTCTTATTAGAGCCAAGTGTGTGTCTCAAAGATATGACTCACTACTGCAAAGATATAGGATTTAAAACATCTGCTGCCCACAGCATTTGTTCACAGGTACACAATGCTAAAACACAGGTGAGTTGTAGACTTGATCTATTCTGATGTTCTCAGTGACAATTTCATTAGGGACTTGTACTTGTGAAAACTGAGGTTAGCTATTCACAGCCATAATTAAACACATGGAAGAGTCTAATTAAGGATAAAGAAGGAAATAAGGACAATAACTAAAAAGGTGTTGCTTGGAGATTTTAAAGTGATAAATGCCTTATATTGATGTGACTATACTGAGACCTGAGGGAAAGAAACTGACAACCCCATGGAAACAGAGGCATTTTCCCCCTACAGTGCCAACATTGAGTCCTTATTCTCTTACCCTCTTCAATTCATATCAATCCAAGTTCCTCAGTTCTATAAAATGGTTTAAAAACTGCTAAATAAAACTTTATAGATAAATTTTCTAAAATTAGTTGATAAAGATTGAATCATACTTAACAAATGTTCTGGATATTAATATGTTCTTACATGACAGTTTATTGGCTTTCTTTTCTTTTGGTTGGTGCTGTTGTTGTTTTTGTGGTTGTGGTGGTTGTTGTTGTTGTTGTTGTTGTTGTTGTTGGAGACAGGGTCTTTCTATCTAAATATCCCTGACTGTCCTGGAACTCAATACATAAACCAAGCTGGCCTCAAGCTATCAGAGATCTGCCTGCTTCTGGATCCTTAGTGCTGGGATTGAGTTTCACCACTCCCATTTGTTTCACCACTGACTAAGCATCCATGACTAAGTCTATTCAGTGTCTTTTGATGAGTTAAGAAATTTCTGCTTGTAAGCATCTTGGTGATATGCACCTGAAGTTTTCATTCCATCTGTCAGTCTGTATCTTTCATCTGTCGTATGAACTATGTTACTAATAAAATTACTATCTCAGTACCAAACCACATTTAATATTTTAACTTATGGGATTATATGTATATTAATGTTTAAGGTGTGTTTGTCTCTCTGCAGAATTACTGGGTAGGACTTATGGTGGATATAAACATGCCTTTGTGAACAAAAGTATTGGAGGTGGGAAGAAAATAAAATCTTACAGTTAATAATCTACAAGGTTGACAAATTAAAATTTTGTGGTTACAGAAGTTTGGTGTCTTAATTAGGATTCCATTGCTGTGAAATGGACCAAAGCAACTCTTATAAGGGACAACATTAAATTAGAAATCCACAGATTTAGAGGTCCAGTCCATTATCATCAAGGCAGGAGTATGGAAGTACCTGGGCAGACTTGGCACTGGAGTAGCTGAAAGCTCTAAATCTTGTTCCAAAGGCAAACAGGAAAAGAGTGACTCTTCAGGCAGCTGAGAGGAGGGTCTCAAAGCCTACCCTCACAGTGACACACTTCCTTAAACAAGGCTACACCTTCTTCAACAAGGCTAATAATGCCACTCCCTGGCCAAGCATATTCAAACCACCTTATTACATTCCCTGGCTCCCATAGGCTTGTCCAAACACATGAGTCTATGGGGACCAAACTTAGAAATACCATAATGCAAAATACATTTTGTCCAACTTCAAAAATCCCCATAGTTTATCACAATTTCATCAATGTTTAAATATCCAAAATTCATAGTCTCTTCTGAGATTCACATAATCTCTTAACGGTAATCCCCTATAATATCAACATTGAAAAGCAGATCACATACCCCCAAAATCGTAGGCTATATATTGCCATTCCAAAATGTTTTACTGAGGAAATACTGAATCAAAGGAAATCCAAAAACCAGCTGGGAAAACTCCGAATTCTGCACCTCCATGTCTGATGTAAAAGTGATCTTCAGATTTTTAACTTTTTTCTTCTTTGTTGACTACAGCACAATTTTTCTTTTTGGTGGTTCCATTCTCTGATAGCAGCTTTCTCATCATGTAAACATGGCTCTGGCATCTCAAACATCTTGGGGTTTCCAAGGCAACTTCAACACTGCACCTTCTTGTTCTAATATCTTGGATTCACATGATCTTCTGGGCTCTTCCAAAGGGCTTGGGTCACACCCAGCTCTGCTCTTTGTAGTACTCCAGGCTCTGGTCAACTGTATTCCACTAGTACTGCTGTTCTTGGTAATCAGCTGTGATACTGGCATCTCCAACTCGCTGGGTTATTCTGCTGCAACTAGTCTTCACCAATAGCCTCTCATAGACTCCCAACATGGTGTCAAGCCTCTACTTCTTTGTATGGCACATTCAGTCAATTGCAGCAGAGGCTGTACCTTCATTGATGGCCTTTCCCAGCCACCCATAGTGTCAATCCTCAGCTGCTGCCAATGATCCTTCATGCCTACAAAACCAGTACCATCTGGGTGATTCTTACACATTACCAAGTCTAGCTACAGCATGATGTACAACCTTGGTTATCTTTGGAACACAGCTTCTTTGTACTCAGAAAGCACTTCCATGAAGATCACCTCAGTGATGCTAGTCTCTTTTTAATTACTACTAATTTCTTTTCTCCATCTAACCATAATCAATTCTCTCAGTAATACCTTTTAGTCTGAACTCTAAAAGCCAGAGCCAAATGGACAAACCTGTCATGTTCTGCTGCTTGTTGGGGCTGGTACAAGCCCTCCTCCTTATTCTATTACCATCTTTCTGTTTTCCAGCTCCTTCACTGACTAAGCTTGGCTGTCCTGGAACTTGTTTTGCAGATTGATCTTGAGCTCAGAAATCTGCATGGCTCTGGTTGCTGAATCAACATTCAGGGTTAAAGGCATGCACTATCATGCCTGGGCCTGAGCTTTTCTCTACTTGGAAATTGCTCTCTTCCAGGCTGGCCTTGACCTCAGAGATCTTGTGTCTATCTCCTGGGATTAAAGGCTTGTACCACCATGCCTGAGTCTAAGCTCTCATGGCCACTGTTCCTCAACATCTCAGTCAAAAGCCTCTGTCCTCTATTTCTGGATTGTACTTCATTCCAGATGAAAAGTCCAAATGAAAAGAATAATCAGATAGTAATAATGCCTAGATATAACCATTCTGTTAAGTTGTTTATCTTCTTACACAAAGGATTCAACTCCTTTACTCGTTGAACCATACATTTTATACTTTTTCTTTCACAGCTTGCTCCTTTTCATCAAAAGCTTCTTCAAGGCTCTCCATGAGAGTGAGCTTTAGTAACCACACAACAGAATTTGTACCAGGCTGTTTTGTGACTTCCTTTCTCAAAGCAATTATTCTAAATCTCTTCAACTTAGCCTCAGGTCAACCTTTGGACAATGGCAAAAGAGCAGCCACATTCTTCACCAATATATCACAAGAACAGTCTCTAGCCCACATAGTATAACTACATAGTATAACTCTTGTCTTCTACAATATCGAGAGCCAGGCTTCCACAATTCAAATCACTCTCAACAATAAAGTCTTCCATATTCCTACTAGGATAGCCATTAAGCTCCACTTAAAGCATTCTACTGCTTTCCAAATCCAAAGTCCGAAAGTCCACATTCCTCCAAACAAAAGGCATGGCCAAGCCTATCACAGCAATACCCTCATCTCTAGTACCATCTTTTGTCTTATTTAGAATTTTCATTGCTGGAAAAACACCATGACCAAGGCAACTCTTATAAGGAAACAACATTTAATTGGGGTTGACTTACAAATACTGAGGTTCAATCCATTATCATCAAGGAAGGAGCATGGCATCATCAAGGCTGGCATGGTGCTGGAGGGGCTGAATGTTCTACATCTTGTTCAGAAGACATCTCCTTAAGGAGCTAGGAGAAGGGTATCAAAACCTATGCCCACAGTGACACACTTCCTCAAACAAGGCCACATATATTACACAAGACCAACCCCCCTAATAATATCACTCCCTGGGACAAACATATTCAAACTCCCACATAGAATCTCAACTATCATGTCCATGTCTGCATATGATCTTCCTTGTAGGTGGGAAGAAATTTGTAACAAAATATGAGACGACCATTTTCTCACACCAACCAAAAGTATATACTGTATCTGAAGACAAAGAAGAACATCAAGAGGAAAAAAAAATATGTTCAATGTTATACTGGGAGAATTGACAGAGCATTTTAATAACCTCAAGTATGGCTCCACAGTACTGACATGAGTTTTGGGTGTAAACAAGAAAGAAACAGAGTTAAAAGGCAAAGGTAAATGTGGTCTAGCAGTCCTGAGCAAGGTATGATCTCTGTGATCATTATTTCAGTATAGTTCACCTAAGCAACCTACAGAAGTCCCTGTTTCTCAGAGGAACATACTCTACCAGGAGAAAATTATTTATGAAAAAATTATTTATGACACAGGTCATGGTTTCACCATCACATGTAAATGCCCTCCAGGGTCTAGGCCTGTTTTGGAAGTTTTTCTGTTTCTACAGTCAAGGCAATAACAAGTTTAAGACAGTGACTTGTCTATGGTTTCATTTTGAAATCAATAACCTGGAAATTTATGATGAAATTACATATTGTTGTAGTTTGAGTAAGAATACCCCCTATAGACTCATATTAGAAAGCTTAGTTGCCAGAGAATTAAACTGTTTAGAAAAGATTGTGTGGGCAGGATTAGAGGGATTAGGAGATGTGGCCTTCCTAGAGGAACTGTGTCACTGTGGTTGGGCTTTGAGGATTCAAAAGCCCATACTGTGCCCAATCTCTCTATCTTTGCCTGTGGATCAAGAATTAGAACCCTCAGCATTAAGCTTACCCCAAAGCCACCATGCTCCCAGCCATGATGACAATAGACTAAATGTCTAAAAGTGTAAGCAGTATCCCACTTAGATACATTCACTTTTACGTGTTGCCTTGCTCATGGTATGTCTTCACACAGCAACAGAATAGTGATTAAGACATGTGCATAACCTGCATAAGTATAAAATGAGGGTGTAGATGTCAAGATTTTGTCCTGATTTTGATTACCATGTGAGCTCAAATGAGTAGTTGATGCATCTAGTAAAAGCAATTCCCACTTGCTTGTTATAAACAACATAAGTCTTTAATAAATAATTCATTTTAATTTATTAGTTAGAACAACGAAAAATTGGCCTATGACTCTTAATACATTTTGTCCATGCTTCATATAGGCATTCTTGGCTTTTAATGGAAATATAAAGAATAATGAAGACAGATAATTTTGTAAATTTTAAGAAATATAAAGTAAAAAGGTATAGATAAGAGCTAACAAGTAGAATGAAGGTATTTAATTAGGTAAACATTTCTATGTATAAAAATGTGATTTTGGATAAGAAAGTTGGGAAGAACAGTTACATTGTAAGTATAATTTTTCCTGTAACATGCCTGAGTTTTCCAAAATGGACAAAGAAAGGGTAAATATAGAATAAGGATAAAGTATGTAATATTTTTTTGTCCTAGAAGCTGCAAAGATAGCCCAGGCATTAACACCATTGGCTATTCTTTCAGTGGATCAAAGATATATTTCCAGCACCAACATGGCAGCTTACAACCATGTGTAACTCTAGTTCCAGAGAATCTGATACCTTCTTCTAGCTTCACGTATGCCAGGCAAAAAAATGTTATACAGACATGCAATTAAGCAGAACACCACCAACAAGAAAGAAAATGTCCTGTAGAGGGAAATAGCAGAGCCCAGGATCTATGACAGAAATAGGTTCAAATAGGGACTGGACAAGAATCAACTAATTATGTGAAAGGGAGAAGAGTACAAATGGATAGGGAAGAACTTGAAATAAATAACATTAAAGATGTTTGAAAAAAGTCATAGCAAAACATTATTTGCTGAATTTATTTTAAAATATAACTAACACACACACACACACACACACACACACACACACACACACACACACATATATATATATATATATATATATATATATATATATATGCCAAAATATATTGTTTAAAATGGACTTACCTCAACACTAGGTGAAAAATGTTTTCTCCAGAAATAATATAACAAAATGTCCAGTGCAAGGAAAATAACAGATTCTTTTGCGTTGTTGGTTTGGGAGTAGAAGAAAAGCCCAAATAAAATAGGCTATTGCCAATACCTCCCAGAACTTCAAAAAAAGATTCTATTTCTTAAGACACTACACACTGCAAACACATGACTTGGAAAAAAATCAAGCAAAACTTATCTGGAAGCCCTGGAACCCCTTCTCCCAAAGAACTAGCATTTATCAAAAGCATCTATCAAAGGGGGAGCAGAAGAGTTAACAATAATCCTGCCCAGCTGTTAAGCCTTCAAACTACAACCATCACCAAGTCAGCAAAGAAAAAAACAACTGTAGACCAATAGTACTTATATGTTTATATTTGTGGCAATCAATAGCTCTCTAATTATACTTAGGGTACATTCAATGTGAAGGATCTCATTCCTGGTACTGTAAGGCTAGCCAAGAACCCATGAATGGAGAGGTCATAGATCCCAGAGGTGAACCTACTACTGCCGATTTTCTAAGTCAATGTAACTTCCTATTGTACTCTTATTAATTAATTTTATATACATAGATAAATGTATCTCTCATACAGCATCAAAGAAGCTTATTTTGCAGAAGACAAAGAGTACTACAGGGATTAACTATTGGTCAAAATCCAGAAAATAAGTAACTTTTGTGTGCTCTGTCTCTCTGGGGATCTCTATAACATAGCCCCTATACCTACTGCTCAGGGAACATAGTTAAAGACAAGTAGAAAATTATAAAAGCCAAAGAAATAGAATACCTATTGCAAATAGATTCCTCTAGATATGGCAGGGATAGTGCTACCATGAGTTCTCAACACTATGACTGCATACACAACAGTTGCATAAGACAATACCTACTGACATGCCAACATAGACAATGAAATATTCCACAGGGACCCACCCTCAATATAGAGCTATGAACAACAGCTGCTGAGAGAGAAGAATCACTTTCCCCAGAAACTCTTAATCATAAGTGATCAGGCCTAAGCACAAATACATATAGGCAAAATTAATGGCACACAATAGTTTATATAAATATGTGTTCATAAAATGTAAATGTTGACATAAAAATATACATATTGTATGTAACTATAATTATAAACAAAGAGGTCATGAATTCAAAAACAAGTAGAATTTCATAAAAGGGTATGTATTTATGTCTTCAAAGTTTCATTTGTCAAAAGTCACTAACAACTGACATTCTTAGCAGAAAACTCTCGTTAATTATTTTTAATCTAAGATCTTTTCCTGGAAACATCAGTAATCTTGCAAAACAACTGCTAGGCAACTGAAAAATAGCAGCTTCTTCAGCTACCTATATGACAAATCAACATCATATACAAGTCCAATGATAAATTAGTATTTAAAATTAGTTTAAATAGTCTTTCCACAGTGAATTCTGAGCAGAAAAAAGTTAAGACTGGGCGATGTCATCAATGGGAAAAGGCGACATATCCAAGACTTTTTAAATTCTGTGTGGGAAAGACTTGAGCTCTTGGGGTTTGTATTTATTACTTAAATTGTCATTGTGCAAACCTTTCATGACAAACACATGTGAACTTCAGAAAAGGTGAGGGATATGTTCCCTCATGTACAGCCATAACAGAGCATACCAAATAATGATACAAAACAGTCTGACAAAATCCCACTAACTTTCATTCTGTCTCACTATATATTGTCAGTCCCTTCCAGTGGTGATCTTTCAGTGATTAAAGCACTTGTGGTGGTTGAACTGGGCATATTTTTCTTAATGAAATCATTTTGATTCTGGTTTTAATTAAACTTCAAATGTGGATGTTGATATTATGTATTCTCAATAATTATGTCTTCCATAATGAACATTTACTTTTTTTTTTTTACAACTTCTGCTGGGGCAACTCAATTCTTCATTCAGGAGTCATGACCACTCATATCTGGCTTAAAATAAACTCTTATCCTATTCAAGATGAGCTCTCTATATTTCAGTGAAACGTTGTATTAAAAGTCAAATTCAAGCTATGTACATGAAACAGTGATCCTTCTTTCCTATGGCTGGCAATGAGATTTTTTTTTAAGTGTGAAGAATATCAATAACTTACCTCCATTTAAGCTCTTTGTGTGACTGGCACACTTCAAAGTTTGATTTGTCCACACATAGGAGATTGAACAATTTTATTAATCCCTTAAACAAACTAGGAATAGCCTTCAGCGTGGTTAACCAAGTGTCTGGGCTCTTTCCTAGTAAGCTTTATTTCCATTCCCACAGCACAGGCAGGAATTGTGTGACAGCATAGAAGTAAGCAATTCTGTCATTTGGTTAATTTTGAAAACAACTAAAAGTCATTTAAAGTGTGGTCTTGAAAGAGCCTCCTCTAAATCATATCTGTGTGACTTGGTGCATTTAGTGGCATTGGCCTTTAACTTGTTTTCTTTTGCTTCTATTTGTACAGTATATTTGGCTCAGTGGCTTAGAGTAGAGTAGCCTGGTCTAACAGCTCACAACTGTATGTAATTCCAGCTATAATGCAATCTGATGCCCTCTTATGACCTCAGGAGTGTCCATCATGAACATGGCTCATGCACTTATGCACATACATGCATGCATGCACACGTATACACCCACAAACACACATACACACACACAAACATGCACTCAAATGTTGAATATAGAATAGAGCAACTTTGAGTCCTATTGTACAAAAAAAAATGGAATTGGCAATCACGAAAAAGATAAAGAAGGATGTGTTTATGTTTTTGGAGGTTATATACAGGCTCTGAACACCACTCACATTATCCAGATTTTTTTCCTGAAAACAGAGATGTTACCTAAATACAATATTCAAACCAGGAAGCTGATTGGAAAAAACATTAATGTGCATTGCAAACTTAACATCAATTAGAAGATGTATATTGTGTCAATTTATTATATATTAGTTAATACTTTCTACTAGTTAATACTCTCCAAACACTTATTCTCTTCTTGGTACACTGGAAATAGTATTTTCAACCAGAAACAGCAGGAAAATCTTAATTTATTCTGAGGTGCTACTAGGCTCTAAATTAGGTATTTAGCAATAGGAAACTAGATGTATGCAGATTGTAAGAAAAATATATATTGTTCACATATATTTTTCAAGAAATTTTGATATTCATAGCACACTGATCTGAGACTTGGAGATGGTTTTCCAAGATGGATCTTGGAAAAGTCTAAGAGCATTTTGGGAAAGGAAAATCATAATCAGATGTTACATTGCATGAAAAAACTTATTTAAAAATAATACAGAAGAGGATTCAAACTTTGGATGGACTCAACATTTATTTTGGCACATTTCTTGTATTCTATATCAAATCGTGATTAAAGTAAGATCTCCAAATGCCACTTCAGTCTCATTTTCTCCATTTTCACATTTGGTCAGGCAAACTGTTCATATGACAAAAAGCAATTGTGATTCAGAACTCAGCTAGTGATAGTCCATTTTCCTTCACCAACCTACAGTGGGACATTTATCATGATGATTAGCAGTTCCAGGTCCTTTCAGAAATGGCCACACTTGTCTGAGATTTCATTTGGAATTTGAGTTCATTTCACCATCTAATATCACTAAATGTCACTGAATAAAAGGGACCATTATGTCCAACTATTGTATAAAAAAAGCAAAGAAAAATGATAAATGTTTCCGTAGATACAGGTCCGTAAGATACAGCATAGTGAGATTTAAATCAGCACAGAAATAGCACAGGTGCAGTGGACATTCTTAATTTTTATCTCTAAGAACAGCTGGGTTAAATAATAGATCTCTGTTATTTATTCAGGACATCAGTGTCTTTACCCGCAAAATAAAAAATAAGAACAGAAGCTGGAGACTGTTGCAGTTCACACATACATGTGATACTTGCATGCAACAGATCCAAATTGTCACCTAGGGACAAAGATCAATGTTTACAGCATTTGCCTTGCATCTATGAGGACTTGGGTATCATTCCAAGAACCTAAACATAAAAATCTAGGCACAGTATTGCCCTTTCATAATCCAAGTACTAGGTATGTGGTAACAGGTAGAGCTTAAGGCTTGTTGGTTAACCAGCAAAACTTTCTTAGAAAGTTCCAGCCAATGATATACTGTTTCTCAGGAAAAAAGAAACCAAACAAAACAGAAGGACAAATAAAGTAGACCATACATAAAATCTTATCCAAAATTGACCATTTGTTTCTATATGCACAGGTACACTGTATACACACACCTGCATATATGTGTATTCACACACACACACACACACACACACACACACACACACAAATACACACATGAATAATAAATTCTCAGAAATTAATGAAGATAACATTAACCAAGTGGAGACTTCCAAAGTGAAGAATCCAAAGCTTCTCTCATTTGAATGTTATTGCTGATATAATGAAGTCCTTTGTAGCCCAGGGACATAATATGAGTAGCATCTCTTTGGAACAGTCTGTGCACTTGTGTCAGATTCTGCATTTGAAGATCTAGGTTTGTCACACTAACACTGACCTACCATAATTTTACAAAGTACAAGAATCAGGTACTGTCTCACTTTGAGGTTGCAGTGCCCAGGACTAGCTTTCAGGTTGTCACATGAAAATTAAAGATGTGAGTGAGGTGCAGCATGTATGTAGATATTTACAAGGATAGGATCAGAGGGGACCATTCTGTGTTTCTATAGAATTTAACTAGCCTAGTACAGATCAGTTTTTCCTTGAAATAGTTTGTCAGAGGTCTTCCTTTTGATCGATTAAGGATGTGATAGGATTGTGTTCTGAAGATCTGACTGTGACCCCAGCAGGTCAGTTGCTGTCAGCTTAGAGGGGAGGTCAGATTAGTTTCATGCTGCATCTTGGAGAGTGCATTCACCTCCATATGCTCCACACCATATTTCTGAGAGCTGCCCTCTGACCCCTACATGCATGATCTGGCACATGTGACCACATATGTATGTGCACACAAAATAAAATAAAGTAAAAGAGAATTCCAAATCTCCCAAACAGCAAAAAAAAAAAAAGAACTAAATGCAAATGTTCAAATGTCTGTAAATAAGCATTTGAAACTGCATCACAGTGAGTTGGTATGCCAATGTTTGTCAGTTCTATGGAAAAATCTAATAATGTAGGAAAGTTCTATTGAGAATAATCGTAAAAAACAGAAAAATAAATGAATTTTGTGGAAAATAAAGGTAGATAGTTGTCTACAGACAGAGGAAAAATAAGTTAAAATAAGATATTACAAAGAGTTGTGAGAAAGCCTGAATTATATTTAAGCAATACTAAAAACTCTAACAATGAGGACCAAGTGAAGAACTTTGAGGCTGACCTCACGTATCACAGAAGGATCCTTCTTTCTGGATAGAACACTCCTACCTTGAGGATAAGTTCACCCAGTGTGGTCTGCAGCAATTTATTTCAAAAGGCGCGCAGTAGTGCCCTAGTAAAGGAAAACTTCTGACTTGATTTACATCCGGGATAAAGTATATAAAAACACAAATACAAAATTTATGAAATGAATACAGTATTAACATAATAAATCAAGACAAAACTGAGCTTAGCTCACCATTAAAGTAAAGAAAAAGTGGACCACCTAAATACAACAAATATAAAAATAAATAAAAGAGCAGCATGGACATTTTGATGTGTTTGAAAATTCAGTTTGAATTAAAATAACAGTAATAACCTTGTGATAAAATTTAGATTCTGTATCAAGATAGGATTTTGACACTAAGGATAAATGGCAGTTCATTCAAGAGTTTGTATGTAAAATGTATTCTCTTAAATTTGAGAAACAACATAGCATACACATTTATTACTTTTGTTTTATAGATAGTTACTGAACTAGAAGATAAAAATTGATGAATTAGCCACTTCAATAATCAAACAGTGATGGAAATATATGGATGTTTATACATGGTATGTTTTTAAATAAAATACTGTTACCCTGATTTTAAATATAATATTGGAGATTAAATAGTGATTTCTGAACAATGTCAATTTCTCTTATAATAATAAAAAGCAATTAGAATATGTCATTTTAGACATGCTAAATATTATAATACTTTAAAGTACAACAACGCTAAAAATTAATCTATAGTATTAAAAGTCAGAAAGTTAATCCCACTATGATAAATTATTACAGGGAGGGGGTATAGGTAGGCTTTTGGGTATTGGTAAGTTGATTCTTAATGTTTTTCTTGTGTTATGTGTTTTTCTGTTTCAGGCACTGGGCATTCTTCTCCATGAATAAAAGGTTAAAGACAGAATTCTAGAGGCTAAATTATGTGAAAATAGATTGATTTTGATAAACAAGGCTTTCAAATGACTCGAAATTAATGACATTGTAAGGAGTCATTAATACAATATGTTCATATTTCATCATGGAGCATGATTTGGATATAAAGCATTGAAAAAACGATTTGATGGTTGACTGATCAACCCTAGACTCTCAAGGCTGAGGCAGTCAGAACAACATGAATTAGCAAGAACCTGTGCTTTCAAAGTCATTTTGCATTACATAGTGGGGCCATAATTTAGAAAAAATCATGATAACCTAATATATCAATCAAAACTTAAGGTTGTGAAAAATATGTTCTACTGTTTAAGAGTTAAAATGAAATGATGATATCTTTGGAAATGTCAACTCAGTAAAATTTGTACATGGTCTTCACAAATATTAAAGAATAGTCTCCAAAGGAAATAACAAATTAATCTTCATGAATAAATGGGAAAGATGAGTTATGAAAACATTTATATATTAATAAACATTAATATATTTATATATTATAGCCTGATATTAGAAAAGAATACTGAGAGAATGTTCTTATCATTTTTAGGGAGTTTTTTTGTTGTACAACCAAGTTTATGCCTGAACTCATCATCCCCCTGCCTCAAGTATGCTAAGCCATGAGAATATAGGATTTGCCAACACAAACCCTATTATTCTAGTGATTGACATAATTCAATGATGGAAAATCGATCATTCTCCTGGTGAATTTCCATGACAATGACTACAATTACCAAAAATGGGTAAATCAGAGAAAATACCAGGCAAGAAAGGAGACGCAAGGGCAGAAGCTTTGTGGGTTTGCACTTACACGCAAGATTTGTTGTTTAAATAGATTATGAATCCATTTATTATAGACTTACTTATACTTGATTTGAAGAAACATAAATGCCATTAATTGTTCCTTTCAAATCATATGACTTTAAGAGTAATCAATGACTACAGAATGGGAAAAGCCTGTAGCCAACACCACATCCCATAGGGTGTTAAAATCCAAAACACATAAAAGAACTCAAGAAACTAGACATCAACAAGAAAAAT
Source organism: Apodemus agrarius (assembly GCA_964023405.1). NCBI lineage: Eukaryota > Metazoa > Chordata > Mammalia > Rodentia > Muridae > Apodemus > Apodemus agrarius. The sequence continues at coordinate 39,029,671 of OZ030025.1, read as the reverse complement.
GATCCAGTTTTTAAAATGTGGTACATACCTAAACAAGAATTCTCATTAGAGGAATCTCAAATGGCTGAGAAGCAATTAAAGAATTTTTCAACATTCTTAGCCATCATGGCAATGAAAATCAAAACTACATTGAGGTTCCATCTTATACTTGTCAAATTGCTAAATCAATAATACAAATGACAGCTCATGCTGGCAAGGATATAAAAGGAAAGACAAACTCCTCCATTGCTGGTGGAAGTGCAAACTCATGGATCCAGTATGGAAATCAGTATAGTAGTTGTTCCTCTGAAAATTAGGAATTGATCAACCTCAAGATTCAGTCAGTCCCTCTTAGACATAAATTCAAAAGATACCCCTTTCACCCATAAGGATACTTGCTCAACTCTGTTCATAGAAACATTTTTCATAATAGCTAAAAATTGGGGAAAAAAAACTAGATGTCCCTCAACTAAAGAATAGCTAAAGAAAAGGTGGTATATTTATACAATAGAGTATTACTCAGCTGTTTGGGAAAATATAACATCATGAAAATTACAGGGCGATAGCTGGAGTAATAAAAAAAAAATTATCCTGAGTGAGGAAATACAAATCAAGATAAACAAACATATATTCACTTATAAGTAGAGATTAGCTAATAGGTAAAGAATAATCGTGCTATAATTCACAGGACTAGAGAAGTTAGATAAGGAAGAGAAGCCTAGTGGGGGAAAGCATAGATCTCCCTAGGAAGGGGAAATAGAATAGATTTTGTGGTTAGACTGGGGACAGGTATAGGAGGGTAACAGAAGGATCTGGTTGGATAGAGAGGGACAGAGGGAGAGAGTATGGAGGGGGTGAATGAAATAGGTGGCCATTGACACAGTGATATTTAAACACAGTGCAGTATAAACTTCATAGAATTTATGAGCGTGATTGTAGTGGTTTGAATATGCTTGCCCCAGAGAGCATGTAAGTCAGTCCCAATTAAATGTCCTTTGAAAGACATGCCTTGGTCATTTCTGTTCACAGAAATTAAAACCCTATCTAAGACATTGATCCTAGTAATAACCCTATTAAGGGACAGTGAACTGGCCATCTTTTGTAACCAGGCTAGGTACCCAGTGGTGAGACTGGGACCAACTCAGTTACAAAACCTACACCCTAAACTCTGTCCTGCCTACAAGATATGCTGGTAACGTTCATGGCTTGGAGATTGTGAGAGTGCCCAACCAATGACTGGCCTAGCTTAAGGCCCAATATAAAAGAGGGAGACATAGCAGAACCTGGCTCATATGGCCAGGATCTGGACAGTAGATGGCTCTGAGACTTAGGGTAAGAACCAAACACAACTGAAAAAAAAAAACAGTCAATAAAATGGCTCCTAATGATATTTTCTATACTCATAGGATAAGTACCTAGCAGAGTAGACAGAGGTTTCCATCTGTAGCTGATGGGAGCAGATACGCCAAAACATTAGGCAGAGCTCTTGGAGTATTCCACAGAAGAGGGGGAAAAGGACTGTAGAAGCTAGAGGGATTGAGGATAAAAGAAGAACACAGCCCATAGAATTAGTTGGAAGCAGGGCTCATAGGGGTTCGCATAGACTGAAGTGGCAACAATGGGGCCTGAATGGATCTACCTTTGGCCCCCTGCATACACGCTGTGGTTATTTAACTTTGGATAATTTGGATATGGGAGTGTATTACTCTCTTTGCCTGCTCCTGGGACCTTTTCCTGTTACTGGGTTGTCTCTTCCATCTTTGATATGATGGTTTGTGTCTACTCTTAGTGTATGTTGCTATATCATGCTCAGTTGATATCATTGGGAAGCCTGTTCTTTTTTGAAAAGAAACATATACAGTAGATCTTGGGGGGGCATTTAAAGGACAGGATGGAGGGGAAGCTGAGGTTGAGACGTATTATATGAGAAAATAATAAATTCAATTTCAAAAAAGAATGAAAAAGTGGATAGAGAATATGTTCCAGGGAAATGTTTACAATTCAGCAATTACGTTTAGCAAACAAACATATTAAGAAAAAAACTGAAGTAAAATGTAATAGTTATTGTTCTGAAATTATACTCAGCATTTGAAAATAAACTTTTAGAGGGAAAAAAGCACACAGATGTACATTTTAGAATTACTTATTTATTTATGTTTTTATTTTTGTGAGTATGTGTATTCATATCTTTTAGGTACATGTGTGTGAATACAGAAACACATTTGTGTATGTATGTGGAAAACAAAAGCTAATGCTGCAAGTATTCGACTGATAACTCTGCTTTAGTAAGGTATTCAGTACCTCTATCTTAAACCCCAAGCTCCTTGATTTAGGATTACCTTCCTGATCCTTGCTCTGCCTCCGGAGTGCTGTGATCACAAAGAGTTGCCACTATTGCTCTGCTGTTTTATGGGTTCTGGCTACTGAAACATTAATCCCCATGTTTGGGTGGCAGACAGTTTATCCAATAACATCTCCTCATCTCTGTAGAACACACTTACTTATTTTAAAATTTAAAGTACCAAAGTATATCCACATATTTATGTGTTGTATTATTTTCTCTAATAAAATTGTGTGTAGAATCTATAGTTGAATAGGACTCCATCTCAACTGTCTTAATCTTTGTACATTGTCATTATTAGACATTTTTATAAACACAAATTTGAAAATACGTGTCACAACTAAGCAAAAGGTAGCTATAAACAATACTTTCCTTCTTCAGACAACTAATCTGCGTTCATCAAACTAAACATAATTTGTTCAGTGAAAAAAATAAACACTTTTATTAAACTATTATTTCACAAATAAGGGAGTCACAGTCCAAGCCCATTTCAAGTAAGCTTTGCAAAGTCTATTGACTTCACAGTAGGTGATGTTCTTCTTGTAATATGCAAGAACAAAAATTCCGGTAGGACGAAAATCCATTTTGTCTTTCAACAGCTCTAGTCTTGTCAGTCTAGGGAAAAACAGTAATTTTTTATATTTTCCTCTAATCAGCACATGGTCTTGTTTTCACAAGAATATTACTTTAACATTTTGTTTCAAACCCTTTTTTATTATTTAAGTTGTCTACTGATGACTCAGAAATATATCAATAGACTATTTGTAGACAAATTCATAATGCTTAAATGAACATTACTATGTGTTATCTCTGTTTTTTGTCTGTGTTCTATTATGACAAAAGTTACTGCAATTCTTTCTGTTGTATGTATTTCCTCATATGTCATGTGCAATCTAAATACCTCACATTGGAATAGTTGTGACTAATGGTGTGTGAGTATTTCATTTTGATAAATAGCATCACACTTGTCTTCAAAATTGTTGTCAGCATTTGCCTATTCTTTTCCTATACCCTTTTTCATTTAAAATTAATCTATGGCAAAACATTTACTCAATTGCTAATCTGGTAAAAATGAATATGCCCAGAAAGAGTTACATCCAGATTAAGATGCATATCACCAACAGTTCTTACTATTTAATTATACTTTCCTCTTATATGTTTTCTAATGTGTGTAATCCATGGTTTATTGGTTTAAGACATTTCTATTTAATGTTTTCTAAGAACTCTTTCAATATGGTAAGAATTTCTTCATTTTCTATTAATGATAGCTACAAAAAAATGTACTCATCACCAAACTATATAAAGAACAATTAGTACACTATTTTAAATTAATCTTCTGTTTTATGTTTTTTAAATATTTATTCATTTTCATTGAAATAAATTATGTATAAGTCATAGTAATGTTGGGAATTTTTTTAAGAAGTTTGGAATACAATGAAGAGAGCTTTCTTGTACTTGATCTTAGCCATAAGGCAGAGAAATGATGAGGAAAGCTTTTTTATGCTTTTCATTAGTTAGATGCCTTTTATTTAATGTTTTGGAACTTTTTATTGAAAAAGGAAATAAAACCTTTTATGATAAAATTGAAGATTTTTTTTCAAATATTTTTGACAAAATCGAAGAAATATATATATATATATAATATATATATATATATATATATATAAAACCATTAAAATTGTCGATTTTCATGGAAAATTAAAGAGTAAAATGATAGACAAAAAACATTGCTAAATTAATTGAAAAAGAAAGTAGAAACATTTTATGATAGAATTGAAGATGTATGTGGAAAATATTTCTGTTAAAATTGTAGAAAAATATAGAAAAACATGTTAAGATTGACTATTCCTAAATTGATTGTAAATGGAATTATAAGCATTTTCTGATGAAATTGAAGATTTACATGGAAAATATTTCTGATAAAATTGAAGAAATATATAGAAAAACATGTTAAAATTGAAGATTATTATGGAAAATAATACAGATAAAATAGTAGACATAAAAACCATTAAATTAATTCAAAGAGGAATTACAAATATTTGCTGATAAAATTGAAGATTTACATGAAAAATATTTCTGTTAGTCTATGTCTTTTTATTCAGAATTGACTCCATTGATTCTAAGAGATGTTACAGAATAGTGATTGTTGCTTCCTGTTATTTTTGAAGTTATTTTTATGTTTGTGTGGTTACTTTCTTTTGGATTTGTTGGAAGAAGATTACTTTCTTGCTTTTTCTAGGGTGTAGTTCCCCATCTTGTGTTGGCCTTTTCCATCTATTATCCTTTGCAGGGCTGGATTTGTGGACAGATATTGTGTAAATTTGGTTTTATCATGGAATATCTTGGTTCTCCCTCTATGGTGATTGAGAGTTTTACTGGGTATTGTAGTCTGGGCTGACATTTATGTTCTCTTAGGGTCTGTAGGAGATCTGTCCAGGATCTTCCAGCTTTTATTGTTTCTGGTGAAAAGTCTGGTATAATTGATATGCCTGCCTTTATAAGTTACTTGCTCTTTTTCCCTTACTGCTTTTATTTTTTTATTTTTTTCTTTTCTATATTCTTTGTTTACATTCCAAATGATTTTCCCTTTGCCAGTTACCCCGTCCCTATAAGTCCCATAAGCCCTCTTCCCTCTGCCTGTTCTCCAATCAACTTCCTACTTCTCTATCTTGGTAATCCCCTACAATGCTGCATCAAGCCTTTCCAGGACCAGGACCCTCTCCTTCCTTCTTCTTGGGAATCATTTGATATGTGAATTGTGTTTTGGGTATTCAGAGCTTCTGGGCTAATATCCACTGATCGGTGACTGCATTCTTTGTGTGTTCTTTCGTGACTGGGTTACATCACTTAGTATGAAATTTTCCAGATCCAACCATTTGTCTAAGAATTTCATGAATTCATTACGTTTAATTGCTTACAGCTTTTAATATTCTTTCTTTGTTTAGTGCATTTGGTGTTTTGATTATTATGTGCCGGGAGGACTTTCTGTTCTGGTCCAGTCTGTTTGGACTTCTGTAGGCTTCTTGTATGCTCATGGCCATCTCTTTCTCTAGGTTAGGGAAGTTTTCTTCTACAATTTTGTTGAAGATATTTACTGGCCCTTTAAATTGTGAATCTTCGCTTTCTTCTATTCCTATTATGCTTAGGTTTGGTCTTCTCATTGTGTTCTGGATTTCCTGGATGTTTTGGGTTACACGCATTTTGCATTTTGCATTTTCCTTGACTGTTGAGTCAATGTTTTCTATGTTATCTTCAGCATCTGAGATTCTTTCTTAAAATCAAATAGATATGGGTTATTTTAATAAAAATTCAAAATGCTACTAAAGTAAGGTTAAATATATATATATATATATATATATATATATATAAAGATATAAAATGGAAATCAGCTATCTGAAAAAACTATCTTTACACAGGTTCGTAGAGAAGATCATGCTTCTTCTAGGAAAATTGTGAAGGAAATATTAAGAAAAGAATGAGGATGAAGCACATAAGTTATGAAGCCAGGATAGAGACTCAATTAAACAGCCACAGAATCCACATGGCAATAACACAATTATCAAAACATGAAACAAAAGTCTGTAGAACAAAAACTTTATATATATCTTTTAATTAGTAAATAATATATGTATAATAACATGCTCTTTTTGTGATATACTTTGCACTAGGACAAAAGCTATAGTTCTAGATAGTTAAAAGACACACAGTTTATAAAAAGAAAAAGGAAATTTTTGAATATAAAGGCTTTAAAAGTATAAATTCATAAAACCACTGTCACTGTATCATTTATGAAAAGAGATCTAATAATTTCTATATGTTCTATCCTATAATGAAATTATATTCAGCACTATAAAACATTCTATGTGGTAAAAGGACAATATTGTTTGTATTTTTTTTCTGGAATGGGAATTTTATCTAAGGTCCTTCCCTTTGGGTCCTGAGAGTCTTTCATCTCCAGTTCAATAGCAAATACCAAACATGAATCAGTACTTGTGGCACAGTCCAGCAGAAACAGCAACATTCTGACTAATCAACACGAGTCAGCAGAAGTGGCCAGAATCAGTCAGAACATGGAATAAAATGCGAATTTCTTTGGTTTATTTCTCTTACAAAATGAAGACCAGCAAAGTACAGAATGGTGTTGCATTGTTTAGAAATACTAGAGCATTCTTTCACTGTTTGGTTCCATTTATATTCTTTCTAAACATCGTGTGGTCTTTCAAGTGTCTGTTTCAGCAAAACATCGCATGCCCTCTCATAAGACAGCTTCCAAACACATCACATGAAACAACTGAGTTGTTAAAGAAATCAGAAATTTCCACATCAACACTCAATCTATAGTACTACAGTTGAAAACTGGATGTGATACTTCTGGAGGACCCAGCCATACTACTCCTGGGAATATACCCAGAAGATTCCCCAGCATGCAATAAGGATACATGCTCCACTATGTTCATAGCAGCATTATATATAATAGCCAGAAGCTGGAAAGAACCCATATGTCCCTCAATGGAGGAATGGATACAAAAAAATGTGGTATATATATACACAATGGAGTACTATTCAGCCATTAGAAACAATGAATTCATGAAATTCTTAGAGACATGGATGGAGCTGGAGAACATCATACTAAGTGAGGTGATCCAGTCTCAAAAGAATACCCATGGTATGCAGTCACTGATAAGTGGATATTAGCCTAGAATCTTGGAACACCAAAGACATAAATCACATACCAAATGATGTCTGACAAGAAGAAAGGAATGGACAGTGGTGCTGGAATGGATCAAAGCATCAGTGTAGGGGAATACAAAAACAGGGAAGTGGGAAGGGGTGGATGAGGGAGCAGGGAGAGGGAAAAGGGCATGTGGGACCTTTGGGGGGTGGGGAACCAGAAAAAGGGAAATGAATTGTAAATATAGAATATATCCAATAAAAAAAAGAAATGTAAATAAAGAATATATCAAATAAAAAAGAAAGAAAAACAATCAGGGCATAGAGATCCATAAATATGCCATAAAAGTCATTTTTGGATACACTATTCAAATCAAATTAATAAAGAACAACCAATTTTGTTATTAGGTATGGTTCTGTAAGTAACTCCAATGGAAGGCACATAAACAGGATGTTCTGCTTCCCCGAGGGAACAAATAGTGAGAAAGAAGGGCTGCTTAATGAGAATTATTTAGACAGTCCTTTGTTATTCTATGTTCCTCACATATCTATACTACTAGATTTTATCTAAACTTGTTTCAAAGGCTTTGTTATTGTGGAATGTTATTAAGTTTTAAGACAAAATATGACAAAGAAACTAAATGCTCATATAGGAGAAGGCTATTTTATTGTGTCTCTGCACTAATATCACATCAACATTTAAACTCTAAATATTGCTCTTATGAACTAGAAAAGAAGCATCTCAAAGGTAAGCAGGTTCCATAAAAGGCAATATACAATTGAGCTCAACTCTCTTTGTTAGGACTGATGTTTGCTCAGAAATCCCAATTGATTACACGATCGTTCTTGGATCATGAGTAAAGTATATGGAATGTGTTGGTGACGGCTTTCCATATGTCTTAAATGTGTGTGTGGTGTTGGCTGTGCTTTTCCCAGTTTGACAGAAAAGATTCAGGCTTTGAAAACCTGAGAATTTCATTCCCCCTACCTGGATATGACTCAAGTGCATTGCTCCCGGTTAGACTTGATACACATCTAGCCCCAGGCCTTGAGAACACACTGGGCGTTGGTACTATCCAAATGCACTTGTTTAGCCCAACTTCAACAAAGATTCCACTGGCTTAAAGTGATACTTAATTTTTTTATTCAGATTGGCAAGGGGATTTTTATTCATTGAGTCATTTGGTGACTCAATTGTCAATAATTTCATTCACATGAAGCTTAAGAAGATCACAAGGGCTGAGCAAAAAGTGTGACTGTGCAGTGGCCCTTAAGTAATTCCCTGAAAATGACTAGATTAAATAAAAAAGGGATTCTTCATTTTCTCCAACAAAGCAAGCAACAAAGTTGAATCTCATTGAAAGAAAAGATGGGACTGAAATCCTATTGTGTAATGAGGAGAACAGATCTGGTTATTTCTGCTCTATTCTAGTCCCACAATTATAAGAGACAGCTACAAGAAAGAGAAACCATGAAAGTCAGACATACTTAGGAAGAACTGACCAAACCATGCTCTGATGATAGATATGTAGGAAAAATGAAAGAATATCAGCACTAAGATGTGATGTATTTAAGGACTTAGGCTAGACATACTGAATGACATCCTCTTTCATGCAAAGAAATAAGAATTTACTCAAGGCTTGTTCCAGTACATTCATTTGCTCCCTCACTGATGACAAGTTTTGAAGCTATTGGAAAAGTACTTTCTTCCTACATGAAACCAGGACTGCCTACGTTTTTGTAGTTGCGAGCCTAGCTATCTGTAAATCTTGAAGGTATTTGTGTTTCACTTTGGTGGTTATCATGTTGAATACTCACTAGCTACCACCCCGTTCTACATATTTTATTGTTGTATTTCTTACAGTAATCCTAATTTCATTGTCTTTATATAGAGCATGAAATGAAAATATTGAGAAACAAAAGAGCTTCTCTAGGTAGTGGACCCACAGTGGGCAGAAACTGACTTAAACACCTATTCTGCATATTAGGACCTAGTGTTTTATTGTAAACTATGTTTGAAAGATTTGTAGTATTGTTCATCGAGAAGAGGGCTGATGTAAGTTATTGAATTCAATATTTTATAAGGCATATTAATTCTATTAGGTATTAGATACACTAGAAATGTATGCAAAGGCAGCCAACTGGCATAGATTTGCTCTCTCATCGGTGAAGTAATGATGTATCTTGAAGTTCTTGGGAAATAATAGCCTTCCAAGAGGGAACCTAGAATGCACAAGGATAATGAAGGTCAGCCTTAGTATGTTTCCTTAGAGAGTTCCAGGCCTTGTTACACCTGAATAGACCTGAGCTTTGAGGAAGAATTCAGGTTATATACTTTGTAAGATCTGTAACCAGGGCTATTAACGCTAGAGCAAATGTATTATATAATAATCTTTTGGGATAGTCCCTGCTCCAGTTGTTCGGGATTTACAGGAACACCAAACTGCACATCTTCTATATATGTGCGGGGAAGCCTCGGTCCATCCTGTGTATGTTCCTTGGTTGGTGATTCAGACTCTGCCAGAATGAAGATATACCCAACAGGGCCACACCCACTCAGAGGAGAAAGGGAGAAGTATTGGGGAAGAGTTGTCTAAGGGGGTGACTGGAAAGGGTACAGTGAGCTGCATGTAAAATAATAAGTATAAAATTAAATTAAATTAAAAAACTAAAAATTGTAGTAAGCAAACATTTTACACTTTGTTAATTTTAATGTGCTGAGCCATGCTGCTTTTATTGTGAATGACTATCCTACATCTTAGTAGTATCTCTGAACTCAGTGACAAGTATCAATGTCTGTGAACTCTACTGATAATAAGTGAACACTGCCTCCTTGCAGAACTGTCAACAAGACGGGGTAAGCAAGATGTTAAAGGTGGGATGACCAAGGAAAACCACAACCGGATCTTTGTAAGCAGACCGCCTATGGTTAGAATGTGATCTTTGCAGTTAATGTGTTTGAAACTGCAGTAAAGTTCTTCCTGGTATACCAGGAACCTTGGTGCTGGGACACCTTCTTAACTGTCACACACAATTAATTGTCAGTTTGCCCTAAGTATGTCTGACTTTCATTCTTGCTCTTTTATGTAGCTGACTCTCACGGTTGTGGGACTAGAATAGAGCAGAAATGACCAGATTTGTTCTTCTGATTACACGATAGGATTTCAGTGCCACCTTTTCTTTCAGTGAGATGCAACCTTGTAACTTGCTTTGTTGGAGAAAATTAGGAATTTCTATTTTACTTAATTTAGTCATTTTCAGGGAATTACTTAAGGGCCACTGCCCATACAAATGAAGATTCTGTGTCCTGTAAGAACATAGCCTCTTTAAACCACCATTTGAATTGTGCTTTTGATCCTTTCCCTTCCTTGGGGACTTTTTTCTTTTTCTTCCTCTATTTTTTTTTATTTAATCTTCATTTATAGTTCAGACTTTATCCTCCTCCTGGACTACCTTCTGACTGTTCCACACCCCATACCACCTCCCTGCCTTGCTTCTCCACAAGAATTTCCCCAACTTCCCACCCACCCAACAGACTTCCTACTCCCTGGGGTCTCAAGTCTCATGAGGGTTAGGTACATCTTCTCTGACTGAATTCAGACCTGGCAATCCTCTGCTGTACATGTGTTGGGGGCCTCATATCATCTGGTGTATGCTGTCTGGTTGGTGACTCAGTGTCAGAAAGATCTTGGGGGTCCAAGTTAGTTGAGACTGAGGTCTTTTATAGGGTTGCCTTCCTCCTTAGCTTCTTTTAGCTTTTCCCTAATTCAACCACAGGGGTCACTAGTTTCTGTTCATTGGTTGGGTGTAAATAAATGCATCTGACTCTTTCAGGTGCTTCTTGGGTCTTTTGGAGGGCAGTCATGACAGGTTTCTTTTTTGTGTGAAGACCATAGCCTCATCAAGTGTCAGGCCTTGGGAGCTCCCCTTGAGTTGGATCTCAATTTGGGCTTGTCACTGGACCTCCTCTTCCTCAGGCTCTTCTCCATTTTTTCCCGGCAGTTCTTCCAGACAGGAACAATTCTGGGTCAGAGTTTTTGACTGTGGAATAGCAACCCCATCCCTCCACTTGATGCCCCATCATTCAACTGGAGATAGCTCTACAAGTTTCATCTCCCCCACTATACTACATTTCATCTAAGGTCCCTCCTTTTGAGTCCTGAGAGTCTCTCAATGCCCATGTTTCTGGAACATTCTAGAGGGACCCTCACCTCCTAACTCCCGAGATTGCCTGTTTCCATTCTTCCTGCTGGGCCTCAGGGCTTCAGTCCTGTCCCTCCACCCTATACTTGATCATGTTCCCCCTTCCCCTTCCTGTCCTCTTTCCCACCCATCTCTCTCTCTCTCTCTCTCTCTCTCTCTCTCTCTCTCTCTCTCTCTCTCTCTCTCTCTCTCTCTCTCTCTCTCTCTCTCTCTCTCTCTCTCTCCACTCCTGTGATTGATTCCTTTTCCCTCCCAAGTGGAATTGAGGAGGTGTTTTCAAAAGACATGGGAAAAATCCCAAAAGGCGATCTGGTGCACTCTAATTTGGAGGGAAAAGGAGTCATGTGACTCTCATGAATGTGCAATCCTTCTCGTAAGTATAAAACTTCTTAAATTCTACAATGCAGAACCAATTAGGTTGCTACTATTTGCCTGTTTCAGTATCTATATCAGGTTCACTCTCCTTTGCTTTGCTAAATAAACATGTACTCAAGCAATCTGAGTCCCCCAGTTGAATTCTTTCTTTTTGAAAATACAAGAACCAAGGAGAAACCATTAACAAGGATACTGATAATGCTCTTAGTTACTCAGGATTTAAATCCATGTTAAAACAGCAAACATCTGTTCAACAATTTTTCCCCCTGGGGCTGTCTCTCAGATTGAGGGAACATATCTCTTTTCTTCAAACCTGCAACATTTCTTCAAGCATCAGCAAAGTAACACTTTCCCATTGCCTATTTCTGGTCTCCAACAGTAGCAGCATCACTAATATGTGTTTTCTCAAACAAAAAAAGACATCTATTGATGTAAATGATGAACAGCACCTTTGAAGAACATTAGAAGACACATGATGGCATTCATTAAGAATACAGGTAAGTACACAGACATCAAGACATGTGCAAGAATGTTCTTGTTGTCCACAATGACCAAATTTAAGAACTGAAAGATACCCTGAACTTCCTCTAATCATAATCTGGTTAAATAAAATACTGTATATTCTTCTTGTGCAAAACTGGGGTGTTCATTTCAGAGAACATGAAAAAATACATCTGAGACAATGAATTTTTATCAAATTCATAAAGTAACATAAAATAAATATCTCAAATTCAGAATGTGTGTACATGGAGATATAAAGGGAAAACTGTTTAATAGTCTTTAATCCTAAAGTCCAAATACATTCCTATTTTTGATTGGAAATACATTTTCAATCACAATAAATAATCAGTCTTTTTTTAACTATTATTTCCTCAATGGTAGACTTGGCAAATTGACAAATCTTCGAGTGATGGTGAGGTTTAAGGATCAACATTGCAAAGAATGTGAAAACTACTACATCTATTTTACCTGTAGATAAATTTGATGTCTTATTTCAAAAAAAAAAAGAGGTTGGTCCTAATTGAAAACAGGGGTAGTTTACAATTTTCATCCTAGATAGGATTTTATTAGGTTTAAAAAGTAATCAAACATGTATATGTTAAACAAAATTATGTAATAGCCATCTATTAACCTGTATAGAAATAAACCATCAATAAATTATAGACATCTTCTAACTCCAGTTTGAATATGTTAGAATCAAACCATAATATTAGTTCTACAATGCTTGAATGAATGACCATTTTCCTCATGATTAAGTGGTTTCAATAGTAAAGTTCTCTCAAGGTCACACCTTTGAAAGCAGATGGGACAGTATTTGTTCTTGGGTATGTATGGGTTATTTTATCTATGAATAAAAACAGATAATCATTTTTATTTCAATGCCTTTACTTTTTGTATGACTGTAAAATGATTATATTCACTCATCCATTGTGTACTCTTGAAAGTGGATCTATCTGACTTCTCGTCACTAATGGAAGGTTACAGAAAAGCAGTGACCTAAGTCGAGGTTATAATCTTTGTCCTCTTGTCATGGGCTTTGTTTCTTCTTATCAACCTTGTTAGCTTTGAAAATACAATGTGGCTACAGCTATGTGTATATTTGTCTTTCTGGATAACTCAGGCATGCAGAGTATGCAGCTGGGAAAGCAAAGTTCACACTTTCCTTTTCTACTTCAATTAACAACTATATTATAAACTGGCAGATAACTAATGAAAAATAAAGTGTCATGAAAACATAATAGCTCAACTGTAAGGATGGCAATTAAAAGCTTATCAATGGCCACTTTTAAAAAATCATTCTCTTGTGCTTTGAAACCTCTAGAATGTAATTAATATTTCATACAATTCACAGCATCTAAATGAATTAGTACATTACATCAATGGAAAAAATTAATTAACAATCATCAACAGACTGCATAAAAATTTCTTGTTTACACACAGATTATTGTCCAACTCAACTTTAGAAAAATAATTACCTGCTATACACTGGGGAGACTTTTACATTGCTGGGAAAGCAGTCGCATGGATGACTTTCTGAGTGAATTATATTGTTAAACAAACTCATGGGGAGTTGAAAACCCTTGTCCTACATGCAATATCAATTAGGAGAGTTAATGAATATTCTGTTTAGAATACTGGAGAGTAATACACCAAGTACAGTGCGTGTGCTGCAATAAAAATATGCTGATGCCTCTTTGTAATAACCTAGCATGGAACTGTCATGCTAAATACTGTTTCTTTTAAAATTGTAATCAAAGAATAGTTATTATTTATAGACAAATTTATCTTAATCACCACCTTTCTTATAAAACATTGTCTCTGTAAGCTGAAAATATTATTACTATAGGTAAATATATACCATTTAAATTTATATATTGATAATTTTTTTATAATTTCTTTAAATATATATAAGAAGACAAAGGTGCGATGGAATGTAAGCAGACAGATAAAAACACAATCAAACAGATGATAGATAATTATATGCCTAGCAGGAAAAAGGATGGTCAAGTTCCACTATTTTAATGAATATGTTCTTTATCTGAGAACCAGAATTGAAGGTACAATAAAAAGAAAACCACAGGTTTTTATCACACCATTACATCACTTTCTCTGCTATATTTACAGAAATAAAATTTATTGACACATGCATGGAAAAATAAACACTACATTCTACAAAATTATTAACGTTGTTTTTTATCTTAGTCTTATTCAAATTCTTTGCTTGGATATATGAGCTTCATCTGCAAGCATGAGCATCTTCACTACATAATTTAAAAATGTAAGACAGTTCCTATATGTTTTTGGATTTTTTTAAAATTTTTATTGGATATATTCTATATTTATATTTCATTTCCCTTTTTCTGGTTTGCCATCCCCCAAAGGTCACACATGCCCTTTTCCCTCCCCTTGTTCCCCTATCCACCCCTTCCCATTTCCCTGTTCTGGTATTCCCCTACACTGATGTTTTGATCCTTTCCAGCACCAGTGTCCACTCCTTCCTTATTGTCAGATATCATTTGATATGTGGATTGTGTCTTTGGTGTCCCAAGAGTCTAGGCTAATATCCACTTATCAGTGACTGCATACCATGGGTATTCTTTTGAGACTGGGTTACCTCACTTAGTATGATGTTCTCCAGCTCTATCCATTTCTCTAAGAATTTCATGAATTCATTGTTTCTAATGGCTGAATAGTACTCCATTGTGTATATATACCACATTTTTTGTATCCATTCCTCCGTTGAGAGACATAGGGGTTCTTTCCAGATTCTGGCTATTATAAATAAGGCTGCTATGAACATAGTGGAGCATGTATCCTTATTGCATGCTGGGGAATCTTCTGAGTATATGCCCAGGAATGGTATGGCTGGGTCCTCGGGAAGTATCATGTCCAGTTTTCTGAGGAACCACCAGACTGATTTCCAGAGTGGTTGTACCAGCTTGCAGTCCCACCAGCAGTGGAGGAGTGTTCCTCTTTCTCCACATCCTCGCCAACACCTGATGTCTCCTGAGTTTTTAATCTTAGTCATTCTGACTGGTGTGAGGTGAAATCTCAGGGTTGTTTTGATTTGCATTTCCCTAATGACTAATGATGGTGAACATTTTTTAAGGTGTTTCTCAGTCATCTGAATTTCTTCAGGTGAAGTCTTTGTTTAGCTCTGTACCCCATTTTTGGATAGGGTTATTTGGTTTTCTGGGGTCTAACTTCTTGAGTTCTTTGTATACATTGGATATTAGCCCTCTGTCAGATGTAGGGTTGGTGAAGATCTTTTCCCAATTTGTTGGTTGCCGATTTGTCCTTTTGACAGTGTCTTTTGCCTTACAGAAACTTTGTAATTTTATGAGGTCCCATTTGTCTATTCTTGATCTTAGAGCATAAGCAATTGGTGTTCTATTCATGAATTTTCCCCCTGAGCCAATGTCCTCAAGGGTCTTCCCCAGTTTCTGTTCTATTAGTTTTAGTGTGTTTTGTTTTATGTGGAGGTCCTTGATCCACTTGGAGTTGAGCTTAGTACCAGGACATTAATCTTTGTAGTAGTGGGTATAAATCAGATCTCATGAATTTGGCCTTCCAAGGATATAAAGCTTTTCAAAGGCACATTATGGCCTTTTAAAAACATAACTATATGATCCTCTAAAACTTTCCCTTTAAAACCCTAAGATTTCTTGTTCTATGTATGTCTCACAAATAGTTGTCAGCATTAGTACAGTCTTAGCATAGAGGGAAGTTGTTTTATTGGGTTTTTAGTATCACCTTAACTTAGTATAAACTCTCTGTGGCACAGGAATTAAAAATTAATTAAGAATTAGACCTAACCAATCAGCTACTACTACTTTACATGACAGTGTTATTAGAGGCATTGGGGAGATAGATGTTTCAATTATGTAAGGATACAGATATACTAAGACTGACTGGTTTGAGCAAAATTAGAGAGAAAAACCACCAAAAATGTTAAATAAGGTCAATGAAGTTAACATATGTCACCAACCCTTATCCATCTATTTGTACTTAATGTCACATACAATACCTCATATTGACTATTCATAAACAATTTATAATGCTGGGTACTCTAATTAATTGGAAATTATTTAAATAAGTCTGATTAAAATCTAACACAGCTTTCTTCTCTAAGATGTCTATAATATATGATTTATGTATTACTAGTGTTTTCTTTAATGATGTTGTGGTCATTAATTCTCTCTCTCTCTCTCTCTCTCTCTCTCTCTCTCTCTCTCTCTCTCTGTCTCTCTCTCTTGTCTCTACCTATTTTTCTATGACTGACCATTTTGCTTCCATTTCCTTCCCAGGCTATCCTCTCTTACTTTATTATGATAGTACATATAGCAATAATGAAGTGTGAATATGTATGTCTAATTATCTTCCTAGAGTTATCTGGAGTATATATTAAACCTGAACTTAATCTTCTTAATCATAGAGACATGATATGACTAAAGATGACTAAAGATCATTTGGCTTAGTCAATTTCATTTTACTAAAAATCTAATTATTTAAGTGTGTTTCCCTATCACTTAAAACCCAGTGGGTAGGTAGTTGAGTATTTACTGTGCTCCCCATAATTATAAAAAGAAAATCACAAGTAGAGAAGAACAAATAGATTAGTAAATAATATTTCCTTGAGGGATGAAAAACATAGATAAGAATGACACTCAGTCTGTGCCTATTAGCATTTAATGTGGCCATATTTGAAAGTAGTCTGTCCCAACCCGCAGGATAGTCAACAGGGTCCCAATACCACCTAAATGAAGGCAAGAGACAAGAGACATGAGAGATGGACAGCAAGGCAGAATTCTGATCAAGCTGACAAATTTTATTTTTTACACAGGGCAATATAAAGGGAAGGAAGCAAGATGTGGGAAGGGGTGAAGGGGGAACAGTCTCAGGGGGCTGACATCACTTCTAAGAAAGTTTCTCATAATTTCTGGGATAAGCTAACTATTGCTGTTAGGAATTTAGGTATGATAAAGGGAGTCATGAGGAGCTGAAGTGGAGAGGAGTTGCTATAGTAACCTGTCCACAGATGAGCTTCCAAAATAGGGGGTCTTGAGATCTATGGCTCCTGGCATCAGATCAAGGTAAGAATAACTCCTGATATTAAGGTCTCCTGGCATTGAGATCTAGGTGGAGATGGCTCCTGGTATTGAAATCTCTTGGCATAGAGATTTTATTTATTTATTTATTATTTATTTATTAATTATTTATTTATTTATTGGATATATTCTATATTTACAATTCATTTCCCTTTTTCTGGTTCCCCACCCCCAAAGGTCCCACATGCCCTTTTCCCTCCCCCTGCTCCCTCATCCACCCCCTCCCACCTCACTGTTCTTGTATTCCCCCACAATGATGTTTTGGTCCATTCTAGCACCAGTGTCCACTCCTTTCTTCTTGTGAGACATCACTTGATATGTGATTTATGTCTTTGGTGTTCCAAGCTTCTAGGCTAATATCCACTTATCAGTGACTGTATACCATGGGTATTCTTTTGAGACTGGGTCACCTCACTTAGTATGACATTCTCCAGCTCCATCCATTTCTCTAAGAATTTCATGAATTCATTGTTTCTAATGGCTGAATAGTACTCCATTGTGTATATATACCACATTTTTTGTATCCATTTCTCTGTTGAGGGACATCTGGGTTCTTTCCAGCTAGTGAGAATGGCTCCTGGCAGTAGTCCATAATTTTTAATTTTGGATAAATTCCTGTGTGCCTTTATATATTTCCATTTTCAAAAAAATTGTTTCTACTCACTCTACTTTATATTGATACTAGATAGTACTTGTGTAGATACAATCACACTCTTTAGAGGTATCATATGTTGTGATTAGTGAGAAAATAACATTCGTAAGTATTTTGATAGATGCAAGAATAATATTGTCAGCCAGGCAGTGGTGGTACACGCCTTTAATCCCAGCACTTGGCAGGCAGAGGCAGGCAAATTTCTGAGTTCAAGGCCAGCCTGGTCTACAGAGTGAATTCCAGGACAGCCAGGGCTACACAGAGAAACCCTGTCTTGAAAGAGAAGAAGAAGAAGAAGAAGAAGAAGAAGAAGAAGAAGAAGAAGAAGAAGAAGAAGGTCAATTATTCCAAACAGATGTGTGTTATTAACTGGAGTTCTGAGTTTTTGATGATTTTTTCATTTTGGTTTTGGTTTCACTTTTGTTTGTTTGTTTTTTTAACTTGATCTTTAAGGAACTCATATCATTGAATTGATGTTCCTGGTATAATGCTAATTGAAAGATACTGCCTAAAGATACAATAGTTGATAGGGATCAAGGAATGTGAAAACTGAAGAGGCATCGCCTGTAATTATTACATAAGTCCTTCTGAAATGAAGATTTGACATTCAAGGATTTTAATAACTTTTATACTGATGTTTAAGTGTTTTTTCTCACAGAATATTCACCTCTGACTACGTTTGCAATTTAAATTCTGTTGCCACATCAAGTCACATTCATATAGAGTGCACATGTATGTTTTCTCAGAATAGCAGCCCAAATGACAGCCTGAATGAATCTAGACACTGTAATGAAGAACGTGGTGTAGCAGAGATAAACCCACAGGGACAGAGGTGGAAAGAACTAGGTACATATTGAATTAAAGCCAGGTTAGACTGTTGTGTGATTTCAGAAATTCTTTAACCATATGACATCTCAAACTAATTTCTCTGTGTCATTTTGAGGACAAACCCCAATATCAAAGGGACATTTTCTAACTTTTCTTCATAGGATGTATTAGTTTATTGTTTATACCTACCCACCTATTTTTCCCAAATGTGGTAGGTTTACTAATCTTAATTGTGTCCCCTATACTTTGGAATGCATGCATCCATAATATGGCATTTGAAGAGAACTATTGGTTCAAATTGTCTATAATATCCTGTTGGTATTTCTTTAAGCACATAAGTATATGACTTTCTAATACAATCTATTTCATATGTAGAAGCTTTCAGGAAACCAGTACATCTTCCTTCTTCTTGCAAACCAATCTCCTAGTATCTCATGTGCTTTTGTTACTGGAAATTTGGGGTGTTCAAATGAATTACCAGATAATACCAGGCAAATTAGAGTCTGCTCCCTGGAATCTGAGTTTAATTAGTAAAAGAATAATGCATGGATTTAAATAAAAACATAAGGATAATTATACTAGAATTTAAAAGGAAAAGCCTATCATGAATAAGTCACTCAGAGATAGAAAATTGTAAAGGAGAGAAGAGAAAAGCCTATCCTTTTCAGTTAAGACAGAGTGGAGGTTGTGTGCATGATGGCATGCAGCTCCCAGATTGGTAAGTATGCTTTAGTGAAGAGTAAGGAAATCCAATGAATTAAGTAATGATTTTTTAAGGCAGTAACCAACATTCAAAATACAAATAGAATAGAAGAACAACAAACAGTTCTGACTTCTGAGTCCAAAAAGACATCAGTACATTGTGATGGCTTGACTTGTAGGGAATATACTGGATGTAGAATTTTGGGAAGATAATTAGTCTCACTGTCTCCTTGAAGGTTCATTTATTAATCTCATTCAGCACAGTTTAAGGTGAAACTACCTTTCTCCACTGAGGGGGCTTTACCTCCCTTAGATGCTCTCTGCATCAACTGAAAAGTTAGGTATCTATAAACACCGGAGATTATAAATCACTTGACCAGAAAGCTTTATCCCAATGATGCTTTATTGCTACGGTAAAACCAAGCCGTCTTTCTGGCATATACATTGCATTATTTACATGTTCTCTTTTCACACTTAATGTTGGTTATTAGCTTTTCTTACCCATTATGTAGAAATTTACCTCAAACTCAAACATTCTAGTTTGTTTCCATCATTCTTTATAAATTATGACCTTTGATTGGATTGTTTCAGTGTCTTTCCTTAAGAGAATTATAGTATGTGTGTATATATATATATATATATATACACATATATATACATATATATATACAATCTTCTAAAACTTTTATATTACAGAATCATATCCAAGTAATTATTAATAGAAGACTGTACATTACTGTTTTGCTTGACTACTCCTGTAACATTTTTAAAAAGAAACAAATTAAGAACAACATTAATAAGCAGATAAATTACATTACATAAACATCTACATTTTTAGAAGAAATTAAATTTGTATCTAAGTGTTTTTCTATGCATTTCTCTAGACACCACACACACACACACACACACACACACACACACACATCCTGCAGATTAGTTCTGATCATGAACATACTACATTTATGAACTATTAAGGTTTGGGTTCCACAGAGTACCAGCTTAGCATGACGTAGAACTAAATGAAGCTTCCAGTACTAGATTTGCTTTATATCTAATTGAATGACTGACCAAACGGATCCCATTGGACTCTGCAGACAATCTCAGGCTGTTTGCAAGACTATATATATACATAAATTGATTTCCAAAAGCTGACAGCAAGATCCTACAGCTGAAGACAACACTTTCACAGTTAGTAGTTTTGTGGTAGGTTTAATAGAAAGCGTAAGAAGGTAACCTCAAGTAAATGTTAAATTTGTGGCCTAAGGATAAAGTTATTTTACTAGACTATAGGATCTTCAGAGTACCTTGGAGTGAGGCAATGTTAGTTTCTTATTTTGAACACTATCAAATACGAAGCACTTGAAATTAGGTGGAATGGGTGCTGAGTGACTGGCACATTACATGTTGAAGTGCTGCCTAATGATTAGCAGACATTGCAAGAGAATGTCTTAAAAGTTGACCCTTTCTGATTAAAATTTTAAAATGAGTATGGACTGGCATATTGTACCTTGCTATTTTCAATGTGACATGCAATGTGGCTATCAAATTGACAAGTGTTTAATCACAGAGTCTAGGTCTCTTTTTCTAGTCATTTTTTTCAAATGCTCTCTAAGTGTATTTATGATGGGTGTCAGATTGCTAACTGACATTACATAAACATCTACATTTTTAGAAGAAATTAAATTTGTACCTAAATGTTTTTCTATGCATTTCTCTAGACACTACACACACACACACACACACACACACACACACACACATCCTGAAGATTAGTTCTGATTAGGAAATATATATGTATCATCTCCATCTTCTAAAATCTAAGAGAGTAGAGAAATTCAGAAATGCATCTCTACGTTCCTCTGGAGTGATAGTAATTGACTTCCAATCACAAGTTTATCATATCATTTTTTAAAAGTTTATTTGTATTTATTATTATTTTATTCTGATTTCTTCAAGGGATAATTCTATTGTGGTTTCCAGAATTCTAATATCTGTGTACAAGTCTGCCACAATTGTTAATAGTGTGTCATTCTCTTTTCTAATTCTTCCTTTGAGTAAGTATAATTTCCATATTGCTTACTTGTTTTGCTGTTGTGACACAATATCTGATAATGATACCTTAAGGCAGAACGGGTTTTCCCAGCATCAGACCATCTTGGTAGGGAAAGAATGGCATCAGGAACAGGAGGCAGCCCGTCACATCGCGTTCCTAGTCAGGATGCAGAGATAAGAGAAATATGTAGCTTGCGTTCTTCCTTGTGTTCATCTCTGATATACCAACCCACAGAAGGCTACCATCTGTAATTAGGGAGGACCTTTGCACCTTACTTAACCTAATCTACAATCTACTTCCCAAAACACACACAGTGGGTTTCTACGTTCTCATTCCCAGATATGCACAGAGGTTTCTCTGCCAAGTTTTCTAGATCCTGCCAAGTTATTCCTCAATAACATGTTATTCCTCAATAATATGGCTATACAGTCAACCTCTTTTTTAAATGTTTCAAAACCACCTTGTTTTACCAGAGTTGTAACTCTCCTTCTCCAAACCTTAGTAAGTATATAAGGATTATTATTATATATTTTAGTTAACTCATGTTTGGGAGAGCAGAAATAGCTAAAAAGGCAAAAGTTGTTTAAAATATTTTTTAATATTTAAACTCAATTTTCTGGGCACTAATAAGAGGAATGGAAAAATAAAACAATGTTGCCTCAAAGTTCTCATATGGAACAATACTTTCAAACTTAAATGCAGAAGGATAGATTTTTTTGTCAAGAAGGGAAAGAGGAAGCAATTATTGAAAAAAGGAGCGAAGGTCTTATACAAACCTCTCAAAATATTCTTCATACCCTTAAACATTTTCTTTGTTTAAAGGTAACAAGTAGATATCTTTCAAAGACTAAATATGCGATATCTTATATTCAAGCATACACACATGTATATGCATGACACACATTTGTACATCCTATTGAATATTTGAGAAGATGGTAAATAATCATAAAATAAAAACATTTCAAAAAACTGTATTCCATTAAAAGTTATAAATTTGGATACTTTTGACAAAAATTGGATACAACATATCTCAACCTAATTTTCATACACATATTTAATTTAAAATATTGATAAAATGTATATTCAATTAATATTTGACTTAATTTGATTATTTAAATTCTGTAGAAACATCCAAAAATGCCTTTAAGTTAAAAACCATATAGAAATAGTGTTTTGCTTCATGTATTCTTCCTCAGTTTGCCATAGTATGTTAGCTAATTGTCTCCTATTTGATAAAACAATTCAACTTCTTAGGAGTTTTGCTAATGTAATTACTGTGACTGGGAGACTTATGAAGTTCTTTTATTATTTAGGATTGCTTTAGCTACCCTGGGACTTTGTTATTTCCATATGAATCTGAAGTTTATTTGAAATTATAGGGTATTTTTTTGCTTGAATGATTGATAGAAAAACATTCAGGGCATCCATAAAAGTCAGAATTTAATTATTAATTAAATTATGGGATAAAAACTGACTTTGGTATGTGCATTATTTTAAGATAACATAGGAATCATGAATAAACAGGTAGAAATAAACAGTAGGAGAAAATTTACTGGTCTAATCACCTTTTATCAAGAAACAAATGTACTAGCTAGTAGTAGATTGGACTTCGTGTTATGTCCCAGATGATAGAGGCACTTGAAAAGGGCACCATTTACTTACATTTTTTATTGAGATTTTTTTTCTTAAAAATTTACAAAACAAATTAGGTGACTTTAATTTCTTCTAAGTTCAAACTGTTTTACGTGCCTAGACAACAAAAAGATGGAAAACATATTGCTACTAAATTTTACAGCGCATTGGGAGGTTAAACATATCTGACTTATATTTTGATGTTTTAAATTCTTTTATACTTAGCATTCAAAATATTGTTTCATTGTATTTCATACCATATTTGAAAAAGTTATATTTTCCTAGATGACTTACTGAACATGTCAGCATCTATAAAAGTAACTTTTCTTCAACAGATATAATTGCTGTTTTAGAAGCTTACCGCTGAATAAGGTCACCTTTTCTAGCTCTTTCTGAGCTCTACCTGGCTAATTCAACTCAGCTGTTCTGGCTCAAACTACCTCCGAGCTGACAGATTCAACCTGTTTTCTCTCAGATTCTCAATGAATTTGCTCTACTTGGCCACAAACTAACCCTGGCAGTTTGTTCAAATCTTTTGGTCCCATCTCTTCTCTCACCATTCTATCTTTATCTACAACCTAACCCTATAAAACTGTCCCTGTAAAACTCTCTCTCTCTCTCTCTCTCTCTCTCTCTCTCTCTCTCTCTCTCTCTCTCTCTGTGTGTGTGTGTGTGTGTGTGTGTGTGTGTGTGTGTGCTGCTCTCTTAAGTCATCCCTCTTTTCTGTCTGTTCTTGTGAATTAAGTGTTTACTATCTCTGATTCGTTCTGTCAGATCTTTCTCTGAATTGCCACTTTGTCGGCTTTTCAATGTTGATGTCACTTTTAAACTTGGCTGCTTCCTTCTACAAACAAATCTTACTTTCATTGTTAGGGATTAAGGCTGTGTACAAAGGAACTGTCTTCCTTCCAGGCAGATCACCTAGACCTAGAAGATCTTTCAGTGTGATTTCTTGCAAGAATAGCCATGATGCTGGATTAAAATTCCTCTATGAGCATCCTTAATTTTTCCTTAATTCAAATAAGTCTTTATAGCTGAATAGAAGCTCATTTTATATATGGATTATATTTTATCATCTAGCCATATATTGAAGGACATTTTCATTGTTTCCATTTCCTGGTTTTGTTAATAGATCAGCAACTTACATGAGTGAGCAATAATCTGTGCAGTTGGATGTATTATTTGTTGGGATTATTTCAATGAGTAGTTTAACTCAGTCACATGATAAATCTACTTTTGAGTTTTTAAAGAATTCCCCACACAGTCTTCCACAGTGGCTGCATCAGTTTGCCATCACACAAAGAGTGAATGATGATTCCACTCTTCTACATAATAAATGATAGTGGTTTTCTTGATTTTTGTCAATTCTGGCAATGTGGTTAACCTTGAGGATATACATATGAGCCACCTTATATGGTGGTCTCTGCAAGATGAGCATTTGTGTGTGTGTGTGTGTGTGTGTGTGTGTGTGTGTGTGTGTAATAATAATAATTTTAAAGAGAATAGGTTCTGGATTTAAACGGGAGTACATGGACACATGGGAGAAACTGAAGGAAGAAAAGGGATGAGTAGAAATAAGGAAAATACAGTATGCATGTAAAGAATTCTCAATAATTTTAAGATTATTTTGAGGCGTCTTAGTGGCACAACAGAGAAGGCTCTGCAGAAAAGAGTACTTGCTTTTCCAAAAGATCTGGGACAGAATCTTAGCCACCACATTGGAGATCACAATCCTCTATAAATGCAGGCTAATCATCTAGGAATATAAAGCTTTGTGCTTGTTTGTTTTGTTTTGTTAAAAAGTTAAATTATGAAGTATCACACCTGGACAAGGTGCTATTGCAATGCTAGGTGCTAGGAGACAAAAAGTCAGTTTTCTTTGAGACTGTTTGCCAATGGTATGTTGGTCACACACATCCCTTAATATATGGACAACCCAAATTGGACTTGAAGGGGGAAAAATAGAACACAAATTTAGGTGGGTAGGAAACAGGGATGGATTTGGGATGAGTTGGGTGAAGGGCAAATACCATCAAAATTCACTGTACAAATCTGAGATAACATATTTAAAAAAAAAGGAAAACATATATAAAGCAAATTATTCATTCCATTGACAATTGATATAAAACCTAAGTACTTTACCACCGCCACCAGTGTCCAAAGCCCTTGAGTACAGTATTGCAAACAAGGATTGGCCTGACAGTAATGTTCACACAGAAGTATTAATTTTGGAAGTTGTTGTTCACCAAAGCAGGCTAAAATTATGTGGTGCTGATGTCAGTACACAAGTTACAAGATGCACTTTCTCTTAAAGAAATGAACATCTTTCACCCAGACATAGATGAGTCATTCACCAGAACCACGTGATTATACTTAATTGTTACATCTACAAGTCCCTCTGAGATATGCAAGTTCTCTAGGATTTAACCAGCAGAAGCTTAGCTTGGTGTGTGATTTCCTTCCCCTCTGAAATTCAATTTTCCTTACATGCTTCAATGTACACCATTTGATTTAGTTTAGTTCCCTCCATTTCCAATAATCAACAAGACCAAGAAACCTATAGAGTAGAAGGAAGTATTTAGAATTTATACCTCTGAAAAGAATTTGACCTAGCAATTCTCTTCAATATTCATTTACATGCCTCAATGTGTGCCTTTAGATTTAGTTTAGTTCCATTTTAGGGACTAAACACATAATGAATCCCATGACTTGCTTTCAATGAGTCCTTGTCATCAACAATTAAGGACATAACTGGCAGATTGCTCTGACACACAGTTATCAGGATCACACAATGGAAAAGGGGAATAATTAAAACTGAGGAAGAATGTGTTGGAAATGGTACTACACCGTGTATTTGTTTTGTGATTTTTATACTTCCCAAAGTATAAACTTTCAACACATAAATTCTCAGTAATAATGGTAATAATAAATTCAGAAGTCTGGTATTTGCCTTGTAGCATTAAGAAACAGGGACAGAATCTTTGAGTCGCAAGCGAGGTCAAGCAATATTCCTGATGTACAAATAGTTTGAATATGTTACTTTCAATACTTAAGACTATGATTTAAGCTAAAATGGTCATTGCAGATGAACTCCAGATAAGAAAAGACTGAAATAGACAGAGTCATTAGTCCCTGGGACCACTTTAAAGCAGATGCCATTGTATTTTGATTGGTACATCTTTGTAGAATACTTTGAGTTTTGTTAGTCTGACATCCTCGGCTTTGCTATGCTTTCTGTTTTGGAGGGGAGAGGGAGAGCTGTTAGCTTTTTCTAAAGAGTGTTGTAGTACTTTCTTGAGCCAATTTGATTAAAGACAAAACCATCAATCAAAGAGTACACTTGGAGCTACCCATGGCCCCAGACACATCGGTAGCAGAGGACAGTCTTGTTGGACACCAAATCGGGGAGAAGCTCTTGGTCCTGGAAAGACTTGATATCATAGTGTAGAGGAATACCAGGACAGAGAAGTGGGGGTGGGTTGATTGGAGAAGGGGAGATGGCTTATGGGACTTTTGTAGGAGGGGGAACCAGGAAAGGGGGCAACATATATCCTCTGGGTATATGCCCAGGATACTATAGGGGGGGGTTAAGGTTTCATGGCAGGTGCTTCTTGGTTACATAAGGAAGCCAGCTGAGGCGAAGCGTGAACAAGACAGCAAGTAACATTCCTCCATGATTTGTGCTTGAAGTTCACATTTGAGTTCCTACCCACAGTCAATCAGTGAACTTAACCTGTAGGCTGACACAAACACATTCCACTCCCAAGTTGCTTTTTTTCTGGGTTCTTTATTACAGAAATGGGATCAAACCAAATACAACAAATCACCCATTTCTGTTAAATCTTCATCAAGAAGAATTCCAAGGTTAGACAGAAGTGTAAATAAAGAATATACCTAATTTTTAGAAATCTGTTATGGTTCTACTCTCAGGTGACATTTTTATTTCAGTGATTCAAAAATTATCACATATTTACAGCCAACTGGTTTTTCACAGAAGACTCAATATCATACCACAAGGAATGAATGTGCTTTTGTTCATATGATACTTGGAAAGCAGAATATTCTTTGTTGTCTAGATCCCTATTTGTCATTAGTTATACATTTCAATTAAAAAGAACTTGAAGAAGAGGCAATTTACACAGAGTGTATGAATGACCTAAACAATAGGTGGGAAAGGATCAAAAAACCAAGAGGACAAAAGAGCTCAAATGTCAAAGGAAACAAGTTCAAGAAGTCTGAAGAGTGTAAAAAATATTTAGAATTTATACCTCTGAAAAGGGTCTAACCTTGGAATTCTCCTTCTTGATGAAGATTTAACAGAAATGGGTGATTTGTTGTATTTGGTTTGATCCCATTTCTGTAATAAAGAACCCAGAACAAAAGCAACTTGGGAGTGGAATGTGTTTGTGTCAGCCTACAGGTTAAGTTCACTGATTGACTGTGGGCAGGAACTCAAATGTGAACTTCAAGCACAAATCATGGAGGAATGTTACTTGCTGTCTTGTTCACGCTTCACCTCAGCTGGCTTCCTTATGTAACCAAGGAGCACCTGCCATGAAACCTTAACCCCCCCTATAGTATCCTGGACATGTACCCAGAGGATTCCCCAGCATATAATAAGGATACATGCTCCATTATGTTCATAGCAGCCTTATTTATAATAGCCAGAACCTGGAAAGATCCCAGATGTCCCTCAATGGAGGAATGGATACAAAAAAAGTGGTATATATACACAATGGAGTACTATACAGCCATTAGAAACAATGAATTCATGAAATTCTTAGACAAATGGATGGAGCTGGAGAACATCATACTAAGTGAGGTAACCCAGTCTCAAAAGAACACTCATGGTATGTACTCACTGATAAGTGGATATTAGCCTAGAAACTTGGAATGCCCAAGACACAATCCACATATCAAATGATGCCCAAGAAGAAGGAAGGAGTGGCCCCTGGTTCTGGAAAGGCTCAGTGCAGCAGTGTAGGGGAATACCAGAACAGGGAAATGGGAAGGGGTGGATGGGAGAACAGGGGTAGGGAAGAGGGTTTATGGGACTTTCTGGGATTGGGGAGCCAGGAAAGGAGAAATCATTTGAAATGTAAATAAAGAATATATTGAATAAAACAATCAATAAAAAAAAGACAAAACCTCACAGAAATGTAGCATGCTAATTGGACTGAGGGAGCTTCTCTACTGAGACTTCACTCCCAGGTGAATTTTAGCTATCACCAAGTTGATAGAACTGCCTAAGGATAATTACAGCATCGTAAGTCTTGAATAAGGATGTTCATCACAGAATTTTTTAATACTCAAGTCTAGTCATAGAATAAATTTCTCTCACAATAAAAAGATGTTAATTGAATTGTTTTATGGATGGAATGATATAATAATGTGCTAATTTAAATGTAAGTTTTCATATTATAAACTGAATAAAGCAGCCAGACTCATAGTATGTAGTCCATCATCCCGTTATATAAACTTCAGTAACAGGTAAGATGCATTCTAATTTAGTGTATTATAGTAATTATCTTCAAAGTGTAAGTATTAGTACAGGGGTAATTTTAAAACATTTGAAATTGTGAATATGTTTATTATATTTATTATATTAATGAGAATAATAAAGTATTCAAACTTCGACTTCTATAGCTATATCATATATATCTATATCATCCATATCAATGTATGTATGCCATAATTAGTTGTCTTTCAGTTTTGTGTGTGTGTGTGTGTGTGTGTGTGTGTGTATTTCTTTGTAGGTATATATATAGAAATATATATGTATGTATGTGTGTGTGTGTGTGTGTGTGTGTGTGTGTGTGTACACAATATTACCTATTCAGAGTATAACTGTGGGAAAAAAGCCACATAGATGCCATCTGTTCCTTCTCTTTGAATTTTGTTTCACATAGCTCTCTTTACCTTTCCATTAACTAGAACCGACTTTCTTTTTTCTCTTTAGTAAATTCTCAGTCTGTGGCTTATCCTACTGATCAACTCATTTGAGTGTTTTTGCCAACAGCCTAACCACTGAATAACTCTGGGCATTAAGCAGTATCCCCTCCTTTAAAGCCCACAGGTTCCTCTGGACTTTTCTTATTTTGTTCTTTCTTTCTGGAAAGGTTCCCCTTTTCCTCTTCATTTAATCACAACCTATTACTTTCCAGTATCCACTGAAATATCATTAGTCCTCTTTCAGTGAGACATATACCTTGATCATATTTGTGTCATATAATGAATTATTTATTTTGGTATGTCAGGTATTTTCTGGGCTTACATTTTCATCATATTCAAATCTCAATTGTTCTGTTGTCCATATATCCTAGGACCTTAATTAAAATTCACAATGCCTCACATTCCCTTCAGCTTTTAAATTGCTTGTTTTTCCTCAGACAACACACACACACGAACACACACACACACACACACACACACACACACACACGAACACACACACACACAAACACTGGACAATAAAAATTAAGTTTAATAAGTGAATTAATTTTAGGAAGAACTGTTTGTGTACACTTTAATTGATGAGTGGTTACACTTATTTTATTTTTTTTTTATTTTTATTTATGTTTGAATTGCCACTACAGAACCTTAAATATATTAGCTCTTATATTGTTGTTTGTTTCTCTGGATATTTCAGATTTTCAAAATAGAAATTTTATAATTTCTAATAATTTTGTCCATTAATGTACATCTAACATATATTTCAATCTACTTATCTCAATTTTTTTAACTTAAAAATCTACTGGGGAAACTCAATATCCCTTGAAGTTCAAATTTACCTCAAAAGATAGACAAGCTGGCTTTGTCTGCAGGAGGTTTCCAGACCTGTCACTGATAATGCAAGTGTGAACAAGTGGGTCTTCATCTAGGCCCCAGACAGAAAAAACCAGGGCACTGCAGAAATCTGGAGAGATGCTGAGCTGTAGAACTATGGAAAGTTGTGTACAGATGAGTTTCTGTCACTTTCTTTGTCTACATTAGAATCACAGCATTGTGATGAAATCCAATTCAATATTGAAATCAAACATACATTCAAAATCATTTAGGTAAGATACTCAGAAAGTTTATATTGATATTGCTTATGATTGCATGATCACAAATGGGATGGCATAGGACAGAGTATTGTATATAAATGCACACACACGCACACACACATATGTACATACTAAACATCTAAAGTGTTCGGTATAATAGAACTCAGAAGGTAATTGTATTTTTACTAACTCATATTGTTTATAGCCCACTCTGTTCTTCCAATTTTATTATAAAAATACTTTTAATTAGCTATTTACTTTTCCAGATTTTTAACATAATGCTATTTATTGAATAATTAAATTTTCTATTTCCCATTAGGTGTGCTGCTATTGGCTTAAAAATCCCAGCACTCAAGAGGCTGAGCAGGATCGTAAGTTTAAATTCACTCAGAGCAATGTAGAAAGTTTCGGGCCAGCCTGAGCATATTCACAGAGCATTAAAGGCCATCCAAGACTACGTAGTGAGATAATAACCCAAATAGAAAATTAACACAGTTGATGTTTCTTTTCTCAAAAGGAAAAAAATTACACTTTAACAATTGTAGATAATACTATGAATACCTTAGATTATTCTAGTCATAGGAGGCAGGACGTACTAATTGAGAACCAAGTACTGCTGAGATATTTAAAGATATCAAATCCTCATATAAATAAATAGTTTTATACAGAAAAACTTAGTAAAATATCTCAGCATGAATTTCAATATTTCTATCAGCTTCCTGAAAAGAATATGACTGAAAATGTAGCAGATATTCTCAGTAGTATTGGTTTTTTTTTTAGTTGAACTGATATTTTAATTAAAATGAAATCTGTTGTTATAAGTCCCTGCAGATATATAAGAAGTTTACAGCCTCAGAATTATCATAAAGAAAACCTGAATACTACAACAATAACAATAAAGGCTCGTTTCTGGTTAATTAAAATGAAAGTCATGAAGACATCTCTGGGAGACGTACCCAATGAGGATTGCAAACCAAGTCTAGCCTTCACCCCAGGCTTTATGTTTTCAAATTCTAAAATTTACTATTCTTAATTTGATTTTATATTAAATTTGAGTAAAAAAAAATACGGCTAAAACGTACCAACGTAATTGTAAGACTCTAGGTATTTTATTGTTGTTTTATGTTTTTCTTTGGTTTTGTTTTTACTTTGTGTTTTTTCATGAAGGGGCTTTTAAATCAAAGTAAACAATCAACCCGGATGTGAGCAATGGGCAAGGCAAACGGAAAGATGAATGGATTGGCCCAAGACTCAGAAGCAAATACTTTAAAGTGAAGTATTTGGGGCTGTTCAACTTGTAAATGTGCTCTTATGATTTTTTTTTGGCAATATTGAATAAATGATAAGAACAGCATCCTGTCCTCACCACTGCTGTCAACACTGTGTGCTGTAATTTCTCATGCTCTATGAGAATTCTCTTCTCTCTTTAAAATGTTGGCATTTTTTTTTAATTGAGGATCTCTATTGCTTGGTGGTGGTAGAGCTGATAATTTCCATAAGAAGATATGAACCATCCAGGTAAACATTCAGATGGTACAGGATTCATAAAACTTCACTTAGCAAGCTAGATATTATTGTGAAATGTGGGCTTCTATTGAGCAGCTGGGCCTGGAAAAGGGTCACTCACCAACGCTCATTTTTACATTGACTTTTAAATCAGTGGCTTCTAAATATTTGAAGGATAGTGTCTCCCAGTCCTATCATTGCCCTTTCCTCTGTGATACAAGATGTCGAATAAGTTTTTCCAAAGCATGTTATGCTCTGTCTTTGATCTTCTTGGTTGTTAAATATACATTGTCATTATCAGTAATTGGTATAATGTGGAACAAGCTCGTAACTTTATTTATTCATATCCCATCAGAAGTCCATGAAGACTGTAACCTAAAAGCTTTCATTCCCCTTGCTTCGGACAGGTATTTTTTTTTCTTTTTTTTTTTTATTTTCTTTTTTTTTTTTTTTTTTTTTTATTTTCTATATTCTATGTTTACATTCCAAAGGCTTTCCCCTTTCCCAGTTCCCACCCACCATAGTTCCCATAGTTCCTCTCCCCCCCATCTGTTCCCCAATAATTCCCCCTCCCCCCTCGGTTTCTTTACTAAACTGGAAGCAATCTTTACAGGCCCAGGGTCCTCTCCTTTCTTCTTCTTGGGAATCATTTTAATTCACTTTCTTCTGGTGAAAATTCTTTGTTTAGCTCTGTGCCCCATTTTTTGATAGGGTTATTTGGTTCTTTGCGGTCTAACTTCTTGAGTTCTTTGTATATATTGGATATTAGCCCTCTGTCGGATGTGGAGTTGGTGAAGATCTTTTCCCACTTTGTTGGTTGCCGTTTTGTCCTTCTGACAGTGTCCTTTGCTTTGCAGAAACTTTGTAATTTTATGAGGTCCCATTTGTCGATTCTTGATCTTAGAGCATAAGCTATTGGTGTTCTGTTCAGGAACTTTTCCCCTGTGCCCAAGTCCTCCAGGGTCTTCCCAAGTTTCTTTTCTAATAGTTTCAGTGTGTCTGGTTTTATGTGGAGGTCCTTGATCCACTTGGAGTTGATCTTAGTAGAAAGAGCAATTCTCAAATTCATCTGGAGCAACAAAAAACCCAGGATAGCTAAAACTATTCTCAACAATAAAAGGACTTCTGGGGGAATCAATATCCCTGACCTCAAGCAGTACTACAGAGCAATTGTGTTAAAAACTGCATGGTATTGGTATAGCAACAGGCAAGCAGATCAATGGAACAGGATTGAAGACCCAGAGGTTAACCCACAGACTTATGGTCACTTGATCTTTGATAAAGGAGCCACAACCATCCGGTGGAATAAAGATAGCCTTTTTAACAAATGGTGCTGGTTCAACTGGAAGTCAACATGCAGAAGAATGCGAATTGATCCAATCTTATCTCTTTTTTTTTATTTTCTATAGTCTATGTTTACATTCCAAAGGCTTTCCCCTTTCCCAGTTCCCACCCACCATAGTTCCCATAGTTCCTCTCCCCCCCCAACTGTTCCCCAATCATTCCCCCTCCCCCCTCGGTTTCTTTACTAAACTGGATGCAATCTTTACAGGCCCAGGTATTTTTAAGAGAGAAGTTTCTCGTTATACACACGCTACCAGCAAACTCTCTATGATTCATTTACATCTAGCGAGCTAGAACACCATGATTCGGTTCAGTTGTAAGATATCCCAAAGCAGTTGCTTTGCTATACAGGACCATGGATGAAGAAAAAAACAAACCTACTTCACACAAGTTTAAAGGAAGGGATCAAAACCTGAGATTGTCCACCAATGTCTTCAACCACAGTCATCACAAATACTCACATATGTGCACAAAAGTCCTTGTTCACTATTACAAATTAACCTTAAAAACAAAATTTAAAAGAAAATTAAAGATCCTAAGTTCACAACCCATGTAGGACCGAGATGTTCTTCTGACAATGAGTGGGTCTTCCTTTTTCGCTTGTATCAGCCCTCCAGTCTCCAATCCAAGCGGTATACATGATTTCTGAGATGTAGAAAGAAAAGAGAAAACTGACTTAGCAGGTTACCTGAAAAATAATAATACTGTATATTTTATTGCTGTTTTGGGCTTCTTGGTCAGTCTTTCTAGAGTAGTGGGCAGCAGCATTATTTTAGAAGCTCTTTACCATATCATACACTGTATAGAATATTAGTTGCACAAACTAAGTGCCTGCAGAAAAAAAATGACATTTCCATTTCTCTATATCACAGCATAACAAAATTATTCTTTTCTAGAATGTACTTAAATATTCCTTTGATATATGCTCTTTATATCCAGTATTTTCAATAAAATAGAGATTAAACCCAAAAGTACAATTTAAAATAATATCATTGTTTGAAAAGGAAATGCCCACCATGTGCTCAGACATAGCATATTTGATGTCCAAATGAAGACACTGAGGACTTTATGAAACCTTTGGAAAGTAGACCACTGTTGGAAGACACATGCCATTGTGAGTGGAATGTGAAATTTTATACCCTGGTCCTCATTTCCCATTCTTTCTCTGTCTGCAGACCGTCAACCCAGCATGACAATCTGGCCTCATACTTCTGGTGCTATGTTTTTCCTGTCAAGATGGAGCATATCTTCACCTCTCCTTTAAGCTGCCTAGTTTAGACTATTTCGTCATAATCATGCATTAAAACATTTGAACTGAAAAAACGACTAGCATCTCTAAATAAGATGAAGGGTTAATCAAACTCGATGCATTATTGAAAACATGCAATCGTCACCCCTTTTGGAGGAAGCTCACCAGAATAGACTGTCTTTACAATAAGATCTAAGGATAAACACATTTAGTAACTGTAAACTCAGCCATTCCTTGACTTTTTTGTCTACTGTTTTACACACACAATTTTCCTGAATTATTATCCAATCTAGAAAATACTTTTGAACTTATAAATGGATATAATTTTAAATATCTTGTGATAATACTAGGGACAGATGAATAAATGGCCTTTAAAAAAACAACCAAGATAAATCCACAAAGTTAGTATATTATCATCACATTTTTATAGATGTAAAAGTTAAGTAGCATCAAGTAACTGAGTTTTCTTGCTTTAGAACCTAATACTTCACCCTCAAACAGTAAAATTTTATTTGAAAATTGCTGGAACCTCTTTCATAAGTAATGAGTTGAATTTCAAGCAAGGGTTTGCAGTTTGACCTCTATGAAAAAGAGGAGAGAATGCTTTTGTCTAAACCATATGACATATAACACAAAACTCAAAGAAATGGAAATTGTATAGTCCACCTTTTTTTTTTTAATTTTCCCTAAGTCACAGAGACACTGGTCAGAGAGCAGCATGCTTCTCCAGAGCTTTTCAATATCATTTAAGTTGAATTCCCAGGGTATATTTTTATTGTGTTAGCCTCCTGAAATAGGCCATTAGTAGATGAATTTATGGAAGAAAGTTTCTGTAAAAAGACCTCCATACTGAAGCTTTAACAAGATTTGCTGAGTACTCATGAGTAATAGATTTAAGGTCAAGGAAACAGACATTTTGTATTATGTACTGTGTGGAAATTTATTTCATCAGTTCTTTGGTCTCCATATGAAATCCTTTAAAACTTTTTTGAGCAATTTCTTAAAACCACTTATTGAATTTAGATATAATAGAATCTTACAAAGCTTTGTGTCTTTTTTGTTCTGTGTGGTAAAATTAAAAATCTCTAATTAGCCTGGTCTGATAAAACTTAAGCCAATAAAGATCAGGAGAAAAGCCCCTGACATTTCAATGTGGCCTTTTCTGGTCATTTATCTAAAAATAATTCATTTTATTTATGAGCTCTTTATATATATATATATATATATATATGTATATATATATATATTAATATATAGTTGATCTTGAAATAACACCTGCAAAGAAACAAAAAGTCAGTTGTTTTTATATGAATGTTTGTCATATGTTCAAATCTTTTATTTACCTTATTACCTAATAAATGGTCCATTTAATCAACTTTCTATGATCTAAATAGATTTTGCTAAACAAAGAAACAAACAAAAACATGTGCCTTGCCTTACTGCAGTGAGAAAGCTAAATATAAATGGACATATAACACTGGCGCCTAAATCCGCCTAAATCTAATGTGGCAAGCTAGGCGACGTGAGACATGCTGTACTAATATGTCTTTATGGAATTATATATTATTTTTTGATAGGTAAGATGTGGGAAGAGTCATAATGGAAATTTCATAGACAAATAGGTGATTAGCAAAAATATAGCCAGAGGAAATAGCATGGGATGTAATGAGCTAGGACGACACATAACTTTCTAAACCAATGTGAAGTAAGTCAGCACAATAGAAAAATTGAAAGCACACACACACACACACACACACACACACACATATATATATATATATACATATGTATATGTATGCTATAAATGCCTCTAGAGAATTTATATATATGTGTGTGTATATATATATATATATATATATATATATATATATATATATATATATTCAGCATGTGTGTGTGTGTGCGCATGCACACGCATGCTGTAGAATATTTGTCAAAGGTTTATTTGCAGAATATTTTAGAAAACACTGTAAGAATACAGTTGCTTATTATGAAATAATAGGCCACTAAGAAAACTTTTAACTTGAGCTGAAGATAACAGTAGAAATTAATTTTGCAAAGACCATGAGAACTGATTCATAGACACTTGAGCTGAGAGTAGACTAAAGATAAATATAGAAACATTTGATCAAGAAATAACTGCAATAATGTAAATAAGGGTACAGGACTGCATACTCAAAGAACCTCCAGAAGGAAAGAAGAAGGTACGAAAAATGTGTTTGATTCTTAGAAAATAAAATATGTCTAATTTTGAATTAAATGACACACAATTTAGGGATTATGGTAATTTCTAGTGTCAGAGAATAAGATGGCAGGGTACAGTCTCAGATTAGAAGTACGGTAAGATACTTACTTAAACATCAGGGCACATATGAAACTTTAGACAGAGAACATAAAAACAGTACTTAAAAAGCCATCAGCTGGGGAACATGATCAGGTATGGAAGTGAGGACAGGACTGAAGCCCTGAGGGCCAGCAGAAAGAATGGAAACAAGGGACATTGTTACTGATGCTGTGGTGTGTTTGCAGACAGGCACCAAACATGGCTGCCCTCCGAGAGGCCCAACAAGCAGCTGAAAGAGTTAGATGCAGATACCAGCACCCAACCAATGGACAGCAGCTAGGGGCACCTGTGGTGGAATTGGGAAAAAGAAGGAAAAATCTAAGGATTGGGCTCCCATGGGAAGACCAGCAGTGTCAACTTACCTGGACCCCCTCCCCCAAGATCTCTCAGACACTGAGCTACCATTCAGGCAGCATATACCAGTTGATATGAGGCCCCAACTTCATATCATACATCAGAGCACTGCCTGGTCTGGCCTCAGTGAGAGAAGATACACTTAACCCTCAAGAGACTTGAGGTCCCAGGGAGTGGGAGGTATGGTGGGGTAGGGATGGATGTTGGGGAATCCTCTTGGAAACAGGAGGGAGGAGGTATGGGATGGAGAGTGGTCAGAGGGCAGACCAGAAGGGGGATGAAGCCTGGACTGTAAACAAAAAAAAGGATTAAAAAATAAAACAACAACATACACACACACACACACACACACACACACACACACACACACCCCTACACATACAAATCCATCATATAAGATGGGCCCAGGATACAGTATTGAACCTTTTTGATAAGAAGAAACATAAATGCTCAGATTTAGTGGTGGCAGTTCTCCAAGACTGAATAAAGGAATATGGATCTATATCTTCTCTGTTCTGTCTCAAGTTAATTTTTTCCTTATTGCTTTCATCCTGTGTGCTCTTCTGAAAATCTTATTATCTCAGCCTCTGGTGATAAATGCAAATTATCTTAAAATCCCCACCTCAGGAGTGTTTCACTCCATTTGTGACATTGTAGGAGTCACCGGTTTTGCTGAACATCCTTCCTATCTCTCTTTCTGAAGAATAAAGGTGGATCTCCCAATGTACTGTAAAAGTCTTATTTCTTCAAGTAAAATTGGGTAAATGTACATCAGGATTCAATTCATGTCAATAGAGCCCTTTAATCTTCTGAGATATAGCATTGACTTAATATATTGTTTATTTTCTGGCATATCACACATGCAATGCCTAAATTATGCTATGCAGGTGAACAGTAGTTGCATTCACAAATTATGGTCTTAGAAACACAAAATATCTCCAAAAATTCCATCTGAAAAATATCTAGCAATAATAAACACATTCAGCAAAGTCGTAGGATACAGAGTCTACTTACAAAGAGCATTTACACGCATTAACAAACTCCATGATAAAGAATTCATGGAAAGACAAATATCCAAATTAACCTCTGAGTATAAACTATCTAGTATTAAACGTAACCAAGGAGGGGAAAGACCTATACAATGAAAACTTTTTTCTTTTTGCTTTCTTTTTTTCTTTATTTATTTATGTGTTCATTTTACATCCAGATCACTGCTACCCCCACCCCAAGTTTATATTTCACATGGTCACTCCCCCCTTTTGCCTCTTCCTTACTCCTCTGAGAGGGAGGATGCCTCTGAAGAAAGTAAGATGGAATTTCACAGTCATGTCATTTCAATTTGCATTCCCTTGTTGACTAAGGACTTTGACCATTTCTTTAAGTGTACTTTGTTTAGATATTTCTGTTTAGCTCTGTACCCCATATTGTTAATCGCAGTATTTTATTTGGGTTGTTGGAGTTTAACTTCTTGAGTTCTTTATAAATTTTGGATATTAGTCCTTTGCCAGATGTAGATTTGGTTGAGATCCATTCCCAGTATGTATGCTGCTGTTTCATCTTATTGACAGTGTCCTTTGCCTTACAGAAGTTTTTCAGTTTCATGAGGTCCCATTTATCAATCATTGATCTTAGAACCTGAGCCATCATCAGTGTTGTGTTTACAAGTTGTCTCCAGTACCATTGAGGTCAAGGTTATTCCTCTCTTTCTGTTCTATTTATCCAGTTTTACATTGAGGTTTTTGATCCATTTGGACTTTAGTTTTGTGCAAGGTGATAGACATGGATCTATTTGCAATATTCTACATGCAGACTTCCAGTTAGAGCAGCACAATTTGTTGAAATTCTTTCTTTCTTCCATTATATGGTTTTGCCTTCTTTGTAAAAAATCAAGTAGCCATAGGTATATGGGTTTATTTCAATGTTTTCAATTCCATTCAATGGATCAACCTACCACGTTCTCTATCAATACCATGCAATTGGCATTGCTCTTGCTCTGGTTTACAACTTGAGGTCAGGGATGGTGATAACACCAGAAGTTTTTGTTGTTGTTGTTTTTTTTAATTGTTCAGGATTGTTTTACTACCCTGAGTTTTTGGTTTTTCCATATGAAGTTGAATTACTCTGTCAATGTGAGAAAAGAATTGCATTGTAATTTTGATGGGAATTTCATTACATCTGTAAATTGCTTTTGGTAAGATGGCCATTTTCACTATGTTAATCCTACCAATTCATGAGCATAAGAGATCTTTCCATCATCTGATATATTCCTCAATTTTTTTCTTCAGTGACTTCAAGTTCTTGTCATACATGTCTTTTATCTGCTTGGTTAGACTACACCAACATATTTTACAAATTCATGGCTATTATAAAAGGGTGTTGTTTTCCTAATGTATTTTTTTCAGCCAATTTATCATTTCCATAAAAACAGGGCAACTGTTTTATGGAAATTTTATGTTTTTGATTTTGTGGGTTTTTTGTTTTGTTTGTTTATTTTGTTGCTGTTAATTTTCTATCCAGCCACTTTGCAAAAGGTGTTATCAGCTGTAGGAGTTCTCTGGTAGAAATTTTTGTGGTTACTTATGTATACTGTACCATCTGCAATAATTTTTTGACTTGTTCCCTTTAAATTTGTATCTTAACCCTCTACTTGTCTTAATTCACTAGCTAGGACTTTAAGTACTGTTGAAGAGATATGGGGAGAGTGGGCAGCTTTGTCTTGTCTACAATTTTAGTGGAATTGCTCTAAGTTTCTCTCCATTTAGCTTGATATTGGCTATTGCACTGTTGCGTATTGGTTTTAATATGTTTATGTATGCACCTTGTAGCCCTAGTCTTGCCAATATTTTTAACATGAAGTTGTTTGGGATTTTGTTAAAGTTTATTCACCATCTAATGAGATGGCCCTGTGATCTTTTTCTTTCAATTTGTACATATGGTGATTACATTGATGTATTTTCAAATATTGAACCACCCTTGTATCCCTGGAATGAAGCCTACTTTGATCATGGTGATGATGTTTTTGATATGTTCCTGGATTTAGTTTGTGAGTATTGTATTGAATCTTTTTGCATCAATGTTCATAAGAGAAACTTCTCTGAAATTTTCTTTATTTGTTGAGTGTATGATTTAAGTGTCAGGGTGACTATGGCTTCATAGGATGAGCTTGACAGGCTTCTTTCTCTTTCCATTTTGTGGAATAGATTGAGGAGTATTGGTAGTAGCTCTTCTTTGAAGATCTGGTAGAATTCTGAGTTAAAACCACTTGATTGGCCTTGGACTTTTGTTGTTATTGTTGTTGTTGCTGCTGTTGTTGTTGTGAAACTTTTAGTGGCTGCTTATATTTCCTTAGGGACT
Organism: Apodemus agrarius; assembly: GCA_964023405.1. NCBI lineage: Eukaryota > Metazoa > Chordata > Mammalia > Rodentia > Muridae > Apodemus > Apodemus agrarius. Next base: position 38,989,429 of record OZ030025.1, on the reverse strand, counting down.
ATAGAGTTGTTTAAATAGTTGACCTGTCTAGGAAATTATATCTGTCCAGGAAATTATCTATTTCATTAAGATTTTCCAATTGAGTAGCTTTTGCAGTAAGGCCTGATGATTCTTTGAATTTCCTGAGTGTCAGTTATTATGTCTTCTTTTTCCTTTCTGATTTTATTTGGAAACTATCTCTCTGTCTTTTCATTCTTTTAGCTAAGGGTTTGTCTATGTTGTTGATTTTCTCAAAGTCATAGTTTTCCTTAATTCTTTTAATTGTTTTCTTTGTTTCTAATTGATTGATTTCTGCACTGATTTTGATCATCTCCTGCCTTCTACTTCACTTTGTTGTATTTGTTGCTATCCTTTTTTTCCCTAAAGCTCTCAGTGTTTAGGTCATCAGGTGGTGGCTCCAGAAAGACCACAATAGGCCAAAATTTTCCACGTAAGGTTTATTGAAAGAGGAAAGGGCAAGGTGGCAGCAGAACGAGAAGGGGAGTAGAAAGAAGGGGGTAGAGGGGCATTTCTGGGGCCCTGGCACCAACATTCAAGTGTACTTTTAAATTGCTAGTATGAGAACTTTCTAATTTCTTTATGGAGATACTTACTGTTATGAACTTTTCATTGTGTCCCATAAATTTGGGTATGTTGGGCCTTCATTTTCATTGAATTCTAGAAAGTCTTTAATTTGTTTCTTTATTTCTTCCCAGATGCTGACATCATTGAGTAGAGAGTTGTTCAATTTTCATGAGTGTGCAGGCTTTCTTGTATTTCTGTTGTTGAAATCAAGCTAAAATCCATGGTGGTCTGATAAGGGATGAGGCATTATTTTGCATTTTTGTTTGTTTGGTTTTTTTTATCTGTTGAGGCTTGCTTTGTGACCGATTACATGTTTTGGAGAAGAACCCATGAGGTGCTGAGAAGAAAGCATAGTCTTTTCAGTTTGAGCGAAGTATTCTGTAATTGTATGTTAGATCCATTAGATTAATAATATCTGTTAGTTTCATTATGTCAGTTTAGTTTTTGTCCGGATGACCTGTCAGTTGGTGAGAGTGGGAGGTTGAAAGCTCCCACTATGGTTGTGTTGGGTTTGATATGCAACTTATGCTTTACCAGTGTTACTATTACAACTATGGGTACCTTTGTGTTTGATGCATAAATGTTCAGAATTGAGATATCATCTTAGGATTTATTCCTTTGATGAGTATGAAGTGTTCTTCTATTTGAAGAGAGAAGACTGAGGATAATGCCAGAAGACTGAAAGACATCCTATTTTTGTACATTGGTAGCATTAATATTATAAAATACCACCTTACTAAAATCACTTACAGATTTGATGCAATAATTAGCATAATCCATATAACATTCTTCTCAGAAATAAAAATAAAAACACATCCTAAAAATTATATGGTACCATGAAAAACATCCTAGAAATTCTAAATAACTAAAGCAATCTTGAGCAATAACTCTCTTGTTAAATCCATAGAAAATTCAACCAATCCCCATGGCCAGGCTTGGGATAGCCACCTTGGAATTATTGGTAAGGACAGTCTCAGAAACTCCAAAACTAGTATGGGCTATTACAATTGTACTTGGTTGCCTCTCAGAACTTGGAACTCAGACTGCATTGCTGAAGACATCGCATACATTGTACATAGGACTTAGAGGAATCCTGCAAAAACTAGCATAGATGGTCCATCCTAAAGGTTATACCTTGTATAGTATTTGAAAGTGCTCTGCAAGAAGTCATGAGTATAAAACCTGGGAGCTGCAGTATTCACTAGCACAGCGAATGATCTCCAAGTGGGCAAACATGGCATGTCTCTCAGGTGCAATCAACAAATTTATACTTGGACTTAAACCCATCTCAGTAAATGAAAATTTACATGTGGTGCTGTGGCTAGTGAGGTCATAGATTGAAGAGGAAAACTTTCCATTAGAACTTTTCTAAACCACAATAATTAGTAATTGCATTTTAAATACTTACCTCGTACTTTCAGGTAAGCATGGCTCTCAACCATCAAGGAGGTTTCTTTATGTGATAGATGGATACCATCACAGAAATCTAAATCTAAAAGAAAAAATGCTGAAAATATCTGACTGTGGAGTATCTAACCTGAGTTTACATATGTATATATGCTAAGAGATACTGTCTTCTTCATATAACAAAGAAGATAAACCCAAGGAACAACAAAACAGTACATCTAACTACACAAGGCCTGCACAAGAATATCTGTGGAAATGCTAACACTGATAGGAGTAATCTCGCAAGGCCTCACCCATAGATGAAGAGCTACAGGCTATTAATGGATCTTGAGAAAGCAATAATCAGTTCTTTCCAAGAATGAGGAGTTTCTGGGTAGGTTATCCAAACCTAAGCCATCAGCACTAAACAAACACATATATGAGCAACACTAAATGTACTCATCAGGTGCAATCTTTTCCTACTTTCATATACAGGAAGAGGTTATGAATTGGAGAGGAATGCTAGTGAACACAGAAAGAATTTTAGGGGATTAGAAGTAGATTGAAAATAATGTAAACAAAACACTACTCATGTGAAAAATATCTCCAGAAGTATTATTTAAAAATTAATAAATTTATATTCAGCTTATAAATTTAAATAAATTCACAGTTATCAGTTTTTCAAAATTGTTAGAGCATTTCTCAGCCTCTCTTGTCTCCTAATTAAGCATGAAGAGAAGCGTAAAGGTCATTAAACTCACTTTTAGTATTGGAAAACATCTGAAACCCACAGAGTTTCAGTACATCTGTTTCAATCAGGGTCTAGATTTCTTTAATGCAGATAAAGTTGCAGAGGGGAGTATTTTTTTTTCCTTCTCTCTTGTGGACTGACTTCTCAGAATCTTTTAGATAACATTAGGTTGATAAATGATCAAAGCTGTGATTCAAATCATAAAAGAGCGATCCTTTCATTTTTCATGTTGAAGAAGGAGGCACTTAATAGAACAACCTTTGAGGAGGGCATGGAAATGTTTTTCCATTATCAAAGAAAGCTTCCACACTTACTTGTTTATCTGAAAACCATGATGTATGTAATTTATGAATGTTTAATATTTTTGTAGGTATAATGTTTCTAAGTCGAAAAACAGGCGGTAAATTCAGATATCAGATTTTAAAAATCTCTTCAAATTTGATCAAAGTTAAATCAAAAGTATTGCAAGCCTTTGTACGCCCAATGATTCCTAGCAACTTAGGGTCCTGGATATTTTTTTTTTAATCTGAATTCATGTTCAGTTGTCTCAGACTACTTTATGATTGCTGTTTCTCTTGACATTGTTGATTATTTTATATTTTTTCTTTACTTTCTTCTTAAGGAACAATATCTGAAGATCCTTTAAACGGCTTAAATCCCTCCATTGAAATGCATAGCCTAGTCTGAGGGAAGCTGCCAGCTTCGGTGAAAAACAATTCAGTCCAATTCAAATAAAACTGTGAGGTCAGTATGGAATGCTTCTAAACAATTTTGTGAAATTTAAAAAAAGTAGTTTTATTTGCATTTCATTTTCTAAAAATAAAATAGCCCAAAATTACATGTCTAAATATATACATATAGCTGATAAATATCACCCAGCTCTGTTCTTAATCAAATTTCAAATTAATCATCACCCCTCCAACTATGATAATACTTTATTTGGAGTGTTACCTAAAAATAGAGGGGAAGTTTCATGTATGTATGTGTGTATGTATGTATGAATGTATGTGTGTATTCTTTAATTCTATGTCCTAAACATTATCAAGACATACCTTGCCCTTGGTATTATTTGATTCCTTAGAATTAGATAATTGCTGTTATTTATACCTCCTGCTTTTGCATGGGAGAGGCATTGTAGATACGGCTGCTACATCACATGTGTGCCGAGAGAAGACATCTACATGCTCGGTATTCTGACCTATGAACAGCTGAATAACTAGTAGACTAACATTTCCTGAAGAAAAGCGAGCCTCGGACAACTACCAGTCTGGGTCCTGGCAGGCACATACAGGTTTTCATGACAGGAAACCAGCAGGAGACTAGAAGACTTATGCCTGGGATCATGGGCTCCAGGAAGAAAGAAGAAAGCTCAAGACGGTGTCCAAGAGAGGAGTGAGCACAGTATGACCACCAGACGGGTGCCATGGGGTCCGGACAGGGAGGTAGCCTGCGATGAGTACCAGTCTGGTTTTGTGAAGAGCTGGGGTGTCAGACCATACATGAGATGCGGTGCCATGAAGTACAAGTGAGGCATAACACTCCTGAGACCGCTCCTGAGATGGCCCCATGCACTCAGAGGAACAAGTAAATGGTGGAGAAACGTAAGAGAAAGAGAAACAGAAGAATGTGGGTACAACCATGGGAGGCAGACCTGGAGACTGGGGGGGGAGGAAAGGATAGCCAGATGGGAGTAACCAATTCTGCCGCCTGGGATCATGCTGGGTGCTTGGCCTGTGCTCCCACCAAGCACCAGTCTGGGTTGACTGCCCTGCTGCAGCAGGGGTTTGTTCCCACCATAAGGCAGGCAGATATCTCTGGTCTGAGCTTCTGACTATGGACATGTTGATGTCTGAGGGCTATGAAAAACATCCATCACCTAAGCATCACGGGAGAGCTGGCCCTGCCCCTAACCAGATGCTGTACTCTGGAAAGTGGCCCCACACGTTTCAGTTTCAAGTAACCTGCTTGGGAAAGCAAGTGTGGGAGAGTTGTCCCTACTATGTCTCCCAGTGTGATGTGGATGAGGGAGAGATATGCTCTCTCTCCCCCTACCACCCCCACTCTTCACCATCTTTGACAAACAGGATTTGGGTTCACGAAAACAGGAGAGGTGGCCCCGCCTTTCACTCCCTGTAGCACCACAATGGGCCTGGCCCTCCATTGTCGTGGGTTTGCTGTTTGTATTTTCTGCTCCCTCAAGAGGGGTGCCCCTATGAGGAGTAGATCCTGTACCCAGGTGAGGTCAGGTGAAAGCTTAACTGGTAAGATAAGGCTTGAGCCTGTGATTGGGCGGTGAAAGGAAAGGGCTGGACTAAAAATTTTAGAGACAGGGAGAAGGAGAAGAAAAGGAAGCGCAAGACAGAAGACTGAGGGAGAAGACAGAGGAAGAAGAGGTTGAAGAAGCAAACCCACATGACCAGGAGGACCTATCTGCAAGTACCTAGGGATTTCATAGTCGCAATAGAGTAGTAGAAAGTATATTTATCCAATCTAAGCATGCAGCTTGCAATTATATTATTAAGTTGTGTATTCTTTGCTTGCGTATTTTGCGGTTGGAGATTTACCTTTATAAATGTGGCTGGTGTAAGTTTCTACTGTTTTCATCTCACAGAACTGAGAGGTTCTGAGTGAGTGGTAGCTGGTGGTTGGCAGGCCAGCCACAGGGAGGGAGGGGTGGGATTGGATGGCCAGAGAAATGCTAGCAGTAGCTCTGGGGAATTACAGGAAAAACTGGGTTGGTTAGCTTAGCAAGGCAGCTCCTACCTCCACTCTAAAACCAGGTCAAGATGGCCACAGGGCTAGTCCCGGGGGTGGGTGGGTGGGTGGGAGGGTAGACGAATCCGCAATGCTGGCCCATAGTCGGATTTGGCGTGGGTTCATTTTAAAACTACACGCAACACTCCACCTCACATGGGCAGCACAGCCTGGATTGTGGTTAAGCCATCCCTGAGGGTCTGAGTGTGGGATATGTGGCCCCGCCTCTTGTCTGCTGTGCAGTGGCATTCGAGGGAGAGAAATGACTCCCAATTCTTTATGCCCTCACCAACGGGAGAACTGGTCCAATCAGTGTCCCTAGAACTGTCCCTGCTACATGGTGCAGCACTTGGAGAGCAGCACAGCACCTCACCTAGGAAGCAGGGTGAAACATAACCCTGGTGACAGGGGTTGCAAGTGAGCAGGTTCCAAGGACATGCGTCCGTCTATGTCCTAGGTCACAAGGGCTGACCGTCTATGATACCTCGAAGGCCCAGTTCCGGTGCTTTCAACTGGCCTACCCAAACATCTAATGCATGGATGAACGGTTGGCATGCATGAAGAGCCCAGTTTTACACACCCAAAACTGCAGGATCTCCATGACACAGGGCAACAACAGGATATTCAATACGAGTCCCCAGTGAGATTTGAATATTGATAAAGTGCCAGAAGCCAGAGGCATCTTACCAGACCCATGACTCGTTAAAATGAATATTCGAAAGCAAAGAACGGTGTGGGCAAAAGGGAATACTGTGGGACACACAATGACACACTATAGCTTCCACAAGGAAATTTTTCCCCCTCTGTTGTCCAGAGAAGGCTACAATGGCGGAGGCAAGGTACAAGAAAAGTAGAAGGAGATGAAGAGGATCGGGATGCATGATATAAAATTGACAAGGAACCCAAATACATTTTTAAAAAAACAATCAAATTTCACCTTTACATTGTTTCAGACTGGAATGAGAATTCAGTTTCATTCCATCAATCAATACACTTTTATTGCTAACTATAACAGTAAAATTATGTGGATTTTTGTATATAATATGAAGGAAGAATGTGATGACTTCAAAGAAGACATTTTAAAGTCACAGTCTTGTTTTGTGTCAGTACATAATCGGCCATATAAAATATACAAAACCAACTTCTTTAGAAAGTTTAAAGAGTTTCTGTTTGCCCATTAAAACATAATCGAAATCGACTGCATTGCAGTTGTTATTGCTGCCGTTAGGAAAACTGTATTTGCTAATTGGACAGGTGAGTCCCGGTTTGTATGTGAATCTATTCCATTTAAATTAAATTAAATTCCGATTAAAATGCTGTGTTAATGGAGAATAATCATAGACTGTGTAAAAAAGAATATGAATTTGTTGCTGTTTTAGATGTCACTACAGGTTAATTACTTTTAATAATGCCATGTATGGCCTCAGAATTTTCCCTGAAATGATTATTTTGTTACATGTTTTAGAATATATATGTATTTTTTAAAAATGCTTTAAAAAAGCCACTTGCAAAGGTAAAACATAAAAAAAGGAAGTTGGGTAATAATTATTTTCTCTAATTATTTTCAAATTCAGATAGCAAAAATATTTGGGTACAAAATGTCAGCATGACATTAAAACAAATAAATTAATATGCTATAGATTTTATCTACTAAGATAATAAAATAATCAACTATAATTTTTGTGATGTTTACCCAAGCTACTTACTTGTATTACACTTCAAGTTATATCAATCAAGTGTTTATACTTTTGTAACCTTTTCATATTTGAACTAAAGTATATTCACTTTAAAGAAAGAAACATGTTTTAAATTCTTTTAAAAACATATTGAATGTTACTTAAAATTTAAAAATATAACACTAAATACTGACAAAAAACTTATGAAAAGATATTTACATAATGGTTTTCAGCCTTAACAAAGATCAAAGGTTTATCTCTAGTGTTTACATTTTTGCTCTTAAAAGGTATTACAAACAAAAATGGGATAACCAGCCAAGTATCAAATAAATTACATCACATTGTTTTAAAATCATGTTGTTCTCAAGCAGGGATATGTTTAAAACTTTTATGTATATATACATTGCATGAACTTCAGTACAGTATTCAAAGACAAACTGTTACAGAACATTCAATTTATAGGAAATGTTCAATGTCAATTTGAATTACTGAGTTGAACGGGGTATCTTTTCCAAATGTCCATTAATGTTAATAAGAAAAAAAAAAAAAAGCCAGAATACCAGAGTTCCACTAATCAGGAGTTGTCAATGGTGAGTCAAAAGGACTAAATGATGAAGGCAAATTTTATACACTTAGTAATAAGTAGGAGATTATTATGTATGATTTTATCTTAATTGGTTTGAGAATTAATTGGGTGGTAACAAAAGCATCCATAATGTTCTTCATTTGAACAGAACAATTAAAAAGCCCCAAAGGTTTGGGCTTGATGATAACCACTCTACTGGATTAACTCCTAGCAATAAAATCAAATGAGATTTATTATTTTTCTGAAAATTGAGTTAATGATAATGAGTAATGTATGATACTTAGCTCAGCATATTTAAACTCCCAAAACACATTTCTTTGGACAAGGTCAAGTCTGCATAAAATTGATATAAAACTAACTGATTTCCTGCCTATGTTTTTGTCTCATTTAAATCAATATTAGACAAGATTCAATGACATAGTATATATATCACCATCTATGTCAAAAGCTGAACTACTTCAGTTGTGTGTTTTGTCGTATGAACACTTTGCCATACTGAAATAAAATGAGTTCAAATTAAAAATAAAGTAATAGAATGAAAATTTTTGTCATCTGTAACATGGATGAATCTGGTAAGTATTAAGTGAAATATGCCAGACATAGAAAAACAAATACCAGACCATCTTATTTTAGATAACATTTTTTAAAGGAGATCTCATAGAAGCAGAGATTTGTATGATTATTATTAAAGAGTGGAGGAGTGGAGCTTGAGGTTATTGTTGGTCAAAGAACAGACATTTAAACACCAATAGTAAGTTCAAAGATATATTGTAAACAGTGACTATAGCTAATGATTATATTATACAAAAATATTATACTTTGAAGATTAGCACAAAAATTTATAAATATTGAGCTGGCATGAATATTAATGAGCTTGATTTCTCGATGTCTAAAGTGAAAACATATTTTAAAGTGTCATGCTGTATACCATAAATTATGCATTTTTAATTGTGAATTAAAAGAGAAGGAAATGATAATTATCCTGGATTTGGCTGTGTGATTAGAACAAAGATATTTATTTTAGCCTTAGGACTAATTTCTTGTTGTTCAGATCAGATTCTACTGTAAGTTAGTCCATACTCTACAGCTTTAAGGCTGTGGCTTGGTCTGAAATACTCCTTACAAAATAGCATTCTGAAACTGTGGGCATATGTAGGCATATTAAAATCAATATAGGGAAACCTGGCCCTAGAAGTTATTGGACACAGAAAACTAAGGAAATCATGTAATTCCTTCACAGAGTTGTGGATACCTAGCACTATAACACCCATGGCCCCCATTGACCCATCAGACTCAATGTGCTCCTAAAAACCAGCAGGAAAAGAACTCAATAGTGTCCTGAGGGTTTAAGCTGTCCTTAGTCCTCCGCTGGTCTTGCAACCTACTTGATTGTTGTTTTCCTGTTCATCTGTTCATCCTTTTGGGCATGAACCTACCCACTGTTTCTATGCTGACCTGGTTCCCGTGCATTTGATCAATTCTCATCTATTATAAACTGTGACTTTGTTTCCCAACCCTATCTTGAGACCAAAATAGCTGTTTATTCTCTTCAGTTTATTTTGGGGTTTTCCTTTCTTTAAGGGAGAGTCTATTTACATTTCTATCAGTCAACTTCTGAAATGTTTTGAATTTTGCTGTAGCTTCTTTCACTCCTATTCATTCAGTGAACTATATGAAAATAGAGTCAGATATCTGTATAGACAGACAGACAAACAGAGACAAACAAATAGGAATGGGAGATAGATAAATAGATGATAGAAGGGTAGATAGATGATAGATAGATAGATGATAGATCGATCAATAGATAGATAGATAGATAGATAGATAGATAGATAGATAGAAAGAAAGGTAGATGGCATATTTACTATGTGATGTGTAATTTGAGAGTTAGTATTAGTAATTAAGAGTGACATAAAAGAACCTGTACTAACCTAGGCAAGATGTCCAAGAAAGGTTGAAATCTCACATATTGCTGACATTGAAACTGCTGCATCCTGTGCATAACTTACATCATTGTGGAGATACACAAAGGTATTTATCATTGTTTCTGCATTTGCACACTAATGTCACTTAAAGTGTCAAGTTATTTTAAATCTAGAAAATAAATCAAAGCATAAGTTCTTGCCTTGCTGTCTGTTAGAAGTAAAAGGTTTGGGATGAATCCTAATTTATCAGGAGCAATGTTCATTGTTAATCACTTCAAAAAGTACACCAATCTTTTATTTCTAGAATCCTAAATATTTAAGAAGGTATTTATATCTTTAAAGTTATGCAAATGTTATTGGTATTGATGCAATTATCAGTATTGTTAGTCTTATTCTCAATGAACATTAAATAGAAATTTGAATTTCTTTTCTTAATCTTTTTCAACTTATTTCTTAAACAATAATGCAAACACAACATACCCATGTTTTGTCCTTTTGCCTTCTAAGAAGAAGTACTAATGTTCTGTGTGTCTACCAGATTACATAAGAGAGACAAATTATTTGAGCCCTTACACAAATAAGTAAAATAATCTGCCTTCAAAGAAAAACTCAGTGTATATTTCATATAAAAATGGATTTTTAATAGCTAAATCTTAAGGAAAAATATACATCCATAGAGGCAAAGGGGAGTGGGGAGAAAGCAGATAAGATTGGGGCCTATGGAGGGGTAACTGGGAAGGAGAATATTATCTAAAATGTAAATGAATAAAATAATTAATAAAAATATATTTCCAGTGTAGATTTCCTCTCATTTCAATGAGGTTTGTACACTTTGTTTTATATATAACATCCCAGAATTACACTTGTGATAAATTATTATTCAGATAAGTAAATTATACTTCTTGCTCATGGTCACTAAAGTGTCATCCAGCAGAACTTGAGAGTATACACTGATAAGCAGGTAATAAGAGCAACATAATGGGGCAAGGGCAATAACTCAGCACTTGAGAGCATTTGCTGGATCTGAGTTCATTTCTCAGCACCTACACTGGGTGGTTTACAAATGCCTGCAACTCAAGCTCTAGGGAATCTGCTTCCCTCTTCTGGATTCCCCATAGGCATATTGAATGAATATGCCTCACCAACACACACACACACACACACACACACACACACACACACACACCAGACTAGACACGATAAAAAGATCAAGAGATTGTGCGAAATGGAGACTCAGTGGATACATCTACATCAGAGCTTCTTCTGTAACTCATGGAAACCTGGTCAAGAGGGAAGAAAAATATTCTAAGAGCGAGAATACCAGGAAAGCTGCTCTGAAGTAGGCTCTTATTGAAATGACTGTAAACAAGACTAAAGAAACAGTAATATCAATAGTCATATTAATGTGGAAAGAGGACAATTATCTGTGGTCCCTCCCTTTAACAGAGAATGGCAGGTAACCAATGACAGCTAGAAGAATTTCCTGCTTCCAGGGACTTGCTTCTTTTGTTTACCTATAAATGTTGTGTGACCTCTTCTTTAATTATTCACACACACACATACACACACACATACACACACACAAACACACATGTTTATAAAGATCCTCACATTGTTTGTTGTGTACTTTACTCTCCACCGTTAATATTTTTTTTGAAAATTTTGTTCATGAGTACACTAATAACTTCGTTTTTACCTCTCTTTTCTTCTCTACTTTTCCTTCTTGAGTTCATGACTTCTTCTTCTATAGCCACCAAGCCTGCTGTGTTCTCTCTGATTCAGTCAAGACATTTGAGCAGTTTATTTTCTCCATCAGATAACGTTGCACATGCTGTTCTGCACAGTGGAAGACCTTTTCTTGTCCTCATTATTATATGTATTCATCATTCTACAGAACTAAGAGTAAAGGGACTTTCTTTGGATATGCCTTTTCTGATCACTCAAAGATTCAAACTTTAGCCATCATATAAATAAGGACCACTTTCCTCTTTCCCATTGTTCTTGCCAGAACTGCTAAAATTCCAGGGAACAGTCCATAAAGGCGTTAATAATGGATATTCTAGTGATTATGCTGATATTCAGCACAGACTCTCTAGTAAATAGTTATCAATTACAGAGTGTGGTTTTTGTTTTTTGTCTTCCTTGTTTCTCTGCCACTCTGCAGTCTTAGTTTTATTTTAATTGTTCTTGGAATATTTTGGTGGAAATCTTTGCATAAATGTTGAGCATGCAAAAACAAACAAACAAAATAAACCAAACACAACAACAAAATAAGGGTTATTCAGTTACCTAACTCTTCTTAGACCAACAAGGAAGTGAAACCCTAGAGCTTCCTTGGTATTTAAAGACATCTAAACTTGAAAAGATTAAATAAACAGTGTTCACTAGTACAAGATTGTCCCATAACAGCTGAAACTATATTTAGGATGACAAACTAATTAAAATAAAAGACTCCATAACTTCCCCAACAATTGAGATTCACACCCTCTTTTGTCTTTGTATCTTAAGCTAATCCCTTTCATTTGTTCCTGTAACCTCCATTTTTATCTTCTTACATGTTCCTGTTGTCCTCATTTCAGACTGGCTGGCAGCACACTGTGACACAACTTAATGCCATCAAAGAGCCATGCATACCTTCACTGTAACTTAGGCTCTCAAGCTGCTTCCCAAAGTTCTTTAAGTTTTAGTGGTTTTTTTTCCCCCATTCATTTTGGAATGGTCAGACTAAAAGAGAAATCTGTGTAATCCTGCTTGCCTCCCACATTGAATCAAAAGAAGTCACCTCTGGTATCTATCTCTGAAGGGCATGCAAGACTGAACATTTGCTCTTCCGCTAGCTCTCTGACCCACACAAAATGGCTCAGTAATCTACTGATTATAATTCCATGAAGGAACAAAGACTTTCCCACTCATTTCATAGCATTTCCTTTAATCAAATGGCATGCATGTGAAAGGATGCTGGGAATGTTCACCTATGACCCTTCTCTGTGCAAACTAGCTTATACAGATCATGGTTTACAGCTAAAAGCATTGATTTCAAATCCACGGCATACTGAGCCTCCAAGAATACCCATGTGACTGCTCAGCAATCAGAATCTCATCCACTGCTATTCACTTTCCTTTTATCAAATGCTACTCATCAAATGAGTTAATGAAGTTAATATACTTGGAGTGTGTTAGGCAAATTTCATATTTCCCATGGCTGATCAGATTCCACATTGCCTCCCTGTAAGAATTCCTGAGGATAGCAATTCATGCTCAAGGTAACCAACCCTTAGGCAAGTAATCATGGCAGTTTCTGTCAATATCTTCTGACCCTTAAGATATTTTTGTTTGCTTGATTGTTTGTTTATCTGTCTGTCTCTTAGTTTGTTTTTTGAGTCAATCAATGTCTCTCTGTGGAGCCTTGGTTGTCCTAGAATTCACTCTGTAGATCTGGCCAGCCTTAAATTTACAAAATTTGGCCTGCCTTTACCTATAAAGTGTTGAGATTAAAGATATATGCCTATACCTATCATTTTTTTATCAACTAGAAATATATTTGCTGATACTTCAAAATACTCAGTTTGGCTGAAGTTTTTGAAATAGCCAGCCAGTGAGGTTGGTCAGGCAGTCTAACTATAAGAAGCAATCTGCATTCAGCATTACTGTTAGTCATTTATATTCTCTATTACCATTAAAGCACTAACACATACATGGCAAGACACTTTGCTAGCACTTTAGCGCGTTCTGACTACTAATAGTATTTATTAAATCTGCAAGCAGTGGTCTTATTTTGATGGAGAAATGATTTAATCTGTACTTTCATTCCATATAATTTGATGCCTTAAGTGTCAGTTTGAAATTTTCTCTCATACAATATCATTTTGGCTCCTTACCTGATATACCATATATGATGATTATGTGCTGGATTATCTGGCTCCTATCCTATTCAATCACCCTTGAATTTCAGCAACTTTTGTACGAGAAAAGGCTCCTATTTAAGATTTTAGCGGCTCTCACTGAAGCCTACAAGTGTGTCTGTTATGATGGAATCGTTCACACAATAAGACATATTAGGAAAAAATGGGTTCTTGCTGAAAAAAATCTGAGAGGCAAAACAAAACCCATTTTCAATAAAATATCACCATGGGACATCATTATGATGAAATAATAATAAAAATAATATGCAATTATTCCAGTAACAATTATCGACATGCCATGTTACAAACCAAAGAAAGTTAGTTTCACCAGTGGATGTTATTTTAAAAATCTAAGGCTCAACTCTCTTGCCCCTCCCACATTCCTCATACCCAGTTTACTAATCCTCTTAGGTGGATGAAGTTTCTTTTGACTGTGTTAATTTGATAACAACAGCTGACCTGGAAAATCTGGAGGACACAGTCCTCTCAGGCTAATGGCATTTTCAGGTAGGTAAAATGTCTGTGCTCTGGATTGAGGGGGAACACATATTCTGTGGTAAACATCCCTCAGCTTGGCTGCCTCAGAAGTCAATGCAGTGTCAGCGGAATGGATCAGAACAAAGAGTTTATACTTTGATTCTCATGATCTTCACTGCAGATCCTAGCTAGCTCTAAAAGCAACATATTGTAAATGGTCACTGTCTCCCAAATACCTTAATATCCCTGGTGTTTTAGTCTACCATTGTGACTAAGAAGGGAGGTCTTTCCCATTTGTAAACTCCAAGAGTTAAGGAAGAAGTTGTATCTACAATCTATAAACATTGTCAGCCTACTCAGGGTCAAAATGATAGTGGTTACAGAGTGAAATGTTTTTAAGTAATTTGACAATCCTTGTTAAATTTCGAAAACAGATATAATAGGCCGTGGTTTAATTAAATTTCCATTAAAATAATTATAAGAAGCAAGCCCAAAGTAAATACACTATATAATAAATCAAAATTTTCAACAACAAAATTAAATATAATCATGCTACGTATTTAGGGTAATGTTTTTATAATTTTTAAATTTTATTTTATGAGATTATAATTACAAGATTTCACCTTTTCTTTTTCTTCCTTCAACCTTCATATATATATATGAAGGATAAAGTATATATATATATACTTTATCCTTCATTGTTCTCTTTCAAATTCATGCACTCTTATTCATTAAGAATACAAATATATATGTTTATTAGTATGTATATATATATATGTATTTACATATCTATTTTTAAATACATAAAGAAAGCATGGTCAGTCTGTATAATGTTACTTGTATGTATATTTTCAATGTCAACTATTTGCTATTAGTAAATCAGTTGTGAACCTCCCTTGGAAAGAATATTTCTCCTAGTATTAACATCTTTTGTTGCCTGTAGGGGTGTGTGTGTGTGTGTGTGTGTGTGTGTGTGTGTGTAGGTTTAAAACCTCTTTGGTTTTCCATATATATATATATTGTCCTTATTCAACTCATGTTTATAACAAAAGTTGAGTTTCAAAGATTCTAAGATGAATTATATTGGAGAACAATATCCATCCTAAATAATTCAATAACCTAGTAATAAATCCAAATATATTCATTACTGCATTTAAGTATCCTTTTTATTCTTATTAAACTAACAACATCATTTATGAACAGTTATGGCTAGAAAAAAAGGAAATAGGTTTAATCAAATAAAAACCAAGAGTAAATACATTTCTTATTTTTAAAAACCCTTTGTTCTGTAAGCATGCTTCTTTGAGATTGAATATGCACAAAGTAATGTTTTCTCATTATTTATTTCATTTCAAAAATTTCTTGTGATATTAATTCTTTCAGATAGGGATGGAGAGACAAACTCATTGTTAAAAGTACTTATTGTTTTACTAAATAACTCAGGTCTGGTGTCAACGTCCACATTATGTAGTTCACATCTGCCTATAATTCTAGTCCCTGAGGATCTGATGCCCTTCAGCCTTTGCAGGCAGTGAGCATACCTTGTGCACAAAACTACTACAAACATGCAAATACACATAAATAAAAAAGTGAATAATTCAATCTTAAAAACTCATACTTTAGAACCCCTATTGTAATGACATAAACAACATCCCCCGGACTATCCATGTCCCTCACCATATACTTAGGGCTTTTATTGTATGCTCTTCCCTGTAAAAATGATATAGTGAAATTGTGCACATAATTCTGAATAACAAACTTCTTTGTCATTGATTTCTAGGAATGTAATCACTGATACAAAGTCTTATCAATAATTTTATTGCTCTTGATATATAAGGAAATATTTTAATGATGCATAAAATATACATTTTATGATCATGCTGCTCATGTTGGTAAGCAATCTTTAGTGTTGTGTCTTACCTTTGAAAAACATCTTTGACACTTTAAAATGCTGAAACAAAAAACAAATCCTTAAGACTATGCCAGTGTAAGTAATATTGTTTCAATCATTTGCAAGTTTTTGAAAAATTTAAAAAACATTTTCATAAAATATGTTCTTCAATTTATTCAGCTTTGCTTTGTATCATCTTATTTAAGTTTATCCTCCTGTTTTATCTCGACCTTTATGTCTCTTACTGTTAATATGTTTTTAGTCTCTAATAAATTTAACTTGATGTGAACTGGTCCAGATTCTGCTCTAATAGTCAGGTTGCTGATTCTTACACAAAGGTCAGACCAGTGTAATGTTTGGTCAAGGAGTGTACTATACTCCCTAAAAATGGATGGAACTCAAAATACAGATAGGCACATTCATTCATCTCTGATACTGTGTCCAAGTTCTATTTCCTGCTCTTGCTGTGACCATTCTCTCTATGGAAGCTCTTGTGGGTGTTGGAGGCATAATCGCCGGCTTCTCCATCCATTTTCATTTCCTCGGTATTATTATTGGGGAGATCAGGCTCTACTATCCATTTTATTGGTTATTTTATTTATTTGCATTTCAAATGTTATTCCTCTTCCCAGTTTCTCCTCCAGAAGCCCCCTATACCCTCCTCTATGACCCCTTCCTTTATGAGGGTGCTTCCCCACCCGAGCACCCACTCCTGCCTCAGCTGCCTAGCATTCCCCTATCCTGGGTCATCAAGCCTCCACAGGACCAATGGGCTCCCCTTCCAGTGATGCCAGAAAAGGCAATCATCAACTACATATACAGCTGGAGCCATGGGTACCCCCCTGTGTACACTTTTGTTGGTGATTTAGTTCCTGCGAGTTTTGGAAGGGGAGTCTGGTTGGTTGATATTATTGTTCTGATGAGGATGCAAACCCCTTCAACCCCTACAGTCCTTGCCCGGTGTCCCCACACTCAATCCAATGCTGGCTGTGTAAATCCGCATCGCATCTGTATTGTTCTGGCTCTGACAGAACCTCTCAGGCACAGCTCTACTGGGTTCCTGTCAGTAAGCACTTCTTGGCATCAGCAAGTGTCTGGGTTTGCAGTCAGCGGTCAGCAGATGGGATGGATCCCCAGGTAGGCCAGTCTTTGGGTGGCCTTTTCTTCAGTTTCTAATCCACTCTGTCCCTGCATTTCCTTTTGATAGGAGGAATTCTGGATAAATATTTTTCAGGTGGGTGGTGGCCCCATCCCTCAACTGGAGTCCTTGCCTATCCAAAGGATATGGTCTCTACAGGTTCTATCACCCCTCTATAGGGTATTTTGGCTAAATTCTTCCTTGTTGGGTTTGGGGAACCTCTTGAATCCCTGGCATTTGGGACTTTCTAATGGCTGCCTCCAGCTCCCCCTCTGCAAATGCTTACATACCTACTTTCTTTTTCTTTCTTTTTTTAAAATGAAATTTCTTTTTTTATTAGAATGTAACTTTATTTTTTATTTTTATTAGATATATTCTTTATTTACATTTCAAATGTTGCCCCCTTTTCTGGTTCCCTCTCGCCCGCAAATCCCATAAGCCATCTCCCCTTCCCCAAACCACCCTCCCCCACTTCCCTGTCCTAGAATTCCTCTACACTATGGCATCCAGTCTTTCCAGGACCAAGGGCCTCTCCTCCCTTTGGTGTCTAACAAGACCGTCCTCTACTGCTTATGTGTCTGGAGCCATGTGTACTCTTTGGTGGATGATTTGTCCCTAGGAGTACTGGGTGACTCATATTGTTGTCCCTCCTGTGGTGCAGCAAACCCCAAAAAACCTCCAGTTTCCTTCTCCAGCTTGGGACCACCCTTTGCCACCATATACCATATCCAAGTGACCCATGGAGGTAGCTAACCTCTCAGGAGTGCAGAGAGGCTAGGCAGAGGTAGGAGCATGCCTGCTGCTCAGAGGAAACAGCCAGAAATCCTGATGACCCAAGAGTCTAGGAACATCCTGAGATAGGAGTCTTCCAATTACGGCCTGCACCCAGAGTTGATCAGGACCACAGAGCTACATACCCAAATACAACCACAAGAGAGCGGGTCTCCCAGGAGCAGAGATAAGCCACAGTCAGAGATAGCAACACCAGCTTACATCAGAGATAACAAGATGGCAAAAGGCAAATTCAAGAATATCACCAACAGAAACCAAGGCAACATGGCACCATCTGAACCAAGTTCTCCAACAACAGCAAGTCCTGGATACCCCAACACACCAGAAAGCAGGACCTCGAGTTAAAATCTCATCTCATGATGCTGATAGAAGATTTCAAGAAGGGCATAAATAACTCCCTTAAAGAAGTACAGGAGAACATGAGTCAACAGGTAGAAGCCCTTAACAAGGTATTTAATGAAAATGAAGGCACTACTTTCAAGTTGCTAACCCTCTATACTTCTCCCCATCTCTTCCCATATACGAAGTGCTCCCCTTTCTTCTTCACCCTCCTCTTTCACTCCCAGCTCCCTTTCTCCCTCTACTTCCCAGAGATTATTCTCCTCCCCCTATTGAGTAGTACTGTAGCATTCACACTTTGCTGTGATCTTTCTTCATTGGTTTCATAATGGTCTGTGAGTTTTATGGTGATATTCCAAGCTTCTCTTGGGCTGATATTCACATAACAGTGAGTATATGCTGTGTGTGTTCTTTTGTGACTGGGTTACCTCACTCAGAATGATATTTTCTAGTTCCATCCATTTACCTGAGAATTTCATAAAATCATTGTTTTTAATAGCTGAGTAGTATTCCATTGTGTAATATACCCCATATTCCTCTGTTGAGGGACAACTGGATGTTTTCAGCCTCTGGCTATTACAAATAAGACTGCTATGAACATAGTGGAGCATGTGTCCTTGTTATATGTTGGAGCATCTTTCAGATATATGCCCAGGAGTGGTATAGCTGGGTCTTCAGGTAATATTGTGTCCAATGTTTTTAGGAACCGCTAGACTGATTTCCACAGTGGTTGTACCAGCTTGCAATCCCACCAAAAATGGAGGAATGTCCCTCTTTCCCCACATCCTTGCCAGCATCTGCTATCCCCTGAGTTTTTCATCTTAGCCATTCTGACTGGTGTGAGGTGGAATCTCAGGGTTGTTTTGATATAAATTTCTGTGAGGACTAAGGATATTGAACATTTCTTTAGGTGCTTCTTGACCATTTGGGTTTTCTCAGTTGAGAATTCTTTGTTTAGCTCTGTACCCCATTTTTAATAGGTTTATTTAATTGTATGGAGTCTACTTTCTTGAGTTCTTTGTATATATTGGATATTAGCCCTCTATAAGATGTAGGATTGGTAAAGATCTTTTCTCAATCAGTTGGTTGCCATTTTGTCCTATTGTCAGTGTCCTTTGCCTTACAGAAGCTTTGCGATTTTGTGAGGTCCCATTTGTCAATTTTTGAACTTAGAGCATAAGCTATTGATGTTCTGTTCAGGAAAATTCCCCCTGTGCTCATGTGCTCAAGGCTTTTCCCCACTTTCTCTTCTATTAGTTTACATGTATCTGATTTTATGTGAAGATCCTTTATTCACTTGGACTTGAGCTTTGTACAAGGAGATAAGAATAGATTGATTTGTATTCTTCTACATGCTGACCTCCAGTTGAGCCAGCACCATTTGTTGAAAATGCTTTTTTCCCACTGGATGGTTTAACAACTTTGTCAAAGATCAAGTTATCATAGGTGTGTGGGTTCATTTCTGGGTCTTCAACCATATTCCACTCATCTTCCTGCCTGTCTCTGTGCCAATGCCATGCAGTTTTAATCACTATTGCTCAGGGATGGTGATTTCCCCCCCAGAAGTTCTTTTATTATTGAAAATAGTTTAAACTATCCTGGGTTTTTTGTTATTCCAAATGATTTTGCAAATTGCTCTTTCTAACTCTATGAAGAATTTATTTGGAATTTTGATGAGGATTGCACTGAATCTGTAGATTGCTTTTGGCAAGATGGCCATTTTTACTATATTAATCCTGCCAATCCAAGAGTATGGGAAATCTTTCCATCATATGAGATCTTCTTCCATTTCTTTCTTCAAATACTTGAAATTCTTGTCATACAAATCGTTTACTTTTTGGGTTAGAGTCACAACAAGGTATTTTATATTATTTGTGACTATTGTGAAGGATGTCATTTCCTTAATTTCTTTCTAAGCCTGTTTGTCCTTTGAGTAGAGGAAGGCTATTGATTTGTTTGGGTTAATTTTATATCCAGCCACTTTGATGAAGTTGTTTTAGTGGAATTTTGGGGATCACTTAAGTATACTATTATATCATCTGAAAATAGTGATATTTTTACTTTTTCCTTTTAAATTTGTATCCCTTTGACCTCCTTTTGTTTTCTAATTGCTCTGCCTAGGATACCGAGCATTATATTAAATAGATAAAGAGTGGGCAGTCTTGTCTTGTGCCTAATTTTAGTGTAATTCCTTCAAGTTTCTCTCCATTTAGTTTGATGTTGGCTTTTGGCTTGCTGTACATTGCTTTTATTAAATTTTGCTATGGACCTTGAATTCCTATTCTTTCCAATACGTTTAGAATGAAGGCATATTGTATTTTTCAGTCTTTTTCAGCATCTAATGAGATGTTCATGTGGCTTTTTTTTAGTTTTTATAGTAGATTACATTTATGCATTTCCATATATTTGAACCATTCCTGCATGACTGGACTGAAGCCTACTTGATCATCATGAATTATTTTTGTGATATATTTTTGGATTCAGTTTGGAAGAATTTTATTGAGTATTTTTGTGTCAATGTTCATGAGGGAAATTGGTCTGAAGTTCTCTTCTTTGTTGGATCTTTGTGTGTTTTAGATGTTATTGGAACTCTGGCTTCATAGAATGTATTAGGTAGTGTTCCTTCTGTATTTCATGAAATACTTTGAGAAGTAATGGTATTAGGTCTTCTTGAATGTCTGATAGAATTCTGCACTAAAACCATCTGGTCCTGGGGATTTTTTAGTTGGAAGAGTTTTTAATGACTGCTTCTATTTCCTTAAGAGTTGTGGGCCTGTTTAGATGGTTTATCTGATCCTGATTTAACTTTGGTACTTGGTATCTGACTAGAAAATCACCCATTTCATCTAGATTTTCCAGTGTTGGTGAGTGTCTTAATTAGGGTTTTACTGCTGTGAACAGACACCATGACCAATGCAAGTTTTATAAAAGACAACATTTAATTGGGGCTGGCTTACAGGCTCAGAGGTTCAGTCCATTGTAATCAAGGCAGAAACATGGCAGCATCCAGGCAGGCATGGTACAGGAGGAGCTGAGAGTACTACCTCTTCATCTGAAGGCTGCTAGTAGAAGACTGACTTCCAGGTGACTAGGGTGAAGGTCTTAAGCCCACACCCACAGTGACACACCTACTCCAACAAGGCCACACCTCCTAATAGTGCCACTCCCTGGGAAAAGCATATACAAACCATCACATTCCACTCCCTGGCCCCCATAGGCTTGTTCAAGCATGAGTCTATGGGGGCTGTCTTAGTTAGGTTTTACTGCTGTGAACAGATACCATGACCAATGCAAGTTTTATAAAAGACAACATTTAATTGGGGCTGGCTTACAGGCTCAGAGGTTTAGTCCATTGTCATCAATGCAGAAACATGGCAGCATCCAGGCAGGCATGGTGCAGGAGGAGCTGAGAGTACTACATCTTCATCTTAAGGCTGCTAGTAGAAGACTGACTTCCAGGCAGCCAGGGTGAGGGTTTTAAGCCCACACCCACAGTGACACACCTACTCCAACAAGGCCACACCTCCTAATAAGGTCACTTCCTGGACCAATCATATACAAACTATCACATCCCACTCCATGGCCCCCATAGGCCTGTTCAACCTGAGTTGCTTAAACATAGCATAATGCAAAATACTTTTAACCCAACTTCAAAAGTCCCTGTAGTCTATAGCAGTCTCAACAGTGTTAAAAGTCCAAAGTTCAAGGTCTCTTGAGATTCATCCAATCACTTAATCCCCCAAGCAAGACAGGAGACCAGCTGGGCAAAGACAAAACTCTTCATCTCCACTTCTGATGGCAAAGCAGTCTTCAGATATCCAACTCCTATTTCATCCCTGTTGACTTCAACAAGGTTCTTTCTCCTAGGCTTGTTCCACTCCCTGTTAGCAGCTTTCCTTGGCAGGTATCTTGTGGCTCTGGCATCTTTAATATCTTGGGGTCCCCAAGTCAATTTCAGCTTCACAGCTTCTTGTTCCAATGTCTGAGATCCACACATAATCTTCTGTACATCTCCAAAGAGCTGGTGTCACTTCTCCAGCTCTGCCCTCTGTAGCACTCTAAGTTCAGATTGATCCACTCCACTGCCACTGCTGTTCTTGGTGGTCATCCCATGGTACTGGCATCTCCAATATGCTAGGGTCTTCCACTGCAACTATAATTCACCAAAGCCTCTCATAGGCTCTCTTCATAGTACCAAGCCTCAAATCCTTTGCATGACCCCTTCAGTCCTGGGCTGTCAATTACAACTGAGGGTACACTTGCACCAATGGCCTTCCATGGCCTCTCACGGTACCAAACCTCAGCTGTTCTTCATGCCTTCATGCCTTCAAAACCAGTACCACCTGGATGATTCCTACACGTTACCAAGTACAGCTGTAGCATGAGGAACACGTGTCTATCTCTGGAATACAGCTTCTTTGTGCTCTCAGAAAACACTTCCCATATTTCACCTCAGTGATGCTGGTCTTTTCTTAATCACCACTAATTTCTTAGCTCCAGCTAACCAGCATCAATTGTTTCAGTAGTCTCCTTCTTCTCTTGAATATAAAGCCAGAGACACATAGCTGAAGCTGCTGAGTTCTACTGCTTGCCCCCTTGTTCTATTACATTATCACTAGCTTCCTTTTTCCCAGCTCCTTCACTGCCTAAGTTGGCTGTCCTGAATCTTGCTCCTTAGACTGACTTTGAACTCAAGAGATCTGCATGCCTATCTCCTAAACACTGGGATTAAAGGTGTGGTCCACCAAGCCTGGATTAAAGTTTTTCTTCACCTAGAATTTGCTCTGTTCTAGGCTGGCCTTGAACTCAGAGATCTGCTTATCTTTGCCTCCTGGGATTAAAGGCTTGTACTACCATGCCTGGACCTAAAGTTAACAATGTGAATCTTGCCCCCAAGGTCACCACTCCTTTAATTCAGTTTAATATCCTTGAATTCAGCTCCATTTCACTTCCTGGAGTCCCTTTAATACTCAAATTATATATTTTGTACTTTTCCTTTCTCATCTTGCTATGTTTGTTCAAAATTCTCTTTATCAGACTTAACCAGAGAACAAAGTCTTTGTTGGGCTTTTTTGAGACTTCCGTTGCAGATGCAATTAATATAAATCTCTTTACATTAGCCCTAGGGAGTCTCTTCAGACAATGGCAATAAGCAGCCATGTTCTTCACCAAAACATCACAAAAACAGTCTCTCAGCCACATATTAAAGTTCTTCTCCACTGAAACCTCTTGGGCCATCAGGCCTACACAGTTCAAATGACCCTCAGCACCACTGTCTTCCATATTCCTACTAGGCTGGCCCATTAAGCCCCACTTAAAGCATTCTGTGGCTTTCCAAATCCAAACTCCCAAAATCCACATTCTTCCAAACAAAAGCATGGTCGTGCCTATCACAGCAATACCCAGTCCCTGGTACCAACTTCTGTCTTAGTTAGGTTTTACTGCTGTGAACAGACACCATGACCAATGCAAGTTTTATAAAAGACAACATTTAATTGGGGCTGGCTTACAGGCTCAGAGGTTCAGTCCATTGTCATCAAGGCAGAAACATGGCAGCATCCAGGCAGGCATGGTACAGGAGGAGCTGAGAGTACTACCTCTTCATCTGAAGGCTGTTAGTAGAAGACTGACTTCCAGGCAGCCAGGGTGAGGGTTTTAAGCCCACACCCACAGTGGCACACCTACTCCAACAAGGCCACACCTCCTAATGAGGTCACTTCCTGGGCCAATCATATACAAACTATCATAGGGGCCATACTTAAACATAGCATAATGCAAAATGCATTTTGTCCAACTTCAAAAGTCCCTGTAGTCTATAGCAGTCTCAACAGTGTTAAAAGTCCAAAGTTCAAGTCAAAGTTCAATGAATCTTCTGAGATTCATTCAATAACTTAACTGTAATCCTTCAAGCAAGACAGGAAACCAGCTGGGCAAAGTCAAAACTCTTCATCTCCACTTCTGATGGCAAAGCAGTCTTCAGATATCCAACTCCTTTTTCATCCTTGTTGACTTCAACAAGGTTCTTTCTCCTGGGCTTGTTCCACTCCCTGTTAGCAGCTTTCCTTGGTAGGCATCCTGTGGCTCTGGCATCTTTAACATCTTGGGTACCCCAAGTCAATTTCAGCTTCACAGCTTCTTGTTCCAATGTCTGAGATCCACACATGATCTTCTGTACATCTCCAAAGAGCTGGTGTCACTTCTCCAGCTCTGCCCTCTGTAGCACTCTAAGTTCAGATTGATCCACTCCCCTGCCACTGCTGTTCTTGGTGGTCATCCCATGGTTCTGGCATCTCCAATATACTAGAGTCTTCCACTGCAACTATACTTCACCAAAGCCTCTCATAGGCTATATTCATGGTACCAAGTCTCAACTCCTTTGAATGACCCCTTCAGTCCTGGGCTGTCAATTACAACTGAGGGTACACTTTCACCAATGGCCTTCCATGGCCTCTCACAGTACCAAACCTCAGCTGTTCTTCATGATGCCTTCATGCCTTCAAAACCACTACCACCTGGATGATTCTTACACGTTACCAAGTACAGCTGTAGCATGAGGAACACTTGACTATCTCTGGAACACAGCTTCTTTGTGCTCTCAGAAAACAGTTCCCATATTTCATCTCAGTGATGCTGGTCTTTTCTTAATCACCACTAATTTCTTAGCTCCAGCTAACCAGCATCAACTATCCCAGTAGTCTCCTTCTTTTGACTATAAAGCCAGAGACATGTGGCCGAATCTGCTGAGTTCTGCTGCTTGCAGGAGCTGGAACATTGACCCCCTTATTCTATTACATTATCACTAGCTTCCTTTTTCCCAGCTCCTTCACTGCCTAAGTTGGCCATCCTGAATCTTGCTCCTTAGACTGACTTTGAACTCAAGAGATCTGCATGCCTGTCTCCTAAACACTGGGATTAAAGGTGTGGTCCACCAAGCCTGGATTAAAGATTTTCTTCACCTAGAATTTGCTCTGTTCTAGAGTGGCCTTGAACTCAGAGATCTGCTTATCTTTGCCTCCTGGGATCAAAGGCTTGTACTACCATGCCTGGACCTAAAGTTAACAGCGTGAATCTTGCCCCCAAGGTCACCACTCCTTTAATTCAGTTTAATATCCTTGAATTCAGCTCCATTTCACTTCCTGGAGTCCCTTTAATACTCAAACTATATATTTTGTACTTTTCCTTTCTCATCTTGCTATGTTTGTTCAAAATTCTCTTTATCAGACTTAACCAGAGAACAAAGTCTTTGTTGGGCTTCTTTGAGACTTCCTTTACAGATGCAATTAATATAAATCTCTTTACCTTAGCCCTAGGCAGTAACTTCAGACAATGGCAAAAAGCAGCCATGTTCTTTACCAAAACATCACAAAAACAGTCTCTCAGCCATATATTAAAGTTCTTCTCCCCTGAAATCTCTTGGACCATCAGGCCTACACAGTTCAAATGACCCTCAGCACCACTGTCTTCCATATTCCTACTAGGCTGGACCATTAAGCCCCACTTAAAGCATTCCATGGCTTTACAAATCCAAACTCCCAAAATCCACATTCTTCCAAACAAAAGCATGCTGCTATCACAGCAATACCCCAGTCCCTGGTACCAACTTCTGTCTTAGTTAGGGTTTTACTGCTGTGAACAGACACCATGACCAATGCAAGTTTTATAAAAGACAGCATTTAATTGGGGCTGGCTTACAGGCTCAGAGGTTCAGTCCATTGTCATCAAGGCAGAAACATGGCAGCATCCAGGCAGGCATGGTACAGGAGGAGCTGAGAGTACTACCTCTTCATCTGAAGGCTGCTAGTAGAAGACTGACTTCCAGGTGACTAGGGTGAAGGTCTTAAGCCCACACCCACAGTGACACACCTACTCCAACAAGGCCACACCTCCTAATAGTGCCACTCCCTGGGAAAAGCATATACAAACCATCACAGTGAGTATAGGTTTTTGTAGTAGGATCTGATATTTCTTTTAATTTCTTCAGTTTCTATTGTTATGTTTCCATTTTCATTTCTGATTTTGTTAATTTGGATACTGTCTCTATACCTCCAGGTTAGTCTAGCTAAGGTTTTCTCTATTTTGTTGATTTTCTCAAAGAACCAGCTCCTTGTTTTGTCGATTCTTTGTAAAGTTCTCTTTGTTTCCACTTGGTTGATTTCAGGCCTGAGTTTGATTATTTCTTGTCATCTACTCCTCTTGGGTGTATTTGCTTCTTTTTGTTTTAGAGCTTTCAGGTGTGCTGTTAAGCCACTAATGTATGCTGTCTCCAATTTCTTTATGGAAGTACTCACAGCTATGAGTTTTCCTCTTAACACTTCTTTCACTGTGTCCCATAAGTTGGGCTATGTTGTGCATTAATTTTCATTAAATTCTAAAAAGTCTTTAGTTTCTTTCATTATTTCTTCCCTGACCAAATTTTCATTGAATAAATAGTTGTTCAGTTTCCATGTGTATGTAGGCTTCCTGTTGTTTTTATTGTTGTTGAATACCAGCCTTAATCTGTTGTGATCTAATAGGATGCATGGGATTATTTCAATCTTTTTGTGTCTGTTGAGGCTTATTTTTTTGTCCATTTATATAGTCAATTTTGGAGAAGGTACCATGAGGTGCAGAGAAGAAGGTTTATTTTTTGTTTTAGAAAGAAATGTTCTTTCGATATCTGTTAAGTCCATTTGGTTCATAACTTATGTTAGTTGCACTGTGTCTCTGATTAATTTTGTTTCCATTATCTGTCCATTGGTGAGAGTGGGGAGTCTCCTAATATTATTGTGTGAGGTTTAGTGAATTCTTTGAACTTCAGTAATGTTTCTTTTACATATGTGTGTGCCCTTGCATTTGTGTCATACATGTTCAGAATTGAGAGTTTCTCTTGGTGGATTTTTCATTTGATGAGTATGTAGTGTCCTTCCCCATCTTTTTTGATAACTTTTGGTTGAAAGTCCATTTTATTGGATACTAGAATTGTTACCCTAGCTTGCTTCTTGGAACAATTTTCCTGGAAAAAAATTTTCCAGCCTTTACTTTTAAGAAATATCTGCGTTTGTCACTGAGATGTATGTCCTATATGCAGCAAAATGCAGGGCCCTTTTTTCCTACACAGCCTGCCAGTCTATGTCTTTTTATTGGGGAACTGAATTCATTGCTGTTGAGAGATATTAAGGACCAATGGTTGTTGCTTCCTGTTATTTTTGTTGCTACAAGTGGGATTATGCTTGTTTGGTTCTCTTCTTTTGGGTTTGTTTTGAGAAGATTAAATTCTTGCTTTTTCTTCGATGTAGTTTCCCTCCTTATGATGGAGTTTTCCTTCTATTATCCCTTGTAGAGCTGGATTGGTGGAAAGATGTCATTTAAATTTGGTTTTGTCATGGAAAATCTTCATTTCAATCTATGGTAATTGAGAGTTTTGCTGGATATAATAGCCTGGTCTGGCACTTTTGTTCTCTTAGGGTCTATATGATAGCTACCCAAGATCTTCTGGCTTTTATAGTCTCCGTTGGGAAGTCTGGTATAATTCTGATGGTTCTCCATTTATATGTTACTTGACCTTTTTCACTTACCACTTTTAATATTCTTTCTTTGTTCTGTGCATTTAGTGTTTTAATTATTATGTGATGGGAGAAATGTCTTTCTGGTCCCATCTGTTCATTGTTTTATAGGTTTCTTGTATGTTTATGGGCAT
Source organism: Apodemus agrarius (assembly GCA_964023405.1). Taxonomy (NCBI): domain Eukaryota; kingdom Metazoa; phylum Chordata; class Mammalia; order Rodentia; family Muridae; genus Apodemus; species Apodemus agrarius. Next base: position 38,961,572 of record OZ030025.1, on the reverse strand, counting down.
TGTTTTCTTTTGGTTAGGGAAGTTTTATTCTATAATTTTGTTGAAGATGCTAGCTGGCCCTTTGAGTTGGGAATCTTCACTCTCTTATATACTTATTATTCTTATGTTCAGTTTTTTTCATTGTGTCCTGGATTTCTTGAGTGTTTTGAGTTGGGAGTTTTTTGCTTTTTGTATTTTCTTTGACTATTGTGTCAATGTCTTCTAGAGTATCTTCTATACCTGAGATTCTTCTATCTCTTGTATTCTGTTGGTGATGCTTGCATTTATGAGTCTTGATCTCTTTTCCAGGTTTTCGATTTCCAGGGTTGTCTTTCTTTGTATTTTCTTTAATATTTCTCTTTCCATTTTTAAATCCTGGACAGTTTTGTTCAATTCCTTTACCTGTTTGACTGTATTTTCTTTTATTTCTTTAAGAAATGTATTTGTTTCCTTTTTAAGGGCTTCTACTTGTTTACCTGTGTTCTCTTGTATTTCTTTAAGCAAATTATTTATATCCTTAAATTCCTCTATCATATTCATGAGATGGTATTGTAGATCTGAATCTTGCTTTTCAGATGTGTTTAGGTATCCAGGAATTGGTATGATGGGAGAACTGTATTCTGATGTTGTCAAGTAGCATTGGTTTCTGTTATTTATGTTCTTACTCTTGCCTCTTGCCATCTGGGTATCTCTAGTGCTAACTGTCCTTGCTGTCTGTGATGGAAGTCTGCGCCTTCTATGATTCTAGTTGTGTCTGAGCTCTTTGCAGTACAGCTGTCTCTATGATCCTGTGATTCTGGGAACCTGTGATCCTGAGATCCTAGGTGTGTCAGAGTTCCTGGGAGCAAGCTGCTTCTGAGATCCTGAACTCCAGGTGTGACCAGGCTCCTGAGACCTTGTTGTGTCAGAGCTTCTAGGAGTCAAGGTTTCTCTGAGTGTTTCAGGAGTGGATGGGGAGCCAGAGCACTGAGTCTGTACTGAGGACAAGTGCAAGATGAAAGGACCTGTGCTTCTGGATGAGCAGGGGTTTCTATTTGCCTGGTTCCTGCAGGTGGCAGATATGTCGGGTGTTGGGGAAGATGTTGTTGCATCAGTTGTGATCTTGAGTGTGTCAGACCTCTAGTAATTCTGGGTTTGTCTGATCTCCTGGGAGTCGAGCTTTCTCTGTGATTCTGTGATCCTGTGATCCTGTGATCCTGTGATCCTGTGATCCTGTGATCCTGTGATCCTGGGCATGTTAGAGCACTTGAGATCCTGTGATCCTCTGTGTTTCAGAGCACCTGGATTCTGTGATCCCAGGTGTTTCAGAGAACCTGGGCGTTGGGCTACCTCTGGGTGTTATAGGAGTGGGTGCGGAGACAGCACCCTGGCTCTGCTCTCTGGGATAGGTTCAAACCAGAAGGGCTCTCCTGTTCTTGAAGTGAGGGAACAGGAACAAGTAACTTATTGTGATCTGCATCAAATCCATTTTAAAAAATAATTACATCTCAGGAAAGAGTCTACCCCATCTCAGGCTGTAATGCTCTAAAGGCAGAAATTAATTTAACTGGAAATGGCTTATTTGCAATATTTACTCTTTTATGCACTGGCAATATTTCTCTTCATTGAATCTAATTTTATTCTCAAATTTTAAGCCAAGATTAAAATTTTTGAATAGCATTAAAGTAAGTATTCATTTTATTCAATTTACATATGATTTGGCATTTTAATGAAGTAATGAATATTTTTCCTATTATAATTTCAATTTTTTAAAGATAAAATAAAAATTTTTGAAATACTAATACAAGTGATAGAAAAATGGCTAAGTAGGACAAACTTCTGAACATCAAACCTGAGTTACATCCCCTTGGCCAATATCATAGAAGAAAAAAAATGATTCCAGTGAGATGTCCTCTGTCCTCCAGGAATACACTGTGACATGTGCATGCACATATACACACATGCACATACACACACACACACACACACACACACACACACACAGAAAAAGAGAGAGAGAGAGACAGAGAGAAAGAGACAGAGTCAGAGAGACAGAGAGACAGAAAGACAGAATAAATAAAATGTGATAAATATAAAAAGTAATATATTGATATTTTATCTGCCATTTGGATGGATATATATTTTAACTTAGAATAAAACTAAATCATTCCTCATTCTGTATGGCAGCCATGTGCCACATTTGGCTATACTGAAATTAGTTGCTATTGAATTAAACTAAATATTCAGTTTCCTGGTCCTTTGTGCTAAATTTCTGTCTTAGTCAACTCTTCCATAGCTAGCTACGAAAAGACACCATGACCACAGCATCTCTTATAAAAGAATGTATTTGGTGTTTTCTTATAGACTCATAGGTTTAGTCTATTGTCATCATGGAAAAGAAAATGGTGGCATACAAGCAGACATGATGCCTAAGAAGTAGCTGAGGATCCACAGGACCTTGGAAAGGAGATAGCAGCAGGAAAGGAGAAAGACTAGACCTTAATTTGGGCTTTGGGAACCTCAAAGCTAACCCCTACTGACACACTTCTCCTAACAAAGCCAGACCTCCCTCTTAGGTAGTACCCTGCCCTGAAAACAAGATTCAAATGTATGTGCCTATGAGGGTCATGATTGTTCAATGCACAACAGTTTCAAATGTTGCAAAGATTATTAATTCAGTCACTTGGCTTTATAGAAATCAGAACCAGAGTTTTGTAATATGCTGTATACATGTACACTACTAAGATATTCCCAATAAAATGACTCTCACGTGGCACGTTGAACCTGTCCATATTGTAGAAACTGATTCTCGACAATGCTGCCTCATCACAATCTACTACACATAGTAGTTGTCTGATTATAATGTTGATATTTTATCATTTTCCAGCACTTGTGATTCTTTTTTACATCGTTCTTTTATTTTTGAGATTATAATTGCATCACTTCTTGCATTGGTTTTTTCACTCCAAAGCCACCTATATGTCCCCACTTCTTTTTAATTGGAGTTCTTTAGTGAGGTTTACAACATTAAACCAGAAGCTTCAGCGTTAGGGGTAATTCATTCTCTAGTTTCTCTTTATTCATACAATTTTTAGCTAAATAAACTTGTAGACTCATTAAGTAAATGCATTGACAAACCTAAGAGCTAATGACTGTCATTTAGGTAACCTTATTTGCTGTGAAACGCATTTTATTAAGCTTTTGCATCATATTTAATGGATTAATCATCATACTAAAATCATTAAGCAAAAACTTACTTTAATTTGAGGAAAACCAGGCACAGTGAGATTAGCAATTTTCCCAAGGTCACAGCAACAGGATTTAAGCGTGCAGGAACTTGTGACTGACTCTGTTTATTTAAAGACAGATTCTAAATTATTTCTAAAAATAAAATACAAAGCCAAGCCCTGTGGTCTGTTTGTGAAACATAAGTGCATTTAAAATCTGAGATTTATATTGCACGTGTTATAGCGAAAGAAAGTCTTAAGTGCTGCAATGCTGTCTCTATCTTCAGAAGACAAAGCAAGAAGTACAAGGAAATATGTGAGTTAATACACGAATTATTTCATTCTCTGAGCTTTATACCTCTTTGCTTAGTAATTGGGCCAATCTCTAACCACAGACTCTAGCTCTAATAAAATTTTCCCAAAGTAAATTTTCTTATAGAGCATATTAATCATACTTCTCCTTAAGTTGCCTCATTTAAAGTTAGTATATTTAGTTTCTTCTCCAATGTCTGCATTAGTGACTTTCATTAATATGAACAGCCACACCTTCCCACTGTGTAAAATGTCTTATGGAGAGCAAGATGGCAGTGATGCTTCACTCAGTTAAAATGAAACAGTTCTTTTTATTAAATCAATATTCACGTGAATAAAAAAATTTATAGTACCCTTTGATATATTTAATACTCACTTGCAAACTATGTAGAATTTTCTCAGAGGTGATGTGAACGTGATTAGAGATGTTCCTAATTCAGTGAAATGAGAATCAAGCATGTTCACTTAGTCTAAAATATATTTCACTTAAATAAGTGGTCATAAACCTCAGTGGTTCCCAAAGTCAGGAATAAGCGACCCAATATTCAATAAGAAACAATGTCAGTATCTTTTTTTCATGTAAATTTGCAGATGGAGTTTCATGAAAGAGCTTACTGGATACGCGTTAATACCCTTCCTGGTAAAACAGTTTAACTGAAATTCCAGTATAGACTTCCATGTTCTCTTGTAAAGAATATTGTAATCATTTCTGCTCGGAGAAATATAATGAATAATATATATATATGTATATATATATATATAATATATATATATTAGAGACTAGAGGCATATATATGCATATATTATATATAATATATATAATATTATATATATTATATATTATATTAATATTATATATTACATAATTATATATAATTATATTATATATTATTATATATTATATTAATCATATATTATATATAATATATAATATATTATATATATTATGTATTATATTAATATTATATATTACATAATTATATATAATTATATTATATATTATTATATATTATATTAATCCTATATTATATATAATTATATATTATATTAATATTATATATTATATGATATATATAATATATATATATATAATATATATATATTAGAGACTAGAGGCATCAGTAAAATATGTTTTTCCCTTTGTAATCTTATACCACTGAACCATTGTCCTAGAGCTGAGAAGACAAAACTTTGGGGCTTTATTTGCTTGCTTGGTTTTGTATATGTAATAAGCACTCATTTAGCTAATGCTCTTAATATGCAACTGCCATAAAATAGGAAAAGGGGCAGTTTCCTTAATCTGAAGATACTTTATAAGGTATATGTAGTTTTTTTTCTTTTATATTAGGACTCCCTTGCTCATAGAGTATGTAAGAATTTTAAAATGCATATTCTGTACTTGTATAAACATATAAATAACTAATGCATTATCACTTGGGATGTTTGTGGAAGAAAATGTGTTATATATATATATATATATATATATATGGAAAGTGCCCCTTGTCCTACTTTATGGCAGTTGCATATTAAGAGCATAAGCTAAATGAGTGCTTATTACATATACAAAACCAAGCAACTGTGTGTGTGTGTGTGTGTGTGTGTATATATATATATATGTATATATATATAATATATATACATATATATGTTATATATATGCAGTTAATTGCTAGTCAGTTAAAAATTAACAGCTAGTTAATTGCTGTTGGTTAGGACAAATAAAATGAATACCAAAATGGGTAATTTTTTAGTTATTTATGAGTCTATTTAGAATCCCCTTTGTGAACAGGATAAAAGCACATGGATCATCTAAACACTCATTTTGGAATGGCTTAAATTACATAAATATGATAGCATAACAAACCATGCATCCTTGTGAGGTAACATCTTGATTTTAAAGTCTCAGGACAATAGATTATCAATAGATGCCCAATGTAAATCCTTCTATTTTTCAGACTCAGCTTTCAAAGATTGAAAATCATTAGATCATTTAAAGCTATTGGAGATTAAAGTGAGAGGGATTTCAATCATGATCTGGTATTGGGTGGAGGAAAAGGACCAAAGACCTGATGGCCAGCATAAGTATGGGAGAATTCTTCCTTATTGTAGGTACTCATCTAAGGCTCTGTGTACAAACACATTTGTGTAAGAAAGCAAGATTTGATCCACACTCATAGTTTCATACATAAGTGAAGAACACACAAAAGTCCAGGAAAGAGATGCACTGAAAGCTATGGCCCACACACAGTGGTGAGTCTGTTCCTAGAATAGCGATCACATTCTGCTGTGCTTCTCTTTCTACTTGTAGGTTCTCCTCATTCAAAATAGCTGATGTTTCTCATTCAGTAGAAAGAAAAACAGAAACATTTAAGAGGCATCTATCTGTATGCATTCATTTAATGAAGAAGTTGAAGGATTCTCTAGAAAAGGTTTCTAAGTAGAATCAAAGGGAAATGGGAGCTTCACTGTGATAATATAATCTGCAGAAAACTGCTCAGCTTTCATCTCATCTATCATAACAGGTTCAAATCTCAATTTTTTGAAACTACATCTGCATTTTGTTAGTTGTGGGGGCACAGAAGAGTATTTGGACATTTTATACTTCTCCAAGTATAGAGACTGGTAAAAAAAAAAAGAAATTATAGGAAAATGAGAAAATTTTCAGAGCATAGATACGAAAAGCTTCTAATGAGCATATCTTACAGAAATGCAATGGAATAATAATAATGGCATCTATAAGCTTTAACAGATGCAAAACGAGGACCATAATTTAGGAAGAAATAATGGTGTTTGGGTTTGGTGACTTTTTACGGAAGTACATGGTGACAGCCAATTGTAGATATCATATAACTAACTACTCTGATGGTATCATTTTAAATTACGAATCAACAATATGAAATGAATCATGTCCAGAGCTACATACTCTGCTTCTCTCTACTTCTACTGGTCCACATGTAGATGAATGAGGACACAAAATCACATTAATTCCTTCAACATATATTCATGCTGTGGATTTGCTCTAATGAGCAAATTGTGTCCTAAAAAGCATTTAGACAATCACCAGATGTCCTGCTTATTGTTTTAAGGAAGAAAATGAGAGAGGTATAGAGTTCAGAGTCTAAATAAAATCAAATAGTATAAAAATCCTGAAGACATAAAAATGTGATAAATTAGACATAAAAATGGTAATCTTCTAATAATTTTAAGTACCATAAATATCATTTTAGATGACCTAAAATTATTTTAAAATGTGAGAACCATAAGAAATAGGCATACCAATTATATCTTCAACAAAATGAGGTGAGATTTAGAATGTAAAGTACATTATATATTCATAAAGCTAGATAGAATAGTCATCATCACTGACTAGTCAGGAAGAATGAAACCTCAGAGTCTTAAACACAATCCGATTACTAGATTCCTCACCCTGGGTAGTCCTCCAAAAAATGAAGTGATTAAAAATGGTATTTATCAACTCATTACTAAGTGAAAACTTGACCAAGAAAGAAATCAAGATGGAAATTAAAAACTTTTTTTTAATATAAGCCAAACCAGAAGAAATCCAAAATTAAAGGACACAATGGTTGTAGTTCTAAGTGACAAGTTCCTAGCCCTAAGTGCCTACACCAAAAAAATTGGAGAGTACACAAGTCAGGATGGTCAGGATCAATGAACAAATGGTATCTCATTATGGCGAGGTTGTAAGGAAGTGGAAACAGTTATTCATTGCTGGTAGAAGTGCAAACTTGTAGAGCTACAACAAAAATCAATGTGGTTGTTCATCAGGAAGTTGGGAAGAGATCTATTTTAAGATACAGATGTACAACTCTTGGTCATATACCCAAAGAACTCTGCATCTTCATATGTGTGTGTGTGTGTGTGTGTGTGTGTGTGTGTGTGTATGTGTTACTGCTTTACTCATAATAGACATGAATTGGAAACACCCTAGATGTCCATCAACTGGTGAATGGATGATGAAAATAAGATATATTTACTTAATGAAAAATGACTTATTAGTTGAAAATTAAATTCATAGATAATTGTAGGGAGGGAAGAAATGGATAAGGGATGGAATATAGGAAAGTCAACTAACACTAAAACATTATAAGGGCTATATGGAAACCTGCTATTGAAGCAGCTTTCTAAAATATACAGATATATAAAAACCAATGTAATATAGTTAACAAACAAGTCCCAAATTAAACAGCTTATGCCAGTAATAGGTTTATATCTAGTTACATCTCTGAGTAAGATATATTGGAACACTCAGTCTTGAATGGGTTGTCTTTATGAAACTCTCCCTTCAGGGCTCAGGGTTCTATGAAGAAAAGGAGACCAAACAATTTTAAGAACCAGAGGGAAGGGGTGACTCCAGAGGAATCCATGTCCCCTAGACACAACGGGAGGGCCATATATAAAAACTGAAAGTCTATGGCAACATGCCGAGGTCTACCATAGGTCAAGACAGATGGGATCCCAGCATGAAGAAAGTGAGTATGAGCCCCTCCTCTTACCAAATGAAAAATGAGTCTTCTCCAATGGAGTCTCACTGGATAGGCCCAAGCCCATTTGTAGATGGCCCCAAGAAAATGAACCCAATGATATTTTCTAGAGTTTTTGTCTTGTATAGGATTATTTGGCCATTTTTCTTCTTACTGGTCTTTCGATCATATATTTTTGCTTCTGATTGTGTGTGGGTGTTGTGTAAGAGAAGAAATAAAAGATTTTTAATTTTGTTTCGTAAAGATATAGAGAATGGAAAAGTATGGAGTTGGGTTGGTAGGGAGATTGGTAGAATCTGGGAGGAGTTTGAAGTTGGGGTAAAAAATGATTAGAATATACTATATGAAAAACAATTAAAAAGCAATAAAAAGTATTCCCTGAACATTGTTCTTTTTGTGAACATTTAATATTAGTATTAATTTTATAAGTACATAAATCTGAGTAAATTATCCATATTTACTGTATTTATAAGAAACTACTAAATGTCTTTGCAGATTATCTTCATCAGTTTTCAGCCCAGCCAAAGAGTTAGAATTCTAGTTCCATGTACCATTTGCAGCACTTAGGAGTGGTTTATGCTCCCAATGAGACTCCACTGGACAAAATTAAATTTTCATTTGCAAGTGGTAACCAATTGCAGGTAGGTTCTGGATTACATCTGGGTTTTAAAAACAGAAAGTATATGTATCTCAATTTCTATATTTGCAAAATAAGTACAGTTCGTGGGATTGCTGTGAAAATAAATGCATGTATCACACTTAGAAAAAACTTCCATTAAATTATCAGTTGTTTGATTTGCATTTACTTCAAACATTTTTTCAGTGAATCTAAATGCTATAAACACATCTGACATAGAGAAACTATGAGCTACAGAAATGACCCTTGAATCATCTGAAACATGTAAACTGAGCATAACCGGAGAAAGAAAACGCTCAAAGATAACATGCTCACCCTAGACCTATCTACTCATCCTCCTAGCCGACCTTGCTAAAATGTTTATTCATTTCTTGTTGAGTTAAAATACTGTATTTCTTAGTCTGATTCCAAAAATTTAAATGAGAATATTTAAAATGAATTCAAAATATTAGAACTATGCTAATTTGAAAGATAAGTTGAGGCCTTCTAGGCTGCCCTTGGAAGGTCAGAAGTAAGCAGCATGGATAGTGGCTGCAATGAGGGCAGAAAGCCAAGTAGTGGGACCGAGGCAAGGTTCTGTGCTCAAAGGCTGTGGCCCCACCTAGCTGTAGTCATGCAACTGTTCCTTCCTGTCTTCCTCAGAGACCAAGTCCTCTGAAACCCACAGGCAGTTCTCGGAGCCAGCAGAACGGTGTGAATGAAGGAGGGGGTGGGGAGAGGTAGCCCAACGTTCTGGAACTACCCTTCACCCAACCATTACCCTGCTCCATGTTTCAGCCCAGAGTCAAACTGCTTCCTTATTTTCTGTTTGTCCTTATGGAGCAAGGTCTGTTTTGCCAAGTTTTTGGTTTTATTTTCCTTCGTTTTTACTGTTTGGTTTTTGAGACAGGGACTCTCTATGTAGCCCTGACTGCCCTGGAATGCAGAGATCCTGCCTGCCTCTGCTTCCAGGGTGCTGAGACTAAAGGCATCGTGGGTGTTGCCATCTGAACTCTGGTCCTCTGGAAGGGCAGCAAGTGGTCTTAACTGCTGAGCTACATTTCCAGCCTAAGATTTATTTTTACTTGTGTGTATGAGCATATTTGTATGCAGGTGTATACATGCCTGTATACGTGAGTGGAGGCCAGAAGAGGCCGTCAGGTGTCTGTCTTCTCTCGTTTTCTATGTATTCCATTGAAGCAGCCTCCCTCTCTAAATCGGTGTTTGCATCTTCTTTAGGCTGGAAGCCACCCAGCCCCCGCAATCCTGTTTTATCCCCATCAGAGCTTGGGTTACAGGATTTTTCAGCTTCCCCAGCTTGTTCCGTGGGTGCTGCGATCTGAGTTCTAGTCCTTAGGACTACAAGCAAAACCCTAAACCTCCTGTTTTTGGCTATTGTTTACTTTATGACAGTTCTTGAGACAGGCTCCTTCTCTATTCTAGGCTAGCTTTGAACCTCCGGCCATCGCCTCCCCAGTGCTGGGAGTGGGTGTGGGGTACCACACTTGGTTTATGCAGTACTAGTGATCAAACCCAGGACCCGGTGAATGCTGCCAGCCAGGCCACACCCAAGCCCCACCGGGTTTTGTTTACTTTGCAGCAGTATCTCACTTTATAACCACGCTTAGTTGAGTTTCTGGCTCGAACCCCACAGCAATCCTCCTCAGTCTCCTACGTGCTTGGATCACAGGCGTGAGTGGTATCTGCTTAGAAGTCTTGTTAATTTTGATCTTTGTGTCTTTAGCTTGGGAAATGTCAGAGTGTGCTTGTTGGTTTCTCAACAAGCAACAGTGTCGTGTTGGTGTGGTTGTATGTAGGTTGTGCGGGAGGTGACCAGGAAATGCTAATTTGGGAGTCAGGGCTAGGGGCACGGCAGGAGTGATAGAGAGTTTACATAGCATATTAACGGCTTTAGTCCAGCACTACCAAAGAAAACACATGAAAAGTTTTGGGGTGACTCTGGACATTTAGGGGGGCCCTAAGATAGGAATTTGGATGACTCAGACCTTCTGCTCTGAGGTAAAGCTAGGGAATGGAGAAGAGTGTCCAGCTCCATCATTGCAGGAAAGGTCCTTTCCTCTGCAATTTGGAAGTGTGCATGTGGAAGTGACCTGCAACCCGAGTGGGGACAGTGCACTCAGAGAACTGTCAGGGGGAAGCCTTGGGGACCACCAGATGTTCACCAGAGTCTGAGAGGTACCAGAAAATAAAGCCATTTTGTTAAAAAGAAAAAAGAAAAGAAGAATAAGTTAATAGAAAATAAACCCACAAACCCACAAATAAGAACATGGAAAGTGGTATTCATCAAATTACAAAGATGTTTTTGGTGAAATATGTAAAATGCTCAAGAGCAAAAGATGCACTTGGAAAGCTATGAACTTCTCAGAGATGCATCGCCACTACAGGTAGAAACACCTTTCTTTTTCTTAGATTAAGTCTACATATAAAAGTGTAAGTGCTCCTCAAATCATGATGTATTCACTGTTATTCTAATTAATGTTTTATATTTTCTTAAATTATGAAATCGTCTTAAAGCAAAGCATACTATCTCATTCTAAATGTTTCAGCTACTGGCAAAAAAAAAGAAAGAAAGAGAGAGAGAGAGAGAGAGAGAGAGAGAGAGAGAGAGAGAGAGAGAGAGAGAGAAAGAAAGAAAGAAAGAAAGAAAGAAAGAAAGAAAGAAAAGAACAGAAGCAGCGTAAGGGTACATTAACATTCTATCATATCCGAAAGTCATGATGGCAAGTGTTTGAGACAGCTTGTCACATCACAGGTACCCTCAGGCTGAGGAGAATGACAGTCCTGACACTCAGGTCTCTTTTTCCATTTTATTTAGTCTATGATACTAGTTCATGAATAATACCACCCATATTTTGGCTGAGTCTTCCAATTCCTGTTTACTTAATCTAGAAATGCCCTCACAAACATGGCTAGAGTCTTGTCTCTTAGGTGATGATTGATTTTGTAAAATTGAAAATCAATATTAATCCTCACAATAACCATGATAATTATCATGGGAACAAGATACAACTATATAATAAAATATGCATGATTTCACATAATGGATTATTTATGGAAGATGTTTGGGCTATAGAACAGTGTTAGAAGATTTTTGTTCTAGAGACTCTCCTAAAGCTATAGGAGATAGTATGTTGACTCTGGAACAAAAACAAATTCAAGAATAAAGTTTAGAAAAGACAAATAGGGAACACAAGGTTGAGAGTCTATCTCTATCTCTAGATCTCTAACATTGCAGAAATTTCAGCTTCAAAGTATAAAATGAGTTCAATCTAGATATGAGAGCTCTATCTATCTCTCTATATATATCTATATCTATCTATACATCTGTATGCATAATATGTGTGTGTGAAATCAAGAAGAAAATTTGTGATTACTATTTAAACAGCAAAAATATTATTACTTTTAATTTAATTCTAAAATTTGTTATTGGTGTTATAAACCAGGATGTTGATCTTTCTTCCTTCATAACATAAGCAAAAATAAATTCTAACATTGTAGAAATTTTTAACTTCAAAGTATAAAATATGAGTTCAGAACTTGGCTTAGCAGTTACTAGAGTATGCTACTCTTAAAATGTGACTGATTTGGTTCCCAGTAGCGACTTTGGGTAGGTCAAAACAACCTTAACATTAGCTCTAAGGAGCTAACACCTTCTTCTAGCTCTGCACACGCCAGAACACATGTGCATCATTCACACACATAGACAGACAGATACACATATGTATACATGTGCATGCGCACACAAACACACACACACACACACACACACACATACACACAGAGAGAGAAACTTATATCACTGCCACCCATGACCACCACCACCACCAACAAAGAAATAAAAATAATAAAAGTAAATCTTTTTAAAGTACAAAATAATCACTTAGAAGTCTGTTTCCCCCCAACCCCCTTAAGGAAAGATAGAGAAGGCATCTGGAGGAGAGGAGAAGTGTGGAGGAACTGCAGGGAATAGAGAAAAGAGAAACTCTAATCAAGATATATAATATGAGAAAAAATCTATTTTCAATAAAAGGAAAAAATAATGAGAATCCCTAAGGAAATTTACAAGATATCTAGGACTTTGTGGTAAACTCTTCTCCTTAATGAAGATCAATAACTAAGAAGCTTTAATACACACTTTTATAATTAGGCAACAATTTTACCTTACCTTTAAATGAGTCATAAAATACAAAAACAAAACAATAGAAAATATTTCTAAGTAATTGGCAAATGAAAAATATTTTAAAAGCTCAATAGAAATAATTCAAAGACAACAAAAAAAATCCATTTAGTGAGCAAATCATGAAAGAGTACTAATATTTAAGAGGACACAAATTCACATTTCACAATGAAATTATATTTCCTTAATGTGAAATTATACAGTATTAAGAGTGACAGCAATCATGCTGATCATTAGAAATGACACTGAAATCCTCACAGTTACTACAAACATAAATTGCTATCAATATTTTTAAAGTGGTCTGCCAATAGCTATTTAAACTAAAAATAGGATGCAATTTAGTAACATAATGTTATGGGCTAAAAAGTCAATCTCAGAGAACCAAAACCATTTTTATGTAAGAATATAAAATAATCATTGTTTTTCCATATTATAAGTGGACAAAGGAGATGGGGGAATAGGCAGGAGGCGGGGGGTGAGGGGAGAGGACTTATGGGACATAGGGTGAAGGGAAACTGGGAAAGGGGAAAGCCTTCGGAATGTAAACAAAGAATATAGAAAATAAAAAAAAAGAAGTCACTACGAAAAAAATACAAATCAGTTTATATGGCAAGACTGAATGCTACATCTTATTTGTAATATAATTATTAAATAATCATTTTTTGGAAAGAAATTTTTAGCTCTAATAATTCAACCACAGGGGTAACTCTTATGCAATTAAAAAAAGAAAAAGACAGGGCAAAGTATGTGTTATTATCCCATTTATGCGAAATCAAAACACACCAAGTAACTATTTGTGCTGGCTATTTTTATATAAACTTCAAATGAACTAAAGTTATCTGAAACGAGGGACTCTCAATTGAGAAAATACCTCCTTAAGATCAAGATGTAAGGACTTGGAATTTCTGATTTAAAACAGTTGATACTAATTTCAAGGCCCACCCTGGTCTTTACTAACATTCAATAGATACTAAGACTGTAATACTCTATGTAGGAGACTATAAAACACAAAGGGTACAAAATATTAATTTTCTGGAATCAGGTATGATAACAGTCTTAGAAATTAGTTCATAAATGAAATATAGAAAGGTTGTAAAAGTGAAATTTTATGAGAAGTAGTATTCTTATTTGAACAAAAAGTTTCAGTTTCATAAGATAATATTGCTTCAAAATCACCAGGCAAAAGAGGTCAAGTGCCCAGTCATTTGCAGAACCATTTCAAAAAATGCATGATAAATAATTACTATGCCATTTGTTGAGATTCAAACTAATATTTCTTCTGTTTTCTCCTTTGCTAAGTCTATAAGAAACATAAATTAATTGTATTTATTTTATCAAGTTCTAGACAGTATATTGCATATGATAGTGATAGTCAAAATATTTTCCCAAGATCTAAGGCAAATGACAATATTGGTAGCTAGTGTCATGGATGTTTAATAATGTATCTGTATATTTGTCATCATGTTACCAAGTAAACATAAGCTCAACTCAAATGTGGTCATACATATTATATAGTCATCATATATAAATTACAAATTATATGTATTAATGTATATTTATTCACATTATGGTCATCATATATTATATAACTTAAATATATAGTATATATTATGTGTACATATATATTATAACAGACATGGGATAGGATAGTAGAGAAATAGCTCAGTAGTTGAGTTCTTTGAGGGCTTGCTTAGAATTCTTTGACTACCAGCAGAAAATAACAATAACACAATAACTTCTGGGCCCCAAATTCACAAATACAGGCATTTAAAAGAGCCACACTGCCTCTTTAACTCTCTATTAGCTAAGTTTCAATGTATGTGACATTTATCAAAGACATTTTCTCCCACTGCTAGAAAAGGTCACAAAGAGGAACTGCAATGTGTTTTTAATAATCTTGGTCTCCTTTTATCTCCCTTAGCTTTTGCTGACTTCAGGGAACAAAGTGACTGTTTTTTAAAACTTTCAGCAAAGATCCATCACTGTGACATGGAAGATTAGATCTATGGAAGGTATAGCACTGAATTCACATCTAAAGGCATGCTAATATGACAATAGAAGACATTTCTTGTGGTATTTTTAATACAGTTCTTGCTCCATTGTTCCTTTAAAATGTACAGTGGCATTTGTGGCCTTGATTAGACACAGGCTCATTATTTGTCAAACATACCTCAGGAGAGTTGCCATATTTCATGTTTGTCTCCATCTTTAGTAACTGTCCTTTTGACTATAGGTTATATGTACAAATATAGGTTATACATATATGGTATAAAAATCTGATTTAGATGTTTGACATACATTTTTTATATATCATTTTATGTTGACAATCATTGGCTATCATCCTTCATGTAGTTCAGGTAACAGTAGCATTTTCATATGCTATTTCTTCTTTTATTTTATTGTTTCCTATGAATTTCCGTTACTTTATTAAAAATATGTTCTACAAAATCTTTACTTTTATCACAAAATATGTCCATATCCTTTTCTTTTTTTCCATGAAGAATTCATTTTTTTATTTCCAACTATTACATAAGTCGATTGAAAACTTTCCTTCATTTGATAAACAAAGCTTATGTATCTGCACACCTAGAAGTTTTCTGATTTCTTTTTTTTTATTGGATATAGTCTATATTTACAATTCATTTCCCTTTTTCTGGTTCCCCACCCCCAAAGGTCCCACATGTCCTTTTCCCTCCCCCTGCTCTCTCATCCACTCCCTCCCACCTTACTGTTCTTGTACTCCCCCACAATGATGTTTTGGTCCATTCTAGCACCAGTGTCCACTCCTTTCTTCTTGTGAGACATCACTTGATATGTGATTTATGTCTTTGGTGTTCCAAGCTTCTAGGCTAATATCCACTTATCAGTGACTGTATACCATGGGTATTCTTTTGAGACTGGGTCACCTCACTTAGTATGACGTTCTCCAGCTCCATCCATTTCTCTAAGAATTTCATGAATTCATTGTTTCTAATGGATGAATAGTACTCCATAGTGTATATATACCACATTTTTTGTATCCATTCCTCTGTTGAGGGACATCTGGGTTCTTTTCAGCTCCTGGCTATTTTATATAATGCTGCTATGAACATAGTGGAGCATGTATCCTTATTGCATGCTGGGGAATCTTCTGGGTATATTCCCAGGAGTGGTATGGCTGGGTCCTCTGGAAGTATCACGTCCAGTTTTCTGAGGAACCGCCATACTGATTTCCAGAGTGGTTGTACCAGCTTGCATTCCCACCAGCAGTGGAAGAGTGTTCCTCTTTCTCCACATCCTCGCCAACACCTGATGTCTTCTGAGTTTTTAATCTTAGCCATTCTGACTGGTGTGAGGTGAAATCTCAGGGTTGTTTTAATTTGCATTTCCCTAATGACTAGTGATGTTGAACATTTTTTAAGGTGTTTCTCAGCCATCCGAATTTCTTCAGGTGAAAAGTCTCTGTTTAGCTCTGTACCCCATTTTTGGATAGGGTTATTTGGTTTTCTGGGGTCTAACCTCTTGAGTTCTTTGTATACATTGGAAATTAGACCTCTGTCGGATGTGGGGTTGGTGAAGATTTTTTCCCAATTTGTTGGTTGCTGATTTATCCTTTTGACAGTGTCTTTTGCCTTACAGAAACTTTGTAATTTTATGAGGTCCCATTTGTCTATTCTTGCTCTTAGAGCATAAGCAATTGGTGTTCTGTTCAGGAATTTTTCCCCTGAGCCGATGTCTTCAAGGGTCTTCCCCAGTTTCTTTTCTATTAGTTTTAGTGTGTCTGGTTTTATGTGGAGGTCCTTGATCCACTTGGAGTTGAGCTTAGTGCAAGGAGATAAGAGTGGATCAATTCTCATTCTTCTGCATGTTGATCTCCAGTTGAGCCAGCACCATCTGTTGAAAAGGCTATCTTTTTTCCACTGGATGTTTTCAACTCCTTTGTCGAAGATCAATTGGCCATAGATGTGTGGGTTCAATTCTGGGTCTTCGATCCTATTCCATTGATCTGCCTCCCTGTCACTGAACTAGTACCATGCAGTTTTTAATACCACTGCTCTGTAATATTGCTTGAGGTCCGGGATATTGATTACCCCAGAAGTTCTTTTGCTGTTGATGATAGTTTTAGCTATCCTGGGTTTTTTGTTATTGCAGATGAATTTGAGAATTGCTCTTTCTAACTCTATGAAGAACTGAGTTGGGATTTTGATGGGGATTGCATTGAATCTGTATATTGCTTTGGGCAAGATTGCCATTTTGACTATATTAGTCCTGCCAACCCACGAGCATGGAAGATTTTCCCATTTTCTGATGTCTTCTTCAATTTCCCTCTTCAGAGACCTGAATTTTTTTCATATACATCTTTCACATGTTTGGTTAGCGTCACTCCAAGATACTTTATATCATTTGTGGCTATTGTGAAGGGTGTCATTTCCCTAATTTCTTTCTCAGCCTGCTTATCCTTCGCGTATAGGAAGGCTACTGATTTACTTGAGTTGATTTTATAGCCAGCCACTTTGCTGAAGTTGTTTATCAGTTGTAGGAGTTCTCTGGTGGAGGTTTTTGGGTCACTTAAGTATACTATCATATCATCTGCAAATAGTGATAGTTTGACTTCTTCCTTTCCGATTTGTATCCCTTTGACTTCCCTCTGTTGTCGAATTGCTCTAGCTAGTACCTCAAGTACTATATTGAAGAGATATGGCAAGAGGGGGCAGCCTTGTCTAGTCCCTGATTTTAGAGGGATTGCTTCAAGTTTTTCTCCGTTTACCTCGATGTTGGCTACTGATCTGCTGTATATTGCTTTTACTATGTTTAGATATGGGCCTTGAATTCCTGTTCTTTCTAAGACCTTTAGCATGAAAGGATGCTGAATTTTGTCAAATGCTTTTTTTCAGCATCTAATGAGATGACCATGTGGTTTTTTTCTTTTAGTTTGTTTATGTAGTGGATTACATTGGTGGATTTCTGTATATTGAACCATCCCTGCATTCCTGGGATGAAGCCTACTTGATCATGGTGAGTGATCGTTTTGATGTGCTCTTGGATTCGGTTGGCAAGAATTTTTTTTTTTTTGGTTTTTTTTTTTTCGAGACAGGGTTTCTCTGTGTAGTCCTGGCTGTCCTGGAGCTCACTCTGAAAACCAGGCTGGCCTCGAACTCAGAAATCCGCCTGCCTCTGCCTCCCAAGTGCTGGGATTAAAGGCGTGCGCCACCAACGCCCGGCGGTTGGCAAGAATTTTATTGAGTATTTTTGCATCGATATTCATAAGAGAAATTGGCCTGTAGTTCTCCTTCTTTGTTGGATCTTTTTGTGGTTTAGGTATTAGCGTAATTGTGCCTTCAAAGAATGAGTTGGGCAGTATCCCTTCTGTCTCTATTTTGTGGAATAGTTTGAAAAGCTATTTCTTCTTTTTTTACCTGAAAATTGTATTAACAGTAAAGATTCTTCTATAGCAACTGTCAATCTTGAAGTATATTTCTGGTAAAGAGGCAGAATTGGTGCTTGCTCCTTTCTTCTCACTGGCCAGTTTGTAGGATAATATGATAATTCCCTCATATCCTATATAAATGACCCAGATTTGTTTCTTTTCTTTTCTTTTCTCCTCTTTTTTCTTTTCTTTTCTTTTCTTTTCTTCTTTTTCTTCTAGTATGAACTTGGAAAATACTTGTCATGCTTTTGATAATGTTTAACTCATATGGCCATCGGAATGAGAAATGTCCTCTATAGACAGATGTATTTGAATATTGTTTTCCCAGGTGATGGGGGATGTTTAAAAGGATATGGAGTCATGCTGGAGAAAGATTGCCGCAGGCAGTTGGCTTTTTTTGAAAGCTATAGTCTTGTTCTACTTCTATTTCTCTTCTTTCGGTGTGCAGTTGAGATCTGAGATTTTAGCTTCATATCCTGCTGCCATGCCATTCTCCCCACTAGGGAAATCTAGCCCTCTAGACACTTAAGCCAAAATAGACTCTCCTTTACATTGTCTATGGTCAAAGTATTTATTATAGCAACAAAAATGAAACTAGACAACTATATTAATTTTTGTGATATTTCAACTCTTACATCTTTGAATAGTGGAAAACTCTACAAGTTCTCCACTGTCTTGTGTGATTGAAGCAGAATGTACCTTTCAAAGGCCTTTGCATTTCATCTAGGCTGTTAAATGTGGAGCCACAGAGTTGTTAAGAATAATATCTTTTTATCCAATTAATATCACTGGGATCTCTAATGACAATTCCCTTTCATTTCTGATGTTAATAGTTTGTGTTCTTTCTTAATTAAACATCTAAAGACACATTGATCCTTCCCAAATTCCAGCCTTATGTTTTACTGATCTCTTTGCATCAATTTTGTAATTTTAACTTTATTGATTTTTGCTTTGACATGTATTATTTCTTGTCTTTTCCTTTGATTACTTTGCTTTTCTCTTTCCCTAAGGTGGACGTTTGGAAGATTGATTATAGTCTTTTATTTGTAATATGCACATTTCATGCCATAATTTCCAAGTAAACTTTTCTTTAGTTGCATTTCACTTATTTTGATAAATTGTGTTTTTATTTTCTTTATTTATAAGTATATTTCAGTGTCTCACAGAATTCTATTTTGATCCTTGTGTGATTTATAGATGTGCGTTTAATTCTCTAAGTGTTCTGGAATTTTCCATCTATCTTTTATTATTGATTTCATGTTTAATTTTTCTGTGATCTGGCAGCAGACACTGTGTGATTTCTACTCTTTTCATTTTCTTAGGTGGATTTTGTAGTCAAGGGTTATCTAGGTGGTCATTCCAAAACAGCTGAAGAAAAAATTACATTTCACTTTTGCAAGATTTATAAGTCAGTGGAATTTCTGCATGATGGCCTCACTGGTAAATTGATCTTGTCCTGTTTGAGGGCCCCATATCCAAGACTACATGAGCAGTACAAATTATACATGATAGGAATAGAAAAATAGAGAGAAAACAAAGTTTTATACTAAAGTGCCAGTAGAACCATAAGGAATTTAGGACAGAGAGAGTGAAATGATTAAAATATGGTATATAAAATTCCCAAGAAAGTAATTATAAAACAGAAAAGGTTTTATTTTAAATCATTTATTATTTAATAAATTTAAATTTCTTATCTATACTATTTTTCTCTCTTTGAATATTGACTATGCTTTACTTTGATTAATTTTATTCTCTCACTAGACAGGTGACTTTGAGAAACTAAGAAGTAAATTATTTTTTACTTATAAGTAATTTATTCATTTGCTTATCAAACATGTAGTTTCATATACTGATTGAGATCTATGAGAAGCTAAAATTCAATATATATTTATTGAAAATAAACCATAGTTGAATAAAATAATATACATAAAGAACAATGAAGAGAATAGCAATTTTACCATATTTGGAAGGCAGAAGGTCAAACACAACTTGTGTAGTTTATTATTTGTCATGTTTGTGAATTAACGAACCTAACTGGGATTCACGTCTTCTCTGGCAACAAAGATAAAATTAAGCTTGCCACTGCACATTAGGATAATTTAAGGTGTTCTTTCTAAACTATATTATTAACTAGTCCGGTCACAATAGAACTTTAACAACAGTGACTTACATTTTTGAATTATTGATCGGACAAACTTCTGAAATTGTCATGAGAGTAACTTGACATTGTACAGAGTATATTACATAATTTATGATCCCAAGCCTGGCTTATATAAATTGGCTAATATGCATCTACAAGTTAAGATGTAAGTATACAAGTAAACAAGGATCATTGTTAATTGTTTAGTCAACCTGCAGCGCACACATGGAACTAAGAGAGCCAGGGCAAAATTCAGATTGTAGGTAAAGGACCCCATGTCTCGGAAGATAGCAGCCATGGAGGATTAGCATAGGATTTGTCACACTTTCGTTTGCACTGTAGATCACTTATCTATAGATTCCTGTTAGATAGACTTGATTTCTTTCTGTAGTTAATAGTATGAGAAAATAATTGGACTAAAAAGCAAGAATATCCAATAGATATTTACACTCATATGTTCAGTATTATTTTAAGTTTATCTGAGCAATGAATGATCTTATGGAATAATATGGAAGATGCCTTACCTAATAATAATAATAATAATAATAATAATAATAATAATATTCTACTTTAGAAAATTTAAGAACAAATAGAGTAGTAAAATAGCACTTTTGAACCACCGAAAGGAGAATTGAAGAAATTGACTTCAGATTTAATTACTCTACAAATGATGAATATGGAGAAAAAGAAGAAAATAAAACAAATTCTCTCAGAATATTCAGGAACAAGATCCTCATCCTAAACACCAATCCAGATATCAAGAACTGATCAAGCATATAATGTGTTTGAGTGCAACCTTTGTATTTTATTTATATAAGTGCATTGAACATGCCCTCATATTTTGACTCATGAAATGATTGCTTAAAGAGAGATGCTAGACTTCAGCAAGAGGGTTATGCATCAGAGGGCTAATGAGGATAACTGGAATCTTTAAAATGGAAGTTAAGCACAGAGAAGAACACGATGACACTAAAAACCATTAAGTATGATGTGCAAGAGCAATTTTTGAAAGAGAAAATGCTTACCATTAAATAGAAAATTTATAAATAATATATGCATTGTGATCATTTACCAATGTCATCACAGACCTATCCACATAGTAGACAATTAAGAAGTCTAGGCACAGATAGAGTAATATTAATTGGTTGGGGTGTAAGAGTTTTTGAGATACTTTAAAATATTTTATTTTAATTATGTGCATGTGTCTGCATCTTTGACTTGGTCTATGCATAGGTCTAATCCCTATAGAGTCCAAAAAAAGACATTGGATCCATTAGGGCTGGAATTACAGATGGTTGTGAACTACTTGACAAGGGGGGCTAGGAACTGAACAAACTCTTCAGCAATATAATATGTGCTTGTGAGGGGATGATTTTTTTTGCAGTGTGTATTCAGATGCTGATTTCTTTGCACTGGGGTTTGGTTCCAGTTTAGATATGGCATTGTCAAGCACCTCCAGTCTCAATGTTGTATAAAAAAATGTTTTCCATTGCCACTGATTGATTAGTAAAGTTGTGATCAACCAATATCTGAGCAGGAGAAGAAAACCAGGCAGTACTTCTGATCTCAGTAAGGGAGTCCTGAGAAGAGGGAGAAGGCAAACAAGGAAGAGGGGAAGGAACAGGAGTAGACCCCATTGACAGATCTTCAGGGGAGTTACAATGAGGATACACATGTAACAGAGAGAGCCAGGGCAAGACTAAGATTGCAGGTAAAGGACCACATAGCTGGGGAGTCAGCAGCAATAGAGGATTGGAATAGGTGATTATTTGCTCAGCATACCTGCAGCTGGTTAATAAACTTATTAGGTGTCTGTCTTATTCATTTATGGAATCAAAAATGGACTAGAGTGGACATAGAAATGCCCTCTCATTGCTTGGGAGCAAAGGGGGCAAAGAAAAAACCCAGAATTGCATATATATGTGGTCTTAATTATTGAGCCATCTTTGCAGTCTTCAGTTCTAGAAATTTAAATTTACTACTCTGAGTTTTCTGTTTACAAATTTTTAAAAATGTGTTAGTTTAGTATGCACCTGCAAAGAATAATATACCGGTGTTTAAAACTTTATTTAAGCTGTATACTTGCCACAATAGTTTCTAATAATCACAGCCTAACAACATTGAGGGAAGCTGTAAACCAAAACAGATGAAAGAGAACATTCCCGAAGCTGTTGCAACTCTGCTGGAAATAATGAACCCTATGAGAGGCATCCATGATGGAGAACAGAGAATCTCTATGTGGCTTAATTAAGCTGGATAAATTTTACTCCAAGTTTTCCAAAGAGAGTTCATTACATATCTAGACTATATGTTTATTGTACCAGATATTTCTGTTTAGCAATTGTAAATAATTAGAAATTTAAATCCAAAACTTCTAGCATCAGAGAGGACAAAAAATAAAGCACAGGAGAATAAGCCCTTACCAAAATTCTGCATAATCAGGGTCCCATGATTTTGATAATAAAACAGCAAACGTAATGTGAAGACAGATAACTTAAGTATATGGCATTGACACATTTCGATCCTAGTAAAGGTCACTAGTGTGTTATTCAATTGTGAATTTTCATAGAAATGCAAAACTAAATTCTACTACTGCAGTACATTACATTGTAGTCTCGGGAACACGAGCTTCTGTAAATGCAGGCAAGTGATAGGAAAATGGCACTATTTAGGAAAACAAACTATTTTCTGGAAACTAAAAAAATATGATTATTTCTAGACATCAAAGTGTCCCTTCATTTTTCTCTAACTATTGACTAGCAATGGAAATCCAAGGCTTTGTGAAGGGAACAGGCCATTAATAAGACATCACTTCCAGGATTTCTATGTTATCTGAGAATATGTATGAGTAATTCTTAGTACATTGTAAGATATAAATGCTAGATATTAATTATACAGATATGAAAAGTCAACTATGAAGCATATTATTTTGGATGAAAGGTCCTATAAGCCATGTTCCTTCCCAAAAGCTATTTGTCTTATATTGTATTCATAGAGTTTTCTTAAACAGTACTAGATACCTCCATATTATCCAAATATTAAGATAGTTTAATGGGTAATCGGCTTCTTAAATCATATGAAATGTGAAACTTTTACCCTACGTAATGAAGTATACCAAATCAAGGCAAACTCGTCACCGTTTTATCATGCTTTTCATGAAGATTTGAAATGGCACCTCTTTTAGTTTGTTGACAGTACATAAGATAAGTATTTCACAAGAAGAATACAGGGAATATGTTTTCCTGTTAAGAAACATGAACATGATTAATGATTCCCTCTGGTCACTTGTTTTTCTAATAATCTTCATGTTTCAGAATATATTACCATATTATACACTGTGTTCCGTGTGTGTGTGTGTGTGTGTGTGTCTGTGTGTGTGTGTGTGCGCGCGTGTGTGTGTGTGTGTGTGTGTGTGTGTGTGTATGTGTATGTGTATGTGTATGTGTATGTGTACTCATCAAAGTGGTGATAGAGAAGGTGACATTGACCTAACTTGTAGAAGAGAACAAAATCATGACTGGTTAACATTAGTTAAAATCCTCATCACAACACACTTCTTGTCCAGTAATTATTTGTCCTTAATATTTTATTTCAAATGTTTCAAACAGTCTCATTTTAAATGTATCATTGGACAGCGATGTGGGTATTCCTTCATTTACTGGGTTTCATAATAACACCTGACTGCATTATGATCTAGGTCTGCATGTTTAATCTATTATAATGTATTTAGAAGACGATCTGCAAATACTTGAATAACTCATGCTGAATTTTGATGATGTAGATCATTTACCGAGTGTACACAAAGCAGAAGTTAGGGAAATATGCAAATATTCTAAAAGTGTGGTCAGAATACTACATGTTGGAATTCTTCTCAATATGAAAAAAATGAAAGTAAAGGGCACCTAAAATACACATAGGGAAGTGCTACTAATTTTAATAGCTACACAGGAGGAATATTTTACATTAATGACAATTCTCTTCTCCATCAAATTTCAACTTTATTTTTCTAATTACTTTACCAGAGTCTTTCAAAGTAAAAATCACTTACCATGTCAAATCTCTCATACATAGTATGTATCTCAAATGCAAGCATTTTTAAAAACTCGGTTTTGAAATCACTCTTTTTTTTTTTTAGTTATTTTTATTTTCTATATTCTATGTTTACATTTCAAAGGCTTTCCCCTTTCCCAGTTCCCACCCACCATAGTTCCCATAGTTCTTCTCCCCCCCAACTATTCCCCAATCATTCCCCCTCCCCCCTCGGTTTCTTTACTAAACTGGATGCAATCTTGACATGCCCAGGGTCCTCTCCTTTCTTCTTCTTGGGAATCATTTGACTTGCTATTTGTGTCTTGAGTATTTAGTGCTTCTGGGCTCATTAATATCCACTTATCAGTGATTGCATTTCATGTGCATTCTTTTGTGATTGGGTTAGCTCACTCAGGATGATATTTTCCAGGTCTAACCATTTACCTACAAATTGCATGAATTCATTATTTTTAATTGCTGAGTAGTATTCCATTGTATAAATATACCACATTTTCTGTATCCATTCCTCCTTTGAGGGATATTTGGGCTCCTTCCAATTTCTGGCTATTATAAACAAGGCTGCTATAAACATAGTGGAGCATGTGTCTTTATTGCATGTAGGGGAATCCTCTGGGTATATGCCCAGGAGTGGTATGGCAGGGTCCTCTGGAAGTGACATGCCCAATTTTCTGAGGAACCGCCAAACTGATTTCCAGAGTGGTTTTACCATTTTGCAATCCCACCAACAGTGGAGGAGTGTTCCTCTTTCTCCACATCCTCGCCAGCACTTGTTGTCTCTTGAGTTTTTAATCTTAGCCATTCTGACTGGTGTGAGGTGGAATCTCAGGGTTGTTTTGATTTGCATTTCCCTGATGACTAATGATGTTGAACATCTCTTAAGGTGTTTCTCGGCCATCCGAATTTCTTCTGGTGAAAATTCTTTGTTTAGCTCTGTGCCCCATTTTTTGATAGGGTTATTTGTTTCTTTGCGGTCTAACTTCTTGAGTTCTTTGTATATATTGGATATTAGCCCTCTGTCGGATGTGGGGTTGGTAAAGATCTTTTCCCACTTTGTTGGTTGCCGTTTTGTCCTTCGGACAGTGTCCTTTGCTTTGCAGAAACTTTGTAATTTTATGAGGTCCCATTTGTCGATTCTTGATCTTAGTGCGTACGCTATTGGTGTTCTGTTCAGGAACTTTTCCCCTGTGCCCAAGTCCTCCAGGGTCTTCCCAAGTTTCTTTTCTAATAGTTTCAGTGTGTCTGGTTTTATGTGGAGGTCCTTGATCCACTTGGAGTTGATCTTAGAGCAAAGAGATAAGAGTGGGTCAATTCGCATTCTTCTGCATGTTGACCTCCAGTTGAACCAGCACCATTTGTTGAAAAGGCTATCTTTATTCCATCGGATGGTTGTGGCTCCTTTATCAAAGATCAAGTGACCATAAGTCTGTGGGTTAATTTCAGGGTCTTCAATCCTGTTCCATTGATCTGTTTGCCTGTTGCTATACCCATACCATGCAGTTTTTAACACAATTGCTCTGTAGTACTGCTTGAAGTCAGGGATATTGATTCCCCCAGAAGTCCTTTTATTGTTGAGAATAGTTTTAGCTATCCTGGGTTTTTTGTTGCTCCAGATGAATTTGAGAATTGCTCTTTCTAGATCTATGAAGAATTGAGTTGGGATTTTGATGGGGATTGCATTGAATCTGTATATTGCTTTTGGCAAGATGGCCATTTTTACTATATTGATCCTGCCAATCCAGGAGCAAGAAATATTTTTCCATCTTCTGAGGTCTTCTTCGATTTCTTTCTTCAGGGACTTGAAGTTCCTGTTGTACAGATCTTTCGCTTGTTTGGTTAGAGTTACGCCAAGATACTTTATGTTGTTTGTGGCTATTGTGAAGGGTGTTATTTCCCTAATTTCTTTCTCTGCCTGCTTGTCCTTTGAGTACAAGAAGGCCACTGACTTGCTTGAGTTAATTTTATAACCTGCCACTTTGCTGAAGTTGTTTATCAGCTGTAGAAGTTCTCTGGTGGAGTTTTTTGGGTCGCTTAGGTAAACTATCATATCGTCTGCAAATAATGATAGTTTCACTTCTTCCTTTCCAATTTGTATCCCTTTGACTTCCTTATGTTGTCTAATTGCTCTTGCTAGAACTTCAAGTACTATATTGAAAAGATATGGAGAGAGAGGGCAGCCTTGTCTAGTCCCTGATTTTAGTGGGAATGCTTCAAGTTTCTCTCCATTTATTTTGATGTTGGCTACTGGTTTGCTGTAGATTGCTTTTACTATGTTTAGGTATGGGCCTTGAATTCCTGCTCTTTCCAAGACTTTTAGCATGAAAGGATGCTGAATTTTGTCGAATGCTTTTTCAGCATCTAATGAGATGACCATGTGGTTTTTTTCTTTCAGTTTGTTTATGTAGTGGATTACATTGATGGATTTCCGTATATTGAACCATCCCTGCATCCCTGGGATGAAGCCTACTTGATCATGGTGGATGATCGTTTTGATGTGCTCTTGGATTCGGTTAGCAAGAATTTTATTTAGTATTTTTGCATCTATATTCATCAGAGAAATTGGCCTGAAGTTCTCTTTCTTTGTTGGATCTTTTTGTGGTTTAGGTATTAGCGTAATTGTGGCTTCGAAGAATGAGTTGGGCAGTGTCCCTTCTGTCTCTATTTTGTGGAATAGTTTGGAGAGTATTGGTGTTAAGTCTTCTTTGAAGGTCTGGTAGAATTCTGCACTAAAACCATCTGGTCCCGTACTTTTTTTGGTTGGGAGGCTTTCTATAACCCCTTCTATTTCTTTAGGGGTTATGGGACATTTAGCTGGTCTACTTGATGCTGATTTAATTTTGGTATTTGATATCTGTCTAGGAAATCGTCCATTTCCTCCAGATTCTCCAGTTGTTTTGAGTATAGACCTTTGTAGTAGGATCTGATGATCTTTTGAATTTCCTCAGTTTCTGTTGTTATGTCTCCCTTTTCATTTCTAATTTTGTTAATTTGTATACTGTCTCTGTGTCCTTTGGTTAGTCTGGCTAAGGGTTTATCTATCTTGTTGATTTTCTCAAAGAACCAGCTCCTGGTCTTGTTGATTCTTTGTAAGGTTCTCTTTGTTTCTATTTGATTGATTTCAGCCCTGAGTTTGATGATTTCTTGTCTTCTACTCCTCCTGGGTGAATTAACTTGTTTTTCTTCCAGGGCTTTAAGGTGTGCCATTAAGCTGCTAGTGTATGCTCTCTCCAGTTTCTTTTTGGATGCACTTAGAGCTATGAGTTTTCCTCTTAGCACTGCTTTCATTGTGTCCCATAGATTTGGGTAGGTTGTACCTTCATTTTCATTGAATTCTAAAAAGTCTTTGATTTCTTTTTTTATTTCTTCCTTGACCAAGGTGTCATTGAGTAGAGTATTGTTCAGTTTCCATGTGTATGTGGGCTTTCTGTTGTTTATGTTGCTATTGAAGACCACTCTTACTCCATGGTGATCTGATAAGAGGCATGGGATTAGCTCGATCTTCTTTTATTTGTTGACATCTGTCTTGTGACCGATTATATGGTCTATTTTGGAGAAGGTACCATGCGGTGCTGAGAAAAAGGTATATTCTTTAGCTTTAGGATGAAATGTTCTATATATATCTGTTAAATCCAATTGGTCCAGAGTTTCAATTAGTTTCACTGTGTCCCTGTTTAGTTTCTGCTTTCCTGATCGGTCCATTGAGGAGAGTGGGGTGTTGAAGTCACCCACAATTATTGTGTTAGGTGTAATGTGTGCTTTAAGCTTTAGTAAGGTTTCTTTTACGAAGGAGGGTGCCCTTGCATTTGGAGCATAGATGTTCAGTATTGAGAGCT
This sequence comes from Apodemus agrarius, assembly GCA_964023405.1. Lineage (NCBI taxonomy): Eukaryota > Metazoa > Chordata > Mammalia > Rodentia > Muridae > Apodemus > Apodemus agrarius. The sequence goes on along the minus strand of OZ030025.1, from coordinate 38,933,332 downwards.
CTTCCTGGTGGATTTTCCCTTTGGCCAGCAAGAAGTGACCTTCTGAGTCTCTTTGGATGATTTTAGGTTGAAAGTCAATTTTATCTGATATTAGAATGGCTACTCCAGCTTGTTTCCTGAGACCATTTGCTTGTAAAATTGTCCTCCAGCCTTTTACTCTAAGGTAGTGTTTGTCTTTAACACTGAGATGTGTTTCCTGTATGCAGCAAAATGTAGGGTCCTGTTTCCGTATCCAGTCTGTTAATCTATGTCTTTTGATTGGGGAATTGAGTCCATTGACGTTAAGAGATATTAAGGAATAGTAATTATTACCTCCAGACATTTTTGAAATTATATTTATTTATCTTATTTATTTTTTATATTCGAGAGGTTATCTTCTTTTGGGTTTGATGAGAGGAGGTTTCTATCTTGCTTCTTCCCGGGTGTAGTTTCCGTCCTTGTCTTGGTGTTTTCCCCCTATTATCCTTTGTAGGGCTGGATTTGTGGAGAGATATCTTGCAAATTTGGTTTTGTCATGGAATACCTTGATGTCTCCATCAATGGCAATTGAGAGTTTTGCTGGGTAAAGTAGTTTTGGCTGAAGTTTGTGTTCTCTTAGAGTTTGCATGATATCTGCCCAGGATCTTCTAGCTTTCATGGTCTCAGGTGAGAAGTCTGGTGTTATTCTGATAGGTTTTCCTTTATATGTTACTTGGCCTTTTTCTCTTGCTGCCTTTAGTATTCTTTCTTTGTTTATTACATTTGGAGTTTTGATTATTATGTGACGGGATGTATTTCTGTTCTGGTCCAGTCTGTTTGGGGTTCTATAGGCTTCTTGTATATTCATGGGCATCTCTCTCCTTAGGTTGGGGAAGTTTTCTTCCATAATTTTATAGAAGATATTAGCTGGCCCTTTAACTTGTAAATCTTCACTCTCGTCTATACCTATAATCCTTAGGTTTGGTCTTCTCATAGTGTCTTGGATTTCCTGGATGTTTTGGGTTACCACCTTTTTGCATTTAGTATTTTCTTTGACTGTTGAATCAATGGTTCCTATGTTATCTTCGGCTTCTGAGATTCTGTCTTCTATCTCTTGTATTCTATTGTTGATACTTGCGTCTATGGCCCCTGATTTCTTCCCCAGGTTTTCTTTCTCCAATGTTGTCTCCCTCTGTGATTTCTTAGTTGTTTCTACTTCTGTTTTTAGTATCTGGATGGATGTGCTCAGATCTTTCGCTTGCTTGATTTTGTTTTCATGTATTTCTTTAATAGATTTTTGTGCTTCCTCTTTCATAGCTTCTACTTGTTGGCCCACGTTCTTCTGTAGTTCTTTAAGTGACTTTTGTCTTTCTTCCTTATTGTCTTCTTCTCTTTGATCCATCTTCTCCTGCATTTCTTGAAGTGATTTTTGTATTTGCCTCGTAAAGGCTTCTAACTTTTGATCCATTTTCTCCTCTATTTCTTTACGAGATTTTTCTATGTGTTCAGCTACCAGCATCCTGACCAGTGATTTTATATCCAAGTCTTGTTTTTCTGGTGTTTTAGGGTATCCAGGGATTCCTGTTGTTGGAGAACTGGGTTCAGATGCTGTCATGTTGCCTTGATTTTTGTTAGTAACGTTCCTTCGTTTTCCTTTTGCCATCTGGTTATTTCTGGTTTTAGTTGGCCTTGTTGTCAGTGGCTGGTGTTTGAATCTCCTGTGAGGCTGGGCTCACCTGTTGTTTCTCTATTGGTGAATATGTGTGACTGCTGCTTTAAGGGATCATAAGCTGGCTGCCACCCATGCGATTGTAGCCCCTGTTGGAGTCTGTCTACCTGGGCTTCTCCAGCTGTGTCCTGGTTGCAAGGAACTCCGAGAGCCTAGCAGATCCCCCGTGAGGGTAGCCCTGGAAGGGGTGTTTACCTGGGCCTTTCCAGCTGTGTCCTGGTTGTGATATGGAGGCCCGCCGCTACACCGCTGGTCTAGGGGCCGGCAAGCTGGTTGCAGAACGCAGCCTAGGTGCTCACCAGAGGGCGGGGATGTCCCACAGAGCCTGGGCCTTTCCAGCTGTGTCCTGGTTGCAATATGGAGGCCCGCCGCTACACCGCTGGTCCAGGGGCCGGCGAGCTGGTTGCAGAAGCAGCCTTGGTGCTCACCAGAGGGCTCGGGGATGTCCCACAGAGCCTAGGCGGGACTCCGCCTGCTTGGCTCGGAGACCCTAGCAGATACCCCCGTGAGTGTAGCCCTGGAAGGGGTGTTTACCTGGGCCTTTCCAGCTGTGTCCTGGTTGCAATATGGAGGCCCGCCGCTACACCGCTGGTCTAGGGGCCGGCGAGCTGGTTGCAGAACGCAGCTTAGGTGCTCACCCGAGGGCGGGGATGTCCCACAGAGCCTGGGCCTTTCCAGCTGTGTCCTGGTTGCGATATGGAGGCCCGCCGCTACACCGCTGGTCTAGGGGCCAGCTACACCGCTGGTCTAGGGGCCGGCGAGCTGGTTGCAGAACGCAGCTTAGGTGCTCACCCGAGGGCGGGGATGTCCCACAGATCCTGGGCCTTTTCAGCTGTGTCCTGGTTGCAATATGGAGGCCCGCCGCTACACCGCTGGTCCAGGGGCCGGCGAGCTGGTTGCAGAAGCAGCCTTGGTGCTCACCAGAGGGCTCGGGGATGTCCCACAGAGCCTAGGCGGGACTCCGCCTGCTTGGCTCCGAGACCCTAGCAGATACCCCCGTGAGTGTAGCCCTGGAAGGGGTGTTTACCTGGGCCTTTCCAGCTGTGTCCTGGTTGCAATATCTTGAAATCACTCTTAAGGTTAATACTATCCCTATATATTATCTAATATTTATACTACCATAACTTCAGGCTGACAAAAATTATTCTGATAGAACCAATTAGTTCAAGCTGGGATCCAGGTAAGACATGATACTATATCTGGCTCCTATCTAGGACCTTTACTACTAATCCAGAAGGGTTCATTTTCTCCTATATTTTCAGATAATGCTGGTTGTTCTCAGATTTCTGATGGGGAAGAAAGACTAGTTATCATCTCATAGCCAACCCAGGCTATTTAACATTGAGAAAATTTATTTGAGTAGATAGCTTTCAGATAGTATACAAGCTAAAGCAGATAATAACATGGATTTATAAGCCTCCCTCAAATTAGGATAGATAACAGAATGTTCTATTTAATTGACAAAAATGAAGGACTGGGTGTTAGGTGTATAGTGTCCTTGATAAATTACAGAATGGTGAAAGTTGTGTTCAATTTATATCTGAGATAAAAGAGTCATTTAATTGAGGGAAGTGTTGTGGATAGCCCTGGTGTTTTTTGTATTTGATGCTAATTCAGCTTCTCCAAGAGGGGCTAGCAGGGATGAGGAGTTGAATCACATACTCAAGACTTCATGTGACCCTTCTAATGCATAAAGAAACCAATCACTGGGCAAGTAGGCAGAACTTCCAGGTCAAAGGGAGGAAGAGAAGAGGCAGGAGAGAGAGGTGGGCTTTTGGATGGTGACAGTAGGAGGGTAAGATGTGCTACAAGTGACTTCTAGTTTATATTTAATATGACTTACAAGATTAGGATTCTAGTTGTTGCCCCCTGCAATTATCTGTTTCTGTTGATCCTAAACTAAGTTTGTGTAGTGTTATCCTTCATACGGTGACTCAACTGGGTTGGAGAGAGAAACATGGTGGCAAAGTGTGAGTTTGCAAGAAGTGCACTCCAAAAGGCCGTAGTGATAGGGCACTGAGATTTTAGGGAGTAGGGTGGCAAGATTTTGGAGCCCTGGGTCATAGCGTCTCCACTGCCAGTGCCTGCCATCATGGCATGGATTGCCTTTTAAATTTTCTACTACAAGCACAAGGTAATTTACATGATTTGTGTGTATGTGTGTGTGTGTGTCTGCATGTGCGTGTGTGCGTGTGTGTCTGTGCATGTGTCTACATAGAAACTGAGGCTTGCTCCACACCCTACCATTAGATACATTCTGTGTAGTTATCATTATTCCTATCAGGATTGGCTCCTAACCCAGTGGCATCACACCTAGGCAACAGCGACCTGCACATCCGTTGCCAAGGTAACCACCACCATATTCCCAGAATCCACTTGTCTCACCTCACACCTGTACCTGCAAATAGCTAGGTCACTATCCAAATAAAAGGAAGACCCCCTTCTGATCGCTCTCTTTCTTGTCTCCCTTCCACCCCTCCCCCCACCTTCTTTGTCACCACCTTTGTCTTTTTCTCCTACAATAAGCCTCAGGTGGAACTGTTTGGCCTGGTGTGGTCTGTTTGGAGCGGCAGTTCTAACACAACATTGGTCCGGAAACCCAGGAATCGATACCCAGGGGGATTGTGGAGTCCAGATGACTGCCACCCTCTAGCACAACAGTGAAGCTGCCACTGCAGCCAGCTGGCGTGACTGTGAAGGACTAAGGCAATGAAGACTACTGCTACCTCCACTGATGCTTGCCTCCAGTGCTACACCATGTCGACTGCATCCTTTGCCGCGTGCCACCACCCACTGCACGGATATCCGCCGCTGGCTGTCACAGACCACCACCTCCTGCCTCTGCGAGACTCACAGTCTTCCACCATGTGAGCTGTGCTGCAGAAGCCCACCACATGGAACTAGCCTCTGCCACGTGGGTTATGCAGTCAGATGGGCCCACCCTGGCCACATGGTTCCACATTTCCTGCTACCACACTGTGGAGGCTCACACACACCAGTAAATTAATTGGTGGTCAGCGGGAGGAACCCTTAATGCCCAGAGAAGGCCTCGCCAGCCTTTTTTAGGTTAAGGGGTTGGCATATCAATGCCTCTGTGCTTATGCCTGAGCTCCTGGCTGACCTATCGAGTTAAGACTTAGACCCTTGGGTATCTTCACTTTTGAAAAGCAGTTCATAAATCCCTGAAGCTCTTGCAGCCGGCCCAAAATTCCTAGATCTAGGTTGGATTGCTTTCTGGCGATTTGCTGCCATAGCCCCTAGTCATTCACATGATGACCTGAATATCTAGATTGGCTGTACACTGGTGACCTGTTACTGAACTCTTCGTGGGATATTGGTTCAAGTGGTTCAGTAATATGTCCATCACCCAGTGGGTAGTAAATTGTCTTCGAACATACCTACAGGCATCCCACTAGCATGTCTCCTGGAAAATCTCAAATCTCTGAAGCTAACACCTGATCTGGGGACATGAAAACTGATACACCTCTGCAATAAGGTCTGGATTCAGTACCTGTTAGACAATAGCTCCAAATGGCCACCTAATAGCAGGCTAGATCCAATCATTTTAAGGGATCTTCATACATACTGCCAGTGGTCTGGTAAATGGAAAGTGGTCCCCTCAGTCCAAGCATTCATCTCTCTTCACTCCTACCCCTCTGTGTACTCTACTTGTTCCCCAACCCAACTTCTCTTAGCCATGAAACCTACTCAGCCACGACTAGATGACGCTACAACCCTGGATCCAGCTAACAAACCACCTCCCTTCTACCACAGAGCTGTTTCCACGCTGCCAAAAATCCAGCTGCTGCCTCAGTTTCTCCGTCTCACTAGAATACCCCAGAGCCTATAGGCTTAACCTCTCCAGACCCTTCCCCTCCTTCTGTGCCAGCCGCAGGTTGCTCCGATTGCCCTGCATTAGCACCGATCTTTACCCTTCCTATCATGGGCTCTAAGGCCACAGTCAAGCCCACAAGTCGTTCTCCTCCAGGGACACCTGACCCAGCATTGCTGGGGTGTGCTCTTGTCAGAGTACATGTTCCTTTCTTGCCGAGTGAACTTTCTCAAATAGAAAGCAGATTGGGTTCCTCTACCTCTGACTCCTCAGCCTTTATTAAAAGAGATCCAGAACATCACTCAATCTTATTGCTTAACTTTCCGTGATGATGTACATATGATCCTTACTAATAATTTACATCCCGGTGAATGCAGGTGAGCTTGGGAATAGACAAAAATGCATGCAGATGAGATTCACCAAATAGAACATATCCGATCAGATCTGAGGCAGGGCCTTACCAACATTCCTGATGGAATTATAATTCCACAGATGGTATTTTAGCCAGAGATAGATTTATAACTTGCCTTCTGGCCGGCCTAAGAAAGGCAGCCTTGAAGCCAGTAAATTTTGAAAAACTCCAAGAGGTTGTCCAGGACAAACAGGAAAACCCATCTCAGTTTCTAGAATGGCTCACAAAGCCTTTATTGTAATACCTTTATTGTAATACACTGAAAACCAAGAAGGTATGCAACTTCTGATGATCTATTTTTTCCCAGACCTACCCTGACATAAAAGTTAAACTTAGATGGTTGGAGAAGGGGCTCCTAACTCCATAGGCAGAAGCCTTGGCTCTGGCCTTCAAGATGTACCATGAGAGAGATGGGAAAGCCCATAAACAAAAATATCACATGCTGGCAAAGGTTGTCCAACCGGCCTCAGCTTCTACCCCGGACTCCTGGTCTTCTAAGACACAGAGACCATCAGACAACTGCTATAGATGTACTCAACAAGGTCACTGGGTGAGGGCTTGCCCTACCCCCCAGCAAGCTAAGGGGGCCATGTCCTAGATGCCATCAAGGAGGAACACTGGGCTGTCAGTTGCCCTCCCATCACAAAGAACATAGAGACATCACTCTCTGGTAACCCTACAGCCAATCTCTTAGGCTTGGCTATAGATGACTGAAGAGGCCCAAGATCTCTCAACCTGATCATGCCTATCACTAACAGGGAGCCATGGGTAGCTATCATAGTATGTTGGCGGCCCATTTCCTTCCTCTTGGACATAGGGAACTCTTATTGGATCCTGACAGAGTTTTGGGGACCCACTACACCTTCATGTTTTCCTACTGTTGGGGTAGGAGGATAACCTTATCTTCCTCATCAGACCACACCACTTAGTTGCATTTTTAGGGGTGTACCACTCACACATTCCTTTTTGGTAGTGCTGACATGTCCTGTGCCTTATTGGAAAGGGATCTTTTAGCTAAGTTGGGAGCCTCTATTTCCTTTGATCCCCCAATTCACCTAAACCAAAGCTCACCAGCAGTTCCTCTGCTCCCTCTTCTAGCTAGTCAACATACAAACACTAACATGTTGTTTCCTTTATCAACTTCTCAGGTGGATCCCCGAGTTTAGGACATTCAGTATCCCTCTGTTGCAAAACATCATTCTCCTGTTGTCATCCAGTTACTGGACTCTACCAGGTACATCACCCAAGCTCAATACCCCCTCTCTCTCTTCAGATCTTCAAGGGACTTAAGCCTATTATTTGTGACCTCTTAAGGTAAAAACTCATTTGCCCCAGCTTGTTTCCCCTTTAACACCTCTATATTAGTAGTTAAGAAACCTAATGGTACATATCACCTGGTACAAAACCTCAGGAGCATTAATTCTGCATGGTTCCCCTCTATCCTGTTTTTTCCAATATCCCCTCAGGAACATCCCATTTCTCAGTCTTAGATCTCAAGGATGCACTTTTCTCTTTCCCTCTAGATGCCTAGCCACAGAACATATTTGCCTTTACCTGCATAGATCCTGATGCGCATTTTTCCACCCAACTTACCTGGACTGTTCTTTTTCAGAGATTCTAGGATAGCCCACACCTATTTAGTCAGGCCCTGGCTTCTGACTTACTCTCTATCTCTCCCTAAATTTAAGACTGTACTTTACATAGATGATGTCCTTCTCTGTAGCCCCTCTCTAGAGATTACCCAAGCTGACACCTCTATTTTTCTATATTTCCTTTCCAGTCAAAGCTACAGGGAGGGTCTCACCTTCAAAAATCCAACTGTGCACTCCTCGGGTCACCTATTTGGGACTAACAATAACCGCAACCAACAAGGCTGTTACCTTACATAGGAAGAATCTGATTCAATCTCTAACCGTTCCTTCTACAAAGGAAGAGATTTTATTTATTTTTATTTTTTTAATTTTTTTTACAATTCATTTCCCTTTTTCTGGTTCCCTAGGAGTCACTAGCTTTTTACATTCCTGGGTCCCTTCCTTTTCCCTCCTTTCTCACTCCTTACATGAGGCACTGTTAGGCCCCACTCATGAACCTCTTCTCAAACCTGTTACCACGCCCTTTCAAAGGCTCCAACAGGCTCTCCTTAAGGTTCCAGCCTTACATCTCCCTGACCTGACTCATCCTTTCTTCCTCTACAAAATTGAAATAGAGAGGTTTGCCCTTGGAGTCTTAGATCACCAACTGAAATCCTCATTTGCACCTGTAGCATACTTATCAAAAAAAAACTAGATCTAATCATCCATAGATGTGCTCTTTGTATCTGTTGTACCTTAGCAGCCACTGAACTACTTGTTCAAGAGAAAACATTAACGTTGGGGTAGCCTATAACTGTCCTCTCTTCTCATAATCTGTCACAGCTCCTAACTTACAAAGGCTTACATATTCTACCTCCCTCCAGGGTTTTTTCTCTTCAGGGTTGCTTTAATAGAAGACTCCACACTCACCTTCCAATCATACCCACTGCTTAATATTTCCAGTCTTCTTCCTCGACCTAATAATAACCATTCCCTATCTCACTCCTGCACTGAAACTTTAGAGGATTCACAGATACAGGAGGGTACATTGCCTCAAGCCATTTATACCTGGTATGCAGATGGAGGCTCCTTTCTATATGAAGAGGCTAGAAAAGCTGGCTATGCCATAGTGTCAGACACCGAGGTGGTAGAGGCACAGGGCCTCCCTGCACACACCACTAATCAACAGGCTCAGCTAATAGCCCTCACCTGTGCCTTTCAACGCAGATGTTGAGGAACAATCCCTCAACATCTATATAGATTCCAAATATGCTTTCCATATCCTTGTGTCCTGTGTCACTATATGGAAGGAACGCTTATCACAAAAGGAGGATCAGTAACTAATGCAAACCAAGTTATGGCCATGCTAAAGGCCTCCCATCTCCCACAGCTATTGGGATTTTCCACTGCAGATCCTCCCAGATGAATGACTCTATTTTCTCCAAGGGAAACAACTGACCCAATGAGGCAGCTAGAGCCATGGCCCTTAGGGGCCTAGACTCATCTCACCCTCCTCAGGACATCCTTACACTGCAGTCCACATCCCGACCTTCACTTCCTGACACTCACCATACTCTGTCCTATCTCCACCAACTCTTTCATCCTAACAGCCAAGTGTTGTCTTTTGTTAAGACCCACCTATAACCTACTTCTTAGAAGTTAAGTTTCTTAAAATCTATATCTACTTCTTGAAAAATCTGTCAGATGTCAGATTACAACTCAAAGTATCGTAGCACCCCTTTCCCTAAACATCAGTCTAGAGGTTTCCTTCCTGGAACCATCTGGCAACTTGACTTTACCCACATGGCCACTGTCAAACATGCCAATTACTTCCTGGTCTTGGTGGACACCTTCTCAGGCTAGGTGGAGGCATTTCCCACAACTAGCAAAAGGGCTCAGACAGTCTCTGATCTCCTCCTCTGGGAAATCATCCCCTGGTTTGGTGTCCCAGCCTCCCTCCAGTCAGAGGATGGCCCTGAATTTACTTCCCAAATTTCTCAAATTCTATCTAAGGCCTTAAACATCCGCTGGCATTTTCACATTGCCTACCACCCTCAATCTTCAGGTAAGGTAGAAAGAACCAACCACTCTTGCTAAGTTGTCACAGGAACTTCACTTTGATACTTTTGGCTGAACTTCTGGGTCTTTTCAGGATACATGCTCTCTCCAAGAGACCTCTCCCCATCTCATCCTTTGAACTCATGTATGTACATCCAGTCTTAACTCCTGGTCTTTCACCTAAATGCTCTCCGCTCCCAGACCATCGACTCACCCCATTACTTTGACACCTCCATTCTCTCCTATGGAACTTTGCTGACCACCATCTACCATGGCCACATACTGTCTCCTGTCAACACTGGAGACCAAGACCTTCTGTCTTCTCCAGATGATCAGCCCTCACCACTCTCTTCCAAATGGCAGTGCCCTTTTAAGGTAATTCTCATGTCCCTAAAGCTGCTAAACTCTAGGGACTCTCTCACTGGGTCCATCTTTCTCACCTCAAATCTTTCACCCTTCCACCTAAAAATGACTCTTCTTCATACATGTCAACTCTAACAGGATCTTGGTATGTTAATCTCAGGAGGACATCAAGACCATCCACCTATCCTCAGTCACAGAAAATGAGACTCCACTCTGGCAGCCAACCTTGACCTCACTGGATTAGACATGGGTTTCTTGCCTTTCCCCTGCTGTTTGTTTCCATACATGGTAGCCATTACATCTGGAGATTCATGGTTCATGAAACACCCACAGATAACGAACAGTCTTCCAAATAGGGTCAGGAAACTACTCCATAGCTGGATGCCAGGAACTGATCCAAATTGCTATCACCCCAGCATCTGTTATCCCATCTAAATCTTATGACCTCCATACTAGCATTCTCTTTGACCAAACAAAAGATTATTGTAGAAAATGACCAGACAAATATGGGGCTGTCCATCTTGTCATACATATGGTGGATCACAGACCAATCATTTCTCCCCTCAACAGTACCACAAGACACTCTTTTTCTACATACAAGGCCCATGGGATTCCAAGTGGAAGAGAGGCGTTGTTGGTAAGAAACTAAAAATAGCAAAAATATCTATCCATGTCCCAAGTAAGTACTAACCATATCCAGAGAAAACATGTCTCAGTTGCTCAACCCCTATACACTGGGAAAATAGGGGAAGTAATCAAACATTCCTCCAAGATCCTTACCTCTTAGACATCACCCCTCATAAATGGCACAAACTTGTTTTACCTTTTGCATCAGATCTTGACCTTGGTGTACCAACTCCTTAATGTCACCAAACCTAGGTGCTTTTAAAGATTGCTGGTTATGCATACCCCTGGAACTAACTCACAATTGCCCTTTACAGCCTCTCCAGTGATTCACCTGAGTAACCTTACTTTACCTTTTGTCAGCTGCCCTGACTCTGATGTTGCCATGACTCCTTACCTTTCCTCTATCCCTCTTGTTGGCATGGCAAACTGTTTTAAGACCTCTGGGGCACATTCTGTAGGAAGGCTAAGCTCCCTAGACTACAATAGAACCACAATCCTTAATACATCATTTCTGACAAAATGCCCTACAGTCCAAAACACAGCAGTTCTTTGTGGCACTCAGGTATATCATCACCTATCTGTTAACTGATCAGGAGTTTGTATATTGGTACTTCCTTTCCCCAAACTAGGAGTAATCCAGGGAAACGACTCCCTGCCAATCATAAGAGGGCAGGTCAGATTGTGCCATTCTTGGTCACTGACAGAATAGCCATAGGTGCTGCTACTAGAATTGCAGAGATAATGACTTCCATGACCAAATATATTAAATTCACTTACAAGCTTAGTAGTGGTTTTCAAAAAATATCTGAAACCATGCATAATATATGGAAACAGATTATTTGACAGCTGTGGTGCTTAAAATCCACTGGGGACTAGATGTCCTGACAGCTGAACAAGGTGGTCTTTGCCTGTTCCTCCAAGAAGAATGCTGTTTCTACATCAGCCAGTCTGAGATAGTGAGGAATAAAAGCTAGGAGCTGTCAGATATACAGAATATTATAGAACTTGAGACTTCTAGTTCTGGGATTTTTTGAAAACCCTATATGAAAGTGGATACTCCCTTTCATAACACCTTCTCTAGTCATCCTTTTGGTGTTACTATTCACTCCCTGCCTCATTAATCATCTTTCTACATTCCTTCAATGACAAATACAAAAAAATGAACCAAACAATTAATCAATTCCTCTTATATGATTACCAGTCACTATCCACAGAGGAGCCGCTGTCTACAGAGGAACCTGATGTGAATGTTTACCAAGTGGACCCCGAGGGTGAAAGTCAGCTACATCTCAAAATCAATGATGCCCCTAGACATCAAAAAGCAACTTAAGAGACCCAATGCCCACATTCCTTTTTCATCACTGGCTCCCCCCTCTTTTTTTCTTATCTTTATGATAAGAAAAAGGGAGGTATATTGGTATCAGGATCAGCTCTGAACCCAGTGACGTCACCCCTAGGCGACAGTGACCCACACATCTGTTGCCAAGTTAACCACCACCATATTCCAACAATCCACTTGGCTCACCTTCCACCTGTACCTGCAAATGGCTATGTCACTATCCAAATAATAGGAAGACCCCTCTATAATAGGAAGACCCTTCTGGTGGCCCCTCTCATCCCTGCCTTCTTCTACACTACCACCTTTGTCCCTTTCTCCTACAATGAGCCTCACTTAGAACTGTTTGGCCTGTGGCGATCTGTATGGAGCCACACTTCTAACATGATAATCAATATATGGCAGTGATCTTGACATTTGTTAATGAGTTTAGGTGATGAGAGAAAAACTATGTCAAATCTTTTACCTAAAGCTTTTACTACCCACAATCAATTCGTCTAGATCAACTTGTTCATCAGTGTGAAAACTGTGACTTTTCCAATTTTGTCACCATTTCATGTATTACAGGAAATGCTTATGTCTTTTTGGATGCCACAAGTACATGATATTTCAGATATTAATGCCTATGCAGAATTCTCTTCCTCAAATTGTGCAACATATTCTTGATATTTTTTTGCTGTTCAGTTTGTTAAAAATCTCAAGTGTTTTTCTACATCATGATGGTTTTCTGTTTTATTGTTGAAACTGCCAAAAATGTGCCAAAGCACTTCTAGTTTACTCTATCATTTTGGAGTAACCTCATTAGGCTTTATGTCCCTTTCCCCCATCTTGTGTTTAGTACCATCTTGCCAATATCTTAATCATTAGTTATTAATAAAACTTAATCCAAGGAATTCCATGCTATTTGTTAAAGGTGTAGGTTCAGTCTGTGTGCGGGTTGAATTGTTAGTTGATGATAGTTGGATGGTTATTTTCCTGATTTTCTTTTCATTTGTTTCATTTGTTCTTAATATAACATTTTAATTCAAATATGATTTTGTTCATTGATTATCTAATAATATAATTTTAAAGAAAATCTATGCAATTAAACATATACCCACTTTTTTCTGCCATGTTTCCTCTTCTTATGGCTAATCATTTTAAATTATGATATATATATATATATATATATATATATGTGTGTGTGTGTGTGTGTGTGTATGTTTGTGTAATTATACATTAGACATATCCACAAACCTACATCACACTCATCCCCCATATATATATTATACATGTGTATACATATATACATATATATTATAATATATATACATACACACACATACATGTGTGTATGTGTGTATGTGTGTGTACCATAATATCTACAATGTTGTGTTCATTAAAGTGGGAGATAAGGACCTATCAATTGAAAGATATCTTCTTAAGTATGCTTATCAGCTTCATGAGAGTCTGTTACATTATGTGCCAGTATTATTCTGAATAAATGCATTTGGAACATTATACATTTTGTTTTGTGCTTGTATGTGTCTGTATATGCTATTATAATTTGTGTGAGTGTGTTATTATGTATATGTGCATATGATGACGTGGTATATGAACTTAATATAGAGTGTGTAATCACATGTAAGCACATAGGAAACCAGAAGAGGACATCCTCTTTCCTTCCATTATTCCTGGCCTTGTTGCCTTGAAACTAAAGCAGAAGCTTACTCTTTGAGTAAAGTTGGCTGGACAAACTGTTTGCCTGGTCGCTTGTCACTTCCTGTATGGAGGGGTTATGAGAATTATGACTATGTCTGACATTTTGCATGGGGGCTGGAAATATCAAACCCAGGTCTTCAAACATGCACAATAAGTACTCTTGTTTTGAACGCATCTTCCTAGACCCAATCATTTTAATAAACAATATATGATAAAAATACTGTGCATTTTGCCAAGATTGTTAGGAGATTTCTGTTTCTAAATTTAAATGATTTCGTAAAATCTTTTCTTCTTTGTGCTCTCTTACTGTAACTTAGCTCCTATCAATATTTTATCATCCCTTTGTATCTCTATCCTCCTGTGCCAAGACATAGGGAACTACTATCATAATCTAAATTTCCATAAAGAAACCTTCATAGAGTCCACCTTTGAGTGAGATCATATAACGTCTATCTGTCTATGCTTGTTGTATTTCACCTAATATCATTATCTCTATTTTCTTGTAGAATTTTCACAAATGATGTCATTCCATTTGATTTAATTGCTGAATTGCATTCCAGTATACCCATTTTTTCTTCATTTATCAGTTGGTGAACACTGGAAATGTCTCTGTCTTTTAGCTGTGGAGTATGGTGTTACAATAAAAATGGGACTATAGACTATTTATTACCCTTTGGATATTACCCAATAGATAATAGTAGGGTCATCCACTTATCTTTGACTTTTGAGTTTTAATGTGTATTACTCATATACAGTGATATACTTTGTTTGTGATAGACTTCTTGATGCTGATAGTAAGGGTGGTAAAGTTCTGTCAGCTAATAATCTTGTTACTCTCATAATGATTGTGATAATAATGTTCTAAACAAATTCTAAGTTTATATTCCAGTCATTTAAAACATATTACATATAATAACATAGATTATACTTAATAGTGATCATGCTATTCATTTATATAACTATACTTATTTTAATATATTTTCTACTTACATAATATGTACAGACTACTCTATTCTACCCAGGTTGTGTAAATAGCCTTTATGATGTCTCCTGGATGATGAAGTAGTCTATGGGCATATTTATCAAGACATAGTCTAATTATTCAGCGATATATGACTACATATTACACTGTTTACATTATATTATCTAATTAAATTATATCTAGGAAAGTTTTACTACTTGTCACAAAATAGTTGCCTATGCTCTGAGTACTTATTGTGACATAATTTTTCCATAGTTACATGTATGATCCATTTAAAAATTGCATATTCATGCAATAGAATATCATAGTGTGTATATATGTCTTTCCCCCAAATATTTCTGTGCTAATCTAATGGTTCAAAGATTAATGTGTTTCTATGTCAAATTTGTTTTAAGTTATGAAACTTATGCCTCTTAAATATAATTTTTATATTAGTCTATGTTCATTTACTATGTTAGGCATGAAAGCCTAATGACATTCAAAAATTATATAAATATTTTGTATTTTACATACATATAATAGCTATCTTTAATTTCCATAGAATATTAAGTAAAATACCTTTTGTTCAAGTTATACAAATATAGATTCCTCATATATTTTGATCATAGAAAGTTTATTTGTCAAACTGGAGAAAATTAACATATTGATACTGACTGTTTTCAAGATGGTAAATTATTTTCACATTTATTCATTCTGAAAATTTCAGCTTTTTTTCCATAAGTAAGTTTGTGGTATTGCTTGTCGTTATTTTTCTTCTATAAGAAATATTCTTTCAGTTTAATTCAGAATAGAAATTATGTATAGATAAGAGTTTGCTAATCTTTTAATATAAAATGAAAATCTAATTGGTCAGACTGCCTTATTCAAGGATAGTGAATAAAGCAGAGAGAGTAAAAGAAACTAAAACAGAAAGTTTAAGCACTTGAATCAGGTAATGAAAAGTACTGGCAAATGTTAAAAATTACGGGTTAGTATTTCTTTGACCAGTCTGCTATGAGGTTTGCTGAGACCAAATGATAATTAGTGCTAAGAGAAGTAATGTTCCTATAGCAGAGTAGAGAGTTGCTGTCATTACTGATGATTGTGTTTCTGAAGATACCTTCCCAGGTAATTGTGAATGACACTTCTGGGATGTAACTGGATAAAGCGGGAAGAGAAATTATATTTCCCAGGATCTTCAGTTGCAAATTTTTCAAAATAGATGCTGGAAAGTAATGAAAGGTAGATGCTAAAGGAAAATCAAATCTATCCAAAGTTTAATCAAACTGAGAGAAGTGCTAAGGTCATTTTATTTAGAGTATTACATTGCCTATGTTATCAGAGTATAACATATTTCAGAGTATTATCTTAATATAATATACCATCTGATATTTGATTCAACCTTTATGCAGTATTTTTTAAAATTTGACTTAGTTTTTTTTAATATTTCATAGAAAGTTTTTTTTTAAACAAACTTAAACCTAAATGATTCCTTCTCAGAGGAACTGGTACATTCTCATTGTCTCTCCTTACTAGGATTCCATTTCCAAATTGCTCAGAAGATACTTCACATTTGCATAGAGATGCAAAAATTTTGCAAATGATGATACTTTGCTTCATTAGTTCTGCCTCTTTCTATTCTTATGTGCTAATTTCATAGCTATTTCTTATTAATGCCCTTTACTAATCTATTTTATGCTTTCCGTTAGTCATTTTAAAATGCTTTCCATGTTTTAAAATTAGGCATTTTATTTACATATTTTAAATGTTATTTATATAAGTATTCAGTACTGTGAATTTTACAGTTTTATCTGCATCCATGAATTCAAATTTCTCATTGTGCAAGTACAAAGATAGGGCAGAAACAGAAGGATTGGCCAAACATTGGCTGGCCTGTATTGAGACCCATGCCATGGGCAAGGACCAAGCCTTCACACTATTTATGATACTCTTTTATGCTTACAGACAGGAGGCTATCATAATGGTGCTCTGAGAGTCTACATCCATCAGCTAATGAAAACTGATGCAAAGACCCACAACCAAATATTAGATGGAGCTCAGATAGTTTTGTGGAAGAGTTGGGGTAAAGATTGATGTCAGAAGCCATTTTTGCCTGCTTCTATGAAAGTCTGCCTGTCAGGCAGTGTCAAGGCAGGTCATGTCTGCTGACATAGTTCCTGGCCTGCTGACCCGGGGCTCAAAGGGAGGAGCTGAATGTTCTATTAACCTTAGTGAAGGAACAGGGAGGCCTCTGGATGGGAATAGATATCTAATGTACATTAGCCTTTGCCTCTGCTAGCTTGTGGCTTTGTTTGTTCTAATACTGTGAAGTATATGCAGATTATGAGAAATATATTCAGGACTGGCATGGTCTAGACCAATAGGCCTCCCAATCTCCAACTTTTGCCTCTGAATCTTCTTTGTCTTTCCTATAATCATCCTCACTTCTACTTTAGAGGACTGTTTGACTTCTCACTGGCTGGACCAGTGAAGATTGAAAAGACATGAAGAGAACAAGGACTCTATAGGAAGACCAACAGAGTCAACTAACCCAGACCTTTGGGAGCTCCCAGAGAGTGATCCACCAACAGAAGAGTTAACAAGGGCTGGTGGGCTGGACATATGGCTGCACATATGTATCAGAAATTCATCTTGGTCTTCATGGAGGTCTCCCAATAACTGGAGTTGGGGTAGACCCTGATTCTGTTGTCTGCCTGTAGATCCCATTCTCCTAAGTTGCCTTGACTGGCATCAGTGGGAGAGGATACACCTAGTCCTTCATTGACTTGATAAGCCATAGGGTAGGGGATATACAGGAGGTTCCACTTGTCAGAGAATAAGGAAAGAGGTTAATGGGGTTAAGCTGTGCTCAAGAGGGTACTGGGAATAGATGCATTGTGGACACTGGGATATGTGACTCTATAAATAAATTAATAAGAAAACATTTCCTATAAGCTAAAATTCACTGGTGACCTGACTATGATTAATGCCAAGTCAGTATTAATCATATGGAAAGTTCTTTAAGTTGGTGCTTTCTTAACATGGACATGTTTTTAAAATTTTTAGTTGGTTGTTTTTTTTTTTTGTTGTTGTTGTTCTAACAATGAAACTCCACTTGCATTCTTAAGAAATTCAGCTATACTACTGAATAGAAGGGGCATAGCATTTATAAGTTTTGCTGCATTAGTTAATGTATTTCTCAATCCTTGTGCTCGAGCAATGGCGAGTGTTCCCCTTGCTGCACATCCTCACCGGCATGTGCTATCTCTTGAGTTTTTGATCATAGCCATTTTGGTAGGTATAAGATGAAATCTCAGAATTATTTTGACTTGCAGTTCCCTGATGACTAAAGATGTTGAATATTTCCTTAAGTGATTCTTGATCATTAGATATTCCTCTGTTGAGAATTCTCGATTTAGCTCTGTATCACATTTTAAATTAGGTTATTTCA
Organism: Apodemus agrarius; assembly: GCA_964023405.1. Classification (NCBI taxonomy): domain Eukaryota; kingdom Metazoa; phylum Chordata; class Mammalia; order Rodentia; family Muridae; genus Apodemus; species Apodemus agrarius. The sequence goes on along the minus strand of OZ030025.1, from coordinate 38,915,333 downwards.
TTTGTTGGTGTCTAATTTCTTAAGTTCTTTATATATTTTGAAGATTAGTCTTTTGCAGGATATGGGGTTGGTAAAGATCTTTTCCCATTTTGTCCTGTTGACTGTATCATTATCCTTGCAAAAGCTTTATAGTTTTATTAGGTCTCATTTATTAATTGTTAATCTTTGTGCCTGAGGAATGGGTGTTCTATTCAGTAATTTTCTGCTTTGCCAATATGTTCAAGGCTGTTCCCTACTTCTGTCTCTATTATATTTAGTTAAATCTGCTGAGAAAGGGATTAAGGAAACAAGACCCTTTACAATAGCCTCGATCAAATAATATAAAATATCTTAGTCTAATTCTATCCAAGCAAGTGAATGACCTGTAGGACAAGAACTTAAAGTCTCTGAAGAAATTATCGAAGTTATCAGAAGATGGAAAAATCTCCCATGTACATAGTTCAGTAGGATAAATAGAATAAAAGTGGCCATCTTGTCAAAAACAATCCATAGATTCAATTCAATTCCCTTCAAAATTCCTAAAGCATTGTTTATAGACCTTGAAAGAGCAGTTCTCACCTTGATAGGGAAAACCAAAAATATCCTAAAGTAACTGAAACAACCTTGTACAATAAAAGAACTTCTGGTGGTATCACCATTCCTGAGTTCAAACTATACTACAGAGTACTAGTAATCTAATCCACATGCTATTGGCATAAGAAGAGACAGTTTGACCAATGGAATGAAATCAAAGACCTAGAAATTAACTCATATACCTATGGACACTTGCTATTTGACAAAGAAACCAAAATAATACAATGGAAAAAAGAATCTTTAACAAATGGTGCTGGTTCAACTGGATGTATTCATATAGAAGATTGCAAATAGACAACCCGCACAAAACTCAAGTCCAAGTGGATCAGAGAACTCAACATAAAGATGGACATATTTTATATATTTTTAATTTAAAAAAATACTCCCATTGTTTTTTCCTCCCATTTTCTCTCTTCCTAGGCAGGCCCATTTTTCTCAGATTCATAGTCTATACTTTTCATTGTCATTACATATTCATGTGTATATGTATGTATACACACGTATGTATGTTGCTGAATATATAAGCTCAAATCATCCTGTAACACACACTTCTCTCTCTCTCTCTCTCTCTCTCTCTCTCTCTCTCTCTCTCTTTCTCAATCATGTTGTTTTTAGTAGTTTTTTCACTTTTACTGGGTGATTACTTTCTATTAAAGATAATTTGCATTTTTGTTCAATTTTACCTTAATAAAAATATTTTTACCTAAATAACTCATGTTTAGATATATTATAATATTATACTTTCCCTCATATTTAATATTCTACATTTATGGATTTTTTTTTAAATTAGGCAGGCTCTCTTGGAGACCAGGCTATCATACAACCTACCATATAGCTGAAAATAAATTTGGTCCTCTGGTGGTACTACTGCCTCATCTACTGAGTTCTGCAATTCTAGGTAAAGGTCACTATGTCTGGTTATATAGAGCTGAAGAATGAATTTTGGGGTTTGTAAATACTCAGCAAGCACAGTTTTAGCTACATAAAACTCTAGATTCACTTTTTCCATGTAGATGAATATGGATGTTTCTGAGATCAGCATGTCTAGAAGAGGGTCAATCCACATGAGATAAGAAATTAGTTCATTTGAACATGACTCAGTAGCTGATGTTGATTCGAACTTCAAGAGTCTAACACTCGGTGGTTTATGTTAGATATATTTAAGCACAGCATGATTTGGGGAAAATGTTATAGGGATAATTATCTCTATCCTGTGTGCATGACAAAATGTGAGACATGATTTCCTTTAAACTCTTATAAAGTTCAGGTAATATTTTCCAGAATTATAGGTTCTATAGATTAACTAAGGAAGCGGGCTCAAGGTAAATGATAATGATATGATATGATAATGATCTCCTATAAACTGACTAAAATAAAAAGGTTCAAAATAAAGGCCCGAGGAAGCCAATGAGATCTGGCCATGCTGATAGAGCAGAAGTTACCAGGCCATTAATCATCAATTCTCCCAACCTTCTGTTCAGAGAAGAGGTTAAACATCTCTCCCTTTGAAGAGACAGCTGAATGTGTTTAACATTGCTGCTTTCCCTAATATGAATTTGTAAGCACAAAGACCTACATTTCTGCTACAGAATAATAATATCTCAGTTATTGGTTACATTTTTATAAACCAAGATTTATTTCTTTTATTCTTTGAATATGAGTATTGTAGCTGCCTGTATGTTTATGCACATCCATTCTAGTACCTGCAAGAAGTCTGAAATGAATATCGTATCCACTGGAACTGATGTTAGAAATAGTTGCACACATATAGAATAGAAATAGAAGGTGAGTGCTGAGATTGAAATCAGGTCCTCTGTGAGAGCAACAATTGTTCTTAGCTACTGATCTATTTTCCAGTCCCACAGTTATTTCTAGTTTTATATCAAAAGATAACATTTCACACTCTTTTCTCTATTTTTCCCATTTTTGTTAAATACTTTTAAACTTTTTATCTGATCCTTTCAATCTTAATTTTAAGTATATTCCTACTTACCTCTATGTTGTGTTCACTGGTTTATGTTCTCATGTTATGAATAACGTTCGCAAGTTTTTCTACTTGATTATTTTTTAGCCACTATGTTGGGGATGGAACAATGGCCCTTGGGCAGAAGAAGCACATGTTCTCCCTCCTTAGCCCCATATGCTATTTCGTGTATAGCCTTTATTCTTCTTTATTATTTTGAATTATATTTGTATTTGTGTATTTGGAGAGGGAGATGGACTTTTATATGTTTGTGTGTATTTCTGTATGGTGGCATATGGGAATTAAAGGCCTCGGATCCCGTGTAGCTAAACTTAAAAGCAGTTTTGGAACAAAGGATAAGAGAGCTAGGTATTGAACTTGAGTTTCTCTCTGTGAAATCTGTGAAATCTAAACCACTGATTCATCTCAATAGCCAAGCAGTGTTTATTCTTGTGGAATATTTTGCCTGAAATATTTTAGAAATGATGTCTAGAAGTTTTTGTTTCATTTGTAAAGGTATATTGTAGTAAGGATTGTCAGCAGCCTGAGACTGCCAGCTTCCTACAGCCGTTAAGTGACTTTTCCAAGATTTCAAGTAATTACTTTCTTGAATATATAAAATCTGAAGAGTTCTGTTAGAAATTGATTTTAGTATCTTGATTAAAATTTTCAAGTTAGAAAATGCCCTATTATAGCATGGAGACTCAAATTTTCCTTATCAAAAATTTCTAATAAAATATTAAATTCTTTATTTTTTCTGTTATTTTGAATTTCTTTTTAGAGAACTTGATTAGGTAAACAATGATCTAGTTTATTGACTTTTCTAAAACTTCAGTGACTTAATTTCCTTGTATTCTCCTCATTCTTTCTCTCTAATTAATCTGTATATTTTTTCAGTGTTTCAATTTAGAGTTCATATTTGAATTGTCTTTTCTTACCTTATTTCTTTCCAAAGAATCCTATTTCACAAATAATATCCATATATTCTATAGCTAAATCATTTCTAAAATTTTATGTGTTGACTTCTAAAATTCTAATAAGTGATATGTGAACCTTTGACCAAAACTAGCATCATATTCGTCTTGAAGACTTTTATAGAGTCCTTTATTTAATTACTAGGCTATTGTTAATCCATATTTATCTATTTTATTACATTGTACTTCTTTGTTATTTGCTAATCTTTTTGTTTGCTTATGTTTGTTGAAAATAGTTTTTCATACAATATATTCTGATTACATGGCATCCTCTCCCTTGTCTCCATTCTTGATCATCCCACTATCCTCATGCATCAAACCCCATCTTCTCTCCGTCTTTAAAAAATAAATAGGCCAACATAAAGAAAAGAATGAAACAAAGCAAACAGAAAGAAAGAAGGAAAGAAAGAAACAATAAAGAAAGAAAGAAAGAAAGAAAGAAGAAAGAAAGAAAGAAAGAAGGAAGGAAGGAAGGAAGGAAGAAAACAAAAGCACATATGGATACAGACACACATGCATTTACACTTATACACAAAACAAAACAAAATATATAAGCACACAAAATCAGAAACCACAATATACAAACAAGAAACAAATTAGGTGAAAAATGTCCCCAAAGAGCATTATGAGACAGAACAAATTAAAAAATACCATTGAGTTTGTTTTGTACTGGCTATCTACTGTTGAGCATTGGGTCATCCATTTAAAGGTAAGGCAGTGGAATGATAGAGACACCAAAAAACTCACAAAACTTCCAACCCAATATTTATCCTGCTACAAGAAATACAGGCACAGAGGACAGAGCAGAGACTGAAGGAACAGCTGACCAGTAACCAGCCCAACTTGGGACTGATCTCACAGTCAAGCACCCATCACTGACACTATTAATGACACATATTTATGCTTATAGGCAGGGAATCTAGCAGGGCTCCATTCAACAGCCAACTCAAACAGATGAAGAGACCCACATCTAATCTTTAAATGGAGCTAGGAAAAACTGAAGGAAGGATTGCCAGCCCCAGAGGAGAAAGGAACTCCACAGAAAGATCAACAAAGTCAACTAACCTGGACCCTTTGAGCTCTCAGAGTCTGAACCAGCAACCAAAGAGCATACATGGGCTAGATCTAGTGCAACCCACACATTTGTAACAGAAAAACAGCTTGGTCTTCATGTGGTTCCTGAACAAGTGGTACAGAGTCTATCCCTAAAGCTTCCTCTAAAGCATCTAGCCTTTCAGACTACTGCTCCAACACTATGCCAGTCTGCTTCCAGCCAAGATGATATTATACTCACTCTCTGAACTATAAGCAAGCACCCAGTTAAATGCTTTCTTTGAAAGAGTTGCCAATGTTCATAGTGTCTATTCACAGCAATGGAATAGTAAATAAGGAATAAATCAATTCCAAAATATTGTCATAATAGGCTGACCATGTTATGGTTGGAGGGAAATAAAACACTTTACATCTCTGAACTGGAAGAACAGTTAAACACTTTAAGCAGATTATAGTAGGCTATACTTGTGGGAGCTTGGAAGACAGTAGTGCTGAAGGCAAAGTGGACCTCTGGATCCCAGATTAAAAAGTTTCAGAGAGGAAGAATATCAGTAACTGTCTCAGAGACTATTTTTGTAATATTTTGGAATAGAATATGGCTGCTTTTTTTGCCCTTGTCAAAATTTTGACAGAGGCTAAATTACAGATTACGTTGGCAGTGGGGATTTCATAACAGCCAAGTGACCATGTCACTTGGTTATTAGTAATCAGAAGATCTATAATGAAGATCTATAATGAAAATGAGCAATCAGGGCAAAAAGAAATATATAGTTTGGGAGAAATCATGAACCAGAAAATGTAATATTGGAGCCAAGTCCTGTCCTCAAGGAGTTAAAATTTTAAAGAAAAACTGTTGCTAAATGGAATAAAGGTTGTGGTAATCTCAGGGAAAGAACCTACCCAGTTAATTCTGCAATCTGTGAAAAAAAGAAGCCAGGTTTCCTTTCCCTGGAAACCACCAGCAAGTCCAAGCTGATGTGAATGTGCATCATTAAGGAGTCTCTGTTTCAGTCCAAGCAGGTGGCAGAACTTGGCAGCTTGAGCCTCTTTGTCCTAAATTTGGAAATAAGAAGGATACAGGAAAGGGGTGATGGAGTCTTCCTCTGCAGTTAAAGAAGGACACTGAGGTCAGACATTTGGCAAGACAGTCTCTGAATGTGGGCTTAATGAGGCCATTGCATGAAGCTGTGAAGGTGAAGCCTGGATTGTGCTGGAGATGATAACATGTGGGTGATGCCAGAGTTGTGGGACTCCTGCCAAGGAGAGCTGCTAACAGTGTTTGGAGAGAGAGAGAGACAGACAGACAGAGAGAGAGAGAGAGAGAGAGAGAGAGAGAGAGACAGAGAGACAGAGAGACAGAGAGACAGAGAGACAGAGAGACAGAGACAGAGACAGAGACAGAGACAGAGACAGAGACAGAGACAGAGACAGAGAGAAATGTGGCAGCCAACATAGCTGAAGGTAGTTGGAGTCCTGAAGAGTGGTTTGGCATCAGACATAAAGATACAGAATTTGGAGTTTTCCCTGCTTATTTTCTGCCTTTCTCTAGTCCAGTATTCTCTCTGTTTTGGAATGGCAATGCATATTTTGTGCCATTGTATGTCAGAAGTATGCAATTCAATTTTTATTATTATTCTGATTTTACAGGAGATTTGAGTTAAGATAGGTTCATTAGTCTCAGAAGAGACTAGAGACTTTGGACTTCTCAATAGTGTTGAGAGTGTGCAAAAGAGTGGGAACATTTGATGCTTTTCTACTTGCATTTGCTTTATGGTATGGCTTCAAGCTTATAGGAGCTGGAGGTGAAATGTGCTGCTTTGAATGAGAATTGCCTCTATATGTTCCTATCTTTGGATGCTTTGTCCTCAAGTAATGAATTACTTGGAAAGATTAGACTATGTCTCTTTGTTGGAGTAGGTGTGTCCTTGTTTGAGGAGATGTGTTGCTGAAGATAGGCTTTGAAGCTTCAAAAGTCCAGCCAGGTTCAATTCTCATTGTCTCTCTCTGTCTCTCTCTTGGTCTCTTTCTATCTTTCCTTGTCTTTCTGTCTCTGTCTCTCTCTGTCTCTCCTCTCTCTGTCTCTCTCTCTGTCTCTCTCTCTCTCTCTCTCTCTCTCTCTCTCTCTCTCTCTCTCTCTCTCTCTGGAAGCTGCAGGAACTAAATGTCGATCAAAAGCTTTAAAGCTAGCAAACACATATGAGAGAGAGAGAGAGAGAGAGAGAGAGAGAGAGAGAGAGAGAGAGAGAGAGAGAGAGAGAGATCATCATATTTCTTATTGAGTCTGGATTATCTCATTCAGGATGATTTTTTTCTAGTTCCATTCATTCATCTGTAAATTTCATGACTTTTTTTTAAACAGTAAAGTATTTTTACATTGTGAAAATTCTATTTACATAACCACAGATGTAAGATATAAAGGACTTGGGGGGGTGTTGCAAGATATTTCCTATCCATTTACATTGACGCAGTGAGAGGCCAGTGATTGGAGGGAAGAGAGTGGGAACTAAGGAGGGAGAGAGGCTCAGTGGACCCCAGGAGCAGAGGGAGGAAGGAAGGTCCAGGAAATGAGCAGAGAAGAAGATGCGGATATCCAGGTGGTCCCAGACATATTTCTGATGTTTTGGAGAGGTTAGAAAAATTGGGATAAGACCTTTATCACTGTAAATTGGTATTGTGTGATTAGGAGTTTATATACATAAATATATTTGGTTAACTATTTAAGAGTCATGCTTCACCAGATACTTGGAAGGAGTGGTGCAGAGACCTGGCGAGGTGGTATTTTATATAAATATTTAACACACTATAATTGGTGAACCAACGTGGTCATGCTTCCACTGGAAACCTGACATTATTAGTCTAAAAGTTAAGAGTTTTGTTTATTTTTTGGTTGTTTGTAGTTATTTATTGAGTAACTAAGAGTGCCAAAATCAGGTCACTTGACTCAAGCATGCCAAGCAGAAACAGAGGAAAGACCGTGACTACTGAGGACTCCTAGTGGGGAAAATAGATCTTAACAGGATATCCAAATTCTGAGGGCGCCACGGGAATTCTGGGTTTTAATCCTGCTTTAAGTGACTGCCTGCTTATACGTGGGTACAGATGGAAGGATGAATGAACTGTGTTAAGTTAGGATAAAGGTAGTTTACTAGCCAGAGGAAGCTCATATTCTTTCTAACACGGTCTATCACGGGAATTTTGGGTGACATTTCCTACTTGTCTAGATAAAAGTGGCTTAAGCAGAGGCTCATACAATATCTTAGTTTATTTCACTGGTTTTAGATTGTTTTAAGTTCAACTATGATAGGGAAGTAGTCATTGACTCAAGAGTAAAGAGTAGAGTGACAATGGTTGCCTGCTTAGCACAGGTATTAATTATTAAAAATCAGTGGCTTGGGTAGAGAGCTCAACAGATAGATGGCTTAAAGGGATAACAAAATGGCTGCTCTGGGAAGAGAGCCCAACAAAAGATGATATAGCTTGTTTACCTAGCCAGAGGAAGCTCATATTCCTTTTAACATGGCCCACATGAGGAGTTTTGGGTGTCTTTTCCTGCTTGGCAATACACTAAATGCTTAAGCAGCAGCTCATATACTATTTTAGCTTATTTTATTTGTTTTAGATTGTTTTGATTTTCATAACGGGTGTGATGTTGAGTTTTGTGGTTATATTATTCCTCTGAGAGAGAGGTTAAAAATGAAAATTTTTCTGGTTACTGGCTCAAGGATATGCTAATTTTGGGAAAATGTTTTGACTTTGTGTTTTTAGAGGGGGTGATCAGGCTCTGGACATCTTCCACAGCTATTTGGATCAGAAATGATAGAGGGAAACCTCCAGAGGACTAAATTCCAGAATATCAAACAGAAAATCTATCTTTGTGATACTAAAATTTTGTTTTGTGATTTATATATTACAGAAAATACAACCAGGTTGAATCTCCTCATCAAACATGCTGAACTGACATATTTGAACTCCTGAGGTCCTGAACTTCAGCTAGGTCCCGTCAAGACACAGAAATCAGAGACCAACAAACTCCAGACCAACGAACTCCCCCATTTTCCCTACCCTTACCCACCCCTTTATTAATGTCTCAACACCCATAGTCAGCTTGAAGAAGTTATGAAAAGTCAACCCATTTCCCTGGGATTTAGGGCTGGAGAGAGTTGTTATTATTAAGTTGTCTTTCTAGGGAATGTAGAAATGGTCAGCATGAAACAGGGAGGAAATATAATTGACTATGTAGACATAATTTCATTTGGTAGAAATTGTTACTAAGTTCAAGTCATAAGTTCTTATTTAGTACAGAATTTATTTTGATACAAAATCAAAGTTTACATTGGTGTAAATTTCTTTGATTGATACTAAAATTTGAAAGTACAGGTTTTAGACCCAGTCTTTCTTTGCTGTTATTATACAGATCTGAGATGTTTAAACCTGTGAGTTTAGGGCCAAATAGAAATATAAGGCTGTATTTATTGTTAGGGTGTTTTCAAGATTTTAATCAGGAACAGCTGAAAGTAGTTAACGGCCAACAGTCCACATTTCCTTACATAGATATTTGGTTTTCACAAATGTCTGTAATCCATAGAATGTGACATTTAATATTATTTATTTCACTTGTTGTGGAGACTACCCTGCTCCTGACAGCTTCCCTTTCTTGGATTCAAAGAAGAAACTGAGGATCACTAGAGTTGCTTCAGTTGTGGCGAGACAGCCACCAGGCAAGAATTGCCTCATTTCATCTACAGACAAACCTTGTCCAAAAAAAGGACACACTAGGAGAAATAGTCGACAGACAATCTCTGCCAAGGAAGAGTAATCAGCCCTTCAAAATTCTCCATTACCAAGGTCTGTCATATGATCCAGGGCCAGGAGAATGAAAACTGATGCTCCAATATTTAAGGAGAAGGAGTGTTCAGGTTTTCAGCAGTCTCTATTATTTGGCTAAGTGTTGGAAGCTGTGTTAGGTTTCCTATTTATTTTCAGTTATTATTAGTCACTTTCAGATTTTTGACAGTTGAAGACTGTTTGTCTCATAGCCAGCCCAAGCTGTTTAACTTTGAGAAAGCTAATATAGATTTAAATAGATGGTTTTCAAATGACATACAATTTATAGCCAAGACATGAGTCAGGTGTTAATTATCATAGTCTTTTAAGATAGAATAGATGGCAGAGGTTCTGTTTGATTAACAGGATGGACTGGGTGTTAGGTCTAGGAATGTTAAGTCAATCTTATACTTTATAATTTACAAAATGGCAATAGTTGTGCTCAATTTTTACTTGGAGATAAAGTTTATTTTTTAATTAAATAGAAAGGGTAAAATGTTGCAAGATATTTCCTATCCATTCACATTGAGGCAGTGAGAGAGCGGTGATTGGAGGGGATAGAGGAGGAGGAGCTAAGGAGGGAGAGAGGCTCAGTGGACCACATGAGTGGAGGGAGAGAGGGACACGGGGATAGCCAGATGGCTTCAGACATATTTCTGGTGTTTTGGAGAGATTAGAAAAATTGGGATAAGACCTTTATTAGCATTATGTAATTGGGAGTTTATATACATAAATATATTTCGTTAACTATTTAAGAGTTATGCTTTACTGGATACGTGGAAGGAGTGGTGCAGAGGCGGGGTGGTACTAGATATAATTATTTTACACACTACAGAGGGTAATGATTACTTGAGAATATAGAAACATATAGTTATGAAGGGTCTGGGAGAGCTGGCGGGGACCATCTAGGCTGTCCCCAAATTCTGGCTATTATGAATGCAGCAGCAATGAATATGGTTCAGTGGGGGTCTATGCAATAGGGTTTAGAATCCTTTCGGTATATGCCGACAATTATATAATTGAATCTTAATATAGATCTATTCCAAGTTACCTAAGGAGCTACAAAACTGATTTCCATAGTATATGAACAAATATGCACTCCCACCAACAATGAATTAGTATTTCCCTTACCCCATATCCTGGTTAGTGTGAGCTGACATTTGTTTTATTGATCTTCACCATTCTAACTTATATATGATGAAATATCAGTATAGTTTGGTTTTTCATTTCAATGGTGAGTTAAAGGGACAACTAAAAATGTTGAGTCTTCAAGTGATTCTTAGCCATTTGTGTTTTTTTTAATTATTTTTTCTATATTCTTTGTTTACATTCCAAAGTCTTTCCCGTTTCCCAGTTCCCCCCTCACCATATGTCCCATAAGTCCTCTTCCTGCCCCCCTGCCTATTCCCCAATCATCCCCCCACCATTTCTCTGTTCTGGTACTCTCCTACAAAACAGGATCCAATCTTTTCAGGACCAGAGTCCTCTCTGTCCTTCTTCTTGGGAATCTTTTGACTTGCTAATTGTACCTTGAGTATTCAGAGCTTCTGGGCTCATTAATATCCACTTATCAGTGATTGCATTTCATGTGTATTCTTTTGCAATTGGGTTAACTCACTTAGGATGATATTTTCTAGATCCAACCATTTGTCTACAAATTGCATGAATTCATTATTTTTAATTGCTGAGTAGTATTCCATTGTATAAATATGCCACATTTTCTGTATGCATTCCTCCTTTGAGGGATATCTGGGCTCCTTCCAACTTCTGGCTATTATAAATAAGGCTGCTATGAACATAGTGGAGTATGTGTCTTTATTGTATGCAGGGGAATCCCCTGGGTATATGCCCAGGAGTGGTATGACAGGGTCCTCTGGCAGTGTCATGCCCAATTTTCTGAGGAACCACCAGACTGATTTCCAGAGCAGTTGTACCATCTTGCAATCCCACCAACAGTGGGGGAGTGTTCCTCTTTCTCTACATCCTTGCCAGCACCTGTTGTCTCTTGAGTTTTTAATCTTAGCCATTCTGACTGGTGTGAGGTGGAATTTCAGGGTTGTTTTGATTTGCATTTCCCTGATGCCTAATGATGTTGAACATCTCTTAAGGTGCTTCTCAGCCATCCGAATTTCTTCTGGTGAAAATATTTTCTTTGTTTAGCTCTGTATCCCATTTTTAATAGGGTTATTTGGTTCTTTGGGATCTAACTTCTTAAGTTCTTTGTATATATTGGATATTAGCCCTCTGTCGGATGTGGGGTTGGTGAAGATCTTTTCCCACTTTATTGGTTGCCATTTTGTCCTTCCGACAGTGTCCTTTGCCTTACAGAAACTTTGTAATTTTATGAGGTCCCATTTGTCAATTCTTGATCCTGGAGCAAAAGCTATTGGTGACACCATGGTCAAGAAAGAAATAAAAAAAATCAAAGACTTTTTAGAATTTAATGAAAATGAAGGTACAACCTACAAACCTATGGGACACAATGAAAGCAGTGCTAAGAGGAAAACTCATAGCCCTGAGTGCCTCCAAGAAGAAACTGGAGAGAGCATACACTTGCAGCTTAAGGGCACACCTGAAAGCCCTGGAACAAAAAGAAGCTAATTCACCCAGGAGGAGTAGAAGACAGGAAATCATCAAACTAAGGGCTGAAGTCAATCAAGTAGAAACAAAGAGAACCATACAAAGAATCAACAAAACCAGGAGCTGGTTCTTTGAGAAAATCAACAAGTTAGCCACTTGTCTTTTATCTTTGGAAAATTATTTAGGCTTGTGTCCCGTATTTTATTAGATATTTTCTTTATATACATTTCAAATGTTATCTTCTTTCCTGGTTTCCCCTCCAAAAACCCCCTATCCAATACTCCTCCCCCTGCTCACCATCCGACCCCCTCCCTCTTCCCTATCCTGGCATTCCCCTATACTAAGACATTGAGCCTTCTCAGAAAGAAGGGCCTCTCTGGCCTTTGATGTCCAACAAGGCCATCCTTTGTTATATATGCAGCTGTAGCCATGGATCCCAACATGTGTACTCTTTGGTTGGTGTGGTTTACTCCCTGGGAGCTCTGGTGATACTGGATAGTTCATATTTTGATTCTATTTTTTTAATTGGGTTATTTATTATCCATTTTTCATTTATTGTTTTATATTTTGCACATGACCACCTATTAGATGTGTAATTAGTATTTCCTATTTTGTATTCTACCAGCTTATCCAAATGATAGTGTCCTCTGGCATAAAAATGTTTTCACTTATACAAGAACCCATTTATTTGTTGATCTTAATTCCTGTGCAATTACTGTCCTGCTAAGAAAGTCTTTTCCCATGCAATAAGTCCAAGACTATTCCTCATTGCCTTTATCAAACTAAGGAGATCAGACTTGCTACTGAGGTCCTTGTTTCATTTACAGTCACATTTGACCAGTTTGATATATATATATATATATATATATATATATATATATATATATATATATGCCTCTATCTGCAATATTTTACATGTAGCCCTTCAGTTAGACAAAAAAGATGGCATCTTTCTTCTAGTATATATTTTTAGACGTTTTTAATCAATGTGTGTGTGTGTTTGTGTGTTTCCATATGAACCTGAAAATTTTCCTTTCAGTTTCTGTGACGAATTATTTTAGAATTTAATGGAGATTGCTTTGAATCTGTAGATTGTTTTTTGTAGGCTAGGCATTTTCCCTGTATTAATTCTGATCCATGAGTTTGGGAGATATTTCCATCTTCTAACAGATTCTTCATTTTTTCTTCAATGTCTTTAAGACTGTATTATTCAAGAATTTACCTACTCAGAGTTACCCTAAAATGTACATATTCACAACAATAATCTGTAAAGATATTGTTTCCCTGATTTCTTTCTCATCATTTTTGTATAGAAAGATGACTGGTTTACTTTTAATTATGCATCCTCCTACCTTGTTGACTTTATCAGCTGTAGAAGTTTCATAGTAGAGTTTTTAGAGTAATTTATATATATAAACCATATCATCTATGTATAAGCTTAGGATGACAGCACCAGATATATATGCTGAGGCATGAGTTATATAAACTGAGAGTTTCATCATCAGATTTATAAACTGAAGACATAACTGCACCATGATATGGTTGAGGGAAGATATTTATTATAGTTAAGAGAGAGAGAGAGTGCAGTTGGGGGTATATGGAAAAGGCCAGAGCAGAGAGTAGATGGAGAACATTGAACAAGGCCAGCAGACAGGTCAGGGGCATGAGAGGAGAGAGATTGTGGGAGAGCTCAAAAGAAAAAGAGAACAAGAGAAAGAGGACCAAGAGGGAAAGATAAAAAGAGAGGGAAATAGCATAGCTACAGTAGTTAGGCTATAAGGGAATAAGCTGGAGGAGGGAAGACTATGAGCTGGAGAAGTATAGGGCTGGGGTAGGGTGATAAGAATTGAAAATATATGCGTGGTATTTAATCACTTGTAAGTGGACATTAACCGTAAAGTACAGGAAAAACATGTTGAAATCCAGACACAAAGAAACTAAGTAAAATGCCCCAAGGGAAGATAAATGATTCTCCATAGGAAGCAGAAACAAAATAGTCATCAGAGGGAGAGAGAGAGAGAGAATTGAGTGGGAGAGGGGATGAGGGGAGAAAAGAGGATTGAGATTAGATATAGGGATGTGGGAGACGGATGGGAGTGAGAATGAAATCTGTGGGGAGCATCTCTCAGACTAACTGAAGGACTGGGACAGGGGAGGATACTAGGAGCCTACAAGGGTGACCTTAACTGAGATTCCAACCACCAGGGGATATAGAGACTGAAGTCGCATCCTCCTGTGGCCCGACACAACTTCCAGTATAGGGAGTAGGACATCAGGCCACCTACAAAATCTACAACCCAAAATATGTCCTCCCTACAAGATGTAAAGGGATAAAGATGGAGCCTAGACAGAAGGAACACCCAACCGATGACAGCCCAAACTTGAGACCTAGCCCATGTGAGAAAGCCAACCCCTGACACTATTAACGATACTCTACTATGCTTTCAGGAGCCTAGAATAACTCTCTCCTGAGAGCCTAGATTAACTGTCTCCTGAGAGTCTTCCTCCAGCAGCAGATGGAAACAGATGGAGAGACCTACAGCCAAATATCAGGCAGAGCTTGGGGACTCTTGTGGAAGGCTGAAAGAAAGATGTAAGCAAGCTGGCGGAGTCAAGAACACCTCAGGAAGGCCTACAGAGTCAACTAACTTGGGCCCGAGAGGCTCAGGGTGATTTAACTTCCAACCAAAGAGCATGTAAGGGCTGGAGCTAGCCTTTCCTCTCCTACATTTATAGCAGATATGTAACTAGGTCTTCATGTGGGTCTCCTAATAATTGGATCGGGACAGTTGATGATTCTATTAGCTGTCTTCGGATCCTTTTCACCTACCTTGACTATATGATTAGGCCTCATCAGGAGAGGATGTGTTGAGACAAGATGTCCCAGGATGGAGAGGTATCCAATTCAGGCTTCCCCTTCTCTGGCAGGGGAAAGGGATTTGTAAGTGAGGGCCTGGGAGAAGGGGAGAGAGGGGGCTGCTATTCGTATGTAAAATGAATAAAACTAAATTATTGGAATTTTTTTAAAAAAATTGAGACAAGTCATGATACCCATATGTACTCTATAGCAATTATTTATGACACTGAGTCCTGATTCAGCATGTATTTTAGTATGCTAATAGACATCACCGATAGCCATCTGTCCCAAGTTTTTCTTGGCCCTTTCAATGTGAATATAAAGATATTGTGTGTTATTCCCCTTCTATTTGTACTCTTTTGATTGTTTTATTTCTCTAGCTGACTTTAAATATTATATTAAATAGTCTTTGAGAGAGTGAATAACTTTTTCTTCCTTTTTTTTTTTGACTTAGTGGAAATGCTACAAGTTTCTCTCTGTTAGGTTGATGTTTTGCTGTGAGCTTGCCGTAAGATGCCGTCAATATTTTGAGGTATGTCCGATTTTATCCCTAGGCTCTCAATTACTTTTATCAAAAAGTAATGTAATATTTTGTCAAAGGCCTTTTCTATATCTAAAGAAATGGTCATGTCATTTTTGCCTACATGTGTTTATTGTGGATTGCATTGATCAATTCGTATATGTTGAGCTAACCCTCCCTCTCTAGAAAGAGTGTGGTATTGAATCCACCCACTGTCATTATGTTAATGTCAATATTTAAAAGAATGAGTCTTTCAAGAAGGTTCTAAGGAAGTTTTTTTGCTTGGCAGCTTAACTATCATTCCTTTGTTATAGCCATAAATATTCAAAGAATGTTGTCCATGTATGACCATTTTACATTCACACCTGTCTATAAAAACCCCTCCTCCGACCAGTCTTTGATTTTTATTTTTACTCAATTCATTGAATTTTTTTCTGCATTATTCAATTGTCCATTTTCTGAGCTTCATTGTGAATGTCACGAAATGCTTGGGACTTGCAGTTTATTTGTACAACAGTACTTCTCTTCCCAGTCCTGACAGTTCTGTTAAATCTGGAACCATTATTCACTTCCAGATGTAATGTCCCCCAGCCCTGATTCCTTGGTGCTTTTACATCACTTCAGCATAACCAGATCACCAAGACTACCGAGTTGCTCTCCCCAGTCTACCCATGTTGAGCCAACAAGTACTCTTCCTTCTTGCATCTGAGACAACTTAAATAAAACTATACTCAAAGACATAGCCAAAGCAACAATGAACTTGGTTAATGTGCTATTTCCTTTTGTTTGTGTTTACTTCAAGATTTTTGAATTTACTGATACATGGCAAATATGAGTGCTCGAGTTAGCCACAAGACACCATATATAACTGACCATATTACTAATAGTGAGAAATATAAAATTTGTTTTTGAATTTTGCAAAATATTGGAATTGATTTTATGCATGTAAGTTCATATGTGTGATGTCCTTGTTATTTCACTCCAAATTATTCTTCATCTAAATTCATCGCTGCTAATAAAAGAAACTATAATTTATAAGCAATAGCTAATAAGCAGCAGCAAAGGCTGCTTTCAACCTTATTCATAAACACAAAAAGATGATTTCCTAAGTCTTCTAATGTGATGAGCTTTGATAAGATTTCACTATGTTACTTATCAGGTACATACAAATAAGACAAAGTTCATTATGTCTGAATAAGTTATATGTGGAATATATGATTGGTCTGGTTATTTATAAACCATTGCTTCAGCAATAATGTTATGTGGCCTTGAAGGTTATTTAATTTCTCTGATATTATTTGCTTTTCTGAAAAATAGTATATATATATGGACAGTTCTATGAAATAAGTTTATCAGTACAGTTATCACCTCATCTTATTACTCTATAGATATTTCGCTTCCTTTCGATCTCTCTAGTCTTAACTTTGCTAACATTAATAATGTCATTTTGTGTCTTGAGATAGTTTTCATTCATTCTTTTCCCTAAGCCAGGAAATATGAAATCTGCTTCTATTTTACTATATGTATTATAGTTCACATATGTGGAGAACAGAGAGGAGAATAGTTGATTTAGTTATTCAAGTAGTTCATTGGTCATACAGGCATTCTCTGTTTCTTTTATGAATAACAACTGGTTGATAAGAATACAGATTGGATTCAATCTTGTAAATTAGGGTACTATTCCAGAAGAAGTCCAGATTAAGATAGTCAGAGATAATGTGGACAACGTGAGAAATCGTCAGGAAAATACGTCTCTTCAGCTTTCTCATTGGAAAACGTTATTTGTTCCTACCCTGAAGTCACAAGAACCACCCCCTTGAGATCTCAATATTTTGTACATTGTATTTTACATATGAAATATGGGAACATCAAAGATCAATGAGACTCCTGAGTCACTACCCAGTCCTCTATTCTTATGTTTGTCCAATGGCAAAACAATCTTTGTTAAAAGTGCTGAGCCCAGCCTGTTGCCACTCTTTAATTAAATTGAGATTCTGTAAATAAGAATTAAAGGGGCACAGTAACAACTTAGAAGCCAGTGTTCTCTGATTCCATAACACTCAAGGACAGAAGGAAGGATGAAGTAATAATACCATACCATTCTGTGGGCAGAGTTAAGGTAACTCACCTCCACAAAAAAGGGTCAGACAATGCTGCCTTAGGAATGAGTGCCACGGCATCTAACAAGGTGGAAGATAGAAGAAGGAAGGCTGAATCTGATGTACTTCAGGAAGTAATAAAGACAAAGCCTACAGGAAACAGAACCTGCCAGGCTTACTATTTTGCAAATATTAAATTAAACAGAAACTCTATAAATCTCTACTAACAGATAACAATTTCTTCCAAAAATTCTTCATAGTACTTCCTTATGTCATTATATGCACAGGTCATTTATTTTACTAAAGTATTTTTATTGGATATTTTCTTTATTTACATTTCAAATGCTATCCATTTTCACAGTTTTTTTATTTTATTTTTTTATTGGATATATTCTTTATTTACATTTCACTTCCCTTTTCCTGGTTTCCCACTCCCAAAAGGTCCCACATGCCCTTTTCCCTCCCCCTGTTCCCCCATCTAACCCTTCCCACTTCCCTGTTCTGGTATTCCCCTACACTGATGCTTTGAACCTTTGCAGAATCAGGGTCCACTCCTTCCTTCTTCTCGGACATCATGTGGATTGTGGCTTTGGTGTTCCAAAATTCTAGGCTAATATCCACTTATCAGTGAGTGCATACCTTGGGTATTTTTTTGAGACTGGGTTACCTCACTTAGTATGATGTTCTCGAGCTCCATCCATTTGTCTGAGAATTTCATGAATTCATTGTTTCTAATGGCTGAATAGTACTCCATTGTGTATATATACAACAATTTTTGTATCCATTCATCCATTGAGGGACATATGATTTCTTTTCAGCTTCTGGCAATTATAAATAAGGCTGCTATGAACATGGTGGAGCATGTATCCTTATTGCATGCTGGCGAATCTTCTGGGTATATGCCCAGGAGTGGTATGGCAGGATCCTCCGGAAGTATCATGTCTAGTTTTCTGAGGAACAGCTAGACTGATTATCAGAGTGGTTGTACCAGCTTGCAATCCCACCAGCAGTATAAGAGTGTTCCTCTTTCTCCACATCCTTGCCAACACCTGCTGTTTCCTGAGTTTTTAATCTTAGCCATTCTGACTGGTGTGAGGTGAAATCTCAGGGTTGTTTTGATTTGCATTTCTCTAATGACTAAAGATGTTAAACATTTTTAAGGTGCTTCTCGGCTATCTGAAATTCTTCAGGTGAAAAGTCTTTGTTTAGCTCTGTACCACATTTTTGGATAGGGTTATTTGGTTTTCTGGGGTCTAACTTCTTGAGTTCTTTGTATACATTAGATATTAGCCCTCGGTCAGATGTAGGGTTGGTGAAGATCTTTTCCTAATTTCTTGGTTGCCAATTTGTCCTTTTGACAGTGTCTTTTGCCTTAATTTAACTTTGTAATTTTATGAAGTCCCATTTGTCTGTTCTTGATCTTAGAGCATAAGCTATTGGTGTTCTGTTCAGGAACTTTCCCCCTGAGCCAATGTCCTCAAGGGTCTTCCCCAGTTTCTTTTCTATTAGTTTTAGTATGTCTGGTTTTATGTGGAGGGCCTTGATCCACTTGAAGTTGAGCTTAGTACAAGGAGATAAGTGTGGATCAATTATTCTTCTGCATGTTGACCTCCACTTGAGACAGGACTATTTGTTGAAAAGGCTATCTTTTTTCCACTGGACATTTTCAGCTCCTTTGTTGAAGATCAAGTGGCCATAGATGTGTGGATTCAATTCTGAGTTTTCAATCCTACTCCATTGATCCACATCCCTGTCACTGTACCAATAACATGCAGTTTTTAACACCACTGCTCTGTAGTATTGCTTGAGGTCCTGGAGACTGATTCTCCCAGAAATTCTTTTACTGTTGAGAATAGTTTTAGCTATCCTGGGTTTTTTGTTATTCCAGATGAATCTGAGTTCATCTCTTGAGTTTTTTGTTATTCCAGATGAATTTGAGTTCATAGAGTTCTAACTCTATGAAGAACTGAGTTGGGATTTTGATGGGGGTTGAGTTGAATCTGTATATTGCTTTTGGCAAGATTGCATTTTAACTATATTAATCCTGCCAACCCACGAGCATGGAAGATTTTTCCACTTTCTGAGGTCTTCTTCCATTTCCTTCTTCAGAGACCCGAAGATTTTGTCATACAAATCTTTCACTTGTTTGGTTAGAGTAACACCAAGATACTTTATATTGTTTGTGGCTATTGTGAAGAGTGTCATTTCCCTAATTTTTTTCTCAGCCTGCTTATCCTTTGAGTATGGGAAGGCTAGTGATTTGCTTGAGTTGATTTTATAACCAGCCACTTTGCTGAAGTTGTTTATGAGCTGTAGGAGTTCTCTGGTGGAGTTTTTTGAGTCACTTAAGTATACTATCATATCATCTGCAAATAGTGATAGTTTGACTTCTTCCTTTCCAATTTGTATCCCTTTGGCTTCCTTATGTTGTTGAATTGCTCTAGCTAGTACCTCAAGTATTATATTGAAAGGATATGGTGAGAGGGGGCATCCGTGTCTAGTCCCTGATTTTAGTGGGATTGCTTCAAGTTTCTGTTAGTTTACTTTGATGTTGGCTACCGGTCTGCTGTAAATTGCTTTTACTATGTTTAGGTATGGGCCTGGAATTCCTGTACTTTCCAAGACTTTTAGCATGAAAGGATGCTGAATTTTGTCAAATGCTTTTTTTCAGCATCCAATGTGGTTTTTTTCTTTGAGTTTGTTTATGTACTGTATTACATTGATGGGTTTCCATATACTGAACCATCCCTGGATCCCTGGAATGAAGCCAACTTGATCATGGTGAATGATCATTGTGATGTGTTCTTGGATTCGGTTGGCAAGAATTTTATTGAGTATTTTTGCATTGATCTTCATAAGGGAAATTGGTCTGAAGTTCTTTTTCTTAGTTTGATCTTTGTGTGGTTTTGGTATCAAGGTAATTGTGGCTTCATAGAATGAGTTGGGTAGTGTTCCTTCTGTTTCTATTTTGTGGAATACTTTGAAGAGTATTTGTATTAGTTCTTCTTTGAAGGTCTGATAGAATTCTGCACTAAAACCATCTGGTCCTGTGCTTTTTTTGGTTGAAAGACTTTCTATGACCCCTTCTATTTCTTTGAGGGTTATGGGACTGTTTAGATGATCTACTTGATCCTGAATTAATTTTGGTATTTGGTATCTGTCTAGGAAATTGTCCATTTCCTCCAGATTCTCCAGTTGGGTTGTGTATAGGCTTTTGTAGTAGGATCTGATGATTTTTTTTAATTTCCTCAATTTCTGTTGTTATATCTCCCTTTTTATTTCTAATTTTGTTAATTTGGATCCTGCCTCTGTGCCCTTTGATTAGTCTGGCTCAGGGTTTATCTATCTTGTTGATTTTCTCAAAGAACCAGCTCCTGGTTTTGTTAATTCTTTGTATGCTTCTCTTTGTATCAACTTAATTGATTTCAACCCTGAGTTTGATGATTTCCTGTCTTGTACTCCTCCTGGGTGAAATAGCTTTTTTTTGTTCCAGAGCTTTCAGGTGTACCATTAAGTTGCTAGTATATGTTCTCTCCTGTTCCTGTTTGGAGGCACTCGGGGCTATGAGTTTTCCTCTTAGCACTGCGTTCATTGTGTCCCATAGATTTGGGTATATTGTGCCTTCATTTTCATTAAATTCTAAAATGTCTTTGATTTCTTTCTTTATTTCTTCCTTCACTAAGGTATCATTGAGTAGAATATTGTTCAGCCTCCATGTGTATGTGAATTTTCCATTTTTTTGTTTGTTTGTTTTTTGTTTTTTGTTTTTTTTTTTGTTGCTATTGAAGACCACTCTTACTCCATGGTGATTGGATAGGAGGCATGGGATTAGTTCGATCTTCTTATATTTGTTGAAGTCTGTCTTGTGACCATTTATATGGTCGACTTTGGAGAAGGTACCATGAGGTGCTGAGAAAAAGGTATATCCTTTTGCTTTAGGATGAAATTTTCTATAGATATCTATTAAATCCAATTGGTCCAAACCTTCAATAAGTTTCCCTGTGTCCCTGCTTAGTATCTGTTTTCCTGATAGGTCCGTTGAGGATAGTGAAGTGTTGAGGTCCCCCACAATTATTGTGTTAGATGCAATGTGTGCCTTGAGCTTTAATAAAGTTTCTTTTTATAAATGAGGGTGCCATTGCATTTGGAGCGCAGATGTTCAGAATTGTGAGTTCTTCTTGGTTGGTTTTGCCTTTGACCAGCAAGAAGTGACCTTCTGTGTCTCTTTTGATGACTTTAGGTTGAAAGTCAATTTTATCTGATATTAGATGGCTATTCCAGCTCGCTTCCTGAGACCATTTGCTTGTAAAATTGTCTTCCAGCCTTTTACTCTAAGGTAGTGTTTTTCTTTGACCATGAGGTGTGTTTCCTATATGCAGTAAAATGTAGGGTCCTAACGCTGGGTGTGGTGGCGCACACCTGTAATCCCAATGCTTGGGAGGCAGAAGCAGGCAGATTTCTGAGTTCGAGGCGAGCCTGGTCTACAGACCCTGTCTCAAAAAAACCAAAAAAAAATGTAGGGTCCTGTTTCCGTATCCAGTCTGTTAATTTATGTCTTTTTATTGGGGAATTGAGTCCATTGAAGTTAAGAGATATTAAGGAATAATGATTATTTCTTCCTGTCATTTTTGATGTTATTTTTGTTTTTGAGTGATTATTTTCTTTTGAGTTTGATGAAAAAAAAGGTTACTATCTTGCTTTTTCTAGGGTGTAGTTTCCCTCCTTGTATGGGAGTTTTCCTCCTATTATCCTGTGTAGGGCTGGTTCGTGGAAAGATATTGTATAAATTTGGTCTTGTCATGGAATATTTTGATTTCTTCATCTAAATTGACTCAGAGTTTTGCTGGGTATTGTAGTCTTGGCTGACATCTGTGTTCTCTTAGAGTCTGCATGAGATCAGCCGAGGATCTTCTAGCTTTCATGGTCTCTGGTGAGAAGTCTCGTGTGATTCTGATAGGTCTTCCTTTATATGTTACTTGGCCTCTTTCTCTTACTGCCTTTAATATTCTTTCTTTGTTTAGTATAATTGGAGTTTTGATTATTATGTGACAGGAGGGATTTCTCTTCTGGTCCAGTATGTTTGGAGTTCTATAGGCTTCTTGTATATTCATGAGCATCTCTCTCTTTAGGTTAAGGAAGTTTTCTTCCATCATTTTGTAGAAGATATTTGCTGGCCCTTCAAGTTGTATATCTTCACTCTCATCTATCCCTATAATCCTTAGGTTTGGTCTTCTCACTGTGTCCTGGATTTCCTGGATGTTTTGGGTTACAAGCCTTTGCATTTTGCATATTCTTTGACTGTGGAGTCAATGGTGTCTATGGTATCTTCAGCATCTGAGATTCTTACTTTTATCTCTTGTATTCTGTTGTTGATATTTGCATCTATGACCCCTGATGTCTTCCCAAGGTTTTCTATCTCCAAAGTTGTCTCCTTTTGTGATTTCTTAGTTGTTTCTACCTCTGATTTTAGATCCTGGATGGTTTTACTAAGTTCCTTCACTTGTTTGTTTTTGTTTTCCTGCAATTCTTTAAGAGATTTTTGTGTTTCCTCTTTCATGACTTCTGCCTGTTGACTCAATTTCTTCTCCATTTCGTTAAGTGATTTTTTCGTTTCCTCCTTATTGGCGTCTGTCTGTTGACCCAGATTCTCTTGGAATTCTTTAAGTGATTTTTGTGTTTCCATTGTAAGGGCTTCTACCCTATTCATGTTCCCCTGCATTTCTTTAAGGGATTTGTTTATGTCTTTTTTGTGTTCCTCTAGCAGCATCATGACCAGTGCTTTTAAATCCAAATCTTGTTTTCCTGGTGTGTTGGAGTATCCAGGACTTGCTGTGGTTGGAGAATTGGGTTCACATGCTGCCATATTCCATTGATTTCTGTTAGTAATGTTCCTACATTTGCCATCTGTTTATCTCTGGAGTAAGTTGGTCTTGTTGTTATGGGTTGCTGTTTGAAGCTCCTATGAGCCTGGCATCTGGCGCTGCTGTTGCAGAGGGCATCCGTGCTCCCAAGGTGGAAAAGGAAGGTTTCCACTACTGGACTCTGAATTACCTCCTCAGCTCTGCTGGGCCAGACCCAAGTCTCCTCCAGGCTTGCTCCTGGACGTGCAGTTGGCCTTTTGCCGTCTCTTCCTGGCCTGCCTAGATGCCAGCTCTTAAGAATCAGATCCTTTTTTTGCACCGATCTGGGCTCGTCTGTTATATCTTTATGGTGACCTGGGCTCCTCTGTTGGTTCTCTATGATGACCTGGTCAGGCCACCAGCTCCAAGATGGTGGCGGATCTCGGGGCTCTGTCTAACTGCGGGATTCCCTGCAGGACCAGAGCTACCCTGTTTGGACTGCTGGAGCCTAGATGGTGGCGCTCTGTGTCCACAGGGCTCTGTCTGGTTAGCTGTCTGTGGTGCCTCTAGACAAGATGGTGGCCTCCTCTGTAATCCAGGCACAGAGACAGCCCGCCAAGCTGATCAGGCTCTGGGTGCAAGCAAGAGCCTGACAGGGTAGTCAATGTTAGACTCGGGCTCTGTCCACGCACCTGGCCCCAGCTGCTAGCCGTCTGCAGTGACCTGAGGCAAGATCCCCTTTCCCAGTTCTACCCTCCTCCTGGAAACTGTCTATCCCATTCCCCCTCCCCTGCTTCCTTTTTCTATGAGGGTGTTCCTCCACCCACCCACCCACCCACCCACTCACCCACTCACCCATCTACTCATTCACTTATCCACTCCTGCTTCCCTGTCCTTGATTCCCCTACACTGGGGCATCTATCGAGCCTTCATAGGAAGGACCTCTCCTCCTACTGATGCCTGACAAGGCCATCCTCTGCTACATATGCAGCTGGAACCATGTGTACTCCTTGGTTGGCAGTTTAGTCCCTGGGAGCTCTGGGGCGGTTTGGGGGGGCATCTAGTTGGTTGATATTGTTCTTCCTATGGGGTTGAAAACCCCTTCAGCTCTTTCAGTCCTTTCTCTAACTCCTCCATTAGGGACCCAGTGTTCAGTGCAATGGATGGCTGCCAGCATCCACCTCTGTATTTGTAAGGCTCAGGCAGGGCCTCTCAGGAGACAGCTATACCAGGCTCCCTTCAGCAAGCACTTCTTGGCATCTACAGTAGTGTCAGAGTTTGATGACTATGTATGGAATGAATCCCCAGGTGGGATAGTCTCTGGATGGCCTTTCCTTCAGTTTCTGCTTTACACTTTGTCGCCATATATGCTCTCATGAGAACTTTGTTCCCCTTTCTAAGAAGGACTGAAGCACCCACTCTTTGGTCTTCCTTCTTTTTGAGCTTCATTTCAGCTTTGTTTTAGTAGCTCAGATACAACAGGAACAACAACAGGCCAAATCGACAAAACAAGATATAGGACAAGATGCTGGCAAAAGAAAACTCCAGGTGGACAAAGCATTGAACAAAACAAATCCTGGTTATAGAAGTTAGGTTAATTAAGCTAATCAGTGAAAACCTGTCTCAGAAGAAAAGAATATGAAGATTTGTGATGTTAAATTCTATACAGATATAAAGACAGTTTTCTCAAAAATAGATCGATGGCTTAGTATGTGATTATTATGAAAAATTTATTATAACAGAGGCATTTAAAAAGTGCTCAAAGATTTTTTTAAAAAATATTTCAGGGACTTGCATAAATTCAAATATTGCAGCCAAATGCCAGGTGGCAAAATTCCATCTGAATTTATAACCAGGCAGAGGAAAGCATAGAGAAGAAGCCTGTATCCATTTCTACCAGCAATCAAACAATAAACGAGTTATCACAACCTCTAAAGAAATAACAAAGAATCATCTGATGCCATTCCTTAGAAAGAAAGGATGACACAATTGCCAAGTGTCATCCTTTCAACATCCCAAATGTCTCTTCTTACCACTGCATATTTTGTTAATATTGACCCTGGAGAGCAACCCTCTGTTTCTTAAGTATTTTGAAAATATGCTTCAGTCTTTGATGGCAGTTCTATCTGTAGAACATTAAAAGACAGCTTCAAACTGATGTCAAATATAATTGAGAAGTAAGACGTAATGCATTTGAAAATCTTGAGTGTTAACAAATACATCCACTTTGACGATAACATCTGGGTATGGACAGACTACAACTAGGGTGTAACCTTGCACAGACAGATAGGGTTGTCAGTCATTTTCTAATTATGAAATTTTACTAGAGACATATTGTCTGGAATATTGGCAAATGAAAGCAAAGTATGTTACCTAGAATGCAAAGTTACTGATGGTCCTTACTTTTTTAAAATTTTTTATTGGATATATTCTATATTTACAATTCATTTCCCTTTTCCTGGTTCCCTGCCACCCAAAGGTCCCACATGCCCTTTTCCCTCCCACTGTTCCCCCATCCATCCCTTCCTACTTCCCTGTTCTGGCATTCCCCTACACTAATGCTTTGAGCCTTTCCAGCACCAGGGTCCACTCCTTCCTTCTTGTCAGACATTATTTGGTATGTGGATTGTGTCTTTGGTGTCCCAAAATTCTAGGCTAATATCCACTTATCAGTGAGTGCATACCATGGGTATTCTTTTGAGACTGGGTTACCTCACTTAGTATGATGTTCTACAGCTCTACCCATTTTTCTTACATTTTAAAGACTATAGATATGGCTTTTGCACAAGGTGTTTGACTTTTCTATGGTTAATAACTTTGCATCTGAATGGTGAGAAGTAGCATTTCCCTTTAATTTTTTTATGGACCCACTATCGTCATCTTATCATTATAATCCTTGTATGTGTATGTACACCTCCCTGAAAATTCTATCAGCTCTTATGAAAAGTGATACTGAGCTGGATTTTATTCTGTCTATATATTCATCCTAATGACCAGCATATTGGAAAACCATGCTTAATGAACAAGTAGAAACATGATGAAGATGAAGAATGTAGAAATTTGTTTACCTCACTCTAAGTCCATTCTCAGCTTCATACTTTTCTAATCCTTTTTGAGATGCTACCAATTTGGGATAAACTTGGGAATCACTATTGTTTTGCAGAAACGATTCATCTTAAGTAAAACTTAGCAAAGCATGGTGACATATGCCTATCATCATTTCCAGGTGGCTGAAGCATGTCCACCTACCTACCCAACGGCAGAATAACAAATATTCCTGGCATTAGAAAATGCTCAATTTCAAAGGATTGGACAGCATAGAGAATTTACAATGATAGAAGAATGGCTCAACGTTTAAGAACACTGGCTGCTCTTGTAGAGAATTAAAGTTTAGTTCCTAGCACCCACATGAAACTCAAGTTGTAAGTTTGAAATCTGCCTGGACTATATAACATATTCTAGATCAGCCTAGTGTGTTGCAAAACCTCTGATCTTCATGATTAACAACACACACACACACACACACACACACACACACACATACACACACACACACACACACACACAAATAGAGAGAAAAAATAAATGAAATAAAAAATTGGCAAATAATAGAAAAAAATTAATGTCTATTCTGAAAATCAAGAAGAGTTATTTAGCATCAGAAAGGATTAAGAAATCCTTTTCTTCCAGTGTCCACCTACCTACCCAACGGCAGAATAACAAATATTCCTGGCATTAGAAAATTCTCAATTT
The DNA here is from genome assembly GCA_964023405.1 of Apodemus agrarius. Lineage (NCBI taxonomy): Eukaryota > Metazoa > Chordata > Mammalia > Rodentia > Muridae > Apodemus > Apodemus agrarius. The sequence goes on along the minus strand of OZ030025.1, from coordinate 38,888,297 downwards.
CAAAGGATTGGACAGCATAGAGAATTTACAATGATAGAAGAATGGCTCAACGTATAAGAACACTGGCTGCTCTTGTAGAGAATTAAAGTTTAGTTCCTAGCACCCACATGAAACTCACAACAGCTTGTAAAATGAGCGCCAGAAGATTGACCTCTTCTAGCCTATATAAGCATCAGACATGCAGTCTACTTGCATATGTATTGGCAAAATATTCAAATATGTAGAATAAAATCAATTAAAACTTATTTTGAAAGAGAAATGACAGATTCCTAGCCTTGGATAATGTAAAGGAACACACAGTGTTTTTATTGATTATGACCTGTGTGCAAGGATCTAGGTGGGAAACATGGAATTATATTATGATTTACAATATAAATTTTATACTCAAACTGGCAGGATATTTTATAAATGTTACTTTGAAAATACACTGAATTATCATTCTGTCTCCAAATCTGTACCTCAGTTTCCCTACCTGAAAGACAGTTAACACCTTCTGCTTCATAAAACGTAGAGAGTAAGAATAAAATAGAGGTTTGTAAAAAAAAAAAAGCTTTAGAGTATTGGCTGGCACAAGTAATAACTATTTATCTCAATGTTACGAAGATTATTTGACTCAATTATTTTTTAATTTCTAAATAATGGAAATATCTTAACTTCCTTTAGTTGTCAAAATAAAAGGAAAAAATAGACATTTCCTTTTAAATAAGAAACGCCTCACCCTTTTATAATTTCATATGAAGAAACAATAGGAATTTTAATCCAGCAACATGACTTACTCTGGTAAGGAATCATATCTAAAGACCTCCTAGGTCTGTGTGATCTGGCTGGAATGTAGACATACAATATTATCTGGTTGGAATACAGACATGCATTTAGTAAGCACATTTAATTCTAACAATTCCATGTAATTGAAGGGCATGCAAAGTGATGAATCTGAGAAAGATTTATCAGAATAAATCAGAGATAGGATACACCTAAGTCTAAGGAGAACAGACAGGAAACAGAGATGCCTTAAGAGCCCTGAGGAGAAAGAACCACAGAACAATTATTCTCAGTTCAGTTTGGAATAGACCAGTTCAGTTTATGGATTTCAGAGGCAGTCTTTCCAAGCAAAGAAATTCAGTTGAAAGCTGGTAGAAACCAATTTGAATCAGTCGCCACGGAGAGGTGTTTGTGCCAGCTGAGTTGAGCAAGCCAGCCAGAGTTGAGAAAGAGGTAGAAAGAGTGAGTTTATTCGGTATTGAATCTCAAAGGCTGCAACATTCTAGGCCTCAGGTAACAGAGAAGGCCCAAGGTGAAGCCTTCTAGATATGAGGGTGAGTATCAGAAGCCTAGAGATAGCTATTGCAGAAAAAAAAAATGTTCTGGGCTCAGCCCACACCTTGTATTCCACAGCTGGGGTACAGCTCTCATCTCATCCTTCATCTGAGCAAATAAAACAACATTTACAAATTCTTAATACAATTTTCACAAAGTAGGCTGCTGTGCTCACTGTCTTTACTGACACATGTCATGAGATTGCTTCTGAGTCAGGCAGTTGTCGTGTGTGTAAAGCAAAAAGCATCAACAAGTATTTGAGTAGGAAGGATTTTTATCCAAAACAGGTTTTCAAAAAATATTGGGTCAAAATGAAAGTGAAAAATATTGAGGAGTTAGAATATGATCAGTCAAAATCTAGGAAAGAAGTCCACAACCCCAGATTTTTTTCTCAAAATTGCAATACAGGAAACACAGCCTGGAACCTAAATTTATCCTCCCAAGTATAAAGCACCCGGGACAGTGATGAAAGTAAAGATTATTGTCCGGATTGAATCTACGTAAGCAGCTACAAAACACAGAAATACCAAATCAAGGCAAACAGTTCCTGAAGCAATCAAAACCAAGTTCCTGTTGGTGATTGGCAAGCATAATGGGAAAGAAAAAAATTTTCCCAATCGTTTGAGCTAAATAAGTTCTATGTGAATGTTTTCCAGTGCAATTTTTACAAGCAATAAATCAGAATACCCCATTTGTCACAATCGGTATGTAAGTGTACAAGGAACATCTCAAATGGCAAAGAAATTGCCGAACAGAATTTTGTGGACCTACATAAAGATATTTAAATTAATCAACGTTTTATGGATTGACAAAGAGAATTAACCTAATTTGATTTATTTTAAGACCTTGGCATCAATTGAGAATATAAATGAAACATTTATAAATGTTATGTTAATTAAGAAAATAATAATAGAAAGTTTATAAACAAAACTGTTCTTACAGATATTTAAGTATATGGTATAGAAAATGGATAAAGGTGGTAGCAGCCCTAGCTCTTTATAAAATAAAATGGATTTTTTTTTTAGCTGGAGAGTTGACTCACTAGCCAAGAGCACAGGATATTCCTGGGGATCTACCTTTAACTTACAGAGCTGACATGGTAACTCATAACCATTTTTAACTCCAGTTCCAAAGAATCAATTACTTTGTTTTAGCCTCTAAAGACACAAGACATATATGTGGTCCAGTTATGTGATAGCAAATCACCCATACATATAAAATAAATACTAATATTGCTTTACCTTGTAATTTCAGACATTTTGGTTAATCATGATAATCACAATACTTTCTTTAATTGGACTTCACCTGAAAATTACAAATAATATCAGGAGAAAATATTCTAACTGTGGTGTGAAACTTTGTAATCAAGAGTGAATTGAGTCTGTTTTATATGTAATATAAGTGATATAAAGGATGCCAATATCACTTTGAGTTAAGAGACAGAGTAAGATTCCATAAAAGATATGGAATTTTCCCTTCTACTTTCCAGTTATTAGTGCTTGTTCTTTCTAATGATTCATTTCTATGTGTGTATATCCTTTGATATCATAGCTACACAGATTCATATTCATTAGGATATTTTTATTGAAGAGCCTAAGAATGGTGTTAGAGCATGGTATGTCTGACATACATGAGGAAATAGATTCAATTCTTATCGCTATAAAAATAGTGAATTTATATACATGTGATCTTTGGGGACAAAGGCATGGCAGTTATTTACTTATACACTGATATCTGCAGATTTTTGTATAATATTAATATTTTCAGAAGATGTTGTAAGTTTGACTATGGCACATAGCTTTCTGTTTTTGATCTACTACAGGTTATGAAGTACCTCAATTCCTTTCTATCTAAAGAATCTTTAGACTCTTTGCCTCAATAAGAGGTTAATACATTGATATGTTTGAGTGGTTTAAGATGCATTGTAAAAATAATTTTTTCATAATTTTATAATTGTTTTATGTTACTCCTTATGAAATACTCTCAATTTCAGATATGGAATAAGGCTCTGAGTTCAACTCATTTTAGTCAATTAAAATGTATAGTACATCTTGCTCACCATTATATGCTAAAATGATAGATTAAACAACAAAAATAAAACTGTATTTACTTTATGCAAATGCTATGCCCCATTTAATATAATACAACCTTCTTATTTAGTGAGTCATTAAAATTGCATTTTCTGACATATCTTACAAAATATTTCTTCTATGTTTTGATCATAAACAATAAAGCATGTCCTGTTTTATGAATCATAGCATCTACTGATACAGCAAATAATATAGGATTTCCTTTAGTAAATGTTTGGTTTATACAATAACTAGAACTCTTTTGTGAAACTAAGAGCTGTTTTTCTATTCAATAAACACTCAAAACAATACACTCTGGTGGTTCCTGATGCATAAATTATTAGACTATTTTTTCAAAAAAAAACCTGTATGATAACATGCATTGAACCTTATGGGTTAATTCCCAGGATGCTACATAGATTTCCCAGCCTTTAGGAGATCAGAATGTGGCATGAGAGGAACAAAGAACATGCTGCTAAATTGCCTCTGCTCTGACAAAATACAGAGGTTAAGGGATGCTTTGGCAATCAAAGGCATATGTACAAAGTTCATACATTTCAACTGAGAAATGGCTCAACATCTTGCAAATAACTATTATTCATGAAACAGACTTAGCTGCTTTTTTTGTCTGGAAGATACTTTTAAATTTATTGAAATATCCCAGGGATGCAGGAATCGTTCAATATACGGAAATCCGGCAATGCAATCCACTACATAAACAAACTACAGGAAAAAAGCCACACGGTTATTTCATTAGATGCTGAAAAGGCTTTTGATAAAATCCAGCATCCCTTCATGATAAAAGTCTAGGAGATATTGGGAATCAAAGGCCCATACCTCAAAATAGTGAAAGCAAAATACTGCAAAACAGTAGCCAACATCAAGTTAAATGCAGAGAAACTTCAAGCAATCCCACTAAAATCCCGAACCAGACAAAGCTGCCCACTCTCTCCCTATCTATTCAATATAGTACTTGAAGTCCTAGCCAAAGCAATCAGGCAACAAAAGGAGGTCAACGGTATGCAAATTGGAAAGTAGAAGTCAAAATATCACTATTTGCAGATGATATGATAGTATACTTAAGCAACCCCAAGACTTCCACCAGAGAACTCCTAAAGCTGATAACCAATTTCAGCAAAGTGGCCAGATATAAAAATAACTCAAGCAAATCAGTAGCCTTCCTCTACTCAAAGGATAAAAAAGATGAGAAAGAAATTAGGGAAATGACACTCTTCACAATAGTCCCAAATAATATTTCATAGCTAGGTGTGACCCTAAAGAAACAAGTGAAAAATCTGTATGACAAGAACTTCAAGCCTCTGAAGAAAGAAATTGAAGAAGTTCTCAGAAGATGGAAAGATCTCCCATGTTCATGGATTGGCAGGATCAATATAGGAAAAATGGCCGTCTTGCTGAAAGCAATCTACAGATTCAATGCAATGCCCATCAAAATCCCAAATCAATTCTTCATAGATCTAGAAAGAGCAATTCTCAAATTAATCTGGAATAACAAAAAAAAATCCAAGATAGCAAAAAACTATTCTCCACAACAAAAGATCTTCAGGGAATCATCATCTCTGACTTCAAGTTCTACTACAGAGCAATAGTGATAAAATACTGTTTGGTATTGATATGCAGACAGGTAGGAAGATCAATGGAATAGAATTGAAGACCCAGAAAAGAACCCACACACTTGATATTTGACAAAGAAGCTAAAATTATCCAGTGGGAAAAGACAGTATTTTTAACAAGTGGTGCTGGATCAACTGGAGGTCTGCATTGCAGAAAAATGCAAATCAACCCATTCTTATATCCTTGTACAAAGCTCAAGTACAAGCAGATCGAGGATCTACACATAAAACCAGACACACTAAAGCTTATAGAGGAGAAAGTGGGGATGAATTTTGAAGACATGGACACGGGAACAGTTCCTGACCAGAACACTAATGGCTTATGCTCTAAGAACAAGGATCGACAAATGGGACCTCATAAAACTGCAAAACTTCTGTAAGGCAAAGGACACGGTCAATAGGACAAGACCACAACCAACAAATTGGGGAAAGATCTTTACTAACCCTACATCTGATAGAGGGCTAATATCCAATGTATACAAAGAACTCAAGAAGTTTGTCTCCAGAGTCAAATAACCCTATTAAAAATGGGGTACAGAGCTAAACAGGGAATTTTCAACTGAGGAAACTTGAAGGGCTCTAAAGCACCTAAAAATGTTCAGCATCCTTAGTTATCAGGGAAATGCAAAACAAAACAACATTGATATTCCACTTCACACTAGTCAGAATGACTAAGTTGAAAAACTCAGGGGACAGCAGATGCTGGAGAGGATGTACTGAAAAAAAAACACTTCTCCATTGTTGGTGGGATTACAAGCTGGTAAAACCACTCTGGAAATCAGTTTGGTGATTCCTCAGAAAATTAGACATAGGACCCAGCTATACCACTCCTGGGCATATACCCAGAAGATGCTCCTACATGTAATAAGGACACATGCTCCACTATGTTCATAGCCGCTTTATTTATAATAGCCAGAAGCTGGAAAGAACCCAGATGTCCTTCAACAGAGGAATGGATACAGAAACTGTATCAATATGTGCGCACAATGGAGTACTATTTAGCTATTAAAGACTATGAATTCATGAAATTCTTAGGCAAATGGATGGAACTAGAAAGTGTCATGCTGAGTGAGGTAACCCAGTCACAAAGGAACGCACATGATATGCACTCACTGATAAGTGGATGTTAGCCCAAAAGCTCAAAATAAACAAGTTACAATGCACCCAGCACAGAAAGCTCAAAAAGAAGGAAGACTTAAGTGAGGGTGCTTTGGTTCCTCTGAGAAAGGGAACAAAATATTCACAGGAGCAATAAGGGAGACAATATGTGGAGCAGAGACTAAAGTAAAGGCCACCCAGAGACCGCCCTACCTGAGGATTCACTCTACAAATAGTCACAACCCCGACACTACTATGGTTGACAAGAAGTGTATACCAAAAGGAGCATGCCATGGTTGTCTCTGGAAGGGCCCTGCCAGAGCCTTTCAAATACAGAGGCATGTGCTAGCAGCCAACCATTGGACTGGGCATGGGGTCCCCAATGGAGGACCTGGAGGGTGGTCCATAGGAGATGAAGGGGTTTACATCCCCATGGGAAGAATAATGATTTTGGCCACCCAGACACCCCAGGACTCCCAGGGACTAAACTATCAACCAAGGGGTACACATGGTTCCAGCCAAAAATGTGGCAGAGGAATGCCTTGTTGGGCATCAGTGGGAGGAGTGGTCCTTGGTCAGGTAAAGGCTCAATAGAAGCCCCAACAAAGGGAAATCGAGGGTGGGGAGGTAGGAATGGGTCTGGTGGAGGGGCACATATGTAGAGGCAGGGGGTGGGAGGAGGGGCTGAGGGTCTTTGAGGAGGGGGGAATCGGGAAAGGTTTTACCATTGGCAATGTAAATGAAGACGATATTCAATAAAAATAAAATAAAATAAATTTATTGACAGAGTGTACATATGTAACTACTATAAGAATTTATTATATTAAAAGCTGCTTAAAAACACTTTTTGTAGTGTAAAATAGTTAATGCAGTAACTCTTACTGTTCTTTAACATAACCAGGTACTTTAACCCCACCAACATAGAGCACTCTAAATTCATTGATGGTGGTAATAAAGCAACAACTTTCAAACATGTTCTTTTACTGGTGTGTTAGCTCATATGCATATAAGTAGTCACAAAATTTTATTAGCTTGTGTTCACTTTAAAGTCGTAAGATTTTTATCTTAGTACCCAAACCACAAAGTTTTTTTTAAAAAAAGTGTTACTTAAATACTTTAAAATTTCAACCTAAAGATTAAATTATGCTCCATATGTGTGTGTGTGTATGTGTGTGTGTGTGTTATATCACAAAACCCTAGCAAGCCCACACTTGTCTCAACTTGTATCTAACTCCACTCCAGCTGATCAGAAATTCTTTTTATGGTAGTTTGAATAAGAATAACCCTAGAGAATCATATATTTGAATGCTTGGTCCCCAATAGAGTCACTTGTTTGGGAAAGTTTAGGAGGTGTGACTTTGGTGGAGGAAGTGTGTCACTGGAATCCAGGTTTGAGGTTCAAATCCCACACCATTCCCAGTTAGCTCTCTCTGCCTCTTACTTGTTGTTTAGATAGAAAAGCTCAGCTACTGCAGCACTATGCCTGTCTGCTTCCATGCTCTCTACCGTGACCGTCATGGATTTACCCTCAGAAGCTGAAGCCTTGATAGCTACATCTTTTATACCTTCCCTTGTTCATTGCCTCTCATCACAGCAGTAGAAAAGTTATTAAGACACTTGATACACTCCTGATTCTTAGAACTTTCACCTTATAGCTAGCTCCTCATTACTTTCCCATAAAAGTCAATCTAAAAACATGACTATTCCATAATTATCTTTTGGGATAAAAGTATGTAGATTGAAATGTTCAGATCAAAAGTGTGCAAATTCATATATTAGTAAAATGAGTAAATTAATGCAAATTCTGACATGCTGATGAGATGCTGAAGGAGAGCTAGGACTTCTTTCAATCAAACCTGTCATCACAGCCCCCCTTGTCCAACACATGTCCTAAGTTTCATCCACAAATTTAATTGGCCCACTTTCAAAAGTGATGTGAAAATAATCGGAAAAAAATCTCCTTTCCTTCTACCGCCAACACTAGCAACCTATTTCAGGACCCTGTTCTTTTACTGCTGTATTGTATTCAATCAGATAAACACTTCACAGTCTGCTAATCTACTCTGTTGCTCGTTGAGTCATTTCAAACTTTGTGAGATTACAAGAATGATTGCTGCAAGACTATATCCCCCAATATGTATCTATATATAGCCGAGGCTGCCAGTTTTTCTATAACCTTTTGGCACTTTGAGGCTGTCTCCCACAAAAGCCAGTTTTCTATTTTTAGATCCCCTTATTATAATTAGATCCCCTTTTTATAGTTTTCATTTTTTAGATCCCCTTACTATATCCGATGATCTGATTGTGTATGGTTTTTGCCCACTTTTCTGATAATTTGATGAGTGACATTAATCTTCGAATTTTGAACCAGATGTGAGATCCTAAACTGATTCTTTCTTACTATCCATTTGTCCTTTCAAAATAAACATTTTTGTCCTTTACTTGAAACAATTTACTTTGTCTTTAGTATCCGTGAGAGATATTAACTGCTCCCTCTCCCCGATCTGTAAATTAATGACTACGGGCTGTGACTGTTTCAGGAAACAAAAGTGTACTTTTCATATTTTCTGAATAAGTTCCCATGAATTTTGTACTAATTCATTCAAATCTCCAAACTGACATAATCCATTTACATAATCTGTGCCCTGGAAGTCTAATGTAAAACTATATATAATTAATTAAAACTATTCAATTATGGATGCTCAGTTTTATTAATTCTTTTGGTAATTTTGGCATTTATGTCCATAGATTTTTAGTTTAGTATTAATTTGGGTACAGGTGGGAGGGTAGAATAGGGCAAGAAATACAGGAAATGGTAAATAATACTTAGAACTTTTCAAAAAATATGGAAAGGTATTACTGTAGAATTTTCCTAAACTATACACATATACACATAGAAATAGTTTTAATGCAGTTACCCTAAAATACAAGGATTATGCACCAACTAGATACCACATGGTAACAAATAAAAACCCCAGTACATGGAGTAGGCTATGTCTTTGTGAGCTGTTGGCCAACAGGGTCACATGGATTCCCAATCACTGCAGGGTACTGTAAATTTTATTGGTAACCCTCTAGAACAATGATTTTGTTCAACATGTGGATACTATGGCCATTTAATACAGCTCCTCGTGCTGTGACCAACACCATAAAATTGTTTTCATTGCTACTTCACAAGTATAATTTTGCTAGTATTGTGAATCAGAATATAAGTATCTCATACATAGGATGTCTGATATATGGCTCCTGTTCAAGGGTCAATTGATCCCCAAAGAGGTCACTACCCACAGGTCAGAAATCACTACTCTAGTATATGACAGTGAGACCCTGTTGCTGAACATATCACACTCCTGAGTTGCAGAACATGGAGAAAAAAGTCTTAATTACTTAAATGTTCCACTTTTACAAAATAATTTTTATTGTTCTAGAAGTTGCTATTGATGCTTCCAGAATAGAAAAGTAACCATCAGTTTTACTCAGTGTTATGCAAGTGACAGTAAGGACTGGCTTTGCAAGATGAGCCCAACTATACACTTAGTGACACAAATGATATGAGAGTAACCAACTACTCTGGAATGCTGGTCCATTCCATTAAATGAAAAACATGCCTGACACTGTTAACATGGACAAGAATCTGGCTAGTTTGTCATATAGGAAACCCACTATCATTATTGTGTTAAATGGACACAGTATAAATGATTCACAATGACTTATTGCTGTCCATGTAGATTACAGCACACCTCTCCAACCCTCACCAGAGAAGCTTCTTTATGCAGATGGTAATCAACAGATAGATGCTCAATTGCTTAGCAGGTAAGATGTAAAAAATCTGTGGAGTGCTCAGACTTGACTGGAAAGAACATATAAAGTCCTTGTCCTCGGTGCTCACAAAGCCTCACTGAAGAGGTAATGGGATGCTTGTAAGAGCAAAAGTGGAGGAAAAAATTAAGGAACCAGCATTTTTCCAGGAAAAAAAAATAGGGCATTTTCACATACGAATTCACAGCAATTGTCAGAAAGCATCCACAAGATTAGTGCAAGTTCAAGCTAAACAAATCACAACATGGAGAGGAGGAGAGGGGTATAAATTACCACCAAGCATTTTTTTATGACAGCCCCTGGTAGGAAACCATACAACATGGCCAATATGACTCAGTGGAGTAGGGCATGGGGCACAGGAAGAAAACTGAATTAATCTCTAATAGCAATATAATGACACCTGTTTGTTCATTATTTCTTTATTGCCTCTTCTTTTTTTAGCAGATAGAATATCAGTTAACATCCATTTATAGGAAGCAAGCTATAAATCTTTGAACACATGTGTGAGGGGATATAATGACAGTCACAATAAACATCTATAGTGTCTACACAGAATATGACAAAGACAAGCATGTAAAGCAGAACATTAGGATTTAATGCCCCTGTTTCATAGCATCTTCAGTTTACTAATATGTGTGTGTTGTAGATAACATATTACATATTTTATATTACATATTACACATTACTCGTTACAAGATACATGTTACATGTTGCACATTACACATTACATATTACCTATTACATATTATATAATAGAGATAGCTCAGATCATAATACAATGTTGAGGTTGTTTTAAACAGTCATGTTTTTAATTAAGAAGAGGGAAAAATAATGATTAATGTTAGTTCAATACTTAGCATTTATAATGTTCATCATGTTTCCGAGTCTAATATGCAGTGTTCCTCAAGCATTTGATGAACGTCCATGTATTTTCTGTATCTTCTATGTATCTGATGGGCACTGGTTCTTGAATTCTCTGAGTTCCTTTTCTCATCTCTTATTTTATCAGTCAGTCTCGCCATTTTTACATGCAGATCTTCTCAGTTTCTGCCTTGATCACCTCCATCATTGTCTTCACAGGGCCCACAGTCTTTTTGTATGCTCTTTGCTCCTATGAGGACAAACATTAAGTTTAGAATCCAGCTTAAACCTCCTTAAACAGTATTTCTCTTACTCAAGCCCAAATTGTTTACAGTTACTGTGTCTTTTCAATGGAAATCATTTTGTATTTCCTCCATTGAGACGAAATACCTATGTTAGACCCATGAAGTGTGTCTCACCTGGGTAGAATCGGGTAGGTCAGAACATTGTATGTTCTTCAGCTGGAAGCTATCCTGTTTCCCAAGTCTCCTTTTGTGGCCATGTGGCATGTGCTTTGGCTCCCTCTTCTGACTACTGAAGTTCCTCTCCTCTGTAAGCTCTTAAGGGTTGCGCCCTACAACCCTTTGTTTTTGTCAAGTGAACCGTCAGTTGATTCCCATTCACTAATAATTGTTTTACTCTCTGGGTTTCTTTTAGTTTTTATTTCTTGGAACCCAGCTGTTACTTTTCCAGCTAAATGTCCCTCAAGTATAAAATTCTGCCCTGAGTCAGGAGTAAGATCCTTTCAATTGTGCCCCTAATGACATCTTGTTCTTTTGTTTCTTACACACTGGGTACATTGTTCTCACTTATGTTTTTTGTTTTCATTATATTTTCTATAAACTCATCGGAGTACATGGAAATTAGGGAATTTCTCACACATAGTACAATATTAAGTTTTCAAAAAATTATGTAGAACATAATTGAAAATTTTCTTGACTATAATTTGGTGCCTTCCCCATGAATTCAATTTATAAGTCCTCAAATAAACTTTGGGTTTTATTTTTATTTTGACAGTATATTATCTTGATATATTTTTACTTTAAAAAGAGAAACAAAATTTTGTTTTTCTAGGACTTTTGTGTATTTTTGGAGACCTATTTCTGTTTCTATTTTGGTTCACATGTATATTAACCTACATGCAAATCTGTTCTTCTATTCATCTATACTATAATATTGTTTGCATAAACAATTTATTTTCCATTCCAAGTAACATAGAAGGAAAATTTTGTTTGGGCAAAGTGATTATTATCATAGACCTTAATGAATGAAGAAGACTAGGATAAAGGCCTCTAGGACATAAATTCTTCATGATTTTAAATAAAAATGGGAAAATCGGCAGGTCAGGTAGACTGTTCAGGTGAAGAATATCTATACAATTGTGGACTAAAATATAAATATAGCCATGTAGCCTGAGGGTTGCACTGCTGTTACAGAGAAGAACCAGTATCCACCCAAGCCTCTTATTTCTCTGCCATAGGTGATCTTAGAAACAAAGTGAGATAACTCAAGACTACATATTACATTTTCACAAAATGTAATTATACTGTAAGGTGATATTATCTAAACCAAGGCCCCTCCACAATTCAGTCCTTACACTTTTTTTGGCTTGTATCCATGAGAAGATGTAAAACAATTAGTCCCCTTTCTGGTGTCCTGTCCAGGTTTTTTTGGTATTAGGATGATGGCTGGCATCTTGGGATGACTTAGGAAATTGTAATGTCCAGAATTTCCAAGTAATTTTCCGTAAAATTAGTAAGATATTTCCTTTGAATAAATGATAGTATATACTAGTCAAGTCATATTGTACTGATGTTATATTTTTGAAGGTGATTAAAGATTAATAACACTTCTTTAGTAGATGTAGGACTATTCAGCCAATTTGCCCTTACATTTGATATTTAACGGACTCTGTTTTTCAATAAATTAGTCTACTTATTATTTTGATTATACACTTATCTATATTTGATTACACATTTGCAGAGTTTTATATTGTCTAATATTATGACTGTAAATAATTCTCCATTTTATTTAATACTACTCAAACTAAACTAAGATAAGATTTTTTTTTTTTTTTTTTTTGGTTTTTCAAGACAGGGTTTCTCTGCGTAGTCCTGGCTGTCCTGGAACTCACTCTGTAGACCAGGCTGGCCTCGGACTCATACATTGCCTCTGCCTCCCAAGTGCTGGGATTAAAGGCATGCACCACCACCGCCTGGCTAAACTAAGATAATATTATTGTGTGTTTTGTCACTATGGTTTATAGATTTATTTATATTATGAGAAAATAACTCTCTTATCACTAACATATGCCCAAACCACAAAGCTAGCTAACCTACCAACATTAATTCTGTGATGCATGGCTCATAAGTCCTTGTTCAAGAGTTATTTATTTTCTCAGTTCTGTTTTGGAAGACCCTCACTAACAGACACCATCAGGGGTTCTTTATCTTGGCTACTGTGACTAATTCTGTAATGCAAACAGGAGATCAGGAGTCTCTTTGCTATATCAATGATACAATCTCTTTGGACACAAGTTGTAGAGTTATAGTTGAAACCTAATAGTGGACCTAGCTTTGGATTCTTTTGAAGTGGATCTAGGCAGTTATATCGATAATTGCTACATGATGTTCCTACCTCTGAACAGTGTATTTTTGTCTTCACAATCTTGCTAGAAATGTGTGTGTGTGTGTGTGTGTGTGTGTGTGTGTGTGTGTGTGTAGAATTATCTTCATGTACCTTTATTTAACATTTCTCTAATGGCCATATGGATATAACCATTATTTCATTTATTTGTTAGACATTTGTTTTCAGTTTTTTGTTATATTAATACTTAAACAGTATCTTTAAACACTAACGTTACACTTATTGATGGTGTATAGTATTTGGTACATACACACTGCTTAATGTTTGAATCAGGTTAAATGTCTTTAGGATGTCAAATGTTCATTGTATATTTACATAAAACACTTCAAAATGCATGTTTTAGCTTGTTAGAGCAATCTAGCTTGTCGAAACAACGTATAGTATATTTTCGTTTTCAGAATTAGCACAGTGTTAACCGTATGCACAGACTTCATGCTCTCATTTACCTGAAGCTTAGGATCATTAAGCCATTTTTCAAGGGATCAGCTAAGCCTCCAGAAACCACCATTATTCTATCAACTTCTGCTCTATTAAAAAATACCAGGTATAAGAGGATCATGTGGAGGAACTTGTAATTCTGTCTGGCGTGTTTCAGTCAAAATGGTGTCCTTTAGGTTTATGTTTATTGTTAAAGTCAGCATCATCTTCTTTCTTAGGGATAATGATATTCTATTGTGCAAAATCATTGTGGTTTGTTCATATAACCATTTATAGATATACCTTGTTACTAAGCTAGGCTGCTATGAGGGATACATGAGTGGATGTGAGGATTCAGATTTCTCTCTTGCATACTGATTATTTTTTATTTTTTGCTTATGTGCCCAAAGTGAAACAATGGGATCTGAAGGCAATTTTATTTTTAATTTTTGGAGGAGGCAGCACACTGTTTTCTATAATGATTTTATTAATTTGCCTTCCCACCAACAGTGTGCTAGGGTTCTCTTTTCTCTGTAACCTTGCCAGCATTTGTTATCTATTGTCTTTTTGATAATAGACATGCTAGCAGCTGTTAGGACATACCCTACTGTGCTTCTGATTTCATTTTCTTGATGTTGAGAAACTTTTCACATACCTGATGCCCATTTGCATGTTTTCATTAGGAAAAATGAGCTATGTTGTTACATGAGATATTTAGAAAATGAATTCATATTCGCCTGAAAGCCAAGAAACAACTTTTGATCAAATGTGTTTCTAAACTAAAATTATGAGCTCAGGACCAAGGAAACTGCCATTTCCTTCATGATTGCAAATCAGCGATAAATCTGCACAATGTAATATAAACTTCATGTGTTTAAGAATTAAAATATGATTTTGCATAGTTAAATAAAGACAGTAGAATTTTGAAAATAGCTGTTAACCTACATGCAAATCTCTTCTCTCATTCATTTATAATAAAATATTCCTTTGATGAAATTACATTTATCATAGCAACTTTCATTTAGCTATATTTTGATGTCTATTATTGGATTCAATATATATTTCTAGTTACACTGTATGGCTATTTTAGCTAGAAATTTTCTCGATTTATTTTCCATTCTAAGTAAAATGGAAAGAAAATTTATTTTTTCTGGTATGGTTGGAGTCGTCTAATAACGGTTGTCTCACACCAAGGAAGCTGAGAACCTAATCGTTGCTTGAAAGGTCTTCTTAATTGGGTACCAATAACATAGAAAAGTCCTAGAGAGCTGCTGTTCTTCGGTGTGCATTGGAAAACAGAAGAACCTGAGTTAAAGCTAGTGAAGGAACCAGTGTGGGCAGCATATGGGCTCTAGAGATGTCCTAGAACTCTCCAGGGACAGCAAGGCCAAGTGCCAACCCAACATGGACTTCTTCCATGGCTTTTTATCTGGGCAACTTCTGGAAAGTGCCATCCACATTTAGGGCAGATTCTCCTAAATTTATTACATTCAAGGCAATTATCAACAGTTGTATCCATAAGCCAACCTGATAGACTTTTTTTGAGTCACCTATCATGTGATTTGAGATTGTTATCAAGTTGACATTTAAAACTAACCACTGCCATTTGTCCATTGACAAATTCATGAATAGTGATGATAGTGCTTAGCCACAAAAAAAAGATGAATCTTATTTTTGAAAGAAAGTCAGTGGATCTTATTTTAAGGAAAATAATAAAGACACAGAGAGGGAGATACCATACCCTCCCTCAAATCCATGGAAACAACAAAATCTTGACTGGAATATGCAGTGCAGTAGTGACTGCTAAATTTTTGGATGGATGTGAGCTGGAGGATATAGGGGGTTGATTTTTTTTAATTAGTTCTGTAGTCATGTGTTAATAAGATATCACACTGAAGACAACATGCATAATTAATATATTTAACAACAACAACAAAATCCTAAGGTAAAAAAATGGTGGAAGCAGCAAGGTTGGCGTTACGGCTCAGTGCTTAGGAGATTGGCTTCTATCTCAGCGGAATGAGTCAAGTCCCTAGCACCTAGGTATGGTGGCCCACAGGTAGCCGTAACTCCACCTTCAGAAAGCCAATACCCTCTTCTGAACTCTGAAGCTACTTGAACACAACACACAAATACAAACAAACATACTCACACACAGATAGATGGATGGATGGATAGATAGATAGATAGATAGATAGATAGATAGATAGATAGATAGAAATAAAGTTAATTTTTAAAAGTCATCAATAAACATAAGAATGCCTAAATATTACTTTAAGCCTATGTCTGCATCTTTTATAAAAGACTTCCCTGACTCAAGCAACTTAGCCTATGCAACCTAATAATAGAAGTGTTCTCTCAATAGGAACATTTTATGAATTTATACAGATCCTTCTGGAAAAAAAATAAAGTTACCATATCATACTGTGAGGCTTGTACTTCCTGCCTAACACAATCCAATATCCCAAAACAACTGCTGAGGAAAGATGTTTATAAGTCAGAAATGTTTGCTCTGATGACTGTGGTGAGAATTAGGAACTAGATTCCCTCATTTCTCATTCTTATTTGGAATAAACAAACTACAGGACAGAAATGAGCAGTATTATCTTCTTTCTAACTGATTTAGAGAAAAAGTTGCAATCCTGTTATTAGTAATCAGCTCAGGACACGCCTTTCTTTAGAAAATGTAGCTCACCTCCTATGCTTGCACCAAACTTATTAATCATATGACAGGGATAAATGACCAAGGGCTGCATGTGAGCAAAAATCTAAAACAGAAAATGAGCTAAAATTGGTATGAGCCGGCACATTTTTTCATTTGCTGTTCATTTACAAATATATAAACCAGCTAGCATGAAACTTTTCAGTGGAAGAAAATTGAAAGGAGAAATTAGAAGTGGTTATTTTTTTATTTTTACTGTGGATTATATTTTAAGTACACTCTTTATTTCTTTACTTATGGACTTTATCTATGAAGTTGTTTAATTATGTTAGTTATATGCATTTCAAACATCATATATATGCCTATTTCTGCACAAACTCAATATTTAAGGCATCAAACCATATAGTACTATTGTTTGATATTGCAGAGACAAGAGCCACTTTATTCTCAACAGTAAAAGAACTTCTGGGGAAATCAGTATCC
Source organism: Apodemus agrarius (assembly GCA_964023405.1). Classification (NCBI taxonomy): domain Eukaryota; kingdom Metazoa; phylum Chordata; class Mammalia; order Rodentia; family Muridae; genus Apodemus; species Apodemus agrarius. The sequence continues at coordinate 38,871,294 of OZ030025.1, read as the reverse complement.
TGGACCTCAAGCAGTACTACAAAGCAATAGTGTTAAAAAACTGCATAGTATTGGTACAGTGACAGGCAGGTAGATCAATGGAATAGAATTGAAGACCCAGAAATGAACCCACACACCTATGGTCTCTTGATCTTCGACAAAGGAGCTAAAACCATCCAGTAGAAAAAGGATAGCCTTTTCAACTAATGGTGCTGGTTCAATTGGAGGTCAGCATGAAGAAGAATGCAAATCGATCCATTCTTATTTCCTTGTACTAAGTTCAACTCCAAATGGATCAAGGACCTCCACATAAAACCAGACACACTAAAATTAATAGAAAAGAAACTGGGGAAGACCCTTGAGGACATGGTCACCTTGAACATTGAAGCCTTGCATAAACAATTGACCTACTGAATATATCCTGACTACTGTATGATTGACAGTGGTCAAATGTCAATCTAAATATATCCAGCCCTTCTAACTGTATTCTGACCAATGCATGATAAGCACCAACAAGATGGTTATCAAGCCATACTTCCTATTTGTGTAACTACGGCTTGAAGTAAAATCAAATCAAATGTTACATCTGTGATTTTTAATACCATGATGTTTCTTGTTCAAGGAGAAAGATTTATTTTAACTTTGATTATGTGTGTTTATGTGTTTGTCGACAATATGCCCTAGTACCTGTAGAGGCCAGAAGTTTGTGTCAGAACCTCTGCCCAGAGTTACAAGCAGTGGAGATGCATTTTCTTGGGTACTAAGAACAGACCTGAATCCAGGGGAAAGGAGCCATCGAAAGGACACACTGTGCCAGATCTGACCATGAGCTCCTAAGATTTGGAAATGTGTCCCGATTTCCAAATACAGAACCAATGGCCAAACAATACTCAGGCCATGGATAATACTTCAGGCATGGTATCATACTTTTTCACTATCTCACTGTTCATGCACCAAAATCCTATAAAAGCCCTCTTCTCTGTGCAACCCTATGCTATCTGCCTTCCCTTTCAGAGACATCTGCCGTTCTGTTCTTTTCAATGAATTTCCTGTGTGAGGTGTTTGGTGTGGTGTGACTTTGCAGCATGACTTGGTTCTCAAGTGCAAAGACACCCTTGTACCAGGAAAACCCTTCACTGATTTCCTCTATTTTTGACCAGATGTTGGTTAAACAGGAAGAGAATTTTCCAGGAGTCTCTGACCCTTGAAACCTAGTGTGTTGAAATATCTGCCAAGTCAGTGTAATATCAATGTGAAGAGTAAGATACAGAGCAAAGCATAGATAAGAAAGAGACACCCTGGCTGGGTGGGTGAAGGAGTACACTCTTAGAGTCAAAGGACCGGGGTGAAGGAGTACACTCTTAGAGTCAAAGGGCCAGGGACGTGGCATGGGGTTTTGCAGAGGAGAAAACAGGGACAACATATGAAATGTAAATTAATAAAATTATTAATAAAAATAAAGAAAGGTGGGTTAAGGATTAAAAGAAGCAAAAAACAAAAATAAAACAGAAAGAAAGAAATGCAAAGTTATCTCCAAGTTATCCCTAACAGACACTGAGTGTGTTTTAAAAATCCATTTGATAGAGAGAATTCCTTGTTTCAAATGATTCTTGTGAGAGTTTATTTAATATTCTTATAGTTTTACAGTTTTCTATTTTAGTTATTTTTTTTACTCACAACTGTTGCTCTTCTTAATTGTCTTACCCAACAACGATTGGTTTCATATAAACAGCTTGTTGCATCCTCAGATCTGGGTCTCTTTATTTCTTTGTAATTTTCATACTAAGTCACTTATTTAAACTGTTATGTCAAATGTTAACTTGTGACTACTGCCTGCATTCTGTGTACCTTATGCTATTTACTTTATCAAATCAAGTCAGAGAAAAGCCTACCAAATCTTTTAATACTATGTAAAATAATATATAAAGTTTAAAATATTCTATGTGATTATTTTTTCACACATTCCAATCCATTACTACTAAGCCTGTGATATGTTATTTCTCCAACACAGTAGAGTGAGTCTAGAGATACAAACAAACAAAAACACTACCTTTTATAAAGTTTTCACCTCATTTTCTAGTGCTGGTACTTGAACTTAGAGTAATTTCATTTATGTGTAAGTTATGCTTGGTATCTCTCAATAAAAGATGAAATGTCCAGTTCAAATAGTCCAATAGATGATCTAATCAAGCTCCTTTGTCTCTCAGAGGTGCAGCCAGGGATAGAGCATACTGCTGGTCTTACCCACTACCAGGGATTTTTTCCAGAACCCAGTGCTACTAGATCTCCCTTTGGTGCTCTTCCCTGAATCCACCTGCCATTCAGCTGAAGAATGTGAAGGCAACTTGAGACTGAGAGCAATAAATCTAACACATCTCATCACATTTAAAGGTCAAGTTGTAAGTTATTATCAATGCCTGAGCTAGGATTTCTTCAATGCAATGCATAATTATGTGGACATTCTAAGATTCATTTAAAATTTGAAAGTAAATTTGAAGCTATGTTAAATAATGGTAACATTAGATCCATTCTTCTTGCTGAATACATTCTGGCATCGAGTGCTTTTTCCACGAGCACCTTTCACTGTATTGAAGAATTTATTCTGTAATAAAGTATACACAGATGATAGCATTTTAAAAATGTATACATATTATTGACCTGATACCAGAGAACACTTATGAGTTTTACATGGCATTACAAAAGTCTCTTTTATTATGTTTAAATTTTATCATAAGAAAGCAAGCTATTACTTTCTGATTCAGGAATTCACAATTCTCTTCCTCCTATGAACCTGGTTTCCAGATGTAATGAAATAAGAAAACCACTCCAAATCCCATGCTACCACATTGATCATATGCTTTGGGCGTAACAGCCAAAGCTCTGAGGTAGATAATGTTTCTTACACTTCTCTCTCTGACAGTTAGGCAAGGTCCAGTCCAGAATTTTCATCAGTAAAGAATGCTGACCTGGGAAGTATATGGAGGGGGACAAGAAACATTTAAAATACCAAGGGTCCACTTACTCTTTATGCCAGCAGTGGCTGAACTAATAAAAGTCAAGGGTTATTGAAAATATATCTTTCTATCTGTGGTATTTTTCTGTAGCAGTTATCACCACTGGGCCTAAGGGCTTTGACAAAGGAGCTTTTTTAACATGAAAGCTGCAAGACACGAGACCCACAGCTGAAGAGTCAGAGGCCCAAGTGGTCCTTTGTAAAAAAATAAACTGGGAGGTTGTTAGGCACTTGTGTGTAGGAACCCCTTCCCCTAGGGGTCACAGATGCAACCTGCAGACTGGTTTCCTCTTTGCCAAGCACAGTGAGAAATGTGGCCACATGAGGAATTCTGCGAACAGCCATTCTGAAGCCTTCAAAACTCCTAGCCACTGGGACGATGACCCTCCAAGGAAATAAAGGCGGAGAAGTAAATAGCCTCTGAAGTAGAAAGGAGAAAATAAAATAAGAAAAAAGTTCCCGTTAAAATTTAGTGGCAATTAAATTTCTAATTTAAAACCTCCTATTTTTTTAACATGTATCTCGAAATAATATTTACAACCATGGAATAAGAGCAACCATATTATTAGTACTTCAGATGTATTCTTCATTTCTTATATGTGGATTACCTAACCTTGTGTACAAATGTGTGGAGATTATTGACTGTGTGTATGATTGTTTTTACATGTGCATGTGTATGTGTGTGTCCGTGTGTGTGTGTGTGTGTGTGTGTGTGTGTGTGTGTGTGTGAGAGAGAGAGAGAGAGAGAGAGAGAGAGAGACAGAGACAGAGAGACCACAGATGCTGGTTAGTTCTTGTCTCATGTTGTTCTCCGTACTTTTTAAAACCATGATCCCACACTAAAAAGGGAGCTCATAAATTCAGCAAGACAACCTCACCAGCAGTCTCCAGGAATTAGCCTACAAGTGTGTCGCCACGGCTAGCTTTTTACAGGTATATGCAAAAAGTCTGGCAAGTGCACTACACACTCAGGCAGCTCACATTTCTCCTTTTTATTTCTTCATGGCTTTTAAAGTGACAGACTGGTAACAAAGGGTGTATGATCAGGCTATAAGGTTAAAGCAAGCACCAGGACTGATAGGAGCAGTCATTAGACTAGACGATGGGTTGGAGGAAAATGTGTTCATCTACATGTGTGGCCTTTTCAAATAGCAATGGCTCATGGGTTTTGTTTCTTATTGTATTGAGAATTTCATGCATAAGTTCTGCACCTACAACATTTCAAATTCTCCCTGTTCCCCATCCAAATATTGCCGAGAATCCTCATTCACTCTCAACTTCATGCTTCTCTAAATCACATTCTTTCATATGTACACACACTCACATGTACACACACACACACACACACACACACGCACAAATTTATCTGGTGTTCTCATATGAGGTTAGGGCAGAACGTTTATGATTATAAAACTCACCAGGAAGCTCTTGCATTAAAAACTTTCTCTTCCTCCCTCAGCAGCCATTAACTGCCTATCGCTCTTCATAAAATCACAAAAATCAGAGAGCTTTTAAAGATTCCCCCCCCCCCGCTCCAGACTGACAAAGCACACTTTGTTTAACTCTTGTTTAGGCAGCCATATTTTTTGTGATTTTATGGGTGCAGCTTCCCTGTTATAAACAGAAGGCACCATCTCATAGCAGACATCCTAGTCCATTGGCCCTTAAAATCTTCCCTTCCATGTCTCTGTTATGTTCCCCAAACCTTAGATATAGGGGTTAAATTGTAGATTTACCAGTTGAGTTTTGGACACCCAACAGTCACTTTTTCTTTATATTTAGACAAGTTGTAGGTTTCTGTAATAGTGTCCATCTGCTGCAAAATGAAGCATTCTTGATGAGAATTGGACACTGTACTTATCTGTTGGTATATGGGTATTTAGTATAATAATAAGTATTAGGTAGTTGGGAATTCTACTGGTCTGGGAAAGTGACAATAATGGGTTCTTCTTTAGGGTATATGACCTGATTAACTTTGTGTAGTTGTCATATTTACACTACGAAGCATGAATTTTCTCCTGTTGAGCAGAGTTTGTGTACAATTAGACAGCTGCTGTTTGCTTCAAAGACACTAGTATCACTATTTTCACTGTTGGTAGGATTTGCTGTGCTGGTCATTATGTGGTTCATAGTCTAAAGTGCCCTACTACTCTCTTGTCTTTAGTTCTTGCTCTCTCCCACACACATATTTTTTCAATTAATAGATTGGAATTGCTTGGCAATGATCTCTGAGCAGTTTACTAGCTTAGGGAACTCTGTAGGAGCCCTGTGCATAACTCGTCCTCCCTTATTTCTCTTCTTTCTCTGTCATGTTTCTTCCCTCCCCTCTTTCCAGACAACAAGTCTGAAATGCAATGGTGTCTGTGCTCCCACATCTGCAGGGGAATAGATGGTAAGAAAGCAGATTGCATACACCTCAGAAGGGTGGGGTTTATTTATCACTCAAGACATTTGCTTCTAAGTAGAATCAACTTTAGTTTTTCAAGTGATTATCTTTTCTAAAAACAAATAGTGCCTCTTCCATAATCTGTGTAAACACTGCACACATTAATTAGTATTGGCAGTCAGCAAGGCTGAATTAAAACATCTCAACAGGAGGGACTTAACAGAATTCCCCATCTGAGAGGACTCTGGATCCTTGTTAAACAGGAATTCCTTTTATTGCTGCCACACGCAGGATAGCCCCATCAACCTCCCACTGCTATCAATGAAACTCTTAGAATTAGAGAGAGAGAAGCTCCCTATCTCGAAAACAAACACTTCATTGTTTAATAGTACCAGAGGCTACTATGAGGCAGTTTAATCAAATAGATAACTCCATTAAAAGTAAAGAATAATAGACATCAAACTAGAATAAAGATAATTTTATTCTTTTTTCTGTGTGATTAGAAAACATACCAGGAAGCTCTTGCATATAGAAGAGTGGTTCTTCTGTGTACTATCATATATGACTGTTTATCTGTAGATAAGTATATTTGCATCATATACAGTGTGTTAGATTTTATGAAAAACACATATATTTTCTCACTTAATGCCTGTAGTTTCCCAGTAAAGTTGTATGTATTTGTGCTTGAAAGTAATTCAACCTAGAAAAAAAAAGTGTAATGGAGACTAAAGTTAAAAGCAAGTATGAAAGATAGTGTTGCAGGATATTTGGTCACATTGTGAACCCCCAGATTGTGTTATTTACTGAAGAAACAAATTTCTTATATGGCTCATTGCTAGCACAAACCTTTTATCCATGAGGTTCATGCTTATTAAACAATTACTTATGATACATTTCAGCCCTAGCATACACCTTTTGTCCAAGAGCAAGTAACCCGCTGACAGGGGGTGAACATAAGTAAACAGAAAGGACAGTTTTAGTGGAAAAGACTAAGGATGAGGAGGAGAGGGGGAAAGAGGAGAGAAGGTGAAGGAGAAAAGGATGAAAAGGAGGAGAAGGAGAAGAAGGAGAAGAAAGAGAAGGAGGAGAAGAGAAGGAGAAGGAGAAAAGGAGGAGAAGGAGATAGAGGAGAAGGAAGAGAAGGAGAAGAGGAAGAAGACAGAGTTTTTTTGTCTTCAGAGACATCAGCTGAGTAGGAAGGTCAGCTAGGTGCTTTCTTTGCATCTCTGAGCTAGCAGGCTCTCCACCAACATCTGGTTCCTGGGTCTTGCAGATGATGCAGAAAGCAGATCCCCTACTGCATGGAGACAGCTGAAAAAGGACAGACTGTTCTTCAGACTGGCAGACTGAAATTTTGATGGTGAAATGGTCTGTTTCTGAAGTACAGATGATCAGGACTTTAATTATGAAGTATTATCGCATCAGTGGATCTTCATAAGGACATTTGTATTGTTAAATTTGTGGAACTGGTAAATATATTGTAAAAGTTAAACCATCTACAGTTTTTAGCTTAAACAGAAAGAGGAAGATATAGAGAGATTTTAACTCAGAGCGTAGATACACTGGCAAGGAATCACATCCAAACACCTTCTAGATCTGTTTGACCCAGCTGAAATGGAATACAGACATGCCTTTAGTTCCAAGAGATACTTCAATTGAAATTTGTTTCCAAAATATCTCCACCTATAACAGGTAATTTGGTTTTCAATTAGAAAAATCATTAGAAACCGAGGGGGGAGGGGGAATGATTGGGGAATAGTTGGGGGGGAGAAGAACTATGGGAACTATGGTGGGTGGGAACTGGGAAAGGGGAAAGCCTTTGAAATGTAAACATAGAATATAGAAAATAAAAATAACTAAAAAAAAAAACATATTTATTTAAAGGGATGAAATATAAGAAAAGAGTGTCAATAATAAAAGAAGTAATGTTAAAGAGGTTTATGCAACAGTGACAAGCAACATGAAGAAAAAGCAGCAACATTTATCAAAACTTTCAGAAGTGAGTGGATCTTACCTCTGTAAATTATTTCTAAAGGCACAATTCAAAGAATTATATACATATATAATCATGTTAGCATTTATTAGAAAATTGTTAATAATAATGTGACTAACAACACAGTATTTTTTAGACAGTATCAAGAAATATTTTTGACATTAAATCACTGTTAATAGAATGAAAAGAGCCACAGAAGAATAGAAAATGTTCCCAAGTCATGATCTGGAAGATTGTTTTTCAACAGAATTCACAGTATTCAGGATAGTCTTTTGCCTATCAATGGGTGGATGGTCATAATAGCAGAGTGTAAATATAAAATATAAATTTATTCTTAGTTAGGGTTTTACTGCTGTGAACAGACACCATGACCATGGCAACTCTTATAAAGAACAACATATAATTGTGGCTGGCTTACAAGTTCAGAGGCTCAGTCCACTATTAATAACACAGAAACATGGCAGTGTCCAGGCAGGCATGATGCTGGAGGAGCTGCAAGTTATACATCTTGTTCCAAGGACAAACAGAAGACTGGCTCTTATGTAGTTTGGAGGAGGGACCCCTTGCCCACCCTCAGAGACACACTTCCTCCATCAAGATCCACACCCACTCCAACAAAACTACACCTCCTACAACTGCCACTCCCTAGGCCATGCAAATTAAAACCACCACATTGTTCACAGAGATACATATATGTCATTATTAGGAAAATGAATGGAGGGGGAGATTGTTATGTTAGGTGAAATATTTCAGACTCAAAAAGGCAAGTATCACATTTACTTTCATGCATTATATTACTGGATGTGTGTGAACACTTTACAACATGAAGGTAGAATATCAGGCATTTAGAGAAGAAACTAATAGTGTGGGAAAGGGTGGAAGAAGAGAGGGTAATAGTGTAAATATGAGTGAAGTACATAGCATGCATGGGTGAAGAGATCACAGTGAACTCTGTTATTTTGTAAGGTCATGGAATAAGTAAATTATGACTAGAGAGATAGTCAAAATGTGAACTCTGGGTCAAGGAAAACCCTCTGCTATTATATGGAAGACAAAAGTAATTGAGAAAGATACTCATTATTAATCTCTACATGAACATGCATTCATGGACAAAAATACCTGCCTGCACATTCAACTGTACCAATGTGAATATGGATATTTGCACATATCATATGCATATGCACCAGAGACCAAAGGGAAAACAAAGTAACAAAGAAAAAAGTGAAAAGCAATGTGTGAAAATTTGAACAGCTCATAAAAGAAAAGAAAGAGGGAAAAAAGAAACAGGGAAGAGAGGGTAGAATATACACAAAAGTCAGATTATTGCTATTGACAGATCATAAAAGAAATTTGCAACTTGGAAGGGAAAAGGCCCAGCACCCCAACATGCAGACATAGAGCAGCTCAGGTGAACTTGCATAGAATCAGTGTTTTGCATTTGATTGTGTGTTCTGGACATACAAAGCAGGAATTTCTGGTCAAGGAGGCTACTACTATGTGCTCCTTGTCCAAAAATAAGTAAATAAATAAATAAATAAATAAATAAATAAATAAATTTTAAAAAGAACCCAGTATTAGTAGAACTATGATCATTGTCTGTGCACAAGCATTCATGGGGGAAACAACTTTACTGTTATTGTTTGGCAGGAAGTAAGTACTTACTCAAATAGTTCTCATTTTGTGTCTGGGCATAAGGCAAGGCGGTGTCTTTTTGTCCCTGGAAGATCATGTGAACTTCCAGTTTAGAACAATGTGTTATAAGTAGGAGGGCCAGTCATCAGGTACAACAGGAAGCTCTTACTAACACATCATCTTCCACGTCTATCATTTCCTGAAAAGACAAGAGAGGTGCATTGTCAGGAGTGGACAATGCCTTTTTTCACACCACTTAGGAGACACAGGAAGAAAAGATCTTTGAGTTTAAGGCCATTTCGGGAAACAGAACCTGTTCCAGGACAGCCAGTCAGGACTGTAGAGGAAAACCCTGTCTTACAATTGAACAAGCAAACAGGGCACCTTCTAACTTTGTATGTCTGAGGGATGAAAACACAAGGTGAGGCCTCTATTTTATACGCAAGCAATGTGCAACGGGCATGAGAAGTTTAAGCAATCATTTAACAAGTCATGGTGGTACAAAGCAGTAAATACAATAGATATCAATATTACTAGTATTCAACTCTAGAATATTATAGCATCGTGGAAAAGATTCAGGAAATAGTAGGAGGATCAGCTGTACCAAAAAGTGAGGGATACTATTGGGTTCTATTGGGAAGTAAAACTTGTGGAAAAACTAGAATGACCCACTAACTTCAGTTGCATCTACATGAGCTGAGGCTGGATACTAGAAGGGTGGGGCACTGCTCATGTGTTTACTGTGAATGGAAAAAAATTGTTTAGAAAAAGATTGGAGATGATCCAGGGAGTTACTGAGTAAATTTTTTAAAGCATTTTTATGCATAATAACATTTTTTGCCCATAAGGAAATATCACCAATCTAACCTCTTACTGACCTAAAATAAGATCCATATGCTTCTGTGTAGTATCTATAATCTAATTTACATATAATTGCTTCCCCTGGGGAGTATTGTTTCTTGGCTAGATAAAAGCAAGGAGTCAAGCTATTGTTTCCTGTATATTCTATTTTGTTCTGTTGTGTTGAAAATATAGTACCCAAAAGTGACTTGGGAAAGTTAAAGGTTTATTTGGCTTACCTGTTTTGACCTGACTGGATCACTGAGGTAAGTTGGGGCAGAATCTTAAGCAGAAGCAGAGGCATTAACCAAATGTGAGCACTGATTGCTATCTTGCTCTGTGGTTCAAGTTTAGTTATCTTTCTTATGTCTCCAAGGACCAAATTTTCAGATGTAATACAGACCACAGTTAATTGAGACATCCTATGTTAAACGTTGACAGAAACAAAACAAAATAACAAAACAAGAAAAACAAAACAATAAATAAATTAAAAAAAAAAACAATGACCACACAGCCTTGCCTTCAGTCCAATCTGATGGAAGCATTTTTGGAATCTGAGGCTCCCTCTTCCCAGATGACCTTAGCTTGTGGTCAGCCTTTTGATGAGAAACTAAATTGCATTAGATCTTACAAATTATTCTAGAAAAAGGTGACTGTGATGGTTTGAATAATAATATAACCCATAGTCTCATGTGAGTTGAATGTTTGGCTCATGTCTTAGTTAGGGTTTTACTGTTGTGAACAGGTACCATGACCAAGGCAACTCTTATAAGGACAACATTTAACTGGGGCTGGCTTACAGGTTCAGAGCTTCAGTCCATAATCATCAAAGCAGGAAGCATGGCAGCATCCAGGCAGGCATGGTACAGGCGGAGTTGAGAATTCTGCATCTTCATCTGAAGGCTGCTAGCAGAAAACTGACCCACCAGCTAAGGTGAGGGTCTTATAGCCCACGAGCCCAGTGATACACCTACTCTGACAGGACCACACCTACTCCAACAGCACCTCACTGCCCCTCCCTGGGCTGAGAATATGCAAATCATCACAGCCCATTAGAGAATGGGAATATTTGAAGGTGTGGCCTTGTTGGAGGAAGTGTATCACTGTGGAGGTGGGCTTTGAGATCTTATATGCTCAAAGTAAGCCTAGTGTGGCACACAGACTCCTGTTCCCTACAAATCAAGATGTAGAACTCTCAGCTCCTTCTTCAGCATCATATTTTCTTGTATGACATCCTGTTTCTCACCATGAAGACAATGCACTCAACCTCTGAACTGTAAATTAGCCCTAATTAAATGTTTTCTTTTTTTTGTTGTTGTTTTGTTTTTTTTTATTGTATATATTCTATATTTACAATTCATTTCCCTTTTTCTGGTTCCCCACCCCCAAAGGTCACACATGTCCTTTTCCCTCCCCCTGCTCCCGCATCCACCCCCTCCCTCTTTACTGTTCTTGTACTCTCCCACGATGATGTTTTGGTCCATTCTAACACCAGTGTCCACTCCTTTCTTCTTGTGAGACATCACTTGATATGTGATTTGTGTCTTTGGTGTTCCAAGCTTCTAGGCTAATATCCACTTATCAGTGACTGTATACCATGGGTATTCTTTTGAGACTGGGTCACCTCACTTAGTATGACATTGACCAGCTCCATCCATTTCTCTAAGAATTTCATGAATTCATTGTTTCTAATGGCTGAATAGTACTCCATTGTGTATATATACCACATTTTTTGTATCCATTCCTCTGTTGAGGGACATCTGGGTTCTTTCCAGCTTCTGGCTATTATATATAAAGCTGCTATGAACATAGTGGAGCATGTATCCTTATTGCATGCTGGGGAATCTTCTGGGTATATTCCCAGGAGTGGTATGGCTGGGTCCTCCGGAAGTATCATGCCCAGTTTTCTGAGGAACCGCCATACTGATTTCCAGAGTGGTTGTACCAGCTTGCATTCCCACCAGCAGTGGAGGAGTGTTCCTCTTTCTCCACATCCTCGCCAACACCTGATGTCTTCTGAGTTTTTAATCTTAGCCATTCTGACTGGTGTGAAGTGAAATCTCAGGGTTGTTTTAATTTGCATTTCCCTAATGACTAGTGATGTTGAACATTTTTAAGGTGTTTCTCAGCCATCCGAATTTCTTCAGGTGAAAAGACTCTGTTTAGCTCTGTACCCCATTTTTGGATAGGGTTATTTGGTTTTCTGGGGTCTAACCTCTTGAGTTCTTTGTATACATTGGAGATTAGCCCTCTGTCGGATGTGGGGTTGGTGAAGATTTTTTCCCAATTTGTTGGTTGCCGATTTATCCTTTTGACAGTGTCTTTTGCCTTACAGAAACTTTGTAGTTTTATGAGGTCCCATTTGTCTATTCTTGCTCTTAGAGCATAAGCAATTGGTGTTCTGTTCAGGAATTTTTCCCCTGAGCCAATGTCCTCAAGGGTCTTCCCCAGTTTCTTTTCTATTAGTTTTAGTGTGTCTGGTTTTATGTGGAGGTCTTTGATCCACTTGGAGTTGAGCTTAGTGCAAGGAGATAAGAGTGGATCAATTCTCATTCTTCTGCATGTTGACCTCCAGTTGAGCCAGCACCATCTGTTGAAAAGGCTATCTTTTTTCCACTGGATGTTTTCAGCTCCTTTGTGGAAGATCAATTGGCCATAGATGTGTGGGTTCAATTCTGGGTCTTCGATCCTATTCCATTGATCCGCTTCCCTGTCACTGAACCAATACCATGCAGTTTTTAATACCACTGCTCTGTAATATTGCTTGAGGTCCGGGATATTGATTCCCCCAGAAGTTCTTTTGCTGTTGATGATAGTTTTAGCTATCCTGGGTTTTTTGTTATTCCAGATGAATTTGAGAATTGCTTGTAAGGCTTGCAGTAGTCATGGTGCCTCTTCACAGAAATACAATCCTAGCTAGACAACAGATAGAGATATGTTCTAGCTGTTCATCTATATTAACTAACTCTTTATCAACTTAAGAAAACATATACTGATAATGAAACCTTTAATAGAGATGTTTTTATAGAAATATGACACCAAATTACTGCCCTTGCCACATCTAGTTTTATATACTAAGAGTAGTAAAATAATCACAGAATTTTACAATCTCACGTATTCTCAACTACTTTATAATATATTGATGAGCTTGAGACCAAATATCTTAGTTTCCTAATAAAGAATGATAAAACATAGACTGTAAATAGGAAAATTAAAGGAATACAGCTTAATAGAATACCTGTGTAAAATATACAAGTAGAGAAATTATCATTTAAAGCAAGTATCGATGTCCCAATTTAGATGTATATTTGTCTATAGTGGGTGAATACCACTGGTACTCAGATTTAAGTCTGGTAAAATTCTATTTGCTCCATTGAAAATGCCTGTTCTTGAGAACCAAACCCAAGGAATCACAAACCTAAAACTTGGGTAAATAGTCCACAGAATAAGTTACAAGCAGAAGTGTGTTTAGATAAAAAGCCATGGGCACTAGAACACTAGTGCACTATTTTTAGGAACTCTGTCAAATGAGTTTTCATTCGTTTGAATGTATTGCCAAGGATAAACTGCGAGATAAGTTCCAAGGGGGAGAGTACTGGTGACTGAGCTGTGTCCTTGGGTTTTCATTGCTCAGCTGGGAGAAAACAGCTACCAGAGAGGTCTGCAGCTTTCCTCTGCTACAGCATTCAGAATGTCAGCCATAGATCACCTGTGACAAGTATTTAATTCCTTGCCTCGCCAGGGACAATGTGCAACCTTCTGCCAGAGCTGAGGTGTTTTGTTTCATTTTGAAGCTGCCAACAATAGTTGTCTTTTTGGCCTTGCAGTAAGCTCTTATTCCATGTAGTATTACCGACCATCTCCAACCAGCTCTAAAAATAATCCCTGCTACATTGGATTTTTATGTAAATCGTTATCAAGTCCATGACACACATGAGTCTTACTATCATAATAATGGCTTCTTTTGTTTTGTTTTGTTTTGTTTTGTTTTGTTTTGTTTTGTTTTGTTTCTACTAGAAAGCCACAGACAGCATGTACCTTTGCTCTTGCAAACAGGACAAAACATTAGAAAGATATAATAAGAGAGGAAGGACAAATGTATTTTGTTTATCGGGATTCTGGTGAGGATAAAACATAAATTTGAACAATAACAGGCAAGAAGTTGTTGGTGGTGATAGGTGAAATACACAAATTGTATCCTAGTTATATGAGGGACATTTAGGAATTAAGTGATATTCTCTACTAGTCTGAGAAGACCATGTAACGAGTCAAAGGAAGCCTTGCTTCACTTTTTCCAGACCACTTACAGAGCAGGATTCCTCTACCTAGACCATGGCCTGGTCTCAGAGTCATATAGACTGCTTCTCCATTGTCTCCTAATTGTGTCCATGTTGACTGAATTTGAATCTCTAGTGTAATGCTTAATAAAATAATATCTAAAGCATTGATTCATTTCAATATTTATAAATTGGCAAATAGAATGGTGGTATGTGCTATGCCCTCTGTTGCTGGAAATGTATTGACATCATGTTTAAGACATATGCAGACAGCAAAGTTATTGAATCAAATATTTTATTTGGGGGTGAATTAGATGTTTGAGGCATGGAAAAACTTGACATTTAATAGTCTATCTTGCATATAGACTGAGAAAATAAAATGATGAAATGTTTTCAACTCGGAAAAAAAGGTTCATTTGCAGAAATTAATAGCTTTTTTAAATAAGTTGTTCTTGACATTTGTAAAATAATTGCATGGTCAAGGGAAAATATGATAGAAGATTATGTGGCTGAATGTTAAAGATGTGAACTGTCTATGCAAGTGCAACTGATATTGCTCATAAAAGAAAATTGCTAGTTTTCACATCACTGTAACAATTTTGATTTAAATGATCACCAACCTGGAGGACATTTCTCCAAATATTTCAGCGTGCTAGGTTGCTGCTATTGTGAGACAAGGAGTTTTGGTTTTTGATTGTGAATGCATGCTTTCATAAACTATCCAGTTTGGTTTCACCATTTAAATATTTGCAATTATACTAGCATTTTAACCTGAATTTGTATTTTTAGATATAAAATTACTGTTTCTTTAATTTCATGTTCACATTAGTTCATTGTGCATTGTTTCTTCCTTACGCATTGAATTGCCTGTGGGCTTATGCAAAGCTTCAGTAAACTGCATATAATAAACTGCTTGGGAAATTTGCCACAATTCTGGTGACAGCCAATTTCCAATGTATTTTCTCTGTTAAAGAGAGTTGTGATGTGAAGAGACATATTTTGTATCTATTAGGCATTGACTGTACCCCTGACCTAACCATGCCACTAAGATACATGCTGGAAAATATTATGGGATTTGTAATAATGTTTTTAAATGGAACATATCCTCATGGGACAGATTTTATGTGTGCTGTAGATATTGGGAAGAAAAGCATCCAGGGGCATATTACTCAAAGTGAAGCTGTCGCTGGGTAATAGAGTACTACAGTATTTGGGTGAAATGATACAGCTAGACTTATTTCATTTTCCAGTGGGGACCTTTTAAGCTGACACGCTCTCAAAAATCTGTACATTTTCTAAGCAGGGAGAAAAGAAGCAAGGCTGATAAAATCATAAATCGTTTTCCCATCACTGCTGAAACTCTAATTTTCTTGCTTATTGCTTGAGTTGATAAAACAAATAAAAGAAGGAAACTCACAGAGAGATTTCTTTAATATGCAAAATGAATTTCAATGTACTCTCCTGCTGATGTTTTTATGGAAACCCTCACTTCACGGTAGATATGGAATGTAGAAATCTGCATTTAGATAGAAATATTATAAAATGCATAGTATGGTACAAAGTCCATCTCTTAATGGGGATGGCAAAGTGCAGCATTATACGGTTGACTGAGAAGACAGCATGCATATAGGTTTTCATGTCTTTGATAACCAAGTGACTGGGTTATAAGAGGCCTAGATTATTTTGAATCAAAATATTGATGAGGAAAAATCATATCAGATGAGTGAAATCTTCTCCAAGTAAAAGTTTTGCTTATGACACACAAATTTTCTAAATTTTTTCCCCAAATTCTTTTTGTGAAAAAGATCTGTTCTGTTGCGTAGCAGCATTCCATTGTACAGAAAAATTACACAGTACCTAATTGTTACAGGTTAGCAACAGAACTCAGAAATATTTGATTTGATTACCATGACTGTGTTGTTCATGAAAGTTCAGGAATTTCATAGTCCTTCTATAGCACAGATGTGGCAATTCTACACGTAAAGATAAAGTTACCTCTTGCCTATTGTTCTTGAGGTTGAGAGGAAGAGCAGATGAGTTGACATTTCTGTAGCTCTGTGGCCATTTAAATTCTTAAAAGGACATTTCTTTAGGCTCTTTGTAGAATTTAGTGCTACTGAGCATTTGTAAGATAACTACTAAAATGAAAAAGTAACTAGTGTTATGCAGACAAGTTATTGAAAATAATAATTTATTAATAGTAATTATTGGTGTGAGATTTAAATTCTTAAAAGGACATTTCTTTAGGCTCTTTGTAGAATTTAGTGCTACTGAGCATTTGTAAGATAACTACTAAAATGAAAAAGTAACTAGTGTTATGCAGACAAGTTATTGAAAATAATAATTTATTAATAGTAATTATTGGTGTGAGATATAAACATTTAAGATATTTCATAAGAAAATCATTTCTAAAAATAATATACTATTTTACTTATGTATAGCCACATAGTGCATAGGAGAAATTAACTGACAAAAGTGTGATTAGTGGAACTTGCTCCATGTTATCTTCTTTGTTATTAAATTTGTTTTGAGAATTTTATACTTAGTACTGTGTTGATATCATTTCCATTACTACCTCTCCCCCTTCCAATACCTTTCACGTTCCTCCCAATTCCATTTTAATTGTATAGTTTCTTCTTTAATTATTATTGTTATACATACATACATATATATACAAATACATAAAATAACACATACATAGACATAAACATGCATATACATATACATGATTATATATCATATATTTAAATATTATATACACATATATAATAAATAAAATAATTTATATGTATAATTATATATTATGTATAATTGTATGTTATATATCAGATATAGATATCATATAATAAATGTAATAAATTACAGTAAATATCAAAGAGAATAATATAATAGGAGGATACATTGAAAGAAAGTAAACATTAGTTGGAAAAATTATATAAATGGAAGAATTTCTAGATTTCTCTAAACTCCTGAAGGAAAACAAAGAAGAGATCCATGATTTAAACAGACACAAAACAAGATTTATATGTGTGTATGTATGTATATGATATATATGTATAAAATATATCTGTGTAGAATAAATATGTATAGAATATATATGTATAGGATATATTTATATGTATAGGATACATGTATATGTATATATGTGTGTATGTGCATATGTATATGATGTTGATTGTGTGATAATATATGTATATGACATATATGTATATGCAATATGTATGTGTATCTATATGTGTATGTAATCAACCCTTTAAGCACTATTAGTGTTGTATGTATGTACATGTGTTTGGAGCTGACCACTTGCAATTGAATAGTATTTCAGGGATCTTGTCACCCTTTGACAAGGTGAGTCTCTCTCTCTCTCTCTCTCTCTCTCTCTCATAAACACACACACAAATACACACACACACACACACACATTTACCACTTATTGCTTGTAGCTGTTCATTTATAGTTGAAATTTTACATCAGCTTACCAGCTGGTGAGGCCATTATTCAGACATTTTTTTGCTTGTAAAATCATATTGTTGATATTCAATTAGTGTAATATTCCTAATGTCTAGGATGTCTAGATGATACAATACAATCTCACAGCAACTTTTTCTGATTGCCTGGTCTTTACAATCTTTCTACTCCCACTTTTAAAGTTCCCTGAACCTTCTGTATAGCATTGCTTTGTAAAATACTAATTGGCCTTGGACTTTCACAGCCATTTATCCTCTATGTTTTGATTTTTTTTAACAGTTTTGAATCTGTAGCAACTCCTGTATTTTGGGATAAAACACTTATTTGGTGAATGATGACAGCTACACTTGTCTTTGGTTAAAAGGAAAAGTATTTTCAATACTATTAGAAACTATATTGATTTAGGAATGCAGTAATAATTGTTATCCTCTAGACTTTTATATCTCTAGGCATGATTGTTAGCTAGACTTATTTACCACATATTAAATAGGCATTACAATAATATCAAAGAAGCTTAATAATGTTATATGAGGATGCATTAAAAGAATGTACTCATTAGTTGGAAAAAGTAAAGCAAATGGAAGAAGTTCTAGGCTTATCCCAACTGCCAAAGTTAAACAATGAAGAGATCAATGACTAAAAAGCCATAAAACTTTGCTCTCTGCAGGAGTGGATGAATTTCAGAAATTTACCAGATTTTAAAAGAAATGCAACCAATATGTCTCAAGTTATTCCAAAAAAATATGTAGAAGGATCATTCCCAAACTCCTTGTAAGAAGACACTATTTTCTAATACCGAAGTCAACTAAGAACAGAACAAAGAGAACTAGTAACTAATAACCATGTTTAGATGCAAAACTACTAAATGAAATACTTTTAAAAATGAGTTTATATTTTTCCTAATCCAACCAAAGGGGTCACCAGCTTCTGTCTATTGGTTGGGTGTAGTGTCTGCATCTGACTCTTGCAGCTGCTTCTTGGGTCTTTCGGAGGGCGGTCATGACAGGGCACTTTTTGTGGGTACACAGCAGCATCAGTAATAATGTCAGGCCTTGGAACCTCCTCTTGAGCTGGATCCCAATTTGGGCCTGTCATTGGACCTCCTTTTCCTCAGGCTTTTCTCCATTTTTATCCCTGCAGTTGTTTCAGACAGAATAAATTGTGGGTCAGAGTTTTTGACTGTTTGATAACCACCCCAGATGGTGACCTTATAGGAAAACCAGAAGTCTCAACTAACCTGAACCCCTGAGATCTCTCAGACACTGAGCCATCAAACAGGCAAAATACAGCAGCTGATATGAGACCCACAACACATATACATCAGAAGATTGGAGGGTCTCAACTCAGTCAGAGAAGATGCACCTAACCCTCAAGAGACTTGAGAGTATGGAGACAGAGAATATGGAGGTCTGGTGGGGTGCGGTTGGGGGAAGGGTGTAGACAGAGGGAGAAGGAGGTATGAGATGTAGAACAGTCAGAGGATGGACCAGGAGGGGGATAATGTCTGGATGGTAAAAATAGATTAAATAATATATTTTTAAAATTTAAAAATATGAGTCCAAGTACATATAAGAAAGATCATCCGCCATAATCAACTTTCATTATACTGAAGATATGGTGATGGTTCAATATAAATAAGTTGAAAATTACAATAACTCATATACCTGTACATAAGGAAAACCATACATAATCTCAATATATGCAAAAAAGTCTTTGTCAAAGTCCAGCATGTTTTCATGATAATGTTCCTAATGAGAATAGAATATTGAGAACACAGTTCAACATAATAAAGGCTACTTATGACTTATTCACACCCAAATCATCCTAAAAGGAGAAAATATTGAAGCTGATTCATAATGGGGAAAGAGACAAGGCTGTCCACTGTTCCTACTTATATTCAATGCAGTGTTTTAAGATATAATTGGAGCAATTAGACAATAGAAGGAATTAACAAAATAAAAAGAAAAAAAGCAGTCAAATTATCTCTATTTGTAGAAGATATAATATAAACAAGAGAACAAATGTGTTCCATCACAAAACTTCAAGAGTCAACAGTCAAAACTTTCACCAAAGTAACAGGATATAAAACCAACCTACAAAAATCACCAATAACAAAAATTATTGTGGCTCATAACAGTTTTCAAACAAAGAAAATGACTAAGTAATATAAAATGACTAAGTAAAATGTTTACAGCATCCTTAATGTAGTAATAGAAACTAAAAGCATCTTGAGATTTGATCTTATGCCAGTAAGAATGAATAAGCTCAAGGAAAGTACTGAGGAGCAATGCTGGTGAGGTTGTGAAAAATGAGGAAACCTCATTGATGGTTGGTGGGATTAGGAACTGGTACAGTCACTCTGGAAGACAGTGTGATTTCAACATGCTAAAAATGGAGCTAACAGATGGACGATATTTCTAGTCCCATTCATTTGCCTGCAAATCTCATGAAGTTATTGCTTTTAATAGCTGAGCAGTACTCCTTTGTGGAAATGTACTACATTTTCTCTATATATATATTCTTCCACTGAGGGATATCTGAATTGTTTCCAGGTTCTGTCTAATATAAATAAGGGTGCTGTGAACACAGTGGAGCATGTGTCCTTGTTATATGTGGGAGCAGCTTTTGTATATACAGTCACAAAAGGGCACACATGGTATGCACTTACTGATAAGTAGACATGAGCCCCAAAGCTCGGAATACCCACAATACAACTCACAGACCATATGAAACACAAAAAAGAAGAAAAACCAAAGTGTGGATGCTTCAATTCTATCTAGAAGGGGAAACAAAATAATCATAGGAAGTATAAGGAAGGATCTGGGAGGGAGAAGGGAAGGGAGAGATAGTGGGCCAGAATCAGGCATGGGAGGAAATAGGATAGAAGCACAGAGGGTCAGGAAATTGAACAGAGGTGTATAGCAGTGGGAGATGGGCAACTGAGGTTGCCACTAGGAAGTTCCAGATGCCAGAGAAGTGAGAGGTGCCCAGGACCCAGTGGGGATTACATTAGCTAAAATAACCGAATGAAGGGGAAAGAAAATCTATAGAGATGATATCCAGTGGATAGACACTATCTCTGGTTGAGGGATAGGACCACCCACCCACCTCAAAGGTATTAACCCAGAATCATTCCTGTCTAAAGGAATAATTTTGTAGACCAGAATTACTTGATTTTTATCCTATGTCCATAAGCCTTCTAGTTCCAGATTCTCAGGAATGGGTTCCATTTCATAAAATGAGTCTTAACTCCTATTGTCTCTTACTGGTGGATCCGCACTCTGAATGGTTAGATTTTAGTATAATTTGGTATTACAGCGAAAGGTATGAAAATAGAAAGGGACCACAATGGAGAAGTAGAATTCGTGTTCTCTTCTGAACTTATGGAGTGGTCTAGGTCAATCATGACCAAAGAGAAAATCAACAGAATCACATAGCATTGCTATGGGCTCATGTTTTATATCACATATTTTAAATTCATTTTCTCTAACAGTCCCAAAAAACAGACAGGCCTTGCTATAGTCATTGTTTTGTTAATTAGTAGTGCCTGGACATTGACTGTTGAGACGATAGCGAGTGAAGCATTTTGTACATGCTCCATGACTCCCACTCCCTATGCTTAGTGAGTTCACTCTAGATGAATTACAAAATATATCCTTCCACAAGTACTTCTGCCTGGGGATGTACCTTTGCTAATTGCTACTTCTCTGTAATGTTCTCAATGTGAAGTTTCATGTTCAGGCCTGACTGGATTTACTAATGTTGACAGTTATTGACTTCAAGACCAGCTCCTTCTTAGATTATAAATATTTTTCTTTACTTGTCTGGCTTAGACCTTTTTTCTGTTTTCATTTTCTAATAAGGAAAATACTACATGGTATGTTTTATCCCTCTGCTTATTTCATTATGGTAGCAATAGCAATGGAGTACTTATTTATGAAATATCCAATATTGGAAAGAAATATTTGAAAACGTTCTAGTATTAAAGATACCCCTAAACTTTACTAAATCTACTAGTTTCTCTTACTTAGATATTAATATAACTAAGAAGTTCATCAGTATTACAAAAATCACATCACAATAAATTGTAGTTAATGGGAGAAAAGAATTATAACATTAATGAGTACTCATGAAATACATTATAAAATTAAGTGATAAAATATTCTCAAAAGTCATTGCCTGCATTAGTTCTCTTAGGCACACTTCATGGAATAAAGTATGACATCATCAATATATGTAACCAGAAAAATATAAAATTTGAAAAATGGCAGGTAGACTAGAGGTATTGTGACTGGCAATTATCACTGCACACCTCAGCTTTCTCTTTAAAATATTCAAGATCTACTCTGACTGCTCAGTGTTCTATTCGGCCTTTTTATTACTGACCACATGCATGCCAAATACAACCTTACTCTATGAATGGAATTTTGTCTACACCAATTTTCATTATCTGACATTATTATAAGCATCTGAGTTAGCATGTATTCCTTCAGTGCTGGTATTTAAATCACAACGGTCTTTAACTATAATTGAATATTATTTCCTAAGAAAGAAAATGTTTCATTGTACTTTCTTTCTGTGCAGAAATTTATTAATAATTGGTACTGAGGTGGATTAATGACTGATCCTTTTCCAAGCTAATATTGGCAAGCTGTAGCCAGAATCCTGCATTTCTTGCTATCTATCTTTGCTCTCAGGCATATTGAATGCAGACAAACTTGCTTTCCTTTCCTCTGTTTAATGGGCTGGAAGGTATTGACCCAGACCTGTAGCCTGTTCATTTATATGATTGATGTAGTTCTACTGAAATAGTATAGATTCTGAAAGCAGTTTTTGTTGCTTTTGAAAATAAATTTAAAATAGATATGACATATCATTAATCCATCAGTTCATATTTCTGATTTTAAGGACATAGCAAAAATCCCTAATAGTGAGAAATAACATTTGTCTATCCAGTACAATTCTATACTCAAGAAGAGAATGAAATTATAGATTTTAAATATAGATACTTATTTTATTGGAAAAACTGAGATTGACTAGCACATATCAGATGTATTCGTAATCCATAACAAATGTATGGATGTGTCCTGATAAGTTTAGCATGGATATTAGCCAATCTTTTAAAATCCCCACTTTAATCCACTGAAGGTTCTATCTTATAATCAAAAGGAACCATAAGTATCTTCTTTTTATTATGTTATAAGCACCACAGGTATGCTACTAAATCTATTCTTTAAATTATGATGCTGCTTGCTCTATGTGTGATGTATTGAAGTCTAAAAGACGCTGAAGGAAAAAAGACAAGCAAGAAGGCTATTACACTGTTCCAGGTGAGAGGTGGAGAGAGCTGCTGAGAAATGGGAGATATTGACCAGGGCCAGCTCTGCAGGAACAGAATGGATTGGACAAAAGAGAGCTTGAAGTAATGAGACTAGTGCCCACAAAAGTAAATGGTTATTTGCACAAGAGTTTATGAGACATGGGGCAAGCGCAGCAGTTAGAAGGGAAAGTTAAGGGGAGGAAAGGGAATGTTAGAAATAACTCTTATCATACCCGTTTAGCTTGCAGAAAGAAAAATGAAACTTATTTGAGGTATCTCCAGATGTTGCCAGTATCTTTCTGTTACTTTGAATGAGAGAGACATTTTTTTTTGTCTATTGTCTGCAACCAGATGCAAGTACGAATCATGCATCAATGTTTGTGGTCTCTGACTCCGTGCAGAAATTAAAAGCAAAGCTGTTTACAGTATGTTTTCTGCCTTGAAAGAGGGAATGCATTACAATCAAGGAGACATTCACCTACAAGAAAAATCTCAAAATTATTTCTCTACTACATATGTAACTTCTCACCAAGTAATTAGCCACAAATAACAGAAGAAAGCAATTTCATCAGAGTGTATTACAGGAAACATAGAACATGAAATCACTGTACTCATCATTTCACTAAATCCCTCCATTTCCAAGTGCCGTCAATATTTGGCAAAGAAAAGAAAGAAAATTTCTCTACGAGTTCCTTTAACAGGATAAGAAATTGTGATGGTGAATAGGAATCATACACTGAGGGATCATCTTTACTCAAATCCCCCAATTCCTCTTCAACTTTAGAATGGTTATTTTGTTCTAAACCTGTTGAAAGTAACTTATGGCTAAAACTCTTTTCTTCAAGAGAGTAGAATTATAGAATTTTTTGACAAATACATCAAATGAGAAACCTGTACTCTTTCACTATTCTTAAGTACTTAAGAGCCTGGCCTCTTGTGAGCACTGATATCCTAAAGCCCTCACTGTGCACCTTCTTCAGTTGAACTAATATGACCGAAAGCAGCATCAGTTCGAGCTAATGTGTACATGCCTATGACATAAAGCTCCTATCCTTAGGATGCTACACACCACACCACAGTGTTTGTTCTTCTGGTCCATGCAATCTTTAGAAGGTTAGATGTTCAGATGACAATTTTCATTAGAAATCCATATTTATTTTGAACAAAAATCTGTTTCTATAATTTAGAGATGAAACAATGAAAATCAATATTAAAGGTCAATACTATTTTTCCAAATGTAAAGTTATGTCTTATACTCTTAATACTCCATAGATTTACAAAGAAAACTCTGTTTTCCCTGAGTAAGCATAGTGATTCACAAAGCAGAACCTAGTAGTATGCAAATCTGAATCCTCAGATGTCTACTAAAGACACAGTGATTAATCTCTTATAAAGAGATTGCCTATAAATAGTGGCAAGTGCTTGTAGTTTTTAATTGCAATACATGATGTCTAGGAATTCGGATGATCAGAATGGAAACATCAAATATATTTACCGGTGTCTTTTCCATTTTGGCAATGCCATGGTTTAGTTAGAATATAATTATTTTCAGTATTGCTTATAGAATATAAATTGAGCATCTGAACAAAACTTGTATTTGATTTTAAAACTGTAAATCACAAGGGGAAAATATTTTAAATTATTATAGGTCATTCACCAAAATGGCAATCGAGCCCTTGATTATCTATATTATTTTTTGCAGAATTTTATTTTTAATATTAATTTCTTGATATCCTAAAAATATTACTAGATTGTGAAAAAACTATTATATTTAGTTAGATTACTAACTAACTCTAACTAAAGACATGTATAGACATACATCTAAAAGAACTGTCACAAAAAGAGCTGTGAGACTAAGGACAAATGCTGTAAGATTCAGTGAGAAAAGAATTTGTATAGATAAATCACACATTATACTGCTTAACTGCTGATGACTTGAATTCTTTTGCTATGCCTTTTTGGATGTCTTGTTTATTAGACTGGGTTTTAAAATATTTTTACAAGTTTATGGAATTGGGAGCTTGGAAAAATATTTTTAAAAAAGAGAAAAGAAAAGAAAAGAAATTGTAGGTATCATCAGAACTTCAAATATTATCTCACAATTACAGCTAACTGTTCTATTCTTTTTTCTTATTACATGTTTGGCATGCTAAAAATCTATTATTAATATTTTATTAACATAAATTTTCTCTTATTTCTAATGCATTTTTCTTCACTTTCCTTTCAAAAATTTCTGATTATACTAGCTAGAAATATCCTTTATATTTTATATATTTCATTTATTTTTAATAAAGGGTTGTATTTTCACAGTGGAGAAAATATTTTTAATGCAGCTTAAAATGTAAATTGAGAAAACTGGATAAACTAACTGATGTGCACTTAAGCACTTGTCACCTATTTAGAATCCACTCAAATGTGGATGCTAACTCCATATCTTTAGGTTTGTGTTTAACTTAAAGTACCTATAGCAGCCAGGACTAGAAGGGGGCCTTTGTCAAACAAGGCAAAAAAAAAAAAAGAACTTAAGTGTGAGGAGCCTTGGCGAACAGTGCATGCACAGAGCCTCAGCCACATATCTCCTGCTGAACAGCGCATGCGCAGAGTCATTCACTTACATAGCACACCTCCCATCCAATCAGGTCCTGACACGGTGCTTAGCGAGCCACCAGTGGGCAGTTAAGGAACTGCTTTTGGGCAGTTCGGGGGTCCTGATCGAAGCATCAAGGAAGTCCTGAATAAATGGCTGAAGAGAAGAACCTGGTCATGTCCTGTCCTTCTTCACAGGTCGATGTTGGGCGCAACACTTAAGAGTGTGGAATAGTAGAATACAGGTAGTATGAAATAGGAAAAGGAAGTAATGGTAAATGATTTAAGTGGATAGTAGGTAGAAGGCTAGGAAAGAGGATTGGAGAGGATTGGGTGTGGAGGAATACTTAACATATATATATATATATATATATATATATATATATATGTTAACATATATATATACACACACACATATATATCATATGTATTCATATAATAAAGGTTAATTGGAATTGGAGGCAATACTGCACAGGAGACAATGATTCTCCAGATGCCGTAAGTTGCCAAATAAAAATCTTAGTTACAGGATAGAAGATATCTTCCTAACTATTGATCGGAGGTATCCCAAAGCCCTCCAAAACAATATAGGCGCTTGTTATTGCTCTTGCTTGACCACCAGAACATCACATAAAGACTCTATTACTGACAACACCTTATGGGTTGATCAAAGAACAGGAAGAAATAAAGCTTTTACTGACCAGGGGTTCAGGCTAGATCTCAGAGTAACAGAAGATGTTATACAAGCTATTGAAGGAGAAAAAAAGCCCTAATATATTTACCCACTTTGAATTCTATGCATTTCCATCCCTGGTCAAATAAAACATTCCCATGAATAAAGTAGGGGCACAAGTGTTATGGGTCAACCAATGACTTTCAGTTTGGATTTAAGATCTACTCCACAGAAAGCCTTACATATGCTGTATATATTATGAGTGGAGTGTGCATAAGCTCCTGAGGTGAATCTGCTGCTCTTATTTGGCTTAATGAACTTAATATCAAACTATTTTTGACAATGCCCTTGCCTTACAGAAACTTTGTAATTTTATGAAGTCCCATTTGTCAATTCTTGATCTTAGAGCATAAGCTATTGGTGTTCTGTTCAGGAATTTTCCCCCTGAGCCAATGTCCTCAAGGGTCTTCCCCAGTTTCTTTTCTATTAGTTTCAGTGTGTCTGTTTTTATGTGGAGGTCCTTGATCCACTTGGAGTTGAGCTTAGTACAAGGAGATAAGAGTGGATCAATTCTCATTCTTCTGCATGCTGGCCTCCAGTTCAGCCAGCACCATTTGTTGAAAAGGCTATCTTTTTTCCACTGGATGTCTTCAGCTCCTTTGTCGAAGATCAATTGGCCATAGATATGTGAGTTCAATTCTGGGTCTTCAATCCTGTTCCATTGATCCACATCCTTGTCACTGTACCAATACCATGCAGTTTTTAACACTACTGCTCTGTAGTATTGCTTGAGGTCTGGGATACTGATACCCCCAGAAGTTCTTTTACTGTTGATAATAGTTTTAACTATCCTGGGTTTTTGGTTATTCCAGAAGAATTTGAGAATTGCTCTTTCTAACTCTATGAAGAACTGAGTTGGGATTTTGATGGGGATTGTGTTGAATCTGTATATTGATTTTGGCAAGATTGCCATTTTAACTATATTAATCCTGCTAACCCACAAGCATGGAAGATTTTTCCATTTTCTGAGTTCTTTCATTTTCTTCTTCAGAGAGCCAAAGTAAAGGACAAATCGGAAACCAACAAATTGGGAAAAGATCTTCACCAACCCTACATCTGACAGAGGGCTAATATCTAGTGTACACAAAGAACTCAAGAATGTAGACCCAAGAAAAGCAAATAACCCTATCAAAAAATGGGGTACAGAGCTAAACAAAGACTTTTCACCTGAAGAACTTCAGATGGCTGAGAAGCACCTTAAAAATGTTCAACATCATTAGTCATTAGGGAAATGCAAATCAAAACAACCCTGAGATTTCACCTTACACCAGTCAGAATGGCTAAGATTAAAAACTCAGGAAATAGCAGGTGTTGGCAAGGATGTGGAGAAAGAGGAACACTCCACTGCTGGTGGGATTGCAAGCTGGTACAACCACTCTGGAAATCAGTCTGGTGGTTCCTCAGAAAACTAGACATGATACTTCTGGAGGACCCTGCTATACCACTTCTGGGCATATACCCAGAAGATTCCCCAGCATGCAATAAGGATACATGCTCCTCTATGTTCATAGCAGCCTCATTTATAATAGCCAGAAGCTGAAAAGAACCCAGATGTCCCTCAATGGAGGAATGGATACAAAAACTGTGGTATATATACACAATGGAGTACTATTCAGCCATTAGAAACAATGAATTCATGAAATTCTTAGACAAATGGATAGATCTGGAGAACATCATACTAAGTGGTGTAACCCAGTCTCAAAAGAATACTCATGCTATGCACTCACTGATAAGTGGATATTGGCCTAGAATCTTTGAACACCAAAGACACAATCCACATACCAAATGATGTCCTACAAGAAGAAAGGAGTGGACCCTGGTTCTGGAAAGGTTCAATGCACCAGTGTAGGGGAATACCAGAACAGGGAAGTGGGAAGGGGTAGATGGGCGAACAGGGGGAGTGAAAAGGGCATATGGGACCTTTAGGGCAGGGAACCAGGAAAATGGAAATGAAATGTATATAAAGAATATATCCAATAAAAAAGAAAGTCTGAGGGCCTGAAAAATATCAAACTACTTTTCAAATATGTATTTCTATACCATAGATTAGTGTAACTTGCAGGCCTCAACTGTAAAGCTGTGTGTAGTATACAGTGGTTCATGCAGAAACTCCCAAATGATCCAAGTGTAAAAAATAAGTGTCTGTGAAATGCTCATCCATAAATTGACCATCTATATAACACCCTTACCTCCAAGGCTCATCAGCAAAGTGATACTGTAAAAATTATTAGGGCCAGGGTTTGGGGGAATTGGTGAGGAGCATATCAGAATCTGCTGGGTGATACGAATGCTGTATTTCTAATCTTGCAGATGTTACTGTTGCCTGAACAAGTCCTACACAAGAACAAACCAATCAACGTTTCAGTATAAAAGAGGGAGAGACTCATGAGCTGATAAGTTATTGACAGTTTATGTCTGCTAGATGATAGTCAGTTGTCTTCAAAGATGTTACCCTGGTAGGTCAATCATGCTCCAAAGAGACCCTATACCAAGGCATTTATGGGCAGCATACATTGAACTCACTTGATTATTGACAAAAATAAAGAGAATATTAAGTTTGTAAGAAGGAGCCATGTGAATCTGCAAGAATTTAAGAGGAGGGGTGTGAAGTAAGTAAAGAATAATCATGCTATAGTTCAGAGATCCAGAGAGGTTAAGAATCAAAGGGAGCTTAAAGGGAATTATGATGCATGATCTCCTTTGGTAGGGGAAGTAAAACAGAGTTTGCAGAGATTGGGGGTGGGTGGGGATGGAAACAAAAGGGATGAAGGTCAAAGGCGAGAGTCAGAGAGAGGAGAGCGGGTAGAGAGAACTGGGAGAGAGAGAGAACTGGAAGAGACGATAGAGAGATGATTAAAATCACTGAAATCAGAGAATATGTCAGGCAAGTTAGAAACCTAGTACAATGGAAATTCCCAAGAACATATGAAGGTGACCTTGGCTAATGGGAGCTATAGAGCCTGAATTAGTCATCTTCTGTAACCAGGCAAGGCTTCCAATGGAGGAACCGGGATACCAACCCAACTATAAAACATTCAGCCTACAATTTGTCCTGCTGAATGATGTGTTAGGAGTAAATGTGGCACAGAACTTAGGGAGTGGTCCAACAGTGACTGGTCCAGCTTGAGATCCCTGCCATTAGAGGGCGCCTAAGCCTGACTCTGAATGAAGGGCTAGGAAACACAGACTGGATATCTCAGAGACCTAGTATAAAAAAAGTCAATGGAATGATATTCTGATATACTCATAGACAAAAGTATAATGTAACCCCCATCAAAGAAGCTTCTCCAGTAACTGATGGGAACAGAAACCCACAACCAAATACCAGGCAACTCTAGGGAATCCTGTGGCAGAGGGAAGGAAGGATTGTAGGAGCCAAAGGAGTCAAAGGCACCCTAAGTAAACCTACAGAAGCAACTAACCAAGTTTCATAGGGGCTTATAGAGGTAGAACTGACAATGAGGGAGTCTGGACAGGTTTGACCTTGGTCCATTGCTTATATAGTTTGTTGTATATATATGTTGCTTGATATTTTAGTGGGACTCCTAACAGTGAAAACAGGAGGGTGTCTATGACACTATTATCTCCTTCTGGGACATTGTTATCATCTACTGGGTTGCCTCATCCAGACTTAAACTGAGGGGATGTGCCAAGTGTGATTGTAAGTTGATATGCTATATTTGGTTGACATCTCTTTGAGGTCTTCCCTTTTCTGAGGAGAAAAAGAGGAGGAACGGATCTGGTGGAGAGGGGGTGGGCTGTGAGCAGAGGAGAAAGGGGAAACTGAGGTTGGGATGTAATACATGAAAAATTTAAAATAAAAATTTACCATATTCATGTACAAATTTCTCAAAGATTCAATAAAATATTGAATGAAAATATATTATCACCTGAGATTTTGATCTTAGCCATTCTGATTGGTATAAGGTGGAATCTCAGTGTCATTTTGATTTGTATTTCTCTGATCACTGAGTACTTTGAACATTTCTTTAGATGCTTCTTAGCCATTCGAGATTCCTATGTTGTAAATTCTCAGTTTAGTTCTATACCCCAGTTTTTGATTGGGTTGTTTGATTTTTTGGTCATTAGCTTCTTGAGTTCTCTATGTATTTTGGATATTAGCCCACTATTGGATGTGGGGTTAGTAAAGATTCTTTTCCTAATCATTAGGTTGCTGATTTTTCCTTCTAACTATATCCTTTGGCTTACAGAGACTTGCCAGTTTCATAAAGTCCCATTTATCAATTTATCAGTTCTCTTCTATTGGATTCAGTGTATCTGGTTTTATGTTCAGGTCTTGGTCTACATGGGCTTGAGCTTTGTGCCAGGTGACAAATATGGGTCTATTTTCATTTTTCTACATATAGACAGCCAGTTAGCCAGCATCATTTAATGAAGATGCTTTCTTTTTTCCATCTTATATTTTTGGCATCTTTGTCAAAGATCAGGTGTCTGTAGGTGTGTGGTTTTTATATCTGGGTCTTCAATTCTGTTCCATTGATCAACGTGTCTGTCTCTGTACCAATACCATGTAGTTTTAATTACTATTGCTCTGCAGTAAAGCTTGAGGTCAGAGATGGTGATTCCCCCTGCTGTTCTTTTATTTTGAAGAATTGTTTTCACTATTCTGGGTTTTTTGCCTTTCCAGTTGAATTTGAGCATTGCTCTTTTCATGTCTTTGAAGAATGGTATTGGGATTTTAATGAGGATTGCATTGACTCTGTAGATTTCCTTTGGTAGAATGGCCATTTTTACTGTATTATTTCTGCCAATCCATGAGCATGGGAGATCTCTCCATTTTCAGAGATCTTCAATTTCTTTCTTGAGAGACTTGAAGTTTTTGTTATACAGGTCTTTCACTTGTTTGGTTGGAGTTACCGCAAGATATTGTATATTATTTGTAGCTATTGTGAAGGCAGTTATTTCCCTAATTTTTTCTTAGCCTGTTTATCATTTGTATAAAGGAAGGCTATTGATTTATTTAAGTTAATTTTATATCCAGCCAGTGTGCTGAAGTTGTTTATCAGCTGGAGATTTGGGGGAGGTCACTTATATATACTATCACATCAGGTGAAAACACATGTTGGAAAGGATGTGAGATTTCAAACTGGCACAGCCACTCTGGAAATCAATTTGGAGGTTCCTCAGAAAATTGCAAATAGGTCTACCTATTTCTACATAAGAGTAGAAATTTAGTTATGAAGTAGCAGCAAAATAATTTATGGTTGGGAGGTCAACATACCTGAGGAACTTTATTAAAGGTCGGCAGCATTAGGAAGTTTGAGAAGCACTGCTCTAGAATATAAAGTGTTAAAATATTAGATGGGACAACTAAAAGTTGCCATTGTTCATGTTCATATTTATTGTTTGAAATCTGTTGATATTATAGATGTAAATATTAAAAGCAAGATCTGTCAACATTACAGCTTTGTGGAAAAAATATTCACCCTAGATTCCATCCCAAGTTCATTCTGTGATTTATTTTTTAAATTTATTTCACATGTGATGATATTTTCTATTAAATTTGTGTTAAATGTAACTTGATATAGCCTTGTGCATTAGTATAAACTCTACTAAGGGAGCAAACATATCATCCACGAGCCTTGGAAAACTATATTTAAATGAAACAATAATAAAGTGTTTGACATATTTCATCTGTGAAAACAGAGGAATCTCAAATGGCCGAGAAGCACCTAAAGAAATGTTCAAAGTCTCTAGTGATCAGAGAAATGCAAATCAAAATGACTCTGAGATTCCACCTTATTCCAATCAGAATGGCTAAGTTCAAAAACTCAGGTGACAGCACATGTTGGCAAGGATGTGGAAAAAGAGGAACACTCCTCCATTGCTGGTAGGATAGCAAACTGGTACCACCACTCTGGAACTCAATCTGGAGTTTCCTCAAAAAAATTGAAATAAATCTACCTGAAGGCCCAGCAATACCACTCTTGGGAATATACCCAAGGGATGCCACACCATGCTACAGGGACACATATTCCACTATGTTCCTGGCGGCCTTGTTTATGAGAGGCAGAAGCAGGAAACAACACAGATGTCCCACAACAGAAGAATGGATACAGATCATGTGGTTCCTTTACACAATAGAATATTATTCATCTATTAAGAACAAGAACACCCTGAGTTTTGCAGGCAAATGGATGGAAAAAGAAAATATCATCCTGAATGAGATAATTCAGACCCAAAAGGGCATGCATGGTATATACTCACTAATAAGTAGCTATTAGCCAAAACAAACAAATAAATAAAGTACAGAAAACCCAAGACACAACCCACAGAACTCAAAAGGTTAACAAACTGAAGGGCCCAAGTGAGAACATCTCAGTCCCACTTGGGAGGGAGAAGAAAACAATCACAAGTGGGAAGGGAGGAAGGAACCTGGAACAGAAAGTGGCCAGGCAGAGTGGGGAGCAGAACCTAATCTAGGATTGGGTTGGGGGGAAGTACTGAAGCCCCGAGGGCCAGCAGAAAGAATGGAAACATGCAACCTCAGGAGGTATGAGGTTTTTGGGGGACCCTCCAGAATGCACTAGATACCTGGGAGGTAAGAGACTCTCAGAACTCAAAGGGAGGGACCTTCGATGAAATGCCCTACAGTGGGGAGAGGGAATTTAGAGAGCCAACCTCCATCAGAAAGACAGGGCATCAAGTGAGGGATGGGTTGCCATCCTATAATCAAAACTCTGACCCATAATTGCTCTTGTCTGAATGAACTGCAGGGAGGCAAATAGAAAGGAGCCTGGGGAAAAGAAGGTCCAGTGACAGGCCCAAAGTGGGATCCAGCTCAAAGGGAGGCTCCACGGTCTGACACTATTACTGAGGCTATGATATGCTCACAAAAGGGTACCTATCGTGACTGTCCTCTAAAAGAGCCAAGAATCAGCTGGAAGAGTCAGATGCAGCAGATATTTGCACCCAATCAATGGACAGAAGCTGCTGACCCCTGTGGTCAAATTAGGGTAAAACTGGAAGAAGGTGAGGAGGAGGACCAGCATTCTCAACTAATCTGGACTCTCAGAGATCTCTCAGACATTTGACCACCAATCAGGCAGCATAAATGCCTGTTAGGAGGCCCCCAACACACATACAGCAGAGGATTGCCAGTCTGAGTTCAGAGAAGATGCACCTAAATTTCAAGACACTGGAAGCCCCAGGGAGTATAAAAGTCTGGTGGCATGGGGGCTGAGACAGGGAGTGGGGAGGAGATATGAGATGTGGAACATTCAGAGGGTGGACTTGAAGGGGAATAAAATCTGGAGTGTAAAAAAAAAAGATTTTAAAAAAGGAAGAAATACATAAATAAAAGAAAGAAAACTTTTTTATCCCATTTTGAAATGCCTTTCTTCCTTTCTGAGGATATTCTAAGTAAAAAAATTCATATTAATAGTAAGACATTTGTTGAAATCTGCTGAGAATGGACTTTATTTTTATCAGTGAGTTAAAATGGAAAAAAGACACTGCTTTATTTAGAAGAATAAGACTCAGCTAAATTACAGTGAAAACTTTTTTTTTCCAGCACAAATTTCAATTTGATGGTAGCACTGAATCTAATTTGCTTTCATTAAGTAGAAGTTAGGTCTCCAGGAGCACATCATTCTTATAAGCACAATAATTTTGGAAAGTTTTTGAATAGCAAGCAAAGCAGGTGTGTAGAAGGAGCATGGTTCTATTGTCTCTCTTCCACATAAAGTCTGTCAGAATGGCTACTTGCAATGATGCTCCAAAATATGGTAGATTATTGATAATGAAAATGAGGAAAATAAAAAATTGTCATAGTTGAGGGGAGAGGAATTATGGGACATAGGGAGGGGGAACTGGGAAAGGGAAAGCCTTTGGAATGTAAACATAGAATATAGAAAATAGAAATTAAAAAAATGTAAAAAAAATAAATTACATGAATTATAAATTTGCCCCTCAAACATATTTTATTATCTAACATGTCACCATAATCGTCCACATTTTCAATGGGAAAATCATTTGGTCTTTAGACTTGTTTTAAGATTTATTTTTATTTTATATGTACATGTGTGTGTTTGAGTTTGTGTGCAATGTGCATATAGGTGCCCACAGAGGCCAGAAGAGGGCATCAGATCCTGTGGAGTCTGTGAGCTGCCTAATGCTAGGGCTAGAAATTGAACTCAGGTCCTCAGCAATAGAGGTATGTGCTATTAACCACTGAGCCATCTCACCGATTGGAAAAATCATTGATACCTGACTATAGATAGATGCTCAAATGTATATGCTGATTAAAAAGGAGTATATCTACACTTCAACTTTTAACAGGCATAATTGTTGCCAATAGTTTTACATGGTTGTGCCAAAATAAGGGTCTTCAAAATATTTTTATCTAGAGTTCAAGTACAAAGTTTTTTTTGTTTTGTTCTGTTTTGTTTTGTTTTGTTTTGTTTTATCGATTACTGATCATCTGACCCTTAGGATATTAATGGGACATTAATGGGACAATTGAAATTAGCTTTCGAATGTATGAGACATGCAACTGTATCTTCCTACTGTCAGCAAGTCCTCAGTGTTATCATACATCATTATTTATTCAGCAGGTTCTGCAGCTTCTTTCTTGAAATACAACACAAATGTATTCTTTCTTCTCTGCTGATACTACCTCTGTAAATTTCCTTTAAGCATTGAGTAATATTGAGTATCTTCTCTATGTCAACATTTTCATTACTGATCTGATTCTTCAAACTACCCATCAAAACCATATTATCCTACAATAATAGCATATTTTCTAGCTATTTGTGTATAGACTATGCTTCAGGGGAACTATTCTACATAGTCAAAAAGTAACAAAATAGCAAGCAGGACATGGACTTAATTCTACCTGATTCTAATACTCCTTATGAATGTCTGTAATATATAATTCTTATTTCCTTTAAAAGCTAAATTTAAGATGACTGATATTTGCAAGAAATTGTGAAGTGTGCCTATTCTTTAGGGAACTTTCACTTAAAAGGGGCTATAGCATTTATACATGCATACACTAACATACATTACAGACTAACTAGCATGCTCATCCAGCCTTTTGATATAAAGAAGATTGAAATTATGTATTTAAATGTCCATAATTGTATTATGGACACCCTTGGCCACAGCAGCACCATCTCCAAGCAGGGTTGGAGGCCAGCTAGGTACCCCGCAGCAAGCCAGGAGGAGATGTGAGTCCAGCCCAGCAGAGCAGTGGAGGTAATCTGGAGCCCTCTGATGGAAGACTTCTGGTTTCCACCTCGGAATCTCAGATGCCCTCAGCCACAGCAGCACTATCTCCAGGCAGGGCAGGAGGCCAGCTATGCACCCAGCAGCAAGCTAGGAATGGACAGCCTATGCTGGTGAGGCCTGCCCAGCTGAGCGGGGAGAGGTAATCCAGAGCCCTCTGTTGGAAGCATTCCGGTTTCACATCTGGAAAAGGAGCTCGTTCAGCCACTGCTTGCAGTGCAGGAGGTCAGCTATACACCCAGGAGCATGTGAGGAGGAGACAGCAAGCACAACATGCATCCAGAGCTGATCAGGGCCATAGAGAGCCTCAGTTTGGAGTCAGCTCTTCTGACTTTGAGATGGGGTGCTCCGCCATCTTGGCTCCTGGAAAACAGAGAGATCTAACAATGCCAGGCTCACAGGAGCTTCAAACACCAACCAGTGACAACAACACCAACTAACTCCCGAGATAACCAGATGGCAAAAGGCAAATGTAGGAACTTTACTAACAAAAATCAAGGCAATATGGCAGCATCTGAATCCAACTCTCCAACCACAGCAAGTCCTGGATACCCCAACACACCAGAAAAACAAGATTTGGATGCATAAACAAATCTCTTAAAGAAATGCAGAGGAACATGAATAGGTTAGAAGCCCTTACAATGGAATCACAAAAATCACTTAAAGAAATCCAGGAGACTATAGATGAACTGATAGAAGTCAATAAAGAGGAAACGAAAAAAATCACTTAAAGAAATGCAAGAGAACTTGAGTCAACAGGCAGAATTCATAAAAGAGGAAACACAAAAATCTCTTAAAGAATTACAGGAAAACACAAACAAGTGAAGGAACTGAGCAAAACCATCCAGGATCTAAAAACAGAAGAAGAAACAACTAAGAAATCACAAAGGGAGACAACTTTGGAGATAAAAAACCTTGGGAAGAAATCAGGGGTCATAGATGCAAATAACAACAACAGAATACAAGAAATAGAAGTAAGAATCTCAGATGCAGAAGATAGCATAGAAACCATTGAATCCACAGTCAAAGAAAATGCAAAACGCAAAAAGCTTGTAACCCAAAACATCCAGGAAATCCAGGACACAATAAGACCAAACCTAAATATTATAGGCATAGATGAGAGGGAAGATCTACAACTTAAAAGGCCAGCAAATATCTTCAACAAAATTATGGAAGAAAACTTCCCTAACCTAAAGAGAGAGAGAGATGCCCATGAATATACCAGGGGCCTACAGAACTCCAAACAGACTGGACCAGAACAGAAATAACTCCCGTAACATAATAATCAAAACCCCAAATGTACTGAACAAAAAAAAATATTAAAGGCAGTAAGAGGAAAAAGGCCAAGTAAATATAAAGGAAGACCTATCGGAATCATACCAGACTTCTCAGCAGAGACCATGAAAACTAGAAGATCCTGGGCAGATCTCATGCAGACTTTAAGAGAACACAAATGTCAGCCAAGACTACTATACCCAGCAAAACTCTCAATCACCACAGATAAAGAAGCCAAAATATTCCATGACAAAACCAAATTTATACAATATCTTTCCACAAACCCAGCCCTACAAAGGATAATAGGAGGAAAACTCCAATACAAGGAGGGAAACTACACCCTGGAAAAAGCAAGATACTAACCTTCTTCCATCAAACCCAAAAGAAGATAACCACTCAAAGACAAAAATAACATCAAAAAAGGAAGCAATAATCACTATTCCTTAATATCTCTTAATGTCAATGGACTCAATTCCCCAATAAAAAGACATAGACTAACAGACTGGATATGAAAACAGGACCCTACATTTTGATGCATACAGGAAACACATCTCAGGGTCAAAGACAAACACTACCTTAGAGTAAAAGGCTAGAAGAAAATTTTATAAGCAAATGTTCTCAGGAAATGAACCAGGGGTAGCTATTTTAATATGAGATAAAATTGACTTTCAACCCAAAATCATCAAAAGAGACACAGAAGGTCACTTCTCGCTGGTCAAGGGAAAAATCCACCAAGAACTCTCAGTTCTGAACTTCTATGCTTCAAATGCAAGGGCACCCTCATTCATAAAAGAAACTTTACAAAAGCTCAAAGCACACATTGTACCTAACACAATAATTGTAGAAGATCTCAACATTCCACTATCCTCAATGGACTGATCAGGAAAGCAGAAACTAAACAGGGACACAGGGAAACTTATTAAAGCTTTGGACCAATTGAATTTAACAAATATATTTAGAACATTTCATCCTAAAGCAAAAGAATATACCTTTTTCGCAGCACCTCATGGCACCTTCTCCAAAAATGACCATAAATTTGGTCACAAGACAGACCTCAACAAATATAAGAAGATCAAACTAATCCCATGCCTCCTATCAGATCACCATGGAGTAAGAGTGGTCTTCAATAGCAACAAAAACAACAGAAAGTCCACATACACATGGAGGCTGAACATTCTACTCAATGATAGTCAAGGAAAAAAATAAAGAAATCAAAGACGTTTTAGAATTTAATGAACATGAAGGTACAACATACCCAAATCTATGGGACACAATGAAAGCAGTGCTAAGAGGAAAACTGATAGCCCTGAGTGCCTCCAAAAAGAAACAGCAGAGAGCATATACTAGCAGCTAAATGGCACACCTGAAAGCTCTGGAACAAAAAGAAACTATTTCACCCAGGAGGAGTAGAAGACATGAAATCATCAGGGCTGAAATCAACCAAGTTGAAACAAAGAGAACCATACAAAGAATCAACAAAACCAGGAGCTGGTTCTTTGAGAAAATCAACAAGATAGGTAAACCCTTAGCCAGACTAACCAAAGGGAACAGAGACAGTATACAAATTAACAAAATTAGAAATGGAAAGGGAGATATACGAACAGAAACTGAGGAAATTCAAAAAATCATCAGATCCTACTACAAAAGCCTATACTCAATGCAACTGGAGAATCTGGAGGAAATGGACAATTTCTTAGGAAGATACCAAATACCAAAATTAAATCAGGATCAAATAGATCATAACCCCCAAAGAAATAGAAGGAGTCATAAAAAGTCTTCCAACCAAAAAAAGCACAGGAGCATATGGTTTTAGTGCAGAATTCTATCAGACCTTCAAAGAAGACCTAATACCAATACTCTTCAAACTATTCCACAAACATCCAGTGGAAAAAAGATAGCCTTTTCAACAAATGGTGCTGGTTCTCCTGGAGGTCAGCATGCAGAAGAATGAGAATTGATCCACTCTTATCTCCTTGTGCTAAGCTCAACTCCAAGTGGATCAAGGACCTCCACGTAAATCCAGATGCACTGAAACTAATAGAAAAGAACCTGGGGAAGACCCTTGAGGACATTGGCTCAGGGTGGAAGTTCCTGAACAGAACACCAATAGCTTATGCTCTAAGATCAAGAATTGACAAATGGGACCTCATAAAATTACAAAGCTTCTGTAAGGCAAAAACAAGTTCAAAAGGACAAATCGGCAACCAACAAATTGTGAAAAGATCTTCACCAACTCTATATCTGACAGAGGGCTAATATTCAATATATACAAAGAACTCAAGAAGTTAGACCTCAGAAAACCAAATGACCCTATCAAAAAACGGGGTAAAGAGCTAAACAAAGACATTCACCTGAAGAACTTAGGATGGGTGAGAAGCACCTTAAGAAATGTTCAACATCATTAGTTATTAGGGAAATGCAAATCAAAACAACCCTGAGATTTCATCTAACACTAGTCAGAATGGCTAAGATTAAGAACTCAGGAAACAGCAGGTGTTTGGTGAGGATGTGGAGAAAGAGGAACACTCCTCCACTGCTGGTGGGACTGCAAGCTGGTACAACCACTCTGGAAATCAGTCTGGTGGTTCCTCCAAAATCTGGGCATGATACTTCCGGAGGACCCTGCCATACCACTCCTGGGCATATACCCAGAGTATTCCCCAGCATGTAATAAGGATACATGCTCCACTATGTTCATAGCAGCCCTATTTATAATAGCCAGAAGCTGGAAAGAACCCAGATGTCCCTCAACAGAAGAATGGATACAAAAATGTGGTATATATCCACAATTGAGCACTATTCGGCCACTAGAAACAATGAATTCATGAAATTCTTAGACAAATGGATGGAGCTAGAGAACATCATACTAATTGAGGTAACCCAGTCTCGAAAGAATACCCATGGTATGGACTCACTGATAAGTGGATATTAGCCTAGAATCTTGGATCACCCAATACACAATCCACATACCAAATACATAGTACCAATTGCATTAGTAAGTTGACCAATGCAAGATGGAGAGTAATTAATTCAAGTAAGTTAGTATATTAGTTACTTTTCTCATTGCTGTAACAAGGAACAAGTTGAGGAAGGAAGGGTTTATCTTGCCTCATAGTTCCAAGGTTAAAGTCCAGCATGTTGGAAAGGTCATGGCCGCAAGAGCTTGAATATGTTGGTCACATTGCATTTCATGCGTTGCCAGTCGGAGAACAGAGGACAGAGTTATGATGGTATTTCTCATCTAGTTCTCTTCTAGTTTCAGTTCAGGATCCCATCTTTTTAAAGACTGTAACTTCCTGCAGTCACAGTGAGTCTTTTCATGTCAACAAATCAGTTTCAATAACCCTTCACAGGCATACTTAGCGGCTAAGCAAAGCTAGATACTCTTTTTGCACAGGTACCCCCATAAGCTTCTTTGTTAGCTGATTCTAGACCCTGTTAAGTTAAGGTTAATATTCACCATCAGAGTTAGTAAATAGGCATGGAGATTTGAATCCTCCTTATCATTTTCTATTAAATATATTCCATCAAAGGGTTTTTTCCAGGTAAGGCTGTAAAAACATAGCTCCATTTGTATCTGTTTAAATTTGTTCCCTGCTCTTGCTACCCACATGGGTAGCCTTTCTTTCATATCTTCAAGAGCTATGATCTCTATCAATACATGGACTCTCCTCATATAATTCTACTGCCAGAAATTGTGATCATTTCTTCTTTAGATGAGATCAAAATTTATCCATATACATCAAGACTTCAAAATATCTGAACAAACTGCTCAAATATGCTCCCAAAATTCTGAGTTTATGAAGGTTATTTCAAATATATTTCAATAACCTCATATTTCCAATCCCTAATTTCTCATCACTTTATTTTACAGTCAACTCAAAGAAAATATAGGCCTTTATGAGTGCATATAACTAGTTTACTTTAATAGGATCAATCCAATGAGCCTGTGAACGAATGTTCACTTCTCTATATTTTGCTTTGTATGTTGGAATAGTATTAGCATTTTAAGTATCCAGAAATTTTTTATGTAATATTTAAAATACATTTGTATGTTAAGCTTATTCTATAAAGCATATACACAGAGAAAAAGCATACACATATTCACTGCAGAAAATATTATGAAAATTCTTATTCCAAAATCATCAAACTAATACACAGTCTGTTTTTACTCAATGCAGTGCTTTTGATATACTTACTTTGTTTAAAAATTTTATTTTGTAACTCTTAGTCTCTACAGACAACACAGAAGGTGTTTAAAGTGAGAGGTTTCAGTCCTTCCAGACCAACTGATTTTGTCTCATACAGATAATTGAGGAGATGGAGGAAACTGCACTGTGAGGACTCAGGCATAGTTAATATGTGACCTATTCTATGTGACAGAGGTAAAGAAACAAGACACGTGTGACCCAGGCAATATGAAAAAAAATCACTCTTTCTGGGATAGAGTAATGAGTTTCGTGTATTATCTATATGTCTGTAGGCAGGCTGCTATTAAACACCCAAGTGTTTGGTGTGATTCTACCCTTCTCATAGATTTCTCTGTTGAGGGTCTACAAGACCAGGCTGCTCTAAAAGAAGAAATTGTCATGGATTAGGAATGGATAATGGGCACAGAGTGTCCATATGTTGACCCGCATGCTCAAGCAAGCCTTATATTATTTTTCAAAAGTCTCCAGCATTAGATTGTTTTCCTAAAGATTCTTTTCCTGGACAAGTTGTCTTTAAAGCCATTTGAATGAACATCTAAGGGTTGATACAACAATATGCCTTTATTCTCTCTAGAAACCCTCTCGTATAAGCCATACTAAAGTAGGGAATTTTAGTATTAAGGAAAGACTATTTCAAAAATCTATAAAATAAAGCAAGAATTACCAAAGAGAACTAGCCTTCCTCTAATAGACCTAAATAAAATTTGTCTACAACTTCCTGTCATTTGTGTGAATTCTGTCTTTACATAGAACAAGTATAATAGTTAGTCTCTTCTCTCACATCTGATTTTTAAATCCTATGAATGGATAACTGTGATACTTCCTATTCCTTAAAGCTGTTGTGTTGCCAGGGACAACAGAGGTAGAGCTTGAAGGTCACATAGGAGCATAACCTCTATGACCTTTATAGGTCTTTAAGACTGCTCATTTCTAACAAGTTTCTAAACAAAAATCACAACATCTAAATGTAGAGACAACCAGGGTACGTGTGAAATGAGAATATAGAAGCAGAAAGAAAAAAGAGAGACAGAGAACAAGAGAGACAGAGATACAGATATGGGGAAGCATTGATATCATGGTGATTTCCTCTGGGACTACCATTATCACTGTGAATGGAAAAGAATGTATGGTCTTTATGGCCTGTATTGTCATCAAACTGCTTCCATTGATCATGACAAAATGACATCAATTCAGTGATGACTATGTCCATCCCCTTGGCAGTAAGACATTAATACTCA
Source organism: Apodemus agrarius (assembly GCA_964023405.1). Classification (NCBI taxonomy): domain Eukaryota; kingdom Metazoa; phylum Chordata; class Mammalia; order Rodentia; family Muridae; genus Apodemus; species Apodemus agrarius. The sequence continues at coordinate 38,829,094 of OZ030025.1, read as the reverse complement.
AAACTAGGAGTCACAGAATCCTCATCTTTGATTCTGACATTGGCCACCTGCCTCCCTGATACACATGGTCTACATGATGTTCTAGAGTATAAAGGACATTAGATGGTTAACCAGAGGCAAGATTCCATGAATGTAGCTGTCATGAGATGAAGTCATCATCTTTACTTGGTGTACTGTGAAGTAGTTTCTTTCTTATAATTCCTGTTTTTGTAAGAGAGCCCAATACACCATTGATTCACCAAGCTAGACTTAGACAGACTTGTTCCTTTGGTTTTTCTCATTGGTGTTTTACCAAGGAGGTATTCACTCTCATCTCCAGCAAGGCATCATGTAGGTTTGAATGAAAAGAATTATTCAGTGTATTGGGGGAAGTAGTAGTCTCCTGGAGATGCCATAATATAATGATATATAATTTGTAGTATAAAGTATGCTAAAAAATATTGACATTGACCACATTATTTGGGAAAAACAGGATCAATTATTTTGATTTCAGGAGGATAGGGAAGTTTGGACTTTAAGAACAAGACAAAGATAACTGTAGAATCCTCCTTTTTTATGTTTATAGGATGAGAGGATGGATTTTAAAAAAAATCTGTGAAGGAACTAAAGTAAATACATTGCTAACTTTTTCTGGAACTACTCTTTACAGGTAGTCTTTCATACTTGTCAACAGTTAGAGTCAACAACAGATAGAAGTGTAAAGAGGGACTGTTATGTGCAAACACAGACTTGTAGTCTCCTTAATCACTGGCCTCATGGAAAACAAAATAGGAAAAAAGACAATATAGTATGAGCAAGGCCTACAAATAGCCATATCACTTCATTCATCTTTAAAGGTTTTCAATTCCTCTCATATTCTATATCAATTACCAGTAGGACTATAATCTTTTAGCAGTAGCACCATGATCATTTATCCAAGACAGACAACTAGGATCCATCAGCCTTCCCTATTCATTCTTTACCTGCATTAGATGTAGGTTATCTAAATCCTGTTTTTCTCTTCTCTTGCTGATGGTTTTAAACTCTTCCCTACGGAGGTGGAAATGGAGTGTGGAGAGCTGAGAAAAAAACTCTCACAAAGGTTACTAAATTTGACATATGAGAAAAGTCAGTCATCAAAGAGACAAGCTAGAACACTACCCACCTTGAGCCCATCTGCATAAAACAGGGAGTGCAGTCAAATGCCCAGGTTATGCAAATAACCTAGAAAGCAGAGGCTTTGTCAAGGAGCCCAATCCTGGTATCAACTGTGCTATATATCTCCCCACATTTCTGAACTCCCATGTATGTCAGGAACCTAGCTCCCCATGCCATATTCTCATCCTCCTTGGGACTCATTAACTTCACTCCACACTTCCTTACTGCCATTTGTGTCCTTACTTTTGTCCTTAATCTTACTGTAGACAGCCGCATTCATGAGAAAACAGATCCAGTTGCCCAGCTGATAACTCACACCCTTGGAAATGTTTTTAACTTGGGTGGCAGTCTAAAGACAAACAAACAAAAAACTCATACTGCTGCATTCATTTAGGCAAGCATGTATATTGCTAATCCTAGCAGCCTGGCCATTTGTGAAACCTCTTAGAAGACAAAAGAAATATACTTGAGAGATATGCTTGAGAGAGAGATACGCATCCCGCTATCTTGGGAAATAGCACCAGAAGAGACAACACAAATGGTCAGTTCCAGCCTGAGCTAGAAGAAGAGTAAATCCCAAAAGTTAAGGGCACACATTAGTGTTTCTAACACTCTTCTAGGCTATAGTCAGTTTTTCAGGAAACTCCTGAAATCAATGAGGAAATTGGTAGAGATACCTTGAGTAATCTACCTGTGGACAATGGCTACCTCTCCTTCAATTTTTTGTCTTTCCTATAAAGAAAAACAGTTTGAATGATAGTGACATTTAGTTGATAATAAAAGAAAAATGCTACTAGAAATGAGCAAGGTTGATACAACTCCTTAAAATAGTTTTCTTCATTAAAAAAAGAAAGACTCATTTTTTTGGCTGTTGAAATTATTGGATATATCCCCGTCCCCCTCCCAAAATACTCCCTCATGCTCCCTCCCCCTGCTTCTATGAAGGTGTTCCACCACCCACCCCACTCTCACCTCCCTATCCTTGATTCCTCTATGCTGGGGCATCTATCAAGCCATCACAGAATCAAGGACCTCTCCTCTAATTGATGCCTGACAAGGCATTCCTCTGCTACAAATCAGCTGGAGCCATGTGTATCGCTTGGTTGATGCCTTAGTCTCAGGGAGCTCTGGGAGTTCTGGCTGGTTGATATTGTTGTTCTTCCTATGAGGTTACAAACCTCTTCAGCTCCTTCAGTCCTTTCTCTAACTCCTCCATTGGGGACCCTGCCCTCAGTCTAATGGCTGGCTGTTAGCATCTGCTTCTGTATTTGTCAGGCTCTGGCAGAGCCTCTCAGGAGACAGCCATATCAGGCTCTTTTTGGCAAGCATTTCTTGGCATCCACAATAGTGTCAGGGTTTGGTGACTGTTTGTAGAATGAGTCCCCAGACAGGACAGTCTCTGGACAACCTTTCCTTCAGTCTTTGCTCCACACTTTATCTTTATATTTGCTCCATTGAGTATTTTGTTCCCCTTCACAGAGGAACTGAAGCACACACACACTTTGGTCTTCCTTCTTCTGGAGCTTCATGTGGTCTGCAAATTATATCTTAAGTATTCGGAGATTTTGGGCTAATATCCACTTATCAGTGAGTGCATACCATGTGTGTTCTTTTGTGATTGGGTTATCTCACTCAAGATAATATTTTCTAGTTCCATCCATTTGCCTAAGAATATCATGAATTTATTATTCTAATAGCTAAGTGGTACACTATTGTATAAATATACAACATTTTCTGTATCCATTCCTCTGTTGAAGGACATCTGGGTTCTTTTCAGTTTCTGGCTATTACAAATAAGGGTGCTATGAACATAGGGGAGTATGTGTCCTTATTACATGTTGGAGTACCTTCTGGGTATATGCCCAGGAGTGGTATCGTTGGGTCCTCAGGTATAACTATTTCCAATTTTCTGATGAATTGCCAAACAGATTTCCAGAGTGGTCATAACCAGTTTGTAATCTCACCGGCAATAGAGGAGTGTTCCTCTTTCTCCACATCCTCATCAGCATCTGTTGTCACCTGAGTTTTTGATCTTAGCCATTCTGACTGGTGTGAGGTAGAACCTCAGGGTTGTTTTGATTTGCATTTCCCTGAACTAAGAATACTGAATATTTCTTTAGGTGCTTCTCAGCCATTTGATATTCTTCTATTGAAAATTCTTTGTTTAGCTCTGTACCCCACTTTTTATGAGGCTTATTTGATTCTCTAGAGGAAAGACTAATATTTTACTGCTTTACTGTCTTGTCATTGTACAGACTAGCTGAAGGGGTATTTGACCAAAGGACAACATGTTTTACCTTACTCCTACTAGTACCTATGAGGAGAAAAGGGGGGCTGTAAGGAAGCTAAGAGACATTCAAATGGATTATTTACTTAAAATCATGTTGATCTGCTGGGAATACAGAATTTTCCAGATTAGGAATCACTGCTTGAGATTACAATACCCCAACAGAGGCCTGCTGATGTACAGTGAGATTAAGTGAATTTCTCATAAGGAACAAAACAACAGTGAAAAACCTGCTATCTGTGATAAGATCAGCACAGATACTAAAGCAGCAGAGAGGTATCTTGTCTGATCTCTAAGCAGGCTAACTGAGGTTTTAGAAAGTTAAGCTTACTCATTTGGTTCCCTTTCCGCTATTTATTTCTAAAACAAGGAAAGAGATTAACCTAAGTATATGCAATAAACTTCACTCTTTATCACCTTTGCTTTCAGCAGACCTTTGTTATAACTCAAAGATATAGAGATATAAACATTTAACTTAGTTGTCAGTATGGAGTACACTGGTTGAATGTAACTATTGTGTGTGCTAGTGATAACTGTTCTCAGGTAATTTTTTATATGTGTCTATTGAAGTCTAAAATAGCATGTCTCCTATAATCTTTGAAAATGATAACTAAGTAACTATCTATGTCTACCTCAGTTTTGTTATATAATATTTGTAGAGCCCACCAGCAGCAGAAAGACAGGGCATCAAATGAGGGATGGGATTGCCATTCCCACACTCAAAAACTCTGACCCAGAATTGTTCCTGTCTGAAAGAACTGTAGGGTCAAAAATGAAGAAGAGCCTGATGGAAAGGAGGCCCAACAAGCAGCTGAAAGAGTCAGATACAGATATTTACACATAACCAATAGACATAAGCTGGTGACCCTTGTGGTTAAATTAGGGGAAAGACTGGAAGAAGCTGAGGAGGAGGGCAATCTTATAGGAAGACCAGCAATCTCAACTAACCTAGACCCCAGAGATTGCTCAGATACTGAGCCACCAACTAGGAAGCATACACCAGCTGATATGAGGCCGCTCAACACATATATAGCAGAGGACTGCTGTGTCTGGACTCAGTAAGAGAAGATGCATTTAACTCTCAAGAGATTTGAGGCCCCAGGGAATGGGGGTGGGAGGTTGCAGACATCCTCTCAGAGATGGGGAAGGAGGGTAGGTATGGGATGTGGAACAGTCAGAGGGCAAACCAGAAGGAGGATAAAGACTGGATTAAAATATTAAAGAAAAAATTAAAAATAGAGTACAGATGCGAAAGAAAATTGTCAGGAAAGGCATCTCTAATGGTTGTTTTGACTAGCGAAGAAAGCACTGTGAAATCCGTGAAAACCAAACTAGTCACGTTAGTTATGACTAGTGACTAACAAGTCTGTCACTTGACTTGTTAACTAACTTGTCAGCAGCTAACAAGACTGCATCTAGGTGTTGGATCAGTAGAACAGGAAGCTCTAATCCGGAATTAATGGCTTCATGCACTGCCTCTGCCATTGGTGACCAGAAACAGAAAGCCGTACCTTCAATATTATAAGGCAGGCACAGAATGTCTCAATAACCTACCTTGAGTCCTCATCTGTAACCTGTTGGCCCAAATGGAAATAACTCTGTCAATCCAACTGGGTAGCAAATCTAGACTCTCCTGAGTTGTCAGGTTGGAGTCATGTGACTTGTGCCCAAACTGCAAGGGGCCTATCATGACTGCCCTCCAAAAGACCCAACAAGCAGCTGAAAGAGTCAGATGCAGATATTTACACCCATCCAATGGACAGAAGGTGGTGACCCCTGTGGTTAAATTAGGAAAAAGCTGGAAATAGCTGAGGAGGAAGGCAACCCTGTAGAAAGACCAACAGTCTCAAATAACCTATATCCCCAAGATCTCTCAGAAACTGGGCCACCACCCAGGCAGCATAAACCAAATGATATGTGGCCTCCAGCACATATACAGCAGAGGACTGCAGAGTCTGAACTTAGAGAAAATGCACCTAACTCTCAAGAGACTGGAGGCCCCAGGGAGTGGTGAGGTATGGTGGGATAGAAGGTGGGGGGTGGGGACATCCTAGTGGAGATGGGGAGAGGAGGCAGGGAGGAGGTGTGGGATGTAGAACAGTCACGGGTTGGACATGGAGGGGGATGAAATCTAGACTGTAAAATGAGAAAAATTTAAAAGGAAGGAAGGAAGGAGGGAAGAAAGGAAGGAAGGAAGGAAGGAAGGAAGGAAGAAAGAAAGAAAGAAAGAAAGAAAGAAAGAAAGAAAGAAAGAAAAGAAACCTGTCACCCTCAATTGATATCTAGAACCACAGACCACATCTCTCTCCTTAGACACAAATTTCATTGTAGGAATAAAGGCAGAATATATCCATAATGTATGGACCCTGAACAGTCTGGAAAACACCAAAATTGATGTGCTCAAATATTTTCTCATCAAAAGAAGATCAAATCCATGAAACTATCTTTTGTATTTCTGCTGCAAACTTTAAATGAAAAGTCAAGGTTTATATTAAAATATATCCCTTAGAATAATGTTTGGAAGTAAAAGAGTTTAAAAATTGCCCTTGACTATGAAATTGTTTAATATATTGAAGTGAAAATATATTCAAAACTGAACTAACACAAAAAGTATCTCATCAGAATAATAAATCATTTGAGTCATGTATAATAGGGTTTTTTTTCTTATTTGAGATCACATAATTTATGAACCATTGATTTTGCCCATTTCTTCTTTTACATTACAGAATGCACTGCCTTTGTCTTCTTACAATCTGTATTTGTTAAAAGTGGACAAGTGAAAACCTCAAATTTACAGTATCTGTGAGATTACCCAAGTCATATTCACAGACTGCATGAAGCTCAAGAAGAAGGAAGACTAAAGTGTGGATGCTTCAACCCTTCTTAGAAGGGGGAACAAAATCCCATGGGAGCAAATTTGTAGACAAAGTATGAGACTGAAGAAAAGGTCATCCAAAGACTACCCCACCTGGGGATCCATCCCATATACAGTCACCAAAGATAACATTGTGGATTCCAAGAAGTGTTTGCTGACAGGAGCCTGATATAGCTGTCTCTGAGAGGCTCTGCCAGAGCCTGACAAATACAGAGGAGGATGCTCACAGACAACCATGGCAGAGAGCACAGGGGTCCCCAATGGAGGAGTTAGAGAAAAGATTGAAGGGGCTGAAGGGGCTTGCAACTCCATAGGAAGAACAACAATATGAACCAACCAGACCCCCCAGAGCTTCCAGGAACTAAACCATCAACCAAAGAGTACACGTGGAGGGACCCATGACTCCAGCTGCATATGTAGCAGAGGATGGGCATCAATGGGAGGAGAAGTCCCTGGTCCTGTGAAGGCTAGATGCCCCCATGTAGGAAATGCAAGGGCAGGGAGGAGGGAGTGGGTAGGTAGGTAGGGGAACACCCTCATAGAAACAGGGGGAGAGGGAATGGGATAGGGGTTCTCTGGGGAAACCGGAAAAGGAGATCGCATTTGAAATGTAAATATAGAAAATATGCAATTAAAAAAAACAGTATCAAAGAAATGTGTTGAGAACACTTCAAAAAAAGCATGGACATACACAAAGGACCACTGCCAGGAAGCTCATTTTATTAGCGAGTTTCCTACTTTGGGAGCTGTTGCAACTGAAGCAAGTTCTGATTAGCTGATGTCTGACTCTGCCAGGAGCTTGGAGTTTTGCAAAGGGGAAACTTTTGGTAAGAAGTCATGCTTATTTTCATGAGTCATCATGTATTTTCACAGTTGCCTCTTAGAGAGTGCTGAAAATGTTCAGGTAGCCATTTAGGCCAACAGGATATATATATATATATATATATATATATATATATATATATAGAGAGAGAGAGAGAGAGAGAGAGAGAGAGAGAGAGAGAGAGATCTTGTTATTAATTATATATATGTATATATATTAACAACTACTTGCTAAAATATATATATATATAATGACAAGTACTCACTACTAACAAATTATATATGTAAAGATAAATTCTAAAATGTTAAAAAGACATTAAATCTAATGTCTTGAACTGATCTTGAAAATTATTGCATTTGTTTTAATATATATAAAATTTAGGGAGAGAAAATTTAGTACTAACTGATATACAATATTAGGAATGTTCCTATATAAATATAATAATAATAAAAAGAAGCTTATCAAGCTAAAGGAAGAGGTCCTTAATTGGGTAAAAAAATGAATCAATGTAATTTCCAGAAATAATATGGGTGGAGATAAATATTATATATGCTATAACTGTATTATATACTATTATCAATATTATATATAAAATGTTTAACATGAAATGAAGGAAGCTTAAGCCTATCAACTCTAATTCCTTCAGTGATTCTAAGATCTATGTCTTCTTCACAATATGTTATTCAGCTTGACACATTCATGAGAAATAAACAAAAATGTTAATGAGTAAGACTCCAAATTTCCCAGAGTTTTACAATTATTAACTTCTTTGTGTGATGGTGGAATATGAAAATAGGTGTTTTACAGAAATGTATATACTTAAGTTATGTCATTATCATTAAAAGTATTTATTAATACATTATTTTCCAAATGAATAAACTGTTTACTGATATTTTGGTATCCTATATGCATTTGAAATAGTAATATTGGATTATCAAAGTATACTTATAGAATTCCTATGGAAATTGATCATTTCTGCAAGTAAACTACCATTTATTTTTTTAATTTAAATAACATGAAATTTAGAATGGATACAGTAATGCAGATCTGAGTAATGAAGCTGCCTGCAATCACTCTCTGGTCTCGACCTGCACGTGCACACTCACCCACATGCAACAGGCATGCAAACATATGGACTCATGTATTCAAAAGGAGTCTTAATCAAATACTACTAGGAAAAAACATAGACTCCCCATAATTAAGTGCCATGTTTTATAACTATCATTAGGTGACTGGTGCAATTTCTTTAGTGAGAAAATATCCACAGTATTAGTAATACATTGTTTAAATGAAACCTAACGAGGTGCATATGGGACTTCATACCTGTATTCTCAGAACTCAGAAGGTCAGGACATGAAGATGAGGAATACAAAGCTACTCTGTGCTATGCTGTTAGCATTATGTTTTTGGACTACATAAGACCTGGTCTACCAAACCAAAAATCAAACAATCCAAAACCATCTGCTAGTTTTGGTAGAAAGCCATAAAGATTGGCAAAAGACTACGCTATGTGGCAAGCTTCTGCTCTCCAAGTGACAGCTCATAAGGAGGTTTTCTATTTAACAAATCATGGCTTTTACAAGCAATATTATCTAGCTCTCCTCATCTTTGTCATCATCTCCACTTCTCCTCCATCTCCACTTCTACCTCCTTGTCTTCCTCCTCCTCCTCTTCCTCCATCACTACCACTTTCTCCACCTTCATCATTATCTCTATCTCCATCTTCATCATCATCTCCACTTCCTTCTCCTTGACTTCTGTCTTCATTCTCCTCTAACACCACCTCCTCTTACACCACCACCTCTTCCTCCACTTCTACCTCCACTATCGTCTCTACCTCTGTCCATCTTAATCTTCATCTCCCTATCTTTATCTCTCTGTCTAGCTTACAAGGCAATAGGTACAAAATAAGCTTTTCCATAAACCCCATTATTTAGGGTCGCTTTCTTATTTTACCTTTCAATTCCTTCCACACATTATCTGTGTAAACTTTTCACCTCCAATATTCCTACTCTCTACTATCACTTCTGCTCTGATATCACCCCTCTACTAAGTAATTTCCCACTCTATAATACTTCTACATTCTTTTTGGTTGTAGAGGTATTCCAAGTTAGACACATAAGTCTAAAGACTTTATCCTAGGATCTATAAGTCACCATGTCCTTTGGGAAAATGCCCAGGAACAGAAGAGCTTGGCATATGGTAGTACTGCTTTATATACTAGGTGTACCAGTTTATAGTCACACCAACAGTTAAATAAGCATTCTTCTTTCCACATATTTATTTTTATAGCTTTTCTGATTAGGCTGAGGTGGAGTCAGAAAGTAGTTAAATTTCCTGACAGCTGATGAAGTTTAAACATTTTAAAATGTTCATCAGCCATTTGAATCACTTAATTGAAAATTCTCATTGAAATTAATGGATTTAGTTTTAAATTGTATTGTTTTGCTTGATATTTAGTTTGGTGAGGGTATTTGGGGGTAGAATGTTAATCATCTGTCAGTAGTATAACTGACCGATTTTCCCCCATTCTTTGCTTCTCCCACTAAATTGACAATTTCCTTTAATGTATGGAAGTTTGTAATTTTATGCAGTCCCATTTGTCAATTGTTGGCTTTATTTCCTGAGTGAATAGACTTCATCTTCATTACAAAATATAAATGAAGCTAAAACTGACTTGGATGTGTCCTCCCTGGCCACTAGGTTTTGTGATGCTGAACGTTACTGTACTGTCTGGCATGTAAGAAAAGTTATCAACAGTATTACCAAGCTGTAAAGTCTACATGCTACAGTGTTAGCCTGCTAAACTATATGTGCCTATTGGTGCAATATTAGCACAACTTTTTTTAATAGAGTTCTTTTTTATTTATAATTATTTTTTTATTTTCGATATTCTATGTTTACATTCCAAAGGCTTTCCCCTTTCCCAGTTCCCCCCTCCCTATGTCCCATAATTCCTCTCCCCCCCAACTATTCCCCAGTCATTCCCCCTCCCCCCACGGTTTCTCTACAAAACTGGAACTTTTAAGAGGATTAATCCATTACCCTTTGATTTCATTTGAAGACCACGCCACAAGAGGAAATTTATGTCTAGCTGTTGCGCCCAAAGTTGACCGGCGAAGAAGGACACGACATGACCAGGTTCTTCTCTTCAGTAGTTTATTCAGGACTTCCTTGATGCTTCAACTGGGGATTCCTAACTGCCGCTGGGGGCCAACTGCCCAAAAGCAGTTCCTTAAGTACTCACTGGTGGCTCGCTAAGCACTGTCAGGACCTGATTGGATGGGAGGTATGCTATGTAAATGAGATGGGAGGTGTGCTATGTAAATGAGATGGGAGGTGTGCTTTGTAAATGAATGGCTCTGCCCATGCGCTATTCAGCAGGAGGTACGTGTCCCTGAGGCTCTGTGCATACGCTGTTCACCAAGGTTCCTCACAGTTCCCCCTTTTAGTTTTGTTGACACCCATGGGGGGTGAGTTGTACCCATCTCTGAGTACCTCTCTAACCGCCCGTCAATTCCTAGGAGGTGTTCCCAGGCAAGGGACTTCCAGACGTGGCACTGGGGTTGATTTTGACTGCTTCTGTCTTAGGTCATCCCCTGCCGCAGCTTGGTCTTACCCGTCATAGGGTTACCCTATCGCCCACTGGGCCCCATGTCTTAGGTCGATCCAAGCGCCGGGGAGGTTGCCCGTCACTGAATACAGTCAACACAGAAACACCCCTAGCATGTGCTTAAGTGGGTCTGGGGGCGAAACCTCCAGCTACTATTCTAGTGAAGCAAGCCAGACGACTAGGGACCCTCCTTCTTCCACTGCGAGAAGCTCCTGATATATAGCCATTTTAGTAATGGCGTGATCTTGCCTCATCCTACATAGGCACCAGGCACAGAACAGACAAGCCACCAGGAGTAAGGAGACCACTGCTCCCACCCCTTAATAAAGCTGAATGACTGGGCAATCCAGTTCAAAAGAGCCTTAGTAGTGAGAGCTTATGGATTGGGTGAGGGATTGGCCAAGCTTTGGTAATTCCCCAGAGAGTTTCTTCTCAGGCTGTCATCTCTTGTGGCAAGAGGAGGATCGGCATCAGGATCCACATCAAGATCTTCATTATTGTGTCCCCGGAGCACCCTTCTCGTTAGTCTCTCAGGTATCCAGATTGGATCTTGCCGGCCCTGTGGAAAAACACAAACAGTTCCCCTAGATCTCGCAATTACGGGATCTGGACCGAGCCATTGGCCAGTTAAGACATCCTTCCAACATACATCATCATATTTTTTAGGTTGGAAATTCTGATGACAGTCAGCAGCTGAATGATTTTTAGAATCAAGATGTAGAAAATTAAGGGTAAAGAGGGCTAAGGCTAGACGGTCTTTAGGTGTACGACCGTGGCCTATTCCCTCCTTTTGTTTTTGTAGACATTCTTTTAATGTGCGTTCAACAATGCCTTGACCCTGTGGGTTATAGGGTAGGCCATGGTTGAGAGATACTTGCATCTGCTTGCAGAAGGAAATGAAAGAGGCCATGGTATATGCTGGGCCATTGTCAGTTTTAATGCAGGCGGGCTTTCCGCAGGCCGCCCATGCTTCTAGGCAATGAGAAATCACATTTTTGGTCTTTTCTCCACTCAGGGGAGAGGCATGAATGATTCCAGAACATGTGTCCACAGAGACATGTACATAGCAAATATTGCCAAATTCAGGGATATGGGTGACATCCATTTGCCAAAGTTGTAGGGGGCGTAGGCCACGAGGGTTAACTCCCACATGGGGCTAATGGAGAAAAGCAGCACAATGAGGGCAGGACAATATGATGTGCCACACATCAGCGCGAGAGAGATTGAATTTGTGCTGTAGTAGTTGAGTAGGGACATGATACAGGGAGAGGAATTGTATAGTTTGCTCCAAGGAAGAGCTCAGGAATGCCAAGGGCATGCGTGTACAACAGTCCACAATGTCATTGCCATGACTGAGGGGTCCTGGCAGATTGGAATGTGCACGGATGTGAAGGATATGAAAAGGTGCGGTGTGCTCCCAGATACGCACCTGGAGCTCAGCAAACAAGGAGAAAACCGTGCTGGTGGGTCTAAAGGTTCCTGCAGTTTCTAAAACCCACACCACATTTACAACATATGCAGAATCAGAGATCAAATTAAAAGGAAAGTGGCAGGTTTTGAAGACTTCGTTGACTATTTGTAGTTCTACCACTTGTGATGATCCGGGAGCATACTGATGCACTTGAGGGGTTTACCCTTCCACCAAATAGGCGCCAGCCCCCGTTTTGGAACCATCAGTAAAAATATTAGCAGCCACCGGGAGGGGATCATGAGAGGTAACCTTTGGGAAAATAACTGGGTGCTCTTTGTAAAATTGCAGTAAGGGATGTTTTGGGATGTGGTTATCAAAAGGGCCGGGCAAGGTACATTTGAGGATGGCCCACTCATCGATCAGTCCACATAAAACAGACACCTGACAACTAGTGTATGGGACAATCACCGTATCAGGGTGCTTCCCGAAATGCTGGAGGGATTGGTGAATACCACCAGCAGGAGCCAATGAGGCCACTGCAGTAGGATAATGCTCTATAGACTGGGCAGGAGAAGAGTGTGGATGGATCCAGAGTAACGGTCTGTCCTGCCAGAGAATTGCAGTTGGCTGCATAGCAGTGGGTAAAATACATAGTAAGAGGTCTTTGCCTTCCTGCCATCTGACTAATCCTGCCTGTTGTAAGGCTTGCTCAACCTCGTATACTGCTTTCCTAGCCTCAGGGGTGAGACTACGGGGCGAAGCAAGGTCTGAGTCCCCTTTTAGGATATCGTAAAGGGGTTTCAGAATATGATTAGGCAACCTCAGATATGCACAAATCTAATTTATGTCTCCCAAAAGTTTTTGAAAATCATTCAAGGTTTTTAACTTATCATGCAGAAGGGTGATATTTTGAGGCCGATTTTTTGAGGCCAAATTGATGTGTGCTCCTAAGTACTGAATTGTATTGGTCTGCTGTACCTTTTCTGGGGCAATGTGAAGCCCCCATGCTTCAAGAGTTGTGGTCAGCACTATGAAGGCGTCTTCCAATTGAGCACGGTCCTTTCTTTTAGCAGGATGTCATCCATATAATGGATGCACTGTATATGAGGATAGGTGGTCCTAACAGAGTCCAGAGCCCGAGTGACATACAGTTGGCACATAGTCGGGCTATTGGCCATTCCCTGTGGCAGCACGACCCACTCATAGCATTGATCAGGCTCTTCATGATTACATGAAGGAAGGGTAAAGGCAAACCTGACCGTATCTTGAGGGCACAAAGGGATAGAAAAGAAGCAATCTTTGATATCTATAGTTATGATATTCCAGCCAGAGGGTATTGCAGACAACAGTGGAAGCCCCCCGCTAGACTGGTCCCATAGGCTGCATTTGCTGACTTATGGCCCTGAGGTCATGGAGAAGTGTCCACTTCCCTGATTTCTTTTTAATAACAAAAATGGGTGTATTCCAGGGTGAGGTTGATGGCTTAATGTGCTCTAAGTGCAGTTGTTCTTGCACAAGGGCACGAGCAGCCTGAAGCTTCTCGGAGGATAGAGGCCACTGCGAAACCCATATTGGCTCCTCCATGTGCCAAGTGATGGGAATAGTGAACACAGTGGCCCCTAGGAAAAACCCAGGCCCTGTCTGTGAGGGTCTTTAGTCCAGATGGGCTCAACTCTTCCCTGTAAGGTCTTTCCCAATCCTTTCCCCAGTATGTAACCCATGGAGTCCATCATTTGTTGGGCAGCCTCTGAATAGTTATTTGTAAGATGTAGGCCCATGCCTGAAAGTACATCACAGCCCCAGAGTATCATGGGGAGTTCTAGAACAAAGGGCAAAAAACTTCCTGAATGCCCCTCACCATCCTTCCAGGACATCTGTCGAGCACTAACATTAGGCGCCTTAGCATATCCTAGACCTTGTAATGTCTGAGCTGACTTCTGGATATGCCATCCTTTGGGCCAATCCTTTACTGCTATGATATTTTTATCAGCTCCAGTATCCAGAAGGCCCAGTACTTTTCTGCCTTCAACTGCTAGATTTAAAATACGCTGCTGTTGTAAGTCCAAGGCAAGGTAAGCAGCAGTCTGCCCTGTGGAACCGAAGCTCCCATTCCCCCTGACATTGTTTTGAGCCACAAAGCACTCATGTAAGCTAGGTAGCAGAAGCACCTGTGCTGTTCTATCTCCAGGGGAGATAGTGGCTATGCCTTTGGGAGATTCTACCATGACTTTAATAAAGTAAAGTCTGGGTCAATAACTCCAGGGTGAATATGGATCCCTTTTAGAATGAGTGAGGCTCATCCTATGACAAGGCCAACTGTGTTGGGTGGCAAGGGTCCGTGAAAGTCAGTATCAACTAGCTGAATCCCCATCTGGGGCTTTAGTACAAGTCTGGTGGTGGAACAGACGTCCAGGCCCGCTGAGCCTGTAGTGGCTCTCCTCGGCGGTCACGAGGGTGGCGGAGGCTGGCTGTCACTCGTGTCTCCTCCTCTTGGTCTGTCATTGCCCCATATATTTGCGGGCCCTGAGGGTGGGGGTCCCGCACTCCTTAGTGCACTGTTCAAAGACAAGCTGCTTTATTAGAGGCATAGCTGTGTCTGGATCCCCGAACACCCTTCCTGCCACCTCTACCATCCTAGCAACAAAGTCTGAGAATGGCTCAGCAGGTCCCCATAGGATCTAGGTTAAGTTACCAGAGACCTCCCCTTAGGGAGGGACTTCCAGGCTCCTATACCTAGCTGATAAATCTGATCATAGACTGGTAATGGATATCCTGTTTGCTCTGCCGCAAAGCGTCCCTGACCCGAAAGCATATCTCGGTCCCATGCTGGCTGCCCCTGCTGTTGGTTGATTATAGCCTGTTCTCCTGCATATTCAACTAGCAAGGATTTGACATCTAAGTATTGCCCTGGCATTAGTCAAGCTTTCGCCAGCTGCTGCCAATCAGTAGGTGTCATGGCCACGCGCGCCATGTTCTCAAGCTGTGTAACAGTACAAGCGGCAGAAATCCCATATGTCCGCACTTTTGATGACCTTGAAGTCTAGTGGTTCATGATAGCACCTGCCATCTTCTCTCTCAAAGACAGGGAAGGCTAGACCTAACTCCCGTTTAACCTCTTGCCATGCGCCAGGACAGAAAGACCGTCTGTCGCCTCCTTCATTGTATGGAGGTGGTGCAGAAGCGCCGCGAGCAGTGGTCCAAAGCAGAGGTAGTGAACGTGGCTGTCCGGTACTGGATGCTCTGGGCAGCTGCCAGTGTCTCTTGTCGTACTTAATTGCCTCCTCCTCTAACTCTTCCTCCTTGTCCTCACTCAGCTCGTCCTCGCTCGATTCTGAACTGAGCTCCCTACGCTTTCTGAACACACTCAGGGATGGGTAGATGTTAAAAGGGAATCCTCTGAGGTTTCCTTCGTCCGCTTTTTCTGAGCCCCTCTCGCCTTTTTGCCCCTTCCGTTGTCGCTCCCTCTCTTGGACTGACTCTCTTGGTACTCTCTAAGTACCCTCATTTCCCTTTTTATGGCCTCACAACATCTATAGCGCTCCTCCACGGGTTTATGATGCCCGCAAGCAAAAAGTATGACCAGTACCACAACCGCCCAGATCAGTATGATGATCGTGAGTAGAAGGTAGTGGTCCATATGTCTCTCTCGTCACTTACAGTGAACTTTATTGTTCCCCCGCTCCGGGAAGCTTTATCATTCCTACTTACCTAGGAAACTTACCAGTACCGCTCCTGTTGCTGAGAGTTCTGAACCTTGGTGTCCCTGTACAGGTCACCAGTTGTCTTGCCCAACATCAACCCGCGAAGGACACAACACGACCAGGTTCTTCTCTTCAGCCATTTATGCAGGACTTCCTTGATGCTTCAATGGGGGACCCCTAACTGCCCAACTGCCACTGGAGTCCAACTGCCCAAAAGCAGTTCCTTAAGTACTCACTGGTAGCTCACTAAGCACTGTGTCAGGACCTGATTGGATGGGAGGTGTGCTATGTAAATGAGATGGGAGGTGTGCTATGCAAATGAATGGCTCTGCCCATGCGCTGTTCAGCAGGAGGTACATGTCTCTGAGACTATGCACATGTGCTGTTCACAGAGGCTCCTTACATCTAGCAATTTAAATCTGGTCAAAACCCATGGCTGAGGAAGTCTTGGACTCTAGAAAAGAAATTACTGCTGTTATTGATATAATAGGAAATGCTACTGTTATTAAGCTAAATGGCATGGTCCTAACTTTCCCAAAATCCCAATGCAAATGCTTTATTCAACCTTAATCAAAGAAGCTTCAGTTTATAATTAATGGTAGTGAATGCAAAAGTATGTGGTTGCTCCAGGTGCTGAGACTAAGTGATGGACGAAGCCTCGTCCCTCAATAGGGTAGTTACCACTACCTTCTAAAGTCTGGTGGCATCCGTAAAGAGGAATAGGAAAATGCATGAGCTTGAAGAGCTGGAAGCTGGGTGGTTGGACAGGGGAATGCAACCTCCTGGATATGAAACAGGCTATACAATCATGATCCCATACCAATTGCTTATTTATGCACATGCCCTGGACAACATAAGCCCTGTCAGTCATAGATCCAGGATTTTGCAATTATACCACTGATGATTCCACTGGGGTCCATTGAATAGCTCCAAACTCTCAGTAACACATCTGGCCCTGTTTAAGTTTAGTAAGTCTCAAAACAAGAAGGCATGAACGTGAGACAGACCTGAAGGGATGAGAGGAAAGTAAGGGCATCGGGGGATATAGAGTACAGGCGGTACCATTTATATTGTGCACTTATGACATGTATGAAGCTGTCAAAGATCAAGTGCAGCATCCATTCAAAAGATACCTACTTAAAGACACAAGATACACTTAAGTTCACTGTTCACTGAAAATCAGAGAAATAATGATCCTTGAATGTAACTCATTACAAATTTGATTGTGCAGAATGCGTCAAAATTTCCAAGCAACACACATCAAATGGTTATATTTAGACTGAAAATAATCATTTCCCTTTCCTCCGATTTGTATTACATTCCCATTATCTCTTTGAAAATGCACAGGCAATTACATTAATTTTTTCTACAAAGACATAATGATATTAACAGTAATTTTTATAATTCAACTCTTCTCTAATTGTATTAAAATTTAATGTAGTCTGGCAGTGGAAATTCTAGCAAAAACATAATCTACATAAAACATGAGGCAGCATGAAACTGATTCTGAAGAAATTCAGGATTTATTGTTAATATATTATTGTTCCATACAATAACACCCCTCACTGAAATCCACATGCACATACATTTTCACAACTCAAAGCTAAGAAAAGTTTTATTGTTTTAATGAGTATCAAGCACATTCCTTTCTTCTATGTCAGTAACCCCAGCTATTTGAATTTCAGATTCAGATTCATAGAGATACTCAGAGAGCTTACTAAATCTGACATTGTTGAGAAAATATGCAGGTTAGAATATACATTAATCTCAAAGTATATCATATCATGTATTTTATATTAAAGATACTCTAATATTGAAATTGTTTCCATATTATTAAATGTGAGTTCAATAAATTTTACTATATTATGTATCTATAGAAATATGCAATGTACTAAATTAATCTGATTACGGTGAGCCAATAAAAACTACCTACATTATATTCAGTATCCTTGATGTGCAGGAAAACATTCTGTGTTTCAGTACCCCAAATCTTTTCTGTAAGACCTACCACCTGAAAAAAAATAGTAGGGTCTAATTAACTGCAAATGCTTAAATAAAAAAGCAATAGTTAAATGAACTCATTCACGAATTATGCTCAGTCTTAGTTGTCCTGTCAGTGAGATGTGAAGGCAACTAAGAGATACATATTTCTGGGCTGACCTTGGGATAGTTTTTTTGAAAGGACTGACTAAGTATGAGAGCATCCTTTCCCAGGTTAGGCTGTATTTTTTTAGTAGTGTCCTGTATATAAGGAAGTCACAGTGAGAAGCCGTGGCTCTTCCTCTTTCCATTTTGACTCCATGATGGTTAGTGCATTTATTATGCTGCTGCTGCTGCTGCTGCTGCTGCTGCTGCTGCTGCTGCTTTACTTCAATGACAACTGAACCCTTTTGTCTTCCAATGCAGATTAAATAGCAGCTGCTCTTCAAGAGTCCTCAGGGCCTTTATTGCCACACCAGGACTGCTGAAACATCAGATTTTATGTCCTGGAAAGCTATTGGGTCTTGATTTCTCCAATGTGAGTCCACTGTTGGACTACCTGGCATGCATTGCATAAGTCAATTTAATAATCCCTCTCTGAAGCATCCACACATTTGTAATATACCCATTCTTATAGTTACTTTGGAGAGCCCTGGTTAATACTACATCATGTCTTTGATATAAAAACAGTGTAGAAACAATCCATGTTTCTAGCTCTCACAAACATAATTCAAACTCCTGCTGAAGTTATTCAGCTGGGCTTTAAAATAAGTTTTTAATCATGTGATTGTTTTCACAGTTGTCTAGAAGAATAATGTAAGTGACATTTATTGGGGCTTTTTATTTTAAAGAAAACCTATAATCCACATGGGAGATCTCCAACTCCCACAAATATAGTTTGTTTTACTACCATAGGTTTCTTATGTCGGCAATAAATTTAATTTTTAGCTGTTCCAGAATAGGGTAAGTCAGCATCAAAAGTTTGCTTATGCATTTCATTTTATTCCAAAATTCCAAAATATTTAAGAAGCAATGCTCAAGTATAAATTTCCTGGCTCTCTAGCTCAAATTACTTTGGAATCAAAGTTTACTATACTTCTTGGGAGTTATGAGTAACCAATACAGGAAACAGTCATGCTTAAAATCCTCAGATGTGAGTGACATACCTTCAATAGGTCTTCCATTTTGTGGATTGATCACTCGGTTCAGTGGAGGAGAGGCTGATTCAAATCTGCTAACTATCTGGCTTTGTTACAAAGTCTTCAATGAAACCTGGATCCCAGCAAGTCTTGGGCTATTCCTATTCCTATATTTTTAATACTGTTTCTTATTGTTATCCTTGAGTAAGACCTGCAGAACAATTGAAATGAATAGTAAGAGAATGCTTAGGGTATTACACACATGGCTATATTTCTATAAAATTTACTAATATCTATAAAGAAATAAACTGCTATAATACAAAGCCAGCCATTACAATTTACAGGAGAGAATAATGTAATATGAAAATAGAGTTTCAGCTGGGCGGTGGTGGTGCATGCCTGTAATCCCAGCACTTGGGAGGCAGAGGCAGGTGGATTTCTGAGTTCGAGACCAGCCTGGTCTACAGAGTGAGTTCCAGGACAGCCAAGACTACACAGAGAAACCCTGTCTCAAAAAAAAAATAAAGAAAGAAAAAGAAAAAAGAAAAAAGAAAATGGAGTTTCAGTTGGGGATGAAATGGACACTCTTGGGGCTCAGCAGCCATGATCATTTCTATCACAAGTCTCAAGATAACTTCCCCAGTGAGAAACGTTGCTAGTATCCAATATCTCCTGGCTTTCTACAAGTGAAAGGAAAAGGTTAACAAAGTCGTTTCATTTAAAGCTCGAGGTTTCCCAGTATGAACATATTTCCTTAGGCAACTACTCAAAACTAACAAAATCTATATTTCTTTTGACAACTACTGATACAACTGTGATGTCAGTTATGCTCTGTCTACATGTTCTTGAATACTTACTATATGCTAAACAATGTCTTAAATCAGTGGTTCTCATCAAAGGACTGATAGTTCACAGAGATCACATAGCAGATATCTTTTATATTATACATTTACATTATGATTAATAATTGTAGAAAATTATAGTTATAATGTAGAAACCAAAATAATTATATGGATGGGATTACCACAACATGAGGGACTATATGTAGTAAAGGGTCTTAGTATTAGGAAGGGGGTGAACTGTCTTAAGGGATTCAAATAAATCCCTGGAATAGTGTCTGGAATAAAACCAAGCTAAATCTTTCTGCCTCTAAAATATGTCTGGATGCTTTTTTAGGTGTGATACAATCTCTTTAGTTCTGACAGTTTCCAACAAATAGCAATGCTTCCTGAACCTTCAGTCCTTATATAATCTGAATGTTTAATCCCACTACAAATTCCAGGATTTTTCTTGCCCCTAAGTTTTAGAAACTTAAAAATTATGGTTATATAGTACTAACACATATCTCTTGTTGTAAAGCAACATTAGGACTCACTAGACAGGCATTGACCTCTGGTGCCTGAATATAACAAACTGGGATCTAAAATTTGAAAATTCTGTTATTTGGCAAAGGAGAGATGGCTTACTGCTTAAGAACACTTGTAGATCCAGAGAACTTTAGTTCTGTCTAAGCATCCACTCATATTAGCCACCTACAACTCTCTTTTCTGGTGACCTTGGGTACCTACACAGGCCTGGGAGATACAGATAGACAAAAGGCAATTTAAAAGTATAAAGTCTAAAATGAAATCTTTAAATGAAAAAAATAAAATAATAAAAAATAACCATAGATGCTTAGAAATGGTTACATTTGGTAGTAACAAATGCTCTTGGGGATAGAAAATCAGCCCATTCAAGATGACCTCTCTCCTGATCATTAGTGTGTACTTTTTCCACATGTTTGTCAGTATCTGACTGATGAGGAAAACATATATAAGAAAGGCTTGCCTTGTGTTGATAAGCCTGGACCCAGTTCTTCTAGTAACCTGAATAAAGAATATTTCCAATAACATACTTAACCAGCCAACCAAGAAAAGGCAGCAGCAGAAAAATAATTACCCTGTAGTAAATTGCCTTACTATGGGAGAGTAAAGGAGTCCCAGAGATCTAGTGTTCTTGAAAAACTTATTTCTGAACTTCAATTGGAAAACAGACATAATATAACAATGCTGCTCTTACTTATCATAACTTGCAGTTTGTATTTGTTGAATTTTTTACTTACCCCTAATCAAAAATGTAAAAAAACTATTAAAATAAAATAGATACTACCTGTGTAACATATAAATATGTAGTATTATGTATGTTTATTTTTATATTTATTTATATAATTATGTAAAGACTATACCCAACATATAACTTAATGTTTTAAATTGAAAAGAGGAAGCCAGGGAGATCTTTCAGTGGATAAAACACCAACTGTGCAAGCACACGGGCCTGGTTTCTGCTGGATTACACACTTGGCCCAGTAGAATGGAAATGCTACATAAGAAGTTACATATATCTTTTCTCCTTCTCTCTTCACAGATACTATCTCAATTTTCACACAGTGTCATCTTGGTCCCTTTGTGAAAGTCCAGGCTCAGTACAAAACACCATGCTCACAAAAAAACAGATATTACTGAGGATAATAATAATAATAATAATAATAATAATAATAATAACAATAATGTAAGCACATCCATTCTGACTACCAGGTAGCTTATCAATAGAATAAATGTGGAAAGGTGCATTTCCAAACTTCCTACCCAACAATCGCTTCTCCCTTTGTGTCTCTGCTCCCTTTATTAGAAATAATGCCCAGTAGAATTCTTTATTTTTTATTTACTTGCTAGAACTGTTCTTATTATCCCAGTAACCTTCTTACTGAGTGCATCATAATTCCAACTCCCCCAACAAATGTTTGAGTAAAGTGAGTTCCATACAAAGTACATCCCTGATCAGGCACCAGTTTAGTTTTAGCTGTGAGCCTTTTAATCCCCCAATAACAGAATCAGTTACAGAATTCCATGCAACTCTGCAGACCTTGGACTTCTTTTTACCATACAAATATAACTGTAATGGATATAAGAAGTTGCTCATCTACTAGCTATTTGTTTTGTTGTTTTGTTTTGTTTTGTTTAATTCTGGTACCACAGAGAAAGATATGGCAAAGGTAATCCTATATGCCTACGTGGCAGTATGTCTGGCAATTTTAAACTTACAGGGAGTGTCTCTGCATCTCCTAGAGCCGGAAGACAGGAGAAAGCCCACGGGTAACTTCTCACCCTCATTTGTAACAATACATAAAGTTTCCATCCTCAAAAGACTGATATAGAGAATGGTTCAAATGTGTCTCTGTCAAAAAGAAAATACTTGAACTCAAAACAAGTTCCTTACATGCTGTTAAATATCCTCTCACCCCTGTATGCTGGCGTTTTGTAATATAAAATATGGAAATAGTGTATCTATTTTAGAACCAAGGGGAAAACACTAGTTTGTTCAATTGAATGGTGAGAAGCAATTATTTAAACAATCAAGGACTTTGAGGTCAAATTTATGTGATTTTATTTCTAATAGTGTCTTTACCTATTACCATGATTTGTATTAGAGTCTTTTGTTCTTTACACTATTTTATGGTAAAATTTAAACTGGATTATTATTTGTGTAACTTCAAACATCTATTTTGATATCTGACGCATGGTACATTTTAAATGCATGCTTATTGGTAAGTAAATTGGGTTTAACCTTTTTAAGTCTAGCTTCACCTTACCAGGAAAAACTTCCTAGGTTCTTCTAAATTTAACACAGAGTTACTTTAATGACAAAATAATGTGGTAAACTATATATTTTTACTGTATTTTATTTTTATTTATTTTATTTAAAATATAATTACTTCATTTTCTTCTTTTCATTTCCTTCTTCCAGCTGCTTAGCAGACGCCTTTCTCCAATTACGTCCATGGCCCCATCTCTTAACAGCTTGAATGTGCATGTGTGTATACACATATGTGTGGTATATGTGTATATGTTTACATACATGTGCATACACATATACAAATATATATCTTAAAGAAATATGTACCCCCAGTGGGCTGACAATATTCTACACAAGAACAATAGACTAACAAACATCCCATTACCAGACACGAGAAACATCCTTTTAAACGGTCTGTTAAGGTAATCCAAGTGATTCCCAAACTATATAGGCTATTACTGCTGACTTTCATTGCCTCTCAGAGTTTAAAGATAAGCCCATAATGCTGAAGACACTTCACACTTCAGACACAAGTCTTGGATGATCCCAGTTGGTTCTAACCTAAAAGCCTCCTTCCTATGTTCTAGCTTTCATGACACCAGAAAATACTAGGCAACCTACCAAAGGAGGGAAACAACTAATGACACTACCTTGTCACAGCACCTGTAAAGTGCAACAAAGCCCTGCATGGTAAATATCTATAACAGTGCAATAAGTTGCACTCACATGGGGATGGTCTCTAATCAGACTTACAGTACACTCAAAAGAAGGAAAATCATGCTTAGTAGTAGAAACCTGGCTTATTCAACATCAAGTTTTTAATAAATTAAACTTTTGCAAATGTGGTATGTATGGAACACACATACCACATTAATATTTTCATTGTCCATTTCTATGACTGACCAAAGGTTATGCATATGATCCAAAATCTTAAAATTATATAACAGAATAGGCAATGAGAAAAAATTCCCAATTACCACTGGTTGATTTCACTCAGTTACTCACAGTCATGTGAATATTAGAGATAGCATACTCTCTAAGTCATGTTGTTTCAGATGCATCCAATTTGGCAATTTAATTTTAACTTAATTTAAGTTAAAATTAGTTTTAATTGCACAATTATTAAATGTAATGCTGCATTTAGAAACTTTATCAGATAACAATCTCTATATTTTCCTAAAGCATTACTCTTTAATTCTCTAGAAAGAAAGGGAAGCCATCAATGAAAATCATTGATGGCTTTCTTATAAGCCATATGAAGACTATTAATGTAGAGGAAGCTGCTTTTGTTGTATAGGTTTATCTATCTATGTATCTATATATCTATATCTATCTATCATTTATCATCTATATATATTACATATATATCTATATCTATCATCTATCTATAGCTATATCTATATCTACCCATTTATTATCTGCCTATCTATCTATCTATCTATCTATCTATCTATCCATATATCACCTTAATTGTGGTATAGTCTCTCACAGTGCTTGGGACTATATTTTAGCTCATACAAATCAGAAGCACTGTCTGACTAAATTGTTCTCTCTAGAATCATTAGAACAACTTCTTTAGTGCATCAGTTCCTAGGCATAGTGCAAGTATTTTCTCAGGAAGTCTTGACAGCTTAAATAGAGCCCATTTGGACACAAAGGACACAAGACTAAAAATTGTGCACACTTGCAAAGTTTTGATTGCATGAATTATACATGAGGAGTGACCAGCCATTTGTGCTCAAGGATGTTATCCAATCAGCAAATGTGTGGGACAGAAAGTAAATTGGGGTGAAGGAAAATTATAACTCAGGAAAGCACTTGTTCTTCTGGTCTCTGCTAGCTCACCATATGACATTATAAATCTCAACTGAGCACATTATACCACCTTAAATTTCTGAGGTAGATGTAGAAAAGAATTAAATAGGCAAGACAGGGTAAGAAAGGAGAACAAAATCCATAAGATGGCTTGCAATTTTTTGTGCATTTCATGAGTTTATGCTATGTATGGTGGATGGAGGCTAAGACTCTAGAAGCTTGCTCTCACATTTCCAAAGACAAATCCAGGCTTTGTGTCAACTAACTCTGTTCTGACTTCTTTCACTTTGTTAAATCAAAGGATTTTACATGCTGGGCGGTGGTGGCGCACACCTTTAATCTGAGCACGTGGGAGGCAGAAGCAGGTGGATTGCTGAGTTTGGCCAGCCTGGTCTACAGAGTGATTTCCAGGACAGCTAGAGCTACACAGAGAAACCCTGTCTCGAAAAGCCATAGGGGGGAAGAAAACAATTTTACGATGTTTCTTTTTTCTTTCTGACTTAGTTGACACTAAAATTGAAAAAGTATATGTGAGTAAGTCACAATAATATTTTTATATTAGTGCATCTGGTTTAATGAATTTTGAGAAAAATCTTTGGATATTATTATGTTCATCCCTACTACTGCTTCTTGCATTTTTATTTTCTAAGCAATGAGTTAAACAGGTCCAAGAAATTCCTGTGGTGAACTATATAGAACGAATTTTAAAGAGAAAGGCCAATAACTTTTTACCCTTCCTATGTTTTATCACTGCCTTTTTATTTCTGTTACTTAAGGATGATATCTATGTTTGACCTTCTAGGATAAGAAACACGTTGCTTAAAACTGGAAAAACTTCAGTGTCATGCAGAAGTATGATTGCTTTTTCTATGAAGGCTCACCAATGAGCTGGTTTGTAGAGAAGAGTGCTTTGGGGTCTCACCATCAGACACGTTAGGAAGGCTGATGACTTGAAGGACATGAGGCAGCAGAAGACAGAAATGGATAATGCTCTTTGTGAGAACTGTGTCTTACAGTGGGCTCAGCTCCTCCCGAACATAATCCTCATTCAGGTTATGGTGAATGACTATACAATGAGGTCAAGCACAGCAAATTAATTCTAATATGATTGGATGTTTGCAACGGTCATATTTATCCTCAAAAACAAAAACAAAAAAAACCCTTTCCATATTCAGGTATTCATTTGTAAGAACACCTACTCTTTAACCCTTCTTTTCCTATTTTACTCTGCATCTGTTCAGCATAGAATATGTTGTATCACTGAGCAAAAATGAAGATCTTAGAAACCATGTACTCATAGAACAATAGAGAAGAAAGATAGAAACAAGAGGAAACAGCAGGGAAAAATGATCTATTTCTTGATTTAAGTCAAGAATTTTGTATAGTTTTAGAAAGTGATCTACTATTAGGTGCAATCTGAAAAGTGATAATGCAGGTACAAGGGGAAAGGACTTGGAGAACAATGCTAAGCAGTTTTAACTATTAGAAACCATTTGTTGGGCCCAGATGTGGTAACACAAGCCTCTAACATCAGCCCTCAGGAAGTAGAAGCAGGAGAATCAGAATACTCAAGCTCATCCTAGACCACATGATATGTTCAAGGTCAGCCTGGGCTGTAAGAGATCTGTCTCTAAAATCAAATATAAATATATGATATAATTCCAAAAGATAAGACAACATTGGCTCTTCTTAACAAATCTACTGATACATAAGGCTTTATTAAAATGTATTTTAATGCCATTTATTGAGATGCAGTTGTATCCCTGCCTTTCCTTCATGAGAGCAATTTACTGTAGTCTACATAGCTACAGTCATCTCTCAAGAAGACAGACTTTCCTGATTTTCTTCAAGAAGGACATATTTCTACTTGTATCTAAACTCTGTGGTTTTAAATGATTAGGGATTTCAGATATAGGTCAAATTAAAGACATTTTTATTAGTATCAGATACTGCCAAAATCTTGTTTTCCTTGTTTTTTCTCTACATAGATCTCAGTCTCAATATTCTGTGTTTTCTATGATACACTTAGGATAAATTTAAAAGTAATAATATTGCTTATTCAGAATTCCCTCCAACCTTGATATCCATAATGAAGAATTATCCCCTATGTTGACCATGAAGTATTGATGATGAAAGGTTCAATTATGCACTCACATTCTTGAGCTCTACTATTTTGCTTCTCAAAGAAATTACTACATATTGCATCTGCTTGCTCTCTGCTCACTCCAGAAAGAAGTCAAGAGCCCAAACACAGACAGAAGCCAAAGTAGCCATCTCCACAGTGTGAAATGGATACACCCAAGCTGAACCACAGATGCATGAATATGAAGTAAGTGCTTATTTCTGTGTCATGAAGATTTTGTAGTTGTTTGTTATGCAACAAAATCTGATTAACACAAAATTGGTCCCAGAAGTCTGATGTTGTCATAATTAAAACTTAAAATATGTGGCAATCATTTGGGGAACTGGCAAGAAGACGGGGAAATTGCTAGGTAAAGTTGAGAACAATAATCTGGGTAATGCAGTAGTAAACATTGGTAAAATTGACTCTAGTGTTGATATAGAAGAAAAATCTATCTACTGAATTTGCAGTGCTGAGCTCGAAGGTTTTCAAACAGTACCTTGCAAGTAGGAACTGGCTCCTGTATAAGATATTAGATAAGGCATCATAAGAGGAAGATGTGCTTAAAGAAAGTGACTTGTTATTAAGCAGGGTACAGGGGATATAGAGACAGCACAGAATGGATAGAGTTGAACAATAAAGGTACTTTAAGTCAAAGTTGGTATCACAGGTACATCTCTGACATTTGAGTTAGAACCCTGAAGGAATTAAGGTTTTAACACATTTCTTTAGCTGGATGTAGGAGCTAAAGTACTGTTCAGCAAAATCAAACATACACATTACTATAAAGAAAATCTAAAGAGGAAGAAAGTCTAGAAGATTAAATTCTGAAAATACCCTGGAAAAATAAAGATAAATACAAATAAATGCATAGAAGAGATGCAGCATGTTTGGTAAAACTATAGATATCAGGTAAAAGAAGCCAAGATGATTCTCAAAATTACTAGAGTTAGAAAGGGCCCTAAAAGATGACCATCTCCCAAGGACTCACATACTTTCCAATGCTTTCTTTACAAATGACCAGGAAAATGCCAAATAGGACCATATCCAGACAGTGATTCTAATAGTTACGGGAGAGTCTAGATTGAAATGGGCTGAGATAGGGGCTAGTGAAATGTCTCAGAATTTAAGAGCTTTTGCTTCTCTTCCACAAGTCCTGAGTTCAATTCCCACAAGCAACATGGTGTCCCACAAGCCATCCTTGGTGTCATCTATTCCCTCTGACTCTTAAAATCTGTTTCCACATCTCCAGGATTCCCTCAACCCTGAGTGGAGGGATTTGAAGAATACATTCCATTTACAAATGAGTGTACCAAGGTCTCTTACTCTCTGCACATTTTCGGGCCCTGGGTTTCTGTTTATTTTCATCTACTACAGAGGGTAGCTTGTCTGATGAAGGCAGAGAAAGGCACTGAAATATGAGTATGGCAGAACATTGTTAGAAGTCATTTCATCGCTATATTACTGTAGCAGAGCAGCAGTATTTGACTTTCCTCCAGGTTTCTGGCCTATTGAGTCTCAGGTTCTTGACAGCTCAAGCAGAGATAAAGCTAGGTCTCATCTCATGGATTGGGTCTTAAATCCAATCAGATATCAGTTGGTTTGTGCAATAAACTATTAACATATATGAATTAAGTAAACTGAAAATGTTAATAGGTGACTTATTTTAGTTATCACTTTGACTTTATATAAAATAGAAACACAAGAAAATTGAATTTCAATCTGTAACCTGAGTCTATGTTGGGTATCAGACACCATCTGAAGCATATTTTCCCTAGGACAAAACCATATCCAAGATCTACAATGTGAAGCAAATCCATCCCAAATAAGTGGCAGACAACCAGGAAATGAATGAAATATTTTATGAAACTGTGTTCCATTTCTCTTCCTTGGAAGACTCCCAGATCAGAGATATGCAGAAAGTAAGACACTTTAGAGCACCCAGCCCTAAATGGGAAGTCTTCACTACATCCTTTCCTGTAAGATTGAAAGGCTCTATGAAAAAAAGAGGGCAGACTGTAAGAGCCTGTGGTAGAGAACCCCAAGGAAAGTGTTTTCATACACAACAGGGCTTATGGACAAATAAACTCCTAGAAATTGTGAAAGCATGCACAGAACCTGCACAAGCTCAAGCAAGACAAAATCCTATTTTGAGTAGAACTGAGTGCTAACCAAGACTCCATTCTCAATTGACAGCTGCTGGGAGAGAAAAAACTGTTTTTGTTATTGTTGTTGGGTTTTGTTTTGTTTTGTTTTGTTTTGTTTTGTTTTGTTTTGTTTTGTTTTGTTTTGTTTTGTTTTGTTTTCTGAAGGGTGTGACTGTTTGTATTACCCACAATTCAGGATGTGTGGTGGGTTAAAATGATGGCCCATGTTTGGCCTGGGGCATGGGCAGCTGGACAGGGCTGGACGCAGGAAGTCTTAACTAAACTCTCCCCATGCTGGTGCCAGGTGAGTTTCAGGCTATGAGAAGCGACAGGACCCTGCTCCGGAGGTGGGGAAGCTCATTCTGAGGTCCCCACAGAACTGCCAGAGTAGGGCTTATGGGTCCTCAGGCTGTACAGAAGCCAAGGACAAAATGTTCTCAGGGTCTTGGGCAACGCAGATGCAAGTGGATGCCTCAGAAGAGCCGAGTACAAAGTGGGGTTCCTCAGGCTGGTTCTAGCCCATAGCTGAAGGGAAAAACGGGGAGCAGGAAGGAGAGCTCTAGCTGGTTCCCTAGGGAAGGAGGTAGTCCTTGGCTTGTTTGGAGGGCAGCTTGGCTTGGTGGAAACCAGACAGGCTGGGAATGCAGACAGGCCTCCTATGTGAGATTAGGCACAGCTTTTTAGAGGAATATCTGCTCCACTGCTCCAGCACCAGGGATCCGGGTGAGAAGAGGCATGGTTTTAAAGAATTTGTTGTCATGGCAGAGAGTTGTGATGAGTGAAAGCATACCCCACTTTCTCAGGGCTGGCCTGAGGTTAAATACCTTTTGCACGAAGGAATGTCTGAGGAGAGCTTAACTGGCAAAGCCCTTCAGGCCTTTAGGTACATCATTAAAATGGAGAACTGTTTTGAGGCTACATCTGTGGTCAAGTCCTCTCCCAGTGGAGGGGCTTGGGGCGTTGCCCTGCATGACTGATGGCCACAGAATTATGGGGAGTCTGGTGTCTAGAAGCATGGAAAATGCCTACTGCTCCTTGAAGAGTTATCTGCTGGGTCACTGGGGTTTAAACTTAGCTCAATCAGAAAACAGTCAGCCTTTCACAGTCCCACAATGGGCCCCTTGAACCGGAGTTATTGGCCAACAGAAAAGATAGCCTGTAGTTAGGTGCTGTTTGCTTATGGGTATTGTTTTTATTAGAAAGAAAGAACATAAATTTGGGTGGGTAGGGTTGGGGAAAGCATCTGAGAAGAGTTGAGGGGAGAGAAAAGAATATGGCATATATATATATATATATATATATGAAATAAAAATGGTACCCGGACACCAGGTTATATACCTGTTATCTCAACACTAGGATGGTAACAGCAAGGGTGATAGGAGCTACAGAGTGATACTGTCAGAAAGAGGGTGGGAGTTTTAGTATAATATACCATTGAGTTTTTGTGGACATTTGTGAACTGAGAAATGTAGCTATTAATACCTCTTGTCTACTTTTATTCCAGACTTGGTTTATGTAGCTTTTCTCATTCAAACTGAACTGGATTAAATTGGCAGCCACTGGTACTAATAAATGTCTATGTATCCAGACACGGCATGGTCTTCACCATATAAGAGAAGATAAAAGTGTTGTTTGCTTATAAAATTCTTCATATACATTTGATTCATTTGTATAATTGTCATCCAATTCTGTAAACTTAAACACCTCAAATTAAATATAACCAAAATTATCATTCATTTGAACAAAAATAATCTTATGAATATAATATATGCAGATTTATGAACAATATATGATATAACTAGTTTATTACAAAAGAAATCATTTTTGAGTGAACAATGGAATTACTTTTAAAAGTTAGCATTGTGGCACAGTAACTATATGTAAACAGTGGTTTTTAAAGAATCTGCTTCTCATTGTAGACTCATACAACTACTATGTTAAATGCTTGACAACATCATAGATTTTTATTACATGCAATTATAAAACCTAAGAAAATTACTGCAAAGGAAATTATAAAAATCATATTTTTCAGATTCTGACTGCATTTTGTCTGTGTGAACAAAACTCTTAATTCTCAGTAAGACTAATTACCTTTCAAGCAAATGTATTCTGTCTCTCTATACATGTTTCCAGACAACAGATCCAATCATATTTTCAGTTTTCCAAAGGCCTCATTTTCTCTCTCTGATTGCTGGTATTCCTGTACACAAAACCACAGATACTTGACTGCCACTAGTCTTTGTCCTTGAAACCAACTGATAAAGAGCATGAGTTTTTTTAAAGAAGACCCCAAGGCCTTGGAACTGCTGTTTTCATGAAGACTCAGTACTGTCATTAAATAATCCTTATTCTGGTATTGAATGGTGTTCTGCCAAAATTGATAGTGGAATTCCTAACTTTCCAATAGAAATGGAGGCTTAGTGGGTTTATTTAAGGTTAAATGACATCATAAGGATAAAGTGTTAATCCAGTAGGATTAGTGACTTCATGAGAAAAGGAAGAATGAATTCTTGTGTTACTGACAGTAATCTAATCAAAGGTTTGAAACAGAACAGCATGGGAATATTGAGCACTGTGATGAAATTTCCAATGAAGATGTTGTCCAAGTTTGAACAAGAGAGCAGTATCATGGACACAGTGAGTATAGGGGATAACTGTATTTTACTGATGATGCTGTGTCTAAAACAAGGCTGAGATCTTTATTTTATCAATACATGTACAAATGACAATAAAACATGATAGAAACTACTTAAGTAAAAACTTTTACATACCGATATAACCAGGAGTAACCTGAAATGAAGTTAGTTATCAAAATAGATTTTAATGACAGAGGTTAAGAGCAAAGAATATTATTTTTGAGGATAAAATATCCAGGCAATGCTTTGTAACAGGATTTGTAATCACCAGCAAAGAAAACATGCCAAAAAGAAAACATTGTGTAATATTTGTTTTCTGTGTCTTGCTTTACACACATAATACTTTAGTTTTTAATAGAAAGTCTTCTTAGTATAGTTCTGTTGCAGCAGCCATCCAGACCCAATGTGAGGGAAACCATGAACATCTGTCCATATGACCTTGATTTCATGAGATAATAACTGTTTCTCAAACCCAGAGGATGTAAAGCACCACTGCACATTTACTTCTTGAGAATTGAGTTAAGTAATGAAAATAAAATCATTCACGATTACCACTGATGATTAAAGAGTTTACTTCTGTATAATAAAAGGTCCAAATCTAAATGGAAAGATGTAGGCGAGACTATACTACCTACTTCTCAGTTACAGATAATCACTAATCTTTATTATCTTCTTTATATATTTCTATTCATTTTGGTGAACATTGTCTTATGAAGCAGAAGACAACTAAAGATCTACACAGAATGGCAACTATGCAGAATTCCAAATGGGACATGTATTGGGTAATGATTCTCCTAAGTAGTTGAATTTTGAGTTTAATTTTCTTCAGGAAATAAAATGTCAAACATGGAATGTCTCAGATGCACTACTTCCAGTAATTGACTGAACTTTTCAGTCTTGTTAGTTTGATATGTTTTAACTCAGTACCCATGTGAATATCATTGTATAGAAAAAACTCAACAATTAAATTTGTTCCTAAATGGTTTTGGTAAATGTGGTAACTAAGTTTGGTCAAATTACTAATTGTCAAATTCATTAGAGATGGAATTAACTAAAATGTGAGCCATAGGATAAGTATGGAGGGATAGTCATTATCTGATCATTTGAAATAAGAATGCTCTCAGGCTGGAGAGATGGCTCAGAGGTTAAGAGGACTGATTGCTCTTCCAAAGGTCCTGAATTCAAATCCCAGCAACCACATGGTGGCTCACAACCATACGTAATGAGATCTGACGCCCTCTTCTTGGGTGTCTGAAGACAGCTACAGTGTACTTACATACAATAAATAACATATAATAAATAAATAAATCTTTAAAAAAAACAAAGAACATTCAAAAAAAGAATGTTCTCTTTAAATGTGGATGGCAGCCCAGAAAAAAGGACATGGGGAAAGGAAATGGCTTTTTGCCTCTGCTTGATCTCTTCCTTGCTATCCACTTCACCTATCATGCTTTGTAGCATTGCTGCAAAAACACATTCTCCCATCATCCAATATAGACTAAGGACCAAGTAGCTGTCTAGGAAACTGCCAGGTCTTTAATACTAGATTTAAAATGCTATGACATTCAGCATTATACATTTAGAAATTCCTGGGTTCTTGGCCTTTGAGTTTGAGATAGGAATTGTCAGACAAATGAATCATATTATATAAGGTGATCTAATAAATAAATGTTATAATAATACATATCGAACAGATATAATGCGGGATTCTATTTATTAGAATATATTGGCTAGTATAACAATAAAGATAAAATCATGCATAAATGTTGTTTAGGGTGTGTGGTTGTTTTCCTTTCAATGTGCAAATGATAGATGTCAAATTCAGAACTGTAGTGTGGATAGAAAGGTTAATTTTGTCTGTTCAGCTTCTTTCATCACATCCCATTAGAACTCATCTTTGCTACCTATTACTGCTTAGTACAGATGAATACCTATTTCATCACAGTATTGGAATACAGTAGTACTTGAGACTGGTTATAAATTCCACTAAAGACCATAATGTGATGTTATTTCTAGGATTGAATATGATTCTGATTAAGAAAGATCCATGAAGGTAAGGGTACTAGAAATAATCTGTAGTGTGTTTAAATATCTTTTTAATTTAATAAGCCTTATAGTTTGATAATAGCATGAGTTGCATTTTTGGAAACTGTTATAGGCACCCATTCTCGAGTAATAATGATATCTATTATAAAATGATAGTCGGTTGTATGTGTTTCAACCTAGCACTTTGAATGTACAAGCCCAACTTTGTCCACATAGAGAGATCCTGTCTTTAAAATTATATACTATTTGCTGACCATCCTACCAAAGGCAACCTACAAATGTATTGAAATCCCCCATCAAAATCCCAACATAATTTTTTAGAGACATGGAAAAAGCAATTCTCAAATTCTGGAAAGGCAAAAAAACCAAAAAACAAAAACAAACAAAAAAAACCCAGAATAGCAAAAACAATTCTTAACAATAAAAGAAAAGTTGGGGAATCACTGTCCTTGATCTTAAGCTCTACTACAGAGCAATAGTGATAAAAACTGCATGGTATTGCTACAGAGACATGCATGATGATCAACAGGAATAGAATTGAAGACCCAGAAATAGAATCACACACTTGATCTTTGACAAAGAAGTAGAAAAAGAAAGTATCTTCAATAAATGGTGCTGGTCTAAGTGGCTGTCTGTATGTAGAAAAATGAAAACTGAGCTGTATTTGTCACCTTGTACAAAGCTCAAGTCCATATGGATCAGGACCTCAACATAAAACCAGATACACTGACTCTAAAAGAAGAGAAAGTGGGAAAGAGCTTTGAACTCATTGGCACAGGGTGCATTTTCCTAAACAGAACTCCAATGGCTCATCCTCTAATATCACTAATTGACAAATAGAAACTGGAAAGTTTCTGTAAGGCAAAGGACATAGTCAATAAGACAAATTGGTGACTTACAGATTCAGGAAAAAAAAAAAAACTTCACTAACCCCAGACCCAATAGAGGGCACTTAAAGAAATGCTTGAAGTCTTTAGTGATCTGGGAAATGCACATCAAAATAATTCTGAGATTCTACCTTACTCTAATCAGAATGATTAAAATCAAAAACTCAGGTATAAGCACATGTTGGCAAGGGTGTGGAGAAAGAGGAACACTCCTCCATTCCTGGTGGGATTGCAAACAGGTACAGCGACTCTGGAAATCAACCTGGGGGTTCCTCAGAAAACTGGAAAAAGATCTACTTGAAGACTCAGAAATAGCACTCTTGGGAATATACCCAAAAGATGCCCCACCATGCCACAGGGGCACGTGTTCCACTATGTTTACATAGGCCTTATTTGTGATAGCCAGAAACTGGAAACAACTCAGACATCCCATGACAGAAAAAATGGATACAGAAATGTGGTCCATTTGCACAATGGAACACTACTCAGCTACTAAGAATGAGGACATCCTGAGTTTTGCAGGCAAATGGATGGAATTAGAAAATATCATCCTGAGTGAAGTAACTCAGACCCAAAGGGACATGCATGGTATGTACTCACTAATACGTGGATATTTTCAAAAAAAAAAAAAAAGATACAGAATACCCAAGATACGGTCCACAGAACACAACAAATTCAGCATGCTGAAGGGCTCAAGTGAGGACACCTCAGTCTTGCTTGGGAGGAAGAAAAAAGCAGTCACAAGGGGGAGAGAGAGAGAGAGAGAGTCTTGGGAGGGAAAGGGGATGGGGAGGGGAACATGATCTGGTATTGGGTGAGGGAAAAGGACTGAAGCGCTGAGGGCCAGCAGAAAGAATGGAAGCAAGCAACCTCTGGGGGTAAGAGGTTAGGGAACCTTCTAGAATATACCAGAGACCTGGGAGGTGAGAGACCCTCTGGACTCAAAGGGAGGAACCTCAGATGAAATGCCCTACATTGAGGAGAGGGAACATGTAGAGCTCACCTTCAGAAGAAAGGTGACTCGCACCAGTCAAAACTCTGAGCCATAATTGTTCCTGTTAGAAAGAATTACAGGGATGGAAATGGAGAGGAGCCTGAGGAAAATGAGGTCCAGTGACAGGCCCAAAGTGGGATCCAGCTAAAAGGGCAGTCCCAAGGTCTCTCAATATTACTGAGGCTATGGAGCACTCGCAAATAGAATCCTATCTTGACTGCCTTTCGAAAAACTCAACAAGCAGTTGCAAGTGTCAGATGCAGATATTTGCACCCAACCAATGGACATAAGCTGCTGACCCCTGTGGATGAATTAGGGAAAAGCTAGATGAAGCTAAAGGGGAGGGTGACCCTGTAAGAGGACCAGCAGTCTCAATTAAACTGGACCCCTGAGATTCTCAGCCACTGGACCACCAACCAGGCAGCATAGACCAGCTGATATGAGACCACCCCCCCCAAGACTTATACTGCCAGGTCTGGGTTCAGTCAGAGAAGATGCACCTAACTCAAGACTGCAGGTCCCAGGGAGTTTAGCAGTCTGGTGGGGTGGTGGGGGTGGTGATATCTTCATGAATATGGGGGGTAGGGAGGAGGTAAGGGATATAGAAGTCAGAGGGTAGACCAGACCAGGAGGGGAATCAAATCTGGAGTGTAAATAAATCATTAACTAACTAATTAATTAATTATATACTATTTTCTAAATATTTTCTTAAATATTTTAATAAAATGAATTTTTAAAACAAATGTGTTTAATATGAACATTTTAATATTTGTTCTGTGTGTACACATCTATGTTCCTATGGAGTATACACATGAAAATCAAAAGACAACTTGGAGAAGTCAGTTCTTTCCTTCAAACAAATTGGTCCCTGGTATTATCATGTTACATTTTTAAATATCTTTGAACTGCTAGTTGCTTAAAATTATTACTATTTTCTTATTCCTGAGGATTTTACAGTTTCTCACATTTTTTTAAAAAGTGGAATATGAATAAGCTACATATAAACAACATATTTCATTAACTTAGGAGAGTGAATATTGATATTTCAGCTAGCAAACTAAACATAAAAGTCTCCTGAGTCACATTATATTTAATATAGACACACTGGATAATGAAATATAATAAAATACCTACTTGTTGTAGCCTATCCAGTATGTTTTCCTGCTTTCACTGATGATAATATATTAAGTGTCACAAATAAGAAAAGCAAAATGTTCATAAATTTTTAGAGACAAAAAATTATATGGCAAGTTTTTATTATGATGAAATACAAACCATATATTTTTTGTTTGCTTGACAATGTATTTCTCACATGAGTTTTAAATTGAATTTCATCATGGAAAACCAGAAGCAAAGAATGAAGAACTATAATACTGCATTGGCAAGGGAGTAGATGGAACTGACCACTATGTTAATGAAAGAGGTTAGACTCAAATTGTTTGTTTGTTTGCTTTTTGTTTTTCGAGACAGGGTTTCTCTTTGTAGTCCTGGCTGTCCTGGAACTCACTCTGTAGACCAGGCTGGCCTCGAACTCAGAAATCCGCCTGCCTCTGTCTCCCAAGTGCTGGGATTACAGGCGTGTGCCACCACGCCCGGCTTGAGGTTATACTCAAATATGTAAGCGATGCACTTTTGTAGAAAATATTTG
The DNA here is from genome assembly GCA_964023405.1 of Apodemus agrarius. Lineage (NCBI taxonomy): Eukaryota > Metazoa > Chordata > Mammalia > Rodentia > Muridae > Apodemus > Apodemus agrarius. The sequence continues at coordinate 38,792,221 of OZ030025.1, read as the reverse complement.
TGAAAAGGGAGATAAATGTGGGCAGGAGGAAGGATAAGCAGAAGTGCAGGAAGGCAAATGCTTCATTATATTTTATTAATGTTAGAAAATATTAAAATCTATATTGTATTGAGTTAGTAAGTGGGGAGACAGAAAATCAGGCAGTGGTGGAGCAAGCCTTTAATCCCAGCACTTGAGAGGCAGAGGCAAATGGATCTTTGTGAGTTACAGTTAGTCTGGTGTACAGAGCGAGCTACAAAGCAAAACAGCATTGCCTGTTCTTAAATATATTAAAATGCCAAGTTTTATCTATCCTTTTCTTTTCATCTTTCTGATTTCTTTGCTCTCATTCCATGTTTTTTTATATTGTATTATTTACAAATGCACCTGTCAGTAAGACCCCAAGAGGAAAATAGTCTTGTTCCCTTTTTTAAAAACCTAAATTTGGGAATGATGTCCCCCCCCAAAAAAACAGTGTCTGCATGACATCCCTAAGGTTTCCTGTTCATCTCTGAGTATTGGAAGATATTTTTTATTTCTTAATCTCCTAAAACATGCTACTTTATTGCCTTTGTAATCAATTTTCTGAAATCTAAAATTGAGTATGTGGCATGAGGCTAAGGTCTTATACAGGGGAAAAGCTTTTAGTCAGGGACCTACAACTTTTTTCTGTCTCCATGCTCTACATTTACTGGATAGCCTAGCATGTGCCAGTGCATTTCTGTAGCTTGTGTTCCTGAACCACTTTTTTTTTTTTACCAACATGTATTTTATTTGTTTACCTTCCTGTGGATTTCTAAGCCTTTCCATCTGCTCAGATCAAACTCATGCTGCTTTTGAAAGCATTTTTTTTTCTTTCACTCATCAATGGTTTTATTATTGTGCTTGTTTAGTTGTTTTAGCATGTTTTCTCTGTCTTCCTGTCTTATTAGTTTTGTGTTTGTCCTTGTTCAATTGTCCTTGTCCTCTCCCTGGTCCTCAGCATCAGAGATTCTTTTTCCCCCACCTTAACCATGACTCTTTCCACGGAGCTTTTGTTGTTCGACTTGCATGTTTCCTTTTCAGTATTTCTTAGGGTTTTATTTCAGTGTTTCTCTTGCGGACTTCCTCTCTCACATCTCTCACTCTGCACCTCCGCTGTATCTGTTCCTCCACCAGAGCTCATTTTCTTCTTTGAAGATTCTAATCAGTCTTGCCAATTCTCTGGCATTGCGTGCATCTCACCCTCCCTAGATGCCATTACTTTAAGATCAGTAACTTTTGAAGAAATTATGTGTTGTCCTTGAATCTTTGTGTTTCTCATGTGACTAACATTGGGATTTTTGTATCCTGTGTCTATCTTTGCTTGGGTTATAATTTTTGCCAGCTATAGTCTTTCAGTTGAAGTATTTACAATGTCCACATGGGGAACCAAGTGGTAGAGCTGAGCCAGTAGTTCAGAAAATAGTTTCTCTGCCAGAAGGTCAGGGTGCCTGGTATAACCTTTATTTTCTCTGAGTAGGCTTTTAACTAACTTTGAGAGCAACCACAGCTGCCGGGTGTCACCACTATGGGAACAACATAACAGAATTGCTGTGGCCCTTTGACTTTAATAACTGTTGAAGGATAAATAGCCAAGGATAGCAAGGAGAATACAGGCACTTAAAACAAGCAGACTGGAAGTGAGGAGGAATCAAAGTAAAAAGAAAGACTCTGAAAAGAAAACAAACAAAAAAGAAAAACAAGATGTGTACAGTAGCTAGAAGGGGAAGGCTGGGGCATGTTTGGGGTCATAGATTTTAGAGATTATTGCAATTATGTCATAATTTAATTCATACAGAAAAGAAATAAATAAGGATGGGAGACTAAGGAAGAGACAGTAATAATTTAAGATTCTTAGAAGCCTGCTAAGAACCCTGTGAAGGCTATTCTGGGTGTCAACTTAACTAAAAGTAACTAATATACAACTTGACTAGGTACACCTTTGGAGTATTTTTCTTGATGAGTGATAGTGATTCTCAACCTTCCTAGTGTGTGTGCATCCCTTTAGTGCCTATCCATGTGTGATTGCCCATGTCCTCTCCCTGGTCCTCATGTTGTGGTAACCTCCCAATGATAAAATTAGTTTTGTTGCTACTTCATTACTGTAATTTTGTTCCTGTTATGAAACATAATGTAAATATTTATGTTTTCCAATGCTCTTATGAGACCTTTGTAAAAAGGTCCATTGACCCCCCCCAAGAGGGGACAAGACTCAGTTTGAGAACCATTGTTTATTCATTTGAGATAGAAGACCAACTCTTAATCTGAAATTTTTTTGGTGGGAAGATCCACCTTCAATCTGGGCCACACATGCTGAAAGCCTATGTAAAAACAGACTGAGGCACCTGGCAAAATGCAGAAGGAACTTGAGCCTTGATGGTTGGAATCTTTCAGGTCCCACACCACACCTTTCTTCCTGTAATTTACCTGTCACCGCATAAAGGCCTGTCCTCCCAATCTCTGATTTGGAAGCAGGAAATATGTGAGTATATTAGATTGGTTAAGGAGGTATGTGAATCATTTGATTGGTGCTGAGATGAGTTTTGGTTTTGTTTCTAATATTAGAAATATGACAAGTGTCCTTTAATTTTGAAAACATGAAAGAAAAAGATAGCATTATGACTGGCAAGATGGCTCAGCAGAAAAAAAAATTGTTTGATGCCAAACCTGAACAACTGAATTCAATCCCCAGGATGTTTGTGATAAAAGGAAAAAACTGATGCCCCTCCTCTGACCTCCACATACCTGCTGTGATACCTGTGTGTGGAATGAGTGCACACAGATGCAATAAAGAAAGAAAAAAGGATAATAGATAGTAGAAGCTGACGAGAGGCTCCAACACTTTTCAGATATCTCTATATAAAGTCTCTCATCTTGCAATTGGAGAGTATAACTACTATACTAATAATATGAGGAATAAAGATGGCTAGTTGCCTGAAGAAAAGTAACTATCGTTGTTTTAGTAAAGTAAATTAGTTTACACTGCATAAAAATAGATTTCATAAACTTTCAATATTAAAAAATATCAGGTTCCATGGCTTTGTCGTCATAATTCTATCAAAGATCAAAATGAAGAAACAAAGCAACAAAAGGTCTGTTGATCTGAAAATAATAGAATCTACCAGGAGATAGGAAGCATGTATGAAGTGCTTACGTGTCAGGGGTAGGAGACGTGTCTTCTCACGTGTCCTAGGTGCACCTTGAACTTTGATTCTCTTGACTCAGTCTCAGCTACCATGAGATTATAGGTGTGAGCCACACACCTGGTAAAGAAATGCCAATCTTTAGGGGTCTGGGGATGAGCAAGCCGGAGATAAGTGTTAGCAAAAATATCTTATAGGACTATATCTTCATTACTGTGGATTCTCCACATTTGCCAATATAAGAGGGTAGCACTAGTAAAGAAAACTAATTCTAACGTTCCAACCAAATCTGACTCCTCATCATGGATTGGAACTATACACAGGTTGGCATTGGTTACATCTCCTCCATAAATTTTAAGCTCTTTCTCTGGATGATACATTTTGAGTTGATAGAAGTGATAGTGGGAACCTTGAAATGAATAACAGAGGAAAAAAAGAAAATAATTTGAATGAGAATATTGAAAATGAACAAACTAACCCTGTATTTGTGTGGTTTGCAAAGCGTAAGAATTCAGATAAAGAGCTTTGGTTAGGAACATAACCGTGGGTGTTCTAATGGTTGTTGGCACTTATGAGCCACACTATATTGTAGGATTTTTATCAAATTCAGTTTACTCTTCTGTATATTTTCTAACCCCTCATATGTATGATCTCCCTTTTTTCACAGCTTCCTTTATCACACTGTGGTATATATTGCATAGATTTTGATAATAATAGGTAGCAATTCTTTGCACGTTACTGTCATACAGAATCATTTCCATAATTAAAAGCAGGTTGTATTTGCCTACTTTTTTTCTGTCCTACCCCTCATTTATTTGCTACCTCAGTGTTTTTATTGCACTTGTTTCTTTGTGCCATATATTTAATTCTTATAGTAAAAACACTTTCATATTGCCCTTTCCACTTAGTGATATACACTTCAGTATCTCTAATATCTTTTTATGTCTCGATAGCTCATATTTTTCTTAACGAATTATTCTTTTGTCTGGGTGCACCACATATTATATTCACACACATCAAAGACACTGTAGTTTGCCTTACCTTTGTTTAATTAGGAGTAAAACATGTGCAAATGCCCATATGTGAATTTTTGTGAACAAAGAGATTTTTACATCACTCAAGTAAACATGAAGGAGCACAATTATTAAAATATGTGGCAAGAGTGTATGTGTTATTGTAAGAAACTGCAAAAATCAAATTCTTCCAGAGTGACTTATTTCCTATTCAAGCAGGAATGCTGTGGTAAAACACCATAACTAAAGCAATTTACAGGGGTGAGGGTGTAATGGTTTATTTTGGCTTAAGGATCCAGAGGCATAAGAATCTATAATGGATCCAGATTTGTAGGAGAGTATCAGAACAGAGAAAAGGGGGGGGTGATTGGAGAATGGGTGGAGGGAAGAGGACTTATGGGACATATGGTGAGGGGGGAAATGGGAAAGGGGAAAGCCTTTGGAATGTATACAAAGAATATAGAAAATAAAAAAAAGAATCTATAATGATATTGCAGAGGCAGAAGGCAGACATGACAGCAGGAGCAGGAGCTGAGTGCTCACATCTTGAAGTGTTAAGTACAAAGCAAACAAACAACAAACTTGGAGTGTTGGGAGGCTCAACTTGTAGCTCAAAGGTACTACCCTTCTTCAATGCCACACCTTCTAAGTCATCCTCAAGAGTTCCAAGAACTGAGAAGCAAGTATTCAAATACCTGTGAGTATGGAGTAATTTCTATTCAATCCACCACCAAATTAGTCCATATTTACACTATAATTCTATCGAACAGTGTTAGGATGTTTGACACTCTAATAGGTGCAGAGTTGTAACTTATTTTGAAGTTTATAATCCTCCAATGATATTGAACATATTTTTTTATTCAGGTATGTGCTACCTGGCTATCATTTTTCATAAAGCTATTGCTCAGGTCCCTAGAATATTTATTTCTTGAACATTTTCTTAGATTTTTGTATGCCTGAGTGCTTGCCTACATCTATGTATGTATGTGTATCACATGCATGACCTGTGCCAATGGATGTCAGATGACAGTGTCAGAATCCCTTCAGTGGCATTAAAAATGTGTGGGAGTCACTGTGTGAATCCTCTTTTCAGAGCAATGCAGAGCATCAGCCCAGATTATTTCTTAAGAGGTTTTAGTAAATTCTTTGTTTTCTTTCTTTATATTTTTGAGACAGGGTCTTACTAGGTATCCTGGAATTCACTAAGTTCTCTTTGCCTTTGCTTTAATTTCCTGGAATTAAAAGTATGAGTCACCACACCACTTTCTTTAATTGATATATTCAAAACAGTCCTTTCTATAGATTGAGTAAGTATCCTTTACCAGATGTCTTTTGGGAAATATTCTTTTCTGATTCTTAAACTATTATTTTTATTTGCTTCTTAGAGAATTATTGGGGGCAGCTGGTCAACTTTTTTGTTTCATAATTTTACTTATATTTAAAAACCACACCCATATCCAACTTTACCTCTTTTTTCTCTGTTATATTCTAGACATTTTATTATCAATGTTTTATATACATTTTATAATTGATTTTGAGTTGCCTTTCATGATACTGTTAGGTTCTTTTTGTAGAGTCTTATTATGTCTGCATTTGGACACTGAATTCTCTTACTATCATTTGTTGGGTCTACTTTTTTTTACTGAGTTGCCTTCACTCTTTCATTGAAGGTAGATTAACTCTGTTTATATGGATCTCCTTCATTTCCATAAAAATAAATCTCCCATTTTATCAACCTGTCTTGATTATGTTTACAGTAAGTCATGATTGCTATTAGATTGTTTCAATTCTTTATATTCACTTTATGACAATGAGTTGGAGTTCTGGGAATTTTCCTCTTTCATATAAATTTGAAAGTAACTATAAGCTAACTTTCAGTGATTGTGGATATTAACTTTTATAAGGAAAATATACTGATGGTGATTCAGAGAGTAAATAATTAGAACATGTAAGAATTTCACTATCCATAATAATTTATAGCTGCTCTGACCATTATTAAATTTTACCTTGGAAAATCAAATTGAAAAAATGATTACATCATTACAACAAGATATACAACAAGAACAACAAAATTCAAATATTCATTCTATCTTTGGGACCTGGCTAATTATACAAAATGGCCTGAAATAAAAGAAAGTTCATTATATTAAATCAGTGTAAGTATAGCTATATTCTTTAAATGATTGTGCTTAGCTCACAATTGGATTGTCACAAAAATATAGTGACAATAGCAATACATAGCATATGTATGTAGATACTTACAAGGACCAAAAACTTATAGAAACTCAAAGACAAAAATCTACAGTGGCTGAATATTAATGTTACATTTAAAATAAAAGCCTAATAATGAAAGAAACATGCTTTTAGAAATATCTGTATCTGTTATCTAAAATACTTAAAAGCTGTTATAATTTTATTGAAAAAGTTATAACATTTTAAGCTTAGTTTGTTTTTATTTTAATTTACCAGCCACCAAGAATGTCCTTGTTAAACAAAAGGTGGTATAAACAAGACATTATCTTATGTTTTCATTGTATTGTATTTCATTTCATTGTATTCATTGTATTTCAGTGGCACAAATCACAGAGCAAAGAAATCAGCATATTTTCTTTGTTTCAAATACAGGCCAGGTTTTTCTAAGAGCAGAACAGCATGGAATTCAAATTTTAAAAAAAGTATAAACATTGTCATGTTAGAGAATATAGCTTATGCAAAAGTTGCGCAGTTCTACATCAACAAAGAATCATTTGGAAGTAACCTAGAAAAAAATTGACTTTCAATTAAGCCTAAAGCATATACAAATCAAGTCTAATTAGTCCAGTCCTCTAAATATGATCTGCAATTATGAGATAAATCTACCCACCGAGATTTATTAAGCCTTATCATTTTTGAACTGAAACTTCAATGAGTCTGCCTTTAGCTGCACCCTGCAGTGATTGGCGAGGTTTTCCTAATCCTTCTGGTTCCCCAGGTACATGTGCCAAATGAAATGCTGTGTTAGTACAGCCACTGGAACGAGATTGTGTCCATTAGGCCCCCTTATTCTCCTGTCATGTGCTTCTGTCTTTCCTTTTTCCTACAGAATGGCAACTGGAAATCCACAGTGGTGACTTCACTTTATCTGTTGAAAGAGTGAGTCTGTGGCTCTGGCATCAAGCTAACGTAATCACAAAGGCTGAGGCCCTGCGTGCAGCACAACTTCTCACTGACGAGCAGATAGTCATAGCAAGCTCGGTACTGAATATACCTGCTGTGCTGAGTTCCCAACGACTCTGGTGCCCAGATGTCTTGCCTTGTGAAATTAACAGCACCTTGGAGTGTATGCTACTCAGGGAAGTAATCTCGAGGGAGGTGATGGTGTAAACAATATTCTGTTCATTCTTGTCCCTCAAAGTGCAATCTTTTTAAAATATTGCCAAGGGCTCTAAGCATATTTACCTTCCTTGCTCAGTAAGGACATTTCCCCATTTGTTTGCTTTTAACAGTGTCTCCAAGAAAAGAGTCTTTGCTCATTGTTATGTTATTATCATGAGTTTCTGATTAAACTCAATAAGTTGTACATAGCTAAATATCACAATTAACCTTTCCTTTGAAGCAGATAAAAATGCTTCTTCAAGTTTAATATTAGTGAAGAGGATGCTTTTTACTGTCTAGTTAGGTTTTGAGTTCAGATATTGTATTTGTTGATGTGTTCTTTCTTTGTCTCTTCTGCTTGCTACCAGAAGGTAACAATAAAGCAAATTCAAATAGCATGCATGCAAATCACAGGATAGACTAATTTAATGCATAACTTGCTTTTCTTTTGGGTTTTTTTTTTTTTTTTGAGACAGGGTTTCTCTTTGTGGACCTGGCTGTCCTGGAACTCACTCTGTAGACCAGGCTGGCCTTGAACTCAGAAATCCACCTGCCTCTGCCTCCCACGTGCTGGGATTAAAGGCGTGCACCACCACCACCCAGCCATAACTTGCATATTTGATATGTTCAAATTAATATGTTCATTTATTTACTGTGTATGGGAAAAAAGTGTCATAACAGCTTGGCAATCTAAAGAGAAAACCTGAAGAAGTTAGTTTGTTCCTTCTATCAAGTGGATTCTTGGGACCGAAAATCAAGATGTAAGGCTTAACCTAGCACCTTTGCATCATACCAGGTCATAAAAATCATTTAAAAAACTAAACACACAAAGAGAGGTTTCCTTAATGACTGGTGAAAACTGCACTTATCTATGGAAATAAGGACACTTGGTGAGTGAGTGTGAAGTCCAGTTAGAGGGCTGTTGATTACTGAAAATCTATGTATGCTACTACTGTCCCCTTATAATCTTTGTACCATGCTGGTTATTGACGAGGTTCATAGGCACCAGAGGATGGTGACCAGGATGCCACCAACAGACATGGCAAACTGGATGAGAAGTCCGGGCAACCTAGAAAAAGTGGGAACGTGAGATGTGTTCTTCTCTAGGAAAGAACACATAAGTTGGTTGTCCAGTGACCAAAGATCAGCTCTGAAAACACAGTACAAGTAACAGTACAAGTAACATTATATGAAGTGAACACAGACTATATTTAAGAATATATATGTATATACATTTACATATGTACATGCACTAGCAATTTGTAAAAAAAAAAAAAAAAAAGGCCATGAATTTGAAGGGTATCAGGGAAATGGATATGGGAGGGTAGAGGAAGAAAACTGAAGGGGAAATAATGTAATTATAACATAATCTCAAAAAAAAAAGCAAAAGGAAACATGAATAAGTGTGCAAAAAATTTAGTTTGGAACATCTATATCAAGTAAACAGAACATATATTCCTCATGAGGATTATTCTGTAGAGTTTGGCAGTGTTGCACACATCTTATATGTGTGAGTACTTCTATTAGTACTGCAGAGATAGACATTTTAATCCTGAATTAATGTAAGCTCTATTTATACCAGAATAAAGAAAGACATACAAAAGGGTGATATTAGTATACTATGCACAGATCATCCACTCAGCAAACCCTTTTGTTTATACTGATAATGCTGGCAAGATAGGAGAACCCTGCATATTAACATTTTTATTTTTCTGTGATTATCTGGCTAAAACATCTGAGAAAGCTGCATTTTTTCCTTGTAAAACATTTAGATCACTCCGTATTTGACCATCCCAGACCACCTGGCAGACTAGATATAAATTCTGTTCACATTGTGCACTCCCCTGTCAAAATTGTATTAGTTTAAAAATTGGAACATGTAATAGACGTTATAGATGCTGAAGATTTTGATGTCTGCTATTACCGGTATGTATTGATTGATTCCCTTGGACTACTTCAACAGCATTTTAAGTTGGCCAGTATCAAAATCCTCCCGCAGAGGGACGTGCATATGGGACTTTCACTCCATAAACTATGAAATCAGAAAAATGAACATCTTGATTGGTATTTTTTTGTTGTATTTTATGCATTTTTCACAACTCCCTGCAAAAAAAAAAAATCAACTCTGGATTTTTATATTTTATTCACTTAAATGCAACATTTAAAGACTATAATGCATATTTTATAGTCTTGTCACACATACTTGCACAGAGAAGGGGAGAGAGAGAGAGAGAGAGAGAGAGAGAGAGAGAGAGAGAGAGAGAGAGCAAATACAGTTACTTAGGCTTTGAATCTTTCTGTACTCTTTGTCTATGGAGGTAAGCAAAGTCAGTGACAAAAGACTTCCCAAGACCATGCACTTATCATGTCTCCTATTCTGTATGTAGTCATGTACCTTCCCTCTCGCCTGCAAGAAAAAAAAATCAAAGCTGCTAGGTACGATTTTCTGTGATTTTCACCCAGTGTTCGTTCTTCCACCACTCAGCCTTCTCTCGCTGCTGGTTACCAAGAGGCTAGAAAGAGAAAGAACCTGATCTGACTTGCCATATTATAGCACTGAAAGTCTATTTGTTCTATTGATTTTATATGTTTTCAGTAGAAATGCACAAGAAACATAGCAAAACTGAAAATTGGTGCATGGGGACGTTATATTTGGCAGTATAGTAAGTACCACACAAGAAGAAATAAGGCAAAGAGGACAAAGAGGAAATCACAATGACACTTAACTGTGTATATTTGCTGTAAGAAGGACATGATGTCCCTGCCACTGGGCTATAACACAGGCCACATATAGGGAGAGCTGGGTGCTGACCCCGAGAAGACAGGAAGCAGCCAGGTCTCCTTCTGAGACCCTCATTCAACTCTAATGTGTTTCATCTTTATTCTCAAGTCCACAAAAATAATGGGAAAGTTATATATGAGAGAAGAGATGTAAGTAGATCTTTTTCTCAGGCAGAGCATTTGAATCATGCATAGGTGGTGGGCTTAAGTGGGAAGCAGGTGGAAATAAGGAGACTGGTTTTCCCACTGTTGCTGTGTTCCAGGTGAGAGGTTGATGAACCAAAAGAGAAACAAGATGGATACAAGGTTAAAAATAGATAAGATATGTGCCAGTGTGAGACAAACCTGGCAAGAATTAGTAACTGATTACATATGGTGACTAAGAGACAGAACAGGGCTGGATGGAATCTCAGATGGAACTGAGATTTTCTGCTTGGCAAAATGGAATGGCGAGTTGTTTCTCTCACTAGTAAAGTATTTCACACAGAGGGGTTTGCACATAGGGGCTGGGTTGTGTTTCTGAGCATGCCCTTTAGAGTTGAAATCATCTGATGAGGACTGTGTGGTTGTTTTGGTTTTGATCTCTTACTTCTGGAATGCTGCCCTACTAAGACTGACTCCTCCTTGTTCATGATTTGCAGCCAATCTCTGACAGGTTCTACTATGATCTAACAAGCAATGACTGCAGTGCAGACATGGGCTATTTTCATGTGCCTTAGAGTGGTCTCTTAGAAATAATCTCCAATTACTCTTAACAAATGGTAATAGTTGTGAACAATAAGCAAGTCTAACCAATTGAATTTCTTTGCACTAAGTGTTCATTTTTTGAAAACTTTTAAATACACAAAGGAATACTGCTGTAATGAGCACCATGGCCATAAGAGCAATTGGTGCAAACTGAAATACACCCTAACAAAAACAAGGAATCTTGGACTCTGTGTTGATTTGAACAGTTTCCTCTTAAAATTCATAGTTACCCATAAAAATTTCAAAAATGTGGCCTTACTTAAAAATAGACTATTTTAAAATGTAATCATTTAAATGTCATAATACATTGTGTCCACATATACAATTCTTAAATATTTAATGAAATATGATATTTTAATGTAACAATTCCCTGTAAGATGTTAAAATAATTGATTAGAATGGACCGTGTACCGTGATATGTGTTCTTCAATGAGATAGTAGTGGCAGAGAGAGAGAATAAATTTGCATAACATATGCAAATATGTTTCACTATCAAACAATAGAATATGCCAACTTTTGTCTAAAAGATCATATCCTTCTTGGTAGTAAATTTTAGAAGAAATCTATTTACCATAAGGACCAGCAGTCTGTATTAAGTCAATAGTTCCTATAAATGTGTAGGAAAGAAATATAATTGGTGCTCATGGACATGGCCCTAATTCATCAGGGAAGGGCTCCATCCAATGCTTCTGTTTTCTAAGCAGCAGCTGTCCAATACACTTATAAATATATGTAAGTGAGTTTGAAGAAAAATGACTGACGGTTTTAGTCATGCCCAGTGTCAGCAGGAGAAGAATTGGCAATATGACGGAGGATATTCAATGGAGTAAGTGGGGCATATGACAGTGTGCTTGGGAGGTGGTAGGGGCAACAGAATGAGGGAGAAGAATGAATCACTGAAAGGACAGAGACTGGAAGTAGCACTTCAACAGAATGATATATTAAAAATAAGAGGGGAAATGCCAACAGGGTTTGAGGAGTGGAAGGACAGAAGAAAAGCAGATTTTATTCCATACCTAATCACATCTATTATATGGATAAGCAGTACCATGATGTATCATTTCTTGTGTCAGTCATGGAAAGTTTTCCATATACATTATTCCTCATTAGTGTTCAAAACAAGTCGTGAAATAGGCATCATGGTACCCATTTTACCAAGGTAAGCAAATGTGTGCCGAAGCACTAGGCTAATGAATGCTAATCATCACTTACAGGAGGCTTTCGACTTCATCGTTCTATTCTGAAGCCCATGAGTCTGAACCACGGAGGGATAGAGCAAGCGTCTTCAGACATCGAAGATGTGAAATATTTATGAATGGATCTTGAAGATTTGTACATGTTCCGAATCATTAACAAAACCCAAATGAGTAAGGGATGGCAGCAGAGAGGGACATTTAATAAAAGCGATGCAGAGTATGCCTTGAGCAGATGTCTGGACTGAAATAATTGTAGATACACAAATCAATGAGATGTTAGTTGTGAGAGGTTATCTGTTTCCAAATGTCATCTATTGGATTTACTTATTTACTTCAGTTCTTTAGTTTAACAGTAATTTCTTTTAATTATTTTTACCAAAAGTCATTATTACTTATTAAAAAAAAAAACTAGGTCATATCTGTCATTTATTTAAGGGTTTTTTTTTTTTGCTACTTTTTTTTCCTGAGTCACATCAGAAATTTGCAGTCAAAAAGTTCACTCATACCAAATTAGCCAGATGTTCTGATAAGTTGAGGACTATCTTCAAACACAAACCTTAATGCCTACAGTTATAGAGGTAAACCACCATGAAAGACAGTCATATGTCTCAAAGGCTATGTTCTAGAAAACCTGTCAGTAGGTTTTCTGAGCATGTTATATATTTTAGAGATATTTTTATTAAAGTGGGTTAAGTATGGCTAGTAGATACAAGTAGATAAATTAAACAGGAATTTCTAAGTAAACTAATGAAATGTTATTGCCAGTAATATATTTATGAATGAATATGTGTTCATACCCAGTGGAACTTAAAATATATATTCTATTTAGGTTTCAAAAATTGCTAACCTATAAATGCAAATGATTTCTACTCATATAATTGAGTAATAAAAATGTTAGTTAAAGGTGGCTCTGATTCTACAGCATAATGAAAGTATTTTCTCAGTGTCCTTCAAACACAACACTGTTTGATAGAGTTTCTAGATGTTGTGAAAAGTTTCACAAGAAAGAACTCATGGGGCAAGTCCTTAGGTATCTTGTCTTTGATCCGAAAGCTAATACATTCATAAATATTCATTCTTAGTAGACAGAGAATTACATGGCTCAAAGTATTTGATTTTAGCATTTGTATCGAATGACTTATCAAGGGAATCACTGGAACTGCACTTGCCACACTTCACCTAAGAAAGCAAAGTCAAAATGTTTCACATAATGATCAATGTAAGTCCCTCAGTGTTGGGCTCACATGGCATGAAGGGCGGTCATTATCCAATGGAGGAGGGGCGGGATGCCTGGTCCTTCTTGACAGAATGACCTTGTTCAATGCCCTCGGTGCCACTCACTCCTCCATCCTTGATCATCAAGTTCCATTTATCATTCTAATTAGGCAGCATCTTGCCAGCTCAATCAGCCTCAATTACTTTAGGCCTCATTAGTGACTGACATTCTGTAACAAGTGCATCTTCAGAGGAGCAAGGTCAGAAAAAGATGTCGAAGCACAAATACAGTAATCCCATCTCTACGTCTCCACAAGGGGCCTTGGTATTATGAAAACAGTCATAATATATTCAGACTCAGAGGAGCTTTATTTTATGGTCGGGTTACAACTCTTGGGTCAAAAATACTTTTGTTTATATTTAGCATCATCAATGTTGTCACAATTTGAGGTTCAAACCTCTGGCTAGGAAATTGGAAATTATATTAGGGTGATAGCGGCCCACCAAGAAACTGTCTTTCATGGTATTAAAGTTTGTCTCACATAAGGCAATATCATGATATTAAATAACAAGAGGAAAATGCTGCTTAGTATCAGTGGTCAGAAGATGAATTTGCCTATCTTCATGGATTTAAATCTAGAAAAACATAAAGAAATCTTTGAATTGGGGGCTAGAGAGGTCCCTCAGCTGTCAAGAATAAATTGTTGCTCTGGCAGAAGACCCAGATTTAGTTCTCAGCAGTTTTGTGGCAGCTATAGAATCATTTATTGGTCCAGTTTCAGGGGACCTAACACCCTCTAATGACCTCCACTTTCACTAGGCATATACCTGGTGCACACAAGCATACAGGCAAAATACTCAAGCATGTACAGTGAAATAAAGAAGCACAAAAGAAAAGATAAAATAAGAAAAAAAAATCCCAGTGTGCCAGAAACGTGCATACAATATCAATATTTACAGGAAATTGTTTTAATATTTCATTGTGTAAATATATAGCTATTTAAAACACGAATACATATGGCAGTCTGCAGCAAGTAATATTATAAAGTGATAGAGTAGGGTTCTTATGTTAGCATTTATGTTTTATTTTAACAAAATTATAAGGTCAACGATTTTTTAAAGTTTCTATGTTTTCTGTTCCTCTTTTGGAGTGGACAAAGAACACTATGCATAAGGTAATTTTTTTCTATTTCTATTTTAAAACTCCTGTAAAGAGCCAATGGTTCATGCTCTAAGAGTCACTGACTGTCACTGCAACATTACAGCATTCTAAAAAACAATAATTTGTTAATAAATCTTTTCTACTTGTGAGGAATTAGGAGTTTGAATACATGCAAAGTAAAGTCTTTGCCTTCCAAGGACACAGAGATAAAATAGAAAAGATACTTAAAGCAGAAATGAACAGTGTGATTGGATACAAACAATAGAACATAATTAGAATATGCAGAAGAACTTTATTCTATTCAGAATGACCAGGGATAGAAATGAGATTTATAGGCACTTCCTAAGACATAGAAAAGTTCAGTATGTACACAGATGTAATGGATAGGTCATTCCCTGAAAAGGAAGAAAATAAAAACATACATTGTAAATCAGGGCAGTCTCTTCAACAAGTCCTGGTGGGTAGACTGGGTATGCATGTACAAGAGATTGGTACTTGATGCCTTGCCCTGCGTACAAGTCATGTGACTCCTATCAAAAAATGTGAAGGTAGTAGCACAAATACTGCAAGTACTACAGAAAACAGAAAAGCCATTTGTAACATTTGTTATGAATAAAATGTGAAATTTACTTAAGAGGTTGTCAATGGCTGAACAGGTAAATAAAATGTTTTTTGTTTAAATATAACAAGCTTCAGCCAAAATAATGTAATGCAATTCTGTCTTCTGAAACAAAATGTGTGGAACTGGCAGGCTCGGTGAAATATGTCAAGTAAACCAGGCACAGACAGACAATGATCACATATTCACATTCCATTGTGGCGCTCAAAAAAAACCAATCAACTACACTCTAGAATACTGATTGCTAGTGGTTAAGAATACAGATGGTCGGGACTGCAGAGAGGGTACATCTAATCAGTACACAGTGTGCACATGTGTTGGAGTGATATATCGAAATGTATTAGTATGTCCAATTAATCCATATTCATCAAACATAAAATGTTAAACATGTAAGAGTAAAAGAAAAGAAAAAATAGTGGCTGCATGAATGGAACCATAAAGAATAGTGTTCTCAGCAGGGGTGGGGGGCATAAGGAAAGGTCCCAGGTTGGCCTCTGACTTGAAGGAGCAGCAGGAAGCAGAATGGCTATATATAGCTAGGAAACAGCAGCCAGACATGAACACCTTGGGCAGAAGAATAAAGCCAATTTCTCCTGGGTCATCTCAAGAGTACACAGAATCATTTACCTAGCAACAAAAGTCATTTTTAAGACTCTAGTTTTTGCTTCCTAGTCTTTTAGTAGTTTCCACTGTGTCGTTTGCCACGAACACTAGTCACTTACCCATGGCTTTGGCTTCTGCTTTGGGTTGGAGTCTGCACATAGTTCTCTTGTTTCAAATTCTTGGCTCAGGAATCAACCTGATGACTTGACCTCAGCCTAGACCCTGACTTGTAAGCATCAAAGGCTCAGCTTATTGCCAAGGTGAGCCAGAACCTACTTTCCAATTCACCAATGGTTGACAGCTTTGGGCGCTTGCACACAGCAAGTTACATTATGCAGTAAAAACTTGTATTATGTAACCCAACTAAACAATGCATAAATTTGAAACGTTTATATTCCTTCACGAGCTTAAACAATATTTTAGAACATTATAATAACCTCAATTCAGCATCCCACTGCAGATGCTGGAACAAAAACAACAAAAAACAAGACCACAAACTTTCTTCCTGGTTTATAACTGTTATTATGTTAAGAACTGTGTCCTCAGAAGTATGGCTGTGCCTCAAGACACAACTGAAATGTATTGACAAGCTTATAAATACACAGTTGATTTTCTCAGAATAAATTCCAACTATGATAATTTATGGAAACTTTCCATTTTTATATGAAACAAATTTAAATATGCTTTCAGTACTCTTCCCTGGAATAAGTTATACATATGCAAATATGCCCCCCAATTATTCTACAGTAATAATTATCACAAGCCTGAGAATATCTGCAGTGAGATGCTATACCTACTCAACAGTCATGTTATCTTTCCCAACCATAAAATTCAGGTCTCTAGATATGTGAAATCTTCAAACTGGTAAATATAACACTTGAATAATGAGTTCAGTTTCTATATAGAAATTTAAGCTAGATAACACTTTATTATATATATATCATTTTCATCAAATAAATCAACAGGCTACTTACTTATCATACATGACTACAGAGAATGTTTCTACAAGTGACATAAACCTTGTTCTCTTTCACAAGCAATGTTGTGAGAAAGCTTTGCATGCTGGCTAAAGAGAAGAGGTAATATTTATAGCCATCTTCCTCTGTTGTCCCTTTTCCAGTCCTCTTTTCTTCAAACCCTGAATCTGGCCTGGGAATGCATGGATTCCACCGCACCCACTGCACTCCTTCAGAAGCTGAGCTGCCTTTCTCCCATCCCTGCTTCTTAGTATTCCATCTTCATAATGTGGCAGTCTTTTTCTTCTTTCTGCCATGAATTAATGTCATGCTAACCTGTGAGGGTACAAATGTGTGTGTGTGTGTGTGTGTGTGTGTGTGTGTGTGTGTGTGTGTTCAAGTAAATATTACACAGAATCTGGTAGTACAGTTCATTTTTTAAAATAATTAATTAACCTGCATCCAAATTCTGCCCCTCCTCCCAACATCCCTCTCTCACAGGGTCACTCCTCTGGATATGCCTAAGCCTGCATTTCATTTTCAATACCACATATGGCCCTGGCTGAGGAAATACATTGAGCCAAATCCAGTAGAATGCATAAATCAAATCTATTCACACCTGTGAGAAGCAGCCAGGCGCAAGCTATATGAAACGAGAAGTTTCATATATATACATATATATATATATATATATATATATGTGTGTGTGTGTGTGTGTGTGTGTGTGTGTGTGTGTGTATACATATATATATTCATATTCATACTGGGAGATGGGAAGTGAAGGAAAGAGAATGCTTAGAAATCTATGGTCCACATAGCCTGCTTTATGCAGAGGAAGAACAAGATAGAGACCCTGTCTCTAAGCAAGGCAGAAGGTGAGAGCCAAGACCTAAAGTTGTCCCCTGACCAACACACACCCTGTGACATGTGCACACCACATCCACACAAATGAACTTCAATGCACACCTAGACAAACACAGATCATACACACACACACGTCATATATATATACAGAG
The DNA here is from genome assembly GCA_964023405.1 of Apodemus agrarius. Lineage (NCBI taxonomy): Eukaryota > Metazoa > Chordata > Mammalia > Rodentia > Muridae > Apodemus > Apodemus agrarius. The sequence goes on along the minus strand of OZ030025.1, from coordinate 38,774,416 downwards.
ACAGAGAAAGACAAAAAAGAGATAGAGAGTAACAGAGAAAGACATAGAGAGTTGTAGAAAAGATATTTCTGTCTCTTAAACTCAATATCCAACAAGAGATTTTGTTTTAAAATGGAATACATATCAAACTGCAACATCAGACAAAATAAATGGGCTTTCCCACAACATAGTCATTCATTCATTTGACTTACTTTGCTTATGAATTTTAATTCATTATCATGTACAGAAAATACCTTAAAATTTTTTTCAGATCTCAAAGATAAAGTAAAAAGTAGGCATACAAAGAATTTGACAAATCATGGAGATATATATATATATATATATATACACACATATATATATATAATGTTAAGTGCTCATCAGTTTGTATGTGTTTGCAACAAAGAATAATAGTTGATGTTAGATTTCAATTTAGTTGAATCGTTATGGAATATTTGCTGTTTTAGAAACTTTTTTTTTAAGTTTCTACTATGATACATTTCCCAATTAGGCACTGAATTCTAAGATAATATGAGCCAGTTAACTAAAAAGTTCCTAGCGCTATTCCAAGGCCATGTTCTTCACTAAAGTTTTGAAGGAAGCCCTCCGCAAATGCCACAGTTTCTCTTCATACATAATTAGTTATACTTTCAGATGTTGAACAAACTTTCAAAACATTTTTATCAGTGGAAAAACAAAAGCGTCACCATTAATAACAATAATTGTCTTCTATATATTAGTTTTATAGTCACAAGAGACCAAATAAAGATACAGCATTGAAGAGAAACAACCAACAACAGAAATAGGAAGTAACTTCATCTGCTACATCAGCTTTCTCAATGGGCTGCAGTGCCCTGAGGCTCATGGAGCAGGACACTGGGGTTGTGCCAAGTTTCTTCTGGAAAAAGTCTGGATCTATTGCTAATGTCCACCAGTAGTAAGGATAGGTAGAGCTAAAGGCCACCTGATCCCACATTTTAGCGGGATATATCTTCACAGGCCATAATTAGTTGTGATCTTATGGTTGGTTAGTTCTTATCAAATTGCTACAACCAAGAAGAGGTAATAACAGTGAGGAATTATGAAGATCACGTGGGCCTATGGGCATGTCTATGAGGAATTGCCTTGGTTGTTAACTAGGCACTTTGGGTGTGGCACCATTCCCTAGGCTGGGCCCTGAACTGCATGAGTGAAAGAAGCTACCAGGGAAGGAAGCAGACTGCAAACAAAAGTTTCCTTGACTGTGCAGGAAGTATGACAAGCTGTCTCAACATCCTGTCTTGGAGACTTCCTGCGTTGAGACTTCCTGTAATAGCAGACTGTCACCTAAATTATAAACCAAATAAAACTTGGCCATCCCCTTGAGATTCCTTTAGTCAGGGTAATTTGTCACAGTGACATAAAATAAACCAGAGCAATAGTGAAATTAAAGTAGAGAAGAGGTAATAGACTGAGACAGATAGAAAAGTTTCTCAAACAATCCATGCTTTTGTGAGGACATAAATTTAAAAATGATATCATTTGTATTTGTTGTTAAAACCTGTAGAAAGACTAGCAGCAACAGGAGACTTCACAGAAGCTTGACAAATAGCTAAGAGTCATAAGAAATATTGTTACCTTTAAATCTCCAAAGTAACTTCAGACTTTACATATTGCTGTATATGCCCACACTGTACTTGATCAGGACATAGAAAAATTCAGTCTTCAAATGGAACTTCCAAGAAATAATTCATTGACCTGTTCTTCAAAGGAAAATACTCAAAGTAACTTTTTACTTGTGACCTACTACTATAAGATCATCTAGAAAGGATATACTTCCAGTAGTAACTAGAGAGAAAGTATCATATACCTGGATACTTAAGTTACAAAGAAATTAACATGTTTTATCTTTAACTTGGACAAAATATCCTTGAATTTTGGAAGCAATGAAAGGAAAAGGGGGAAACTAGCCAAAGGAATAGTTTGAGGGAAATTTAGAGTCCCTGAGACTAAAATATCAGTTGAAACTGTATTCAGTCTACTTTAGGTTGAAGTTATATTTCACAGGAGTTTTTGCAGAAATATGAAATATAGTAAAGAATGTATTTGTATGTGCTTATATGTGTGAAAGTTATATGCATATATATACATATATATGTATATATATACATATATATATATGGACACACTCACATTTATAAAAATGATTTATTGTGTTGGTCCAAAGAATTATAGAGGCTGGCAAATACAAATATCTGTGATTCGCCAGGATGAGCAGATGCTACAATACACATCTAAAGTACCATCTGTACCAAATGGCTTTCTGCTAGAGATGATGATCTTTGTTCTCTTTAAGTACTCCCCTGTTTAGATAAGACCCTCTCATAGTTTAGAAGACAAGATCTAAAAATGGAAATGTGAAACTCACACAAATGGAACACTCAAAATAATATTTAACTCTATTTCTAGGCATCATGCTCCCCTAATTAATTTGATGCTTTAAATTTACTTTAACTACTGTCAACTAAACAGAAATGCAGAAACAAAAATAAGTTCAGAGTAAAGTCTGTCAAAATACCACAGGAGCACGAAATGCATGATCTCTTTTACTTTGAGATTTGGTTTTGTTAGGCTCATCAGCTATTCATTGTTTGTTATCATAGACCACCCCACAAAACACATATAACAATACCCCCTTTCTTATTCTGCAGGATGATTATATTCTATCCCCATCAAGTGGACATCTCTCATTTTCTTCCCCAGACTTTCTTAGTAATTCAACTGGAGACAATAGAATCCAGTAGCAATAGCATCACATGGTGTCAGTATATAGATTTAGAAAAAAATGTGCATTCCCACCTTGGCTACTGGAGCTCATGATATCAACATACTTCTTCCTCTCTCTTGCCATTTGTAGGAAACAAGTCATACAAAAGATACCAACAAGAGACTCCGTTCAGCAAATCTTCATTTCATGCCAACCTAACTTAGACTTGCCGAGTGCAGACTTCTCCAATGATTTCAGCTCTGGGCTTTTCTAGGCAGCTCTGTTATTTCTCAGCCAGAGCTTTAATTAACACATAATAGAAGTAAGTCATTCCAAAAAAAGTACTTTCCAATATCTGGGGTACAGAATCCAAAAACATCATAACATAACTATCATTTAGCAACACTGGGCAGGAGGAAATGTATTACAATGAACGCATAATTAGCAAACCAAAGAACAATCAAGTAGACAGCAAACAAGATATAAAAAATTAAAAATAATTATAAAATAGTAACTTATTGCAGTCACATCTAATAGATAAAAGTATAATCAAAATGACAGCACACAGAAAGAGTTCAAGATATAATAGCAATATTTACAATGCTGTGTCTTAAACAAAGGCCACTTCCTAATTTTCCAGGGAACAGCACATTTATTAATGTGACTTTCATAATAATATTGAGGTAACAGTAATATTTTTAAACATATTTATAAAAGTAAGCACAAACAGTGTGTTGTTTCCAAACTCTGATCATTGTACGTGCACCCTGTCTTTTCTGTAAATCCTCTTTTGAGGCTCTTTGTGCACTGCATAAAAGTAACCAAGCCTGAAACTGTCAGAGGCAACGTCAATCCAAGGCCACTACAACCAGGAGTAAGCGGGAAGATAATCAAAGACATTTCTTCTTTTTCTCTGTGCCAGGGGAGAAGAGGAAGCAGGAGGCAATCAAGCAGAATATTTCAATAATTCATTTTTTCTATTTCATGTCCTTCATCCTCTAATAGAATAGATTGTTTTAAAAAATATCTACAGAGAACACCTCACAGTATAAATCTTCTCTCAGTAAGGTGTAAACTCGTAAATGACAGGAAGTCTATCTTTTTTCTCTTCATGTTTTAAAAACTGTATTGTACCCTGACCTCTCACAAATTAAATTAGTCAGGCCCCAGAACAAAATCTATTCAAAAACTTTCTCCCCCATAATATTACAGGGTCTTTGTGCATCACAAGGAGGATAATAAAAGGGCTTAATCATTACCACAGGTGCCAACTTTTCATTTTCCTGGTGAATTCCCTGGCAGTAAATCTAAATCAAATCTTCATTGCTGCAAAGTGAAGGTGTTAAGATGACCAGAGTAACAGGTCATCTTAGCCATCTTCTCCTATCTCCCAGATTGTAGGTGATTGGTTCATAAACCATATCCTTTGATGCTCATCCAATACTATTCTAAATGATGAGAACAATGGATTAATAGTCTTGACTTTGTGAAGTATTTCATGTTCTTCAGTCAAGACTCTGAAAGTCTGAGGGGTAGCACTAAGAGACAATCCAGACATTAGGTCCTGACGTCATGTTGCATTTGTAGGGTTGGAATATTTAAGAGTAAATGAAGAAGCTTGTCATGCATAGTCATGGATCCAAATGAATAGCAAGGACATACCTGACCATAAAGAGTATCCAGCTGATCCACTGGACTTCTCTGACCTTATAGAGCATCAATGCTGCAACCATGCAGGGTAGTGTCTAAGTAGATCTCTTCAGACTGCAGAGAAACAGACTGTGTGTCTACACATAGGTATGTTCACCTCTAGCTGTCATTTTTAGGAAAAAAAAAGAATAAGTGGGAAATGAGAGTACACTAATGAAAAACACTAACAAACATGATATATAGCATGAAAATGACACCAATTGCTACTGCAAAGAAATTTAATCTAACAAATTGGTTCTATGGGTGAACATTCAATTTTGCTGGAATAAGGTGGAATACGTAATATGTACAAGATCACATGTAAAACTCTCAGATTATAGCTATAACATTTAAATGATCATTTGCATTTCCTTCTATATCAAATACATAAGAAAACCCATGAGTAATCAAGATTGTATAGTTCAGTCAGCCATGCATCCTATTTTTAAAAGTAAATACTAAAAGCAGTATTATACATAATTACTTGTCCATCATCCCATTATTTTTCATAGGCTTTCTCGTCCCACCATGTTGCTCTGTATTTGTGAAGTGTTATTATTTACTTACCTAATGCTGAATTTTCATTAACTTTTGTAAACTCTCTGGCATGGATAGAGTCCCAGGATTAGTATGGGCCTTATAGCTATTGACAAGCCTTTTGAGTACAAAAGGGACCAATAGGAGCACCATTTCTCTCACCACTAGTGGCTGACCTCAATCAATGATGACTGGTGACAAAGATTGCATTGCCATGAACATAAAAATAGTTCAATTTTAAATAGAGCATAGAACACAAAGGATGCAAGACTATTAATGTCACGTAAGTCATTACAAAATTGTTTTTATTGTGACTTTTACTAACTAGCTATACATATATTATGCACACATTGGGTGTTTGATAGGCATTTGTTTCACTGGTAACAATTATGGTGTTGTATAAAGAGGAAAAGTGGTAGCAACAGAATTTAACTTAAGGTACATCCAGAACTATTTTGTAAATGTTGAATTTCAAGTGAATAAAATCTTGTTTATCTTGCATTTGCAAATAATGAATGTTTTCTATGAATTATTTAATACAATGCCACCAGACTAGTCATTTGAGAAAGAAACCTATGTATCAATAAATTCAGTGATTTAGAGGTAGATGAAACACCTACCTGGTGTCTTCTGAAGCCTTGCTTCTGTAAATGATTAGAGTTTTTTTCTTTAATCTTTCTTAGAAAAATATACTAGGAAAAATAGATACAAATGCAATGCCAGAAATTCTTTAATCTTTTGCAAATTTCAATTACTGTATATGCATATATAGTGTGTGCATGTGTGTTGGTGGAGTTTACATCATGATGTACATGTGGGAAGGAGGTCAGAGGATGACTTAGTATACCTGGTTGTCTTCTGCCATCTCTACACAGAGCTCTTCTTTCATCTTTACATGGGTCCTAGATGGAAATTTCTACTTCCACACAACTAAAGGCTTTGTAACAAGATAGTGTAAAGAGAAAAAAAACATTGTAAATAGCAATATTTTCTATCATTTGGAGAATTATCATTATCTTGATTTTGTCTCTGAAGGCTACAATGAGATGTATTTTAAATACATGTTTTCTGGTCATGAACATTTCAATAGGCTGGTCACCAATTATTCCTTAAAATAAAATCTAAGTGTCTTTGAAGCATAAACTGTTTCTTGGGTGTCTTTTTCATGTTTCACAAACAGCAGTGCTCTGCCTGTTACTTATTTAAGGCTGTTATTGTACATTTGGGCCCTGAATTTTACTGTCTGTAAGTAGATTTTGTGGACTACACTTAGCACAACGTGACATAATACTTGCAAATGAGTTTTCATCTCACTACGTTGAGTTCTATAGAAGGTGCTCTCATGATCACTTAAATCCTATTCATGTTTGCCAATGTTGATGCTTGTTATAGACATTATGTTCATGGATGTCTCTCCTGACATCACTAAGTAGAAGTCTGAAAACAGCAAATGATCTCTAGAAATCAGTCAATGAAGAATTGATTTATGCTATGATGCTCTCCAAGGGAAACATTAACTCAGGAAGATACTGGATGAAAGTAATTTTATTTACTCTTAAGCATGTAGCAGGCACACACACATGTGCACATACACACATTTGTATGGAGAATAATACAAAATATATTTCTAACTATATAGTGATTGGTATATTCATAGAATGTACCAAATCATTTTGACTTTACACTCTCAGTTTTTATATAATATATTAAAGTAAAATAATAAAATAAAATAAAATAATAAAATGAAAATATATTAACACTGTTCACAGCAGAGTGCCTTATGAGGAAAAACAATGTCATTATATGGTTATACAGTAATTAGAAGAATTATCACTATATTGTTTATTAAATGTTTACTGCATATCCAAAATCCAGCAAGTAACATATTAAGTATACAATACCACACATTTTATGCACATGTAAGATAAATGTGCATAAAATGGAGAAAATATAAGGGACAGAATATAGTTTCTATCTTTCAAGGTCAAAAAAGAAGAGTCATTTATAGCAGAAACAAGAAAATATGAATAGAACAAGATCATAAGAAAACATAAAAGCATTAGTGTTTATTTCTAACAATTGGCAGAATTAAGGTTTCAAAGGATAAGTATAACTTAAACTGACCAATCCTTTCTTAGCAATTATCTAAACATTCTGTTACTCCTATGTAAATTACTTACATTTCAAGTTACTTTATATTTCAAGTAATTTACCAAACAGAGGAGTATTTGTAGACTCTACTTCCTGTGTCCTATATATCATTTATTTACTTGTGAGGCATATTATCAAAAGAGAAAATTTTTGTCAAAATAATGGGAATTTTCTTTTCTTAAATATATATTAGATTGATCTCTCAAATGGGAAGAGAGTACAACATCCATTCAGAGGATTTTCTTAGAGGAAACAAACTGACTATAACACAATCTTTACAAGTAGGTTTTTGAGATTGGTATTAGAATGATCTGACTGAACACATATTCATCTAGCCAGATAATAAGAGAATGTACTGACCCAAAGCTAATAAAACTCTGCAAAGAGTTATATAATAGCTAAGGCTTAGGATTGTGGCAGCCTCTATGTAGAAAGCTGTGATGGTGTGTAATTTTTTTCTCAGAAGTGAAACATCCAATCTTGGAAAAAGATTTAAGACAACAGAAGTCTTTGTATATATTGGATATTAGCCCTCTGTTGGATGTAGAGTTGGTGAAGATATTTTCCCAATTTGTTGGTTGCCATTTTGTCCTCTTGACAGTGTTACAGAAACTTTGTAATTTTATGAAGTCCCATTTCTCAAATCTTGATCTTAGAGCATAAGCTATTGGTGTTCTGTTCAGGAAATTTCTCCCTGTGCCCATGTCCTCAAGGGTCTTCCCCAGTTTCTTTTCTATTAGTTTCAGTGTGTCTGGTTTTGTGTGGAGGTCCTTGATCCACTTGAAGTTGAGCTTAGTACAAGGAGATAAGAATGGATCAATTTGCATTCTTCTGCATTCTGACCTCCAGTTGAACCAGCACCATTTGTTGAAAAGGCTATCTTTTTTCCACTGGATGGTTTTACTTCCTATGTCGAAGATCAAGTGACCATAGGTGTATGAGTCCATTTCTGGGTCTTCAATTCTATCCCATTGATCTACCTGCCTGTCACCATGCAATTTTTAAAACTATTGCTCTGTAGTACTGCTTGAGGTCTGAGACACTGATTCCCCCAGAAGTTATTTTACTGTTGATAATAGTTTTAGCTCTCCTGGGTTTTTTGTTATTCCAGATGAATTTGAGAATTGCTCTTTCTAACTCTACAAAGAACTGAGTTGGGATTTTGATCAGGATTGCATTGAATCTTTATATTGCTTTTGGCAAGATGGCCATTTTTATTATATTAATCCTGCCAATCCACGAACATGGAAGATTCCTCCATTTTCTGAGGTCTTCTTCAATTTCCTTCTTCAGAGACCTGATGTTCTTGTCATATATATCTTTCATTTGTTTGGTTAGAGTCACACAAAGATACTTTAAATTGTTTGTGGCTATTGTGTCATTTCCCTAATTTCTTTCTCAGCCTGCTTAGAACTCAAGAAGGTAGACTCCAGAGAGCCAAATAACCCTATTAAAAATGGGGTACAGAGCTAAACAAAGAATTTTCACCTGAAAACTTCAGATGGCTGAGAAGCACCTTAAGAAATGTTCAGTATCATCAATCATTAGGGAAATGCAAATCAAAACAACCCTGAGATTTCACCTCACACCAGTCAGAAAGGTGAAGATTAAAAACTCAGGAGACAGCAGGTGTTGGCAAGGATGTGGAAAAAGAGGAACACTCCTCCACTGCTGGTGGGATTGGAAGCTGGTACAACCACTCTGGAAATCAGTCTGGTGGTTCCTCTGAAAACTGGGCACTATACTTCCGGAGGACCCTGCTATACCACTCCTGGGTATATACCCAGAGGATTCCCCAGCATGTAAAAAGACTTGCTCCACTATGTTCATAGCAGCCTTATTTATAATAGCAAGAAGCTGGAAAGAACACAGATGTCCCTCAATGGAGGAATGGGTACAGAAATGTTGTGTATTCACACAATGGAATACTACTCAGCAATTAAAAACAATGAATTCATAAAATTCTTAGGCAAATGGTTGGAACTGGAAAATTTCATCCTAAGTGAGGTAACCCAATCACAAAAGAATACACATGGAATGCAGTCACTGATAAGTGGATATTAATTAGCCCAGAAGCTCTGAATACTCAAAACACAATTAATATATCAAATGATTCCCAAGAAGAAGGAAGGAGAGGGTCCTGGCCCTGGAAAGGCTTGATCCAGCATTGTAGGGGAGTACCAGGACAGAGAAATGGGAGGGGGTCATTGGGGAATGGGCGGAGGGAAGAGGGCTTATGGGACTTATGGGGAGGGGAGAACCAGCAAAGGGGGAGGCATTTGGAATGTACACAAAGAATATAGAAAATTTAAAAAAAAGACAACAGAAGTCGATGAAACCACATTTATGGAATAAACAAAATGCATAAGTTTCAGAAAGTGCATGACACTCAAAATATTCACAACACTATTCTGCAGTATTGTGTAAGCAATAACAACTGCTGGGAAGATGGGACTCACTGACTAGCCAGCTGGCTACAAGATAGGCAGGGAGGTGTCACAGCTATGTTGGGAGTGATTCATTGTTGTTGCATCCATCTTTCTTTGAGCACTTTACATTCCTGCATAATAGCTTATCCAGACTTCTGTAATTGACCCTAGAACACTCATTGATTCACCGAATAGATATATGTGGGATCACTTCTTTGATCTTGATGCCTTGTCTAAGGTAAAAGACATTTATGCTCACCTGTGGAAATTAGTATAACATCAAAAGTGAAAGAGAAAGATTAGTGGTTTGAAAACTCTTCTTGCGGTAATCTCAAAATTCAAAAGAGATTGATGATAATGTCAAGTGCAGGTTTCTGTAAAAGGTAAAGAGTTATTCAAATAAATAAAAAGAGAATTCTGAAGTCTTTATTACAAATATTTAAAGAGAGGAAAAATACGCCTCTATAGTTTTAGACTAAATGGCTCGAAGATGTTAATATAGTCAAAACTTGGAAGGTTATATGGAAGCCTTACTTCTCCTACTCCTTATATACTGGAATGGACCAGAAAGAAGTAAAGTGCTTGTGCTGTGTCTACCTGTTCTCTTCTCTAAGGCTTGTGCTCGCATTCCCAGATTCTTTTTTTTGGCCTTACTACAATCAGTAGAGAGTAGAAGAGAGAGAAGTCAGCAAACGATGGCATATGTCTTATTTTATCATGAAAGATGCTATGCTAACACATCTAATAACTGATGTACTTCTCCTGAGTATTCTTCTTCAAGGCAAATTTAATGTCTCATAGTCTAGTAGTTTATGAATCAAGATAATGCTTTAAAGTTTCAAAAGAAGCTTGAGTGTTTCTACCTATGAAAGCCTTTTGGGTTAAATTCTCTAAAATTTGGAACCAAAATGAAATAACTTTGTTGAAGAATTTTAGTGACTAAGAATCTTTACATGTTCCCTATGGTTAGAAATCTGCAAATTCTGCACAACTAGTACTCAGCACATAAAGAGGAGTACAAAGAGGGGACATAAAAATTATAAAATCCAGAAGACCAAAGCATACTATGAGTTGTGATTTCTAGAAATGACTTACCTGTCAACTCATTTTAGAAGAAACAAGCTAAAATGGGCTTCTAAGAGATTATAATATAATAAATATAATATAATATAATATAATATAATATAATATAATATAACATGATAAAATATAAGACAAAAAACAGCACCTTTTATTTGGACAAAAAAAGCAGGAAAAGAGCCCAAGAAGACACAAGAAATAGGCACACACCCTTCCTAAAAACATTAAACTGGAAACCATAAGATATTTTAGGGACATAAGGTACAGATATATATTAATAAATATTATATATCACATATATGTATTATACATAAAACACACTATTTTTAAAAAGAAAGAAAGAAAAGCCCTGATAGTACACTGTGTGATAAAGATCCTCCAAAACCGCCTGGGAACACCCAGGCATCTCTAGCCAGGGAAGCACATAGATGATAGTGTTTACTACTCTATAAGTAATGAGACCTGGGAAAGTAAAGCACATGAGTGAGGCATACTAAAGTCTTCTGCAATAGCCAACTTTATTCAGAGCATCATACAATATATACTCTCAGAGCCAAGAGTCACATGAGTAACTGTACAATTGCAAGGGCAAGCCAGTTGTAGCAGACAAGCCATACATGGTAGACAAGACACAGGTGGAGGGAAAGGCACATGTGGCAAAGCATGTTTTTCCATAGGGTCACATAAACAAGTGTTGTGGAAGATATTAAAAAAGAACTGACACATTCCCGTGCATGTACCTGCAACTCTGCCCCAGCAGTCTGGCTGGCCTGTTCTTATCTCATGGAGACTCCCTGGCCCAGAGCTCCAGAGATGTCTCCACCTAGCTTGCTAAGTTCCCACTGGCAGGTTTCTACCATGCCAGCTCCATGCTTCAAATCCCCCACAATTTGCACCTCAGGCAAACCCACACTTTGCCACTTTACCTGTCTCTCTTGAACCTGAGCAAGTTGCCAAGTGAAGGAAAACACAACATAAACTTAGTTCAGAAATGACAGTCACTCGATCATTGGCTGCAACAACTAAAATCCTAACCTTGTAAGTCTTATTAAATCTAAACCCTCCAGTGGCAAATCCTAACAGATACATCATTGAAATCAGGAGACACTCATAGCTACATCTTGTACTGACGCTATCCCCATCCAACAGCCCTAACTCTCTCCTGCTTCCTCTCTTCCTCCATACAACCTGGAAATCCCTCCTACCCATCCAGTGATTGGCTCCTTTATTCATTAGGGGATTGGTTCACAAGAATAGCACCAGGCCTATCCACAACACTTCTCTAGTTCTAATAAAAAAAAACCTTTCTCTCAAATATAAATAGAGAACAATTATTCCCTTTTTAAATTTATAAAGTATAAGATAGAACTAACACCCAGTCTTCATCAATTATGTCATATGCCAACTATCTGTGTAAAGTAATCTGGACTATTTTCCATTAACTACTCTCAGATATTTCTAATTAAAATAACTGAAAACAAATAGAACATTGTCATCTGTCCTAACTAAAAGAATTATAATTCTATTCCTGACTTATGCCCTGCCTTTAGATTGTGTGTCATCTGAAAACCATCCTTTCAAATCTATTCTCTCAAAGCTAATAGCCTAGGTTGGCTATGAGACTATAAGTAGTTTTTCAACCCCATCAGAAATCTTAGAATAACCAACATTAACTTCCAGAACTGAGACAAATTGTATAGACAGTTGCTTGCCTATACACCTCAGTAAGTCGATAAATAGGAGAATCCATCTATCTTCACTCTTCTGGCCCAGGATCATCTGACAAAACTTAGAGAAACAGAAAATTAAGGACTAGCCTATTCCATCTCTGCAGAACTAAGCTGTCCTAAACCGTAAATTGTGCCCTTTTTCTGGACAGTATTATGTGTGTAGATGAAATGAGGCAAATCTTGCCTTGTGGCTGTCTCACCACAACTGGAGAAACTCCATTCATGCTCAATTTCTTCTTTGAATCCAAGAAATAGAAAGGTGTCAGGAGCAGACTTGTCTCAATAACAAGTGAATAAATAATATTAAATGTCACATTCTGTGGATTTCTGACATTTTTGAAAACCAACTATCTATGTAAAGTAATCTGGACTATTTTCCATTAACTACTCTCAGATATTTCTAATTAAAATAACTGAAAACACCTTAACAATAAACTCAGACCCATGTATTTTCTATTTGGTCCTCAGAGGCTTAAACATCTCAGATCAGTTTATGATAACAGTTATAGAAGGACTGTGTCTAAGTCCTGTACTTTAAATTTTTTTGAATCAATAGAAGAAATCCAATGAAATTTATACCAATGAAAACCTTGATTTTTGCATCAAAATTGTACCAAAATAAGAAATTATGACTTCAACAATTAAACAATTGTTTAATTACTTTACTTAATGACTTCAACAATTAAAAAGATTTCTACCAAATGAGATCATGGCTATACAATCAATTCCAGCTATTCCTCCCTGTTCCAATTATGACCATTTCCACATTCCCTAGAAAGACAACCTGCAATAACCACCTCCAGCCCCAAATCCCAGGGAACTGGGGTGACAACTCTTCATAACTTCTTCAAGATGAATATGGCCATTGAGATATTTTGAAGGGGGGGTGGAGAAGGCAAGGGGAATAGGGAAGTTGGTTGGCCTTAAGACGGCCACACCAACAATCATTTTAGTCTCTGATGTCTGTGTCCTGACTGGATCCAGCTGAAAGTTTAAGACATCAGGAATTCAAGAGGGTCTATTCAGCATGTCTGATGATGAGACTCACCAAGGCTGTTTATTCTGAAATGTACAAATCTCAAAACAAAATTTCAGTATCAAGATACTAAAATTGTTTAATGATCTGGAATGTAGTTCTCCAGGAGTCTTCCTCTATCAAATCTGACCCATATTACTCTGGAAGGTGTATAGACACTAATCACCTTTTCTAAAAATGCAAACACAAACCTTTCTCCGATATCAGCATATTCTTGAGCCAGTAATCAGATAAACCTTTAATTTGACCTCTCTCCCAGAGGAATAATATAACCACAAAACTCAAAATCACACACATTCTGACAATTAAAACAGTACAAAACAAATGAAGTAAATTACAATATTGTATGTGCCTATTCTTAGGCTTTTTCTATTTTGCCATGCAGGATATTTAACCCAGAATTCCCGTGAGCCCATGTTAGACAAAATTTGAGTATCTTGTGAGGCATATTAGAGCAATATATCTTTATATCATCTTTAAAGCAATTAATTCAAACTTTCACTAATATTTGCCTATAGGCAGTTGGTAGTTTTTACTTGTTAAACTCTCTTCCTGGAGCAGCCATCTTGTTTTACTATCTATCTGTGTGGCTCTCTGCCTGGAGCCACAAACATTTATTTTATTAATACCTGTTCACTGCCCTTTCTACTTCAAGTCAGTGACTAATTTTCCCTTTCTAGTTCCGAACCGCAGGCAAAATTCCCCATGTGATTCAGACAAAATTCTACATATAAATATATCCTAAAAGCAAATAATTCCAATATTATAAATTCACAGTTCAATAAATCTCTGCCCCAAGAAGTAGGAGACTTCACTCTACAGCTCTGTAACTCAAATCAGCCTGCACAGCCCATAGTAGGGGACCTCAGAGCCTGTGAGCAATTTCTTTGTTTCAAAGTTTCCACTCTTCAATCCCAGCTACTCACTTAAAAATATAAATAAATAAATAAATAAATAAATAAATACACAAACAAACTATTTCTCACTCTAATAATCTTAAATTTCTAGTGGATTCTTGCCTAATATATTGGTTTACCACCTGTTGGGAGAAATATTAAGATATCTAATTTAAAATAATAAGGCCATTAAAACTATTTCTAAAGCTTAAAAAATAAAATCATTAAAACTATTTCTAAAGCTAAAAAAAAGAAAAGAAAAGAAAAAAGAACCAACATGTTCTTGCTCTTGTGTCAGCAATTCTCTGCTTCCATGGTCTCACCAGCCTGTTCTTATCTCATGGAGACTCTCTGGCCAGGAGCTCCCGAAACTTCTCAATCCAGCTCACTAAGTTCCCACTTCCAGGTTGCTACCATGCAAACCCCATGCTTCAAATCCCCTACAACATTTGTGGTGCAACTCAGGCAAACCCACGTGTTGCCACCTTACCTGTCTCTCTTGAACCGGACAAGCTAGTAAAGGAAAACACAACACAAACTAAGTTCAGAAATGACAGTAACTGATCATTGGGTGCAACAACTAAAATCCTAATCTTGTAAGCCTTATTAAATCAAAGTCCTCCAGTGGGGAATCCTGACAGATCCTCCATTGTAACTAGGAGACACTCATAGCTACATCTTGTCCTGACACTATCCCAGTCCAAAAGACCTAACTCTCTCCTGCTTCCTCTCTTCCTCCATCCAACCTGGAATTCCCTTCCACTCACCCATTGATTGGTTCCTTTATTCATTAGGAGATTGGTTCACAAGAACAGCACCAGGCCCATCTACAACAAACAAGTAATGATAGTCAGTTGTGATAAATAATTTGAAGGAAACTGATTCCTATCTACTACAACTGGAAGAAGTATAATTTAAGAACAAGTGCATGTTCTGGAAGACTCTTGTCTTATTTTTTTAAGAGTTTCCTCAAAGCACTCAGCAATATCCTCACATGAATGATTTCTTGGACAATTGTTATCAACCTTATGTTTATTTCTCTATGTGTGTAAATATGAAGAGGCATCTTTCCTTCCATTTTAATTGGGAGTATTTATTTAAGATATTGCTTCTTATCTTCCTAAAACATTCTCTGTAGAAAAAAATTCTTTAAATTTTTCAGCGACCTATAATATCAACATAAATTTTGGTAGTTTAAGGCAAATGGAAAATTGTAGAATCTACAGAGTTAAAAAATATATCTACTTCCAAAGGAAGTAGATATTACTATTGCGCTTACATGTGGCCTGAGGTATCAAGCACATTTGTCAGTCAGTACTACTGACACATGCTCACAAATCTGATGGTGATCGTATTCAGATTTTGAAGTTAAAAAAGGTATTAGGAAGTAATCTTCATATAAATGTGAGAACCTAGCAAAAATAAAGGTATTGTTTTGGGAGTGCTAGAGGTGAGTGGGAGCAGCATTAGAATGGAAATAGGGCTAAGTGAATGAATAAGTCATTTAGGGAAGGAAAATACAGTTACTCACTTCCTTTTTGCCTTTGTCTAGTTTATATACACTCAGTTATTGCCCATATATCTCTAGATGTATGGCACAGGAGATGCTGAGGCATTTGTTTATGCATTGTCTTGAAATTGAATAGTTTAACTATTTATTATAATTATTACCCATAGCATAGGTTATCATCTTCTTTCATGCCCCATGATAAGTATGTTTGATCTTCAGTGTCACTTCACAGTGCAACATGGATTTTGAAAATTCCAGAAGACACATGACTTCACAGCATGATAAGGTAAGAGTGTCTCCAGAAAGCAATGCATCTTACATATGTGTCTAAGCAACAGAGCACTGAATGACGTAAATGTTTTGATCATGAATCATGTTCTTAATTATTCAGCCCAAACTTCCTGGAGAGTAACGTGTGCTAAATGAAACCAAGGAGGTAGAGGCTAACTGCAAACAAGTCCTATAAATAGGAGATGCTTTTGATTAATCATGGTGATGTGTACAATAAGGTTTAGGTTTCACTAATTATTAGCCCTGGTGACCAAAAAAGATATCTGTTCAGTTACAGCTTGAGAAAGAAGTCTGATACTATGCAGAGTTCAATGGCTTTACAAATAGCTATATTTTGATCCCTAATGATTCATTCAATAGTTTGTTAGTAAACTTACATTTGTGTCTTGGTTTAACTACAGAAAAGAGCATCTGGAATTAGTGTTCAGGAAAATAGAAAATTGGATTATTCAAAAAAATAGGTTTCCGGAAGTAGCCTTTAACTTGTAGGTATGGTACACTATAAATTATGAGGAATTAGAATAATTTTGTTGGTTTATGAATGCGAAGAGGAAGCTGCATTAATTTAATGGCTTATATAAGACCTCTTGTAAGAGCTAAGTAACAATATTTATGGATCATATTTGAATATTTGAGAGATTATGAGTCTCAAAGTAATGAATGACAGAACAAAACAGTAGCAATAGTAATATAAGCTTTACATCTTGCACAAATACACCATATGAAAATATAAAACTTCCCATAAGTTACAGCATGGGTGTTTAAAAGATGCCAATGCTTCCCATGTAGACTTCCTTCTAATCCTTATTAAAATGGGATCAAAGAAGTCTGTACCACATTATCAGTTCTTTCTAATCATGTTATAACTAACTTACTTAGATCATGACATAGCTTTACAGAATAGCTACACATTCCATAAGGCCATACTGCTAAAATAGTCTAGAACCTGTGCATTTAATTAGCATATGTATTTGCCAGTGAATATGAAAAAAATATGCTATGGGTTTGAGTTATTTTTACAGAATTTAATATCTACCCTTAAGGAACTTGTAACCTAGGAAAATTATGTAATACAAAAAATTATAAATATTACAAAAAGAATGCCCTGACTGATATTAGTACATATAATACTGTCAGTGATGGTTTGAATGAGAATGCCTACTCCGAGCCCAACCTGTAGCCTCATATCTACCCTTAAGGAACTTGTAACCTAAGAAAATTATGTAATACAAAAAAATTATAAATATTACAAAAAGAATGCACTGACTGATATTAGTACACATAATACTGTCAGTGATGGTTTGAATGAGAATGCCTACTATGAGCCCAACCTGTAGCCTCATATATTTGAATGTTTGGTCCACAGTTGTTGGTAGAACTGTTTGGTAAGGATTACAACGTGGTGTTGTGTTAACTCTACAGTTGGGTTTGAGGTTTCAAAAGCTAGAACCAATCCTATTACCCTCCACCTTTGTCTCATGCTTGTGAACTTTCAACTACTGCTCCAGCACAGTGCCTGCCTGTTATTACCATGTTCCCTGCCATCATGGATTTGCACTTTAAACCACTAGAACTAACATATTAAGCAACATATTAAATGCTTTCTATTTTATAAGTTGTCTTGGTTATGGTGCTCTGTCACAGCAGTTGTAAAGAAACTAAATCAGTTTCATGTGTGAAAGAAAAACTATATAATCCCAATAATCTCTAAGGAAATAAGGTAATAAATGCCTTAAATATACCTTTTATTTATTTATTAAAATACAGTAACAAATGATCTCCTTTCTTCATTTTACTGGACAGTGAGGCAAAACTAGCATTCATTAGCCATATCACAATTAATGGATTAATTATTTTACTCTCCTCACAGAACTACTTCTTATGAGTAAATTAGCCTCCCAAATATTTAGTCAGTGAGTAGATTGCCAGAAACAAAGTAGGTTTTTTAAAACAAAGTCATTGTTTCTTAGTGATGTTCTCTGACAAACTTGAGTACTCTACAACTGAAATATACCAGAAATCCCAAGAATTACTTTCTGAAAAAATTTGCTTCCTACACAACTTGAAGTATACTTAACTAACTTTGTAGGATGTATATACACTGGTCTGGTGATTCTGGGACATCAGGACATCAGGTGATGATTACTGTGTCTCTGTAGCAACATTAATAACTATTCCTAGGTTCTGAGAACATAGTTTCTAAGCAAAATATCTTCAAGGATACATCTCCCACAAGTGTTTACAGTGTCTGATGATTAGACACTAGACACATTATCCTGCCATGTTTTGATAATATTTTATACTTGGTACAGAGAAGAATGATATTTCTTCATATGTACATCCATACATTGTTATAAATAATGTTGACAAAAAATGTTGTAACTGGATGGTTACAGTGTTTAAGGTCTTCATTGATAAGTGCATTATGAAAAGATAACTTTTTATATATAAAATTGGTCTTATTTTTGAAAATAAATTATATGGTCACTAGATTTATAAGAGATTAATATCTCACTGCTATATAATCATACTGTCTTTGTTCTTTCTAAATTATGGTCTATCTTATTTTGCATTAACTGTCAATTTTACATAGCCTAGAGTCACCTGACAAGGTATCTCAGTTAAGAAATAAGATTATCCAGACTAGATTTGTTTATAGATGTGTCAGTGGGTGATTGTCTTGGTCAGTAACTGATATGCACAATGTGGCTGCTGTCATTCCTCAGCATATAGTACTGGGATGCATTAGAAAGCGACCTAAGCATGAACATGTGAGTACATTAGCAAACCATACCTCTCCGTGATTTCTGCCACATGATTTCTGTCCCGACTTCTCTGGAAGATGAACTCCAACCGGTAAGCTCAAACAAACTCTTTCTTTCCATAAATTGCAGTTGCTCAGATTATTTTGTCAAAGCAACAGAGATGAAAGTAAGCAGTCATGCAATGGTAGACTATTGTACTGAAGTATCTCTTAAAGGGTTACATGAGTGTATACTTCTTTTCTTTTCATCGGGGTAGAAAATAAGAATGAGAAACATCACCAAACCACCAGAAACCTCTCTTCATGGCTTGTTGATTAATACAGTGGAGTACAAGTAGGTTCAATGGCTTGATGTAGCATCTCTATATTACTTTCATTGAAGTATATCTAATTGGTCATGCAGATATTTGGCATGTTCTGTTTCTAAAGGTATACACTCAACAATAAGTACTATATTATCAATGGATAAAAAATTAGTGAGTCTATAAATATATTATTATTAATGTATATATATATATATATATATACACATTATAGCTCTCACTGTATCCTAAGTACTGTAAAGAACACCTCACATAAAGATTAGTTTAGTTAGTCTTCATCATGAATGATACACAAAGGGGTTTTGATTGAATAGCTGATGTTTAACAGGTATCAAATGATTTATATGGTACTGATTGGAAATGATACTGAGCTGTATCTAGGAAAACTGGTTTAAACAACTTATAAGATATAATATATGGCATGCATGCAGGTTTATAGCTATAGACATCAACTTATTCAAAATAACATTTCTGAGAACTTAAAAATGTTTCACAAACATTATTTCATCTATTCCTCAGTTTGTATTCATCTGTGGCATCCAAGAAGGCTAGATAAACCTAATATACAAGTTAACTTTTGTGGAAAGAGCTTTAAAATAGTGTCTTTTAGCTCTTATACAAGGTACCTTCAGGAGAAAAAAAAACAATCACACATTATGTAGTGTGAGAAAGTTTCTGTTGCTTTAATAATAAAAGTTGTCTTATAGTGTTTAAATAAAATTTAGATGTAATTTGTTATAATTTTAAAGCTTGAGTGCTAGTTAACAACTACGGGGGATTATGAAATTAGGTGGGAGTAAAATCATTTGTGTAATATTCCTCTATAAGGCACTGAACTTTACATCGATTAATAGGGATGACTTTCTGCCTCTATTTTGTTTTAAACGTTTTTCAGACCCCTATGGCAGGGGGTCTTGAAACACTAAAATTCCAAAGACCTTTTCCTTGATTAGAGTGGCATTTGGGCCACTTTGAAATTCTTTATACTGTAGTTAGAATTTTTCAATTATGTTGATTAAATACTCCCATCCTTAGAGACCTAATAGTTACACAAATGTATAAACTGGATAGGGTTGGCTGCAGTGGCACTGCAAGTCCTCTATTCTCTGAAAACATCATCCTTTGATAGGCATCTCCACTTTCGGTAGCTCTGCCATTCTTTAGTAAGGAATTTGCTTCTCACTCATGGCCTCTTTGTCCACTTATGTCACACCAGTTTCCTGTGAGTAATGCGGTTTTCTATTCTAGACTTGGCCTAGAGTTTTGGGAGCTTCTTTGGCTCCAACAATAATCAGCTCAAATACCCCTTGAGAGGAAATTCTTGCAGACACTGCGAATCTTACCTTCACTTCTCATAACACTGTCTCTAGCTTCAAGTCTAATCACAGTCATGATTATCACTGTCTTTTATTTTCTCATGCTAATATGCTTGCTTTGTGATGTCATCAATGCTTTTAGAGGGCCAATTCCATCTATTGCTCCAAAATATGGATCTTCGATCAGTTAGAACCACTTTTTGATGCCAATACCATTGTTTTCCTTCTTTTACATAACCCCCTTTTAGAAGTTCATCATCATCTCCTCCTTTCTGAGTTCTAAGAATATAGCATCCAACACCCTATCAATTTATTTTCAAATAGTAATATTTGAAAATAATTATGTTTTCATATTAATTTCATAATTGAAATTATGTTTTCAAGAAGAAAGAAGAAAGTAAAATAAATTAACGTATTCTAGGCCATTCTCACATTATAATTTATCTCTAAAATAATGATAACTTGTTCATTTGACTCTCTAACTCTTCATAAATTTTTCACTAGCAGCATGTCTTCTCCTATGCATGTTATAGATTGGGGTAGTTGTGTCTATATACTAGCTGTGGGACAATATAGTTATCTTATAATAGATGGAGAAATTGACAGAGATAGTAAAAAAGGCTCATGTTAAGAACTAGTAGTTCTTACTAAAATAATCAACTTTATTTTATTTCTTTAAAAGATTTTGTACTTTGTCTACTGAAAAGCCTATTTCCCAAGGTTCAAAATCTACTTTTTACCTTTGCATATGAGCAACACTGATTTTTCAACTTTGGCAATATTCATTTTGCTAATTAGGAAAAGAAGCTCCTCGGTATTATGTATAAAATGTGGTTCTACTTTCATTAAGTAGTATAATTTCCAATACAGCCCACAAAGAAGCCAAATTATAACCAAAACATTACAATCCATGTTGCTAAACATGAAATGAGGTAAAATGGATCGTTAGTTCAAAGATTTTTTAATAGCCTCTACATACAGCAGCCAAATGCACCTGTATCCCCCAAAAGTATAAGGAACTGAACTCATCAGATCTCAGTCTTGAGACTTTTTGTTATAGCGCTTGCATTACTTCTTTTATCTTTTCACTCTGCATTTCTTTCTCCTATATATTTACTGTTGCTCAATTCTAGTTCTTTCACATAAAAGAATTTTGCTTTAGAGCTCATGGTGTAAGGGGTGTGTGGCAAAGAAATCTGATTCCGTGAGAACAAAGTAAAATCGTCTCTTAAACCCCTAGTTTTAGAGCATGTTTGAAACCATTACCTTTCCAGATATTTGTGTGCACTGACAGCAACAGCAGATTGATACTTTAGTGTTTCCTCAGTCGTGTGCTTTCTGACAGATGTACCTTCCCATGTTCATGTACATGTGATAATGTCCATAAATTCTCACATACATGCACACATTCATTCTTATAGAGAACATCAATGAAATTGCAAGTAGATTTTACCGAAACATTACGAGTTCAAGGGAGGCTGCACAGTGAAATATGTGCAGGAAAACTGCTAATTAAGGTCAAAGTCCAGCATGGACTTGGGACAGTGTGGGAGACTCCCTTCTTCGGCATGGTGTCTTCTCTGATCTTGTCTAAGCCCCACCCCCAACCTCATACATGCCTCTACCTGGGGAATGTCATGTAGCTTCAATTAGATTAGAGGGCCAATTACTTTCTCCTGACCAGACCTAGTCAGCCAGCACCTGAGATTCCTGAAATGCTTCCCCATGCTAATGAGGTCTTCCCTAAGCCCTGAGCCAATAACCTTAGCCCATCTGGATGTCCTTGCCTTTAGTACCCCAAAACTTTGTAAGCCTTCAATCACCCTAAATTAATCTGCTTACTCCTAGTTGGTCGGGATGTGGTTTATTCACTGTACACACTCACAGGATTTCCAAACCTGCTATTTTTTTTCTGATGCAAAAAGCAAGAGAAATTTTATCAATACAGCATGCTGGGATCACCCTGCACATGAGGAGAGAATGACCAGGTGCAGCCCAGGTAGTGGGCCTTTATACAGTCCTGTGGGCAGCTGCTATTAAGCATAGTGTGATTGGCAAAAGCTACTATTTGTCATCCCTGTTCCTACTATGTTGGATTATATCGGGCGACAATACTTGAGAGCAGGGAGACCCACAGTTTTGTAGACATCTCCAGATGTCAATGTCTGTCCTATACCACAATATACCAGAATTATTGTTGGTTACAATGTCAGTATGGTTTTCTCCCTAGCTTGTTCTTTCCAAATAGGATAGACCTCGGATTCTGTAAGTACTCTTCTCTCCTTAATTACCTGTTTCTCACCTTATTCAATGTGAATTCTTCTACATAAGCATATTCTGTCTCCTCTGCCAGACACCAAATACCAAGTTTTTCTAAAATACAATATTTTTCTAAACTTAAACTCTTCAGTCTTTAAATGTGCTAAAGACAACAAAAGACTCTCTATTTACAGGATTGTTCTTTTCTTTAAAAACCTATATTTTTTATATTTTATTTAATGTACGGGCATGTGTGTATCTTTATGTACACACATGTGATGTTCATAAGACAAGCAGCCACTGACAATTGTTGTTCATCTCCTACCTTGTAGATCCTAGGAAAATGAACTCAGGTTGTCAGGCTTGGTAGTGGGTGACTTACCCATCTGAGCCACCAAGTCAATTTGCAAGATTTTTCTTAAGATAGTCACTGTATACACACATACACACATACCAAAAAACACACAAATCCCAACAACAGACTTTTTTTATAATTTCACAGTTTGCAGGACTGAGTACAGGTTTATTTTGGGAAAGACTTAATTTTTCTTATGTGTGAATTTCAGTTTTCTTTCAGGGAAGGACATGATATTTAGGTCTTCTGTGTGCAACCCTTAGATTCTCCTGTGTATGCACTATAGTTCAAAAACAGTGTTCAAAACATAAAGGACAATGCCATCAGTTTCACATCTGGAAATACAACAGGGAAGTTAGAGGAAGTATTATGAGAAGTGAAGGTAAGATTCCCAGTGTCTGCAAGAATTTTCTATCAAGGGGTATTCAAGCTGGTTATTGTTGAAGCCAAGAAGCTCCCAAAACTTGAGGCCAAGTTTCAGAATAGAAAACCACATTGCTCAGAGGAAACTGGTATGACATAAGTGGACAAAGAGGACATGAGTGAGAAGCAAATTTCTCACTAAAGAATGATAGAGCTATAGAAAGCAGAGATGCCTATCAAAGGATGATGTCTTTCACGGAGAATAGCGGACTTGGATTGCCACTATAGTCAACCCTATCCAGTACTGCATGGTGGTTGGAGTACTGGGCAAAACATGAAAACACTGATGAGGATTCAGAGATCTCTGGTTCCAAATGACTCCACTTGTATTTTTTCTCCTGCACTTTAAAGTTAAGAAACTAGGAAGTTCTGTTCCCACATCAAATTTGACTATATGAACTATTTCCCTGAGTTGCTAAAAGATTGAAAAATATATAGCCAGACATCTGACACAGGGTTTCATTGTATAATTGCCAGTAGTATTTACTGGAAATTTTAACCATAAAGTCCAGTGTATTTTCTAACAAGGGAAGAAAATACAAGGGATATCTATAAGTTGTGGACAATAAACTAACTTTATACCTGGAGATTGAGGCTGAGAGATTATGATGGCCTTAGAAAGTTCTCATTCTCTCATGGAATATCATCATAAATTGTGAATGTATCATAGAATACAATTTTCCCATATAGAAAATTGCTTATAACAGTTTTCATAGTTGGGTCCTTAGACATTGCTTAAGCACATAAGGATTGTTGAGATTTGAAGATTTAGAGTGTCCACAAATGGTATTTCCTGATTGATCTCACTAAGACTTTAAACCAAGAGACAATGATACCAGCACTATGCATGTCCCTTATACTGGTCTCAATCTGCCTTCCCTCAGAGAAAAGATAGTTAACAGTATTGATTTCATCTCATTTTCATACTGTCACTCATGATAGATTCTGTTAATTTTTGCTGCTCTGTATGTATATGAGATTTCATCATTTATTCCATTAATCAGCTGCATAATTTTCTTAAAAACAAACAAAGCCCATTTTTATATGTTTTATTCTAAAATATAATTATTCCAGATATCCCACTGTTAATGGCATTGTATCCTAATTACTTCCAAATGAACCCATTAGTCATAAACGCAGATCTTAAGCCACAGTTGTTTACAGTAAGTAGATTGAACAATGTTATAAATTTACCATCTATGATAGAACTCAATCTTATTAGTTCAGATATTTAGACCTTTCAAATTCTTTTGCCCAATATTATTAATATATGATAAAGTTTCCACATTTTTATTTAATCTAAAAATAAAAATAAAAATTGTCCTTTACTGAAAAATGTATTCTGCATAGCTAAAAATAAATGTTCTCATAACACCAAGTGGACTGCTGGCGAAATGGCACATCCATTATGACCCACTGGAAAGTAAATTATTTCAGCAAAGTGAACCAACAAATTATTTCTCAAATGACTTGTGATGTAATGGTAGGAATTGTGACCTGCTAATCATTTATTGTATTTCTATACTCAATAAAATTTGTTGTTGCAGAGTGTTTTTCACATACTTTACATTATATTGATTCCAATATATTTATTCATATAACATTTGTTTTAAAGATATTTTTTCATTATGAAGACCAAGAAACTCTTTGCCTTTTCCTAACTAATATACCAAAGAAATCAATAATTTTAGACATTTGGTTCCTTTGGTCTGGTCTTCTTCATTGAAAATAATTAACCTTTAAGCTCTCTATTTGTCATCAATATGTGTAGTTCTGCTAATTCAGGGCCCTTTTACCTTCCAATTGCTATTTTTATTTACTTCTTTCCAAATTTTTGTCACTCATTTTCAAATTTTATACTCATTATGAAGATTACATTATCTACATATATCATCTAAATTATATTTCCTGGTTTTGTCAAACCCATCAATAGCACATTTATCTAGATTTAATAATTTCAGGTATTTAATTGTGAAATCCAACTCCATAATTGGATTTCAATGAATAGATGATCACGTATGCAACTATGGGCCAGATGACAATGTCAAAGCTCAGAGTTCCATACCACCTGATGCCACTGTAGCATAGTCACGGTAGCTTGTGGTGCTGCTGGTGTCAACACAACTGCTGCACAACCAGGTAATCAAAACAATACAACTATTGACCAATGCACACTGCTTGGGAAGAAACTATAATTTCTGATCTATGTGCTTGCTATTCTTTTTATCAAAATCTTCCTTTGACTTTGTTTTAACATAATAACAGTAAAGCACTATCCAGCCCATCTTCTGGAACTATTACTTTTTTCTTTTTTTTTTAAGATATTTTCTTTATTTACATTTCAAATGTTATCCCCTTTCCTGTTTTCCCCTCTGAAAACACCCTATTCCATCCTCCCTCTCAATGTTCACCAACCCACACACGTTCCCTGTCCTGGCATTCCCCTATACTGGAACATCAAGCCTTCTTGGGACCAAGGGTCTCTCCTCACTTTGTTGTCCCACAAGGCCATCCTCTGCTACATATGCAGCTGGAGACATAGGTCCCTCCATGTGTTCTCTTTGGATGGTGGTTTAGTCCTTGGGGGCTCTGGGGTTACTGGTTGGTTAATATTGTTGTTCCTCCTATAGGGCTGAAAGTTCTTTCATCTCCTTGGGTCCTTTCTCTAGCTCCTTCATTGGGGACCCTGTGCTCAGTCCAATGGTTGGCTGAGAGCATCCACCTCTGTATTTGTCAGGCACTGGCAGAGCCTCTCAGGAGACAGCTATATACGGCTCCTGTCAGCAAGCGCTTGTTGGCATCCACAATAGATTCTGGGTTTGGTGACAGTATATGGGGTGGATCCCAAAGTAGGACAGTCTCTGGATGGTCGTTCCTTCACTGTCTGCTCAACAATTTGCCTCTGTATCTCCTCCTATGGGTATTTTGTTCCCCCTTCTAAGAAGCACCTCACACCAGTCAGAATGGCTAAGGTCAAAAACTCAGGTGACAGAAGGCGCTGGAGAGGATGTGAAGAAAGAGGAACACTCCTCCACTGCTGGTAGGATTGCAAGTTAGTAAAACCACTCTGAAAATCATTCTGGCGGTTCCTCGGAAAACTGGACATAGTGCTACCTGAGGACACAGCTATATCACTCCTGGGCATATAGCCAGAAGATTCTTCAACATGTAATAAGAACACTTGCTCCATTATGTTCATAGCAGCCTTATTTATAATAATCAGAAGCTGGAAAGAACCCAGATGCCCCTCAACAGAGGAATGGATACAGAAAATGTGATATATGTACACAATGGAGTACTACTCAGCTATTAAAAACAATGAATTATGGAGCTATTCCTAAAAGAGCTATTGTTAGCATAGAAGGCAGCAACCCTACCTATGTCCTTGCCCCTATGAACTTCCACTGGAGAAAGATGTAGTTGTAGACTGTGGGGATATTAATCATCCTGATTCCCTGGGGGTCTAATATGAAAGGAAAAAAGTAAAATTTAAAAATAAAATTAGGCAAATACTTACAGAATATGTATACCTTTTGTGGAAATTTGATGTTTTTAGAAAGTGGGTGTAGGGCATAAACGTAAGGGTAGTATGCGGAGAAGTGCTAGAACTTAAATGCAGATCAACGATGCCGAAGAAAGATACGTATCAAATATTTTCCTCTCAGAAGTGGAATCATATATAAATGAGAGGAAAGCATAACAGGGATCTTTGGAGGGGTGAAGAGGCCAAATGGTGGGGAGGGTAAGGACAGGACAGCAATGCACAGGGAGAATTGGAGCAGAGTATGATGATGTATATGGATGACATGTTATGATGAAACCCTTTGTTTTATAGCCTCACTAAAAAGTAATTTGAAAAAGAAAGTAAGAATAAGAATGCAAGGAAAGTAAATGCTTACATACAGTTGTAGGAGGTGTTTGTGCTTTAAGTTAAATTTTGGCATTATTGAAAACAGACATTTTAAACATAATATTTGTATATCCTCAGCATAAAATATTTATATATATGTATATATCAATAATATTCCAGGCTTGGATATGCACTCATCTGAAATAATCACGCAAGCCCCATTCTGATGAGTTCCTTTAGAGTATACTACATTTATCTTTCACAAAGTATTTTTATTGTGGCCTTTCTGTTTAGATATTTTAATCCGTTGTGCTACAATTGTTTGCCATATCCAGGGCAGTGATATGCTATGCAGGTTTTCAGCAATAGACTATACCATGTAAGATAGGTATGTACAAAGTCAAGTCACATAGGTTTGTGAAGTACAGTCATGCACTCTTATAATGCAACTGTACTTTACTAGCTTTCCAAATTAATGCTTAATGCATACTCTTTAGAAGAGAATTAATCATTTTTTTATTTTCATGGTGTCAAGGATTTCTTTTTCCTGTGTGAAGATAAACCAGTTTTCAATATATGCTCCAATACTTTTGGTTTATTCACTGAAGAACAATGTCCTAATATGCAAGTAAAGATTTAAGCATTGCAAGGTTGATCTCATCATTTTTTTAAATTTTTATTTCTATATTCTATGTTTACATTCCAAAGGCTTTCCCCTTTCCCAGTTCCCCCCTCCCTATGTCCCATAATTCCTCTCCCCCCCCAACTATTCCCCAATCATTCCCCCTCCCCCCACAGTTTCTCTAAAAAACTGGATCCAATCTTTACAGGCCCAGGGTCTTCTCCTTTCTTCTTCTTGGGAATCATTTGACTTGCTAATTGTGCCTTGAGTATTTAGGGCTTCTGGGATTATTAATATCCACTTATCAGTGATTGCATTTCATGTGTATTTTTTTGTGATTGGGTTAGCTCACTCAGGATGATATTTTTCCAGGTCTAACCATTTACCTACAAATTGCATGAATTCATTATTTTTAATTGCTGAGTAGTATTCCATTGTATAAATATACCACATTTTCTGTATCCATTCCTCCTTTGAGGGATATTTGGGCTCCTTCAATTTCTGGCTATTATAAACAAGGCTGCTATAAACATAGTGGAGCATGTGTCTTTATTGTATGCAGGGGAATCCTCTGGGTATATGCCCAGGAGTGGTATGCCAGGGTCCTCTGGAAGTGACATGCCCAATTTTCTGAGGAACCGCCACACTGATTTCCAGAGCGGTTTTACCATTTTGCAATCCCACCAACAGTGGAGGAGTGTTCCTCTTTCTCCACATCCTCACCAGCACTTGTTGTCTCTTGAGTTTTTAATCTTAGCCATTCTGACTGGTGTGAGATGGAATCTCAGGGTTGTTTTGATTTGCATTTCCCTAATGACTAATGATGTTGAACATCTCTTAAGGTGTTTCTCGGCCATCTGAATTTCTTCTGGTGAAAATTCTTTGTTTAGCTCTGTACCCCATTGTTTGATAGGGTTATTTGGTTCTTTGGGGTCTAACTTCTTGAGTTCTTTGTATATATTGGATATTAGCCCTCTGTCGGATGTGGAGTTGGTGAAGATCTTTTCCCACTTTGTTGGTTGTCGTTTTGTCCTTCTGACAGTGTCCTTTGCCTTGCAGAAACTTTGTAATTTTATGAGGTCCCATTTGTCAATTCTTGATCTTAGTGCATAAGCTATTGGGTTTCTGTTCAGAAACTTTCCCCCTGTGCCTATGTCCTCCAGGGTCTTCCCAAGTTTCTTTCCTAATAGTTTCAGTGTGTCTGGTTTTATGTGGAGGTCCTTGATCCACTTGGAGTTGATCTTAGTGCAAAGAGATAAGAGTGGGTCAATTCGCATTCTTCTGCATGTTGACCTCCAGTTGAACCAGCACCATTTGTTGAAAAGGCTATCTTTATTCCACTGGATGGTTTTGGCTCCTTTATCAAAGATCAAGTGACCATAAGTCTGTGGGTTAATTTCTGGGTCTTCAATCCTATTCCATTGATCCACTTGCCTGTTGCTGTACCAATACCATGCAGTTTTTAACACAATTGCTCTGTAGTACTGTTTAAGGTCAGGGATATTGATTCCCCCAGAAGTCCTTTTATTGTTCAGAATAGTTTTAGCTATCCTGGGTTTTTTGTTGCTCCAGATGAATTTGAGAATTGAAATTTGAAACCAAACACTTATGCAACATTGCTTTTAAGAAGAGAAGTATTCTACTTCTACATTCACTGTGAAGAATCCCTTCGAAACTGGGTTCCCATGTCTGCTCTCTTTGGTCATGTCACCCTGGTTGCTCCCAATGCCACTACTACTTGAAGGCCTCCATGAGGTCTGTTCAGTTTCCATAGCTTGTACTATCCAAGAGGGAGAAAAGACAAGGTAGACTTAGAGAACTAATAACAAAATTGACTAACCCCTGCTTCAATAAATAACATGAGATTTAATTAGTAACAGGAAACTTCATAGAAACACATTTTCCCTTGATTCCTGACTGTGCAAAATGTCAATAACACAATTTCTTAGATATTGCAAGCTCTTCCTTAGAGAATGAGGAATCTTTCCAGTATCAGTGTCTTAGATGCTGTTTGCCTTTTCATCATTTACTTCTTAATATGCTTTGTATTTATTTTCTCTTTAAAGAGTCTTTAGCAACAAAAAGAAACCATTGGTAAAATGGTGCCTCCATTATGACCCACTGGAAAGTAAATTAAGTCAGCAAAGTGAACCAACATAATTTTTTCTCAAATGACTTGTATGTAATGGTAAGAATCATGACCTATCTTTAATTCTATATTTTCTTTCCATTCCTTGTAATTTTTAAGACATCTTTAGTGGAATGGCATTATTATATTTACTTAGCATTATGTTTTAGCTTCCTATATTTAATCATTTTGAGAATTATCAAATTAATTAAATGGAAGAGTTCCCACAAGACACCAGTATTTTTACAACCAAAACAAGTAGACAATTTACAGCACTATTGTTTCTGGTGCTGCAGATAGATCAGAATACTTACCTTTATAACTAACCTACTTAATAAAGAGCATATACATTGTTCTTCTGAACTAGTGTGGATTTCTGCTTCTTCAAGAAATTCCTTAAGAGCAGTCATTTTTTGGCACCATGATCATATTGCTAGGGAACCTTGTGGTAGTTGCCTTATATCTGGATTCTTTTATTTGGTACTTTATTCATCCACTCATTTTTCATTGTTCTTGGCCACATAGCCTATAATAATCCACACACCACACCCAGGATTGGAGAAGTGAGGATACAGATTTAAATTTTGCCTACTCTAGTTGCTAAGATACTAATGAAAAGCCGACTATAATGTGTACAGTAAAAATCTTGATAGAATCAGAACTTTGTTCCATGGGAAGAGAGAATGGATTCTTAGTTCTCTCAGCTTTGAGAATAGAAGGGCATGTGAGGAAAATAATCTTAAGAAATATTTCCTAAATTGAAAGAAATTGGGGATATATGAGGGAGAGGCTATGTGGGAAGAAGCAGTATGGAGGGACCTATATTATAATCTAAACAAATTATATGGTAAAGCAGAAAGATCAGAAGATCCTTCTAGAAAGTGCTGGACATGGCTGAAGACAAGAATGGCTATAAATGTCAACCTGTATACAAATATACATGAGTATGTGCATGTGTGTGTGTGTGTGTGTGTGTGTGTGTGTGTGTTAGAGAGACAGACAGACAGACAGACAGACAGAGATAGAAACAGAGACAGAGTGGGAATAAAATGAGAAAAAGAAAGTAATATAAATGTAAAGAAGAGAATAATTCTCCAAAACTAAGACAGTTTGGGTACAGGTGATGACATGGTATGAAATTCTTTTCATGTGTTTATAATAGTTCCATGTGAATATAATCACTCCGAGGGCAAGGGAGGGAATCAAAATTATATTCACTCATTCTTTCACGCATGCATACATCCATTCAACATACAGCTGCCACCTGCAACATTCTGAGCCTATATTTGACAAAGGATACACTTGATGGAACAGAGAAAGTGAGTGACTAATGAAATTTATATCCTAGCCAGAGACACAAATACCAAAAATAGCTAAATATCAGCTTTAAATATAGTTATTTAAATGAAACTTAATTTTATAACAAAGATGTGAGGAATCACTGAAGATTTAAGCAAGAGACTTACAAGAGTTTGCGTTCATTTAAAATGGTCAAATCAGTATCTTTCTGGTGTTAGACTGTGAGTGGGGCAAGTCAGCCAGCAAATGCATTACCCAAATGATGGGCATCTAAGCAGGGAAGAGGTGCAGGTCCACATCTGAATGGGAATGAGAAAGACTGAAGAACTAAGGCACATATCATATCTATAATGAAATTTTAGTAAAAACAATGAATTCATGAAATTCTTAGACAAATGGGTGGAACTAGAAAATATCATTCTAAGTGAGGTAACCCAATCACAAAAGAACACACATGATATGCACTTACTGATAAGTGGATATTAGCCCAGAAGCTTGGAATACCCAAGACACGATTCACATATCAAATGATGTCCAAGAAGAAGGAAGAACAAAATACAGATACTCTGGTCCTTCTTAGAAGGGGGAACAAAATACCCACAGAAGGAGATACAGAGACAAGAGGTGGAGCAGAGTGTGAGGGAAAGACCATCCAGAGACTACACCACCTAGTGATCCATCCCATATCCAGTTACAAAACCCAGACACTATAATCAATGCCAACAAGAACTTGCTGACTGGAGCCAGATATAGCTGTCACCTGGGAGGTTCTGCTCTTGTATTACAAATACAGAGGGGGACACTCTCAGCCAGCCATTAAACTGAGCACAGAGTCCCCAATGGGGGAGCTAGAGAAAGTGCCCAAAGAACTGAAGGGGTTTGCAGCACCATAGTAGGAACAATGGATATGAGCCACCCAGTACTCCCAGAACGCCCAGGGACACAACCATCAACCAAATAGTACACCAGAGATAGTGGTGTTACCCATGGCTCTAGATATATAGGCAGCAGAGGATAGCCTTGTTGGACATCAAAGGGAGGAGAGGCCCCTGGTCCTGAAAAGGCTTGATGCTGCAGTGTAGGGGAATACCAAGACAGGGAAGCTGGAGGGGGTTGATTGGGGAACGGGCAGGGGGGATGGCTTATCAGATTTGGGGTGGCAGGAAAGGGGAAATCATTTGAAATCTAAATAAAGAATATACCTAATAATAAAAAGAAATTTTAGATGGATTCAGGTAATACCAGGACAGGAAGTACAGACATAACTGGTTTAAGAGTTCATTGCAGATGGAGATTTCAAATTAGGACATACTGAGTGTGTGTACAGGCAGAACTTTCAAACAGAACTTCCATATTGGAAGTTGAAAGAATTCTTAAACACTAGGTTTGTGCTGAAAGTACAAATTTTGTGCTTCTTTAATAGGAAACAAGAGATACAGATGTGAATACAGGAAGGGAGACTACACACTCAAAGAGGAAGCAGTAGGCTATCAGAAGCAGTACCATTTTGTTTGAACTACATGTGTGTCTCAGAAATATCTAGAAGAGATTTTAAAAATGCAAGTTCTGAAATAGCATCAGACCATTCCCTAAGAATTTTTAGGATTGGAAGATAGAGATTATTTGGCTTTGAGCTGATAAGTTCTTTTAGAACAGGCTGGCCTCAAACTCAGAAATCCACCTGCCTCTGCCTCCCAAGTGCTGGGATTAAAGGCGTACCCCACCATTGCCAGGCTTTAAATATTTTAAAGCAAGAAAGTATGCTCATTTTTTAGAACCACTGAGTAGTGCATGTCAAAGTGCTTGGTAAATGTGTCCATGCACATTTCTTTCCACGATTTAGTGCTCAAAGTTTTCATTACTGGAGACCTAACTAAATCTAAATTTGTGTTCCCTTAACTCAGTGGATCTCAACCTGTGAGGTGCATCCCCTATAGTGAGTGGGTCAACTGATCCTTTTACATGGAAAAAGCATATATATCAGGATTTGTACCAGTATCAAAACTACAGTTACGAAATAGAAATAGAAATAATTTTATGACTGGGGGTTCACTGTGACATGAGGAACTACAGTTAAAGAATTAGAAAGGTTGAGAACCACTGTCTTAACTAAAAGATAACTCTATCCTCCATTCTTGATGAGTAAGTCTAACATCATACACACAACTTTTTTACACCTCACAGGATTCATAATTTTAAATAATAATTTATATTTCAAATAGAACGTTTACATTGAGTTATTTTTTCTAGGATCACAAATAAGCATTAAATACTAAGCTTCCCCTAGGTCACTGATGCAAATGTTTTACATATTCATAGCATCTAAGCAAAATAGTTCACTTATAGAGTTTCATGAATTGCTACTTAAACTCTACAAATACCAGGAATGTGTTGGATTAAAACCTTACTGTCTTGGGGAAAGAAACTAATACATAGTCAGCTATGGATCGATCTGCACAGATGGAATTCCATACGTGGTGTCCAATCCATCTTAAGAGCTGGGGAGGGCAGCATCCCCTCTTACATGCCTGTAGTTCCTTGATCTAGACTCTAGTGAGATGCACTGAACGTAGGCTGAGCCATTATATCTTCTCCTGAAACATATCTAAACATGATATTGTGTCCAGTTAAGATATTTTTTAATCCCTAAAACATGTTGCTTATATTTTCTACTGAAAAAAAAAATAAACTATTGTTCAGCAAGACAAACAACAACGAAACAAAATTAAAAAAAAGAGTATAGAAAGCCAAGAGATAAATAGGTGTGCCTTATAATTATACAAGATCAGGTTAATTCATTGCCAAGGCACAGATGTATCACACCTTTGGCATTACCCTCCTCAGCTTTCTTCCTTCTCCTCTTGTTGATGTTGCTGCTGCTGCTGCTGCTGCTGCTTGTTCTGTTTCTTCCTCCTCCTCTTCCTCTACCTCTCCTCCTCCTTTTTCTTCTACTTTTCCTTCCTTTTGACAAGTTCTCATATAGTTCAGGTTGGCATCAAACTTCCTATATAGTCTAAGGTAATAAACTCCACATAATCTTGCATGTACTTCCCAGGTGGTAGGATTATGGGTATTTGTCATCACGACTGGTTTCTTTTCATTCTTTCATGATTTTTCTATTCAGGCATCCCCACAATAGCTTCCTTCATTCACATGGGCTAATTGAAACGAGGCATCTATGACTTACAGGCTAAAGAGTTCTCCCTATTTTAGCTTTTACAGCATTGTTCTATTGAGGATAAATATAAACATATATTCTAGTGGATTTCATGCCCCAATTTCTTAGTATTTTCTCTAGTATATTAAGAATATGACATTTCATGGTTGAGAATATGGCTCACTTCCTAAATCACTTGGTACAGAAATATGAAGAGCCAAGTTTGTATCACTAGAGTTCATGAAGAACAGGATACAATAGTAATCCAAGGTAGTCTAAGTAATCTCCTAAGAGGAGGGAGATGGGAGACAGAAACAGGAGAAATCTCTGGGAGCTCCTTATCCAGCTAGCCTGGCAAACACAGCAACAAACAAGAGAAACTTTTTCTACAGTACAAGGTGAGAACTGACATCTGAGTTTGCCCTTTGCCCTTTGTCTTCCTTCCTTCATATGCATGAATGCTTATACACACACACATGCACACACACACACACACACACACACACACACACACACACACCACACACTAGCATTCAAACCTGTGTTCCATGATTAATGATTGGTTTTTCATAATGACTGCTATGTTTTATTTGTGTGAGGTTATCTCCTTCGGTAACAGGGACTAGTCATTAGAAGACGCCCCCCCCCCCAAGGATGGATGCCATTGCATAAAAGTGACATTGAGAATGCTTTGCGGTATTATCATTTAGCACTCTCTTTAATGACTGTTGCTTCACTCATTTATTGATTACAACAGCTGGTGCTTAAAATCTGGGTCTCTGGCATGTCAGTATTCACATATCTCAAGTCAATTTCTGTTTACAGCACCGTTTAATGGGTGATCTTATGTGGAAATTTTGGCTAAGGCTTTTAATTACAAGAACATCTTTATAGCCTTGAAATTTAAAATTAGGGAAGTTTAATTGTATTTTTACTGCCTGAATCCATTTCGCTCATAATGTCTTCATTTGATGCTCCAGTATTCCAGTTCAACCTGAATGTTTCCTTAGCCTATAGGCAGAAAGTCATTAGATGTTTTTCAAAGAAAATAATTTTTAACAAATAAGAAATTTAAAAACAAAGCATGATGATCTAGTGTCTTGTCTCAGTTATAAATATTTTTAGATAGAGTTTAACTACATAATGTGCTGCTTTGACTAACTTAGAACTTACTTTGAAGACCAAGTCAGCCTCAGACTCACAAAGATCCACCTAACTCTGCCTCCCATGTACTAATATTAAAGGCATATGCAACAACACTCAGCCTACAGATATGACTTTCAAAACCTAGAAAAATATGAATGTATTAAGTATTAAATAATAAACGGATTTAACCAGATACTTAACTTTTCCCATTAATTATTTATTTATTTACTTTACATCCAGATCATAGCGCCTTTGGTGATATTCATTTTATTTCTCCAATGTTGTGATCTGTTTTACAAAGAGTTTCAGTATCCTAAACTCAGAGCACAGTGACTGGACAAACAGGGAACCATGAATAAGCCATTTAATCCAGCAATGGAAGGGTAGCTGCAAATTACATGTGCCTTTCTGATATACATCTAATTCTACAAATTAAAATCTTCTTTCCCACCTCACCTTCTGTCTGCTGTCCCAAAATTGTGGTAGTATAAAGAAAAGAAATGCTTTCTCACTAACTTTCATTCCAAATTATTTTTCCAATGTTTACTGCAATGAATGTTAGAAAAAAATATACTAAAGAGATGCAGAATTATTCTAAATTTCCTGTCCATTCAACTTCTGAATATCACAGCTATAGCTGCTTATTTATTTATAAAACCCAAAACACTTCTCATCCAGAAGCTCTTCTTGTCACTTAAATCACAATGGCAGTTTAGATGGTTTTTACTATGAACCCTCAAATCGCCCTAGAGATCCATATAATTCTTAAATCCTTTTATTGACATTGTAAATTACATATGAACATATTACCCAAGTGAACAACTTCCTCAGGATAATCTGCTTATTTTTTCTTACTATAAGTTATTTACATACACATAATATACATTCACATCATATACATCTACATCATCTACATCTACATATACACCATATACATATTTAAATATAACACAAAATACACATCAATATAAATTGTAGCCCATACTCCAATCTGAAATTCACTTAATTTGTAAAGGTCTAAAATATAACACAGGGCCATTTCCCCATGTTATCTCAGGCACAGCACACCTTACATTTAGTTCTAAACCCTCATTTGAGAGGAAACAAGTGGAGTGAAGTATTCTCTATAAATCTTGAAAATGAAATAAAACTTCCTTTTAGTACAATGCCAAAGACCTGTGAACTTTAGCAAATGCAAACAAAACCAGTAAAATTATTAATACAGAAAAGCAATACTTCTGTATCAGAGAGTGAATGGAAATTAGTGTTTCAATGATTGGTTAGCTAGATCTGAAGAAAAAGAGGGAAGTTGGAAAGATCAGAGTTTTCATATTTTCAAGTTTCTGCTAGAGTTTTTCACCAATATTATAACTGACATTAATATTTATGATTTGGTAGTTTTTATAAATCATCTTCATTTAATTAAGCATCAGGCAATATGTGATTCATATCTGAGTATGCACATAGTTGCCCTAATATCCTTTGTTTGTCCTCAAGTGCAAATGGATACATCTTTAACAAGATGCTCATAAATATTGAACCAGGAGTTTCCCTTCCCATCACACTCAGGAAAATAAGATAAAATGACTGAGCACCTGGGCTGCATCACACAACCTCAGCTAAAAGTAAAACAAATAAAGGTTTTAAAAGTTTTTAAAAAAAGAAAGTTGGCCAACCATTGGTGTGTAGTATGGAGTCCAACAGAAGTACTGTAGTAATTTAATCTCTCATTTTATCTTTACTTCATCTTTACCTTTCTTGCTAAAATTATTTTGGTAGACAGTTTTGACACTGAAAAGTCACAGTACTTTATTTTTCAATTAATTCTTCTATTTTATGTGTGGTGATTTGCCTGGATAAATGTCTCAGGCAATTTGGATGCAGTACCCCTGGAGACCAGAAAGATGTCCTCATTTCTACTGGGATTAGAGTTACAAAGGATTGTGGGCCACCATGTGGCTTCTGGGGATTATAGTTGGATCTTCTGGAAGAGCAGTCAGAAATCCTAATAATTTCAGACATCATTCCAGCCCCAGGTCAAAGGATATTAAACAGGATGGGGGGGAATGGACTTAATCAGTGTCTGCTGACATTCTCATCAGCAGTGTGGTTTGGTTATGTTTGCTCCTTTGCTTATTTTGACTCTTAATTTTTTTTAGATTATTTATTGGATATATTCTATATTTACATTTCATTACTCTTTTTCTGGTTTCCCATCCCCCAAAGGTCCCACATGCCCTTTCCCTTCTCCTGTTCCCCCATCCACCCCTTCCCACTTCCCTGTTCTGGTATTCCCCTACACTGATGTTTTGATCCTTTCCAGCACCAGTGTCCACTCCTTACTTATTGTCGTATATCATTTGACATGTGGATTGTGTCTTAGGTGTCCCAAGAGTCTAGGCTAATATCCACTTATCAGTGACTGCATACCATGGGTATTCTTTTGAGACTGGGTTACCTCACTTAGTATGATGGTCTCCAGCTCCATCTATTTTTCTAAGAATTTCATGAATTCATTGTTTCTAATGGCTGAAGAGTATTCCATTGTGTATATATGCCACCGTTCTTGTATCCATTCCTCCATTGAGGGACATCTGGGTTCTTTCCAGCTTCTGGCTATTATAAATAAGGCTGCTATGAACATAGTGGAGCATGTATCCTTATTGCATGCTAGGGAATCTTCTGGGTATATTCCCAGGAGTGGTATGGCTGGGTCCTCTGGAAGTATCATGTCCATTTTTCTGAGGAACTGCCAGACTGATTTCCAGAGTGGTTGTACCAGCTTGCAGTCCCACGAGCAGTGGAGGAGTGTTCCTCTTTCTCCACATCCTCACCAAAACTTGATGTCTCCTGAGTTTTTAATCTTAGCCATTTTGACTGGTGTGAGGTGAAATCTCAGGGTTGTTTTGATTTGCATTTCTGTAATGACTAATGATGTTGAACATTTTTTAAGGTGTTTCTCAGCCACCCGAATTTCTTCAGGTGAAAACTCTTTGTTTAGCTTTGTACCACATTTTTGGATAGGCTTGCAGTGAGGCCACCATTTTTTATGATTTTAAACCAGAATATTATTATTAGGCTATACAGTTCAAATAGCTTGCTATTGTCTTAATGTTTATGCTATGGGTTCTGTGTGTGTGTGTGTGTGTGTGTGTGTGTGTGTGTGTGTGTGTCTTGGTAAGGAAATAAATTACATATAAAATCATCTGTACTTACAATGTCCTAAACATTAAATTTCTTCATTATCTTCTTTGGGAAAAAATGTTAAGAAAAAATAAAGCAAATTGTACAGTTTTGCACTTTTGGGCAAGGGTGAATCTGACCACATAATGGAACTTCAATGTGACCTGCTGTCCCGGGGCTGTGGGCTGTGGGACCACTTGGTTTATAGAGCAAGAGCAATTGGCATTGTTAAAGGAGCGAAGATATAAGAATGAAATGAAGCTGAGAAATAAAAGTAAACTTCAGAATCATTGCGACTGCATTCCTGAATGCACCAATAGGACTGGAGGGAATTTGTGTAGGCGTGAAGAGATGTGTGCTGGTAATTTCTATAAGCCATTCTCAGGGCTGTGCTCACAAGCATGGGTTTAAGGAGAATGATCAAGGACAATACTCAATGAAGTTGATTTAGGCTGCAGGTCAAGTAATGAAATTTGGATCATATGAAAAAAAATCTGCAAACACTGACAATTTATCATCTGAGGCATATAATGAAAGGAAGGGTGGGAGGAAAGAGAATGAAAACAGGAAGAAACAAAGGAGACCATCAATTTAACTGCTATGGTTGAAGGCGAGAAATATACGCCAGTTTTTTTTTTTCCCCCTTTACTTTAGAAAATACAGCCATTGGCTGAGTTTCAGCTGCAGTTTTATTTTAGGGGGAGGATTTTTTTTTTAATTTGTTTGGAACTTACTCCCAAAGCACCTGCCCTGCCTGCCTTCTACAAAAGAATTACTTTCAGCTCTCATCTTCAACCTTTTCATGCATATTGGGTAAAAACCCATTGTTTCTTCCCTCTGGAGGATTGCGTGACATTAAAGCTCTGTTCAGTTCAGAAAATGCCTGTGAAGAGAGTCCAAGCCAACGGGAAGCTCTGAAACCCCCATTAGTCACCACATTTGATGTGGAACCCTATTTACAGACGACTCCTGGTGTGCTTTTTACAGAGAGTGAGGGGAGACACCAGGCACGATGGACAAGAAAGCCATCACCCTCATCCACAGAAAATCTGCTAGCGACCGATGGAGCAAGCACAGCTTGCCCAGGTTTTAATTGTACGTATGGTCTCTCTGCAACCTACAGAAAACAAGCCTGCTTTATTTACTGAACTGAAAAAGAACTTAATTATTTTATCGTAGTTCCTGTTCTGTAGCCTTTTCATCCAACAACTTTAAATTTTGCCTTTGTGCCTAAACACCAACAGTTCTAGAAATTTTCTAAGAAACCTTATGACACGTGTGTTTGTTTTTTGTAATTTTTTGAGTAATATTTTCTTTAATGATTTGGAGATTTCACACAATGAATTCTGAATAGATCTAACTCCCCTTTCCTCCAATTCTTCCCATAATAATCCACTCCATACTCCCCTTCCTACTGAAGATTAAGCAAACCTTCCCTCCCACATTGAGTTTGTGTTAAACAACTAATTTTGGGAATAGACTATACCCTGATACATAGTTGACATACCAGGAACATCATTAAAACAAAACTTACTGTTTCTCGCCCATCAGCTATCAAGTGCTAACAGTTCCTCTAATAGTGGTAGAATTTTATGCACAATTATGATTTTGTTCACCCTAAGCTTTTGCAGGTCTTGTGTTGTTCCAATCATTTTGAGTTATCTGTACAACTGCCATACCATACCTTGTAAATTCATTATTTAATGTTTTCCACTACCCCTGGATCATAAAATCTTTCTGACACCTCTTCTAGGAAAATCCCTTAGTCTTGGTGAAAGGGAAGTGGAATGTATGTCCCATTTAAGACTAAGCACTCCAAGCTCTCTTACCTTTTCCACAATGATGAGTTAAAGATATTAATATTAATTAACACATACTTAAAGGAAAAGCTTCTTTGATGAAGATTGAGAGGTGCTTTGATCTATGAGTATACCAATATTATTGGAAGTCATTATAATACCATAATCCTCTAGCAAAATTATAGTATTCACTTCTTAATTAGGGTCTGTCGTCTATCTAGACACAAGTTCTGGGCACTTTAACTGTACTGGGTACGGATTCCATCCCATAGAGTAAGCCAATCAAAAAGTGGTTTGTTACTCTTATAACATTGCTACCACTATTGCACCAGTGTCATGCCAGTCACTGCAGTTTGAAGGGTTCATAGATAAGTGAAACTGATGATTACTTTCCTTCTCCAGTAGCATGCATAGCATGTCTGGAATCATGAAACCTCACCAGTAGAGATGCAAATTCCAGATCATTCCCAAATTTGTGGCTCAAGTATACAGTGTCATCAGAAAGAGGGTCTTACTGTCAAATTAGCCTGTTATGCTTGAGGGTCTATGTGACCCCATTATCTAACAATTTAAAAAGATATAATTAGTTACAGGTACTAAGGTTTCTATTTGTTAACATGAGTTGTTTACTTGTGATATTGGCCCCACATGTGGGTACCTAACTCCATTATACCTCTTTTAATATATGCTTATTTGTAAATTTTAGAAAGTTTTCCTAGTTGTAGATTTCCATATAGCTTTCTCAAAAGGCCTTTAGTGTTAGTTGTCTCTTATACAATGGAACACATATAGGGAACCTGAGAGTGAATTAGAAAATCTGAGGCCTAGTGTAAAGAGAGGGCTGTCCAAGAACTATCTGCTTAATGATATGAGGTAGCCACATAACACTTGAGTTCTTATGTTGGCTCCCCTTAATGATAAAATATAACCTGTAAACTAAATAAATATTCTTCTCTCTTAGACTTTTTGGTTATGTTATGTACCACAAGAACAAAGAGGCAAAATATAACAAACAGATAAAAAAATGTGGTACATATGGACTATGGAATTGTATTTAGATATAAAAACAAAAACAACCACACATGCACACTGAAATTTGTAGGGAAAAGGGTGGAGTTAAAGGTCATGATAAGTGAAAAAAGACAGGCAAGAAGACAAATCTTTAATGTTTTTTTCATAGGTGTTAATTAAATTTAAGTGTACCTATGTGCACATACAAAGGTATATGAAAAGAAGGGAACTACATGAGGAGGGGAATGAAAGACAGGGTAATAGAAAGATTTGAAAATGAAATGAGTAGATAAGAATGGCTCTTGTATGCTCATATGATTGGAGGAAATGATTAGAAATGTGGCCTTGTTAGAAATGTGTCACAGGGACTGGCTTTGATATTTAAGTCTTCTACTATTCCTCAATGTTCTCTCTCTCTCTCTCTCTCTCTCTCTCTCTCTCTCTCTCTCTCTCTCGGTGTGTGTGTGTGTGTGTGTGTGTGTGTGTGTGTGTGTTTGTGTGTGTCTGTGTGTGTGCGCACATGCATGTGCGCATGTCCTATAGTAGATTCTAACCCAATGGAATTATAAGCCTAATTAAAAGATTTCCCTTTTATTTTTGAAATTATTATTTAATTTCATCATTTTCCTTTTAATTTCTCCCTCAAAATCCTCCCATAAAACCCCCCAACTCTCCTCCAAATTCATGACATCTTTTGTACATCTTGTTATTACCTGCATATATGTATGCATATGTGTGGGAAATAAAATGATGCCAGGAAGTTTGGTAAGGTAGAGCAGGCTGAGACCCAGAGACTACAGTGGGCACACACCTGAAGCTTAGGTGACTCCCAGCTCCCTGTCAGACTCCTTACTTGGAACATGTGCCATGATGCTTACATAAAAAACACAACCACAGGTCACATGGGCTGAAGACAGAAGTCTCCATGCTAATGAGCTACCTAGAGGCCTCGAGGGCATAGCCAGTAAACTTTCTTTCCCAGACATTCCTTCCTGCAAAAGGTATTTAATCTCAGGCCCACCTGAGAAATGGAGTATGGTTTTATACATCTACTTTCCACCATGACAATAAATGCCTCAGAACTATGGACCATCTCTTTTCATTGAGATTCGTCAAGGGAAGCCATGGAGAAGACCTTTGCCTATAGAGCCACAGTCTAATCTCCCATAGGAGGCCTCACTACACTCAAAGTCACAACTGCCACCAAGCCTGCCCCTACTGCCAAGCCAAGGACAATCCCAGGGAGACCTGCCTGAGCTCCCTCCCAGCAACCATCCTGGGCTAGATGCAGTCCACAAGCATCCCAACTCCACTCCCAGCTCTCCCGAAGCTCCCAGCAGAGCCTGGATGTCCAAGAGCCTGAGAACCAGATACCATGGTGGCTCAGCACTTC
This sequence comes from Apodemus agrarius, assembly GCA_964023405.1. Taxonomy (NCBI): domain Eukaryota; kingdom Metazoa; phylum Chordata; class Mammalia; order Rodentia; family Muridae; genus Apodemus; species Apodemus agrarius. The sequence continues at coordinate 38,731,314 of OZ030025.1, read as the reverse complement.
CCTACAGTCCAGCATCTGCTCAGCACTGTGTGGGACAAGCATAGTCAAACTCCCTGTGTTCTGACTCCCCATGGGACTGTGCCCTATGGCAGAGCAGAGGTGGGCCTACAACTCAACGCATATGTATACACATACTTATAAATATAAGCTTTTCATTCCATATGTTACTTGTATGCATATTTTCAGGGCTGATCATGTGTCATTGGAGAAGGAATTAGTATTCAGAGAACATTGCAGAAGAGAGGGTGAAAAATATTTAAAAGCCAGAGGATCAGTGAGTTTTCTGTGAGACGGTATCTCCTAGGAATATTGGATGCTATCTCCATAAAGTCTTATCAACATGAATGGCCAAAAGTGAGCTGAGAAGAGACAACAATGGCCATGCCAAAGTGGAAGGAGAAAACCCATGTGGAGTCAACCTTATGTGAAGAACTATAGGCAACTGTAGAAAGTGGGGTGTGAGAAAGATGCCCTTTCCCAGAAAAGAGTGCACTAATTAAGTGAAGAAAAGCACCTTTAATAAAATACAAAAATCGTCCATAATAAAAGTCTTGGAGAGAAGCCCCTGCAACCCAAAGACTGTTCTAGCTAAGACAACAAGTAGTCAGACAGCATACCACACCTCTCCTGCTCCATCAAATCCAATCCTCCCAGGCTCATCCCAGCTCTAACAGAAAACATGCTAGAGTCTCCCATTTCTCTCTGACCCTAGCACCGAGGGATCTCAAAGATCTTCTCCAGTGACCTACTTTCTAGAACTCATCTCATTATCTAAGCCTCCAATACCAATACATTTCACTAGGAACATTCCAACTGAGCAGTCCAGAGAAATAGATAAGTCAACTAAAGAACTTCACCGCTCACCTTTCCTTGCTAAATGCAATCCCCAGTCTCATCCCTAGTGCTACAACAAAGCACCAGATGCAGCCTTCCTACCCACCCTGCCTATATCTCCTGTGAGTCCCACAGAATATCATCTCCTAACATTCTTCCCCAAACTTGTGATTTTTTTCTCAGCTCCCAACTACTGCAGGCACCCCTGCTAATCTATAGCCCATGCCTGCGAGAAAACCAGGTAAGTTATTCTTCCTCTCTTAGTCTAGATTCAATCCCTAGTCTCATTCCCAACTCTACTTCAGAATACCTGTAGTAATCATGCCTGCCACCCTGTTCCATCTGCCATGGATCCCACAGACCTTCCCCCTTCTAACCTCCCTATTCCCTACCTCTTGTTTTGTCTCACCCCTCAACCCAAGCAAATACCTCTACTAACCCTAGAGCTGCTCCCACCCACCAGGGCGACAAGTAGAATGAGGGCCGATCTACACCTCTCCTCCTGCTCCTTTCGATCCACTCCACCAGTCTCATCCACAGCTTTGTAGCAGAAAACCTGCTGTGACTCTCCTTTACTCTCTGACCTCATCTCCAATGGCTCACAAACATCTTCTCTCATACTTTCTTCTCCCAACGCGTTCCAGTATCCCAGCTTCTAACACCCACAGATGCCTCCTATAAAAATACCAGTTGTACAAGCCAGAGAAGCAGATAATCTAAATGAAGAACTTCACTACCCTCAGCTCCTCTCCAAACCAAATCCCCTAGTCTCATCCCAGTCTCTGCAATAGAATACCTGCTGCAGCCTTCCTTCCCCTCTTCTTAAAATATCTGATGTAGATACTACAGACCACCCCCTTCTAACCTTCCTCTTCCTACTTGAGGCTTTATCCCTGCTTAGTCACAGACAACTCCTACCAAGAAAGTGAATAGACTTTTAATCTTCCCCCTCTCCTGTCTATCCCACTCTCATTCCCAGCACTACAGAAGACCCTCCAAGCTGACATTTCCTTGGTGTTTCTCCCTACTTCAAAGAGATTAAATAAGCAGATCCTGGTGGAATACTCTGTTTTCCTTCCTGTAAACTCCTTCATATCACTAGTCCATCCCTATTCCTAAATATCAGCTCCCAATGCTTATAAACACATTTTACCTTAAACTCCCTAAGGTCCACTATCAGGTCCAAAGAAAACGTCCTACCAGGAAACACACAGCCATCACACTCTCCAAAAATCCAGAGAAGAAGCAGAAACAAAGGTACAAAATGCCCACCCAATGATGACAAATTCAGAAACCAGCACTTAGACCTATAATCATCCCAATCCCAGATGCCTAGATGCTAGGGTAAAACAATCAATAACAGCCAGGGAAATGTCTCCAGAAGAGCTCAACTATCCTACTACAGCAAGCCCTGACAATTCTAACATTGTTAAAGCACAAGAAAAAGACCTTTAAACAGCCTGTGTGATGATTGTAAAGATCCTTAAAGAGGAAATGAATAAATCCTTTAAGAAATTTCTTGAAGACAAGCAGTTGTATAAAATGAATAAACACTTTCAAGAACTCCAGGAAAATACAAGCAAACAACAGCAGAAGGAAATAAATGAAACTGTTTAAGACTTGAAATTGGAGACAGATCAACAAATATAAGCCAAAGTGAGGAAATTCTGAAAATTAAAAGTTTGGAATTGGAACAGAAACTACAGAGACAAGTGTCACCAACAGGATACAAGAAATGGAAAAGAGAATCTCAAGCATTGAAGATATTATAGAAGAAATAGATGCAAGATATGTCCTGTCCATTCTCATTGAGGCAGTGAGAAGCCAGTGATTGGAGAGGAGAGAGGAGGAGGAGCTAAGAAAAGGAGGGGTGGAGAGAGAGGGAGCCTGGGAGTTGCTCAGGGAGTTGAGGAGGAGACTCGCAGATCCACATGGCGTCAGATGTGTTTCTGGTGTGTTGAGAGGTTGGAAATATTGGGATAAAACTTTATCATTGTAGTTTGGTATTATGTAATTGGGAGTTTTCTATACATAAATATATTTGGTTAACTATTCAAGTTTGAGTCATGCTTTGCCGGATACTTGGAAGTAGTGGGTGCTGGGCAGGAGAGAGAGAGACCTGCCGGGACTTGGAGCAGAGGCCTGGCAGGGTGGAACTATATTTTAACCATTTCCCAGTACATATATCAATCAAAGAAACTGTTAAATCTAAACAAACTCCCGACACAAAACATCCAGGAAATCTGGGACATTCTAAAAAGACCAAATCTAAGAACAGTATATGTAGAGAAAGGAGAAAAAACTACGGAGATCAATGACCCAGAAACTGTATTCAAGAAAATCACAGAAGAAAAACGTTCTAACCTAAAAAGGATGTCTATAAAGTCAAACAAAACACTGAAGAGATTGTACCAGAAAAGAATGTCTCCTCACGACATAATAATCAGAACAATGAATGTACAGAACAAATTAAATGTATAAGCATAGAAATACAGCTTTTATTGACATTGAGAGTAACCTTGGAACAACCACTGAAAATTTGTAAAGTTATTATTGAAAGATATTAAAGTAATATCTACATATCAATTCAATATTTCAGAAGTTGACCTGGTTTTAGTTTATATATTCTCTGTTATAAGGTCAAATATTTAATGCTGATTATCTTATCTTCTAAAAAATAAATGTAAGGACTTGTAAATAAAACACCACAGCATTAATATTTTCAACATTAAGTTTATTTAAACAACAACTTTTAAGGTGGAAACTGAAGGGGAAATTTCTGGATATGTCAGGTGATATAGACTCACTGATTTTTTGCTAAGACAGAATCAAGTGGTGTTTTGCTGAGACAAGACCTGTGGGAGGACATGGTATAATTGGAGAAGGTAAAATTGGACTCAATGGCAGTGACTGCATGTTTGCGTAGCTACATTTGCAACACTTTGTTGGTCTCACATCTTTATCTTTACTGATCTTCACTTCACTGAGAGACAGAGCAGAGAACATTTCCTGGCATCCCTGCTGGGACTGGTCCTGGTCAGTCCTGCGGTCTCATGCCATTTTGACAGAGGCTGGTGGTTTCTCTGGATTGTGCTACTGCTGATTCGTGTTTGCTGTCCTGACACTACAGAACTTGACTGCTGGTATTCTGACAAATGGAGATTGGAATTATTCCAAGGAAGTACTTCTAAACAGGTCCACATCTCCTATTTACCATCTTTTCTCTCCTACCTTTGGACAGTGGGCTAGAAGTAGGTATTGAAGAGAACCCTTATTAAAATTAGGTTTTAAATATCTAAGCCTACAGGAAACAGTAATCTGGGGAAGTAACAATTGTCAAAATAAAATCTTCAAGAAATCTAACAGCTAGTTAAATTCAATCTAAGAAAGCCAATTAATGTTCTCTGTAGAGATAGGCCTGAATTTGACAATTCAAAGAAATTTAATACCAGATGATACATCAATGTTCAAGTCTTCTGAAACAATGTTTCTAGAACTTCCAGATTCAACTATTATATACTGAATATATCATTTCTGCTCAGACCTCTTTCCCACACCCTAACTCTCACATCTCCCACAATTCTTTTCAAATACATAATGGCAGAAACCATGACCTCTGACTCATACAAGCTTTCCTCCCCACCCTTGGTGACATTCCAAGTGACCTTAGGTATGTGAAATTATTGTAGACATATTAATTGGGTTTGAGCACTCCACAGTTATTTTCTGAATCTTGAGAAGTTTTAGATAATGGTTTCTGCTTCCTGAGAAGAGAAGCTCCTTTGATGAAAGGTTGGAAAGATCCTTCTCTGTATGTATTAGGTTAAGTTAAAGCAAATAACAACAAAGCAAGCAGGTAAAGACGAAGCCTGCAGAGTGGGAAGGGTTCTTTCTAGCTGCACATCCGATAGAAGATTAATATCAAGAATGTACAAAGAACTCAGAAAACAAGAATCAAGAAAACCGATGACTCGATTACAAAATGGGCTAGAGATCGGAACAGAAAGTTCTCAAAAGAAGGAATAAAATTGTCAAAGAAATGTCTTTAAAGGTGTCACCATCCTTAATGATTAGGGAAATGCAAGTTAAAACTTACTGAGATTGCCATATCCCAGACAGAAGAGCAAGAAAACAACAACAACAACAACAAATTTTAGTGAGGATGAGAGGACTGGGAACTACAAACTGGTGGAGCAACTTTGGAAATATGCCTAGAGATTGTCAAAAAGCTCAAAGTAGATCTACCATAGGACTCTTTTATACCATTCTTTGGCATAGTAAGCTTCTATTCTGCTTATAAGTACTCAGCCATGTTCATTGCTGCCCTATTAACAAAAACTAAGAAATGATAATGACCTATATGCTTTTCAGCAGATGAATGGGTGATAAAATATTGTAAATGTACAATATGAAATTGCATTGAGCTGTGGGGGGGAAAGTGAAATTTTCATGTAATTGATGGTACTAGAAACTATTACACTGACTATGATAACCCAGACCCAGAAAAACAAATACCATATGTTCTCTCTTATTTCTGCATCGTAGATTTGAATCTTTAGATGTGAGTAAATAATCTGGAGTAATATACCTGTCTTAAATAACATCTTTTAAATAATAAGAATAAAACTTTTTGTCAAGAAGCAGATTTTGTTCTTCCTATAAGGTAATATGCTAAAATTGGAAAATCAAATATGCTGACTAAATTGTTTTGTTTTGTTTTCTACCAGTGTAGCCACTCCATTTTCTGGTAGCAGAATTCATTGACCAACTCCCAACTAGGAATATATATGTGCCTAGGACCATAGGTACTCACATGAATGTATTACTCCAAGCAGTGAACTGTAGTTTTCTTTGAAAATACACAACTACAGTATACCTAAGCATTAAGATGTGTACTAAGTTTCTCTGCAAACACAAAAATTTAATTCTCTCTTGTATTACAATTAGACTTGTTCGTGGGTTCTCTAAACCTAACACTGAATGTTATTGACAGATTTTGTGAAGTAAAAAATTAAAGTCACGAGTCCAGGTATAAAATAATTGCAAAATTACTTAAAACTAAACCAGCATTTTTGTTCATGATTTTGTAGGAACAAATACCACATATTTATACATTTTTCAGTTTACCTGCAATAATTGATCTCAATTGTTCACACAGCAACATGGACCCATATTTTGAACACAAATCTTATTTAAAACTGAAAAAAAAATGTGAAGCTACATCAACACTCACATGAATATGAAGACAAAGTATTAAAATTCATGAATTTCTGTCAAATGGACTGATGCAAGCTCTGTTTGCTTGAAATCCTTGACATCGGAAGCCAGGAAACATGAAAACAGCTTGAAAACCCATTTCCCATGTGATTTTATATTTCCAAATATCAAATCAGTCTCCTTTCCTAGCTGGGCCCCACCTGCAGGTTCTCATTTTGTAACCTTCCCCCAAAGCTTCTTCAAGTACAGCAGATCTCTCTGTTTTCCTCTTGCTGCCCCCTCAGAATGCCTGTTTCTTGGGATACAAAAGAAGAAGCTGAACTCTGATTGCATTTTCCTCGCCTAAGCAGTGTCCCATCCTGTCACTTGACTTCAGTTGTAACAAAACAAGCTTCTTGGCTACATTTGTATTCAGACTGGGCAAAAACAATCCTTTAAATTATTGTCTCTGGGTCCATACAAGCAGGTTTGACTGGCTGGTAAAGGAGGGCTGTCGTAATGCAACTTGTGAATGAGCTAGAAGATACACAAGCCTGCAAGAATTCAGACAAGCCCTTAGCTAAAGATCTAATGAAACTTGACTACAATTGTTAGAAATTTAATCTGCAGCACTTCTGAAGTTTTGCAAATTAAATAGGACAGGTCATTTTTTTCTATTTATAAATTTAAAAAGACAAGTAAATACTTTGAAATAGTGGGTTCTGCCGCACAGATTTTTTCTCAGAGTCATCCATCATCATGAGCTCTTTTAGTAAAGGTTTTGTAGCATGTGATTGTTCTTAAATAAAGTTTGAAAAGAGTCATAAAAATTATTTTTGAGATCAAAGACTGCATCTTCTGTGAGTCCTATGAAACATTTAGCAACTGCGGGGGTGGGGCTCACAAAACACATTTAATTATAATCTCAAGAACAATTATGAGCAGCTCCTAAAGGGAAATGGGAAGGTCAAAAGTCCAAAGACCCACCTCTATGCTGTATATCTAATAAACCTGCTCCAGAGTTGAAATTCCATCTTATTTAAATGAGTTATAAAAAGAAAACCCAGTGGTTTTCAAACTAGTCTACATAATCATCTTGGTTAGAGGTTTTTGGTTTTTAGTTGCTTGTTTTGTTTTTTTGTTCATTTGTTTGTTTTATATTTAACCATTAACTCTTCCTGTGGTACAAACAAGAATAGAACATTGTTCAATAGAAATTTGATGATAATATATTTGCTTTATTTCTGTACTTGCAGCTAGTTACACTTAAAATGTGGTTAATTCAAAAAAACATTGTGACTTTCTTGATATGTTTAAATGTAATCCATTTTAACTCAAATTTAAATAGCCACATATGGCTGATGTTTGACAGGTCTGGTTCTGGCCAGTTCAAGGTAATATAATCTAACTTTTTTGAAAGGATGACTTGCAGTTTTCATTTGTTGAGCTCATATTTATTGAAGACTATCTCAATGTAGTCCATGTCAATATCGACTTCAAAATGAGAATAAAGAAATGAATAAAGGGAAGTTGATATTATAGTGTATGTAAAACTCAAGCAAGCAAAGAAATAGACATAGAAACAAATGTAATTCTGGGAAACAACAGGATAATCTGTAGTATAGTAGCTAACAAGTTATTAAAGATGTTGATCTATAAAATGGTCAAATAAGTCCTTTCAAGATAGGTGATGTTTGAGATGAAACTTGAGTGAAGAAATAACTTTTAAAAAGCTATCCCTGTTTAGAGCCAGAAAAAGCCATCCAAGAAAAGGACTCATGTAAGACCTAGCTTGACATGTCAGGGTAATACAAAGATTAACTAACATACCATAGACTCAAGGACAAGGTGAAAAGGCCAAGTAGAGTAAGGTAAAAGAAATGAGTTAGAACACGTTAGAGATCACCAGTCAGAATGGCTAAGATTAAAAACTCAAGAGACAACAAGTGCTGGCGAGGATGTGGAGAAAGAGGAACACTCCTCCACTGTTGGTGGGATTGCAAAATGGTAAAACCTCTCTGGAAATCAGTTTGGCGGTTCCTCAGAAAATTGGGCATGTCACTTCCAGAGGACCCTGGCATATATGCCCACTCCTGGGCATATACCCAGAGGATTCCCCTGCATACAATAAAGACACATGCTCCACTATATTTATAGCAGCCTTGTTTATAATAGCCAGAAATTGGAAGGAGCCCAAATATTCCTCAAAGGAGGAATGGATACAGAAAATGTGGTATATTTGTACAATGGAATACTACTCAGCAATTAAAAATAATGAATTCATGCAATTTGTAGGTAAATGGTTAGATCTGGAAAATATCATCCTAAGTGAGTTAACCCAATCACAAAAGAATACACATGAAATGCAATCACTGATAAGTGGATATTAATGAGCCCAGAAGCCCTAAATACTCAAGGCACAATTAGCAAGTCAAATGATTCCCAAGAAGAAGAAAGGAGAGGACCCTGGCCCTGTAAAGATTGGATCCAGTTTTGTAGACCCAGAACAGAGAAATCGTGCGGGGGGGGGGGGAATGATTGGGGAATAGTTGGGGGGAGAGGAATTATGGGACTATGGTGTGGGGGAACTGGGAAAGGGGAAAGCCTTTGGAATGTAAACATAGAATATAGAAAATAAAAATTTTAAAAAAAGAAAATAATACTATTTATCATTAAAAAAAAAAGAAGAGCTGTGTGTATAAAGTCCCAGGAGTTTGATGAATGCTGCAGTTTACCTTGAACTGATATTATCAGGAAACAAAGAAGAGACTAGTCAGAATGGTGGTTCCATTGCTATCCATGGCTACAGTGGCTGAGTAATTGGAAGCAAACTTTACAGACAAAATCCAATGGTTGAATGAAGAAGACATGTAAATGCACAGGTCTACAAAGAGTCCAGAGATAGTCTTGATTGTTTTGTCCTTAAGATGTCACACAAATGGTGATGGGGCCTAAGATGCAGACCTGGAACTGACGAAAACATGTACCTGAAGTACTCAGCAGAGTGGTTTTAAAGGAGTAGAGTAGGAAAAGTTTGTAAGCATTAGAGCTCAGACGGGTGAGATATTCCCAATGCAAGTGTTACAGCTCTGAAGAGAAAGACATTCTGGCAGTCCGGAGCCAAGGAATACCAAAGTCACATCACAGCACAAAAAACCTCATGCAAAAGATTTATTGGAAAAAAACGCAGGAGAGTGGTTGCCTCTGCTTGGATGAGAAGCAGCAAAGAAATGTAGTGGGAGGCAGGCTTTATATAAGGTTTCTAGGGAATGGAGCTTTGGGTGGCCTACTATTGGTGGAATTTTGTGTCCTGATTTGGCATTTTCTTACTCTGTAGGGCTCTGTTTAACCACTTGCATCTTGAAGATATGGGGCTTGTCTTTATGGCTCTTAAGAGTGTTTTGTGGGCAGAGCCTGGTGGGTGGAGGTCCTCAGGGGTGGAGCCTGACCATTGCCTGCTTCAAGGGACTCAGATGATTCCCTAAAAAATAAAATAAAGATGTTAACGAATTCTAGTTAATTTCTAGAAGGCAGTGTATGGTAGCTGAATAGATTTGGTCCCCCCGATAGATTCAAGTATTTGAATGTTTGGCCATATGGAGTAGCACTATCAGGTATCCTTCTTGAAGGAGATGTGGCCTTGCTGGAGGAAACGTGTCACTGTGTAGGTGGGCTTTGAGGATTCCAATGCTCAGACTGTCCCCAGTACAGAGGAAAACCTCCTCCTGGCTGACTTCCTGTTCATAACAAGTTCAAACTAATCCTTCAGGCTTTCATACTTTCTTCTGTGAACTCCATTAGGATCATCTTGGTCTCAATTTTCTTTCACACTTATTTGCTTATACAACAGTCATCAAATAAAACTAACTCCATGAGATTCATATGTATTATTCACCTTTGAGCCCAAGTCTATCACACAAAACATTGCTTATTCTTACATTGTAGGGTTTTTTTCTTTCAAAACTTTGATGTGAATGAAAGTTGACTCAAACAATAATTATCTGTAAGTTTTTTAAAACATTTTTTCGCCTTACAGTCTTTGAAACACAAATAAAAATAACTTTTTGTATATTTAAACTTTTTACTATCAAAGTTCTGACACACAATAGTAAATTTTTCCTTAAGTCTATTGGCAATTTCACCTATATTTTCTTCACTGAAGATTTTAGAATTATCTATTCCATCGGTAACTTTTCTAATAATATTAAATAAGATTCTCAACCCAAAGTAATTTCATTGCTTTCAAATAATATTCTGTTTCTGATATGGATGTAGATATAATAGTAATACCTGAGATCCTGGGTAAAGTACATGTATTTTTCTACATGGTGGTTTTCAAGTTCTATAACAAGATCCTTTTTAAAATTTTGTTTGAACTGCTCATTTCTCGGAGCCTAGCCAGTCTAATTCTGAATTTCAAAGGTAGACTTTAATAGATTATATATTTATTTAGCATATGTACTGGCTGGTTTTGTGTGTCAACTTGACACAGGCTGGAGTTATCACAGAGAAAGGTGCTTCATTGGGGAAGTGCCTCCATGAGATCCAGCTGTGGGGCATTTTCTCAATTAGTGATCAAGGGAGGAGAGCCCCTTGTGGGTGGTACCACTTCTCAGCTGGTATTCTTGGGTTCTCTAAGAGAGCAGGCTGAGCAAGCCAGGGGAAGCAAGCCAGTAGGTAACATCCCTCCATGGCCTCTTTATTACCTCCTGCTTCCTGACCTGCTTGAGTTCCAGTCCTCACCTCCTTTGGTGATAAACAGCAATTTGGAACTGTAAGCTGAATAAACCCTTTCCTCCCCAACTTGCTTCTTGGTCATGTTTGTACAGGAATAGAAACTCTAAGACAGCATCTAAGGAAATGCTGATATAGATAGCACTATAGATAGTCCATTGGAGTAATAGCAAAGTAGTTCAGAAAGCAAAACCCATCCATATTTGACCCCAAACTCACCCAAAAAAATGAAGAAGAGAAAGAGCTTTTTGAAATTATAGACTTTTTGTGGAGATAGGCTATTTAGAAAACAATTTAAAATTGATTTACACATCAGAACATTATAAGTTGATTATATTTTAGAAAGAGCTAGCTGAAATGGTTTTTGACCCTAATATTGATATCCCTGAAAAACAAAACAAAACAAAGCATTCAGATATTTATTAAGGATAATGGGAAAATGAGTCAGAGTGTTTATGTTCCCTCCCATTCCGTGGTAACTTTTGGAAGTCTATTGCATCAGTTGCAATGATCTTCATTCCATTCTGAAGTGGAACAGAAAATTCCTCATCATCTTTTGATATTTCTACAATAATCAATAGAGTCTTAGGTAGTGAAAGCATTAAAAAAAAACTTGGTAACTGCACGGTACATCTAGATACTGTGAGCAGTGTTCATATGCATGCCAAAGACAGGCAGAAACAACTGTCGCAGTACTGTTCTTTAGCCCACAAGGCTGATCAAGCTGTCATAGTTGGTCAAAACTCAGGAATCCTATCATTTGTGTATGTCGTTATGTTTTTCACCACTGTGTTCTCAAAAACTTCAAATAGTCATTCCTAAGCCAGGAGAGCTAGGCTTTGTTCAAAAGATACACTGATGTATTCTCATTGAAAACTTGCAAATGAAACAATTATCTTAATTAAAATATAATTACATCTTCTGTCAGATGAAAAGTTAGTGAAATTCCTTTCCCTTTTTGAATGCTGTTTTCACCTTTGCCTTACAGAAGCTTTGCAGTTTTGTGAGGTCCCATTTACTAATCGTGGATGATAGTCCTTGTGCTCGTAGTGTTATGACAGGAATTTGTCTCCTGTACCACTGCACTCAAGGATGTTACACACTTTCTATCAGGTTTAGTGTAGCCACTTTTATGTTGAGGTCTTTGATCTACTTAGACTTTCATTTTGTTGGATCTCTTTGCATCTTCTACATGTAGACATCCAGTTAGACCCGCACCATTTGCTCAAAATTTTTTTTTCATTGTGTATTTCTGGCTTCTTTGTTTTTTTAAAAAAAAAGTGTAAATATATATATGGATGTATACTTAGGTCTTTGAGTCATTTCCATTGCTCAGTGTCTGTTTTTATGCCAGTTATGAACCAGTTTTTTATTACTATATCTCTGTAATAGTCTGAAATCAGAGGTGGTGATACCTACACATTTCCTTTTCTTGTCCAGGATTTTTTTTGATATCCTAGGTTTTTTGTTTTCCCATGTGAAGTTGAGTATTGTCCTTTCATGATTGGTAAGAAATTGTGTTAGAATTTCGATGGAGATTGTTTTGTTTATGTAGAGTGCTCTTGGTAGATGGCTATTTTTACTATGCTAATGCTAGTGATCCATGAATATGGGAGACCTATTTTCTGATATCTTCAGCTTCTTTCTCCAAAGACCTGAAGATTTTGTCATACAAAATTTTCACATGCTTAGTTAGAGTTATATCAAGATATCTTATATTGTTTGTGGCTAGTCTGAAGCATGTCGTTTTCTTATTTCTTTCTTAGCTCATTTATCATTTGCATATAGGAGGGCTACTTATTTCTTGAATTAATCTTGTATCCAGACACTTCACAGATGGTAATTATAAGCTATAGTAGTTCCCTGAAACTCCTAAGGATATTTTGGCTACTTCAATTCTAATTTGCATTCCCTAGTCTCCTTTGGTTGTTTCATTGCTCTAGCTAGAAACTCAAAGCAATTCCACTCACATCAGAAACAAAACAAGGCTGTCCACTTTCTCCAAATCTATTCAATATAGTACTTGAGGTTCCATATAGATCCCCACAGAAGACAGGATTGGAGGATTGTAGAAACAAAGGGGTCAAGGACACCAAGAGAACACAGCCAACAGATTCAACTGAGCAGTGCTTATAATGCTCATAAAGTCTGAAGGACCATCCTAGAGCCTGCATGGGTCTGAGCTAGGTCCTCTGCATATATGTTATGATTACATAGCCTGATATTCTTGTAGGACTCCCAACGGTGTGTGGGTGGGTGAGAAGAGGTGTCTGACACTTTTACCTGTTCCTGAGACCTTTTCCTCTTACTGTGTTGCTTCATCCAGCCTTGATATGAGGGTCTGTGCTTATTCTTATTGCAACTTGCTATGTAATATTCAGTTGGTATCCCTATGAGTCCTGTTCTTTTTGTATTGGAAATGGAGAAGGTGAGGAGGACTGGATCTGGGAAATAGAAGAGATAAATGGGGCAGCAGGGAGTGAAGGAAGGTGAAACTGTGGTCAGGGTGTAGTCTATGAAAGAAGAATAAACTAAAATTTACTAAATTAAAATATAATTAGATTACTGACTGCCTTCCTTTTCCATGCTCCAGCACCTTCCATGCCAACATCCACACATTTTAAAACAAAATTTTTACAAGTATGTTCTCCTCTCAAGAGTAAAATTCAAAAGCAAATACATATTAAAGAATCATGACTGTGGCTGTTGCAGAGCTGAGGTTGTTATTGATTAGATAGCTTCAGTAAGTGAACATCAGAGCCTAAATCCTTATGAGAAATTGAGCCAGCCAATTTGCATAGTCCTAAAGATGATTTTTATCCATGCATTTTTGAAATTGTCCAGTTCCCCATCTGTAGTCCAATAACTGTAGCCACACCAAATATCTGATCAATAGTCCAAAGCTAAATAAGATCCCAGGAGGAAATCTCTATTTGCCAGAAACATTTGAATCTTTTCCTAAGTGGTAGGCCCCAATCACTGCCAGAGTACTTACCCTAATTATCTCTTCAAGTATAGTTCCCTCAGGATGAATTCAAAGTATATTCTAACCAATATTCTGAAAGGAAAATCCTCTAATTTCCCCCAAATTAATGTCCCATTAGTCAGCTGGCCAATCTCTTTTAAACTGTAGGGTAGGATTCTCTCCAAGAATTTCAGAATGAGATGTTAAGTCTAATACTCCAGATAAAAAGTGACCAGATGTTTTCAGAACAATTACCTCTGTCTTTGCTTTGGTACATCTAGCTGTAAAAATAATTAAGTTAAGTACATAATTTTCAGTGATGCTTTAGCATCCCAACAATGGTTAACTCCAGAGAACTGACTCTGGTAAAAATATATGGTCATATGTAGAAGTTGCTTACTCCCAGGTTCACTTTTATAGCAATTCTGGGAACATAATCAATTCTGTGCTCAAGTTAGGAAAAATACAATATGGCTGCCATTAGTGGGAATATAACATAGAATATAAAATCATATTCTAAGTGTGACTATTGCTTTTGGTTGTGGGAATTATTGAAAAATGAACCCACTAACTCTCTGCACTCCTGCTTCCTTCAACCTGCCAACTCTCCATCCCGCTGGGCCATGTACCTGCTCTAGTACCACAACGCTTTGTCTTGGTAGGGTCTGTACCAGTTCTATCCCACATTTCAATAATCAAATAGATCTGCCATCCTCACGGTTTGATAACACAATACCCAGAAAAAACAGACTCAATGCTTATAGTTATTCAAAAAGATTTATATATCAATAAATTCTCAATACACAAGATGTCAATACAATAATTTCAGAACCAGTTGATAATGATAAAAACTGCCCACCTAGATTAAATTATCCCAATATTCTAACCTTTATGATATCATAACAACCTGTGGCTGGTCATAGTACTTTTTCTATGTGTCTTTTATATGATAATATTCATGCAAGAAATTAACAAAATACCTAATTTTACCTAATCAGTAATAGTTATCCTTGTTGTCCAGTGATGGTGATTAAGATTCAAAGATATTGGGTAATTTTACAAGGCTTTTGCACTTATGAGGTCAGAACCAAGATCTGAAGGGAAATTTGTAACAGAATCTGAACATCATTACTCTCTTTCTCTTTGAACAACCTATTAATTAAATTAAATTGGCTTAATGAGAAGTACATGTCCCCATTTTTCATTTCAAGATAAAGAATGGATGGCATTAGAAAGGCCTGTAAACCCCTTTCAATGTGTTCTATTAGCTAAAACTCTTATCATTTTTTCTTTTAAGGCACATATGTCCACCTACAATTCTGAACTCTAAAGATTGCTAGCTTATTTACAAAGATTAAACTCAGAAGTTTACTTCTTGTTGTCTGTCAACTTTACATCTCCCTTTATCTTCTAACTCCAATCCATATTCTCCATAACAGACATGCTTGGGGCTAAGCTTTAGGCAGATGCCTCTGGTGATAGTAGGGCCCCTTGTTGAATCACAGAGAAGACAGTAAAGGAGATGAGCTTAGAATCCATGGTAGCAATTTAGGAGGAAACATCTGAAGTATATGGTAGCAGTGGGAGGAAAAAGGAAGTCAAAGAGAGAAGGAATAAACCTGAACAAATCTGACAGTTGATTCTATACAGGAGATGTGACAGGACAGGAAGGAAGTTTGGTCCAAGAATGATCAAACTCCTCTGAAGCTCTTATGAAGGTGTGTCCTGATGCCTTCATGAAATACTGGGGCTTTAGTGATCATGCACAATCTAGTCTAAAAATTAAACCTCAATGTAACAAAGAATCACAAAACTTCCTTGAGCCCTGTGTCCCATTCCCTTAGAGTTGTGATGTGATTTCAGGTTTGGGTCATAGCTTTTAGCCTTTTCTTTGTTCTTATCTAAACTCCAAATAACATTTGTGACCGCTCATGGCTGCCTCCCCTCGTTCCTTCCCCTGAGAGCATGGGCCAAACCTTCAAACTTCTCAGCAATGATGAATTTCTAGTTTTTGTTCTGATGGTAATGTAGAAATTTAAGAAATCTAGAGAAATGGATGGAGCTGGAGAACATCATACTAAGTGAGGTGACCCAGTCTCAAAAGAATACCCATGGTATGCACTCACTGATAAGTGGATATTAGCCTAGAATTTTGGGACACCAAAGACTCAATTCACATATCAAATGATGTCTGACAAGAAGAAAGGAGTGGACACTGGTGCTGGAAAGGATCAAAGCATCAGTGTAGGGGAATACCAGAACAGGGAAGTGGGAAGGGGTGGATGAGGGAGCAGGGGGAGCGAAAAGGGCATGTGGGACCTTTGGGGGTTGGGGAACCAAAAAATGGAAATGAAATGTAAATATAGAATATATCCAATAAAAAAAAATTCCATTCTGTAAACCCATGACTTTCACCTGACTGAAATCTGTCACAAAGCCACTGAAAAATAAAACCCACATTGAAAAAAAAAAGAAATTTAAGAAATCATAATAGATTGCAAGATATGAGCTGTTCCAAGTAAGGTCTGAGCATATGTCTGGTAAAGTGGTTACAGTGATATGCAAGGAACTATACAAATGAATTCTATTTTGCTAGTTATGTAGAACAAAGCTAGAAGAGATACCATCATTTTTTTTAGAAGACAAAAAGTGAAGGAAGTTCAAGGAGCTTATGAGATTTTTTCCAAATTCATGTCTAAACATACCAAGCAAGAGCCCCCAAGTGCACGCAGGCCTCCAGAAAAGTTGCACAGTGTGTGTTTCCCTCTCTTATTCAGTACTGAGGCATTTCAACTGCTTAGGTATTTCAGTGAAGGCCAGTAAGATGTTAACAATGGAGGTGATTTTTTTTTTTATTTCCTGTAAAACTTACCAAAACTTGTAGGACTAGACTTCTCTCTTTTGTACTACCAACTGCTCACTGGATGATGGTCTCTCATCCTTCTTTAAATGTATAACTGGTGTTTTTTCCAATCTGATAAAACTATGATAAATTTCAGAGATTACACCTGATATTTACTGCAAACTGTGTGCCTACTGCATGCAGGCATTTTGTGAACACAACCTAATTTAATCATAACAGCCCTAAAATCTGAGCACTGAGTTCTCAAAAGAGACCACCCAGTGGGGAACTGGGATATAAGCACATGTCTGAATCAGTTCATCAAAATACAATTTTAAAAAATGGCAGATTTGCAGAGATATACGTTTACAGGTACACTTCAAGATGTACACTATTAAAATGTACTTGCTATGCATTGCATTAGACAGAGAAAACACTGGATTTGTTTTTACAGTTTTTATACTTATAAAGCAGTATATACCTCCTTTGGGTTTGAATCTTAAAAGCATTTCATTAGGGTGATTTAAATATAAAAATTAATGGGTTCCATAATTACATTTTCCTACATGTATAAAATGGATTTTGGTCATATTCAATCCCAATATTACACAGTTCTTCTAAAGATAAATGCAAACCTTGGACAAGCCTTGGCTCTGTGAGACAGGCCCATAAACAGTGTCAATGCTTGGTCTGGTGCTGTTTTCCAGAACCACCTTTGTGAAAAATGAGTTAAATTATAACATGTGCCCTGCTGATGGAGGCTGAAGTTTCCGCCTCAAAGCTTCCAATCGTGGCTTTATGCTTTCAAAATATCATAAACTATGATTGTGGTACTCTAGCAAGCAGGAAATAATTGTCAGCCATGCCCATTGGTTTTAAGGAAGCCATTGCTTAAGAAGTCCAAAGTGCTCCCCCCCCTTAAAGAATGCTTGCCTTCCCTTCAGTAGTCATTTCATACAAAGTCAAGGGACTGACATCTTGAAAGCATGCTCCTCTGCAGAGAGATGCATGTTTGGCTCAGTCAAGGAGTGGAAACCACGACTGTAAGCTCTAATGGGATTCTCTGGCAGTAAGAAGGTTATCTGAAAAGCGGAACTAATAAACACTTATCTCCTGCTTGTGACCTAGAAAGGCGTCCATTTGGTGAGCAGGAAGAGTCTGCTGCTGCTGGGTCAGTGACATTTCTTTAGAGGGATGTCTTAATCATGATCCTATGTCTAGAAGTACTGAGTCCAATCTGCTGAATAGCTCTCAATATTTGTACTTTAGTCCATTAGATGATGAAGTCTGAAATTCTGATGTTCTTCCTTCTACTTCTACTGCATAAAAGTAGTATCCATTTCCTAAGCAGAAGAGAGGAAGGAAGAAAGAAGGAAGGAAGGAAGGAAGGAAGGAAGGAAGGAAGGAAGGAAGGAAGGAAAACAGGCAGGATTGGTATTATCAGGGGAAAACAGCTTTACTATTACTTGAAGAAACAATAACTTGGCTTTTCTTTCTTATTTTCACTGTTTGTGAACACTTTGTTTTCTAGACCTGAAAATACAAAAACTAGGATGATTAAACACAGCAAAAAATGCTATGGTATGTTCCCTTACATAAGCTACTTGAATACAGGTGATTATAGCAGTTGTAAATACACACATACACACACACACACAGAGAGAGGGAGAGAGAGAGAGAGAGAGAGAGAGAGAGAGAGAGAGAGAGAGAGAATGATTTTTCTTTTCCTTTTTAATGGAGTAAAGGATTTAATTGGATTATAGTATTATAGTTTCAGGTCTCAATCCATCAATGAGAAAATTCAAAGCAGAAACTCAAGCAGAAAGTTAAAGCAGAAACCATGGAACAATGGAGCTTGCTTTCTTCTTTCCTTCCTTTCTTCCTTATTTTTTCTCTTTCATTCTTTTGTTCTTTCATTCTTTCTATTTTATTTTTTGATGAAAACTGATTTTTTGAAAATTGTTTTTAATACAATATTTTCTGATTGTAGTTTTCCAGCCCCCAACTTCTCCAAGATCTTCTGCTCCTCACCCAATCAAATTTATGCTTTCTATTTATTGTTAGAATAGAAAGTAGACACCAAAAACAATAATGACCTTTAAAAAATAAGAACAAACTAAACAGAAAGACAAAACAAACAGAAGAAAAGTAGCTAAAGAAAAAGCACAGGAAATGCATACAAACACAAAAACACACAATTGCACACATGGAAATCCTAAAGAAAGTACAAAACCAGAAATAATACACATGCACAGAACCTGTGAGAAGAAATGGAACGAAATAAACGAAAAATTAAAAATGAGTCCTGACAAAGCATTATGATGCATAACATCTCCAACAATGGCACCAAGCTCATTTTGTGTTGGCCATGTACTACTAGGCATGGGGTTGACTTTAAATGTGTATGTATACTCAGTGAGACTGTGTTTGAAAAGACTAATTTTCCATTTGCAAGTGGTTATGAACTGGAGAAAGCTTCTGGGTTATAGATGGGGGTTTGTGCCCACTTCCCATCTCAGCACTGGGACTCCATCTGACCCATATCTGTGCAGATCCTGTGTATTCTGCCACAGCCTTTGTGAATTCATGTTCATCAGCCCTGCAATGTTTAGAAGGCCTTATTTCCTTGGTGTCTATCCCTTCTGGATCTTACAGTGTTTTTTTTTTCCTCCTATTCAACAAGGTTTCCTAAGCCTTGAAGGGAAGGAATTGATGGAGATACATCACTCAGGACTGAGTGTTCCAAACTGTCTCACTCCCTGCAATACTGTAAAGTAGTGTGTCTCTGTATGTACGCCCATCTACTCTAGGAGGAACAGTCTAGTGTTTCTGAATTTGTTGTTTGAAGCAGAGTTTTGCTGCTTAGCTTAAGACTGGCCTAGAAATGCTCCTTCCTCAGTCTCCCAAGCACAGGGATTTACCAAAGCAGGTATGCACCTGAATTTTGATTATGACTCCTCAAAGGAGAACAGATATAGATTTTGCCACTTATATTGTTTCATAAATTCTCAATTGTTTCATGTACTAAGTTTTAAGATTAAGAATATTCAAACCATACTAATCTTCCATCACCTTGATATTTTGAGTTTATAAAATGACTCAAACAGAAAAGATATAATACCTCTATATCATTAGATAAGTCTACCTTTACCCAAATAATCTTTACTTTTATATTTTTGACAAAATTTGATATGCATGGTGAAGTCCACTAGCAAAAGTTTGAGTAAAATTCATATTTCATTTATCTTGAAATGAAATATGTAGAGGAATCCAATGAGATATATATCATTCCATGAGACTTTTAATGTTAAAAAATATAGCATTCTACTGAACTGTGACATTTATATGGGGAAGTGCTCTAATTATAATACACATGAAAGAATTATCAGAAAATGACAGTTTTTCAAGCACATTGCATATTAAAAATTAGAAATAAACAAAAAGACAAATAAACCAGAATATTCTAAACATTGCTTGAGAACGCAACTCTCAATACCACTGCAAGTACCATGAATGTGTCATGTATTTCCAGACTCTTCACACAGTGGGATCAAAGAGTCTGATTTATTTTGCTAGCTCTGGTAATTTTGAGATTAATTTATATGCCAGTGTGTGTGAGTGTGTGTGTGTGTATGTGTGTATGTGAATTATCAATTCCCTAATTTTATCCTTGTGTAAAATATTGTCTGACTATAGTACAACCTATCCATCATATTCTTTGCACACTATGTTACTTGTGGTGACAGGCTATTAAAAATCTATTTTCTCTGTGGTATATATACACAATGGAGTACTATTCAGCCATTAGAAACAATGAATTCATGAAATTCTTAGAGAAATGGATGGAGCTGGAGAACGTCATACTAAGTGAGGTGATCCAGTCTCAAAAGAATACCCATGGTATGCAGTCACTGATAAGTGGATATTAGCCTAGAAGCTTGGAACACCAAAGACATAAATCACATACCAAGTGATGTCTCACAAGAAGAAAGGAGTGGACACTGGTGCTAGAATGGACCAAAGCATCATTGTGGGGGAGTACAAGAACAGTGAGGTGGGAGGGGGTGGATGAGGGAGCAGGGGAGGGAAAAGGGCATGTGGGACCTTTGGGGGTGGGGAACCAGAAAAAGGGAAATGAATTGTAAATATAGAATATATCCAATTAAAAAAATCTATTTTCTCCCTCCTTCTACTAATTTGGTCATTTATATGAGTCTGTCCCCAATGCTTATACTAAGCACCTAAAATTAAAATCAACAAAACTGTGTATTGCTTTACAATTTTCCTGTCTTGTTCATATTTTGTTTAGAGAACTGGCAAACATAGCTGTGAGGAACATTGGGACTTACTATTCCTACTTATGAGTTTCCTGGTATTCACCAGTAAGTCAGTTTCTCAGTAGTTTCTCAATTTATCGTCCTAATGTCTCTAGGACTTGCATTAGCACCACCTCTGCATTGCCCACACTGGTGCCTCATGCACTCTCTAATTGTTTTTATTTTACTATATAATTTACTCAAGAGCCCAATTTTGTACTCATATATGGCCTTAATTACATTGATTTATTTTCAAATGATATTTTGTGTTTTCTCATTTGAACTGCATACTATTTAGATGTGTATTACCTGACTTTTTAAAACTATATGCGGTCTTTCAGATTTTTTCCTTGCAGTTAACTTCTAGGTTAACTCCACTATAGTCAGAGATTAATACTTTATGGATTGACATTTGTAATCATTTGTTTTCAAGCCAACAGATAAACATTTTTATTGAGAACATTTTTTCATATTATATATTCAGATCATACTCTGTCCCTCATCCAACTCCTCCCAGATCATCTCCAACTCCCCACCCATCCAACAAATGAGAAAACATCTACAAAAATATCAAGTTAATTTTTTTGTGTTTAGCCAACTACTTCTGGTCATTGGACCTACCCTGAAGTGTGACTCCATTGAAGAAAATTAGTTCCCTTTTCCAGTAAATGTCAATTGCATATAGCCCCTTTGTATGGTGCGGGAGCCCGTGTCAACATCCTCCTTTTATAGATGAATGTCAAAAAATCACATTTGGGATGGGCGTGGTGGCGCATGCCTGTAATCCCAGCACTTGGGAGACAGAAGCAAGCGGATTTCTGAGTTCAAGGCCAGCCTAGTCTACAGAGTGAGTTCCAGGACTGCCAGGACTACACAGAGAAACTCTGTCTCGAAAAAACCAAAAAAAAAAAAAATCACATTTGGGCATTACTGGAGGTAATTTCACTATTTTAATTACAATGTATTTATTCATTGTGTGTTTAAATCTTGTATAAAGTTCATTGACTTTACATTATGTTTTCTGATCATTTACTGAGATTGCTGTATAGTACTACAGCCCCACTCTAATTTCAATTTGTATAATTTTTATTTCACTGATTTTGCCTTAACAATTTAGACAATGTATTAAAGGGCATATACATTAAAATGGTGATATTTTCCTCATTAATTAAACATTTTACTATGATCTAATATGCCTCTTTATTTCTAATGACTTTTAACTTAAAATCCTCTTAATTATACATTAATGTAGCTAGATTGGCTTTTTTCTATTTTTTACTCTAAAATTTTCTATGATTTCATAATAATAGTATGACTTTGTAATTACTTTTAGGTAAATGTCATCTGGTACTTTTATTTTGTGTAACTTTATTTTAATTGAAATATATAGATTATTTATACTTATTAATAATACCAATGAATGTTGCATTAATCTCTTCGATGGAAGAAACAAAAGAAGAAAATTAAGTAATTATAATCTCAAAAGTTAGAAAATAATATTTATATCTATTTTAAAAAGAAAAGCGCAGGATATGTTAAATTTTTGATGGTAGTTGATTCATATTGCTATTGGTATTTCTGGCTATTTTTGGTTTTGTTTTGGCTTTGCTTTCTTATCTTGCCTATTCATGGTCCTTTACTTGATATTTGTTTCCCTTGTACTGAGTCATTTAAACTGTATTATTTGTCCCTTAGTATTTACGCATTAGTGGATTCCCTGACTCCCTGATTCATTAACTTTGAATAAAAATGAATACTCTTAAAATGAAATCTCCTAATATCATCCCAGATAGAGCACAGAGGACGAGATGGGAAACCAACATCAATTATGAATTTTACTATATGCAATATTATATGTTGAGGATTTTAAATAATACTGAGTCACATTTACTTTTTATTTGCCCCATATTCATGTGATGTATGTACTGTGTATTTTAATTTAAATATATCTGAAACCCAACATTCATTACGGTTGCTTGAGTGAACTGTTTAGACTTATAAACACATTTACTATTTTGCTTGCTTTTGCTTGTTTCTGTATCTATGAGCTTCTAGCTCTGGTCACTTTTCATCATCGTTGTGTGTTTCCTCTTCTGTTACCATGAATATCAATGATTGCAGTGGCTTTCTGAAAAAAATGTTTCTAATGAATTTTTCACCAAATATAAAATAATAGTTTAGAAATAATTTCCTTTTAGAGATTCTAAATCATTTTATTTTCTTCTGACTTTCATTGTCTGTCATAAAACATATACCAATTTTATTTTTCCTTTTTGAACCTTTGATTACTTATTATCCTTTGATTACTTATTATCAGTGGTTTATCTAGACTGTATCAGCACGCTTTTCCTTATGTTTTTCATGCTTAGATGTTTAGATCTCCTTCAGTGTATCATTGAATTATGTCACATTTTTTACCACTATCTCATCAAAAATATCCTTTGCCCTAAAGTCTCTTTCTTCCTTTCTTACCTTAAGTAAACTTTATCATTCATTTTCTTCTATGTCTTGTTTTCATATGTACCTTACTTATTCTGCTGTATATCCTTTTGTGCTTCTACATTGAGTTATTATTTTCTTCTGAACTGTATTCATTTTTATCACTTTTATCTCCTGCTCATTCTAATTACTTTTCAGCCTAATTATTAACATCTTCTTCTGTACTGTTTATTTTCATTCTACATATTATTTCTTATATTTCATTTGATCTGCAGAAATTATGCCCTCTTGCTCAAACACATAGAAGTACAATACTCGATGATTTAACAGCCTGAGAGTTGAGCCTGATAACAGATCGTCAGAGATGTCCACGTCTAATTTTCTATAACCTCAGACTATGATAAAGTGTCCAACAAAAATGGATTAAGGTTAAGAACAAAGCTACAGCTGATCAGACGCATTTGAGGTAGAATCATTATTTTAGATTATTTTGTATATCGAAATACAACCACAAAATCTGTCTAATAAGAAGAGTGAAACAAAACAGGGAGAGGCAAATATGCACAGAGAGAGAATATTTGCCCTGGTGTTTTCTGCCTGTGAAGATGGAGAAGAAATAACATGACCATCTTAGATATAATTAACCATATGCTTATTTTAAAATAGAACTTTCAGAAGTACCTCAGTCCTCCCAACTCCTATTTAACCTAATATGACTCACTCCAGACTTTGTTCCTTTATAACTTTTATAAGAAATTGATATTGTTCTATATTTCTTAATTTTCATGACACACACAAATAGAACTAATATACGACAATAACAAATCGTCAATGTATTTTAGCCTTTTCTTTTTCTTAGGCAAATACTAGGCTTTTCTGACATTGTACATAAAATATAGAGAGATATACCAAAGCTGTGAAAGGAACTGACATTTGGTTTTAACAGACAGCTGAGTGAAAAAAAAATGGCTTTAGTCCAATCGAGGATTGAGATTAATTACAAATTAGTTTCAGTTTTGTTAAGAGGATTCTGTTTCAGTTTAATCCATATTCAGATTTATTAGTTTAATCCTTTATATTTAGCAGGAATATCTCTTTAACCCTGACTTCCTTCCTGATGAGATTATTCTGCTCAGCTTTTGACCCATGGACTGAACTATAGAATTCAGAATAGTGTTTGTTGAAAAGAACACTGGCACCGAATATCAGATCACCAGTGTGGAGACCCTTTTCCAAATATTCTTGCTACATTGGTTACAGTTTGTTTCCTACTAAAATTATACCTGGAAATACTGCGTCTGGTACTTTTGATTGTAATCAGTGTAAAAGTTATCTCAAGCACTCTAGATACCTATTTCCCAAGGTGTGAATTTAGCAATGTCCTTTCGTAACGTCCATGCCTCATACTAGGAAAAATATGGCGATTCTGCTTCTTCCAGCCTCTTTATTAGTACGGAAAGACAAAATCAATCATGTGTTGGCAAATAATTAACACTCATCTAAGCTTTGCATTTCTGTACCTTCCTATTGTAAGCATTCCTGTTCCCAGTGGTTTCTAGCTGACTTCATGGTTTTACTGAATTTGCAGTACAAAACAGATTAACAGTGTGGGTTGTCACAAGCTAATGTCAGCAGCTCCAACCCCAAACTGCAGAAAGATCTCACTGCTGAAAGCTGATAAAAATTTAAAGCGGTTGTGGAAGCACCGTCAGACTTTGTTTTGGATGCCAGGTCTAAAATGCATTACTTAATATGTATTCAGGACAGCACTGCATACTAAGAGCCAGATTCTGCCTGAAGTGCCAATGATGCAAGTGTGAACGGAGGAAACAAACCTTCTCTTCCTAGGACTTGCGTCTAAATGAATCAGTCAATGATTAATTTTCATTCCTACTGCCTTGAATGTTTTTTCTTGATGTCATAAGACACCATGACCAAGGCATTTTACAAAGAAAAACTTTACTTCAAACTTCCTTACAGTTTCAGATGGCAGGGAAGTATGTCTATTGCTTGGGGGCTAGCTGAAAGGTCATATCTTAAGGCAACAATCAGGACTCAAAAAGAGAGCAAAAAGAATAAAATGGCCATTTGAAACCCCAAAGCGCACTACTAGCATGGTCCTCCAACAAAACTACACCTCACAAGCCTTCCAAAACAGTTCCACCAACTGGAAACTAAGTACTCAAACACATGAGCCAATGGAGGTTATTCTCGTTCAAAATACCACACATAAATATTCAAGGTACATTGTGATAAGCACTGAATTAATAGATTGGATGTTATCAAACAAAGTAAAAATGTAATTTACATGAGGACTAAAATGACAATTTCAATTCAAAATATTTGAGACAGGACCTTATGTATCACAGCCGAGTCCATTGAAATCATTACGCAGCTGAAGACGTTGTTTCTGTCTCTCAAGTGCTAGATTAAAAGTGCATGCCGCCATTCTTGTTTTAGAAGGTTCCGAATATCAATTTGTGGTCTTTGTATGTGTTAGGCAAGCACTCTACAAATATATCTAGCACCCTGCTCCTAAGGCACAACTTTTTTTTTTCTTTTTTCTTTTTTTTTTAAGTTCATAAAAATTTTTTTATTTTCTATATTCTATGTTTACATTCCAAAGGCTTTCCCCTTTCCCAGTTCCCACCCACCATAGTTCCCATGGTTCCTCTCCCCCCCCAACTATTCCCCAATCATTCCCCCTCCCCCCTTGGTTTCTTTACTAAACTGGATGCAATCTTTACAGGCCCAGGGTCCTCTCCTTTCTTCTTCTTGGGAATCATTTGACTTGCTATTTGTGTCTTGAGTATTTAGGGCTTCTGGGCTCATTAATATCCACTTATGAGTGATTGCATTTCATGTGCATTCTTTTGTGATTGGGTTAATTCAAAATAAGCTATATTGAAGCTGAAGTATGAGGAATGAAAAGCCAGGAAGATCAATGAAACAAAAATCTCCTTCAATTACATTGTCCTTAAATTACTGGCAAAAATATTTATATGTTCACACAAATACAAAGAATCAACATGAAGTACTATAGTCTACCTTCAATCGTTTTGTTTTAAAACCTATAAGCTGTTGTCTTCCTAGAGTTTTTCATTTTCAGCTAGCAAAAATGATAATGGCATTATCATGCACATATATATACCTTTGTGCTTTGTCCATATTTACCCTTTAATTTAATACTTCCTTCTCTGCTTGCCAACAGCTCCTATAAATTTAGTTCTCATAAAAATAAAAGTACAACCTTTTCTTTTGTTCTGAGTATATAAATATTTACCATGTTCCTGAATAAGATGATATCACAAATAATATCCAAAAGGGTTTTTGAAAAACCTAAAGCCCTTTCTGGAAAATAGAAATAAGATTTGACTAGGTTTGGCTCGGTTTTGCTGCCAGGTAGGAATTTGTTGCACTCTCAGGTTCATGAAATTGCTAACATTCTTCAAGAAGTAGTAATTTTCTACAGACATGAATAGTTCAATAATCATTACACACACTTAAACCTCTTCGTCTCTTTCATGCTGACTATGTTAACATACAAATGCATAAAGGACTTGCTATGTTGACTGTTAATACAAGAAAAATGGTGGTGTTGACTCAGTGGTTTTCAATCAAGGGCATCTTACACTATGCCTTGAATGTTTTGTTTGTTTCTCTGAGACACTGACACTGATTCTAGTGGCTATAAATCACAGATGCTATTAAAACATCAAATAACACACAGAACAACCTTACCAAAAATGGGCTACGTATTCAATAATGCTGAAAATATGATGTTTAGAAAAAATCATGAGTTAACTAGATCAATACTTGTCCAAATACAAATTCATTCGTATAGGCATATTTACTGTATCTATTGAAATTATAACTATGAATAAATATTATATTCCAATTTGTATGTCTTAGCAAATTTTCATACAACCCTGGTGAACAAGGAGTTTGTTAATCATTCACAGCCTAAAACATATTTTATCAATCATGTAAATAGGAATTCCTCATAAATATTCCACAGTTTTTAAAATCAGTGTTAGTTCTAATAGTCCAAAGCTATGTTCCTATTTCTACTATGTGGACTTATTTTTAATTGCTAAGGGAGACTTTACTTTCCATTACAAAGTTTGCTCATCTGCAGATAAGAAATTTTATAGGGTAGCAACTGGACTCTTGCTAGAGGGATGCATTACAACTTCTGAGTTAACCCTATGTGATTGGCTTTTTACAATGGAATATTAAGTACAAAGCTATACATCCATGGACATTCAACCCAACATTCATATTCAATTGAGTATTCCTGGCAGTAGCAGAATTCCATGTAAGAACTGTGGAGTGCTCATGGTGAAGACTTTGGACTGACTCTAGAACCATGTGCATCTTAGAGTTTACTTTGGAGACATTTACACCTCATTTTTTCTAGATAGTATATCAGTATTCATATTTTGTCATTTATAATTCCAAAACACATTGGCTTATCTAGCATGGAAATAGCTCTGAGCTTTCCAGTGTGTAACTCTGAACACTAATTGTCACATAGTTTCTCAAAGGCCAGGTCTGACAGTCCTGCAACATGGGTAACTTTATACTGTGATGATTATCTGCTATCATTCCATCTGCCATTGTGGATTAACTAACTCTGCTACCTACACATCTTGGCTGTGTAGTAACAAAATTGAAAGAGATGAATGAAACCAATGAATTTCAACTTGACTTATTGAGATTCCCAATGATTCTAAAGAATTGATTTGGGACATGCTAGTGTTTCTATGTCTCATGGCTAAATTTTAGGTATTTGTTTATTTACTCAATTAATTACTTTTGACAGTCCAAGCAGGAAAGATCTACCATTGTCCTTACTAGACCAATCCCAGCTGTTTCTCCACTTTCCTGACTTTATATTTTCGCTCACTCAGCAGTTAATGAGAGTGCTCAGAAAAGAATCTGATTTTGAAAGCTAGGCATGGAGATGTACAAGTATTCTCAGCTCTAAGAAAACTGTAGTTGGTGGGCTCAAGTAATGGAGGTGTTTCTTGAGTCCCTGAATTGATATCTACTTGAGCAGTAGTTGTAAGACCTACAAAGACAAGAACTATAATTTTTCACTTTAGAAAATATGACTAAGTACATTGACTATACCTTCAGATGGCGTGTAGAAGAAACCTTGGACAACTTACACATTACTTCCATGACAAGTGCAGCAGCATTCTGAGTGTACATGGAAAGGGGCCCACATATAGCATGTTCTCTTAACTTCTGGAGGCCTAGAGAGATGCCCTTATTGCAGTGGAAATAAAATATTTTACATAATACATTTTTTATCTCCTGAAAATGTTATATGTTTGTTTGTTTGGTTTTTTTTTTTTTGTACAACAATTTCCCACAATACGTGGTAGTATCCCCGACTCCAATTGATAGTTAATAAATATCAGAGTCTCTACAAGAAGTTGACAGTCTTTCCTTTTGGAAAATCAATTTATCAGTCTAAAATTTTCTCTGTAAAAAGAAAAGGCTTCCAGCTGCTGTGCCTGTACATAATCATGAACATAAAGCACTGTATGAAAAGAGCCTTCTGCAAGACATCTCTCTTTATTGGTATACCATTTATGGCTGAAAACACATTCTTCTTCTAGAAACTGATGAGTTGAGTTTTATTAAGAAAGATTTGTGAGGAGACTCCAAAAGATTTGTGTAATATTCTCTCTCATGCTAAGAAGAGATATTCCCATTCATCACCGACGGCTGATAAGGAGTGCTGTTATAACATTTCTAAGATGAATGAGCATGTCGTTCCTTCATATTAAAACAAATATTAAAAAACAATCTTCTTGAGTTGAAGAAGAAATCCTTCAAATATTGCTTAATCATAAAGGGTGGAAGCAGCTGTAACAGAGGCTGCACATGGAAGAAGATGGTCTGGCCATCAGCTTTGTCTTAGTATTAAGAAAGGCTGTTGCTATCTGCCGGAGATCTACCATGAACAATGCTAATTTTAAATGAATATGTCTAGGTCAGATACATGAAACTGGTGTACAGACATAAAGGTCTATTTAATTATCTTAATCAGATAAAGCTCCTTTACTTTGTGATTTCAGTTCATAGGTATGGAAATGCTGTTGCATCTCCTTAGAGGTAAGATGGCTGACTGATGATCTCTAAGCTTCGGGCCCCTGCTGGAGAGTGTTCTTTTTGAGACTGAGGATTGGAACATGATTGGTCCTTCTGTTACATGATTGAAGAAAGAGAACAAGATGGCCACAGAATGCTTTTTAACTCTGAGCACTGCACATAGTTTACACAAATATCACTTCTGGGAATATCTATAAATGAAGCACTTCACTCACTAACTCAGCGCTTCACAAAGCATCTCATTTTGAACGAAAGGGATAAAGTTATTCTAAATTAACTTGTCAAGAATTAAATGTTTTCTTCTTAGTCTCCAGTGTATACTCAGTGCTTTTAGTTAAATAAAAAAATATGTCTTTTAAACATTTGTTCATTTAGAGAATAATTTGTTAAGGGTTAATGTATACATTTGGTGTAAATTTTGGTTATATCATACCAAATATACAAGCTTAGAGTTAGAATTTTACCACTTCAGATGTGACAACAGTAAAACATTAAAACATTCTAACTGAAAACTCATTTGATGTAAAAGTACATATATGTTATTGAATGCTGAACCATAAATATGTAAAGTTCTGCTACCCAGTGCTCCTTCTCATGTACATCTCAATTCTTTTACTCACAGCTGCCCATCCACTACCGTGAAAAAGACATCGACTAGACAATGCAGCGAATACAGGGGGTAGCTATGCTCCAATAAAGTTGTATTTACAGAAACAGGTGCTGGGCTGGATTTGGCAGAGAAGTTGTTGTTTGGTGACCTGTGATTTAGACCCAAACCTCTTAAACTGTGGGTCTTGACTTTATTCTGAAAGTTATGAAAACTTTGGCAACTGTATGCAGTCTCTGAGCACACAGTGACCAAAATTAACCCGGAATAAAACGCGTAATGAATCTAAGATGTCTCTGGCAGCACTCATCTGTATTGAGTAATGTTTCACTGCAGTCAGCCTTGTAAACACACAATATGTGCTCGATCCACAAGCAAGCCATGCCAAGGGACCTTGCTTTAAACACCGTAGCATAGATAGACTACTGAACGCCAGGAAATGCAGTGATTTTACTGTACATTCAAAGCACTCTGCTCTTATAGGAACATGAAGGTTTATTTTGGAAAATAGAAACTTTCATTATTTTTTTATCATTATGCCCTTAGCATTTAAGCATCAAATGGATTGTATTGTTAGGCAAACAAGCATGTTTATCTCTTGTTGTTCACAAGTATACAAGTATACAAGTTTGTTTTATCATTAATAAAGAATAAATTATAGGCATAACGAAGTATTACTTCAAAATAAAATTTTATGTGATTTATTACCAGCAGTGTACCTCTATTTATTTCCCTGCATACTCAGGCTCACATAACAATTTTGGGAGGAAAATAGAGTCATGAGTGAAACCGTTTAAGAGGCCCTCATTTGCTTACCTATAGTAGGATTTTTGGGTAGTTCAAGAATTGATTCAGCAGCCCCAAGCCTGAGCAAACATTCAACCTAACTGAACTGCCTGTAGCTTACTGTACATAATTTCAAAATTATGCCAAATCCCTGATCAACTTCTAAGCTCATCTAGTTGGCCTAGGGTTGTGGGCTTATAATGGCCCACAAAAAGTGGGGCACAGGAATCCAAAGTTTAAAGCCTGCCTGGGCTTCAGGGTAAATTCAAGACCTAGGAAGCTTAGTGCTACTACTCAAAATGTAAGAAATCTTATGTTTATGCTAGATAGAGTACCTGCCTAGCATGCATGCAACAGAGTGTATGTACCTCTCAATACAAAAATAACTCAAAACAATGCAACTTTTTTTTAAACAAAAGACTGAATGTTACTAAGGCATTGAGAATCAAACCTTCCAGATCTACCTATCTTCTTTAAAATGGAAGAAAAATAGTTTCCAGGAGATTTCCTTCTTACCCTCCCATCTCTTTAGGGAAATGTGATAAAGAATTCCCATTTGAGACTATCATTGTTAAAAGAAAATGAGAGAGACACGATTAACATGGAAGTAGCTTATTCTGATCTTATTGCCCCAGGGAAAGTTTGAGGTTGTCATACACAAAGATGTAGGCTAGGAGATTATGGCATGCAAACAAAGTAACTTTCTCTTGTCCATGTAGAGATATTATGAGTTCTTAAAAGGATTTTAGATTCAGTTTTGAGTGACAAAGGAAAGAATTAAACATGTCCACTTTAGCTACTGTTTGGACCTTTTGACTTCCCCTTATAAATGCCAGGTCATATACTGCTTGTACTGTAAGCATATAGATTTTATTTTTTCTAGTCATCTGTCTATATGAAATTTTGCAACATAGAGATGGAAACTGTTTGTATAGGTTATGATAAAGAAGGAAAAACAGTCGCCTTTGGTGAAAGCATAAGCTCATAAATTCTCTACGTGTATACAAGTGCAAATTAGAAAAAAGAAAGAAATAGAAAGCGGCAATGCTGGTTCTAAGAAAAACTGTCATCGATGATACACATCAGTCCAGTTGAATCATAAGTTGTGTTCCTACTGGGATGAGGAACACATGGTGACTGTATACCTTAGCCACCAGAGTGACTGCTTAGGGGTCAATTATGATAGTCTCCAGGGATAAAATGTTATCAAAGGGAAGCAAAGTCAGATACATAGAACCTTCAAACAGAATTCATGAACAAAACTGTTTATTCTAAGCAGGAAATGATGCCTCACTTGAGATTATTACCCAAACTATGCTTATATGAACTCAAAGAGAAGAGAGTCTGTAATCAAAACTGAAATAATTCATTAATTTAAAAGTCTAGTGGAACAGGCAAGGGACATGTAATCTCCCTGCCCTTGCAGGCAGAGGGTCAAGGACTCTTGAGACCATAGTAACAATTCAGAACCACAAAGGCTACAACTCATTGGTAAAGATATAAGAGTTCCTGTCAAGGATATTGGTATCCAGAGGAGGTAGTGATGGGGGCATGGAGGTCAATGATATCCAGCAAAGTTATTCGGTGCACAGTAGAAAAATGGTTCCTGTGGCAAACAGGCTATTGAATGGAATAGTGAGACATTGCTATGGTTGTTGGCTTTGGCAGCAGAGCTAAACATGGGAAAGAAGAAATGAATGTGACATATAGGAATAATTTGTACATGCAAATGTGGCATTTAAGAAGCATCTTTGGATCTTTGCAGCAAAGCTGGCCCTCTGTTGTAGACTAAATAAAAATATTGTTTGTTAAAGATAGTAAGACATTTGTTGGAAGACAATATTAATTAGCAGACTAAAAGAAAACACAAAATGGAGCTTGATCAAATAAGTGATCCTATAATGCCCTGTGTAATTTTGACACAACTGCTAATACTGTTGTTTAAATAATTACTAAAATTATTCTAAAAATATATCTCCAGAGCAAAATTTACTTTTGTGCCTAATCTCAGAATAGAAAGCATTGTAAACTAGGAAAAACACTCATACATAGGACCCAAAGAAAGTAAAAAAAAAAACTTCCTTTCCAAAATGTTTTTGTGGCTCTGTCAGTTAAGGAATTCTCAGATCAGTCCACAGATATTGACTGCTGTTCCCTTCCAGGTGAAGGGCTTGGGTTGGGTCATTCTAATCTTATTACATACCTCATTGGGTCAAGGCATTGAAGACCTATGAGTAAATGCAAAAGCAACCTGAAAGAGAGGAGATGTTAAGCAGTTAAGCAGTTATACACCAGTAGAACCATACTTCATCAGATTAGCCTCACTTGGGTACAAAAGGCCCTGGGAGAGGCGAGCATAGACATAACAAATGAACTGTTGATGCAGTAGCTGGTGGATAATAGACAGTCAAGAAGAGTTGATGACTAGGGTACTTTGTTTCAGAGATAAGACATTGACAGAAATTAGCACCAAAAACATACTTTTCCTTTTATCCAGTTGCTACTGGATAAAAAAAATATCTAGTAACTTGTAAATGTGTCTAGTCAAACACATGTACTCGTTATTCAACATCAGTTTAGAATATCTAAGATACTATCAGAATATCTTCATAAATATTGAGTAATGCAGGAAAATGCAAGTACAGATTAGATGTTTTCTAGGGCAGGCTTATTCTCTGTGTTTAGATGGGCAGAGAGAGGATTTGTCCATTGTTCTGTCCACTTTTAAGATGGGCAATTTTTTAAAACTTAAGTTCCATTTTCCTAACCAGAAAATAAAATATGGAAGCAGTTTAAACCCTGGAGCTTACAAATCCTTTCCGTTTACATGCCTGCTGCTACGGGCAAATTTGAGTGACTCCACTTACAGAGACATGCTTCTCCTGTTAGACATGCTGTTTCTGCCTTCACTTGAGTCACGAGCTTCTGCTAGACCCACAGCATGCCAGTTTGCAGAACTACTGATCCACAGGATTCTGCCTCATGTTCATTTATGGTACAAGATAAATGGGATTTTGTGCTATTTTAAAACTTCACAAGCACACAAATCAATAGCGTTAAATGTATGCAAAAGCATTAGCTGATGAGGAGCAAAATAGGTATAACCTATTGTCCTTGAGCTTCTTGTGTATTAAGAATCACATAGTGCGCGTAACAGCTTTTAAGTATTAGTTATAAAAATAAAAATAACGTATAGAAAGTATAAAAAATAAAGGTATTGAGTGAAATACTTCATATGATCCTGCAGATATTAGCAGCCTATTTATTGTGTCAAGGTTTATTGCAAGGGCTGTCAGAAGTGAAGGTAATTAGGTCTTCATAACACATTTATGTCTACTTATAAATTTCATATCTAGTGTTACCATATTCATTTAAGAGAACATATGTGTTGAAATTTAGAAACAAGATATTGTGTGTTCAATGTGTGTTTAAACTGACAACGATTTTCATTTGTATTCAAAATGAGCAAAATCACCAAAACAGAAACTCTAATCAGAGGTATGAAGAGCATAGGTCATACTTGAGTCCTCAGGAGAAAGCATTAGTTAACTATAAATGAGAATCTTGTGTGTCAATGGATGTGGAAATAACTACACAACAGGAATGCAAGCTGTTAATTCAGTCCAGTGAGGGGTAGAAAGTTAACCAGCTGGCTCTCAAGCTTCAGCTATTCAAATTCGTCTGTTGATTAAAATTTGTATTATTTCTACCTGTTCCTTTAGTCCTTGTATTCATACCCTAATTTACTCAATAGGATCTAGAAGGAGCCTCTTCCCAACATGTGTATCAGTCAAGAACTAAAACAAAATCAATCAAGAACCCATGACAAAGAAGTGGTTTCTCAAGTCTAACGAAGTGTTGCCAACCCCTATTATTTATTTAATAAGTAGTAAAAACTGAGCACATTCCATCACCATCCCTGTGGTCAGCTCCTTCTTGAAGTATGATGAACAGTATTAGCAAAATATTACTAAAACACTGATAAAATTCTGTTAAACACTAAGAAGCATATGAGACTGAGGATAAATTCGGGAGACTTCATCCAAACAAGAAATTATGAAAAAGTTCCTAAAAATTACATTGGCAGGAAATTTGACAGTCAGGTCATCTTTAAGGCATCTTTTAGGCATCTGGTTGCATTTATGGTGGTGACTCCAAATTCACTTTCTCTAACTTTCATTTATGTAATGAAGAGTCATCTAGACTACAGATCCCCAAAAATGGTCTATGATATTTCTAGAAAACCTTGGGGCATATTTCCAAACTCACTCTGTTTTTTTGTTTGTTTGTTTGTATGGTTGGTTGGTTGGTTGGTTGGTTGGTTGGTTGGTTTTGTTTTCTACTCCAAAATACTTTGGTAATGTTCTTGATGAAGAAGAAAACTTGAGTGGCAATTTCTCCAGTGGAGTCCTTCTGAGATCCTATACCTCAAGTATCCAGAAATGTCACTTAGTCTTCAATACCTTTCCCTGCAGTTGATGTCTTGGGTTCTCAAGGGTGGACTATGTCTTTATAATCTCTGCCACACCAGTACTGTGGCTGTTGCCTAAGAAGGACACAAGCTTCTCCTCTACATTCTCTTACTTCCCTCTGCCTAATCTCATTCCCTCAATGGGCATGGTGGATGCTCAACAAATAAGCAAAACCAGAAATCTATCAAAATGACACAAATGAGTCAGACACTATCAGACATAGGTATAGTATACCTGCCTCATGTGAGTTAAGTGCTTCATATGAGCAATCTCTTTCATCACTCCCTAAGTTTTTACTTGTACAGGTTACTTAAGGTCTCTTTTTGTTATAGTGAAGTACTTTTCATTTTCTGGCCTTCATCTCTGTGTCTAAGCTTCCAGTAAAACAGCTGAAGAATGACTAAAGAACCCAATGTACAAGGACTTTGGATTATTGATCATAAACCATCAAAAGGAAACAAGGTAAGTATTCACAGAAATTCAGGCACTATTGCAACATCAAATTCATTGAAGAAATAGTAACTTCTTACCTCTTAAGTGGCTTTCTGAGATGGCAATCCAAAACAGTGCAATAAATATAAAGCAAAACATAATATAAATTGAACATGTGAAATTGCATTTGAAATAAAATATTTAAAATATAATATTTTTTAATTGAACATGAGAAATTGCATTTGAAATAAAATATTTAAAATACAATATTTTGATTGAGTTTTAATAATCCTAAAGGACTGTATGAAACCAGTCAAAGCTAGTAAGAAGAATCATACCATCCCTAGTCAGTTTAACTTGTTGACCTTCATCTGAAAGAAAACAAAAAACAAAAAAACTGAGTCTAGGTTTCCAAGTGCATAAAAAGTTTGGTTTATAACTATATTTATTAATTCCTCTTGTGAAAAAATAATTTTGTATACTTTTCTGCTAATAACCTGAGAGTACGTATCATTGAAGTAACATTATAAAGTTAAGTTTTTCTTGAATAATAATTTGGCAAGTTAAATTGAGTAAGCTCATACATTGCTCAAACATTAATTGAGTAAAAGAAAAATATGTACTGTGTGAATAAGGACAAGATGAAACAGTTTATATATTAAAATATATCCAACATTAAAACAATATTATATTTTTTACATAAAAAAGTTTTATGTAGATATTTCTAGATATCACTCATTAAATGATCATATTCTTATCTTAAAAAAGGAATTTTGAAGACAAGTAAATTGATATGCAATTTATTTTTTCATTGTTACATCCTTCACATTTTTTTTCTAATATCTTTCAAAGAAATAAGAATCTAGAACAACCACATAGCATAAAACCTTAGAAAAATGAAAGACAGGAAAGAAGTCACTTCAAGGCTAAACAGAAAGAATAAACTCTCAGGCTGATGCAGAAAATGGCAGTAGTCAAGAGGTAACACTAGAGGAACATAAAGGTAATGGTGCAGTGAGACTATCCAAAGAACCAACCCCAAAGCATAAGCTTAGCACTGTCCATAATGATATAGACTCAACCACCTACCTTGAGAATACAGCAGAAGAGGCAATCTCTTTGAAGATATAAGTCCTATCTACAGAATATTCTCCTGTTCATGTCAACATTTGTACCTTTGAATACAAATCATCCCCAAGTATCTTCACAACTGAACTTGAAACAACACTAAAATGAAGCAAGACTTAGTAACCTAAGGAAACACTGAACTATGAACCAAATTGTGAACTCAATCAATGTCTGAATGCCAAAAGACTTTACCAACAAACTAATAAGTAACATGAGAGTCAAATTAACTACCACCCCCCAAAGTTACCGGTGGCATACTAATGGCTCACAAGAAGTGTTAGACAACTAATTTACACCAAGATTTCAAAGAACGATTTCAAATATCTTCAAAGAATACTAAGAAATTTCAATAGAATATGAATGAATTTAAAGATAAGGATAATCTAAAGCTAAATGTTGTCAATTATAAACAACAGCTTCTTGAAGTAGAAAAGAAAGAAATATTTCCCAGCATATTGTCTAAAGCTATCATTACAGTACTATAAAAAACATGAAAAATTATAAGAAAGCAGCAGACTTTGTTGTTTTTATCATAAACACTGATGGAAAAACTCAAAATGTCAGCAAAGCAAATTCAGCAGAATATACAAAAGAGTGATATTGCATTATGATCAAAGAGACAAAAATATCTACCATAATAGGCTAGTCATATATTTAAGACCAATCAATATAACTCACTACTACCCCCAAAAGAAGATAAACTATGTAATCATCGTACCATATGAAGTCATGCAAATGAAGTCATGAAATTCAACATGTACTCATGGTAAATGACCTCAGAAGACAGCAGAAAAGCACATGTCTTCTGTCTGACATCAGCTATCTTCAAAAAGCCAATATATAGAATCATCACATCAGTTTTAGTCATCTTTCTATTACATTGGTAAACACCATGACTCAAAGCATAGCTAAAGGGAAAGAAGAGTATATTTCATCTTATGGACTATAGTTTACCACCTCACCTAAAGAAGCCATGGCAAGAGCTCAAGGCAGAAGCCTAGAGACAGGGATCGCAGAAGAAACCAGGACTGCTAAGTACTGAATTCCTCTCCATGATTTGTTGAGCCCACCATATTTTCTAGCGCAGGACTGCCTACTTTAGAATGGCACTGCCCTACATCGACTGGCAATTTAGAAAATACCTCACACAATTGGCTAAGGCCAGTGTGATGAAGCCAATGATTCAAAGAATCAATTTCCCTAGGCTTGTGTCAAGTTGAGAGCTGGAGTTAACTGTGATAATCCCTGTACTGAAAACTGCATTTAGGGAAAGATATAAAAGATCTGAAATCAATCGAGAAACCGACTTGCACAGGAGACATAATGTTCAATGTGTTCATAAAACAGTCTTGACCTGATATGTCTGAAACAGGAAAGCAAGGAATTGGAAATGTTGAACATCATCCTTTATATTCACCATCTTGGGATCAACTGAGTCTAGACAACTCAAGCAATAGAAATTTATCTTGTTACTCTTCTAGGCGATTAAATTATGAGGTCAAAATGCCAGTAGATGTGATTTCAGCAGAGGTCTCTTCTTTTCTGGTAGACAGCTCTAGCTGTGTCTTCATGATGTTCTTTCCTATGAATTTCTGTTTTAGTCTTGGTAGAGTAATGTCTCACTATCATGATTCATCTAATTTTAATCTTGCTACCTCCTAACTCAGCCATAAGGATTCCTAGAAGAAAAACTAAAGGAAAAAAATTTCTGATTGATTTGAGACGAAATAAATGGTCTAAACTTAATTCTAAGAATTAATAGCATTAGTAACTTCCACTTTGAATTAAAATTTTCAATTAAAGAAAAAATAAGCCATGGATTAGAAAAACGTATTTGAAAAAAAGAAAAGAAAAGAAAAGAAAAACGTATTTGAAAAAAACACGTGACCTAATAGTTTATATTGAAGTTTACATTGATTAGAAAACAATCAAAAATTAAAGTAGACTCATCTTGGTGGCAGGTGCTTAGACTGAGCGGCCAGAACCAGATACCCGAGATACCCCAGGCTTAAGAACTCGGGGGACCCAGGCCACCAGCCAGTCTTCTAAGAACGGGAGCTTGGCAGAGCAGCAGTCCTGTGTTCCAGCAGGGCGTGGGCTCTCTGCCCTACAGGAGACTCTGCAAGCCACACTCCCCACATCCAGCGGCCACCACCTGCATCCTTGTAGCGGTCTGGTCTAGGGAGAGCTGAGCCAGGTACCCGTGATATCCAGAACTTGGGATCTTTGGGGGCTCAAGACCGCCTGGCAGCGAACTGGGCAGAGCAGGGTTCCTAGGAGCCAACCAGGTGTGGGCTCTGCGCTCTGAGGGGAACCCTGCACTCTGCCCAACCATGGCCATCTTGGTGGCGGGTGCTTAGACTAAGCAGGCAGAACCAGATACCCTAGATATCCTAAGCTTAAGATCTCTGGGTACCTGGGCCCCCAGCCAGTCATCCAAGAACAGGAGTTTGGCAGAGCAGCAGTTCCTGTGTTCCAGCAGGGCATGGGTTCCCTGCCCACTGGGAGTCCCTGCACTCCTCAATCCCCACTCCCCGAGGCAGCAGACAGCATCCTTGCTGCTGACTGAACTAAGCAAACAGAACCAGAGAAGACAAGCAGCATCAGGTCCACAGAGATAACCGACTATAACATTGCTTAGAGCAAGATACACCAGGGGTCCAACAGGTCCCAAGAGGAGAACAACACATCAGCAATCTGTGCCAGGTGAAACCCAGTCATCCAGTGGTAGGGAAATAGCCTTACAAGCCCAAAGGAGGTTCAAGCACCAGCTAGTGACTACAAGACCAACTAAGGCCAGAGATAACAAGACAACAAAAGGCAAATGTAGGAACGTTACGAACAGAAATCAAGGCAATATGGCAGCATCTGAACCCAGTTCCCCAACAGCAGTAAGTCCCTGATACCACAACACACCAGAAAAACAAGATTTGGATCTAAAATCATTGGTCAGGATACTGATAGCGGAACATAGATAAATCTCTTAAAGAAATACAGGAGAAAATGGATCAAAAATATGAAGCCCTTACAAGGCAAACACAAAAATCACTTAAAGAAATTCAGGAGAATATGGATCAAAAATTAGAAGCCAATAAGGAGGAAGGACAAAAATCACTTAAAGAAATAAAGGAGAACGTGGGCCAACAAGTAGAAGTCATGAAAGAGAAAACACAAAAAACTCTTAAAGAAATACATAAAAGTACAAACAAGCAAGCAGAAGATCTGAGCAAAACCATCCAGGATCTAAAAACAGAAGTAGAAACAACTAATAAATCGCAAAGGTAGACAACTTTGGAGATAGAAAACCTTGGGAAGAAATCAGGGTCCATATATGCAAACATCAACAATAGAATATAAGAGATAGAAGACAGAATCTCAGATGCTGAAGATACCATAAAAACCATTGATTCAACAGTCCAAGAAAATACAAAATGCAAAAACTTTGTAACCTAAAACATCCAGGAAATCCAGGACACAATGAGAAGACCAAACCTAAGGATTATAGGAATAGATGAGAGGGAAGATATACAACTTAAAGGCCCAGTAAATATCTTCTACAAAATTATGGAAGAAAACTTCCCCAACCTAAAGAGAGAGATGCCCGTGAATATACAAGAAGCCTACAGAACTCCAAACAGACAGGACCAGAGCAGAAATACCTCCCATCACATAATAATCAAAACCCCAACTGTACTAAACAAAGAAAGAATAGTAAGGGCAGTAAGAGAAAAAGGCCAAGTAACATATAAAGGAAGACCTATCAGGATTGCACCAGACTTCTCACCTGAGACCATGAAAGCTAGAAGATCCTGGGCAAATATCATGCAGACTCTAAGAGAACACAAAGTTCAGCCAAAACTACTATACCCACCAAAACTCTCAATCATCATAGATGGAGAAACAAAGGTACTCTATGACAAAACCAAATATGCATATTATCTTTCCACAAACCCAGCCCTACAAAGGATAATAGGGGAAAAACATCAACACAAGGAGGGAAACTACACCCCAAAAGAATCAAGATAGAAACCACCTCTCATCAAACACAAAAGAAGATAACCACGCTAATATACAAAAGAATACCGTCAAAAATGTCAGGAAGTAATAATTACTATTCCTTAATATCTCTTAACATCAATGGACTCAATTCCCCAATAAAAAGACATAGACTAACAGACTGGATACAGAAACAGGACCCTACATTTTGCTGCATACAGGAATCACATCTCAGTGTAAAAGACAAACACATTAGAGTAAAAGGCTGGAAGACAATTTTACAAGCAAATGGTCTCAGGAAACAAGCCTGAGTAGTCATTCTCATATCAGATAAAATTGACTTCCAACCTAAAGTCACCAAAAGAGACACAAAAGGTCACTACTTGCTGGTCAAAGGAAAAAATTCACCAAGAACTCTCAATACTGAACATCTATGCTCCAAATGCAAGAGCACCCTCATTCATAAAACAAACTCTACTAGAGCTTAAAGCATATATTACACCTAACGCAATGATTGTGGGTGACTTCATCACTCCACTCTCCTCAATGGACTGATCAGGAAACCAGAAACTAAACAGGGACACAGTAAAACTAATTGAAGCTTTAGACTAATTGGATTTAACAGATATATATACAGAACATTTCATCCCAAAGCAAAAGAATATACCTTTTTCTCAGCACCACATGGTACCTTCTCCAAAATCGATCATATAATTGGTCACAAGACAGATGTCAACAAATACAAGAAGAGCGAATTAATTCCATGCCTCCTATCAGATCACTATGGAGTAAAAGTGGTCTTCAGTAGCAAGAAAAACAACAGAAAGTCCACATAGACATTGAAACTGAACAATACTCTACTCAATGACACTTTGGTCAAGGAAGAAATAAAGAAATCAAAGACTTTTTAGACTTCAATGAAAATGAAGGTACAACCTATCCAAATCTATGGGACACAATGAAATCAGTGCTAAGAGGAAAACCCATTGCACTGAGTGCATCCAAAAAAGAAACTGGAGAGAGCATACACTAGCAGCTTAATGGCACACCTGAAAGCCCTGGAACAAAAAGAAGCTAATTCACCCAGGAGGAGTAGAAGACAGGAAATCATCAAACTCAGGGCTGAAATCAATCAAGTAGAAATAAAGTGAACCATACAAAGAATCAACAAAACCAGGAGCTGGTTCTTTGAGAAAATCAACAAGATAGATTCTCCAGTTGTGTTGAGTATAGACTTTTTGTAGTAGGATCTGATGATCTTTTGAATTTCCTCAGTTTCTGTTGTTATATTCCCCATTTCATTTCTAATTTTATTAATTTTGATACTGTCTCTGTGCCCTTTGTTAGTCTGGCTAAGGGTTTATCTATCTTGTTGATATTGGACACTGTCTCTGTATCCAATATAACAAATTTAGAAATGAAAAGGGGGATAGAACAACAGAAACTGAGGAAATTCAAAAAATCATCAGATTATACTACAAAAGCCTATACTCAAAACAACTGGAGAATCTGGAGGAAATGGACAATTTCCTAGACAGATACCAAATACCAAAATTAAATCAGGATCAATTAGATCAGCTAAACAGTCTCATAACCCCTAGAGAAATAGAAGGGATTATAGGAAGTCTCCCAACCAAAGAAAGTACAGGACCAGATGGTTTTAGTGCAAAATTTTATCAGACTTTCAAAGAAGACTTAACACCAATACTTTTCAAACTACTCCACAAAATAGAAATGGAAGGAACACTGCCCAACTCGTTCTACGAAGCCACAATTAACACTGATACCAAAACCACAAAAAGATCCAACAAAGAAAGAGAACTACAGGCCAATTTCCCTTATCAATATAGACACAAAAAATACTAAATAAAATCCTTCCCAACCGAATCCAAGAGCACATCAAATTGATTATTCACCATGATCAAGTAGGCTTCATCCCAGGGATGCAGGGATGGTTCAATATATGGAAATACATCAATGTAATCCACTACATGAACAAACTAAAAGAAAAAAAAACATGATCATCTCATTAGATGCTGAAAAAGCATTTGACAAAATTCAGCATCCTTTCATGCTAAAAGTCCTGGAAAGAACAGGAATTCAAGTCCTATACCTAACCATAATAAAAGCTATATACAGCAAACCAGTAGCCAACATCAAACTGAATGGAGAGAAACTTGAAGCAATCCCACTAAAATCAGGGACTAGACAAGGCTGCCCTCTCTCTCCATATCTTTTCAATATAGTACTTGAAGTTCTAGTGAGAGCAATTAGACAACATAAAGAAGTCAAAGGGATACAAATTGGAAAGGAAGAAGTCAAACTATCATTATATGCAGATGATATGATAGTATACTTAAGCGACCCAAAAAATTCCACCCGAGAACTCCTACAGCTGATAAACAACTTCAGCAAAGTGGCTGGTTATAAAATCAACTCAAGTAAATCTGTAGCCTTCCTATACTCAAAGGACAAGCAGGCTGAGAAAGAAGTTAGGGAAATAACACCCTTCACAATAGCCACAAACAACATAAAGTACCTTGGCGTGACTCTTACCAAACAAGTGAAACATCTGTAGGACAAGAACTTCAAGTCCTTGAAGAAAGAAATCGA
Organism: Apodemus agrarius; assembly: GCA_964023405.1. Lineage (NCBI taxonomy): Eukaryota > Metazoa > Chordata > Mammalia > Rodentia > Muridae > Apodemus > Apodemus agrarius. The sequence goes on along the minus strand of OZ030025.1, from coordinate 38,687,828 downwards.
AGAAGACCTCAGAAGATGGAAAAATATTTCTTGCTCCTGGATTGGCAGGATCAATATAGTAAAAATGGCCATCTTACCAAAAGCAATATACAGATTCAATGCGATCCCCATCAAAATCCAAACTCAATTCTTTATAGATCTAGAAAGAGCAATTCTCAAATTCATCTGGAGCAACAAAAAACCCAGGATAGCTAAAACTATTCTCAACTATAAAAGGACTTCTGGGGGAATCAATAGCCCTGACCTTAAACAGTACTACAGAGCAATTGTGTTAAAAACTGCATGGTATTGGTACAGCAACAGGCAAGTGGATCAATGGAATAGGATTGAAGACCCAGAAATGAACCCACAGACTTATGGTCACTTGATCTTTGATAAAGGAGCCACAACCATCCAGTGGAAAAAAGATAGCCTTTTCAACAAATGGTGCTGGTTCAACTGGAGGTCAACATGCAGAAGAATGCGAATTGACCCACTCTTATCTCCTTGCACTAAGATCAACTCCAAGTGGATCAAGGACCTCCACATAAAACCAGACACACTGAAACTATTAGGAAAGAATCTTGGGAAGACCCTGGAGGACATAGGCACAGGGGAAAGTTCCTGAACAGAACACCAATAGCTTATGCACTAAGATCAAGAATTGACAAATGGGACCTCATAAAATTACAAAGTTTCTGCAAGGCAAAGGACACTGTCAGAAGGACAAAACGACAACCAACAAAGTGGGAAAAGATCTTCACCAACCCCACATCCGACAGAGGGCTAATATCCAATATATACAAAGAACTCAAGAAGTTAGACCACAAAGAAACAAATAACCCTATCAAAAAATGGGGTACAGAGCTAAACAAAGAATTTTCACCAGAAGAAATTCAGATGGCTGAGAAACACCTTAAGAGATGTTCAACATCGTTAGTCATCAGAGAAATGCAAATCAAAACAACCCTGAGATTCCACCTCACACCAGTCAGAATGGCTAAGATTAAAAACTCAAGAGACAACAAATGCTGGCGAGGATGAGGAGAAAGAGGAACACTCCTCCACTGTTGGTGGGATTGCAAAATGGTAAAACCGCTCTGGAAATCAGTTTGGCGGTTCCTCAGAAAATTGGGCATGTTACTTCCAGAGGACCCTGGCATACCACTCCTGGGCATATACCCAGAGGATTCCCCTGCATACAATAAAGACACATGCTCCACTATGTTTATAGCAGCCTTGTTTATAATAGCCAGAAATTGGAAGGAGCCCAAATATCCCTTAAAGGAGGAATGGATACAGAAAATGTGGTATATTTATACAATGGAATACTACTCAACAATTAAAAATAATGAATTCATGCAATTTGTAGGTAAATGGTTAGACCTGGAAAATATCCTGAGTGAGCTAACCCAATCACAAAAGAATACACATGAAATGCAATCACTGATAAGTGGATATTAATGAGCCCAGAAGCCCTAAATACTCAAGGCACAATTAGCAAGTCAAATGATCCCCAAGAAGAAAGGAGATGACCCTGGGCCTGGAAAGATTGGATCCAGTTTTGTAGAGAAACTGTGGGGGGAGGGGGAATGATTGGGGAATAGTTGGGGGGGGAGAGGAACTATGGGACATAGGGAGGGGGGAACTGGGAAAGGGGAAAGCCTTTGGAATGTAAACATAGAATATAGAAAATTAAAAAAAAAAAAGAAACTCAAAAAAAAAAAACCTGCATGGTATTGGTACAGTGACAGGCAAGTAGATCAATGGAATAGGATTGAAGATCCAGAAATGAACCCACAGAGTTATGGTCACTTGATCTTTGATAAAGGAGCTACAACCATCCAGTGGAAAAAAGATAGCCTTTTCACCAAATGGTGTTGATTCAACTGGAGGTCAATATGCAGAAGAATGCAAATTGACCCACTCTTATCACCTACAGAGGTAAACAAGGAATTTTCACCAGAAGAATTTCTGATAGCTGAGAAGCACCTTAAGAGATGTTCAACATCATTAGTCATCAGGGAAATGCAAATCAAAACAACCCTGAGATTCCACCTCACACTAGTCAGAATGGCTAAGATTAAAAACTCAAGAGACAACAGTTGCTGGAGAGGATGTGGAGAAAGAGGAACACTCCTCCTCTGTTGGTGGGATTGCAAGATGGTACAACCGCTCTGGAAATCAGTCTGGCAGTTATTCAGGAAATTGGGCATGACGCTTCCAAAGGACCCTGTGATACCACTCCTGGGCATATACCCAGCGGATTCCCATGCATGCAATAAAGACACATGTTCCACTATGTTCATATCAGCCTTATTTATAATAGCCAGAAGCTGGAAGGAGCCCAGATGTCCCTCAAAGGAAGAATGGATACAGAAAATGCGGTATATTTATACAATGGAATACTTCTCGGCAATTAAAAAATAATGAATTCATACAATTTGTAGGCAAATGGTTAGATCTGGAAAATATCATCCTAAGTGAGTTAACCCAATCACAAAAGAATACACATGAAATGCAATCATTGATCAGTAGATATTAATGAGCCCAGAAGCTCTGAATACTCAAGGCCCAATTAGCAAATCAAAAGATTCCCAAGAAGAAGGAATGAGAGGACACTGGTCCAGAAAAGACTGATTCCAGTTTTGCAGGAGAGTACCAGAACAGAGAAAGTGTTGGGGGGTGATTGGGGAATGGGCAGGGGGGGGGGACTTATGGGACACATGGTGAGGGGGGAACTGGGAAAGGGGAAAGCCTTTGGAATGTAAACAAAGAATATAGAAAACAAAATTAAAAAAAAGAAACATCATAAAGAATAAAAAAATTAAAATGGTAAATAAACTACTAAAAATTGAAAATCATAACTAAATATCATATAAGCACACAGAAGAATGTTCAGAGCCAGTCACTATTGGTAATCTGCATATGGAAACAAATACAAATCCCACTTATGTAGTCATAACCTGCTGTTATGACTGAAACATAGCCAAGCACAGAAACTACCACAAACAAGAATCCCCTGCTCTGACAGTTGAAAAGCAATATGGTATATTCATTTTGGAAAAAGTTTGACAGTTTCTTTTTAATTAAACATACACTTAGTATGCAATCCAGCATTTCCACTCATAGGAATTTAGCAAAAGAAAAGCAAATAAACAAACAAAAACATATGCTCATACAAAACCTTCATGCAAATGTTCACTTCAGCTTCCTTCTTAATCGCAAACACTGGAAAAAATGTGCAATAAAACATGTAGCAACATAAATATTTGTCAAGTTCAGTGAAATACATCAACCTGAAGAACTTCAGTCTATATAATTCACTAATGCAAAATTCTAAAATGAATTAGTAGTTTTCTCAGAGTGTGAGTATGTGCACTGTGTGTGTGTGTGTGTGTGTGTGTGTGTGTGTGTGAGTGTGTGTGTGTGCATGCGTGTGTGTATGTTCACAGAAGATAAATGATAACACCTTTCTGGTTGGGATGATAAAAGTGTTTTTTTTTTCTTTTTTTATTGGATATATTCTATATTTACAATTCATTTCCCCTTTTCTGGTTCCCCAGCCCCCAAAGGTCCTACATGCCCTTTTCCCTCCCCCTGCTCCCTCATCCACCCCTTCCCACTTCCCTGTTCTGGTATTCCCCTACACTGATGCTTTGATCCTTTCCAGCACCAGTGTTCACTCCTTTCTTCTTGTCAGACATCACTTGGTATGTGAATTGTGTCTTTGGTGTCCCAAGATTCTAGGCTAATATCCACTTGTCAATGAGTGCATACCATGGGTATTCTTTTGAGACTGGGTTACCTCACTTAGTATGATGTTCTCCAGCTCCATCCATTTCTCTAAGAATTTCATGAATTCATTGTTTCTAATGGCTGAATAGTATTTCATTGTGTATATATACCACATTTTTTGTATCAAGTCCTCCATTGAGGGACATCTGTGTCCTTTCCAGCTTCTGGCTATTATATATAAGGCTGCTATGAACATAGTGGAGCATGCATCCTTATTGCATGCTGGGGAATCTTCTGGGTATATTCCCAGGAGTGTTATGGCTAATCCTCCGAAAGTATCATGTCCAGTTTTCTTCACCGCCAGACTGATTTCCAGAGTGGTTGTACCAGCTTGCAGTCCCACCAGTAGTGGAGAAGTATTCCTCTTTTTCCACATCCTCACCAACACCTGATGTCTTCTGAGTTTTTAATCTTAGGCGTGTTTTTTAATCGTGATTACTGGAGCTTCAGGTCCACCAAAAATTCCCACAACTTTGTTTATCAAAACTCACAGTAATATGCACTAAAAGAATATATTTGTAGACTTATTTTTTCTAGTAAGCATAATCTTATGACTACAACAGTTTAGTTGATAATTGAGTCGGATACTAAGTCACTGGGAAGGAAGTAGCATATATGGTGTACACAGATGGCTGGATAATGGAGGACTTACATCTTAAGTGAATTGGAAAAGATACCACAGTTCTTTGAGGATGGTCTGAAATGTGATACTTAATAATTCTTTATTGCAATTTTTCATTTAATGATTTTGAACCACTGCAGATTATAAATAACTGCAACCTTAAAAAGAACAAAACAGAAAAGACTGTGTGGAATGGTATGCAGTAGAAGTCCACTAGCAGCCTTCAGATGAAGATGTAGACCTCTCAGCTCTACTTGCACCATGCCTGCCTGTATGTTGCATATTCCTGCCTTGATGATAATGGACTGAACCTTTGAACCTGTAAGCCAGCCCAAATTAAATGTTGTCCTTTGTAAGACATGCATTGGTCATAATGTCTCGTCACAATAAAACTCTAAGATAGAAGTTGGTACCATGGACTGGGGTATTGCTGTGATAAGCCTGACTATGCTTTTGTTTGAAAGAATGTGAACTTTGGGATTTCAAATTTGGAAAGCAGTGGAATGCTTTAAATGGGGCTTAATGGGTTATCCAAGTAGGAATATGGAAGACTTTGTCACTGAGAGTGATTTGAATTCTGCAGAACTTTTCAGTAGAGAATATCAGCATGTGACATAGCAAGTACTTTTGTGGTATTTTGGTGAAGAATGTGGCTGGTTTTTGTCCTTAAGAGTCTACCTGTGGCTAAGATAGAGATGTATATTAATTACACTGACAAAGAAAGTCTCAAAGAAACCCAGCAGAGACTTTGTTTTCTGGATAAGTCTCATGAAGTGCATTTTGAACAAGTGTAGCAATATCAGGAAGGAATAATATAAAATATATGGACTAAGAATTAATGGGGCACCAGGAGGTGAAATGGAGCCGTATCCTGTGTTCTAGGAGATAACAGATTAAGGGAGTGGGATTTTGGGGCATGACCCAGCTAAATTTACTTCCAGGTATGGTGGTACACAGCTTTAATCCCAGGAGATAAAGCCAAGTGGATCTCTGAATTCAAGAATTGGACAGAGCAGGTTCTAAGTGAAGAAAAGATTAAATCCAGGTATGGTGATGGTACATACCTTTAATCCCAGAAGACAGGCATGCAGATCTCTGAGTTCAAGGTCAGTCGACAGAGCAAGATCCAGGACAGCCAAGCTTAGGCAGTGAAGCAGTTGGAAAATGATAATGTAATAGAACAAGGAGAATGTTCCAGCTTCTGCAGGCAGAACTCGGCAGCTTCAGCCATGTGGCCCTAGCTTTATATTCAAGAATGAAAGGGACGTCTGGGACAGTTGATGGTATGTAGCTAGAGCTAACAAATTAGCAGTAATTAAGAAGAGACCAGAATCACTGAGGTGAAATCTGAGAAGTGTTTTCTGAGAGCACAAAGAAGCTGTGTTCCAGAGACAGACAAGGTTGTACCTCTTGCTGCGGCTGAAGTTGGTAATGTGTAAGAGTCACCCAGGTGGTACTGGTTTTGAAGGCATGAAGTGGTCATGAAGACCATCTGAGGCTTAGCACTGTGAGACCATAGAAGGCCATTAGAGAAGGTGCAGCCTCAGTTGTAGTTGACAGCCCAAGACTGAAGGGGTCATGCATAGGCTTTGAAGCTTGGTGCCATGAAATGAGCCTTCGAGAGGCTATTGGCGAAGCCTAGTTGCAGCAGAAGACCCCATGGAATTGGATATGCCAGCACCATGGGATGTTCACTAAGGACAGCAGCAGCATTGGAGTAGATCAACAAGAACTTGGAATGCTAAAGAGGTCAGAGCTGGAGAAGTGACAACAGTCCTTTGGAGGAGCCCAGATTATATGTGGATCCCAGACATTGAAAAAAGGAGCTGTAACACTGATGTTGCCTTAGAGATCTCAAGATTTTTCAAGACCCCAGAGCCATAGGATTTGCTGAGGAATGCTGCTAACAGGGAGTAGAAACAACCCAGGAAAAGAAGTTTGTGCAGTTAACAAAATAAAAGTGGAACTGGAGATTTGAAGTCGCCACTGACCTCAGACATGGAGATGCAGAGTTTGGAGTTTCCCCAGCTGGTTTCCTGTCTTGCTTTGGGGATTACAGTTAAGTAATTGGGTGAATCTCAGAAGAGACTTTGAACCTTGAATGTTTAACATTGTTGAGACTGCTATAGACTATGGGCACTTTGGAAATTGGACTAAATGTACCTATTTATTATGCTATGGCTAGACATGGCCCCTATAAACATGTGTTTGAGCAAGCTTATGGGGGGGCAGGGAGTGGAAAGTGATGGTTTGTGTATGCTTGTCCCAAGGAGTGGCACTATAAGGAGGTATGGCCTTCTTGGTGTGTCATGTGGGTATGGTTTTAAGACCATCTTCCTAGCTGCCTGGAAGTCAGTCATGTACTAGCAGCTTCAGATAAAGATGTAAAACTCTCAGCTCTGCTTGTACCATGCCTGTCTGTATACTGCCATGTTCCTGCCTTGATAATAATGGACTGAATCTTTGAACCTGTAAGCCAGCCCCAATTAAATGTTTTCCTTTATAAGACTTGCATTGGTCATGGTGTCTCTTCACAGCAGTAAAACCCTAAGGGAAAAAAAAGAAAGGTAGGCAGTATAAATTATTTTATAGCCTATAAATTATCCAATTATATAATTTGCTATTATTTGTAAGACAGGCTAGGTAGCTTAAACATTAGAAATCTGTTTTGTACAGTTTAAGAGGCTGAAGCCAGGTTTAACTTTTTCAAGGTTCTCTCTCTCTCTCTCTCTCTCTCTCTCTCTCTCTCTCTCTCTCTTCTCTCTCTCTGCCCCATTGATAAATAACTACCTTGCTATTATATCCACAGTTGCTCTATGTCTTACACACATGCATATCATTGTGCTGGTCTTCCTTTTTTCTAAGACATTAATCATATTCAATCATGTCTCTCAACCATTTTTCTATTTTACTACAATCACCTCTTTAAAAAAGTATTTTTAAATACAGTCACATGTTCATACAGTGTTGGTTGAAGCCTTAGGATATGAGTTTGAGATTGAAAAACAATGCAATTCAATCATAGAATGTCATTATACTCATAGAAAAGATATTACCCCCTCATAGCATTGTGATTACATTCATTAAAAAGATCTTGCCCCTCTCATAGCATTGTGATTACATTTATAAAAATGGCATAGGACCCCCCCCACCAAATCCATTGGCTTCATACTACTACTGTTTTGTGCAAAATATATGATTCTCTGTGAAGAACAATAATAATAAGTTTAATAATAATAAACAACAAGATTTCAAATTGTGTGAATCACACAAATAACTCTACTTCACATTTTTCTTGAACCAAGAACTCTGTGTCCAACATAAACAGCTGGATTTTAATTAATCCTGCAATGAGAACTGGAACTTAAACTTTATCCTAGGTTTTGATCATTTGACCTGCTCTTTTCAGAATCTTGAGTCTTATCTTTTATCCTTTTGAGTATTTGCCATGTTTAAACTAACATCTTCAACAGCTGAAACAATGGATTAAACAATTGAAACATGTATACGCAGATTGAGAAAAAAATAATTAAGTGTCCACAGATAATTTCATCTAATTGTCCTGAGATATAGCAAGGCCACTGAACTATCAAGAACAGCTTGGTTAATAAATTTACATTTCAATGGCCAAGATGTCTCTCTACTTCAATAAATATCCATTACAGTTTAGTCACAAATTCTTCTAAAAATAAATTTAAAAGTATTAAAATTTAATTTCTTATCAAAAGACAGAATGGTATTTATGGCACAAACACTGGAGTCAAGTTTCTGGATTTTGATGTAGCTGTAAATTATACATTATGATTCTTTTAAAAAGTTACATGAAAACTTTCCACATAGGTTTTTATTTGTACAAAACAACTGTTGATGCCTATATTCTAGGGTTTCTGTGATCAAATAAATAAAAAAAAAATAGAATAGCTCTAAAGATAGATCTCATTTGGTAAAGTACTTGCAGCAAAAGCCTAAGAGCCTAGGTTCAATCCCAAATATACAAGAAAAAAATGCTGTGAGCCTATCACACCTGTAGTAAGCACATAGAGAAAGGGGGATCTTGGGGAACTTGCTGAACACGTATCTAAATGAACGGCAAGCTCTATGGTCAGTGGCCAACCCTGAACTCAGACCTACACACACACACACACACACACACACACACACACACACACCTTAGAAAAGCTTCAAATAGCTAGGAACTGTTGAAAGTGTTGTCTGCTCGTTGTGAAATAGTATTACTCAAAAACCAAACCAAGCCAAATACCCCCTCTGAAACACACACACACACACACACACACACACACAACATTTTGTTTCAGAGTCTTCCTATTCCCCATTTCTCATGCTCTATGCTACTATCGGGCCCAAGAAACACAGCTAACAGTCCCTGATCCATACAGTAAAAGTGGACAAAAAAACAAGCAAGTGCAGTTTAACTTATTAACATACAGTATTTCAGTATTTAACTTAGTTTTTGTTATATATCCACAAAGCATGGAATAGGAGAGTGCAAAAAGCATAGTTATACTATCTCACAACTTTTTTGAAAAGGGTCAGCATGGGCAAGTATTCCAAATGGCATGTCAGGGTTAAATGTTCTTAGCTCACACTTCCTCTGAGGAACTGCCATGACTAATGGGGCTTTTCTCCATTTTTTTCTATCACAAGCTTTTCCTGAGCATCTCCTTTGTACACAGCAGGCTGCACATGCTGGAGAAAAAGACAGAGATGAAGCATCTCCTCTTTCTAAGCAAAGACCCAGTGTGGATTGTGGCCAGATCAATGAAACCACAAAAATCAGTATTGACTGTGAAGACAAGTGAAAGGATGAATGCTCTTTGTGCTGGCGGCCTTAGCACATCCGCTCAGCCTTGGATCTCAGGGTCTAACATAAGCTTGGAGCAGCATTGGCTCATCTTTCTTTTTATTACATTATTCACCCAGAGAAAGAATATGAAAGGTGCCATTTATGTATGTTTTCTTTCACATCACTATTCAAACTGAAAAGTAATATAAGAAATATCAAACTGAATTCAGCCTAGTATCGGTAAATATTTTGAATCTTTTTTTGATGTTTTCATTAAATCTTCATATGCTAAAACACATCCTCATAGCTTTAAAAATGATTGAATAACTAGGATATGAACTGACCTTACTAGATAGGAAAAATAAAGAAAAAATATTATTTACACAGAAGTTGGATTTTGTTATTTAAAGGGAAAAAAAGCCCTGTTATTGTGTTGTGAAAGAACTCAAATCATGAAATAATTTTGCATTAGATTTGGCCCATCAGTGATGCCCTTTGCCTTGATTCATCTTGCCCACAGATATCTTTAAGCTTTCTGTATAGATTAAAGACAATGAGAAATCTCTAGGTCACAGCATTTTAAAGACCTTGGCATGCTATCGTTAGTGCCACAAATGTCCTTATTGAATTTAGTACTGAGGTGCCAGATCTATTTTTTCTCCTAAAAATTAAGTATACAGCTTACCTGTTTTCTGAATCTAACTTTCTTATGAAACAAAGAAGTCTTTGAAGTTAGTTGTATAAAACATATTTATGTGGATTTCAGCTTCTGTGGGAAATTTTATACATGTGCAAAACTTTTGTAGTTTTTACGCCAGTTCAACTTCCATAAACATATTGCATTTAGAGAAACTCGGAAGCTTAAAAAATATACTGTAGTTGAATTTGTACTGAGATTAAGTAGTTGTTCTAAGGATTAATGTCCTAATTTTAGTAAATGAAACAATATTTTATATTTCTCTTTATACCTTTGGGGCTAAAATTATAAAGCATGAATCTATTGGGAGAATACACACCCTTTACTGTTTGAGCTCATAATTTTGCTGTAATGATTCTAGAAGAAACTCATCTCAAATAACTGTTACTTTTGGTTCTGGAAGGCCTTGTTAGCTAATTGTCTATTGAGTATGTACAGAAACACACTGAAAAAAATGAAACTTCCTCAGGAAAAATAATCCATCCTGGAATGTTATTATCAGAAAAAGTTAGGGGAGTGTTTCAAAGCTAATAACATAAATGCACGTAATGACAAAAACACACGATCATCTCAATAGATACAGAACAAGATTTATATAAAATCCAACATGTCTTTGTCATAAAAGTCTTACTGAACAGAAGACTCGAGGCAATACCACACATAATAATATTCATATATGAGAAAAGAACAGCCAACATCATACTGAATGAAGTAAACCTTGCAATTCCAGTGAAGTCAGCAATGAGATGTAGCTGTCTGCTTTCTCCACTATTGTGGTTTATAAAAAAGAAAAAGAACAAAATATAAGTTTGGTAGAGAAAGGTATAGTGATGTGGGGGAGGGTTGCCTCTGTGAGTCCATGCGACAAGATGGGTACAGTGTAGAATAGAGTTTATTTAGGGCAAGGGAAAGGGAGTTGAGAAGGGAGTAGAGACAGATACACACAGGGAGCCACACACAGATAGAGAGGGAGAGAGAGAGAGAGAGAAGGAAGGAGAAAGGAAGGGAGAGAGGGAGAGAGATAAGGAGGAAGAGAGGAGAGGAGAGGAGAGGAGAGGAGAGGAGAGGAGAGGAGAGGAGAGGAGAGGAGAGGAGAAGAGAGGAGGCCAATCGGCAACACATGGAGAGATCATGAAGAGGGGATGTAGTGGGTATTCCTGGTTGTCAACTTGACTATATCTGGAATAAACTACAATCAAGAATTGGAAGGCTCACCTAAGATCCTAATCTAAAGGTTCAGAGATACAAGTTTCTGACCTGGATCTTGGCATGGAGATCTTGAGGCATAGTGGCTATGAATTCCAGAAGATTAAGACAAGGAGGTCTGAGTTCAAGGTCATCTGGGACTAAAGGCTTGGTGGCACATGCCTTTAATCTGGGTCTCACCCTCTGCTGGAGGCCTACATAAGGACTTTGGAAGAAGACTCACTTACTCTTCCTTGCCTGCATGCTTCGTGGGACTGAGCAACTGCTAGATCCTTGTGCTTCCATCCACAGCTGTTGCTGACCATTGTTGGGGAGTTAGACTACAAGCTGTAAGTCATGACAAATTCCCTAACTACATAGAGACTGCCCATACATTCTGTGACTCTAGAGAACCTTGACTAATACAGGGGGCTAGGGAGAAGGGAAGAAGGGGCGGGGAGAAAAGGGGCAGAGAGTAAGAGAGTAAGAGGTCAAGGAGGGACCAAACATCCCTTTTAATACTAAGCAAGATATACCTGGCTCTTGCCAGGTAACTGTAGGGAGGAGCCTAGAAGGAATGGCATCCACTCCTTTCAATACTGTGCTAGAAGCATTAGCTGGAGCAGCAAGACAAGAGAAGGAAATTAAAGAAATATAAGTAAAAATTGAATATGTCAAGCTATCCCTTTTTAAACAGGATGTATTATATGTAAGAAATCCAAAAAATTCTACCAGAAAACACTTTAAAAATAATGAACAAATTGAATAACAAAGCAGGATACAAAAATCAACTCACACAAACCAAAAGCTTTGCTATATACCAACAAGAAACATACCAAGAGAGGTATTCTGGACACACTTCCATTAATAACAGCCTTGAGTCCAGCCTACAACTCTGCCTGCTTTTCTGGAGGCCTGCCTGCACCAGGGACAACCAGGTAAGACCTGGCCCTGACTCCTAGCTTGACATGTCCTCTAGAAGTACACCCAACAAAAGTAAACTGCACCATGTCACCTGTACTCCATTTTCTATCCCACAACTTTGCCTGTTTTCCTGATGACCTGCTTACATCAGGGATAACCAGGTAAGACCATGCCCCAATCTCTTGCCTGCCTAGTCCATTTTAAAAACACCCAACAGCCTCAAACTGTACCCTACCCCTTGGACTCCATTTTCCTACCCACAACTCCGACTGTTCTCTGTGAGGCTGCAAAGGCAGCAGGGACACCAAGTCACTCTGATACTAGAGACTACAGAGGCACAAAGTTAGTACCCTAAACCCCAGAGGTCATGTAGACCATAAAAAGCCCAGGGTAGACACCCTACTGAGCCGGAAGATTTATCACTCACCAAAACCCCAGGCCACTCAGGTTAAAAGACAGAGGAAGCAGAAATGAAGGGGGAAAACATCCACAAAAAACACCCATCTAACAAAGATAAGTTTAGAAATCAACTTCCAAATCTGTAATAATCACAAAACCCAGAGAGCTAAAGGCAAGCAGAATAACATAATCAACAACAGCCAGGGCAATATGGCACCACGAGAATCCAGGTATTCTTCAGCAAGCCGTGGATATACTAACACAGCCAAAGAATAAGAAAGTGACTTTAAATCCAATCTTATGAGGGTGATAGAGGCCTTTAAAGAGGAAATTAATTGATCTTTTAAAGAAATATATGAAATAAAATCAAACAGATGAAGGAAATAAATAAAAGAGAACAAGACCCAAAAATGAAAAAAAAAAAAAAAAAGAAGCAATAAAGAAAATACAAAATGAGGATATTCTGGAGATGGAAAACCTGGGAAAGAGAACAGAAACTACAGATAAATATGAACATAATACAAGAGATACAAGAAAGCATCTTAAACACAGAAATACAATAGAAGAAATTGATACATTAGTCAAAAATCACAAATACAATAAAGTGGTGTAAGAGACAATCTCAGACATAGAAGACCTGATAGAATAAATTGATAAGTTTATCCAAAAATATTAACTCTAAAAGGTTTCTGAAACAAAATATCTAAGATATTTTGGGATGCTATGAAAAGAGAAAACCTAAGGGAAATGAAATGTAAATAGAGAATATATCCAATAAAAATTTAAAGAAAAGAAAAAAAAAGAAAAGAGAAAACTTAAGAATAATCATAACATAAGTAGGAAAAGATTCCTAGCTCAAAGGTCCAGAAGATATTTTCAACAAAATCACAAATGAAAATTTCTCTAACCTAAAGAAAGTGATGCCTATAAACATATAAGAACCTTACAGAACACCAAATAGATTGGAGCAAGTAATGTAAAATTCCCCCACCACATAATAATAAAAATATTAAATGTACAGAACAAAGAAGGAATGTTAAAAGCTACAATGGAAAAGGCTAAGTAACATATACCTGGCTTCTCAAAAAGAGTCTAAAAGCCAGAAGAGCCAGGGAAGATATCTAAAGGACAGCAGATGCCAGCCCAGATTGCTATAACCAGTAAAACTATCAATCACCAGCAATAAAGAAAACAAGATATCCCACAACAAAATGCATGGAATGGACCTAGGCCCACTTCACATATGCAACCTTTGCACAGCTGCACCTTCATTCGGGACTCCTAAAGCAGGAGCAGGGCTGTCTCTGACTCCATTGGCTGCCTTTGGATCCCTTTCCCATTGGATCTTTAATGTCTTTTGGTGTTTCTTTATACAATCATGGACTCCAATATTTGATGCATAAAGCTTTACAGCTGTATATTAAAAACATAGCTACAAAAATGTAGGAAGTGTCTAGAGATAAATCTATCTAGACACTTAAATTAGTTAAGTTTAAAGGACATTTAAAATTAGTTATTGCATTGGGGAGGGGAGAAATCAGATGATCAAAATATATTACATAAAAATCTTTATAAAAAACTTAAAACTTCTTAAGAAAGATATAGGAAAAGACACTAGTAAAGATACAATAAAGACACCCCATGGTCATGGTTTCATAGCTTAACATTGTAAAAATAACAATTTTACTATAATACAGATTAAATGCAATCGTAATTGTGAAAGGAATGAAGAAATTGAACATGAAGTGCTAGGTCACAACATCTCACACGAGGTAGGGATCTAAAATCAAGACACCAAGTACATCTACAATTACAAAGCTTAGAGTCTTATAAGTCAGAGATTGGAAACAACCTAAGTAAATATCAACAGACTGCTAGATATACCTGATGTGCTGACTGCATGCAAAGAAATTATCATAGAGCTAAGGTATGACATGTGAGTCACACAGATGAGCCTTCAAACTTATGGCAAATGAAATAATGTCCATGTAAAAGGAAAAGTACTGTGTTTTTATTCATGTAAGATATCTAGACATGTGAAATGTGCAAAGTCAGAGAGAGCAGATCTGAGGCTCCTGAGTACTGAGGGAAGGAAATGGTAAGTAATGGATAAGTGAGTCCATATTTTCTTACAGTTAATAAAAATTTTTATATTGTTGAGTTTTGTTAAATGTTGAGAATATAACTAATTCCAGTGGATACTAGAGTTAAAGCAGTTAAAATGGCAAATCGTATATGCATTTTATTGCAATAAAAACTTGATATGGCACAGACAATGAAAGATAGGGGACTGTCTTTCATAAGCATAAGTGGGAAATGCATTTTACCCAGTTAGGACATCCTTGTCTTTGGAAGTCCACGGAAGAGCACTGTGAGTCCTTGGGAGTGTGAACTCTTTGTCTCATGCCATCCACAGGATGGAACACAAAGGCACAATTCAGCTACCCGTGAGAACACACTGAAGGGCTTATTGAACAAGCTCAGGCATAGCTGCTCTGTACAGGTCAGCACAACCCTCACTTCCAAGAGGGCAAAAGAACCTGGGAAGTAATGGAAAATGTCAAGTCTTTCTGTTCATCAAAATTAAAACATTAAAATGTCAGGAGAGAAAGAAAAAAAATTGAATCTCAGATTTATGGAATAGAAATGCCCCAGCTAGATGGAGACTCAATTTAAAACCAGCTTTTATAGATAACAGAACTGAAGACAGAGAGGGAGAAATATATATATTTATATGTATATTTATATTTGTATGTACAAATACACACATATATATATTATATGTATATTTATACATATACATATGTATATATATAACAAAATAAAAATTATTTAACCAAGTAGATTATAAAACATAAGTATCATGGATTCACAGAGTGCTTTCTTTATGCCTCTCCTTTATCTGGTGTAGTATAAAGTCATATTGGGTGAGGTTATCAGAGATATTTATTAGCTATTTGATTTTGATATCTTCCTAATTATGTTCTAAAAAGATGAAAGTAGCCAAAAAATGCAAGCACTATAACTGAGGGCAAAAGTGGACAGTTTCTATTCCGTGTGCCTTGAATGCTCAAATCATATTAAAAAAAAAAAACTCTGTGCAATTTCCTAGATGGTTCTTTAACTCTGTGAGATATAAATACACCTTTTAATAAGCAAAGCCACTCGGTGAAACTCTGCTTTGGAAGGAGAAACACACCGTAGTAGTCATAAGTACACCTGGATCCCATATCAGGACATAGCTGCTGTCCTTTTCCCCAAAGCACACTTAACAAAAGATTAAAAAAATCCCTAATGGTATGCATCAGAGCATCAATAAAGCATGACAAGATATCAGACAAGATAAGCCAACCCAATTAGAAGAAAGAATAAGATTAAGTTCTGTTGATAAAAATCAGAGACAGATTGAGTCCAGCTACATGTAAACCACATATCCTCCCTAGGATTTTTCCCCCCACTAGACTCAAATATTGAATTCTAACTTAAAATATAGTGAAACTTTATATATAATTGGCTTCCAGACAATTACACTAGGCTCCACTCAACACCTGTTTAGCAACAGCCTGCCAGGTGAGAGCCAGGGTATAAGAGGGGTTGCTCTGCTACCCCAACTCTATCTCCTATTCTCTCTCTAGCCTATCCTTCACTCTCTCTATGTCTCCAGGTGTTCCGGACTGACTAAGGCTCCTAAAACCCAACAGGGATGAGTTTAGCTGAAATGCACAGGGAAGGGAAGATAGAACCTGTAGAAACCACCTCTAGTAGATAGGCATGACCCCCAGTTTAAGGATGGAGCCACCCACCCATCTTAAAGTTTTTGACCCAGAAATGTTCTTGTCCAAGGGAAAGATGGGGACAAAAAATGGAACAAAGACTGAAGGAAGGGCCATCCAGGGACCGCCCCACCTGGAGATCCATCCTGTCTGCAGACACCAAACCCTGACCCTATCACTGTTGACTGTTGCAAGGGGCACTTGCTGACAGGAACCAGGTGTGGCTGTTTCTTGGGAAGGTCTACCGGCAACTGACCAATGTAGATCTGGGTGCTTGGAGCCAACCATCAGACTGAGCTTAGGGTCCCCAGTGGGAGAGCTGGCAGAAGGTCTGGAGGAACAGAGGGGGATTGAAACCCCATAGGAAGATTGGCTGGAGGGACCACTCTGTGTTCCCAGGGACTAGACCACCAACCAAGGAGTGTACCGGGAGGGATCCATGGCTCCAGATACATATGTAGCAGATGATGGCCTTGTCTCACATCAATGGTAGGGGAGGCCCTTGGTCCTGTGGAGGTTTAGATGTTAGAACGGTGAGGCAGGAGGGGGTAGATAGGTGGATGAACACCCTCATAAAGCAAAAGGGGAAGGGGGTAAATGGCAGATGTGGGATATGGGGGTTGTGGACAGGTAACCAGAAAGTTAGATATCAGTTAAGACGTAAACAAATGGGATAATTAACTTAAAAAAAGAGACAAATAGATAAAATATAACACCCTACACAAGGATTATGCCTCCTGAGATCATAGTTGACAAATAAAATGCCCAGTATCAGGTATGGATATTTTCCCTTAAGCTGATGGACAGGAGAATTTCAATATTACAGGCTGTTACTGGTTTTAGATGTTCCACCCCTTGATGGCAAGACACCACAATTTGTTCAAAGGAAAAAAGAGAAATCCGGTCTGTAGTGAACAGGAAATGCTTTCACTGCTGCCTGTCTCTCACAGTACCAGAGGTTCTACTCTACTGTCTGGAAAGAAAGTCATCTCAATAGGCTTAGAGATAGCTGGGCACCCTGTGAGCTACAAATGCTAAAGTTCAAAGATGAAAATAAAGTTTATATTATATATGGTAACAATACATACTACTTCAGAAACTTTGATGCATTTTACAAAAATGTGTGAGTACTGCTTATTAAAGTCATGCTATTAAAAATCCGCCTCTCTCTCTCTCTCTCTCTCTCTCTCTCTCTCTCTCTCTCTAAAATAAGAAATAATGACTAATTTTGCCTAAAACATAGAATGAGGAAAATAATTTTAAAAGCCCTTATTAGCCCGTACCTAAATCAACAGTGTATTTTCCTTGGGCATTATTAATTATAAATCCAAAATTTCCATAGTGATCCATTAAAGTGGCTTGTTCCCATACTTATCAGCACTTATCAGACTAAGTTGATTTTGAGAAAAATCAAACTATAAAATAGACTTCTTTACTTATTTCATTAATATGCATCATATCATAACACTGTAGCAAACATCAAAAGTAACAATTGCAATGCTCTAGTTATTATAAATATAAAATTCCCCACAAGCAATCCAATAAATATTTAAAGCTTTATTATTTATCAGTAAAATTCATATTGGTTTTTCATGTAAAATATTTAATCTGTAATGTGCGTAAACAAAAAAAAAATATTCAGAATACCATTTTTTACTCTTGTTGGTCCTGTTCCGATTAATAATAAATTTGTACCATTTTCCTGAAATCTATAAATGGCTACCTCCTTTAATAAGCTTCTGTTGTTCATTTGGTGCATGTTAGGCACAGGGGTTAGGAGTCAAAGACACAGAGATGATCGATACTATGGGCAAATCTGCACCACAGGGAGTGCTTGGTATATTATAAAAGTTATTTATTATTTCATCAGATACAACCCTCATTTTGGCCTGGTAGAGCTGACCAGGACCAAGTGTGGATTATGGTCTAATGTACTCCAGCCTCATACCTACCATATTATTAAATGCTCTATGCATACTGGTGAAAAACCTTCCTAGCAATGACCAAATGTGAATGCCTACATTAAGAAAGTAGGTAGGGCAGGGGATCCAGCTCATATGCAAACACCAAACCCAGTCATTATTGCTGATGCCAAGAAGTGCTTCCTGACAGGAACCTGATGTGGATGTCTCCTGAGAGACTCGACCAGAGCCTTACTGATACAGATGTGGATGCTTCCAGCCAACAATCAGACTGAGCACGGGGACCACAAATGGAAGAGTTAGGGGAAGAACTGAAGGAGCTGAAGGGGTTTGCAACCCCATAGGAAGAACAACAATATCAACCAACCAGACTCCCCAGAGCTCTCAGGGACAAAACCACCAACCAAAAAGTACACATAAAGGGACCCATGGCTCCAGCTGCATATGTAGCAGAGGATGGCCTTATCTGGCATCAGTTGGAGGGAGGACCTTGGTCCTGTGAAAGCTTGATGCCCCAGTGTATTGGAATGGCAGATAGTGAAGTGGGAGTTGGTATGTGAGTGGGGGAGTACCCTCATAGAAGCAAGGTGGGATAGGGGGTTTTTGGAGGGGAAACAGGAAGTGAGATCATTTGAAATGTAAATTAATTAATTAATTAATTAAATGGCAAATAAAAATTTATAAAAAGAATATCGATGGATGTAAACCCTAGATCCTACTCCACCTGCCTTATATAGACACTGCTGTCTCCAACACACTAATTCTCATGGGCAGCTTCTACATCTATTGTTTTGTCTGTTTCTTCCAGCAATTAAAATGTAGGTATCAGAAATACCTAGTTCCATCTAACTGAGCCCTGCTGTGCAATCAGTTCTCATGGAAGATGCCCCTTTGCAGCCATTCAATGCTTCTCATAGCATCTTGGATGGAAGAAATAACTATTTTTATACAGTAATTTTCTTTTTCCCTTTTTTTCATTATTTCCTATATTCTTTGTTTATATTCCAAAGGCTTTCCTCTTTCCAGTTCCCCCTTCACCATATGTCCCATAAGTCCTCTTCCCCCCCATTCCCCAATCACCTCCTTCCCCACCATTTCTCTGTTCTGGTACTCTCCTACAAAACTGGATTTAGTCTTTTCCAGACCAGGGTCCTTTCCATCCCTTTTCTTAGGAATCTTTTGCTTATCTAATTGTGTCTTGAGTATTCAGAGCTTCTGGGCTCATTAATATCCACTTATCAGTGATTGCATTTCATGTGCATTCTTTTGTGATTGGGTTGACACACTTAGGATGATATTTTCCAGATCAAACCATTTGCCTACAAATTGCATGAATTCATTATTTTTAATTGCTGAGTAGTATTCCATTGTATAAATATACCACATTTTCTGTATCCATTCCTCCGTTGAGGGACATCTGGGTTCTTTCCAGCTTCTGGCTATTATAAATAAGGCTGCTATGAACAGCAATTTTCTTAATAGAAATGTTTTTTCATTAATAAGTCTGTTCATTGTCTATCACACACACACACACACACACACACACACACACACACACATACACAGACATGTATATTACATTGAATTACTTTCACCAGCATCCTTTCTTGACTCTTCCAAACATGTCAATCCTACCTCCTCCCCAAGGAAATTTTACATGAATAAAATCCTCTACTTTACATGTAAATAAAAAGTTTCAAAATTTCTACCTCATTTTTCCTTGATATTCTTTGATTCAGCCTAAATAATAGTGGATGCATAAAAAAGGTTATCCTTAAACTTGACAGATTCAACATTTTATAGATGTAGTAAATGAGACTCAAGTTCTAAATATTTCTAGTTAATGTTCAAGGTACTAGATATTTCTGACCTTTAACACTTAAGACTGCATGATCAAATCCCATCATGTTTAAAAGTTCCAACCACTATTTTCAAATATTTCTCAGTCCTCTTGCTTGCTGTCAAAAAGACTTAAATCTTTAATATAGATAAATTACACATAAGACTTGAATATAGATAAATTGTAAAGAACATTTTCTGTGTAGCTGTGTCAGGAGCCATAATGGGACAAGCTAATATACTAGCAGATGTTCATCCTGAAATGCCTGCCTCGGATTATTATATAATCTGCGACAGGTGAGCCCCCATTCAGCAAGGCTGTGGGGGACTAATTTTAGGAAAGATTTCCTGCTATTTATATGCTTTCCTGTTATTATTATTATACATTTATAATAATCAATAGTAATAGCACATTCCTTTGGAGCAGATCCTTGCAGATCCATGAAGATGTCTTATAGTGATGCTATGTAGACAAATAGATGACTTTAGTTTTAATGATGATCCTATAAGAATTCCTAAAATTATATCTGTGATTACTAAGCTCTTTTCTAATGGGACTGCCACTAGATCCCTCCTATAGCCAAACTGCAATGAGAACTCTGCCAGTCTCCCAAGTGTCACAAGTTAATTGCTCTTAGATGGCAACCAGACTTTCTCCTACTCAGAGCACATTCCAAGAGGTTGTAAAACAATTAACTAAAGGTCATAAAAAGGGAACTAGGATTTATTATAGGTGTTAGGACAGAAGGTAAAATATTGACTGGGTTTTTCTATACAAAACGTCACTTATAACTTAGTTATGGTTTTAAACTTTCTACGAACCTGTAGAGAAGATAAGTGATAGCTAGATAATTACTCCTAATGGATATGCATGTAAACATTCTCTGTTGTAAGCTTCTATTTCAATGTAGGACTTGGTTTTCTGTGTGAACTTATGATGAACTTTGTAACATGTGATCATGCATTCTGAAAGACGTTTAAGGGCTGAGGACAAAGAGAAGTCAGACCAGAAGAACTGAATGAGAGGGACAGAGCTGAGAGGAGAACTGAACTGAGAAGTTTTTTAGTCAGAAGAGAACAAGACTAGAAGGATAATGCAGAGTGGAATAACTTAGAAACTATAGGTAACATAAACTAACTAAGAGAATAACAATGTGCAGGAGGCAGAGAGAAAGAGGAAAAAAGAAGATGTTGCAGAGAGTAGAAGGAGCAAGCAGGCTTCTCCTTACCATTGGAAAGGACAGGTCCCATGGTAAGGACAAAGCAGGCTTAGTCTTATTAAGAGAAACAAAGTCTTTTTCTTACAAACATGGATTTAATTCATTTAGTATTGAAAGGGTGGAAGCTTTTTCTTTCTCCATGCAATAAATATTGTAGTCCATCTTTCATCCAGAATGAGTGAGTTCTTTCTGCACCGGTGCTTGGTCTTTGCTCCATATGCATATGTAAGTATGGATGTGTGTGTAAGTATGCAATTGTGGGAATGTATGCATGTATGTGTGTAAGTATGAAATTGTGAGAATGCATGCAAGCTGGGCCCAGCTGACTGCGTGAAAGATGTATGTGTAAATCTATGTATGAAGATGTATGAAGATGTATGTGTGAATTTATGTGAGATTATGCATATTCACGTATGTAGAAATTTTTCTGTCTACAAGTGTTATTCTCTTCTCCAGGTTCATTAGAAGTTTATTGCTCCTAACTTCCCCCCTAGACTGACAAGCAAGAGGCATCCGGACAATAGGGAAAAGGCTCTAGCAATTAACCCTTTACTTAATCTCCTGCTGTTATAGGATGAGGTGTTAAATACCTGAGACTGCAGTCTCTGGCTCCAGAGGAACACAGAAGGCAGGTCAGCTATGTTAGCCTAGTAACTTAGATTTAGATAAGTAAACCTTTTATTATACAACAACCCTAAACTTTCTGTAAGACAAAGTCTTACCCCCGCCGACTCTCTTCCCCCCTCCGCTGCCTCAAGAAGGACCAAGAAGAAACACCTTTGCTGGGGTTGGCTCCCAGCATAGCTGTATATAACTGATAATATAATTTTTCATGCATTTCTTTTCTTATGTTGTATGGCAGATAATAGCATGAAACTGTAATTGTTACATATAGAAGAGAACAAAAGGCACTCATAACAAAGTTAATTACACATAAGCACACACATAAATGAATACTAAATAAGAAGCCTTGAATCCATAAATGCTAAAATAATATTTCTCAACCAAACCACCATTACTTTATTTGCTATAAAGAACAATTATTTATAGTAGATATCTTCAATGACTTTCAATTATAAAGCCTGACGAAAGTAATTTAATAATAAATCTTCAAGAAGCTATAGAACCAAGGAGATTTTTCCTCCTAAAATACAAGATCAGAATTCTGAACATGTAGAACTGATTGAAGTATCTGACATCCATATGAAAGGATTTGGCAAAAACTGGCAGCTCATGCTGGGACAGTGACAGTGAAGAGCACGGTGCACTGTCAGTTCAGCAGGAGAGGCCATACAGCGTGAAAAGGATCACTCTCAACATGAGTTTCCTGACACTCTGGTATCACACTTAGAAAGCTGCTGTGAAAATAACTGAAAAATAAGCTAAACACAGCACTTATGTTTAGATCACATGATACAAAGGACCTGATAGGCTACCTTCTTATTTGGATAAAAGTGCATTTTCACATATTTATCCCCAAATATGTGTCAACCATGCTGTCTATAGATTTGCAGCATAGTAATGGGTACTTTGAGCACCTCTATCCTGATATAAAAGGGTCCAGTTGCTAGAACAGTATAGTCACACTTTGAATCAAACGTTAGAGAAACATAATCATTCCAGTAGAAAACAAGAACTAAGTGAGACATCCCTGCACTGTTGCTGGCTGTCTTGATTACTTTTCTTTTCCTGTGATAAAACACTATGGCCAAGGCAACTTACAAAAACAAATGTGCTTGATCTGGCTTATGATGTCAGATGCTTAAAGTCCATGGTAACAGAACAAAGGAATGACTGAGAACTCACATCTTGATCCACATCCACAAGGTTGAGATCAACACTGGAAATCACAAGAGTATATTGAAGCTTCAAAGCCTATCCCAAAGATACACCTCTTCTAATACAATTGCATTTCCTGGTCTTTCCCAAAAGGTTGTACCAACCAAGGAACAAGTATACAAATCAATGAGCCTATGGGGGCTATACTCAATCAAGCCACAGCACTGATTATCATTATCCATTTTGGTTTTTCCAATATCCCAAACTAATCTGCTTAACAATTGTAAACCATTTCCTTGGCCCACAGCTCTCATATGGTAATTGTTTGCCATTATGCGCCTAATATGCTTAGTTGTATTTAATTCCATTTTGTAAGGCAAAAATGTATGCCTCTGCCTCTCTTCTAGTTTGATTTCTATTGCTGTGATACAACATTCTGATCACAAGAAACTAGGAGAAAGGTTTTATTTGGCTTATACAACCTGACCACAGACCATCATTGAGATAAGTCATGGCAAGAACTCAGGCAGGATGGGACCCAAAAGCAGGAGGAGAGCCAATTAGGGAATTCTGCATACTGGGGGCTCACCATGGTTCATTCAGCTTGCTTTTATATAAGCAAAGACTATCTGCCTAGAAGTTGTTCCACTCAGAGTTGACTGAGTCCCTATCAGACATTCAACAATAAAATACCACACAGACTTATCTACAGGCCAATTTGATGGAGGAAGAATCTTCTCAATTAAATATTCTCAACTAAGTTTCCAGCGTAAGGGATTTTTAATCTTAAGTTTGGCCAGTACCACTTCTCTGGCTCTGCCATCACAGCTTACATAGCTTGTCTAGTAGGCACAGGTCAGCTCCATTCCATACCTTCTGCCATCCTTGGTGATCTTTCTATGATTCTGACACCTTCAATATATTGGAGTCTCCACTATAACCTACAATAATGGCCTCTTTGGGTCTCTCTTCAAAGACCCTGGTCCTACTGCATGGTAACAAACCTTTGTTTCTTTCTATGCCCACTTTAATCCTGTAGCTTTCATACTACCAAAACAAGTACCACATGGCAGACCCTTGCACACTATTAATTCCATCTTCCTGCATATGATATAGCAGCCTTCATCCCTGTGAACAACTGCTGTGTTCTGACCTTAGGAAATATTATTGAAGAGATTTCATATCAGTGATTTTGGTCTCTTATTAATCACTCCTAATTTTTCATCAATTGTCCCAGAAGAACAAAGGTTTATTTCAGAGGTTCTGGTCTCTTGGTAATCATAGCTAATTCTTCAGTCCCAGCTGACCAGAAACCATAAGTTTTAAGTTCAAATATATCACAGGCATTTCCAGGATACTGTCTTTGAGTGATTCTCAAACTTCCCTCTGAAACTTCAGAAGCTATATCTCCCTTGTTTGCATTCATCTCAATGCTCTTACTTTCCATGCTCCCACAGACCTACCAGTTGAGTTCTAAGCACTCACTCAACTGATTTCCACTCCAAAGTTCCAAACATATTGCCACAATCTTCCAAAACACAACATGTTTAGGTCCATCATAATCGTACCCGACAAACCTGATACCAATTTGTCTTAGTTTGCTTTCTATTGCTGTGACAAAGAATATGAACAAAAAATGTCATGGGGGAAAAAAAGTTTCTATGGCCCCTCTATCACAAACCTAGCCCATCACTGACGGAAGTCGAGTAAGGACTCAGTGTGAGGCAGGAGGCAAGAACTGAAGAAGACAGAGACTATGGAGGAATGGAGCTGCTGGCTTACTCTCCATGGCACGCTCAAATGCAACTATTTACATAAAGACCACCTGCTCAGGGGTGGCATGCCCCACAGTTGACTCAGTCCATTCAAGTTAATCATTAAACTACAAAATGTTCCCCAGACCTGCCTATAGGCAAGTCTAATGGCCAGTTTGATCAGTTGAGATACCTTCCTCTTTCTTTCTAAGCAAGGACTGACCAGCACAAGCCTTCTACAGCAGACTGTAGCCACAGCTGTGAGAGTCACCCTCTCCTTAATACTTAACTGAAGTGACTAGATCTCTTGCCATGTTTCTTTGACTTCATAAAGAGATCTAGAATTATGAGAAAAGAAACATATTAAGAGTTTTTAGAAAACACTATTTTATGTAACATTCATTCCATAACTTAAAAAATGCTAAAAAAAAAATTCAACAAGTGTCTTTTTAGAATACTTTGAACTCAAGAAAAAAGTCCTGTGTAATTTTGAATTACTCAGAAAAAAAAAAGAAAAAAATTCTCAGGTAATAATTACTTGAGAAATTACCTCTGTGTGTCTGTCTATATGTGAAGGTGTTTCTCTTTTCTTTTTCTTTTCCTTTTTTTATTAGATTTTTGCTTTATTTACATTTCAAATGCTATCCCCTTTCCAAGTTCCCCCTCCAAAAACCTATCAGATCTCTCCTCCCCCTGCTCACCCTCCCCCCTTCTTCCCCACCCCCAACTTTCCCGACCTGCATTCCCCTACTCTGGGGAATCAAGCCTTCACAGGACCAATGGCCTCTCCTCTCATTGATGCATGAAATGGCCATCTTCTGCTACATATGTAGCTGGATCCGTGGGTCCCTCTATGTGTACTCTTTGGTTGGTGGTTTAGTCCCTGGGAGCTCTGGGGGTACTGGTTGGTACACATTATTATTCCTCCTACAGGGCTGCAAACCTCTTCAGCTCCTTGGGTCCTTTGTCTAGCTGCTCCATTGGGGACCCTGTGCTCAGTCTATTGGTTGGCTGTGAGCCATGGGCATTTTGATCCACCTTCCAATAAAGATCAAAGTTTCCACACTTTGGTCTGTTTTCTTCTTGAGTTTCGTGTGGTCTGTGAGTTGTATCGTGGGTATTCTGAGTTTTGGGCTAATATCCACTTATCAGCAAGTAACCTCAATCAGGATGATATTTTCTAGCTCCATCCATTTTGCCTAAGAATTTCATGAATTCACTTTTTTAATAGGTGAGAAGTACTTCATTGTGTAAATGTACCACATTTTCTGTATTCATTCCTCTGTTGAGGAACATCTTGGTTCTTTACAGCTTCTAGCTATTATAAATGAGGCTTCTATGCACATAGTGGAACATCTGTCCTTATGACAGGCTGGACCATCTTCTGGAGTGGTGTAGCTGGGTCCTCATGTCCTGTGGAACCACTAGACTGATTTCAAGAGTGGATTTACCAGCTTGCAACCCCACCAGCAATGAAGGAGTGTTCCTCTTTCTCCACATCCTCTCCAGCATCTGCTGTCCACTCAGTGTTTGATCTTGGCTATTCTGACTGGTGTGAAGTGGAACCTCAGGGTTGTTTTGATTTACATTTCCCTGATGATTAAAGATGTTAAACATTTCTTTAGGTGCTTCTCAGCCATCCAGTATTCTTCAGTTGAGAATTCTTTGTTTAGCTCTGTACCCCTATTTTTAATAGGGTTATTTGGTTCTCTAGAGTCTAACTTCTTGAGTTCTTTGTATATTGGATATTAACCCTCTATTAGATGTAGGATTGATAAAGATCTTTTCCCAATCTGTGTTGCTATTTTGTCCTATTGACAGTGTCCTTTGCCTTACAAAAGCTTTGCAATTTTATGAGGTCCCATTTGTCAATTCTTGATCTTAGAACATAAGCTATTGGTGTTCTATTGAGGAAGATTTCCCCTGTGCCCACGTGCGCCAGGTTCTTCCCCAGTTTCTTTTCTATTAGTTTCAGTATATCTAGTTTTATGTAGAGGTCCTTGATCCACTTGGACTTGAGCTTGAGCTTTGTACATGGAGATAAGAATGACTTAATTTGCATTCCTCTGCATATTGACTGCCAGTTGAACAAGCACCATTTGTTGAAAAATGCTTTTTTTCTACTGGATGGTTTTAGCTGATTTGTCAAAGGTCAAGTGACCATAGGTGTGTGGGTTTGTTTCTGGGTCTTCAGTTCTATTCCATTGATCTACCTGCCTGTCATTTTACCAATACCATTGCAGGTTTTATCACTATTACTCTGTTGTATAGCTTGCGGTCACGGATGGTGATTCTGCCAGAAGTTATTTTATTGTTGAAAATAGTTTTAGCTATCCTTGGTTTTCATTATTCTAGGTAAATTTGGAAATTGCTCTTTCTAACTTTACAAAGAATTGAGTTGGAATTTTGATGGGGATTGCATTGAAGCTGTAGATTGCTTTAGGCAAGATGGACATTTTTACTATATTAACCCTGCCAATCCATGAGTATGAGAGACCTTTCTATCTTCTGAGATCTTAATTTCTTTCTCCAGAGACTTGAAGTTCTTGTCATACTAATCTTTCACTTGCTTGGTTAGAGTCACCCAAGGTATTTTATTTTATTTATTGACTATTGTGAAGAGTGTCATTTCCCTAATTTCTTTCTCAGATTTTATCCTTTGAATATAGGAAGGTTACTGATTTGTTTGAGTTAATTTTATATCCAGCCACTATGCTGAAGTTGTTTATCAGCTTTAGGAGCTCTCTGGTGGAATTTTTGAGGTCACTTAAGTATACTATCATATCATCTGCAAATAGTAATATTTTGACTTCTTCCTTTCCAATTTGATTCTCTTTGACCTCCTTTTGTTGTCTAATTGCTCTGGCTAGGACCTCAAGAACTACACTGAACAAATAGGAGAGAGTGGATAGGCTTATCTAGTCCCTGATTTCAGTGAGATTCCTTCGAGTTTCTCTCCATTTAGTTTGATGTTGGCTATTGGCTTGTCATATATTGCTTTTACTATGTTTAGGTATGGGCCTTGAATTCCTGATCTTTCCAAGACTTTTATCATGAAGATGGAGTCCCGACAGACCCTGGCCCAGCTGCTCTGCCACTCCTGTGTTCCCTGTGCTCCTGGCTGTACCTGCCTGCTCAGTCACCAGAGAGAAAATGGTGGTCTCACCTCCAAACCTGGGAGTCAAAGCACTCCCTGCAGACCAGTTCTCTCCTGGAAGGATCAGGACATCAGATGGCTGTGGCACAGCCCTGCTCCTGAGTGCAGGTGGAGCCCAGAAGGACTCTTTCCCTGATGCTCTGCCATTCCTGTGTTCTCTGAGCTCTTGGCTGTACTGGCCTGCTCAGTCACCTGTAAAGGTGTTTCTCTTATGGTCCAGATACCACTGTCTTTATCATCTGTACTGTTACTATGTAGAACTTACTGATATCCTAATCACCTTACTATCTTTGAATATTATTGTATGATTTGCACTTCTTCAATAATGCAACAATGAACTACATCTGGCTAATTGGTCATTCTATGATCCCATGGATTCTCCCCCTTTTCTCAGTGGGTGTTTATTAAGAGCAAATGTCAATACTGTGATCTCTTGCTAAGATTTGTCAGCAACAAAGTTCTATGTGCAGGAATTTTATAGTGGGACAGGTAGACTAGGCTCCCACAGACAGTGGATCAAGAAGCCTCAGCAGATAGTATTCCCCATGGCCTAAGACTTAAAGTGACCCTCAGAGAAGAAGATGACCTACTGTTCTCCCAGCAGCCACATTAGTGTGCAGTCTCACTGTGCGTCACTGTCTTCCCTGCCGGGTTCCTGGGCTACCTGGAAGTAGAGGATAGCAGCATGTCCACAGACTGTAAGGCTTTCTGTGGTGGGAGTAACCATCCACAAACTTCGAGAGTTTGCCTTTCTCTACATGTAAGAAAATTAGCAGGCAAGTACTGGAACAGAAGAGATGGCAGACATTAGCAGGCATGTAATGGAACAGAAGAAAAGACTGATACAGTACTTGATGCTGACATCACTCTATTGTTCATTTCTCTAAATCTTTGAATGTTATAAGAATAAAAATTATGTTCACCCTAGACAAGAGATAAGAAGAAATATTAATTCAAAACAGTCTTTATGAAATAGGATTTTGCATCGTAATTAAATACTTGGGTGGTTTTTTTTTCATTTTGTTTAGTTTGTAATTAAGGCTAAAATGTTTCAGAATGCCTAGCTAGGCTAACATTTCTCTCAGTGACCTCTAGTGTCTCTGTACTGTCTTCTACAGTGTGCCATGCAAAGAAGGAAGATATTGTTGCATGAAACTTTAAAACATAATGTTTGGCCCTTAAGACAGGAAAGATTACACATAAATTTTTACAAATAAGTAAAATGTGTCCATGATCACGTGGATGACAGTTATAATATTCTATGTGAAGGAGGAGAGGCCGGCCCAACCCCTTCCTGAGCGCTTGCTAGCACGTTTTTTATACAGTTATTATTTGCCTGTTGGGGAATTTCACACATTACAACGTACAATGCTCTTGGACCACCTTTGCTATGGCTCCCACTCCTGCAAGCTCCAATTGTGATTGTGTCCTGAGGATCTTTAGAATGCTAACTCAATTTTTATCCCTGGTAGCTCCTCTCTGCTGAGAGAAGATAAATAAAAGCTGGGAGGGCAGAAGGGGTTCTATAATTTCATAATAGCCAAAGTAATTTGGAAAAATTATTCATGGAGGAGTTTTAATTACCCATGTAATCCAGACAAACTGTCTTTTAAACTACAGGAAAAGTAAGAATGCACTTTTTTCTAGGGAAAAGAAGACACTCTGGTTCTATTACAATAATATAGAAATTGAAAACTACCAGAGTCAGACATTTAAAAAAAGTTCAACTTCAGTCTACTTTGAGTTTTGCAACAAGCTGAATCTAGATACTGTCAATACTGTTTCTGACTATATTCAGCCCAAAGTTAGGATTCCCTACCTCTCAAAAGGCTCCAATATCATGAGTGATCCTTTTAAAAGTTAAAATAGAACCAGATTGAAATTCTGAAACCTTACTAAATATTTTTTGAAGAGGATAACATTGGTGTCAGGTGGTCATCTGCACACCTTGTTTATTGAAAAGCTCTTCCAAGACCCAAGGTTCAATCCATCTCTATATGTGCCAATGGGTTAAAGAAGTATAGAGGCTTGTGTACCTGTGGAGTGATGTTTAGCTATCAAAAAGATGATATCCTGTTGTTTAAGGTAACATGGTTGAGCCTGGAAAAAATATGTTAAGTAAATAAAACATGGGAGAAAAGAAAGTTGCAACATGAACTTCTAAGTGACATCTACAAAGGGTTATCTGGTAGAGATTCCAAACAGACTAGTGGTTACTAGAGGAAGAACAAGGAAAAGCAGGCAAGGCATTTGATCAACAACTCTATGTTACAGTTAGAATCAATTTTGAAGTTCTCTTGTAAGGTAGATGAATTTAGTTAAGTATACAATGAGTTTAGGAGTTAGGGGAAGGACTGAAGAAACTGAACGGGTATGCAACCCCATAGAAAGAACAACAATATCAACCAATCAGACCCCCTCCAGAGCTCCCAGGGACTAAACAGCCAATCAACAAGTACACATGGAAGGACCCATGGCTCCAGATGCTTTTGTAGCAGAGGATTGCCTTATCAATGGAAGTGGAAGCCCTTGGTCCTGTGGATACTTGCTACCCCAGTGTAGAGGAATGAGGCTAGGGAGGTAAGACAGGAATGGATGGGTGGGTGAGGGAGCTCTCTTATAGAAGCAGTGGAAATGGGAGAGGGGGTTTTCAGGGGGAAACTCGGATAGGGGATAACATTTGAAGTGTAAATAAATAAAATAACCAATTAAAAAAGAATAACACAGTGTATACTTAAGTAACTAGAAGAGATTGTTTTGAATGTCATTAACACAAAACATGAAAAATATTCAAGATAATGTGTAAAGTAATTATTTTGACTTGAGTATTACAAGTCATATCACTGTGCTCTACTCCATAGATATGTAAAGTCATTAACTATCAATGAGAAATAAAATTAAAACGTGGAAAAAGTCCAGGATGGGATGAGGAAGTATGTCTAGATCATGATGAGTAAATGTGCTTCAGCCTCCATTAGGACAGTATTCCACTCTGCCCCAGTGTCTGCTGACCATGTGACTAAAGCGCCACCCAGACATTCTCAATCAGAACAGGCATTTTAAAAGTATCATGAGATGTTCCATGTGAAGATCAATGTCTGGAAAAGCCTAATACTGTAGTGAATCTGCACTTAACAGGACCTAAATCCAATTCTCATTTTAATTTCTTTCAGTTCTCTATTCTTCATCTTTACAGAATAAAGATCAGTATAATCTTAATATACAAATATTGCTGAATAAAAGAGAAGGAAAGGCCATCTGATATACATTCTTCTAGAATTCTAGTGAAATGATATTTTCAAAAATGATAAGAAAAAGTTTACATTATCAGAATGCCAGAGCCTTGCAAACCACAGTGGGCATACCAAGTATTTTCCTTCTATCATTCCATAAAAAGGATTTCTTAAGCATTTTCCAGGATAAACCCTTTCACCCAAGAGACATTCTCACAACCCTAAATCTACAGATATGTGTAATGTGCTTATAATCAAATACTGGTAATAAATCACACAGAAATTTACTTTAAAACAAATCTTAATGTACATAGAATCTGTCCATATTAAAGACAAAATCCTTTTGCATCCAAAGATAAATTGAATGTGGCTGTTTTTATATAAAGAATTCAATCTTAGTTGAATGGTTGTTACTACAAAAATATAGAACAGCTCTGAGGCTTGGCAGAGCAACTCTGTGAATTCTGATAATGAAACCTCAGCTTTGTAGAAGAAGATGTAAAAGAATGTTCATGGTCATTTCAGAAATTGTTGGTAAATAGGAATTAACGATAACAAGTTCTAATAACAAATCAAAATTCATAGAACTATTGTAGAGGTTTGAAAAAACTGGTCTGCATATATTGGAATGTTTAGTCATCAGAAAATGCCAATACTTGAAAGGGATTAGGAGATGTGGCCTTGTGGGAGTAGGTGGGGTCCTTGATGGAAGAAGTAGGCTTTGAGGTTTTATAAACCCAAGCCAGTCTAGAAGCCCAGGAGCTCTCTCTTCCTACTGTTTGCACATCTAGATGTAGAACTCCTAGCTCTTTCTTCAACACAATGTCTACCCGTATCCAGCCATGCTTTCCACGATGAGACTGGACTAACCCTTTGAAACTGTCAGCAATCCCTAATTAAATACTTTGTTTTACAAGAGTTGCCACGGTCATAGTGTCTCTTCAAAGAAATAGAATACTGACCAATACAACTAGTTTTAGTAAACTCGTGCCCACAATATAAACAAAAACTAACATTCAATCTAAAACAACATGGTCCAAATACATACTAATTTGATGTGGACATGCTGAGGAATAACAAGAAAAACCAGCTCTATCTTTATTTTTCTGCAGTTAGATAACTATATTTATATACAATTTTTAAAAGCTTGTGTGTATAGAAAAATCACTTTAGCTCCTACCCTACAGCAGCCTCTGTTGTTCTGATCTCATCAGAACATGTTCTCTGGAACTGTGGTCTCATCTTGTATGTTTAAAACCAAGGCTGTAATAAAAGGGTCCTGGAAATATGAATGAAAGCTCCAGAAACTCATTGGGCAAACTAAGCATTTGATGGTGAATCTATCTGTGTTACTGTAGGTTCAGAAACCTTTTACTGTTGCCATTATTATCAGGATCCCATGTTCACGTTCATGCCAGTATTTGGGACTAGACCAGTTTAAGAAGCCCTGCCCTAGAACTAAGTCTAGATTTGACAGCAAGTATCATGCCATCATTATGTATGAGGGACAGGATTTTCCTCCTTCTCCTTGGTTCCAGGCACAAGACCAAGAAAAAAAATACTGGAAGCCACTAGACTCCTTTCTACCTTTTCCACCAAGCCTCAGTCTGGCTATATGCCACCTCCTGAATCTTGTCCTTCTTGTCTGTGTCAGTCTGTGTCCTCTCCAGGAAGCTGCCCTTGTTACCGTGCCCACTGATCATCCTTCTTGTGAGAGAGCAGAACCTTCAATTGGTGCTATATTACAATAAAAATTTCCAGTCCCAGAGTAAGAGATGCTCACATTGTGCTAAATTTTTGACATAGAATGATTGACTTTCTAGCATAAGCTGTCACCAGAAAAATTCCTTCCCTAGCACTAATTGCTTTCACAGTTACCACATTATAAAGTCCCATCAGACCTTTCATCAGAAACACAAAGCACCTCTTAGTAAAGTTAAGAAACAATAGTTTGGTTGTACATGAAGCTGTGGAAACACAATGTGTCATCCTTTGCTCTTCCCTGATCTAGGTTTTTTAAACAATGTCCTAGAATGTTTTGCTTGCATGTGGCTTCCTTTTGGAAGCATATTGGAGGGATTCCTACCAGCTCCTTCTGTCATTGAATACATCTGTAGGTTTCTGACTTATGAACATGATTCTACTAGCCATGGTGGTGGCATGCTGGGACTGCAGTCAGACCAGAAATTTGGCATAATTCCAAGTCATTTACTACAGACTCCATGTACTTAATCATGTGGAAAAATGGATCCCTCTTAAGCTTCGGACATATGAAAGGGCATGAGGGAAAGTCATTGCATTTTTTTTCCTTAAAATATATCACACCTTTTCCTAGAAGCATTCCAATGGATCTGTATCTCACTAAATAGAAAGGTCATTAATGTACTCTGATTTATCCATCTCTTAAAAATTATAGGTGAATGGTCCTGTTTATCCACAGAAGTATTCTGAAGAATGTATGCAGCACTGAGAAAGGTGTAAAAGGAACTGAGGAAGGTCAACCTGAAAGCAGCACAGACCAATGCAGCAGCATTGCCCATCAAACATTAACTCCTTATGGTTGTCCTCTGCGCAGTGTTCTTTGACATATCAATTCAACGCGAATAGCTCAATTCTCTGTTTCTATGCTCCGTCTTTATACCTGGCTATTCAAGTGGAATTTTTTTTACCATGAGAGAGATGCTCATCTGCTCATCAAAATGTTTATTCGATGAAAGCTCTCGAGTTTTAGGAATCCATGCCTCTATGAAGTCAGTATAAGGAGAAGCAACTGTTGGTGTACTGGGGACCCTGCAATTCTCTAACATTGCCCTACTATTGATTTAAGGCCTGTGAGACTTAGAGTCAGACCTAGTATGGCACGTGCTTTAAGGTCAAGATAGCATAAAACAAGTTTGCAATTCCACCAGCAATGAAGGAGTGTACTCCTTTCTTCACATCCTTACCAACATGTGCCAATTCTTGAGTTTTTTTTTTCTTAATCATTGTGACTGGTGTAAAGTAGAATCTCAGGGTCATTTTGAATTGCATTTCCCCGAAGACTAAGGATGTTGAACATTTCTTTAAGTGTTGTTCAGCCATTCAAGATTCCTCTGTTGAGAATTTTCTGTTTAGCGCTGTACCCCATCTTTTAATTGGGTTATATGTTTTTGGGAATCTACTTCTTGAGTTTTTATATATTTTGGGTACAAGTCCTTTAGGGTCTGTGAATATATTTTCCAAATCTGTAGGCCGCCATTTTGCCCTGTTGACTGTGTCCTTTGCCTGACAGACTCTTTTCAGTTTCAAGAGGTTCCATTTATCAATTGTTGATCCTAGAGCCTAAGCCATTAGTGTTGTGTTCAGAAAATTTTCTCCTGTGCCAGTGTGTTCAAGGCTATTTCCCACTTTCTCTTCTATTTTAGATTCACTGAATCTAGTTTTATAAAGAAGTCTTTGATCCACTTGGACTTGAGCTTTGTGCAAGATGACAAATATGGAACTGGAAGCAACCTAGATATCCCTCAACCAAAGAATGGATACAGAAAATGTGGTTCATTTACACAATGGAATGCTATCCTGCTATTAGAAACAAATATATGATGAATTTTGCAGGCAAATGGATGGAAATAGAAAATACCATCCTGAGTGAAGTAACCCAGACCCAAAAAGATATGCATGGTATGTACTCACTGATAAGTACAGAAAGTACAGAACACCTCCCCCTCCCCTTCCCTTCCCATTCTCTTCTCTTCTTGCTCCCTTTATAGCTGAATTGGCCATCGCTAGTCTTGGCATAGTGTCAAGCTCAAGTTCAGACAAGTCCGAACTCCCAAGGTAACGCTTCCCATACCAGGTCACAAAGCAGCCTCAGTACCTTTGCCAGGGCCTCCAGCTTTTCAAGAGGAAACTCAGGTTCAGTATATATGCAAAACACCCCAGGGCTTAAGCGTTAGGAGATAATTTAAAAATTTTTCAATCCTGTACCAAAGAATAAAAACCAGGCAAACAAAATAGAAGTAGAATTGTGGGCCAATGACAAAAAATAATCATAATCACTACATAATATTTTAAAGGATGTTTACACTAATGTGGTCATTCTCAGAAGACAAAGCTGATATCTTCTCAGAGAAAATTCAAGGTCTAAGATGTTATGCTATTTCCATCTTAAGTACACAAACTCCAGGTACGTATGTGGGTGAGACTAAGACTTCCCTATGAAAGCAATTTTGCTTCTGCTTAAATATATGGAAATATACATCATTAAATCTATGACTTTGCATAGAAGACCATGTTGATCTAAAAAATTGTTGTACTAGCTACAAATCAGTGCCTTTACCCTTTAAAAGGTCTAAGCACAGCCATTGTGGCAAATGTCTTCTTGAACAGATTCTCTGCTGGTTGATCAACCAAGATTGCACTGGCTGCAAATATAGCCTCTCAGATGATTCTATGAATTGAACCATGAAATGGAGTAATCCAGAAATGTCCACTAAAGAGATAAAGAACACCTGCATAAAATGATCATTGTGTTTTTATCAAGTTAACTCTAAAAGTTTTAGTCAGCTTGGTTTGAGGCAAATTACCAACTACTCTTAACATGACAACATTTCTCAGAAGATTTTCCATGCCCTTTCCAACACTGGGGCAATGCTTGATGTTGTAGCTCAAAATGTCTGAGGTTCCCATAAAGTCTGTGGGAAAAGAGCCTCGAACCTACTGAACTGAAAGTCCATTGAGTTACCTAGATACCAAATAAACAAACAACTTAGGGTTTTATTATTATTTTTTATTATTATTATTTTTATTATTATTATTATTAAACCAGCCTATGTATCTCTACAGTGACAGTCTCCATCTTGCCGCAGGCCCAGCCTCATGGGAGGTTCAAACACCAGCCAGTGACAACAAGGTCAACTAACACCAGAAAATATTTCTTTCTAATCATAGGCCCCAGCCTCAATAAAGATCATCACCCACCAAGAATAAAATTAACCAAGAACTGTGGACTTCTGGTCACTATTGTTTTCCAAAAATTAAGCAGAATTACCATATGACTCAGTATTCCCACTACTGGACACGTATCCAAAGGAATAATAGAGATGCTTCATTCAAGGATACATAGCAGCACCCTTCACAATGGTCTCCAAATGGTAACAATCTAAATGTCTACCACCTGATGAATAAAGAAGATGTGGTAAACCTCCATTTTTGTAATAGCATAGATAGAACTAGACATCACTGGGCTTACAGTACATGAATAGATAAAAAAATTGAGAAAAAGAACACTGGTTATTGGATACTGCAGAGGAAAAGTGAGAAAGTAATATGACGTATGCTGACATTAGTGGACACTAAGTTTGCAACTGGATGGGAGCAAGACATGCTGGTATGCCATTGCACATCAAAGTGACTGTCCATCACAATATGTACCATGCATTTCCAGAAGCTAGAAGAAAGGGTTTTGAAAATCTTTACCATAAAGAAATGCTGAAAAGATATATTTGGTGAAGTTGACTTAAACATAAAATGAATTCACATGTCCAAACACCATGTTACACCATGATTATGAATATGTGTGTATATGTATGTATATATATATATTACTTCAATAAATAAATAATATACTGAAGGAAAAAATATTTTACTTCAATAAATAAATAATACACTGTTGATGAAGTATGTTTTTAAAAAGCAAACTACCAAATCTGTGGAAAGGAATCTCTGGACTAGGACAAACCGTCCCCTGGTGGCCATTATTTATCTGACTAAAAATTACCATGAGTCAGAGGGTCCAGCACTATTCCCATAAAAGACCTGAGAACTTTTGTAGCATTTCTGCATGAGAACAGGGGTGAGCGACAATGAAAATACTTCATTTCTTATTCACTTAGCAAGATAGGAACTCCAAGTACATTTAAATCAGTTTTCAAAAATAATAAGAAATGCACTATTTTTATTGTTTTTCTTGAATCCCTGAGACTACTGAGAAAGGTTTGTCTTAATAGCAGTGATCTTATTGCCAATCATAGTAAGTCTACCAGTGTGGATCTATAAAATGTTTTAACATTTGCAGCTTTTGACATATATGATGCAAACTAGCAGTAGAATGCTGTAGTACTGGCATTACTACAAAACGTAAAGCATTTTAAGACAACCATGAAGCAGAGGGATAAGAGAAAAATAATTGAAGTTAACTAAAAGCAAGAAACAGCTATTCATCAAAACACTAAGGTAAAAATAATGAAATAACAGATTTTAATCTAAAACAAATAAGGAAATAAATAAGGAAAAATCAAGTGTATTTCCAAATCTCAGAATTTCTACAACACCCAAAAATCAGTTATTAGAGAAAAACTTGTTTCTTAGATGCAAAACTGACATTATTCTAGTGTGAATACTATTCTCTCAGCAGAATCTGCCATCTTGAAAATCTTGTCAGTACAAATAGACTGAGCTCAATACATTCAGGTATTCTGATCTAAGTGGGGAGATGAGGTGCCTCATACGCAGGCCCAGAGACTCACAGGAGCCTAAAGCACCATCTGGATAGGAGGTGAAAGATGTCAGAAACAAATGCAGTTTCCCAATGCTCAGATATTGTGCTCAGTCTAGACAGCATGGATTTAGCTCACAGCTCAACACCCTAAGAGTAGCAGAAATGCCTTTTAATATGACATTTTCAAATTTAATGTAAATATATCCATTCAATGAAGCAATTTTATTCACTTAATAAGTATCAACCAGTACCTTACTATTTGCCAGCATTGTTATTGGTTACAGATACACACACACACACACACACACACACACACAATACAAGGTAGGGGGTGTCTTCATATACGCACAAACATAAACCCATAGTGATAACTCACTCTATGGACAAAGGTAAAAAGGGTTGATAGGAACATGTCTGAAGAGTTATGTATTAGGTAAAGTTCTGGATGACAGAGAAATTTCTTTTAGGCCCTTAGAGGAGTATAGTGAAGACAGAAATGGCAATCTGAGACCTACATAGGAAACCGTGGGAATATCAAGTGACCAAGTCCCAATGCCAATGTGTCTGCTATGACTGACACACAAGAGAAAAGTCATCATGACCTGAACTTAAAAACACAAGGGAAATGACGTAGAAGAAGAGTTGGGGATATTCCAGGGGACAAACAATGTAGGCTATAGAATGCTTCTGACCTTTTCAATAAACGGAATGAAAGCCTTTGGAGGATGTTGGAATGAGGGATGGTCCAGTGTGACTTTTATATTAAAGCATCCATCAGGCTGCTGTGAGGATAATGGAGTGCAGGGGACAAAAGTGAAACAGGCAGGTAAGTGACAGACTACCTTCAGTCATTAAAGAAAGAGACGTCGGTTGCTTGAAATGGTGTTGGGGAAGCAGTCACACTGCGTGGGGACATATTTCAAGGAGAGAACAAATAAATTGATGATGGATTGGATGTGAGAATGGAACGCAACGCAGCCGGGGATGATTCCAGAGCTCTGCAGGAGACATTGCTACGCCAACCGGCCTGGTCTCTTCCTGATTCACAGCAGACTGCAGTAAAATCTCTGAAAGAGTGTTGGATTGTGAATGCTAGTTTGATATGTTAGTTATAGATTTAAGGGGAACAAAACAGATAATCATATAACTGAGTCTAGAATTCATTGATCATTAGAATTTTTAGCATGTGATGTGTTATTTGGAAGCATCAGACTAGATGAGAACTGTGAATTGATTGTCGATAGGTTTGTAACAGAGGACTCAAAGGCCAGAGACAATGGCATTCCACTATCTAGAATGAGAAAGCACAAGAAAAACTAAGTATAAATCAAAAACAAAAAAAAAACGAGTTATTGATGATCACCCTCCTAAGTGTGAGAAGAACAGAAAGACACTGGTTCAGAAAAGCAACAGCAGCCGTTGTATAGGGCATGTGGAATGACTGTGTCAATGCCTGCTGATAGGCTGAGCACTGACTGGCTGGTCCCCAATGAGCACCAGTATACAGTCACTCAACTTGGAACCTGAGCAGCAGTCAGGTACTACGAAGGCCACTAATTTAGAGGAATAGGAAAACTGAAACCTTATATGATGACATGAGAGATGTATAAGGAAATATTATTGTTTAGACATGTTGTTTAGAGGATAACTACGGAAACTGTAAAGAAAGAGATGTCAGTTGTCTGAGCAGTTAAAACCAGGACAACATGAGACCTGCCAACATGAACAGGGGAAAGACCACAAGTTCTCAGTTCTACACAAAGAACTACTGAGAAATGATGAGTTTGGGAGAAATCATTTCCAGGAAATAGCACACCAATTGGTTATTCAATATCAACTAGTCAGTCCTGAAAACATAGATACAAGTGCCATTATGCAAACTGAACAGGTCATATAAATGAGTGTGAGTGTGTGTGTGTGTGTGTGTGTGTGTGTACCTATAACAATTAACTTAAAAGTGGCTAGAAATTTGAGAGAAAACAAGAAGGGCATATGGGAGGGCTTGGAAAGATCAAAGGGAAGGGAGAAATCATGTGATTATATTAAATTCCAACAATAAAATAAAGAAAGCCAATGTGAACATAGAAATCTTGGGAGTGTATTTAACATTTGTCAGAACACAGCAGAGGAGGGGAATGTAAAAGAACTGGCACAAGAATTCTTAGAATAGAAAAGAATCTTTAGCCAAAGGCGTAATCTGTGAGAAAGCCATACACTGAAGAAAAATGCACAAGAAACTGAAGTCTGTGAAATATTATTGAGAAAAGTTAAAGCACTTTTATATGGAGAAAATGTCCCAGGAGCATGAATTTTTATGACTCGATATTCAAAAGACATCACTTCTACACTAACATATGTGCTTTTGAGGCAAGCCTCTGTCACTAAATCTAATTTCAAAATCCAAACTAAAGCTAGTCAGAATGCTAGTGAGTTTCTGTATGTGAATGTGTAAATGTTTGTGTGTGTGCATATGGCTTAGGAAAAAAAAAGCATAACAGTTTTAAAAGAAAATTATTCAGAACTCATTTGGAGACTCAAACTTAAAAAAGGAATGAAACTAAACATCAGCGGCACATATAATGAAGTTGTATTAGCTAGTATCATTTATGGTATCACGTACGATTGAGCACAAGGACAGAGAAGCTAGCTGATAAAATGGAATCGGGTGTGTAATAAGAATCCCACATGCTTAGGATAATATTTTCCAGTTCCAACCATTTGCCTAAGACTTTCATGAATTCATTGCTTTTAATTGCTGAGTAGTATCCCATTGGGTAAATATACGACATTTTCTCATCCTTAAGTGAGGTAACTCTCACAGAAGAACACACATGGAATGCAGTCACTGATAAGTGGATATTAGCCCAGAAGCTCTGAATACCCAAGACACAACTCATATATCAAATCATTCCCATGAAGATGGAAGGAGAGGGTCCTGGTCCAGGAAAGGCTTGATGCAGCATTGTAGGGGATTACCAGGACAGAGAAGTGCGAGGGGGTTGATTGGGGAACTGGTGGAGAGAAGAGGGCTTATGGGACTTATGGGGAGGGGAGAACCAGGAAAGGGAAAATCATATGGAATGTAAACAAAGAATATAGAAAATAAAATAAAATAAATAAATAAATAAATAAATAAATAATCCCACATGCAGTCTGTTCAGATTTTATTTAAAAGCTAGTGCAATGAAATCTGTGTTAGTTATAATTCCAATAAACAAAACTCATGGTACCCATATTTCATATCCATGACTCCTAGGTTCCAGCATCAACAAGTTGTTTCTAGATATGTCACAGATCTGAATGCTGTATTTCCAGTGGAACAAAACATCATGACATCAAAGAGGGGTAGGTTACTATACATAAAACATAAAGAGCACATTATGAGTAAAATCAATCTGCATTAAGAACTCCTGTTCATCAAGAGATTCAATCAAGAGAGTGCCAAGAAATGCAGACTAAGAGATGAAAGACAGAGTTGGAAAGATTCCCAGTGCTCATGTGTCAGCAGAACAAACAATGAGCCCACAACATGGTCGCCATGTTGCCAGAAGTGAGCTACCAAACAAGTGCAAGCTCGATCAAAATGACAAGGCCGTTCTCCAAGAAACCTAGAATCAAACTCAATATGACAAAAGGAAATAAGATCACAAGGAAAAGGAGCTGTGCAAGAGGTAGCACAATAGCTGACTTGAGGTTTCAGAGCCACAGTAATGAAAATAGCCTGGCGCTGGCACAAAAATAGAAACAGCCCATTGAGTGCAACAAAAGACCCAGAAATAAACCTGCATTGCTGCAGTCTTCTAATATTAGACAAGGTACCAAAAATACATGTGAAGAAATGATAGTTTCTTCCTCAAATGGTGCTGACAGAACTAGATATCCACACGTAGGATCTTGAGATGATGTCCTGGCTCTCATTCAGTATAAATATCCACTGATGATGAGCTACAGGTCATGTAAGAATCAGTAATCTGAAACCACTAGAGAAAACAGGAGGAGAAACAATCAGGTACACAGGCATAGGCAATGATGTTCTGAATAAGACTAATCACCCAAGAATGATCACCAAGCATTAACAAATGATGTGGAATTACAAAACAACAACAACAACAAACAAAAAGGACATTTTGCTGCAAAGAGAACAATCACTAGAAGGAAGAGACAGCCTATTAAACAGAAGATATCTGCCACATACCCATGCTACATAAAATTAATATCCACAAGCTATGAAGAATTCCAAAATAGTAAACACCAAGTAACATACCATCCAGTTAACATAAGGGCTAATGAGCCATACAGACTTTATTTTTTTTCAGGAGAGGAATTTCAAATTGCAATAAATAGGCTTTTCAAAGTGTGGTGTCTTAGCCATGAGAGAAATGCAAATCAAATCTTCTTTGAGATTCCATCTCACCCCACTCAAAATGGCAATCATCAAGAAAACAGAACACAGATGCTTCTGAGGATTGAGGGAAAAGTAAGGGCTTAAATACTGCTGTCAGGGATATAAAATCAGTGCAGGCACTAAAGAAATCAGGGTGGAATTTCCTAAATATAGAACTGCCCTGTCATCCAGTTCTACTGCTCCTAATTCTGCACCTGAAGGAATCAAACCAACTTGCTAGGGACACCTGCAGACTTATGCTAACTGCAGTGCCCTAAAGGAGCTGAGCAATGGTGTCAGCAGAGATATCCTCAACAGTTCCATGACTAACAAAAATGCCTGCATTGTGTTAATTAATGAGAAATAGCCAGACACAAATACAGGAGTAGCACATTTTCTCTCATATGTGAAATATAGGAATTAATAAAGATAAAGACAAATAAATAGAAAGTTGATTTACTAAG
The DNA here is from genome assembly GCA_964023405.1 of Apodemus agrarius. Taxonomy (NCBI): domain Eukaryota; kingdom Metazoa; phylum Chordata; class Mammalia; order Rodentia; family Muridae; genus Apodemus; species Apodemus agrarius. The sequence goes on along the minus strand of OZ030025.1, from coordinate 38,645,417 downwards.
GAAGGGAATGGGTAGTCAAAAGGGTAGAGACAAGAAAAGATAAGGAAGGCCACTAAATAAAGGTGCCAGCAGACAAGGTGTAACATGGACCTTAATTTGATGCCCAGAACTCATAGGATAAAAGGAACAAACTGACTTATGAAGGTTATCTTCTGACATTCATACAAATTGTGTCATGAACACATGCCCACACACATAAATACAAACTGGGAAAAATTTTAAAATAAAAAGTAATAGGAATGAATATGTTAAAATATATATGTGCATATAATAAAAGGCATAGCAAAACAAATTAATTCATACAATCAAATGCTTTATGCTTTTAATATATAAAATATCTACAAATTAGGAGAGACACAGCTTAATCTGATAGAGGGCTAATATCCAATACATACAAAGAACTCAAGAAGTTAAACTCCCAAAAACCAAATAACCTTATTAAAAAATAGGGTTCAGAGCTAAGCAAAGAAATAGCAACTGAGGAATACTGAATGGCTGAGAAGCACCTAAAGAAATATTCAACACCCTTAGTCATCAGGGAAATATAAATCAAAACAACCGTTGAGATTCCACCTTACACGAGTCAAAATGACTAAGATCAAAAACTCAGGTGACAGCAGATGCTGGCAAGGATGTGAAGAAAGAGGAACACTCCTCCATTGCTGGTGGGATTGCAAGCTGGCATAACACCCTGGAAATCAGTTTGGAGTTCTCTCAGAAAATTGGACATACTACTACCTGAGGACCCAGCTATACCACTCCTGAGCATATACCCAGAAGATGCTCCAACATGTAATAAGGACACATGCTCCACTATGATCATAGCAGCCTTATTTATAATAGCCAGAAGCTGGAAAGTCCCTCAGCAGAGGAATGGATACAGAAAATGAGGTACGTTTACACAATGGAGTATTACTCAGCTATTAAAAACAATGAATTCATGAAATTCTTAGGCAAATGGATGGAACTAGAAAATATCAGCCTGAGTGAGGTAACCCAATCACAAAAGAACACACATGGTATGTTCCACTGATAATATACATTAACAAGTGGATTTTAACCCAGAAGCTCAGAATACCGAAGATACAACTCACAGACCACATGAAGCTCAAGCAGAAGGAAGAACAAATTGTGGGTGCTTCAGTCCTACTTAGAAGGGGGAACAAAATACCCATGGGAGGAAATACAGAGACAAAGTGTGGAGCAGAGACTGAAGCAAAGGCCATTCAGAGACTGTCCCACCTGGGGATCTGTTCCATATACAATTACCAAACCCCGACACTATTGTAGATGCCAACAAGTGCTTGCTGACAGGAGCCTGATATAACTGTCTCCTGAGAGGCTTTGCCAGTGCCTGATGAATACAGAGGTGGATGCTCTCAGCAAACCATTAGACTTAGCACAGCGTCTCCAATAGAGGAGCTAGAGAAAGGACCCAAAGAGCTGAAATGCTTTGCAGCCCCATAGTAGGAACAACAATATGAACCAACCAGTACCACAGAGCTTCCAGGGACTAAACCACCAACCAAACAGTACACATGGAGGAACCTATGTCTCCAGATGCATATGTAGCAGAGGATGGCCTTGTTGGACATCAACGAGCAGAGAGGCCCTTGGTCCTATGAAGGCTCAATGCCCCAGTATAGGGGAATGCCAGGACAGGGAAGTAGGAGTGGGTAGGTTGGTGATCAGGGGGAGGGAGAGGGGATAGAGGGTTTTCGGAGGGAAAAGGAGGAAAGGGGATAACATTTGAAATGTAGATAAAGAAAATATATGATTAAATTATAATTTTTAATTAAATTTTTAAAAATATAATTAATTATAATTATTTTTTAAAAATGATGAAAAAATGGACACTTACAAAGCAGAAAATAAAAAGCATTTAACCAAAGGTGAATTGAATTTATGAGATGGCATTTAATTAAGACAAATTAAACCAGTATGTTATCACTACATTTGAGCTATTATAGACCAAATGAAAGGGACAGAACCTCCTGAATATGTTCCTAGTAGGGTTTGGGCCAATATACAGTCCACAGAGAACTGCTAAGCACTGTCCGTTCAACCTAGCACATGCTGTCCCTGTGAGCAGCGGTTCTAGTGCAAATGCTGTGGAAGAGCTAATAAATGACACGAAACAATTATCTATGGTGATAGGACTGAAGCCTGCCTAGAAGGTTGTGGCTCTGTGTGACACAACTCCCCACAACTCCCCAAGCCTCCCACACCCCTCACTAGGCACAAGAGTTTGCCTCTCCACCCTGCACGAATCCTGCCTTCGTGATCCACCTTCTACTCTTACTTCTCTCTAAACTGGATTCCTCCTCCATGAATAGTATTTGCGTTGCTTATATTCCTGTCCCTATAACCAAACTATATGACAGAGAGGAAAATCAAAGGAGAAGTCACTTCCTTGGGCTCATAGCTTTCGTCATTTCAGTCCACCATGGCAACGAAGGTAGAGTGGGTCCATCCAGGTGGCAGGAGCATGAAGTAAAATAACTGTCCACACCAAGGCAGATCAGAATGCAGTAAGAAGCTAGAAACAGGAACCAGGCTACAGTGTTCAAAGATGACAATGAAAGATTTACTTCCACACCCAGGTCACACCCCAGAAAGGCGCCAGGGCTTCTCACAATAGCACTACAAGCTGGGAATCTATCGAGTATCTGAATATGAAACCCTGGAACTATTTCAGATTCAAACCCTAGCCCTAGGTACGTCTGCTCTATTAGCCATTCTACTCTTCACTTAAGACACAGAATGATTAATTGAACCTGACACATGATATCACCTGCTGTAGTTTCCCCTGTTATCAGGCTCAAGGCCACAATCTTCTGTGAAGCGAAAGGCAACTTGACCTGGACTTGAAGGTCCCTACAGTCTACTGTTCAATTAAACCAGTCTTCTAGTTGCCGCCAACCTCTGTGTCCTCATGTATGATGGCCCCAAGGCTGCTGATAACAGCTTCCTCTGCTTGTGGCCTACTGCTACTTCTGTTCCACTAAGGTCCAGCTCCAGGTTTGGTCCCTTCCATGAGTTTCAGTTGTGACTCTTGAGGAGTCTTAAATCACCTCTCAAGTATTCACACAGGGAACTCACCTGAACTCCCAATGTCCTACAGAACATGAAAGTGACTCTAGATTTTGTGCTCTTTTCTAATTTTGGGTCGTTTTAAAGATTAGACAAAACTTAATTTAATTTCAGTCTCAAAATTACTTCCATATATTTTTTTAACCCTTTAGTTCGTAAGAATCTTCATTGGTAACATCAGGACAGAAGAACAGAGTTTCTTAGACTCTACATTCATTGCCGCCATTTCTGGTAAGTATTGCTGACAGCAGAATTATGTGAAATGGAGGAGAAAGATACCTCCTGATGTTTTCTACACCAGGACAGTGATTTTTAATTAAATCACTCCCATGGCCATCATTATATCAATACCACCAATAAAAAATATAAGCTACCAAAATAAGAAGTATAAAGAAATAATCACACATCAAACACTGTGTCACATCCCTCTGAGAAGACAGCATTTGACAGAGGGTATGCTGTTTATAAAGTCACCAAGAATTAGGGGATGGGTGATAAGTTAAGAATAAATGGGAATTTTATATTCTTTCTCATCCTGTTTTACAGTACTGAGGTATAAAAGAGAGGTGGATGACAGTAAAACAGTCTAAATCCTGCTTTGAATTCCTCCTGTCCTCAGTGACAGCTAATGCTTCTGAACTCCAAATTTGCAGCCATGGGCTCAGGATAGTTAAGGTCCCATGATTATCTGAGGTAATATGGTATGACGTATTTCCCTTGCTTTTAGTGGCTTCCCTTTGATTTCACTTGGGTAGCATTAATTAATTATGCATTAGAGTTGGCACATAAAAGAAAGATTTTACCCTAAATTTTCAGAGACATAAAAAGGTTAAGTCCCCTTATCAAGGTCACACAGCAGGCTATTAACAAAGCCAGACATAAGCTCCTTTGAATATTCACCAGTGAAATGTTTAATATTAAAGGTAAGTTTTCCAAAAGTGCTGTCAACTGTAAGGCACACTGCATTTTATACAGAGAATGATGAATGAGAATGTTCTGGGGGGGAAAAACAGCGAAATGACTCTCTGTTGGTTCTGGCTAAAAGAAAATTCTTACAAATGCTCCTTACAAATGGTGTTTCCATCCTCATTCGGCAGAAATTCCGAAAACCTTTCACAATTCCTGAGGTTATGACATCCCACAGTATTATAAAATACTCTACAGTCAAAAGAGCCCTTAGCTGTGCTTGGAGTCAAAAGATCTGGGTTTGAGTCCTGACTTCAATTATCACCTGGGTGACCTTGGGCAATCGCTTACACTTAGAGCCACTTCATTATCTATAAAAAGTCCGAACAATAAGACAATAACTACGAAGGTCACTGTGAGGGTCAAAAGGAATAAGAAAGTAGAAACTGGGCAGATCACAAGTTGCTACATAAATAAAAGGTCTTATAAAATGAAAGGAATGCAAAGGTATTCTTTCAGTTAGAAAATGATAAGTGTATAATGTCACTAAAGATTTCTACTTAGGTATAAAGCAGAGACAGTTCTGCCAAATGGACCTTCACGGGGATAAAAAGTGGGGAGGCTGTGGCCTCTTTGAACTGCATTTGAACCCTGTACCCTTTCTGGACTAAACAGATTTCCTCAACATATTTCCCTGGCCCTGCCCCATGTACCTAGTTGTCAGGCAGGCTAATGCAATAAATCCTGAGGGATACACTGAACTCATTTGACCATGGCTTTCAGCTCGGGGCTAAAAACCTTGTGGAAGAAGCACTCTGGCCTTGCAGAGCGACATGGGGTCATTATCACTCACTCTGAGCAGACCAGACCAGATTCAGATTTTTATTGCAATACCTTTGATATATTTTTCATGTGTACTGCATTAAATATTGATGTGTGAATGTTGGCCATACCCGGTACATATTTTCATTAAATAAATAAATGAACACTGAAATTGTGTGGGGGAATACACTATTTTAAACCAGAAATCATATAGCAAAAGAAATAAACCAATAATACTATATTACACCTGAGGACTATAAGCCAGGCCAAACACAGAAAGGCTAGATGGTGTGGGAGGTACTAATACGCCTCTGACGTGCACAGGATAAAAATGAATTTTGCTTCTCTGTTCCTTCTGGAACCTACAAGACAAACGACACAGTTCCTCCAATATGTGTTTAATACATAAAAGGAAATTTCAACTGTAGGTGAATCACTGCCAAGGATGAAGCATTGCCTATACAAGTGACCCACGCAGTACCACAAGGGACACTATATTGTTAATTACATCCCTCAAATAATTTGAAATGTACATTCAAGTTCTCATTGGAGGGATAAATGTAGCACATGCAGCAAAACTTCCTCAGAAGACAAATTTGCCATGTTTCACCTTTGAAATAAGCCCACATTCCCACGTGGCATCACTAAAATATATTAAGTAAATATTGTGTTCTTAAATACTGTCAAGCATGAATAATTTTTAAATACCTTTTCTCTTAAAAGTAGAACACATAAATGACACTTGAAGGGGCTTTCCAATGGTCGAGTGTAGAATTTTATCAAAGCTAGTAAGCTCAGGTGTAAACACAGCTCATTTTCACTGATATGGCAAAACCCATAGCTGAAACATTGTGATTATTTAGAAAAGCAAACAGACTGTGACATAATTTCTGATGTGATAGATTTGGCCGTTAACTTTCTATTATAAGTTGGGTTTTAGGTTACTGCAGAGTTGTGTGCACACAGAGGGAGGGAAATAAATAAGTAAAGTGTGTGTGTGTGTGTGTGTGTGTGTGTGTGTGTGTGTGTGCATTCTGCTAGAAAGAAGCCAGTATTGACCACAGAGTCCCAACATTCCTTAGTTTTGCTTGATGAGTCACAGTTTGGAAAAATATGCAAAAGAAATCCATCGAGTTGTCAATGGTAGAGGAAAAGAATAGTGGAGATATTGAAGAGGAAGTCTTGTGCCTGGGTGTATTAGTCAGAGTTCTCTAGAGTCACAGATCATATGGGTAGTCTCTATATAGTAAGGGAATTTGTTGATGACTTACAGTCTTTAGTCCAACTCCCCAACAATGGTCAGCAGCAGCTGTGGATGGAAGTCCAAGGATCTAGCCGTTGCTCAGTCCCACAAAGCAAGCAGGCGAAGAAGAGAGAAAGAATGAATCTTCCTTCTTCCAATGTCTTTATGTAGGTCTCCAGAAAAAGGTATGGCCCAGATTAAAGGCCACCATGTCTTTAATCCCAAATAACCTTGAACTCAGAGATCAGGCTGTCTTAATCTTCTGGGATTCATAGCCACTATGCCTCAAGATCTCCATGCCAAGGTCCAGGTCAGAAACTTGTATATCTCAGCCTCCAGATTAGGATCATAGGTGAGCCTTCTAATTCTGGATTGTAGTTCATTCCAGATATAGTCAAGTTGACAACCAGGAATAGCCACTACACTGGGGATACTTCATAAACCAAAGAAAGAGAGTTGGAGAGATATTGATGCTATGATACAATTTTGAGGCAATTTTGGGATGAACCTGTTGGTTGGAGGCAGTTTTGAGATGATACAAATTCTGCTGGAATTTGATTGCAATTATACAAAAAAAAAAGTATATAAAGCTGAAAATGGCACTGGCACGTGAAGGTTGGGATTGGGTCCACATTTCACCATCTACTGAGTTTAAGACATAAGAAAAGCCATTTGGATTAATAATGATAATTTCCTTTTGTGGCACAAGAAGCCTAAGATCCCAACAGAACTATGAATGCACGGCCTTGGAACGTCTAAGATAGAGCATCTGGAACATCAGTGGGTACTGAGGTCATGATAGGCTCTTTTTAGAAGAAGGTTCTGATCCAGTAAGTCCCTGGTAAGACTACCAATTCATCTCTCCCTGATTTTCAGATGGTAACAGTTGGTGTTGGTACAAAACCAATTATTATGAATAGCAAGGCTCTAGTCTACATGAGAAGTAACCCTGTTCAGACAGGAATTCTCACATTTGAAGAAATGAGACTCTGATGCAGATAATCAAAACATAACCTATCTTCATTTTTGTGGCTTTTGCTCTTTTTAACTGCCACTATGGTGACTTGGTAAAAATAAGAGTTTTTACTCAGTTTTTCCATTAAAATAAGTACCTTTGATAGAAGCTAAGACGGAACTTCATAACTGGTTACAGAATCTCCGTGGCCTGCCAGCCAGAGGTCATGGTGATAGATATATTAACATATGTCCCTGGAGGAGACAGGTCCAGACTCTGGTTTGCCATCAGCTCCCTGTGTGACCCCTTGACACTCTTACAGATCACCTAGTCAAAGGATCTGAGTCTAAGATTTTTATCTTTTACCCACAGGTCTTTTCACCTCTACTAAATAAATTACCTCTGATGCCTACTGGTAGCTGTTTGGGCCTCTCACATGGGACGGGATGGTTGGAAAAGAGATGGGAATGATTTAGGCTCATGTTTGTGTTCAGTTACTATGCCTCACACAGGCCCTTACTCACAAGAGCCTCTCACTAGATCCAAATCTGCTCACTTTCCGGTGTGCACATCATATCATCCCTTAATTCCAAAGCCACCGTCACTCTCTGAAAAAGTTCAGTTACCTGAGTTTGTCGTTTTACTGTTGAGCCATTGAATGGTCAATGTAATCTCCCACTGTACCTGGGACCCTCCCAATACAAAGCTGAGAGACGAACTGTGGCATGGAAGAAGATAAGCCTGATTCTCGCACCTACAAAATATGTATGTGTACTTCTGGTTTACATTCTCCACGGGATGTAGATTCTTGTCTTCAGGCTTCAGGCCTGGGTGTGAACATATATTAGCTCTCAGCTGGCAGTGCATCCCAGCATGCAACAAAGACACATGCTCCACTATGTTCATAGCAGCCTTATTTATAACAGCCAGAAGCTGGAAAGAACCCAGATGTCCCTCAATGGAGGAATGGCTACAGAAAATGTGGTATATTTACACAATGGAATACTACTCAGCAATTAAAAAAAAAAAAAACAATGAATTCATGAAATTCTTAGGCAAATGGTTGGAACTGGAAAATATCATCCTAAGTGAGGTAACCCAATCACAAAAGAATACACACGGAATGCAGTCACTGATTAGTGGATATTAATTAGCCCAGAAGCTCTGAATACTCAAGGCACAATTAACATATCAAATGAATCCCAAGAAGAAGGAAGGAGAGGGTCCTGGTTCTGGAAAGGCTTGATCCAGCATTGTAGGGGAGTACTAGGACAGAGAAATCGGAGGGGGTGATTGGGGAATGGGTGGAGGGAAGAGGGCTTATGGGACTTATGGTGAGGGGGGGATTCAGGAAAGGGGAAAGCATTTGGAATGTAAATAAAGAATATAGAAAAAAGAATTAGAGAAGTATAAACAGCTCATTTTATTTACATTGGCATTGTATGCCTATGGAGGTGACTCAAAGCCACACCTGACCTCACATAAGACTAAGCAGTGCTTGCCAGTGGAAGGGCTTTCGTGTGTGTGTGTGGGGGGGTGTATTGTGTCTGCATTCCTTCTTGCCCCCAACATAAGTACAGGCCTTTAACCAGTATGTATCAAATTCGTTACCATCTTGATTTTATGATATGCACTAAATACAGGCTGTCTCCTTTGTAATGGACACTCTGACTTTGTATCCAGCTTCATTTCTTTGTCTTTCCATTGCATAAGCTTATTTCTGTTGTATGTCACATATTTCCTGTCAGTCTTCTGATCACTTAAGTTGTCCTAATGGCCTTCACAAACACCCTCGGCACTACAATCTGTTCCTCTTGGCACTCATGCTGCCACCAGCTTCTTTGGGTACACTCTGTTCAAAAGCCTTGCTGGCACTGGCAGTGAAGAGCTCATTGCTGCAGTGTTTGGTGGCTCCCACCATGGGAGCTGAGCTGTGTGCAGTGGGAAGTACAGCAGGCTGCTCATCTGTCTCCAGTCCGATGATCACTGAATCTGATTACAGCCCGGATGACTTGTGAAAGTGCCATCTGAGCACGCTGGCATGCGAATGCACTTCCGCTTTGAGAATCCAGTTCAGAATGGCAAAGAGACCTGGAGTAAGGCACAGCCAAATGGCTCTGCTCCTTGTAACACGATGACAAATCTATTTGGCAGGCAGCAGGGCAGTGCTAATGCTACTCTTGGACAGAGTACATGGAAAAACAATACCGACAATAGCTTCTATCCTACCATCCATCAAGAACCACGTGTAGCAAGTGCTTTGCCAGTGCAGGTGTTTGGATAGCACTGTAAAACATACATACCTTTCCAGGGAAGTCCAGCACCACAACCAAGCTTTCTTCCCATTATCTTCCAAGATGTAAACCAAATTGGGTAAATCCAGTCCTGGTCACTATGATGTAATTCCCTCGGGGATTACCTTCTTGACCTATGCATCTCTCTTATTCAGTGTATTCAATCTGAACCGTCTTCTCTTGAGTATTGTAGCACTTTCCTCCTCTTCTTTCCAACATGTCAGCCTTGAAAGGGATGAAACCATAACTGGCCTCTTTTTGGTAGTCAACTTTCAACTCTTATCCAACGTTTGGCTCAAAACAGGTGCTCACAGCACATAAAACTGATTAAACCTAGGTTCTATAGAAAATTAAATGGTTAGAGAAAGTAGGTTTCATTGTCTCTCTTATCTTTATCAACAAACTGGGAAGAGATGTAGAGTTATAAAAGCCAACATTTCATCTGATCTTAATCCAAACATCTGCCAATGGTGAAAGAAAACCACCAAAGATAAAAATCTCGGTGATACAAGGCTCAGCTGTGGCAGAGCCAAGATGGAACCTAAATCTCATCATTTCCAACCTAATGCTCTCCTCACTGCCATGCAATCCCTCTGTGCTGGCTTCAGCTATGACCTCGTTAGACCACACCGCACACGGTTCTTTTCGATTGTTAGTTTACCGATACACATTAAAGACAGGATTTATTTTCTGCAAGGATCCTCTCAATATTTAGGGCTACTTTATAAATCACAAATCATGCATAGCTCGACCTCTGAGTCCCCAGCTATGTACTTTAAGGCAATAGCAAAAGAAACTTAATCTTTCTTCAATAAACAAAACCAAGACATCTTGAGAACAGGCAGGAGCCGGGCGACTCTGCTTGACATTACTAAGTCCTTCATGACAGGCTTGTCAATGAGATGAATGGAGAGGTGACATGTGGGTCTATACTACCAGAGCAGTTGCAAGCGCTTTGCTTACTTCTTTCTTTTGGTAGAGCAGAGAATTTTACAAATAAGGCTAACTGGGAGAGTAAAACATGCATGAGAGAAGAGGATCTTACCTGGAACAAGTCTAGCTGTGAAGACTAGGAAAGCCTCTGTTTAAAACACGAATAACAAAGAAAATGAATTTATTGTGTTGAAGCATATATCGCCTGCTAATTAGAAATCAAAAACGAATTTCTAAGCCCGTGTAGGATCATTTAAATTGTGATTTCTAGGAACTGGGGGAGAGCCTTGATATCTTTTGGAAACTAGTATGCATCCAGGGTTGAGCAACCAGTGCTAGGGCCTGTGGTTCTCCATACCAATCCCTCAGGACAAGATGTGCTCATCCCTTTTACCACCCCCACATGCCTGGGGTCTGGAAGTTCTCTCTTTCAGTAACAGAATCTCACCGAAGCATGCCTAAGTACAGAGGAATGGTTGATGTGGACACAATGTGAAGTCCTCTAAGTAAGTGTAACAATCTCATGGGAGAGGGAAAAGCAAAGAGAACAGGGATCTCTGAAGAGCCCTGTGTTTATCATTCCCAGCTTGATGTCCAAAGACCTTTTTCAATTACGTAGAAGCAGCATCTAATTCCATTAGTCTTTGTCCATACTGTAGTGACTATAAAGGGGGAGGCACTGTTCTCTTTGCCATCCATCTTTACACCAACTCTAGCTTTATTGCTTTTCTTCAAAGGTTATAGGAGAGATTCCAGAACTACTTCTGTTATAATCTTTACCTTGCAGTGTGTTTCAACTTGGGTGTGCACACTTAAGTATTTAGAAGAAGAATGGTAACATTGTATAGCCAATTAAAAAGTAGTCAGACCATGGTAGCACATGGCTTTAATTCCAGCACCCAGGAGGCAAAGACAAGAAGGTCTCTAAATTTGAGACCAGCTTGACATGCAGAGTGAGTTCCAGGGAAGCCAGTGCTACTCAGAGAAATCCTATCTCAAAAACGAAAAATAACTAATTGCATATTGGTCATATCTAATAGCAGCTTTAGTTCTGCACTTTAAATACCCATTTCAAAGAAAATTTCTTCAAGAACTGGTGACATGGCTCATCAGATAAAGACAAATGTCAATTTTTGATGCAAGCCCAGAGATCTGAGTTCTATCGGTGGAACTCATATGACGGAAGAGGAAAAATGACTCCACAAAGTTGCCCTCTGATCTCCATGCATAAATATCATGTTAAATGGGCTATGTGTGCACATGCATGTGTGTGCATGCAAACATCCACACACACACCACATTTCAATAATAACTTTATAATAATAAAAAAATTAAACTAAGTGTGTATGTGTATACATGTGTATGTATGAATGTATATGGTGTATATATATACATATATATGGTAGTTTGCATATGTGTTTGTGTTATATGAATATGTATGTGTGTAGTGCATATGTGTATGCACAGTGCAAGTGTTTTATGTATGTGTCTGTATGTGTGTGTGTTTGCATATCTGTGTAACTTATAGTATGTGTGTGTCTATATGTGTGTGTGTGTTCCAGGGAGTCTTCTCATGAAAATTAAATAGCAAAAAAACATAATACCTGGTCATAAAAATATAAGTCTGTATGAATCACTATAAGCAAGATACTATGATTTAACCACTTTGATTCTCAAGTTCTACCTTTTTGAGCATACAAATTAAAACATGCTATATGAAGGAGAAAATAACCTTACAAGGAAAATAAAATTCAATCAGTATAACCACAGAATGTGCAGAATTCAAATCTGCCACTAATAAAATGAATTCATAATTATCTCCTTCTCAATTACTGTCTTCTTTAAAAGTAGTTTTAGCATGATTTTGTTGTAAAAATTTTTGACGCAGGCTAGAAGGTAATGAGCTTAATCTTATTAGATTGAGTTCAGTTATTTATTAATGCTTCAAGAATTCTGAGCTTGACTTGAAAGAAGGAAAACAAATTGCTTCTGAGATACTTCTCAAAGTTCAAGAAAATACTCCATTTAACTCAAAAGTGGAGAGAAAGCACACACCTATGACAGGCTGCAAGCTTCAAGGTTAGGTCAGAGCCCAGATCTCTCTGGATGATTATACACTGTCATTTCCATGAGGATTTCCAGGGCATTGTGAATTTCCCCAAACCTCCTCATCCCTCCCTCACAAGGCCCTATTTCTCCTACTTAATATAAGTTCATATAGATATCTCTAAGTAACTTGCACCTCAAAATGTTAGCTCCACCAGAAAAATCTGTGCTTTAGTCATTATTAAGTAGCCAGAAGCCAGAAAGGGTGCCCGCTCTTAAGCCTGTACTTCATGTTTGCACAATGAAGAAATAAGTGGATTCCACTAATTAAAATGGAAGAATATAAGGAAGTGATAATAATGTAAGAGTAAGGTGAGAGACCAGAAGGTTACTCTGTGTGTGTGTATGTGTGTGTGTGTGTGTGTGTGTGTGTGTGTGTGTGTGTGTAAAATTGGTGAGTGGAAGATTCAAGGAGTGATAAGACCCCTCCCCTTTTAAATTACACATTTCATTGTTTCTTCAAGTAGAGGAATTTTGACAGTTTTACTAAACAGTAATACACACACACACACACACACACACACACACACACACACACACATGCAGCCTCAGTATGTTTAATGTATATAACTCAGTGCATTCAAACAGCTATCCAATCATTACCTCATGTGAGCTATTAGGAATACCAATCACCTCTAAGTTTTTCCCCGTGTCTCTTTGTGTATGTAATTTTGAGTGTGTCTCTGTGTGTGTATGTTTATGTGGGCAAATTTTTGTGTGTATCCAGAATAGAAAACATAAAATCTTTTCTCTTAAAAAAAAACAAACAAAAAAAAACATTACAAGTGGAGGTCGAAAGAGATGGTTCAGTACCAGGGTTCAATTCCCACATAGTGACTTACGACAATCTATAACTTCAGTTCCAGACAGCCCAGCATCTTCTTTTGGCTTCTTTAGACGCTGTATACAAGGCAAAATATCCACATGCATGAAATAAAAGCCATGTTTCAAGTGCACAACACTACAGTGTTATAAGCACTGTTTATAAGTGGCTCTATAGGCCTTGCTCATCCTCCATACCTAAAACTGGATACCACTGTGGCTCAACTTCTCAGTTCCCTCTCCATAACCCTCACTGACTCCCAAGGCTGGCTTCTTTATTGTCTGCAACAGTTTGGTTTAGATATGACCAACACACAGTATCTGTGCTCAAGTGCATAGCTCTATAAATTTGACCTTTTGTGTATAGCAGAGAAGCTATGATAGTAGTTAGCATATCCATCACCCAAGTCAAGCTCTTGGGATCTCTCAGTCAGTGCTTTTTCCTGCCCCACTCTGAGTACCAGCCTCCAGATAACCTCCCAGTTCTGATCCCTGTCTCTGCATTATTTTCCTTTTCTAAGTTGTTATAGAAAGAGAATCAAATGTTATATATTCTTGAGTGGGTGTATCTGGATTCTCAACCTAATAGAAAAAAAGTTAAAATTCATCTTTGCTGTTACCTATATTAATTCATTGTTTTAGTGCTGTATAGTATTACATTATATGACTATCAAACCTTACTGTTCTCTGTTTTAGCTACTTCAAATTGGAATCTCCTTTAACAAGAATGATTCAAATCCAGAACTGCTTCAGAATGTTTTTATACATATAATGAGATATATTAGAGATAGGGCTCAAATTTAATCACAAGATTCATTCATGTTTCATAGAAGGCATATGTCTTCTATAGAAAAATTGAAAGGTAATGTCACATACAATCCAAGCAGATCTATGTTTGGACTGTAGCCTGACACGTGGAGCCTGCATCATGAGGACTCCTGTTTCCTTCTCACAACTACTTTTGGACTAGAGAAGCAAAACTAACATGTCTGAAGTGTATACTTCCTTGTCCTAAACAATATCCTGTATTAGGAATTTTGCTCTAAGTAGAAAACCTGTTTCAAAGGACTTCTATCCACCCAACTGTGTGACTGGCTGTCAGTGCCACATCTCTGCAGGTTTAATGGTGATAATCCAATAAAGAATATGCCATAGAAAGAAGTGAGTAGCTTTGTAGTTCTACAGAATTAATGTGGGCTATAGAAAAAGAATCTATCCCCTAAGCATTTGGCTAATTACATACTGTCATAGAGGTTAGCATGCCCTTTGTTCTTGCAAAATCAGTTAGAATAAGCCATTAACTTTCTATTAGACCAGCATTAGTGGGTTCAGTGTGTTGGTTCTCTTCTGATAGAAAATTTATATGCAATAAATAATTTAACATTGAAATTTACATTACATAGAAATTTCCTGGTGGACTATCAGGGATTATTATCTGGAACAAATTACAGGAAAAATTATCTTTTATACAATAGTAATCCTACAAAGGCAAGGTTTAGAAAATCATTCATTAGACCAGCAGCCCATAAACTGGCAATAGTCACTATTAATTCAAAAGAAAAAATGCATAAATTTTCCATTTAAACATTGACAAACATTGTAAATTGCATTCGGAGAAAATCTGTATGGCTTTGTTTTTACAAGCCTTTGGAATGTAAACAAAGAATATAGAAAATTTTTTTAAAAAAGCTAACAAGATTAAAAAGCCATCACATCTTTTTGATAGTTATTTACCTAAAAAATGTTTAGATGCCTTCAGTAAAATTTCAGTCCTTGCCTACAAATAGGATCAGTATTGTAGCTTTCTCTAGACAGCATTTATAAACATATACCAGAAAAATCCATAATAATACCTATGTAAGTGAAAGATATTACCAGAGGAATAAAATGCATGCCTTTCTAAATTTGGAATTATTATGCTTTGTGCATTCATCTCAATATAATTCCTTTCCTAAAAGAAATCCTAAGAAAAATATCAACTTCTGTTTGGGACAAGATATAGTAATGAAGATAGATTCCCATAAATGTTTTGTAATCTATGACTATTACTAGAAGAGGAAAATGAAAGAAATGCATGATTGCAAAATTAAGCAATTAAAATATTACAAAATTAGGATAGTCAGAGAACGTAAAGAATTATCCCAGTAATTACTTTCCTTTCCTTGGGTCAAGCATCACTCAAATGATAGTCCTTTTTAAATAGCACAAATGTAACTTTCCTTTTGGGTTCAAGAGAGGCTGCAAGCAAACAAACACTCTGGGTATAAAAAGTGAGAAATATTTTTTCCACCCACACTACAGTCTAGGCCAAGGTTAACCAGATCGGGCAGAAAATTACATTCCAAGACAAAGAATTTACCCATAAAGCAACACTGCAAAAGCAATGCATCAATGTCTTGTATCAGAAGATAACAAGTACAAGATGTGAAGCTAGAACACATCACAGCACAGAGCCAAAGGAACCTGGGTCCTGGTCACCACATTCCCATGTCTGTTAGCCACCCGCAGCATCACAGAGCCACCTTGGAAGAAAGATACAAGCAAAGCATAGGTTTGCCTTCCCCTTCCCCTCCTCCAGCATGTTAATGACAGAAATAAAGTTGCAGGTGGGACTCTGATACCAACTAACTGCTCTGAGTGGGATACAAAAAGCATTATAAAACCCCGTTGTTCACACGTTTGCATCAACATTCTCTGATATTACAAAGACAAGATGAAGGCTCTGTGTGCTGAGTCCTGAACAGTCCACTCAGGATGAAGAGCCAGACAGGGTCAGACCTGCTCTAAAAGGAACACAAGGAGTAGGCTCTGTTTTCTGATATGGGGAGAAAGGGACAGATGGAGAATATCCAGCAATGCCTTTACTCCCAGTAAATTACATAATTACTATCTGCGTGTTCCCTTGGACAACAGGACTGATGGAAATATCTTTGAAGTAGGACAGTCAAATATCACCTAAGGATATCAAATGTCAGCCAGAACTAATGAGATGAGTTCTCAGGCTGCAAGAAAACTTAGACGTGTGTCAATTGGACAGCAGTCAGCATTTGGTGGGATGTGTGGTTTCCTGTAACCTTCCTATTTTGTGAAATGGTGCCATTTCCCAAGACAATGCAATTGCCATGGAAGCACAATCTATTAAAATTTACAAGGTGCCTAGACAATACCCGGAACATATACTATCATGTGTGTATTACATACATCCACAATATTGCTGCCATCATTATCAGTTGTTTTTATATACCTCTACATAATGATCCCCAATGCTCAGAAAGATAGCGTGAAAATATGGAAAACTTGAAGTGAGAATTTTCTTGTTTTATGTGCATTCCCATTCTTTACAAAAGTCCTTACTAATATCTTTACAAATGTCTGCCATTTGGTACAGTAGCTGTCATTTAGTACATTTAACAGCATACTAAGCAGAGCAGGTGCTGAACCTTTCTTCCATCCTTGTTGGCCCAAATTTTCCTCCTCCTCACAGACAGATGGCCTTTTCCATATTTTGGAGATGAAATGACTGAAACCATAAAAGCTAAAGTTTAGATTTACCAAAACAGTGCTACTTGGGGAGATGGAAGCTGTGGAGCCAGGATTCATAGCCGAGTTAGGTTACCTGAAGAGTACTCATTCAGGAGTACTAGGAGTTCTGTTTTCTCTTCATTCACCATTGATGCATAGGTGGGTCAAACAGATGTTGCTTAGAGAGCTTCCTATTCCTTCTCTTTCCAAGGAGTCTGAGCTGACAAGTAAGAAACAGCTAACTATGGTGAGCTTTTTAAAAGTCACTTATGGTCCTGGTTGACACGAAGAGCACTCAGGGCCCAGCCAGAAGATCTGACTTCGATCCTTGAAACAAACATAGTGGAAGGAAAGAAGCAGCTCCTATAAGTTGTCCTCTGTCTCCATTTGCCCCATGCCCCACCACAAACAAAACAGAAATACATAATTTAAAATGTCACTAAAAAGTCATTTGATATCCTCAAAATGTCATTCTTTTTTTTTTTTTTTTTTTGGATTTTTGGATTTGGTTTTTCAAGACAGGGTTTCTCTATATAGCCCTGGCTGTCCTAGAACTCACTCTGTAGACCAGGCTGTCAAAATATCAGTCTTATGCCCTAAATTCAAATCTTTATATTTTCAAGGAGAAATGGAAAGAGTTTTCCTGTGTGTATTCTAATATACATACCTACCCTTACTCCATTCAGAGTCCCTCATAGACACAGATGTCGTGTCTAGATATAGCTAAATATTCTGCTGTGAATAAAACCACCCATGTTTTGTGTCAGTGGTCAGAAATTCTTCAGGAAAGAAATGTATCCAATCACAAGGATTTAAATGAATGTTTAAAATATTAATAATATTATATGGCTAAGATTCACTTGGGTAGATGAAAGATATCAGGGAGGATACTTCAAAAGGATATGTCACAGGTTACAAAGACAAACTTCAGCTCCAATCAGTTCAACCAACATTCTCCAAGTACCAACCAGGCTCAGGGTTATGAATGAAATGAAGAAAGACTGCCCAGGCATCACCTCTTCATAGCTGTGCCCAAATCCACCACACTGTCCCAGGGGAGGCCTCTTCCAGATGTTCAATGCCTGTGACCTTAATTTGCTGAATTTTCATTTATCCCCTTTCAGAAACTACTCGGAAGACAGGAATTGGACTTCAAAATCTGAGGGAAGAAAAAGACACAAAGGAGGAAATAATATCCACACAGCCACGAGGTCAGAGCTCTAGTTATCTCTAACTTCCAAAGTTTCAAACTCTGCTTGGACAAAACAAAAAGTTTCTCCGAGACCAAAACTTAGCAATCTGAAAGCATTTCACCACCAAAGCTGTCTCAACTCTTCCAGGAGTTCTTTTGCAACTTCGTTACTCTGTGGGGATTTTGAACATTTAGGAACCTTATGGTTGCTTTCCCCCCACATCTTCTCGTGACTTCAAACCTTGTTCTGCTACTCTTTATATGTATGCCCTCTGAAAATTTTTAAATTCCTTGGGCATAAAAATTAAGAGAAATTAAAGGTGCCAATATCCCTATGCTTATTGTGAAGAAACACACACACACACACACACACACACACAGACACACACACACACCCCTCCCAGGCACTACTGCCTATTCCAGCTGAGATGTCAATCAAGCCTTCTCACCTCTCGAGGACTACCCTGTGAGCCTTCAGAGAGCTGGCAGTGAGAATCTCCTAACTCTACTAAAAGTCTCTTCCTGGGTTCATAGTTGCTCACAGCTCTAGCTGAACTAGGGCTACGTTCAGATGTTCCATTTCCACATCAACACTGAGTTGTCTCAAGACTGAATCCATGCACCATGCAGCTAGTCTGTACTCAAATAAGTTGCTATTGCAGCACCTGGGTACGCCTGAGTTCCCCTGCAAAACCACAAGCAAGTCTTCCCCAAGAACTAATACTACCCTAGAAATGTTCACTAAGAAAAGCAACTAAGGTGGCACACAAGACTGAATTGAAAATTGACAATTGCCAACCAAAGAATACACATAAAGGGACCCGTAGCTCCAGCTGCACATGGAGCAGAGGATGGTCATATCTGGCATCAACAGGAGGGGAGTCCCTTGGTCCCGTGGAAGCTTGATGCCCCGGTGTATGAGAAAGCGAGGGAGGTGAGACTAGAGTGGGTGGGTGGATGGGGGAGCTCCCTCATAGAAGCAGAAGGAGGAAGATGAGATAGTGGAGTTGTGGAGGGGAAACCTGGAAAGGAAATAACATTTGAAATGTAAATAAATAAAATATCCAATAAAAAATTTAACAATTGCAAATATGTTTAAGGACCACAAAAAGCAAGTGGATAAATGCTGAAATGTAGTCTATAAAAATAGAAAATAGGAGTTAAATTAGTTGATTAAAACAACTCGAAATATGAAAATAAGATTTTATAAAGTGATAGAATCTTGAGAGAAAAGCAAAACTGAAATAACATAATTTAACTCTAATATTTCTCTCTTTAGACCAATCTGTTTATCTAGCCCAACCTGTTATTTTGTGTTGCTATTGAGGAACTGAATTTATTAATATTACCAGTAATTATTGATTGAATACTGTCATGACCATTCTTGGTTACAAGTCCAGAGCAAATATATATGTGAACAACATTAAATATATTCAGATTTTATTATATATATATATATATAATATATATATATATTATATATATATATATATATATACATATATTATAATTGAAGAAGACCTTGTTCATTTGAGAGGTATTGAATGGGAGAAAGTATAAGAAGGAAATGATGCAAATACAGTATTCATGTATGAAAAGTTGTTCTTCAGTTCATTTCCCAGGCTTTTTGTGATATATTGAACTTGAATATATGTTGTTATGATTGAAGCAGGACGCTTTGTCCTTTGTACACATTTGAAAAGATTAAACCTAGATGTCTACCGCTCAAGATATGTATTTTTATGTCATGAAGAGCATAAAATATTTTTCCTATTTTATTACACTGGCCCCGATTTTGATGAACTTGTCTCATCGACTGTTTTGTGATAGTTTGTTCTTGATTTTCCAAGACCTTATTTTTTCCAAGTTTGTTCAATGTTTTTACAATTTTCATATTTTTATAACTATATTTTGCAGGCACACACAATTATTCAGTATATTACGAGTGGCAATGTACTAGAGCACTTGAATTTATTCATACTGTAGAGATGATCCTCTCCTATCACGAACTCCTCCTCATGCAGCACTCGAACCCTGCCTCTGCTGCTCCAAACATCTGTTCTCTCTGTTTCTTTAAATAGAATTCATTTGGATCACACATTTAGGTGAGAGTAGCCAAAATTTTATCCTTCTGTGTTCTTCTTTTATTTCTCTTAACATATTCCAAGGTCATTTATGTTGTAACAAGTGATAGAATTCACCCTTTTTAAAGCAAAAATATCTCATTTCTTACATATGCCATATTGTCTGAGTATCTGGTTAGGGGTATGCTCATTAATTCCATGTCATTAGTGGATGCCGCAATAAGCCTGAGAATACACTCATGATCACAGCACTCAAAAATTTTCCATTAAGATGTCAGTGAGACTTCTGTAAATATCTCCCAGGGATACCAGCACTCCACTCAACTGGGAGAGGGCTGAGCCTTTTAAAGTAGGCTATTCTGAATTACTTCTTAATGTTGATAATGTTGATGTGAACAAATTCCTTCACCCATAAAATACCCAGAATGAGAGACACTCATGTAACGGGAGATTAACATACTTCCCAGGGAGTTGCAAACCTTCCGGGAATCTGGAGATATGAGAAGAGCTGGAAGAATTGTTGTTGATCCCAAAGGGAATGGAAGCTCCCAACATGACAAGAAGGGAGGAGCGGAGGTGGTAATGAAGACAGGCCATTGAATCGTACCTGGATTTCCCAGTTCCCATCCTGCCTCTGGCGCTGGGGGTGATGGAAAGAGAAAATACTTTCCCAGAATGTCTTTGGACTTGTGACTTAGCTACCTACAGGAGATCCAGAGTTGGTGATGTCATCTGTTGAAACCCGACTTCCTTTTCCACCCCATGCTCTGTGTTCTGGATTATCAGGTACTTCACAGGCGAGCAAGGTAGAGACAGATATTGTTCCCTTGTTACCGTATCCAGTGAAAACCACAACACGGTTTCTTTCTAAACTGCAATTGAAGCAGTGGTAGTTGGGCAAAAACAGCTGTCTTTTGACCCAACAGCAGAACATTTAATGACTTTCAACTGTTTTGAGGAGTTGTATAAAAAAAAACCACAATAGGTTTTTAGTCTTCTTGGCAGGTTTTCTTCTAGGTACATCTTTTGGTTTATCTGATCTCACAAATGTTGCTCTTTTTTAGAGGATGCTCCTGGAAGCCATGGTTTTTCTGTGAAATTTTATCAATGTTGTATCATAGCCAAATGTCAGAGTTCATTTCTCTAGTCAGTTTCACGTGAGAATAGTGAGTGGAGCATCTTTAATGTACCTACTGGTGATAAGAATTGATGCCTATATTTTTATTCCACTTAGTTAATTTCTATATAATATACTGTGGATCAATTTTATTCTGTACTGTCCAGATGCAATTTCTCTAATATCATGTATCTAAGACTGTCCCCACCCCAGTTTGTATTCTTAAAACATTCACTAAAAATCTTTTTTTTTTGCATATGAACTTTCTACTGTAGGTAATAATATGTATGCCTTTTTTAAATGTTTGCTAGTTTTATGCTGTTTTGATTAGTGTAGTACTACAGAATGTTTAAAATACGTAATGTGATGTTGTGATATCTCTAGCTGTAGTTTTGTGTTTGACTGCTTTGACTATTTGGGATTTTATTTTTATTCCACATAAATATTACAGCTTCTCTTCTAATCTGTGAAAAACTGTCATGACATTTTGGTTAGAATTGAAATGAATTTGCTGATCCCTTTGCACTGCTTAGGCATTTTAGCAATGTTAATTATTCTGATCCAGGAACAAAATTATGTCTTTATCTGTGTTTGCTTTAGTTTCTACTATCTAGAGCTTTATTTACCATTATTTCTAAAGCAAATGTAATAAATTTAAAAATGCTCATGCAGGATGGAGAGATGAACAAATGTAGAAAAGTACAAATTAGAAAGGATGTTTTATTTAAAATTTTTTAAAAGCCACAGAACTACT
This sequence comes from Apodemus agrarius, assembly GCA_964023405.1. Classification (NCBI taxonomy): domain Eukaryota; kingdom Metazoa; phylum Chordata; class Mammalia; order Rodentia; family Muridae; genus Apodemus; species Apodemus agrarius. The sequence goes on along the minus strand of OZ030025.1, from coordinate 38,623,574 downwards.
TAAAGATGGATTTAAAGACTAATTAACTTCTTCATGGTCAAGTGAACTGATGAAGCTCAGGCTCAGTCCACAATCAACTCTTCTCCTCCCTCATAGTAACAAAATAAAAAGAACATATTAAAACTAGACTGAGGCAGGCAGACAGACAGATGGACAGACAGACAGACAGACAGACAGACAGACAGACAGATGGACAGACAGAGGTGCTGCTGTAGAGCCAGTGCCAAAAGGCTTCTACTGACCACACTTGGACTAGAAGGTACTACAAGATTGAAGAATCAATAGATGTTCCTTTAGCGTTAATGTGAAAGGAATTGAAGAAGAAAACCTAGAGAATGCATAAATAAATATTACTCTCACAGTTCCAAAACTATTTAAAAGACAGGAAAAAAAATACACATTTGGAAAGTTAATGGTAGACGAAAGAAAGTACAAATTCAAACGTGCCAGCAAGCAACTTTGTTATAAGTGCAAAGTCAGTTCAAACCAGAGGATGATAAGAAGAAAGTTGATAAACATGGGTTTAATTATTTAATAAAAATTTACAGAAGATTGGCCAATGAAATAGCTCAGGAAAAAGCACCTATCACTGTGTCTGACTGTCTGGATTTGACTTCTAGAAACCACAGGATGGGAGGAGAAAACCAACATCTGTAAGTTGTTCTCTGAGCTCTATACACACACTGTGGCACAACCATCCCCACCGATTCCTTCCAAAGACACACACACAAAATGAAATGTAACAAAAATTTGTTAAAGTAAAAACATAGTATAGTTATATCACATGGTTGGAGATGATCTGGGCACAGGTCTGAAAATCTTTCTCATCCTAATATTTTTATATCCATTATAATTTACTGTGTCCCAAGGCATTCAGTACTAATCTCCTATCAAGAAAGTTATTTAGACTGTGCTAGAATTTGGCCTCCACTCACTTTTATTTTTGTGCCTAGCTCTATTCTATGCAAACAAAGACATGCGTTATACCCATGTGTGGGACAGAGCAGAGCAGATAGTCTGAATTTGCTTCTGCCCTTTAGCAAGTGTCACGAGAGTCTGGTCTGCATCCAGGCCACGGTTTCCATGCTTTTCGCTGTCCTTCAGTCCCTCCACATGAAGGACCCTACGTCAGTGTATCTATCTTCCACTTTCCAGTAACTAAAACTAGACACAGTACTGAAGCTTCCAGTCCTCATCAATTCTGAGAAGACTAAAATTATTTTAAAGTAAACAAAATGTCATTTTTCTCTTAATGCTTCATGTATGAGGCAATTTCATGTCTCGTTAATTTCCCATTGATTAAAACTATGTGTTGTGGTGGTGATCATTTCTATTCATCTTTTAATAGTGCTACTGTTTAAGATTTACACAAAGTTCTACATGTCCAATAATTATTCTATTCTCCTAATCCAATCATTCTGTATGTTCAATTTCATTTAAATTTCCATTATCTGTGGGATTCTTTTAGCTTCATTTATGGCCTGTAATGCCACAAAAATATGTTAATTTATCATCTTTTTTTCTCAGTCATGTAGACACCTTACTTTAACCAAACCTGTGAAACTCTAGAAAACTGAAAGTTTGAACGTTATGTTTTTCGTAGATTCCCTAAGTACCTTGGATGTCTCACTTCCAAACTGGCCCATGCTCAATTAGTGTAAATTATTGAGGTTCCTCAGTAGATACATCAAGGCAATTTGTCAGCAGTCTGCAAAGCGATTTGCCATTGCAGCTGGCACTGACAGTTGGCAGCAAGAATACTTCACTTTCAAATGGTCTGGTGACAGTTGATAACTGTCATTCAGTTAGATCCTCGGTGCATCCTCTGTGTTTAACACTCTGTGTTAAAGTGAGACAAATAAAAAAAGTAGGGAAAACAGCCAGCAGAATCATGGCTGTGCTGTGCACAAAGGAGGCCAACAAATAATTTATCCTAAATGTTTCTTCTGATGTCATTCAGAACCTAAATATGATATGCAATTCACTAAAACGTATTAAGCATTTTTTAAAAATCCCACTTTAATGCTATTATTGACCTTATATTCACTGCCGTGCCTTTTAAAAATAGCCTCATAAGTAAACACTTTCATATTTTGAGGGCAAATAGAAGCATTTTACATCCTTTACTGGGAATTGTGAGACTTGTCCACTAAAGTAGAAGTAACAGAGACAAAGGATTAGGTAGACATAAGCACTCAACAGTGGAGTGGGAAATTAATATATCAACTATTTTTGCTTGATTTTAGAATCAATAGACATTTCTTTAGTGGTAATGTGAAAGTAATTGCAGAAAAAACTTTAGAGTGCATAAATAAATATTACCCTCACAGTTCTCAAACTATTAAAAAGACAGAAAAAAATACACATTTTGGCAGGTTAATAAAAGATGAAAGAAAACACAATAAATGCTTTTAGTCAACACATGTCCATTGACACACAGTTTAACAGCCATAAGAGATTCATGGAAGGTCACTGTTATGATTAGAGAAGACTGAGATAAATCAGTCATAGCAGCGAGCATAGAGTAAGATTATGATGGAGAGAGAAAAGATCTTTGAAAAAATGTTCAGTGGGGAGAACTTAAATTCATCAAATCAAGAAGTATAAGAGTAAGGAATAATAGGACCTGGCAAGTTACATTCTTGATCAATTCTTCATCAGCCCATAAATTATTGATTAGAACTGGATAGTCCTTAAATTGGCTGTTATAACCAAAAAAAGACCAAGGAGAAATAGTCTATGATCTATAGAGAGCAAAACCAAATGAAAGAGACAAGAACAATACACATGAAAACACATAAGATAGAAATTTTATATTATGGTTTTACTTGAAATGTTTGCATCATTCTTGAGACTAGATTATGTGAATGCCTATTTTTAAATTCCCTGGCTCTTAGAGCATAATTGTGGCTTTGTCACATTCTTCCTTACTACTGAAGAGTTTATCCTCACTCTCCCTTTGTGTCTGAGTTCTTATAAAGTCTTTGTCTCACAGAAAATATATTGTGGCATGAGACCCTTTATGTTCTGTGTTTCAAGAATTCTAATTATTATTCAAGGGTCTTCTTAACATTCTGAATAATGAAGGAGAGTATTACTCTTTAATCATTGCTTGATGGATTACAATCAGCATGTCTAGACAAAGTGAGTTGATGTTTTCCTCCCACAAAAATCAGCGAGCAACAATTATGCAGCTTCCCTGCGATCTTGCACGAAAAGCGTCGGGAACATCAGTAGCTCCAAGTCCTGCAACACAACAAATCAATTAGCATTCTCCTGTCAAAATGGCTTCCCAGTTGCCATATATGTGTATGAACCATTATTTCTTCCAATGAAACTACTACTTCAGTGATTCCTAAGTCTTTTTTTAAACTTACAAGAATACTTGGTATTTAAGGGCCTGAAGAAAAACTTAATTGTTGAAGGAGTGTTTCTTTAAAAAAAAACAAACAAAAATTAAAAACCAAAAAAACAAACAAATAAAGAAAACCTGTTCTTGTTTTTTCCTAGTATTTAGTGTCACTGATGTGTTTAGGAACAACCTATGAGATAAGTAAAGTTTATCTATTGTGAATTTAGTGTGCACATTGTATATCATCTAAAAGGTAAATAAGTTAGTCCCTTTTTTCTTCCATATTACTTTTTCTTTTTTTTTTCAAAAAAAAATTTTATTGGATATATTCTATATTTACATTTTATTTCCCTTTTTTTGTTTCCCTACCCCCCTCAGGTCCCACATGCCCTTTTCCCTCCCCCTGCTCCCTCATCTACCCCTTCACACTTCCCTGTTCTGGTATTCCCCTACACTGATGCTTTGATCCTTTCCACCACTAGTGTCCATTCCTTTCTTCTTGTCAGACATCATTTGGTATGTGAATTGTGTCTTTGGGGTCCCAAGATTCTAGGCTAATATCCACTTATCAGTGACTGCATACCATGGGTATTCTTTTGAGACTGGGTTACCTCACTTAGTATGATGTTCTCCAGCTCCATCCATTTCTCTAAGAATTTCATGAATTCATTGTTTATAATGGCTGAATAGTATTCCATTGTGTATATATACCAGAGATAAGAATCTCAGATGCTGAAGATAACATAATAACCATTGACTCCACAGTCAAAGAAAACACAAAATCCAAAAGGCTTGTAACCCAAAGCATCCAGGAAATCCAAGACACAATGAGAAGACCAAACCTAAGGATTATAGGGATAGATGAGAGTGAAGATCTACAACTTTAAAGGACCAGCAAATATCGTTAACAAAATTATGAAAGAATACTTTTTCTATTTTAATACAATGGAACACTATTTTACAAAATATTCAAGGTTGAGAATATAGAGCTATGCAAGCTAACATATTTCTAAATCTACAATGTCAGCAATTATAGGGAAAGATCAGGTTACTGGAGTAAGATTTGGGTTTTTTTTTAATTGGATATTTCATTTATTTGCATTTCAAATGTTTCCTTTTTGCAAAACCCCTATTCCATCCCGCCTTACCCTGCTTCTATGAGGGTGTTCCCCTACACACCTACCACTGCTGTTTCATGGCCCGAGCATTCCTCTACACTGGGGCGTGAAACGTCACAGGACCAAGGGCCTCCCCTCCCATTATGCCAGATAAGGATCCCTCATCTCCTTCAGTCCTTCCCCTAACTCCACTGGGGTCCCTGTGCTCAGTCTGATGGTTGGCTGTGAGCATCTGCATCTGTATTGGTCAGGATCTGGCACAGCCTCTCAGGAGACAGCTGTATCAGGCTCCTGTCAGCAAGCACTTCTTGTGTATATGCAATAGTGTCCGGGTTTGGTGTCTGCATGTAGGATGGATCCCCAAGTGGGGCAGTCTCTGGATGGCTTTTCCTTCAGTCTCTCCTCCACTCTTTGTCCCTGTATTTACTTTAGACAGGAGCAATTCTGGGTTAAAATTTTGGAGCTGGGTGGGTGGTCCCATCCCTCAGCCGGGGGTGGGGGGGGCGGCATGCCTAACCTCTGGATATGGTCTTGACAGGTTCTCCCTTTTTTTTTTTTTTTTGGTGTGTATTTCAGCTAATGTCAACCCTGCGGGATCCTGGGAGGCTCTTGCTTTCCTGGCATCTGGGACTTTCTGGTTGCTATCCCTAGTTCCCCATCCGCCATTGCTATATACCTCTGTTCAATTTCCTGACCCTCAGTACATCTCCTCCATCTCCTACCATACCTGATTATTCCCCTCTTTCCCCCCACTTCTCCTCCCAACTTCTTCCCACCCTCTACTGCCTTTAATTATATTGTCCCCACTTCTAAGTAGGACTGAAACAGTCACTGTTTGGTCTTCCTTCTTCTTGAGCTTCATGTGGTCCATGGATTGTATGGTTATTCCATGCTGTTTGCCTAATACCCACTGATCAGAGAGAGTACATACATGTATGTTCCTTTGTGATTGCATTACCTCACTCAAGAAGATACTTTCTAGATTCATCCATTTGCCATTGGATTCCATAAACTCATTGTTTTTTATTAGCTGAGTAGTATTCCATTGTATAAACGTATCACATTTTCTGTATCCATTCCTCTGCTGAGGGACATCTGGGTTATTTCTAGCTTCTGCCTATTATAAATATGGCTGCTATGAACATAGTAGAGCATGTGTCCTTATTATATGTTGGAGCATATTCTGGGTATATGCCCAAGAGTGGTATAGCTGGGTCCTCAGGTAGTACTATGTCCAATTTTCTGAGGAAACACAAGACTAATTCCAGAGTAGTTGTACCAGCTTGCAATTCCACCAACAATGGAGGAGTGTTCCTCTTTCTCCACATCCTCACCAGCACCTGTTGTCACCTGAGTTTTTGATCTTAGCCATTCTGACTGGTGTGAAGTGGAATCTCAGAGTTGATTTGATTTGCAGTTCCCTGATGACTAAGGATGTTGAACATTTCTTTAGGTGCTTCTCAGCCATTTAATATTCCTCAGTTGTATATTCTCTCTTTAGCTCTGTTCCCTGTTTTTTAATAGAGTTATTAGGTTCTCTGGAGTCTAACTTCTTGAGTTCTTTGTATATATTGGATATTAGTCCTTTACTGGATGTAGGATTGGTAAAGATCTTTTCCCAGTCTGTTGGTTGCATTTTTGTCTTATTGAGAGTGTCCTTGGCCTTACATAAGCTTTGTAATTTTATGAGGTCTCATTTGTCAATCCTTGATCTTAAGTCATAAGCCATTGGTGTTCTGTTGAGACACTTTTCCCCTGTGCCCATAAGTTCAAGGCCTTTCCCCACTTTCTCTTCTACTAGATTTAGTGTGTGTACTTCCTTCCATGTTATTAAGATGCATATCTTTATTCTATGTCAATAGAGAGAGTTACTACTAGATTTCTCTAAAGCTTGAAGATTCCTTAACTCTCATGTTCTAAGAGAATAAGTAACCGCAGAAATGAAAGCTTTCAATTCAATGTAACAAAGACCATAATAATAATGTTAATGTTTCAAAATCTCCACCTGGGACAAGTAGGAGGAACTTCAAAGCAAAAGGGACATTTAAAGTGAGCTTTGGAGAAGGATTCCATTTTAGTCAGGTAATGAAGAGGCAGGGGGAGCTATAGCTAAAGATAAGATAAAGTCCTAGAAGAAACTTTGAGAAGAAATGACAACTCAGAGCCTATTCAGAAAAGAAATTTTCAAATGTGTTCCTGAATGTCTTGTTCTACAGTTTATAGTTTATAATGTAAGTTTGGGGAAGCTAAGAAATATGGATGGAAACCAGGTGCAAAAGTGTATTATAAAAAAACAAGTCAGATGAGAGCTGATGGAATATGTTATGGAATATTCATACGAATATATTAATTTATAATATATTAGTATAATAAATTTATGTTCTGGATGTGGTGTTGTAACTGCAGTCTTAATGTCTTTTTACACGTATTTCTGTTTTACTCATATGACCAAAAAAAATGAAAAAATGAAGAATCATTTTATTCAGTGACTTAGGATGCTCCTCCTACTTCCAATCACTTAACTCACACACCTATAGTCCTTCTCTTAATATTTATCTGAACTGAGTTTCCCCAGGTGTCTGTGATTAGGCACCAAGGTGAACAGATCAGAAGGTCTATGATTGGTCAGCTAGAAGCGTATCTCACCCCAAGTCCACATGATCTTTGTAACAGGCTGGGTTCTAAGAGAGCAAGAGGAATTATGAGCAGATACAAACGAACCAGTTTGACTGAGAATTCTGTCTACCAGTCAAAATAAATGACGCGGCCAGCTCAGAATCACAGTGTAGAAAAGGAGATTCCTCCTGTCATTTCCAGGTAGGATAAGACAAAGAACTATGGTTTTGAGTTTTTCAATTGGCCTGGTTTACAAAATGGCAAAGTTACATTTACTTCTAACAATTTATGTTCTATCTATACATAAGCAAAACCAGAAACTGACATTTTTATTTAAATTGAGCTGTAACTCAATTATAAAAATAATAATATTTTTATATTACTCACTTTGAAAATATATATTATTTTCTCCAGTGATGTCTAAAAACACCAAGTGTAAAAAAAGAAGACCATTTGTATAAACAAGTTACAAGTCACAGACCACAGGAAGCTCAAGAAGAAAGAGGACTGAAGTAAGGGTGCTTTGGTTCCTCTGAGAAAGGGAACAAAATACTCACAGGAGCAATAAAGGAGACAAAGTGTGGTCAGAGACTGAAGTAAAGGCCACCCAGAGACTGCCCTACCTGGGGATTCAACCTATAAACAGTGACCAAACCCTGACATTATTATGGACAAGAAGTGCATAACAAAAGGAGCATGTCATGGTTGTCTCCGGAGGGGCCCTGCCAGAGCCTTACACATACAGAGGCAGATGCTAGCAGCCAACCATTGGACTGGGCATGGGGTCCCTAATGGAGGAGTTGGAGGGTGGTCCAGAGGAGCTGAGGGGGTTTACAGCCCCATGGGAAGAACAATGATGTCCACCACCCAGATGTCCCAGGACTCCCAGGGACTCAACCATCAACCAAGGGGTACACACGGTTCCAGCCAAAAATGTGGCAGAGGAATGCTTTGTCGGGCATCAGTGAAGATCCTTGGTCAGGTGAAGGCTCAATTGATGCCCCAACAAAGGGAAATCGAGGGGGGATGGGAGTGGGTCAGGTGGAGGGGGATATACTTGGAGGCAGGGAGTGAGAGGAGGGGTTGGGAGTTTTCTGAGAGGGGGAGATACTGGAATGGTTTTAGCATTTGAAATGTAAATAAAGATTATATTTAAAAAAAAGACCATTTGTTTTCACCATGTCATTATGCACAGCCATAAGACACTATCCATCTTTCACAAAAGGTTTTCAGAAGGAAACACAACAGTCAGTGTTTCCTGTTGCATCCAAGCTTGGCAGAAGAAATACCAAAACCTAAACCATATCGCAGTGATGAGGAACAGTATCTGTGGTCCTGGTGTAATCACCCAAGCAAATGCCTCTGGCTCCCACGGGAGCTCGTTTGTGAATGTGGGTAAGAGCATAAAAATAGGAATGCCAATCTGTTGTTCCTTTCTCGAAACGGATTTGGATCACTTTCGTGTATTTTTGGAAAACTTGGTCACTTCATCTCTTTTGGCATTTCATTAGACTTTACGATCACAGAGTCAACTCTCCTGAAACAAAGCGAAACATGGCTCTTTGAAATAAATGTTGCCATTAACAAGCCACGCCAGGCACGGTGACAGATTTGCAGCTGTAATGAATAACATTTCCCGCAAAGTTCTCCTGTCTGACAGAAAAGCTGTGACATTACTGCAGGCAACAGTGTCGAAAACGAAAAGATTGATTGATGCAAGTGGATAATTGAAACCTCAGTACTGTCACATGCGTGTCGTCCTAACAACCAAACCAGTGCTCTGAGATAATATTTATCATGATACATCCTCTCTATGAATAAAAAAAAATCCACATGTTGAAAACGTAGATTGTATCCCATTAAATATGATTTAGGGGGTGCCATTGTAGACGAGTCTATCAACAGCAATAAATTACCCAGTACTCAAACTTGCTCTAAAATTCACATTTTTGATGAAAATTAGTTTCTTCAGAGATACCCAATCAAAGGAAGCAGTTCACTCTGCTTTTAGTAGTAACATAAAGGCTGTATTTTCTAGTTCATAGGTAATTAACCTGGCAGTAAACCGGCATTTAGAGGGCTGAATGCTATAGTCTCGGCCTCCTCTGTACCTTGATAAAACTTTCTTCTCGGCCTAAATTCTTTGTCTAGGCATTTGTAAAAGGTTTCCTCCTAAACACACAGTTCTATACTTATATAGCAAATGTTCTCTGTATAAACAATGCGTGGTTCATGTGAATATGTGTCCTTACCAACATAACTTAGAGAGAAGTGGGTTCTTCCCTGAAGTACCTGCCTTTCATCTGATAGTTTGGAGGGGGAATGTAACATGTTCTTTCATATTAAAGGCATCATGACGTTCTTCCTTAGTTTTTCGGGTGGAGTCCTTGGGCATGTTTGCTATTCCTTCAGATTTAAGTTTTCAAATACATACAAGGATTAGAATTGTCCTCTGTGACTAATTTAGCCTGGTGTGCGAGGAAACTTGTCTGAATGTGGGGAGAAGCCTCAGCTCTGGATGATGTCCCCATTACTAACATTCTGGTGTCACAAACTACCTCAAAGAGATGGTGAGCATTATCTCTTTCTACACAATACTAGGAACACGTGTTCACAAACTGTCCCAGAATATGCCAGGGCATGGGTCATCCATTTATGATTTCAAGAAAATAACGAATCTGGCTTGCCAATAAATCTCTATCCATTAGACATAGTATCTGTAAATTAGCAATAGGGTCTTCTGTGTCATTGCCAACACAACACTAGTTTTGTGATGAATAAATCAGAAGACAGAGGAATGAATTTTCTTACCCTGGGGCTTTATAATCCCAATAACATACAGAACAAGGAAAGTGACTTTTTTTTTTTTTTTTGCAGTCAGTACAGATGGGGGAAAAAAATAAAAGTTGCCTCGAAAATATGTTAATCAAACTTGCCTCATAGGTTTTATTGCACTGCTAGTGTCAAGCATCTTTCACCTTTCCCCTAGATTCCTTGCTTCCTGTTAGCATGTCTGCAATGCCCGCCTTCCCTAAGCCTTCTTCTTTACTCACTGATGTGATTCTCCTTCACATTTAAATCTTCCCTAAGATGCTATCACATGTCTGGGTTTTTCCCACCTTGTGATTGCAAAGGATTGTCCCTCTGGAGTTGCATGGGTCACATTTACATCCTACTCACACCTCATTGCTTCCTTTCTAACATTCCAAGGATTCAGGGGCAGCCTCACCATGGGCGCTGTTAACCTGTGATTTTGAGACCGGATACTCAGAACTGAGTAACAACCTAAGGTTTAAAAATGTATTCGGGTTGTTCCCATTGAAACAAGGACTTAAGCAAAATGCAAAAGTCTTAGTCATTCACCCATAGCTTGACTTTAAACGTTTTTGAGATGGATTGCACAATTTCCCCTTCCCTTCTTTCTTCTCTCCACTTACTCCCGTATACCTCCCATTTGCTCTGATTTCAAGGCCTCTTTTTCTTTAAGTTTTGTTTTATATATATACATATATATATGTATATATATGTATATACATGTATATGTATATATACATATATATAAACATATTGTATAAATATATATAAACATATTATATAAATATATACTATAATATTAATACATTATATATAATGTATTATATATATACACAAATGTGTACATATACTCCTAAATACATAAATATAACCTACTCCATTTAATCTCTCATTTTCTATAATGCTTACAGCCATCATGACAGCCAACATCATGTGTGCATTTGTTTAACTCTGGTCCTTCCTCTCTCATATTTGTATTCTTTAACTACTCTGGGCCTTTACAATTAAATTCTCAAGTATTTCATAAATTAAAAACAATAGCTGACTACTATGTGCCAGAAAATAGAAAGGAAAAGCTAAGTGTGTTTTCCTTATGAGGAAAAATAGGAAGCGGTAAGCCAGTAAACACGGAACTTAGACTCCGCTTTACAATGTGATGCAAACTGTAAAAGTTTGATCAGTAGTAAAGAGCTTAGTCATGTCAGGAAGCATTGTGGCTGGATCCTTTTCAGTTAATGTGTTATCTAGTTAACATAAAAGATGGTGTAGATTTCCATGAAGAGTTGTTTGTTGAGCGAAACCAATAGAGGCCTGGCCATGGTGATGTCCCTTCATGCATTTGTGGTGTTTGCTACTTGCAGAGGCAAGAACTCATGGAGGCTTATTGGAGACAATAGCCAAGCAGCTTTGGAGCCTTGTCTTCTAATCTCTACTCTGCAGAAATGCTCAGCTTCTTGCAGTCAGGCTGCAGCTGAAGAGGGGGGGGGGAGCTCTCCCTCTGCTGGAGCACCAGATCCTCATGACAGTGAACTTCCCATGCCTGACACTCTTAGCACCATTTGCTTCTAAGTCCCCTGGACTTATATGTGACATCAACATGAATGGATTTGGGGAACAAAACAGTTCTCCATTCTATACCTCTACACCTATGCGTTCTTCCACAGTTTTCAAATTGGGGGACATTATTTAGCAAAAAGTGTGATTAAATGCTAATTATTATTTCATACACCAAATTATATGTATATGTATATGTATATGTATATGTATATGTATATGTATATATGTGTGTATGTGTATATATATATATATATATATATATATATATGGTATTTGATGTGTGGTGTGTCTTTGAAGTGTGTGTGTGTGTGTGTGTGTGTGTGAATCCAAAAACAGTCAAGAAAGCTGAGATAAAGCAGATGGTTAGGAGTTAAAACCTCAATATACTCATGTAAAATACAGAGACACAAACTCAGAGGAACTGTGTCAAGCATACCATCTCCACCAAGTAGAAAGTGAATCACTACACCAGAAAACTACAAGTCCATCTAGCAAAAGATGATATTAATATAAACCAAGTACATGCAGATGTCGTTCTCACTGAGAGCTTTGATCTTAACTTTAAGGTCCTTAAGACGACAACCTTGTGCTCTCTCTAGCTTAATATGTCATGGAATGTGTTACCAATCAGTGGCCAGTGGTTTGTGAACATACAGCCAATGTTTATTGGAAAACCTCAAAGCACTCACTGAAGATATAAGAGATTTTGAAATGTTACCTACATTAGCTACCTGAAGTGGAAGCTCTGCTTTCCCAGAACTGTATTGGCTCTTCTGGGCATGTATTCTTGTGTTTGTGCCTAGTGGGTAAATTCTCAGCCTCTGCTGAGCTGAGAGCACTTTGTAGATCTGCCCCTGACAGTCTAAGATCCGCTCCTCTCTTAATACTAAGAAGTATTAGCTCTTACTTCTTTAGATGTCCCATTTGGCCCCAATGCTTTTTTAATGCAACCTTATTTTTCAGCAAATGCATCCACCCTCCTCCTTCTTTGTGTAACTGCCACAGAACCTATTGATCCCGGTGATGCCTCTCAATTCTCAGTTCTTGGTGTGGATCAACAAAATATGTTAGACCCCTGGCTTTAATCATCTCTAGTTATGGCATCTCCTCCTATAGGAGCACTTTATCTACTTTCTTCTCCATGTTATATAATGCCTACCCTCAGGGAATTACAGTTCCTGTTTGTTATATCCTACTTCACAACTTTACCCAGTTTGTCTTAATAGAAATCTTTGTGTTGTGTTGTTGTTGTTGCTGTTGGTGGTGGTGATGGAGGTGGTGATGGTGGTGGTAGTGGTAGTGGTGCTTTTGGTTTTGTTTCTGCTGTTGTTCTTTTCCAAGATCATAATGTAACTTTCCTTAGATGTGCAAGCAAACTGAAAGAACTGATGGATTCCAGATAGATAGATAGATAGATAGATAGATAGATAGATAGATAGATGGATGGATGGATGGATGGATGGATGGATGGATGGATGGACGGACGGACGGACGGACGGACGGACGGACAGACAGACAGACAGACAGACAGACAGACAGATAGATAGATAGATAGATAGATAGATAGAAAGGGATAGAATGGTAGATAGTAACAAAGAGGAAGAAGGCTGAACAATGGCTCTAGAATAAGCAGCAACCAGACTGTCTGGTGTCTGACATCAGAATCTAATGGGATTTCTCATCAAAGCACCACTATTAGAACTAATACGTCTGTCCGGGAGAAAACCGTTTTCCTCCAACTATAAAGATTCCTATCCTGGAACCCTTGTAACATTTGCATACATTATTTCCCAGGGCAAAAGGAATGCATGGATACGACTCAGAATATGAGCCCTCAGAGGGGAGAACACGAGGATATACCAGAGACCACCTGTCCTCACTAAGGTTCTTAGAGGCCGTGAGCTGTTTGTCTAGATAAGAACAAGAACAATGTGATGATGGACAGCGCAAAGGATGAGATATTACTGGCTCAGATGAAGCGAAGGGCAAGAGGATTGGACAACCTGCAGATCCCAAGGGAGGGGAGGGGCCTGCTCCCACCCTGAGACCTATGTTACTCTTCCCATCCAAACATTGCTAATGATAAATGTGTGATACTTTAATCCAGTAAACGTGTGGGAACTTATTACAATAACATGGTAAATACAGTCAGCCTCAGGAGAACGTCTTAAAAAATAGGAAAACCAACCACAGCATCTTCAATCTCTTGTGTAAAAGGGGGAAAGACAAGAGAAGAGATGGAAAGGAATAAGGAAGGGGAAATCGGGGCTGACTCAGAATTTTGAATACAACGTCAATCATCTTTTCTGTTGAGTGTCTGCCTTGCCATTATTTTAAACAGAATGCCACCTAACTCTTCAAAGGAACCCTAAGAAAGGAGCAGCAGAATGGCCCTCTAGATTTGTAGGCAGAGGCGATGCCTCTGTTCTTACCTGTCTCATTCTTCTCCTTAACAGATCCTGACCCCTTCCCAAAGACTGATGGAAACGGATCCAGGCTGAGGTTGCTGGCGGACATGTGCTTGAGCAATCAATGAACAAAGCGGGCTGTCTTTTCCACTTCACCTCAGAACTGGGAAGCAGGAGTAAGTGGCCCTCTCACTCGATAACTATGAGAATTACTCTCAACATTCTGTCACTCTCTTCCACAAGATCTAGGGCTCGTGGAGAGCATTCAGCATGGGATTTGGTTTTCAGGTGGCTCCGAGCAAACCTGAGCCAGGGTCCATTATTACAATCTGGTGAATTCCTCACTTAACAGATGGAGAACTGGTAGTGAGATGTGAAAGATGCACGTGGACCTCTAACAGCAGAAGCAGAGTTTTTAAATGTTTGTTTCATTTGTAATAGTGCAAATTCTGACCCTCAGTTCAGAAAGACTTGATGGGGATGAGATGGTATGGTGGTTTAAATAGGTTTGCCCCCCACAGACTCGCTGGTCTGAATGCTTGGTCCACAGGAAACAGCACTTTTAGGAGATGTGGCTTTGTTCAAGTAGGTGTGGCCCTGTTGAGGAAGTGTGTCATTGTGGGGATGGGCTTTGATGTCTTCTATTTTTAAGCTCCACCCAGTGTGTAATCAGAGCCTTCTCCTGGCTGCCTGCAGTAGGCAGTTCGCTTCGGCTGCCTGTGCATCAGGATGAAGAACTCACGGCTCCTACAGCACTGTGTCTGCCTCTACAGTGCAATATTTCCTGCCATGAGGATAATGGACTGAACCTCTGAAACTGTAAGCCAACTGTAAATGTTGTCCATGATAAGAGTTCCTTGCTCTTGCTGTCCCTTTGCAGCAATGAAAAGCTAACTAAAACAGGGAGAACCTGGCCTGACCCAAGCTTTCCTATCATCCTTTCCCTGAGATTTGCCTAAAGGTCACAAGAAGACTTTGACTCTGTAGCTGATGAGCATTTGGCACATGATTCACACCACTAGACACACAGGAAAGGGGAAGAAAGGAGAATGGGCATTGGGATGTTTTCTAGGGTCGATACTGAGAGTTACTCCCAGAAGGTTGGAGTCTCTTGGCATTCCTTGATCTCACTATTAGTCAATGTGTGTCTTACAAGGCAGGATAATAAGAATCCTCAGTTATGAAATGGGTCTCAGGACAATGTGGCACAAAGAAGCCAAAAGTCACCAGCCAAAGTCAATTAGAGCTTTGACCCCGACAGAGGGCTAATATCCAATGTATACAAAGAACTCAAGAGGTTAGACCCCAGAAAACCAAATAACCCTATCCAAAAATGGGGTACAGAGCTAAACAAAGACTTTTCACCTGAAGAACTTTGGATAGCTGAGAAGCACCTTAAAAAAATGTTCAACATCATTAGTCATTAGAGATATGTAAATCAAAACAACCCTGAGATTTCACCTCACACCAGTCAGAATGGCTAAGATTAAAAACTCAGGAGACAGCCAGGCGGTGGTGGCGCACACCTGTAATCCCAGCACCTGGGGGGCAGAGGCAGGCGGATTTCTGAGTTCGAGGCCAGCCTGGTCTACAGAGTGAGTTCCAGGACAGCCAGGACTACACAGAGAAACCCTGTCTCGAAAAACAAAACAAAACAAAAAAAAAAAAAAAACCAAACAACCAAAAAAAAAAAAAAAAACCAACCTCAGGAGACATCAGGTGTTGGCGAGGATGTGGAGAAAGAGTTCTATTAAATTTGTTTTTGACAATTTTATAATTGAGGTAAGACACTCTCATTCCTCTCTCCTAGTACTCTTCCACCCCTACCAACCTGGCTTCTTCTTTCCTGTGTCTTATTTCCCCTATCCATGGCTTTTCATTTTGTTTGGTTTCGCCAGGAGTTTAAGCAGAGCTGCCTATGTGGTCATGGTTTTGAACCACCTATCGGAGCCGGTTGGATTAATCAGTGGATTCACAACTGGAAGCAGTGAGTGTCCCTACGTCTATAATCCATCAGTCATCAATGTTCAGCAGGGAAGAGCAGGGCCCCACAATCTCCACCCTGATCCCTACCTGTGCTGGGCAAGCCCAATCTTGTGCTGGAAGCCATAGCTTGTAGATCATGTTTGTAATTGCTGTGATGGCATGCCCAAAAGAGCATGCCACAGACTTTCTCTCTCTCCTACAGTTCTTAGATCCTTTCTGCTTTATCCTTGGTGATATATAAATGTCCAGTTTAGGCACGAGTACCTAACTGCTTTGCATTGTATGTGAGAATGTTGTATCAATGGAAATGTCTGATTTATTTTTACAGACATTGTAACTACGATAGGACTAAGACTGGGATATCAGTCATAACTATTCTTCAGTATTGCTTCTCCTATGCCATCCTATGCCAAGGTCAGTGATTTTTTTTCTCATTGTGGAAAAAAAAGCCTTCTATTGCTTCAAGATGCTAACAGACCTAGAAGCACACTGATATTCCATCGCGTAATAAGACTCTTAAGCTACAGGAAAGCTAATCCGAAGGGTGGGGAGCACTTGTAACATACAAAACAGCTGACCCAGAAAGGTGTGCCCATCAGTCTCCTCCTCAGACCTCTCTAGTCTTTCTCTTGCCTCGCCTTTACTGGGCAAAGTATTTCCTAGCTGGTTAATTTCTTTCTTTTCTTTTATTTTAATAAAACAAGAGTGGCTTTTGGTCCTTTTTTTTTTTTGACAAGCTCCACTTGTCACATTTGTTCAAATGCTGGTCCCAGTTGTGTATGAAAGAGTCTGCTCTCTATGATTACAAAGAGCTGTTCTTACTGAGGCATGCCTGGAATGGGCTACTGCCATTCATACCCTGGGGTGTATCTAACTCACGGGAGCATCTTTCTGACATCTGCCACCCTCAGTCTTGAATTCGATTTTTTTAATATGCCCTGATGAGATTTGTACCGTGTTCTGTGTATACTTCGCCTCAATCTCACTCCTTTAGAAGAGGTATTCATGTCCTTCTGTAAACTGTTCCAAATTACAGCTGTTGATTTTCCTACTCCATATTATCTAGACCCCCCCCCTCTTTTCTCAGATAACAATTATGAATGAATGGCAGCTCACCCTGATGTCATTGTCAGTGTCTGAAGGCAATCGTACATCTAGCGACAGTTTTCCAATGTTCAACTCCTTGCAGTTTTGGAAATTCACTCTCTAGTATTGACCTTAGGGACATTAACTACTTTAATGCAGAATCCTCTCAGTACACTAGGTTATAACTATCAAAAGTATCTAGATTTTTTCAGTAGGCTTTCACTACAGGACTGAAACTCCTGACTGTAGTGGGATTAAAATTATTTTGCTGGTACCAAGTATCCAGGTTCTCCCTAGGCTAAGCATCCAAAGTTGCAATTTGACTTGAATATTGGTCCTTATTTAACAGCATAATTGTTTAAGCCAAGAAAACATATTAATATTATTCTTCTAGCATTGTAGAATACTAGAATACTAAAAAATTCCCATAGCACTGTAGCCCTTGCTGAGCTACTCTTTAGCCTTTGAATATAAAGTCAGATCTTATGAGGCTCCAGGTACATGGAACACTATGGGAATAAGTATTGAGAAGTTAATTTTATAGTGGTAAGTATCCTACAAATAAAAACAGACTTACTCCCACTTTCCTACACATATTATTTTGACTCAGTTGGTAAATGTAGCATATGAAATCATTTATAAAAATTGTTCCATTTGTTCTGCTTGGTTGCTAGAACAAGCAAATGCTTGGAACGATAACTTGAATAGACCCATTTCCCAAAATACCACAGTTCTGTGTATGTTTCTCAAATAGTTTGGTGATTTTTTTGCTAAACAGTTATTGTAGCAAATTTTCACAAACCTCTTTTGTTTAGGATAAATCTGGATTATAGAGGTATAAATATGAAACTGAGATACTTATCCATATCTAAGGTGTTTCCCTGACCACCTATGGTGAGGCTATAAATTCAAAATGGTCTAATCTTCATTACTCATGTAGAACTTATGGGTAAGTATAGTATGCTGGAGAGAGAGAGAGAGAGAGAGAGAGAGAGAGAGAGAGAGAGAGAGAGAGACTTTGATGTGGACCATGACCATGAAGACAGAAATAAGGCCAGGGGTGATGATCAGCCCTCATACACTGGAAAAATGATTAATACTCTCCTAGAAACTGAAAAGAAATAGCACACTGTTAATACTCACCTCTGTTCACCTGTCTATCTATCTACTTTATCTATCTATCTATCTATCTATCTATCTATCTATCTATCTAGCCATTTATACTCTCTACATTCATCTGCATAACTATTTACCTTCTATCCTTTATCTATCTGTCTGTCAGTCTTCCAGCCTATACAACCCAGAGAATATACTTCTGTAATTTGGGCTAAAAATATCTCTTATAGTTTATTACAACATCCAGACAGAACTAAAACAGGAAACTGTAAGCATTTCTTAGATTTGTACTCATGCCTTTCTTATAGATGTTTTACTATACATCTATCAAGAGCCTTATAAGGTGTATTTGACCAGAGATAGTTACCTTTCAAGGCAATTAAATAAAAACTCTAAATATTGTGAAGAAACATACCATATCTGATTGTCATATAACTACTTCCTCTCACCAAGCAAGCACTTCCAAACAGCCCACACTTTTCCATAGTGCAATGATATGCTTAAGCTCCTGCCAAGTGGAAGCATTATTTTTCTTCCATTTCATTCTGTGTTAATAAAAATGACTTAAATAAAAACAAAAGAATTGTAGCTTACTACTGAATGGGAAACAATAGCTTCAATTTAGAGTATTATGTTTTGTTTAGACTCTGATCATTCTTTCCTGTCTTTTGAAAATATATAACATCCCAATTCCAGAAGATTTCTTGACCCCACTGGATTTAGCAATTACTGAAGTTCACCATTGACTAGGATCAACTCCTTGTGATTCATGAAATGATTGATTCCAAGTAAGAACAATTAGAGTTTCTTGCCACAAGGTGAAAAGACCTGAGCCTCTGGATGCTACTGCTATCCTGGCAAGCTCTCACATTCTGCTGAAGAATCTGTCTTCTTCTTCCAACCCATTCTTCAACTTTCAGCGAATCTCCAACATTAAAACTTGATCATTTGGGAGCTGGGCTCAGTAGGTAAGAACACTTGCTGTAGAAGTGTGAGTACCTAAGTTTGGATACCCAGAGTCCATGTGAAAAATCAGATGTGTCTGCACATAGCCCTGAGTGGGAGGATGGGAGGATCTCTGGGTCTTTTCTGTTGCCAGATTATCCCCAACAAAACATGAGAATTTCAGGTTCAGTGTCTCAAAAAATAAAATACAGAATAATATAACAGTTTGATATTTTCCACTGGTCTTCTTATGTGCAAGTACAGTATGTGTATATTCATATATATCCATAAGCATACATACACACACAAGTACACACACACACACACACACACACACACACAGGTAAATTCATATTGGTATTTTATATTACAAATACTGGTCTTCCCTTCCACTATCTCAAGCTATGTCTGACACACACCAGTCAGCTTTTTCTGATTTTTTTGGCTTGCACTTCACTGTACGCATTAGTGCACAGGACAGATGTATGTAGTAATACAGAATTCCATAAAACTGATCACTGTCAAAATTAACAGCAGGCCATGTGGTATTGATGGATCTTGTCCCAATGAATGCATGTTCTCACATATGCACAGAAATTATCCTGAGCTCCACACCAACTGAGATGCAGGAGTCAAGGACAAAACATGTAAAGGAATTAACAGAAAGACATCAACATGTTAGATTCTATTTGCTTTGATTTTTTAAAAAAATCAGGCTCTGTTAAAGACTGTCAACAGCCTGACCTAACACTAATGGTTGTTATGAAAGCTTTTAAAGGAATGGGTCTTATGAAATAAACAAGCTTCAATATAAAACAAGATATCCTATGTGGGGCAGGCTTCATGGCTTCACTGCTGAAAGAAAAGTCAAGCTAAGGAAAGGAAGAAAAGTGTATTAAAAGGACAAAACCAAGCAAATCTAAGTTCCTATTTTTATGGCACCAGGTCCTTCAAATTTGGAATGCTACTTTGCAAACCTTACTGTTTACACAAATCTCTTTGACATTTGTCATGCATCTGGGGAAAGCGAGAGACTATGTGTTTCCAACAAGGTCTTGGGAGAATGCATATTGTTGGCCAAAGAATTGACCATGGGAAGTAAGCTTTATAGAAGTATAAAGGTCTGAAATAGTGCATTAATTTTGTTCAGTTAATTATGGCAATACCTCTCTGCTTTGAAGCCTTGCCTGGTTCAATGAACTCAGTGACATTCTTTCTTACAAGCCTAGATGAGTGATACAGAAAAGTGATGCCTTGGGCCATATACTATGGTAGATTCTCAAATATATTACACTCTTTTCATGAGAGGTTGTTAAAGTACAAAATCCCCCTGACCAAGCTCTCCGGTTGATCGAATCATTTACAATGACTTATGCCTTAAGGTGAATGGCTGACGAGGTAAGAGAGCTCCTAAGGGATTTATACAGGCCATAAGCCATCAGAGGTGCTAGCGATAAATACAAGAAAAGGAATCTTACTGCATTGCTACAAAATAGCCATTTCAGCACCTTGAACTTTCTGTTCTTTAAAGAACTGTCCCCAAAAAGACATTGTCTATTGGCACATAAAGGAAAAAGAAAAACTACAACTAATTTTGATTTGATTACAAAATGTTTTACAAGGATTTCCAGACTGCCAGATGATTTATTGGGATTCTCCAGATTTCTTTATTTAAAAGTAAAAACAGCATTGTATTAAGAACCATGCTGAACAGCAACAGCGAGGTGAAATTGAAGTGTTCAAATTACTTTTGACCACTGCTTCACAAATTACAGTTATATACTGCTCAGAGAGCTCCGTGCTTTGTCAGGTGTACTTGATATTTCTGTGATGCATGATCTACTCATTAGCAAAGCACGTGACTGAAATAAGGAGACAAGTATAGAACTGGAAATTAATGCTCAAGTGTAAACAGAGTATTTCGATGCAACCAATTGCAGAGACTATGCAGAAAAGCAAAATAAAAGGGTTTGTGTCTGCATAAGACAAACACTTTGAAAATTTCATATAAATTATATACCATGACAGTTGTGCAAAGAATAACATTTTTAATCAGTAAAGACTGTTGGATATGTAATTGTGGTTCAAGAAGAATATAATAAAACTGAATGAAGGAATGCCATAAGGTTATGCAACACATTTCTTTCAGTTTGCTGTCTGTTTTGATAAACACCATGACCAAAAGTCACTTGTGGTTGAAATTGTTTGTTTGGTGTACAGGTTATAGTCCATCATTTACAGACACCAAAGCATAGGCACAAGAAGCAATCTGGAGACAGGAACTAAACCAGAGGATGTAAAAGAACACTGTTTACTGGTTGGTCTTCCTCTGGCTTTCTCAGATACTTTTATCATATAGCTTAGGTTCACCTGCTTAAGGGTCTCACATTCCACAATGGGCTAGGCTCTCCTCCACCAATCAACACATGAAGAAATTCCCCATGGTCATTTCTACAGTCCAGTCTGCTGAAGACAGTTCCTCAACTGAGGATCTTTCCTCCCAGATGATTCTATTTGTATCAAGTTGACAAAAGCTAACAAGAATCACATTATTCATGTGTTTGTGATGATCTTGCTATAAATAAAACAACTGAATTGTCAATTATATGAATATATGGTTTATAGAATTCAATACAATGCACAGTATTTGACAATGATAATAAATAACTGTGTAACCCCATAGCAAGTTCATCAATCTCCTGTTTACTGTGTCTTCATTGTATCATTTTCTTTCATGTGTTTGTTACATTCAAGATAACCAGAGTAGCAACAGGCCCATATGACACTTACTTTATATAGCCTAAGTGTGTTTTATGACTCATTTCTCAAAATCTCATTATTAAATGATGCAGGATAACAACTCTACTATGCTGATTATTGCCTCTTATTATTTTAGGCATCACTTTATATTTATAGTATAAATTTTACTTTGCACACTTACTGAACGCGTTTTGAAATGAGACATCTGAACAGACAGAAACTGAACCTCAAATGTGAAGTAATTTGGTAGGAAAAAGAAAAAAGAAAAAGAGAAAAATCTAGTAATGAACAAAGCCAGATGGCAAATCCAGATCTTCAAATGCAGTTCTACTTAAATTCATCTAGACAAACTTTGATGAGTCTTTTCATGCTCAGTGAATGAAATGACTCCCATGCGTTAGTAACAAGGGACCATACCTTAGTATGCTTATCGATATTAACTAAGATAATCCAAATATACTGTGGTTATTAATGGATTCACACTGGCCTTCACATGCTATACCACCAACTCTCCTTTGATAGGACTTAGGAAATTTGAAATTGATATTGACATCGTGCAAATTGCAGGAATATCCACACCAATGAAATAATGCCATGGAAAATATAAAAGCATGTTTTACCAACAACCATTGACTGTTGGTATTTTTTAATCTACTTGAAGACTATACCTCTCAACACCCATAAGAGACATAAAATGAAGGAAATCACAGCTAACTGTTTTCTGGTTAGCACAACTAAGACTTAGATTTTTCTCCCCCTCAGTATCAGTAGGTAAGCACAGAATAAAAGCAAGAAAGCATGTACACACTCCAATATCAAAATAAACTACATCCTTGATTGGATACATAGACCCCTATTTTAAAGAAGGAAGTTTGCGATATTGCCTGCAGCTTCCCGCCCAGCTGGCGGTGGGGAAGCCGGAGGGTCACCCAGCGTCCCAGGTGCTCAGAACCATCCGGCGGCGGCGGCAGAACCAGGTACCCGACACAGCCCGAGCTTAAGACCTTCGGGGACTCAGGCCTGGAGTGGGAATTGGGCACAGAATAGCGGGTGCACTCTGCACTCGCGCGCGGGGCGGACCCCGAGCTCCCTGCAGGCAGCTGCCATATTGCCTGCAGCTTCCCGCCCAGCTGGCGGTGGGGAAGCCGGAGGGTCACCCAGCGTCCCAGGTGCTCAGAACCATCCGGCGGCGGCGGCAGAACCAGGTACCCGACACAGCCCGAGCTTAAGACCTTCGGGGACTCAGGCCTGGAGTGGGAATTGGGCACAGAATAGCGGGTGCACTCTGCACTCGCGCGCGGGGCAGACCCCGAGCTCCCTGCAGGCAGCTGCCATATTGCCTGCAGCTTCCCGTCCAGCTGGTGGTGAGGAAGCCAGAGTCAGCCAGTGTGCCAGGTACCCAGACCCAGCCGGAGGCCGAACCAGCCTCCCATCCAGCCAGTGGCAGGGAAGCTGGAAACCGGACCCAGCCAGCTTCCCAGCAGCTTGGGACCAGCAGGCGGAACCAGATAACTGAGATATCCCAACTTTAAGACCCCTGGGGAAACAGGATATCAGACAGCGAACCCTGAGCAGGAGCAGTGCAGAGCAGCCGCCCAACAGGCGGAACCAAATACCTGGGATATCCTGAGGTTAAGACCTCGGGGGACTCAGGCCACCTGTCAGCAATCTGTGAGCAAGAGCCCCGCAGGACAGTGATTCAGGTATCCCAGTCACTGGGAAATAGCCTTACAACCCCACAGGAGGGTCAAGCACCAGCTAGTATCTACAGGACCAACTAACACCAGAGTTAACCAGATGGCAAAAGGCAAACGTAAGATTGCTACTAACAAAAATCAAGGCAATATGGCGGCATCCGAACCCAGTTCCCCAACAGCAATAAATATTGGATACCCCGAAACACCAGAAAAACAAGACTCAGATCTAAAATCACTGGTCAGGATGCTGATAGAGGAACACTTAGATAAATCTCTTAAAGTAATACATGAGAAAATAGATCAAAAGCTAGAAGCCATTGCAAGACAAACACAATTAAATCCCAGATATCTCAACACACCAGAAAAACAAGACTCAGATCTAAAATCACTGGTAAAGATGCAGATTGAGGATCACTTAGATAAATTTCTTAAAGTAATAGAGGAGAAAATAGATCAAAAACTAGAAGCCCATACAAGGCAGACACAAAAATCACTTAAAGAAATCCAGGAGAATATAGAGCAAAAAGTGAATCCCAATAAGGGGGAGAAACAAAAATCACCCAAAGAAATACAAGAGAACATGGGTCAACGAGTAGAAGTCATAAAGGAGGAAACACAAAAATCCCTTAAAGAATTACAGGAAAACACAAACAAGCAACTGAAAGATCTGAGCAAAACCATACAAAATCTAAAAACAGAAGTAGAAACAACTAAGCAATCGCAAAGGGAGACAATGTTGGAAATAGAAAACCTTGGGAAGAAATCAGGAGTCATAGATGCAAATATCAACAATAGAATACAAGAGATAGAAGACAGAATCTCAGATGCTGAAGATACCATAGGAACCATGGATTCAACAATTAAAGAAAATGCAAAATGCAAAAAGCTGGTAACCCAAAACATTCAGGAAATCCAGGACACAATGAGAAGACCAAACCTAAGGATTATAGGGATAGATGAGAATGAAGATCTACAACTTAAAGGGCCAGCAAATATCTTCTACAAAATTATGGAAGAAAATTTCCCCAACCTAAAGAGAGAGATGCCCATGAATATACAAGAAGCCTTTAGAACCCCAAATAGACTGGACCAGAACAGAAATACTTCCCGTCACATAATAGTCAAAACCCCAAATGTACTAAACAAAGAAAGAATATTAAAGGCAGTAAGAGAAAAAGGACAAGTAACATATAAAGGAAGACCTATCAGAATTACACCAGACTTCTCACCTGAGACCATGAAAACTAGAAGATCCTGGGCAGACCTTATGCAGACCCTAAGAGAACACAAACTTCAGCCAAGACTACTATACCCAGCGAAACTCTCAATTGCCATAGATGGGGAAACCAAGATATTCCACGACAAAACCAAATTTGCAAGATACTTATCTACAAACCCAGCCCTACAAAGGATAATAGGGGAAAAATACCAACACAAGGGGGGAAACAACACCCCAGAAGAAACAAGATAGAAACCCCATCTCATCCAACCCAAAAGAAGAGAACCACTCAAATACAAATAATAATAACAATTCCCAAAATGTCAGGAAGTAATAATTACTATTCCTTAATATCTCTTAATATCAATGGACTCAATTCCCCAATCAAAAGACACAGACTAACAGACTGGATACGGAAACAGGACCCTACATTTTGCTGCATACAGGAAACACATCTCAGTGTCAAAGACAAACACCTCCTTAGAGTAAAAGGCTGGAAGACAGTTCTACAAGCAAATGGTCCCAGGAAACAAGCTGGAGTAGCCATTCTAATATCAGATAAAATCGACTTTCAACCTAAAGTCATCAAAAGAGACACAGAAGGTCACTTCCTGCTTGTCAAAGGGAAAATCCACCAAGAAGAATTCTCAATACTGAACATCTATGCACCAAATGCAAGGGCACCCTCATTCGTAAAAGAAACTTTACTAAAGCTTAAAGCACACATCGCACCTAACACAATGATTGTAGGTGACTTCAACACTCCACTCTCCTCAATGGACCGATCAGGAAAGCAGAAACTAAACAGGGACACAGTGAAACTAATTGAAGCTTTGGACCAATTGGATTTAACAGATATATATAGAACATTCCATCCTAAAACAAAAGAGTATACCTTTTTCTCAGCACCGCACGGTACCTTCTCAAAAATTGATCATATAATTGGTCACAAGACAGACCTCAACAAATACAAGAAGACCGAACTAATCCCATGTCTCCTATCGGATCACTATGGAGTAAAAGTGGTCTTCAATAGCAAGAAGAACTACAGAAAGCCCACATACACATGGAAACTGAACAATACTCTACTCAATGACACCCTGGTCAAGGAAGAAATAAAGAAAGAAATCAAAGACTTTTTAGACTTCAATGAAAATGAAGGTACGACCTACCCAAATCTCTGGGATACAATGAAAGCAGTGCTAAGAGGAAAACTCATAGCCCTGAGTGCCTCCAAAAAGAAACTGGAAAGAGCATACACTAGCAACTTAACAGCACACCTGAAGGCGCTGGAACAAAAAGAAGCTAACTCACCCAGGAGGAGTAGAAGAGAGGAAATCATCAAACTAAGGGCTGAAATCAATCAAGCAGAAACAAAGAGAACCATACAAAGAATCAACAAAACCAAGAGCTGGTTCTTCGAGAAAATCAACAAGATAGATAAGCCCTTAGCTAGACTAACCAAAGGGCACAGAGATAGTATCCAAATTAACAAAATTAAAAATGAAAAGGGGGATATAACAACAGAAACAGAGGAAATTCAAAAGATCATCAGATCCTACTACAAAGGCCTATACTCAAAACAACTGGAGAATCTGGAGGAAATGGACAATTTCCTAGACAGATACCAAATACCAAAATTAAATCAGCATCAAGTAGACCAGCTAAACAGTCCCATAACCCTTAAAGAAATAGAAGGGGTTATAGAAAGCCTCCCAACCAAAAAAAGTACGGGACCAGATGGTTTTAGTGCAGAATTCTACCAGACCTTCAAAGAAGACTTAACACCAATACTCTTCAAACTATTCCACAAAATAGAGACAGAAGGGACACTGCCCAACTCATTCTTCGAAACCACAATTACGCTGATACCTAAACCACAAAAAGATCCAACAAAGAAAGAGAACTACAGGCCAATTTCTCTTATGAATATAGATGCAAAAATACTAAATAAAATCCTTGCCAACCGAATCCAAGAGCATATCAAAACAATCATTCACCATGATCAAGTAGGCTTCATTCCAGGAATGCAGGGATGGTTCAATATACGGAAATCCATCAATGTAATCCACTACATAAACAAACTAAAAGAAAAAAACCACATGGTCATCTCATTAGATGCTGAAAAAGCATTTGACAAAATTCAGCATCCTTTCATGCTAAAAGTCTTGGAAAGAGCAGGAATTCAAGGCCCATACCTAAACATAGTAAAAGCAATCTACAGCAAACCAGTAGCCAACATCAAAATAAATGGAGAGAAACTTGAAGCAATTCCACTAAAATCAGGGACTAGACAAGGCTGTCCTCTCTCTCCATATCTTTTCAATATAGTACTTGAAGTTCTAGCGAGAGCAATCAGACAACATAAGGAAGTCAAAGGGATACAAATTGGAAAGGAAGAAGTCAAAGTATCATTATTTGCAGATGATATGATAGTCTACTTAAGCGATCCAAAAAACTCCACCAGAGAACTTCTACAGCTGATAAACAACTTCAGCAACGTGGCTGGTTATAAAATTAACTCAAGCAAATCAGTAGCCTTCTTGTACTCAAAGGACAAGCAGGCTGAGAAAGAAGTTAGGGAAATAACACCCTTCACAATAGCCACAAACAACATAAAGTACCTTGGCGTAACTCTAACCAAACAAGTGAAAGATCTGTATGACAGGAACTTCAAGTCCCTGAAGAAAGAAATCGAAGAAGACCTCAGGAGATGGAAAAATATTTCTTGCTCCTGGATTGGCAGGATCAATATAGTAAAAATGGCCATCTTGCCAAAAGCAATCTACAGATTCAATGCAATCCCCATCAAAATCCCAAATCAATTCTTCATAGATCTAGAAAGAGCAATTCTCAAATTCATCTGGAGCAACAAAAAACCCAGGATAGCTAAAACTATTCTCAACAATAAAAGGACTTCTGGGGGAATCAATATCCCTGACCTCAAGCAGTACTACAGAGCAATTGTGTTAAAAACTGCATGGTATTGGTACAGCAACAGGCAGGTAGATCAATGGAATAGGATTGAAGACCCAGAAATTAACCCACAGACTTATGGTCACTTGATCTTTGATAAAGGAGCCACAACCATCCGGTGGAAAAAAGATAGCCTTTTCAACAAATGGTGCTGGTTCAACTGGAGGTCAACATGCAGAAGAATGCGAATTGACCCACTCTTATCTCCTTGTACTAAGATCAACTCCAAGTGGATCAAGGACCTCCACATAAAACCAGACACACTGAAACTATTAGAAAAGAAACTTGGGAAGACCCTGGAGGACTTGGGCACAGGGGAAAAGTTCCTGAACAGAACACCAATAGCTTATGCTCTAAGATCAAGAATCGACAAATGGGACCTCATAAAATTACAAAGTTTCTGCAAAGCAAAGGACACTGTCAGAAGGACAAAACGGCAACCAACAAAGTGGGAAAAGATCTTCACCAACCCCACATCCGACAGAGGGCTAATATCCAATATATACAAAGAACTCAAGAAGTTAGACCGCAAAGAACCAAATAACCCTATCAAAAAATGGGGCACAGAGCTAAACAAAGAATTCTCACCAGAAGAAATTCGGATGGCCGAGAAACACCTTAAAAGATGTTCAACATCATTAGTCATCAGGGAAATGCAAATCAAAACAACCCTGAGATTCCACCTCACACCAGTCAGAATGGCTAAGATTAAAAACTCAAGAGACAACAAGTGCTGGCGAGGATGTGGAGAAAGAGGAACACTCCTCCACTGTTGGTGGGATTGCAAAATGGTAAAACCGCTCTGGAAATCAGTTTGGCGGTTCCTCAGAAAATTGGGCATGTTACTTCCAGAGGACCCTGGCATACCACTCCTGGGCATATACCCAGAGGATTCCCCTGCATGCAATAAGGACACATGCTCCACTATGTTTATAGCAGCCTTGTTTATAATAGCCAGAAATTGGAAGCAGCCCAAATATCCCTCAAAGGAGGAATGGATACAGAAAATGTGGTATATTTATACAATGGAATACTACACAGCAATTAAAAATAATGAATTCATGCAATTTGTAGGTAAATGGTTAGACCTGGAAAATATCATCCTGAGTGAATTAACCCAATCACAAAAGAATGCACCTGAAATGCAATCACTGATAAGTGGATATTAATGAGCCCAGAAGCCCTAAATACTCAAGACACAAATAGCAAGTCAAATGATTCCCAAGAAGAAGAAAGGAGAGGACCCTGGGCCTGTAAAGATTGCTTCCAGTTTAGTAAAGAAACCGAGGGGGGAGGGGGAATTATTGGGGAACAGATGGGGGGGAGAGGAACTATGGGAACTATGGTGGGTGGGAACTGGGAAAGGGGAAAGCCTTTGGAATGTAAACATAGAATATAGAAAATAAAATTTAAAAAAAAAAAAAAAAAAAAAAAAAAATGAGTTATAAAAAAAAAAAAAAAAAAAAAAAAAAAAAAAAAAAAAGAAGGAAGTTTGCTGGGCTCAGTCAGCTAACTCAGCTGATAATCTCTCAAAAATATGCTAACACACACACACAGACACACCAACATGCCCCCTCGTGCATGTGTGCTTGTGTGAACACCAGGATACTAACTCTTCAAATAAAGATAATAATGAGTTTATAATTCCACCTAACATGATATAAGTATTCCATATAGAACCAGAACTCACTGGTCTCTTTCCAAAAAATGTAATAAAGTCCTTGAATAATAATTACTTTTCTCTTTTATATCTCATAAATCAAGCCCTGCTATATAAAATTAACACCATTTAGATGTTACAAATAAAAGCTCACATATTATACATCACACGAGGAAAGAAAGAAAGGTATCTGATCTATCTACCTTTGTACACACACAAACATTCCTAACAAAAATAAGGGACATACTTATAAGACACTTGTTCCTTTAAGTGGCTACAGTTCAGAGTTGGAATTTATAACTTCCTCACCTACCCAGAGTGTATTCCCTTTGCATCCATAACTCTCCACACTCATTGTGAGCATCTGGTGGAGTGACACGGGCCAGGTAGCCCAGCACAGTCATTGTCTCGGAAAACTTCACCTCTTTACTATTTTACTGTCAATGGTCCGTGAAAATATAGCACGAAAACAGTAATATAGCATTGTAAGGTGTTTTCATCCACTGCAATCCTAAAGAGCTCTCTATAGGTCATCCTGTGAGTAGATGTGGGTGAGAACAGGGAAAAGGTTAAATGTGAATAATTTTACCATATTAAAAATGTAAAGTGTCAACTCATTGCTTGACTTTTTAATCCATTTCCCAGCACAGCTTTTTTTTTTCTTTCTTTCTGAGTTAATCTTCTTTGCTTCAGAGTTAATAGCCACGTCCATTTAGCCTCAAATCTCCAAGAACACATTATATGGGTCATCTTTGTATGCTTTGAAGAATTCAACCTTCCTGAACTGTGAGTCAATTTTGATTTCTCAATATCTATGCAAAACAGTTTCTAAATACTAATAATGTAGAAAATGAAACATGCTCAATCATTTGGAATTTTTTATGAGCGAGAAGAATGAATGGAAATTTAAATCCATACAACTACTTCAGTCTCATATATACGATCCCCTTGTGATTAACAAAACTATATTCCAGATAATAGAATAATCATTTTGTAGCATATAATTTAATAATGCAAAGATATTGTTTCCAGATATACTTCTTGACCTTTAAGCAAAACAATCCACTCTAGATGTATTGAGTTTGTGGAAACAAGGTTAAAAGTGTGAGGGCTAGGTAGTGGCTCATTTAGGACACAGAACAATCAAACAAATTGTCAGAATTTTCTAGAAACACCAATAGACACATAAAATCAGTGATTTGCTACCTGCCTGAAAATGTGTCAGATGATAGAAAATGCCAAAATACCATGGTATACTGAGTCGATGTCACTCTATTAAGGAGAAGGTGTATAATTTATCCCTTCCTACAGAGGTTTTCCTATGAGGATTCTAGGAATTTCTGCAGCAGGGCCATGAAACTCATCTTTCAGAGTGACTGCCTCTCTGGCACAGTCCAGAGTAGTTACCACCTCTCATTCCTTACTCATCAAGAGGCCATCCTGACCTTTTCTATTATTGTCACTGTATCAACTTTCATTATATGCATTCAATTACTGTACAGTAGAAGATGTTTTATTAATGAGTGTGCAAATTATTGTGGAGAAAAAAATGTCCTGCTTGATAATGCCATCATAGTAAATTGAGGGGAAAAATTATCTCAGACTCCAAGGCTAACATAAGAAAAAAAAACAAACAGTGTTTCATGTCCCATTGTCACAGAGCACCCCAAGCTGTAATTACCACCACGGCTGGTAATCACCAGAAACTGACACTGGGAACATGGTAGTTTAACAAAGCTCCTGTCCATTGCTGTGACATTGACCTTTGGAATGCATGTCCTCTTTGCAGATGGACTCCAGCTCTCTTCTGGTAAAGCCTACTGGCTTTTCTTTGCTTTGCTTCAGTTAAAGTCAATGGTGTTGCATTTGTTATTACAGTTTCAATACTTTGGATGATGAAGATCTAATATCATTTTAATATTCTAACAAGTAAAATGGAACATTTATAATTTAAAAGCCTAGACTAAGGCAAATACATGATGTGACAAGATTTTAGCTAAAAGATTCTGCTCAAGACAAAATTGGAGAAATATTCAAAGCTTAAATACAATTGTCATTCAGCATTCAGATAGCTATAAATTCAAAATTAAAAAAATTGGTGAAAATCGTGTTATTTCATATAAACATATGAACATATTACAAATATTAGAGACAGATATCCAATATTTATTAAATATTAGTATACCCTATTTCCAATATCTTAACCTTAGAATGTTAAAGAAAAAAAACATAACCATTTTTCTCTTTGTTTTGATATCCAAAGACAAACTTATACTTTAAATTCATGTACAGTGGTAGCTGAACACTTTATATTAATATAAGAGCAAGAAGTGGGCTTAAAAAATGGTATATGGAGGTTTAAATTAGTATTTTCTAATGATCAAACCAATGTTGAAAATGCTAATCAACTCATACAGTCAAATTCATCACCTGCAATTAATTATGTTCTTCCATTGTAAGCCAAGCATCAAACACAAAGAGACTAAAATGAGAATACAAATAATATTCAAAATTCTAAATGTAACAGCACATTGAGCTGACCCTCCGGTTACTTTTCCTCTACTGTTTTGAAATAGGGTCACAATAATGAAAAGGCTTTGATTTTAAAATCATCCAGGCTTTGCATGTGCCAACTATTTAAATGTTGATGTTAATTTAAAAAAAAACTCTCTGAAGTTCTATGCTGAATAAAAATATTAGCATTAACAAATAAGGCACAAGAGATATATAATTGAAACCAAATAGGCTCAATTATGTCTCTTTAGTGAACCCCAAACCTGACGTTCTCTTCAAATAATGTAGCCCAGAAGTAAGCGTGCAGTTGTGCTGGAAGTCTGTCAGGTTGTCATCAGCTTAAGGTCATTTTCGACTTTCAAACAAACAAAGCTGATGTCAATGGGACAGGAAAAGCCTAAGAGAGATGAGGATAACAATGCAGTCGAGGAAAATGAGATCTTCTAAAGTGACTGCTGGTAGCAAAACCCACGAATTGCTTCATGCACGATTAAAGCAGAGTCTGTGAACAGGAATGACCAACTCGGGATCCGTTGGGCACTGATAGCCGAGGAGCAGAGCTACTGAGTCTTGGTTCTACTCTGAGAACATATTCATGAAAGCAGCTTCAAAACAGAAAATTCTGCCACTACTTATGAACAACTCGGACAAAATGGAAGAAAACGAAGAGAAGGGAAAAGAGGATATGGAGAAGAGAAAGAAGAGGGAGGATCTCGTGTTGCTTTTTTTTTTTTAAATTGCACGTTTTATTATTATTAGATATTTTCTTTATTTACATTTCAAATGTTATCCCTGTTCCTGGTTTCCCTTCAGAAAACCCCCTATCCCACCCCCTCCCCCGCTTACTGACCCACCCACACCCACTTCCCTGTCCTGGCATTTCCCCTACGTTGGAGCACTCAGCCTTCTCAGGAACAAGGGTCTCCTCTCTTTGATGTACAAGGCCATCCTTTGCTACATACAGAGCTGGAGCCATGGGTCCCTCCATGTGCACTCTTTGGTTTGTGGTTTAGTCCCTGGGAGCTCTGGGGGGGTTACTGGTTGGTTCATATTGTTGTTCCTCCAATGGGGCTACAAGCTCCTTCAGTTCCTCGGGTCACTTATAACTACCAAAGGAAAGGATCCCTGCTAGACTTAATATCAACTTTGACTTTGTGGTTTGATAATGTGCTCTCTTTCCCTTTTCCTCTTTTATTTCTCCTCCTCCTTCTGACTGATCTCTCTCTCTCTCTCTCTCTCCCTCGCTTCATCCCTCCCTCTTCCCTCCCTCTCTCTCTAGTTCTATTTCCTCATCTAGTACTATTGAAATCCAGTTTTACATTAATATTTACAAACAGGAGAAGAAACTTTAAGTGTAATGAAAATACATTCTATCTAAAGACTAAATAAATAAGTTAACACAACTGGATAAATCCTGGTGCTGTATAGGAAGTGGGGCATGATGTTTGGGAAACAGAAATATAACCATTTAACTAAGTTTACAAACACAATGACGAACCAAAACAAACAAACAGAAAGCACACATACACACACAAAGATACTAGGTGCATATGTCACAAATTCCACTTATCTGTGAATCAAGAAAAGGCATAACTCACCAATAGCAAAAAAAAATCACTATATTGGTTTAATTATGAGCAACATGGGAACATTAATTGAGTAAGAATACAAGAGATATATCAGAGACATAATTCTTTGGTGTTTTATAGTATATAGACATGTGATACTTTTAAGTTATATATTGAAGATTTATACATTTCACAGTGCATATGAAAATGTTACAGGACCCAGTTTATTAGGAAAAAAGAATCATGAGCCTGAATGTCAGTAGCACTCACTGGTTACTATTAAATACATTTGCCTTCTGATTTACATGATTTCTTATGTAAATAGTCAAAACATTTCAAGACAATATGTGTTCTATGACTTTCATAATGTCATCTATAGTCAAAGAATAGCTCTTTATACATCTTTAACTTTAATGAATTGATCCAATCAGGTAAAATTAGTTAATGGAAAATTTTATACAGTAAATTAACATATAGCATACTTTGTATGACAATATACTTCAGAGGTTAAAACAGAAACATGGATTGTGGTGGTTTTATTTTTCTTTTTGTTTTTTTGTTGTTTTTTGTTTTGTTTTGCATCTGAACATTCTTCAAGATTTTGTATGCTTTATTCGTGTTCTAAAAGTGAGATACAGTCACTGACTGGCTGGAAAAGTTAAACTGTTAGAAACAAAATTCATATTTGTTGATTTAAAACTGACTATTCACTGGCCATACTCTGCACATCTTTTTAAAAAAGCTAAAGGTTTTTCACTATCTGTGAGGAAAAATGATTCTATTACAGTTAAGTAAGCAATACAATGAAATGTGTATTTAAATATCATCCTCTGTGTGAGAATTTAGGCAGCACTTCATTTATGGTATTCAGTCACCAATCTACCCCCTTAGTGAAAGTATTGGGAATGCTTACACTGGAAGAGATTTAAGTAGCTGCTGGTTTGTTTTGTTTGTTTGTTTGTTACAGATTAGACATCTCAGCAGACACTTCTATCCTGGGGGAAAATGTGCAAACTGTAGAAGTAATGAAGCTGTCTACTACATCAGACAAGACATTGCATCCAGAAAATCTCAACAATACTGCTGTCTCATCAAGATTTGAACAGTGACAGCATCGGTTGACATGCCAATAGGGATGGAGGAAACCTCACAAGTCCCTGCTCCTAGATAAAGAGCTCTAGGCAATTAATGACTGCTAAGAAATGGAGATGACTCTTCCCCAGAGATGAGTCTGCTAATTGCTTCTCCAATACTAAGTGGTCAGCTTTAAACACATATTCGTGTGTGCAACATTAAGTGGACTCAGTGGATTGCTTGTGTGTGTGTGTGTGTGTGTGTGTGTGTGTGTGTGTGTAATAGTAATAATTAAAGAAAAGGTGATCTAAGAAATCCATGTCCATGATCTCCAAGTGATGTGCTCTAAAATCTGAGCACTGTCATGTACCACAAATGATTTGGTAGACACCTTCTGGAGGAAACAAATGCTCAACTATCTCTGGAAATAGTGACATGAAAACATAAGTATTGAGTATAGTTTCTCCAGTAATTTTGAGTTTCAATATTACTGTGATAATTAATTATTACAGGTGGTATTTCTTAAACAGAAAAACTAACAAATGTAATATAGACATTTTAAAGTCACTCCTTATTTAGTACTATTTCTTTCCCTGCTGCTCTTTAAGTAAATGAATGCTGACTTCTATAATCTAATGTCATAAAGGCATATGGGTGCTAGATCTCTTGAAATGCCTCATTTTCAAATTGATGCTAGCATTAAGAAGTCCTGTTTGATAACGTGACCCATGTTACAGCAAGTATCTGTGACTGACCTTTAACACCAGTAACTTTTCAGACAAAGCACGTTCCTGTGAATTTATGTTTACTAAATGGGTACACATAAATTACCATTTTATTTCAACACAGTATGCTGAAATTTAGTTACTTATGTAATGCACACAAAAGTGCCAAATGGATAAATGAAAATTTCTACGGATGATTCGGCAAATAATAATTGGAAGAGTTCAGTGGGAAAAGTAGGTCTTTTAAAGCAAATAAACTAAGTGCTCTCGGGCATTCCTCAGAGTTTATTTAACTTTTTTGTTGGTTCTGTAAAGTTAAGTCACATATAGACAAATGATAAAGAATACATTTCTCCACACACTGTGCACCTTTGAGCTTTTACCTCAGTTTCTCCATTCTTCTACAGTTGGTTTACTCTTGGCCACTGTAAATGAGGTGCAGAAATCCTGGTTCCATTTTTTTTTTTACAAATGCGTTCTCTCGTAAATGTTTACTGAAATGCAAAGCAAAAGTGCACATATTAAAGATCACATGAAAAGTGGAGGAATAAATTTTCTTGAAAACTCAGTGTTCTGTTGCTCTAGATGGTCCTCCACTATATCAAAGCAAGGGCTTCATTCACACTGCACTACTTGCCCGGTGGTAAAAGGCCCTACACCATAGCAATTTCTACATCGTTGAACTTCTACATCCTGAGTGAGGTAATCCAATCACAAGAGAATACACATGGTATGCACTCACAGATAAGTAAATTTTAGCCCCAAGTATCAGAATACCCAAGGTACAATTCACAGACCACATGAAGCTCAAGAAGAAGTAAGGGCAAAGTGTGGATACTTTGGTCCTTCTTAAAAGGGGGAACAAAATACCCATGGGAGGAGATACACGGACAAAGTGTGGAGCAGAGACTAACGAAAGGTCATGCAGAGACTACTTCACCTGGGATCCATCACATATACAGTTACCAAACCCAGACACTAAAAGGCTTTGTCAGTGCCTGACAAATACAGAGGGGGATGCTTGCAGCCAACTATTGGACTGAGCACAGGGTCCCCAATGGAGGAGTAGAGAAAGGACCCAAGGAGCTGAAGGGGTTTGCAGTCCCATAGCAGGAACAACAATATGAACCAACCGAACCTCCAGAGCTCCCAGGGGCTAAACCACCAATCAAAGAGTACACATGAAGGGATCCGTGACTCCAGCCGCATATGTAGCAGAGGATGGCCTTGTCAGACATCAGTGGGAGGAAAGGCTCTTGGACCTGTGAAGGCTTGATGCCCCAATGTATGGGAATGCCAGGACAGGGAAACAGGAGTGGGTGGGTTGGTTAGCAGGGGTAGGGGGATTGGATAGGGGCTTTTCAAAGGGAAAACCAGGAAAGGGGATAATATTTGAAATGTAAATAAAGAAAATATGTAATAAAATTTTCAAAGAAAGATTATTTTCATTGTTACTTCACAACTGTAATTTTGCTAGTTTTATAAATAATAATGTAAGTATCTGTGTTTC
Organism: Apodemus agrarius; assembly: GCA_964023405.1. Classification (NCBI taxonomy): domain Eukaryota; kingdom Metazoa; phylum Chordata; class Mammalia; order Rodentia; family Muridae; genus Apodemus; species Apodemus agrarius. The sequence continues at coordinate 38,586,873 of OZ030025.1, read as the reverse complement.
ATATGGACTTAAGTAATGCCTGTGAAAAGGTCATTCATCCCCAAAGGAGTCATGACCCATGGGTTAAAAACCTCTGCTCTATACAGTACCGAGTAAACATATCTTTATTTACCCTTCAGTTCTAACTATTCTATATTGTTTGCTGATACTTTAACAAATGACTAGAACTATTTAAGGAGACTCATGAACAGGGCTGGTAGTCTGTTGCCATATCATTTTCAAAAGGCTGTTCTAAGTCCCTTCTACAGTCTTGCAAATCCATCTCCCACTCTCCTAAATTCATCTGGCAAGGTCAAGAATCCAAGAGTTGCCTCTGTATTGTGTAAAGTATATTCCTCTAAAGTACTAGGCTTGGCAGAAATTGCATGGCAATTTCAGGGTCTTACATAAAATATGGGGTTCAAAAAAAGCAATAAAATGGCAATGAATAGAATTTTAAAATAGTTAGGGAGCTTTCTAGAAGATTTCTGTTTCCAAACAAAATTAGATTTTCTATTAAAATCTGCTTCGTCTAGTAAGTCTTGCTGTTTTTTAATCTTGTCCATCATGAAACACTGCAGAGTTTTCTGCTGAGACAAATTCTTCTGTAAGTTTTATGCTATGCACACTTAGTGCCAGCTCCAGAATTTCTGTATAAAAAGAGTTTATAAGTAGCTATCTAGATGAAAAATGGGAACTCAACTTGAAGCAGGACTTACTATAGAAAGAACACAGTTCCAAGTTTAGTTTGGAATAAATGGATATGGAAAGATCAAAGTTTACCAAGTAATTCCTGTGACATCACTGTAATATATGCCATGCCTATTTATGCAGTGTACAAGCAGTCCTGGCAAATACTATATATGTAAATGTATACATATATGTATATATATACATGCATTATATTTATGATATATGTGTGCTATACACATTGCATATTCTATATATGTATATATACATGTATATGTATATACATAAAATTTTCAAAAAAGTTTATATATATATATATATATAATTCTTTATATATAGTGCTTGGTTATGTTGTGGTTATTTGCAAATTATTCTATAAGTATTTAAACACATTTTTCTGTAACCTGACTTGGACTTCTCCAGCTCTAAGCAGACCTCCTCACCAATTATACTGTGTCAATACCTGCACTATCCTATTTTTACTTTCCAGTGAGATTTTCATCCTCTTCAGTCTCATTTTCAACCACATAAATTGAGGGGTTTCCAGCACCCTCTCTTCAGAGTATCATAACAACAGCAAATATTATCTAACCGAGAGTGTCACTGGTACATAATTAATGTCTCTACCCTTCACATGCACAAATTCATGTTAAAACCCCAAATTCCAATGTAATGATATAAAGAGGTAGAATATTGAGGAGATAATTAAGTTTAATGACCTACAGAATTCCTACTAGGCCCTCTTCCTATAAGGCCACAGAGTAGCATTCAGTAGTGATACTTTTGGAACCAAACCCCTTCATAAGGACTCTGGAGGACACTCGCTGAACCAGTAGCAACATTTATACCGAGTACTTGTAAACGATCTTCAGGATATGGCACCTTACCCTAGTAATACCTTATCCTTTATCTTTCAAAACAAATATTAGTTTTCCATCCCCAGGAGATGACTTTTAGGATTAGTCTAAGCACTTGTAAATATTCCTATTCATATTATACTACCCCACAGAAGAGCTTCTCATATTATGCTATGATCATTTATTTATAAGGTGATATGCACTTTGTGAGCAGAAACCATATTGCTTGATGTGTCTATGACTAAGTACTCTGTTTTGAAATATTAAATGCCATCCCAGGGTTTAGTAGTGTGATCAAAAGTGACTATTTTAAAGATGTCATGCTAGTGAGATAAACTCCATCTGTGATCATCTGTTCTGAAGTGAATGCAACAGTCTCCTGTTTGATATAACTAAAAGTCAAGAGACAGGAACTCCATCGTTTATAATGATAAGGAGTCATTGGTATAAGCATGCATTTGCATATGTAGAGAAAGATAGATCTAAATGCCACAAGGTTTTATTGGTGTTATATAATGTGGAAAGCAAAACATTAAAAGCTCTTATTGTATTTTCTTTCTTTGTAAATTCAGAAGGGCCTTTCTAAGCTATGACCATGTGTGTTCTTTCTCCTTGGTGGAGCAACCAGCCATGACCATCAGAGACTGCAGAGTATTTTATGAACATATAAGGCTCAGGAGTTTCTGTGCCATTTATAATTGGTTATTAATTTTAATATCATTTCTATTTTCTCTAGTCTTCGCCTGTAGTTGGGTCTCAGAACCTTCACGTTCACATCTATGATGTCTGATGGGGTCCCTGCTGCTCTCCATCTTGTGTCATGCAGAGCTATTCCTCTCATGTTTGCTACAATGTGATTGTGTTCCCATTAAGTAAAGGTCAGACACCTGCACTTTCTTTCCTTCTGGCCAACATGGCTGCTCTGCCTGATTACAATTCTTAGCATTATTGATGGCCTGATTAGCTGATAAATACGACTCTTTTCTGTCTGATAACTAATTGAATTAGAATCTAGAGGGACGATTCGACTTCACAAGCTACATCTGCTTTTAAAATACACAGATGGTCTTTATGAAAAGAAACTCTGCTCCCAGCTAAAGTACATACACAATAGGCATGCTTGGTCTGTTTTGGAATTAAGCTCCGATGTGGGTGTATCTCCTATGAAGAGGCTAAAATCCTGTTAGCAAAATAATCTTAAACTCTCCTGGAAAAACAAAAACAGAATAACTCTGTACAAATAGGTCTTGCTCATTGACTTAAACATTCATTCAATAAAGGTGCTTAAGCATCTATTCTGTCAGAATTCTAGTCAGTAAGGGTGGTGAACGACAAAAGTAGGCCCTCTTCCCATGTGTAGTTCATACTTGAGCTAAAATATCTGTCAAGAAAACTATTGAATAGGACGTAGGTTGTGATCCTCGAGAAAGAGAATTCTGAGCATAGCATATTTTATAACATGAAACTCATTCGAATTATTGTAAGAAAAGAAAGGTTTCAGAGATGGAGGAAGAGGCTAAGGGTACGTGTTCTGCATTTGGACTTGCCAGGGTAGCCATATCAGCTAACGATGATGGTTTGGAGATACCATTATCTGCTGCTAATCCTGGCAAAACTATAGTGGAGTTTTGCTGCAAAACACAGGAATCATCTGAGAATCCCTGAAGGAAATTTCAACAATAAGATTATTGCCATCTATCACTCCAAGCCTTCCAACAATCTTTGAGATCTTTTAGCACAAATAATATTTTTAATGACCTCTGAAACAATGGGCTTTAGATCTAATCCAAGTTCTTCTGCCTCTCTTTCTTGCTAATTTCATCCTAACCTCTAAGCAGTCTCTTATTTTGCAGTCATTCCTTAAAAAGTATAAATAAAGTATAATTTTTATATGCTTTATATATAGGGACCATATAATGTGCTATTGAAATTCTCCATAAGTGGCCATTTGGTAAGATATTTGAAAACTTTTCTGGTAGACCAGTGACATCATATGGGGTGAGAATGCTGACTGACTATCCCTCTCTCTCTCTCAGGAAGAAAAGTCTTGTTCTCCCAGATGCCTGAATTTTGAAAGTTCATTAGAAATCATCAACTTTCCTAATGAATTTATTTAACAAAAGAAAGGAGCCTCACTTCCTTATGCCTTCTCACTGGATTCAGTCACTTTCCTATTTAGCATCACTGTATGAACAGAAAGCTCATGCCTCATCTCTCCTAAAGGAAAAGGTCTATCCTAGTTGACACCATAGTTTCCTGTAGGGTCAGCTAATATAGTCATAGGGACCAGCTGAAACCTAACTTCTCCCTAATTCTTACTCTTTATTTTTTGCAACCCAATACAAATCCCTGAGATAAATTTCATTAATCTCTTCCAAAACACAATTTTGAGCCACAAATTTTTTTTATCAATACCATGTCCTCTGTGCTAAAAACATTTTATGAATAAACAATATAGAAATTACATTATGTAGTGTAGAAATAACCACTTATAGGACTTGGCATTTCAGGTAAGCATTAGTGATGGCATTAAAAAGTAAGAGCATACAGTTTGGGATTGTTTGGAATTACAAACATAGGGAATGGGAGGAGAGAAGAGTATGTAAGTCCAGATTCTCTACAGAAACAGAACCAATAGAATGAATAAATATATTAAAGGGAGATTTGTTAGACTACCTTACAGGATGTGGATCTGAGTAGTCACCAATGGCTATCTCACATGGAGAGTTTGAGGATCTAGTCACTGCTAAGTCTGCAGGGCTGGATGTCCCAGCAGTCCCAGTCTGATGCTAAAGGCCTGGAGGTTTTCTGGAGTTTCTGGTCTTCAGTGTATGTTGGAACCCTGTCAAGTTGATTCTAATATTAGTAGAGGATGCCAAAGTATCAGATGGATAACCTTACCAGCAAGAGTAAGAGCAAGCCGACAAAGAGCAAAGCTTCCTGTGCCAAGGTTCTCTCATCTGTCTGGGTTGCCATCAGGTGGTGGCACACAGACTTCGCATGGATCCTTCTTCAAATAATCTGATCAAGGAAAGTCCCTCCCCAAAATGCTCAGTATTTTAAGTTGATCCCAGATGCATGCAGTTGATGACCAAGATTAGTCATCACCGATAAGAAGCATTGTTTGAAGATATTTAAAATAGTCAATAAAAATAAATCTCCCAAAGATGCAAAAATGTCTCAAGATACTCAAGTCTTGAATACACTACATCAGAAGACTGGAAGACAAAATGTATATCATCACCTCAATAGATCTGTTGAAAGAATTTGATAAAATTCAGCATCCTCCTGTGATTAAAAACAAATAGCTTAAGTAAACTATCATATCGTCTGCAAATAATGATAGTTTGACTTCTTCCTTTCCAATTTGTATCCCTTTGACTTCCTTATGTTGTCTAATTGCTCTTGCTAGAAATTCAAGTACTATATTGAAAAGATATGGAGAGAGAGGGCAGCCTTGTCTAGTCCCTGATTTTAGTGGGAATGCTTCAAGTTTCTCTCCATTTATTTTGATGTTGGCTACTGGTTTGCTGTAGATTGCTTTTACTATGTTTAGGTATGGGCCTTGAATTCCTGCTCTTTCCAAGACTTTTAGCATGAAAGGATGCTGAATTTTGTTGAATGCTTTTTCAGCATCTAATGAGATGACCATGTGGTTTTTTTTCTTTTAATTTGTTTATGTAGTGGATTACATTGATGGATTTCCATATATAGAACCATCCCTGCATCCCTGGGATGAAGCCTACTTGATCATCGTGAATGATCGTTTTGATGTGCTCTTGGATTCGGTTGGCAAGAATTTTATTTAGTATTTTTGCATCGATATTCATGAGAGAAATTGGCCTGTAGTTCTCTTTCTTTGTTGGATCTGTTGTGGTTTAGGTATTAGCGTAATTGTGGCTTCGAAAGTGACCCAAAAAACTCCACCAGAGAACTTCTACAGCTGATAAACAACTTTAGCAAAGTGGCTGGTTATAAAATTAACTCAAGCAAATCAGTAGCCTTCTTGTACTCAAAGGACAAGCAGGCTGAGAAAGAAGTTAGGGAAATAACACCCTTCACAATAGCAACAAACAACATAAAGTACCTTGGCATAACTAACCAAACAAGCGAAAGATCTGTATGACAGGAACTTCAAGTCCTTGAAGAAAGAAATCAAAGAAGACCTCAGGAGATGGAAAAATATTTCTTGCTCCTGGATTGGCAGGATCAATATAGTAAAAATGGCCATCTTGCCAAAAGCACTCTACAGATTCAATGCAATCCCCATCAAATTCCCAACTCAATTCTTCATAGATCTAGAAAGAGCAATTCTCAAATTCATCTGGAGCAACAAAAAACCCAGGATAGCTAAAACTATTCTCAACAATAAAAGGACTTCTGGGGGAATCAATATCCCTGACCTTAAGCAGTACTACAGAGCAATTGTGTTAAAAACTGCATGGTATTGGTACAGCAACAGGCAAGTAGATCAATGGAATAGGATTGAAGACCCAGAAATTAACCCACAGACTTATGGTCACTTGATCTTTGATAAAGGAGCCACAACCATCCAGTGGAATAAAGATAGCTTTTTCAACAAATGGTGCTGGTTCAACTGGAGGTCAACATGCAGAAGAATGCGAATTGACCCACTCTTATCTCTTTGCACTAAGATCAACTCCAAGTGGATCAAGGACCTCCACATAACACCAGACACACTGAAACTATTAGAAAAGAAACTTGGGAAGACCCTGGAGGACATGGGCACAGGGGAAAAGTTCCTGAACAGAACACCAATAGCTTACACACTAAGATCAAGAATTGACAAATGGGACCTCATAAAATTACAAAGTTTCTGCAAGGCAAAGGACACTGTCAGAAGGACAAAACAGCAACCAACAAAGTGGGAAAAGATCTTCACCAACCCCACATCTGACAGAGGGCTAATATCCAATATACACAAAGAACTCAAGAAGTTAGACCCCAAAGAACCAAATAACCCTATCAAAAATGGGGTACAGAGCTAAACAAAGAATTTTCACCAGAAGAAATTCAGAAGGCCGAGAAACACCTTAAGAGATGTTCAATATCATTAGTCATCAGGGAAATGCAAATCAAAACAACCCTGAGATTCCACCTCACACCAGTCAGAATGGCTAAGATTAAAAACTCAAGAGACAACAAGTGCTGGCGAGGATGTGGAGAAAGAGGAACACTCCTCCACTGTTGGTGGGATTGCAAAATGGTAAAACTGCTCTGGAAATCAGTTTGGCGGTTCCTCATAAAATTGGGCATGTCACTTCCAGAGGACCCTGGCATACCACTCCTGGGCATATACCCAGAGGATTCCCCTCCATACAATAAAGACACATGCTCCACTATGTTTATAGCAGCCTGTTTATAATAGCCAGAAATTGGAAGGAACCCAAATATCCCTCAAAGGAGGAATGGATACAGAAAATGTGGTATATTTATACAATGGAATACTACTCAGCAATTAAAAATAATGAATTCATGCAATTTGTAGGTAAATGGTTAGACCTGGAAAATATCATCCTGAGTGAGTTAACCCAATCACAAAAGAATACACATGAAATGCAATCACTGATAAGTGGATATTAATGAGCCCAGAAGCCCTAAATACTCAAGGCACAATTAGCAAGTCAAATGATTCCCAAGAAGAAGAAAGGAGAGGACCCTGGGCCTGTAAAGATTGGATCCAGTTTTGTAGAGAAACTATGGGGGGAGGGGGAATGATTGGGGAATAGTTGGGGGGAGAGGAATTATGGGACGTATGGTGGGGGGGAACTGGGAAAGGGGAAAGCCTTTGGAATGTAAACAGAATATAGAAAATAAAAATTAAAAAAATAGCAAATAAAAGGTTTATTTCTCAGCACAAAAAGACATACATATCAAATCCACTTGACGACATTTTCAAAAGTGAACATGGGAAGTTTTTCTTCCATATTTAGAAACAAGGCATCAAACCTTGCATGCTATTTCATTTAAATGACATAAATATGTTTAACTCATCTCATCTATCATTTGATGATGACAGCTACCATTGTACTTCGAAAATCATTGATAACATACCATAAGATATCACAGAACAGGTAAATAAGAGAAGTAACTAACATGCTAATTAGTTGAACTGAACAATTCCACAGTGTGTACAGATTCTGAAACATCCTTTTTTATACCCTAAGTATGTAAATAATTTTTCAATAGAAACCAAAACATTTTAGATTGGATTTTTCCATCAAATCCCTCTCCTCAGAGCTCAAAGAATCCTGCAAGAGAGAAGGAAGAAAGGCTGTAGGAGTCAGAGGAGATGTGGAACACCAGGAGACCATGGCCTTCTGAATTATCTTAGCAAGGTGCATATAAATTCAGAGAGACTGAACCAGCAAGCACAGGGCCTACAAGAATGTACAGAAGGTCCTCTGCATGTATAACTATTAGCTCAGTATTCTTATGGGACTCCTACCTCGCTATGAGAATGAGTTTCTGACTCTATTGCCTGCTCCTGGGGCTCTTTTTCTCCTATTGGGTTACCCCGTCCAACTTCTATATGAAGGATTTGCTTCATTTAATTATATTTTATTTTGACTGTTAAAATGCCTATTCCTTTAAAATGACAAATAGAAAGGGAGTTGGATCTGGGGGAAAGAAGAAAAGAAGTGGAGGAAGAATTGAGATAAGAGGGAGGGAAAACTATAATCAAGGTATATAGGGTAAGAAAATGAACTATTTTCAATAAAAATGAAATCAAAACATTAAATTTAAAAACACAAGACTCACGTTAAAAGCAATGTAAGGGCATATTGAAGACTTGAGATATGTTTATTTGCATCAGTCATTTTAAACATAGAACAGGCTGGACTACTCATTTCATTGGAGACAGAATGGGTTTTAATCCACTTTCCCTATTGCATACAACCAAATTCCTCCCTAGGTAGATCTCTTTAGGTGTAAAGAATATGCACATACATTTCAACAGACATGAAGACTTATCAGCACTAACAAACAAAATGGAAGCAAGGAAGTCTGAACACATGGTGGAGGTCAAAGCCAGTCAAATGTTCTGCATGTGAGTTACATCTTTGGCTTCTTGATATTTACAGTAAAAGCAGACCAACCAAAGCTTTAAATAAAAAAACCAGAATAAATGCATTTTAAATGTAAAGAATACAAGTAGCAACAAAGGAATTTTACTTAAGAAAATCAACAGTTGACATGTTAGAAATTCCAAAAGAGACACTGGAAGTAGGAGGCACCTATCTAAAGGTTAGCTGGTTTTAAACACTGACAATAACTTATGAATTATATATGCCTTAAATTTCATATAAGGATGCAAATTTTACTATATACATGAAGCCAAAGAGAGTTTTCATTAAATGGAATAAAATACCATAAGAACAAATACAAAACAAGATTCTTTTCCACTATACTCCTAAAATAAACACAGAATGACATTATGTTTCATTAAATCATGTATTCCAGAGTTATATGGTTAGCTATAATTTCATTGAAAAGTAGCAATTTAATAGTGGTCCATTGTAGAATCAATCTGAAGGTAAACATCACACTATAAGATACTGGAAATTTAATTAAAGCAATGATTAGATGTGACTCTTCGCATTAACTCTGTGCCATAAGGCAGTTATAGAGTCCTAAGGTTGGAAGTACCAGGAGAAAGACAAACAGGTTGGCACACTACAGCTCACCAGTTAACAGAGAAGGGCCTTGTTTGGCCAGAGCTTTTCTATGGCTCCTTGAAGGCTACAGACCATCAACTAAGGCAGGGATAGAGACTTCTGCCCTCAAATCTGAAGGCTGGAAATGTTATTTCGTCACTGGGAGCAAATGTATTTCTGGTCTATCTTTGTAAAAGTTATGCATATTTCTTCAATGGCAGCTACATGATCCCAAGAAGTACCTACTATTTGAATCTGACTTCTGCCTGCCATCACTACCAATTAGCCCCTACCCTGACAGTGCTTCTGCCTTTAAGACCACTTGGCATGAGTCTGCCTAGTCTCTTCTATCCTGTAAGACAGCAGAGAAAAAGGTTAATAGGAAGAAAAGTGAGAATCACCATGGGTCTCACCTGCCAGACTTCTTCAGTTTTTTTTTTCCAATAGGAAAGTTTGGACCTGGGATTCCATATGTACTAGGATATTAGTCTTGCATCCAACATCCAGAAATGCATCTCAATCAAATTTCCTGGAAAGACGTTTTGGTACACATGCATTGTACACAGTGATTGGTACAATTTCTTTCAAGTAGATCGTGCACTTCTACCATGGCCACACTGTCCATCCTCTGTGTTCTTCATCCTTTCCTTTCCCTTCACACTGCCTATTCATTCCCTTCCATCCCCAGCCACCCTTCTGCTTTCATGCTCTGTGTACAAATGACTTTATGTGTTTGTATACAATCTAGGATCCATTTTAAATTAAGTCTTGATTAAACAACTCTTGCAACAAGAAAATTTGACCAAGGACATTCAGTGTTAGTAGTTTGGTGAATAAACTTATGTTTGTTAACTTTCCTTGCTGGTCTATGCCTAGATAGGTAGATGAAGGGGAACTGAATAGGCGTGTTTATTGGTCTAATTTCTCTGGGATGCTTCGTTGGTATATACTAATTGTCAACATTAGTGTATAAATGTCAGTGAATAACAGTTCTACTACCATTGCTTTCTGGCATGCACTCTAAATCCCAGGATCATATACCAGGACTTACAGATACCCTGGTGAGTGTTAAATGCAGCTTTTCAAACAGGTAAACTGTAAAGGTGCTAGTTATCCCTGGAATGTTATCTTCCTCAATCATGGAACTCACAAGTACAAGAAGTATCACCAAGTTCATATATTCCTTTATAAACCAAGAATTGCAGTTCAGAGGTTGGAGCCAATCTGAGATACATTTTTTAAAATTAATATTTCCCAGGGAAGAATACAACAATTCATTCTCCAAAACCAAATGGTCAGCACTGAAAACATATATACAAGTAACATTACACAGACTGAGCTGGATGCATTTAGGAATATATGTACATACATATATGCATGTAAGAACAATTAATGAAAATAATAGGACATGAATTTGAAAGAGAGTAAGAAAGGGTATGTGGGAGGTTTTAGAAGGAATAAAGATAATAGAGAAATGATGTAATTCTGTTATATCAAAACCAAAAGAAAAATAAGAATATATCTAGGAATAAAACCAAGGATGTGAAATATTTCTCCCATAAAAACTCTGAGTGTCTGAAGAAAGAGATTGAGGTAGACACTAGAAGAGGGAAGGATCACCCGTGCTCACAGATGAATAGGATCAATACTGTGACATCATTAGACCCTGGAAGTATAGGAAGAATCCTGAGAACAGCAGTGGTGAGCTCTCAGCATTACATTGCACCAACCAAACAAAAGGAAATAAGAAGCAGCACATCGTGATATTCCCTCTGTCACGTATGGATGCTATCTGAAAAGAGTAACACACAGCAGTTGTCAGCATGGTCCCTGCTAGCTTTGTTCCCTTGAGGTTACAGCTCTGTCAGCCATGCAGGAAAGATCGTGGCCCTGGGGGAGGGCCAGCAGAACTCTGTTTTAGTGACACATGTCCAAACTAGAACTCAACAAATATTTAAAATGAAGAGCTATTTATTTAACTAAGGCTTTTGGAGGGGACTGGCATATTTTATGTTAAGGTTCAAATGTATTGACTTAGATTTTCATGATCAGTTACATTATGGGTTCCTTTAGGGGATGCCCTTCTTGGGGTAAAGTTCTCTGGGAGTTCTGTCCTATCTGAATCCTCACTTACATTTTCAGCCAAAATCTACCCTCCTGAGGTGGCAGGTGCTATTGCTGAAGGACTCAGTCCTCAGCCAAGCCTTTCTCTACCTTACACTATGCAGCTCCGACATCCCAGGTCTCTCCCTAGTCCATGAGCATGGAACATCTACTGTCTGCTTTAATGTATAGTTCCATGCCTCGTGTCTCAGAAATCACTGATAAGCCCCTGGCAACCAGCATGCTTAGAGGTGACCAATAAACATTGATCTGATCTATAATCGAAATAGGAGGGTGTAAAGTTTCAAAGTCTCGCACAGTAAACACAGATGGTACATAGTCAGAAATACAATTCTAATACCCTTTAAAAGAGTACAAACAGATTAGCAAAAACTTGGCAGAAATAAAGTACCATTTATTAACCATCCATCACATGCTTTGTGTGTTGTCTTTTAATATATTTTATTCATTGAGAGTTCCATATACGTAAGCAATGCAGTTTGGTTATACCCTCTCCATATCTATAACTTCTCTCAGATGCCCCCAGGTCCCCATCCCGACATAATGTCCTCTTATTATTTTATACACATCGAATCTAATTTGGGCTGCTTATGTGTTCATAGGTGAGGTTCATCCACTGAAGAACAGCCAATTTCCTAGCAAGAACAACCCTCAATAACCTGACTTCCTACCCCTCACAGCTATTTGTTGTCAAGGGGAAACTCATCTAAGGGTAGGGTTTCCCGTGGCCCTCCTGCCCCATGTTAGGATATTGACTGGATTGATAATATATGGGTGCTGTTCAGGCAGCCATATGTACTGAGTTAGTTACATGTCAATTATAAGTATCATATATTTTCTTTATTAGTCCTATTTAATAGATGAAATTATGTCTTGTGTTTAGCAATACTTGTGTATTAAGTATTGTCAAGAGCTACTAAACAGCCCAGCTATGTTTTTACATTCAGGTCAATCTAAACATAAAAGCCTGTCTGACACACTATGCATTTTACTCCCCCTTTCTTTCCTTGCTAGATATTACATAGCATAATGAATCACCAAGCAAAGAGTTCCCTGAATGCTGAGTTCCTTCTGCAGTAGCTGGTGACTGTTCTGCTAGCCTGTCAAGACTCAGTAGCTAGCATGCTTCCAATCTAAAGCCCTAATCTTTTGTCGTAGTTATAGAAAACTGTATTGTCAATTCTTAAGAGAACTGTTTGTAAAATAAACAAGAGATTGAAAGATGGAAAAAGACAGGAGAAAAGTAGAGACAGAGACAGACAGAATCACAGTGGCAGAGAGACAAAGAGAAAATAGAGACAGACAGACATTAGAAAGGCAGACAGACAGACAGAGACTACTTTCAGTTCTGCCAGGGGGAATGGTTGGGGGGAGAGGAATTATGGGACTTATGGTGGGGGGAATTGGGAAAGGAGAAAGCCTTTGGAATGTAAACATAGAATATAGAAAATAAAAATTAAAAAAAATATTTTGGACAACAACAACTCCAATTCCATGTCTCAATGATTCTCCATCTAAGGATAGCAGGTTGAGAGAAAGTAAGAAACTTTTGCTGCAGAGGTATTTTGAATCCTATCAATTACTTTAAATGTTCTTAGACTATATGTACCAGAAATATCATTTAACTAAACTTTCTTCTGAATGATTGCATTTTTTCCAGTCTGATATTAAACCTGTCAGAGATCCTGAAACTGCTACTGGAATCCTAATGAAAGAATTCTTAGTATTGCTTTATATTTGTAGTACGTGTGGCTCATATTTGGAGAAAGGCCTAGAAACCCTACAATTATAATCAAGTTTATAAATTCTCTTCTCACTTAATTACAAATCCTGATTACATTTTCTCTGCCAGATTCCTGCCTAATGTTCCCATTTGATAATGAGCTCTGTAAAAGCTATCCAGTGAACATGATTTCATGTGATGTTTCCCCAGGTACCAATGTACTCTGGTTTGAGAAGATTACTCTGAGTCCATGCATCTGGAATTAAATTTCCTGAGTCCTGTCCTTCTCTGGAGTGCTACGTGAAGCCCACTAAAGCAGCTCACACAGGTAGAAAAGGAGTTATCTGAGGTGGTAATAACAAGGATGAATTACCTTCCACATTTGACAATACTTGCAAAGCTTAAATGATTCTCATAAACCTACAGAGGATGTATGGCAGAATGCAGACCTGGGTAATAAAGACATTAAGATCTAGAGCCATACAATTAACCTCCTGACAGCATAACTTCATTAAAATTAGAAATGAATGTTGTACTGGCTGGTTTTGTGTGTCAACTTGACACAGGCTGGAGTTATCACAGAGAAGGGAGCTTCAGTTGGGGAAGTGCCTCCATGAGATGCAGCTGTGGGGCATTTTCTCAATTAGTGATCAAAAGGGGAGGGCCCCTTGTGGATGGTACCATCTCTGGGCTGATAGTCTTGGATTCTATAAGAGAGCAGGTTGAGCAAGTCAGGATAAGCAAGCCAGTAAGAAACATTCCTCCATGGCCTCTGCATCAGCCCCTGCTTCCTGACCTGCTTGAGTTCCAGTCCTGACTTCCTTTGTTGATCAACAGTAATGTGTAAGCTGTAAGCTGAATGAAACTTTTCCTCCCCATGCTTTTTAGTCATGATGTTTGTGCAGGAATAGAAACAAATAGAATAGAAACAAATTCCTTGTTGTCAATTTGACTATATCTGGAATGAACTCTGACCTGGATCTTGGCTTGGAGATCTTGAGGCATAGTGGCTGAGTCCCAGAAGATTAAGACAGGGATATCTCTGAGTACAAGGTCATCAGGAACAAAGCAAGTCCCAGATCCCAGGCGTGGTGGCACACATCTTTAATCTGGGCCACTGGAGACCTAAACAGGACACTGGGAGAAGAAAGATTCACTCTCTCTAATTTGCCTGTTTGCCTCATGGGACTGAACAACTGCTAGATCCTTGGACTTCCATCCACAGTTGCTGCTGAGCGTTGTTGGGAAGTTGGACTATAGACTGTAAGTCATCGACAAATTCCCTTACTATATAAAGACTACCCATATGTTCTGTGACTCTGGAGAACCTACTGGACATGACAAGTATTGCATATAATGTGGCAGGGCAAGGTTCAGTCTTTTTTGTAAGCAAAGTTTCTCAAACACTTTTCTGAGATCTCTCATCGAAGTGACAATGTCAGATAGCAACATTACATTTGAATAACACATTCTGTGAATGCTCTATGTAATGTACAGGTGAAGTGTTATGTTTTTAACATTCAAATTAAAGAGAAACATAATTATGTACCTACCTTTTATTTTGTACTTTATTTTAAAGTCTTATTTTTCAAATGTCTTTCTCGAGTAACCACTTCATTTGGTTTAGATTTCTGCTGAGTCCATTTCACAGTCTATCAAGAATAACGGGCAAAGAAGATAATCACTGGATATAAAATTTATGAATTGCTGGCTGCATATTTACAGAGTGGTGATTAATCTTCATTAGAAACCTGGCTGGATTTGAAACAGCCTGGGAGACACACTTCTGTGAGTTAGTTTGAGACCATTTCCAGAGAGGTTTAATTGAGAATGGAAGAGCCATGTTAGGCGTGAGCACCACCATGCCATATATTGGGATCCCAGACAAGGTTAAATAAAATCCAGCCGAGCACCTGCATTTGTCTCTCTGTTTGCTCCATGTGGAAATGGCGTGACAACCTGTGCCACACTCCCCCCCACCTCTTATTTTTCTACCACAAACTTACACAAGACTTTCTCGCCTAAGTTGCTTTTGAAAAGTATTTTGTTACAACAATGAGACAAACAAGGAACACATACAGAATCTTTCCATTTGGCAATTTTGTGTTGGTACAAGTAAGGGGTTTAATTGCAGTCCACAAAAGATGAAAATATGACAAGTTATTTTCACACATTAACGAGGAACCTCAGAAAAGAGGCTGAACCAGAGCAAATGGAAATTGGAAATGAGCTATTCTTGTCTCGGGGCAAGTCGGCTGATTTTAATAATTAACAGACAGAGGTGAAGTACATCTTGGAAACCATTTTTTTAAAGTAATTACAAGCCTCCAAAATTACTTGTTTTTTTTCCGCAGGCATACTAACCTTCTGTTACTTGAAACACAGAGACTGGTGCACTCTGAACCACAGTACCTATTCTGTAGCAGGGATTGCAAATTGAGAAGAGATGAGTGACTTTATGAAGAAATTTTCAAAACAATGACAATATTTTATATTTAATTAATTAATTAATTAATTTGCATGGAAGCAATTTCCCCTCTTTGTCTACCTTCCCCCAATGCCCCTCCCCTTCTCCTCTGAAAGGACTGGCCCCTCCTGGGTATCCCGCCCACCCTAGATACAGCACATACTTTACCACTGAGTTCAGAAAAGGTAGCCCTGTTGGGGAACTGATTCTATTCTGCAATCAGGCTACAGCTTCAGGGAGAACCTCCACTCCAATTGTTGGGGGACCCACGTGGAGACTGAGCTACAATGCACATCTACTGCATATGGGCCATGGCCTCATTCCAGCCAGTGTGTGTCCTTTGGCTGGTGGCTTAGTTTCTGAGAGCTCCCAGAGGTCCAGGTTAGTTGACTCTGTTGGACATCCTGTGGAGTTCCTATCCTCTTCAGGGTCTTCAATCCTTCCCTCAACTCTTCACCACTTTGGAAATCAGTCTGGAGTTTCCTCAGAAAATTGGACATGGTACTACCTGAGGACTGAGCTATGCCACTCCTGGGCATATAGCCAGAAGATGCTCTAAAATGTAATAAGGGCACATGCTCGACTATGTTCATAGCAGCCTTATTTATAATATAGAAGCTGGAAATAACCCAGATGTTCTTCAGCTGAGGAATGAATACAGAAAATGTGGTACATTTACACAATGGAATACTACTCAACTATTAAAAACAATGACTTCATGAAATTCACAGGCAAATGGATAGATCTAGAAGATATCATCCTGAGTGAGATAACTCAGTCACAAAAGACCACACATGGCATGTACTCACTGATAAGTGAGAATTAGGCAAAGAGCATGAAATACCCTCAATACAACTCACGGACCACATGAAGCTCAAAAGGAAGGGAGACCAAAGAGTGGATGCTTCAGTCCTACTTAGAAGGGGGAACAAAATAATCAAGGGAAGTAGAGGGTGGGAGGGACTTTGGAGAAGAGTGGGAGGAGAAAGGGGGAAGAATCATGTATAAGAGGAGATGGAGGAGATGTACAGAGGGTCAGGAAATTGAACAGAGGTGTGTAGCAATGAGGGATGGGGAACTGGGGATAGCAACCAGAAATTCCCAGATGCCAGGAAAGCAAGAGCCTCCCAGGATCCCGCAGGGATGACATTAGCTGAAATACACCACAAAAGGGAGGGAGAAGACCATATCCAGAGGTCAGGCATGGCTCCCCAGCTGAGGGATGGGACCACCCACCCACCTCCAAAATTTTAACCCAGAATTGCTCCTGTCTAAAGGAAATACAGGGACAAAGAGTGGGACAGAGACTGAAGATAAGGCCATCAAGAGACTGCCCCACCTGATCCATCCCACATGCAGACACCAACCCCAGACGCTATTGCTGATGCCAGGAAGTGCTTGCTGACAGAAAGCCTGATACAGCTGTCTCCTGAGAGGCTCTGACAGATTTTGACCAAGACAGATAAGAATGATCTCAGCCAACCATCGGATTGAGCACAGGGACCCCAATGGAGGAGTTAGGAGATGGATTGAAGGAGCTAAAGGGGCTTTATCTGGCATCAGTGGGAGGAGAGACACTTGGTCCTGTGAAGGCTTGATCCAGTATAGAGGAATGTTAGGGAGGTGATGTGGAAATGGGTGGGTGGGTGGGGGAGCACCCTCATAGAAGCAGAGTAAGGGGGGATGGGATAGGGGCATTGCAGAGG
This sequence comes from Apodemus agrarius, assembly GCA_964023405.1. Lineage (NCBI taxonomy): Eukaryota > Metazoa > Chordata > Mammalia > Rodentia > Muridae > Apodemus > Apodemus agrarius. Next base: position 38,569,648 of record OZ030025.1, on the reverse strand, counting down.
GGAAACCTGGAAATAGGATAACATTTGAAATGTAAATAAATAAAATATCCAATTAAAAATAAATAAATATCCAATAAAAATGATTCAAAAATAAAAATTAAGAGTCCCTAACCTCTAAGATTTGGCAGTAGGTATCTGCATCTGTTGCAGTCAGCTGCTGGATAGAGCCTCTCAGAGGCCAATTATATGAGGCTCTGGTCTGCAAGAATAATGGGGTATCATTAGTAATACCAGGGATTGGTCCTTGCACATGGGATGGATTTCAAGTTGGGCCAGTCTTTCAATCACTGCACCATCTTAGTCCTTGCATTTCTTTTAGACAGGAACAATTTTGAGTCAAAAGTTTTGTGGGTGGGTTAGTGTCCTTATCTCTCCATTGAGAGTCCTGCCTGGCTACAGGAGGTGGCCTCTTTAGGTTCCATGTTCCCACTGGTAGGCATCTTGGCTAGAGTCACGGGCATTGACTCCTGTTAACCTTCCTTATCTCAGGTCTCTGGGACTTCTTAAAGATTCCCTCCACCTCACTCCCCACACCCACACCCACACCCCAGCTGCAGTTTTATTTTCCTTTTTTTTTAATTATGTATATTCTCTGTTTACACTTCAAATGTTGTCCCCTTTCCTGGTTCCTCCCTCCCGCTAAAATCCTGTAAGCTGTCTTCCCTTCCCCAATCAACCCACCCTCACTTCCCTGTCCTGGTATTCCTCTACACTACAGTATCAAGTCTTTCCAGGACTAAGGGCCTCTCCCCCATTTGTTGTCCAACAAGATCATCTCTTGGCCCTCTGGGATCTCTCTCCTATTTTTTTCCCACACCTGCCCCCAATTCCCCTCCCCATATTCTCTTTCACCCACTTCTTTCCCTCCCTCTGCCTCATATGACTATTTTGTTCTCTCTTCTAAGTGTGATTCGACATCCTCAGTTGGGTCTTTGTTATGGTTTGTATATGCTTTTCCCAGGGAGTGGCATGTGATGGTTTGTATATGATTGGCCCAGGAAGTGAACCTATTAGGAGGTGTGGCTTTGTTGGAGTAGGTGTGTCACTGTGAGTGTGGGCTTAAGACCCTCCCCCTGGCTGCCTGGAAGTCAGTCTTCCACTAGCAGCCTTCAGATGAAGATGTAGAACTCTCTGCTCCTCCTCTACCATGCCTGCCTGGATGCTGCCATGTTTCTGCCTTGATGACAATGAACTGAACCTCTGAGCCTGTAAGCCAACCCCAATTAAATGTTGTCTTTTACAAAACTTGCATTGGTCATGGTGTCTGTTCACAGCAGTAAAACCTGAACTAAGACAGAAGTTGGTACCAGGGACTGGGTATTGCTGTGATAGGCCTGACCATGCTTTTGTTTGGAAGAATGTGGATTTGGGGACTTTGGATTTGGAAAGCCACAGAATGCTTTAAGTGGGGCTTAATGGGCCAGCCTAGTAGGAATATGGAAGACAGTGGTGCTGAGGGTCATTTGAACTGTGTAGGCCTGATGGCCCAAGAGGTTTCAATGGAGAAGAACTTTAATATGTGGCTGAGAGACTGTTTTGTGATGTTTTGGTGAAGAACATGGCTGCTTTTTGCCATTGTCTGAAGAGACTCCCTAGGGCTAAGGTAAAGAGATTTATATTAATTGCATCTGCAAGGGAAGTCTCAAAAAAGCCCAACAAAGACTTTGTTCTCTGGTTAAGTCTGATGAAGAGAATTTTGAACAAACATAGCAAGCTGAGAAAGGAAAAGTACAAAATATATAGTTTGAGTATGAAAGGGACTCCTGGAAGTGAAATAGAGCTGAATTCAAGGATATTAAACTGAATTAAAGGAGTGGTGGCCTTGGGGGAAAGATTCACGCAGTTAACTTTAGGTCCAGGCATGGTAGTACAAACCTTTAATCCCAGGAGGCAAAGATAAGCAGATCTCTGAGTTCAAGGCCAGCCTAGAACGGAGCAAATTCTAGGTGAAGGAAAACTTTAATCCAGGTTTGGTGAACCTCACCTTTAATCCCAGTGCTTAGGAGACAGGCATGCAGATCTCTTGAGTTCAAAGTCAGTCTAAGAAGCAAGATTCAGGACAGCCAACTTAGGCAGTGAAGGAGCTGGGAAAGAGGAAGCTAGTGGTAATGTAATAGAACAAGGGGGCCAATGATCCAGCTCCTGCAAGCAGCAGAACTCAGCAGCTTCACCCATGTGTCTCTGGCTTTATATTCAAGAGGAGAAGGAGACTACTGAAACAATTGATGCTGGTTAGCTGGAGCTAAGAAATTAGTGGTGATTAAGAAAAGACCAGCATCACTGAGGTGAAATATGAGAAGTGTTTTCTGAGTGCACAAAGAAGCTGTGAAGCTGAAATTGACTTGGGGTACCCAAGATGTTAAAGATGCCAGAGCCACAGGATGCCTGCCAAGGAAAGCTGCTAACAGGGAGTGAAACAAGCCCAGGAGAAAGAACCTTGTTGAAGTCTACGAAGATGAAAAAGGAGTTGGATATCTGAAGACAGTTTTGCCATCAGACATGGAGATGCAGAGTTTTGACTTTGCCCAGCTGGTTTCCTACCTTGCTTGGAGAATTACATTTAAGTGATTGGATGAATCTCAAAAGAGACTTTGAACTTTGGACTTTTAATACTGTTGAGACTGCCATAGACTATAGGGACTTTTGAAGTTGGACTAAATGTATTTTGCATTATGCTATGTTTAAGTATGGCCCCATAGACTAATGTTTGAACAAGCCTATGGGGGCCAGGGAGTGGAATGTTATGGTTTGTATATGCTTTTCCCAGGGAGTGGAATGTGATGGTTTATATATGATTGGCCCAGGAAGTGACCTATTAGGAGGTGTGGCCTTGTTGGAGTAGGTGTGTCACTGTGGGTGTGGGCTTAAGATCCTCCCCCTGGCTGCCTGGAAGTCAGTCTTCCACTAGCAGCCTTCAGATGAAGATGTAGAACTCTCAGCTCCTCCTGTACCATGTGGAGCATGTGTCCTTGTGATATAGTAGAGGAGTTTAATATTTTAAATGAAACTTTGTTTTCTTACTTATACTACATATGCTTTATAGGGGTACAGGAGTAAGTGGTGGTAAAAATTAAAACTAAGAGATGCTCTTAGATACAGAATTATAAACCCAATTCTGAGAAATGCTTCCAACAGAACAATCAGATTAACAAAAGCTTAATCTAAAAATATTTACTGCCAATATTGACTTCAAGGAGGCTTCTGTTTTCATCCAAATATGCAAGTTGCACTTCAGATGTGGTAAATTCTCGTGAATTAAAATACAAATAAACACATATCAAAGAAACACAATTGCCTAATACAATAAGGGAATTCAGTTTTATGCATTTCAGACCACACTGAATTATTTTTTAGTGTGTTTTTCCAGCACTTCATTGGTTTTGGTTTTGATTTTGATTTTGGTTTTGGTTTTGGTTTTGGTTTTGGTTTTGGTTTTGGTTTTGGTTTTGGTTTTTGGAGAAGTGTGCCTTTGTTTTAGTTTTTGAGAAGAGGTCTCCTTACATAGACCTGGCCCTCCAAGGACTCACTGAGTAGACCAGACTGACATTAAACTCACAGAGATTCACCTCTCTCTGCCTACTGAGTACCGCAATTAAAGGCATGCAGCATCATGTCTGGCTCCAATACTTCCTTGGACAAATTCTTTAAAATATTTATTTCTTAAAAGAAAAGTATTGTTTATCTAAAATTAAAATTGCCTGGAAGTTCTGTTGATTTTTTTTTTGTTTTATCTAAATTTTGAAAACTGTTAAAAAATCCAAATAAAGACTTCATTGTAAATCATAGAAGACATTGCCACATCTATGATTTACATAGAATCTTCTTTGCACTGTATCCTGTGTGTACCTTTGAACATGAATGTCTTTTTTCCTCCACAATGTAAAAATTAAAGTGATTTGTCCTTGAGTGTGGTCTGGAGTCAATTCCAAGTGTCAAATTTGTTTTGTGATTTTTTTTCCCCAGACACAAATCTTCTAATTTTTTCTGTTTTCTTACTTGTCAATATGGACACTGAGGCACAACTTGTAAGTTCTGTGATATAATGTCACCCATGGCATGCTTAATACCATGCCGACAAATAGTAATAGATTTGTTAAGGGACTTAGATTAAGACTGAGGACAGTTCAGTGCATTAAAGCCCTCTCTTCCATCTCAACATGGTGCTTGAAAAAGCCACATGGTTGTATGTAAATAGGAGAAGAAGGGTGCTTAGTGAACAGGAAGGGCCACTGCTAAAAAGATGTTGACAGGGAGTCAAGCATAATACCCGCCATCACAGCTCTTCCAAAAGGCATAGGTTCTTAAGTATCCAAAGCCATTTTACTACACAATATACCAGTTGCCAGTCTATCTCCTCAGCCAGGCTTGAGATAAAAAGAGAAAGTGGACTTAGGTCTTAAGGAATTTAATTGCTGTTTTCTTTTAACCAGCTGCATTAGTTCATGTCATCCATGTTGGTGTGGAGTAATTGCCTGATAGCTTCTCTGTCTTCACAATATGAATTTCTTTTCATAACGAATGCTTAAGAAAGGTGTTGTTCCCTTCGGTACAAATGCTCCTTGCTTAACGTTATGAAGGTACCACTGAAAAGTTGTGGGTAAATCAGATTCTTATAAATTGAATCTCATTCCTATTAACTTTATCTTGCCTTCTGCTTCACAGTAACTCTGGACAACTTATCTTTAAATTAGTCTCAGTTTTCCAGAGAAGAGTGACATGTCATGGGGTATTTCCCAATAGGCTGGGATAAGAACAGACCTTCTATCACCAGGGTGTGTGCTATTTCTTCATGTTGATGTGTTATCAGAGTCCATTCACAGGAGCGATTCTCTTTGAAAAGAAAAATAAAAGGTAAAATAAAATACAAAAGAAGGACAGTAGAGAAGTAGTGTATGGGAGGAAGAGATTTACTTACTTATTTGAGATCCACTTACTTATTTGAGTAAAAGTAGTTTTGCTGTGAAGGAGGCTACCAAGCATTGGAGAGCTTCTCATCAGACATGAGCAACTCCATTTTATTAACCCCATTAAAAAATTCACAGTGCAACAAAGGACATTTTTTTTAAATGTCCTAAAAGAAAAGCCAGCAGATGGTTTGTCATGTGTGTGGCCCTGGGTCAATGACAGTTAGCAACAACCCCTAAAAGAAAATACTGTAATATTGTTACAACTGAAAAATATAGTTTTCCTTTGTCTCTTATCTGTTCCCTTAGAATGCTGTGCTACAGTCTGATGACCTGGAAAAGAGGCATTGCAGTGTGGCCATGTTTTCCTTATGTGTCATTCTGTGTGGTTTCCTCTTGTAACCCCTTTATTCCAGTGTTTACTCGCTGAAGTGTAGCAATCTCAGGCTCACACAGTATCAGAGCAGAAAGCTATCTCAACATTCTACTACTGTTCTTTTGTGTGTTTTAAGCCACTAAAGAGAAAATATATGAATAAAAGGACCATAGTGGGGGTAGAACATAAATGACTGCATGAGAAGAGTAAAGACTAAGACAACACTAGATTCATCCAGAAATTAGGGCTAGAAGGGTAAAGATTTGCTATTGTGGTCACATTGTTGTCCGGGTACTTTCCATGTATAACTACCTTTATGTGTCACAGCCCTCTGTGTGATTAGATGTGCATCAGCTGTTATATTATTTGCCATAGGACAAATTGACATTTATAGCTGTCTAAAAGTTACAAATTTGTTTCAAGTAGTAATGTTCCGTCCACATTAACACAGTCCTAGAAGTAAGTAGAGGTCTCAATAGAGAGTTAAAAACATTAAGAAATTGGGGAAAAGACAGAAATTAAGTGACCAAAAGTTAAATTACTTAGTTAAGTACAGACAAGAAGAGAATAATTTAGAAAAATAAATAAAAGAAATAGAGTGTTAAAGAATAAAAGCTTCAAGATATCCATCACAAGCTAAAAAGTTTTCCAAGGCGTAGCTAATACCTAGAGATTTTTGGATTAGTAAATCAATTACTACTCAAAATACATAAAACAATATGTTATACTGGAACATAAACACAGAGCACGAACACATATGAAACACACAGGAAAGGTCTTATAAAAAAGAGGGGAAAGTAACATGAGTGAGATCCACTCAGCTAATCAGAAAGGACTTCCCTCTGTCGACTGCCATACCCAGTTGTTCTGACCTCCAGACTAAGCCAACACACAAAACGAATAACAGAAGTTGTGCCCATAAGCCATAGGTAAGGAAGATGTCCATAGGTGTTGTTAGGCAGCAGAAGGACCAAAAGCCTGAGCATGGTAAAGTCAAGAGGATCCAAGACACAGGAATTCTGTGTCCCACATATCTCCTTAGGAATCACATGTCATATTCTTTGTGACTTTTACCCAGAAACACACTGAATGTACAAGAACGAGGTCTTGTCAAGTGATGTCGAATTGCTTTTCCAAATAGCCTTACTAAAGGTTCTATACTAGCTATATCCTCGGCTGAGTACTTGCATGACCAAGCTTGCCCAGGGAATGCCATCAGAATGCACATAAATACTTTGCCCTTACTTTAGTTTTCCTTCATATGATTACTAATGAATTGGAGTATCTCTCTTCAAATGTGTTTTAGAATTCTGGTTTTGTTTTTCTATAAATTAATGTTTGTTACTTTTGTCAATTTTTGTGTTACCTTTTTATGATAATTTCTCTGATTGTTTTTATATTCCATCAGTGCCTCCCAAATAACCTTGCATAAAATATTTACAATAATGTCTATATGAATAAAATTTACAAAACCATATAAATATTAAAAATTGAATTAAGTCATACAGAACAGAATCAAATATATCTTATTAAATTCACAAACTATATTACATTTAAATAAATGTAAGTGCAATTGGAAAAACCATAGCATAAAACAATTTGATGTACCAACTAAAAGAATCACATAGGTCAATGATGTAGATGCTCACAATTACACAGAATTTTAAACCTTATGTTTGTCCATACACAAAGAGTAGCATGGACAGTAGGGATCCGCCCCCACATGTTCATTTTGACAAGTTGGATAAACATTTCTGTGCCAATCTTTATAGTTTCAAATTTAACAAGTGGATGTGTAATTTATCTAAATTGAACCAACATCCATGCTATTGTAGGAAAAAAAATGTATTTCTAAATGACCTCTATAATTTGTTTTAAAAGTATTTTAACAGAAATGGAATTATGTAACTCCCCCCTTCACTTTACCTCCTACACCCCTCCCAAATACTAAACTTACCCATGTCTCCCAACTCTCAAGTTAATACCCTCTTTTTCTTTGATCATTATCATTATATATATATATACATATATATATGTATGTATATATATATATATATAAATGCAACCTGAATTCATTTTCTGTTGTTTGCATTTATATGGCTTAGCTGACCACAACAATGACAATATCAATGGACACTGATGGAAAGAGGACTATTTTGCGTGGCTCCACCCCTACACAAAAAACTACAAGCAACTAACAATGGCAGGAGAAGGATAAGCCTGTCCTCGGGATGAGCCCCTGACTCATTGTCCAATTTTCTATTTTAGTTTCGCTCATGCTGGAGAAACAAGGTTAATACAAGTATGTTAATAAAATATTACAAAGAAATTGCAAATGCCATACTTGAGAGTCAGGTTATTCATTTTTAGTCTTTTTAAAACTCTAAGTAAGTCCTATGTTTACCAAATTTGACACCAATCTTTCACTTGTAACCTATTCCAATGACTTATTCTGTGAGTTAATGGTCTGAGTTACATTTTTTAAATTAGTTTATTTACTTTTGCTTATTTTTTGAGATTGTAACATAAGGATAATATTTCTCCCTTCTATTTTTTCCATCCAAACTCTCCAAACTCTCCCCTATACCCTTCACAGCTCTCCTTCAAATTCATGGCCTATTTTTCTATCAGTTGTTTTCACATGAATATTTGTGTTTCTATATGCATACATATCCCTAAATATAACCTATAGGGCCCACACAATGGTACTTCTGTGTATGTTTTCATGGTGGCTGTTTGTCACAGACTCTCTTCTCCTGTTCTGTTTTACTCAGTGTCCTGTCACTTTCCATGTTCCATTTTACCAAAACAATTGGACTAGACTCATAATATTACATGTAGTTTCTTGATAGAAAAATGAAAGTTGAGCTTTGATTTGTGAGGCTTAACTGTTACTAGGTCTGTAATATTAGATCATGTATCAGAAGAGTGATAGTTTCTTTTCACTATAGAATGTCTGAACAGCTTGAGGAAACTGAGTTCTTCCATTTAAGTTGCAAACGTTTTTATCCTCAGGCTCATATGTGCATGAAGAAGCATTTCACCTTCCTCCAGTAAAGACATATGAAGATCACTTAAAACATCAGCCTAGAGGATTGACAAGCCAATCGAGATCTGAATAGCTACCTTCATAAAGCAGGAACTACAGTTTCCTAACTTTGCTGCATCATTAAAATTTATTTCAGAGTTTTAAGTCTTGGAATAATTTTCTTGTTAGTGTACATCACACAATGATGATGAGGTATCACCAACATTCAAAATATAACATACTGGACAGAATATCTGATTTAGAACATTTTGTCACATCAATAAACACTATTTACCTCATCCTTTGCATGGGTTATTTCTAGGAAAGTTCTTTAGAATAGGTAACTGCTTAAGAAATCTGTTTTCTTATTAGAATATTCTATTTCTTAATAGAATATTTTAAATTTTCCATAAGAATATAGTACCCTACAAAACTTGAACTTCAAAATATGCTTACTGATAGTGAAAGCTAATTATACTTATATATTTCAGAGCTAATTGTGCTTATCAGTAATAAAGCAAAGAAAATAAGATTTCTTCCTTCATATTATCATCATTTTAATTTGACTATATAATGAAATAATTATTATATTAGCAATATATGTGTAGTATTTCAAGCAATAATAGTTGATATGATCTGTATTATATTAGTTGAGTGAGCCAGATCATGAGTGTGTCTAGTGAGGTTATTGTAGAAAACAAGTGCTTCAGATTCACATTTTACAGATGAGACTTGCAAGTGAGCCTTCTTCTCATATTAGGAAATGATTGGTTCTCTGCTAGTACTCTAAACATAAAAGCCATGTGAAAAGAGCCTACTTATTAGCCCTCTGTTTGATGTGGGGTTGGTGAAGATCTTTTCCCAATTTGTTGGTTGCTGTTTTGTCCTTCTGACAGTGTCCTTTGCCTTACAGAAACGGTGTAATCTTATGAGGCCCCATTTGTTAATTCCTGATCGTAGATCATAAGCTGTTGGTGTTCTGTTCAGGAACTTTCCCCCTGTGCCCATGTCCTCCAGGGTCTTCCCAAGTTTCTTTTCTATTAGTTTCAGTGTGTCTGGCTTTATGTGGAGGTCCTTGATCCACTTGGAGTTGATCTTAGTACAAGGTGATAAGAGTGGGTCAATTTGCATTCTTCTGCATGTTGACCTCCAGTTGAACCAGCACCATTTGTTGAAAAGGCTATCTTTTTTCCACTGGTTGGTAGCTCCTTTATCAAAGATCAAGTGACCATATCTCTGTGGGTTCATTTCTGGGTCTTCAATTCTATTCCATTGATCTACATGCCTGTGACTGTACCAATACCATGCAGTTTTTAACACAATTGCTCTGTAGTACTGCTTGAGGTCAGGGATATTGATTCCCCCAGAAGTCCTTTTATTGTTGAGAATAGTTTTAGCTATCCTGGGTTTTTTGTTGTTCCAGATGAATTTGAGAATTGCTCTTTCAAGATCTATGAAGAATTGAGTTGGGATTTTGATGGGGATCACATTGAATCTGTAGATTGCTTTTGGCAAGATGGCCATTTTTACTATATTGATCCTGCCAATCCAGGAGCAAGAAAATTTTTTCCATTTTCTGAGGTCTTCTTCGATTTCTTTCTTCAAGGAAGCACCTAAAGAAATGTTCACTATGTTCATAGCAGCCTTGTTCATAATAGCCAGAAATTGGAAGGAGCCCAAATATCCCTCAAAGGAGGAATGGATACAGAAAATGTGGTATATTTATACAATTAAAAATAATGAATTCATGCAATTTGCAAGTAAATGGTTAGATCTGGAAAATATCATCCTAAGCGAGTTAACCCAATCACAAAAGAATACACATGAAATGCAATCACTGATAGGTGGATATTAATGAGCCCAGAAGCCCTAAATACTCAAGGCACAATTAGCAATTCAAATGATTCACAAAAAGAAGAAAGGAGAGGACCCTGGACCTGAAAATATTGGATCCAGTTTTGTAGATCCAGAACAGAGAAATGGTGGGGGGGATGATTGGGGAATAGTTGGGGGGGAGAGGACTTACGGGACATATGGTCGGGGGGAACTGGGAAAGGGGAAAGCCTTTGGAATGTAAACAAAGAATATAGAAAATTAAAAATAAAATAAAAAAAACTCAAGAGACAACAAGTGCTAGTGAGGATGTGGAGAAAGAGGAACACTCCTCCACTGTTGGTGAGATTGCAAAATGGTACAACCGCTCTGGAAATCAGTCTGGCGGTTCCTCAGAAAATTGGGCATGACACTTCTAGAGAACCCTATCATACCACTCCTGGGCATATACCCAGAGGATTCCCCTCCATGCAGTAAAGACACATGCTCCACAATGTTCATAGCAGCCTTATTTATAATAGTCAGAAGTTGGAAGGAGCCCAGATGTCCCTCAAAGGAGGAATGGATACAGAAAATGTGGTATATCTGCACAATGGAATACTACTCAGCAATTAAAAATAATGAATTCATGCAATTTGTAGGCAAATGGTTGGATCTGGAAAACATCATCCTAAGCGAATTAACCCAATCACAAAAGAATACATATAAAATGCAATCACTGATAAGTGGATATTAATTAGCCCAGAAGCTCTGAATACTCAAGGCACAATTAGCACATCAAAAGTTTCCCAAGAAGAAGGAAGGAGAGAACACTGGTCCTGAAAAGACTGGTTCCAGTTTTGCAGGAGAGTACCAGAACAGAGAAAGGGTTGGGGGTGATTGGGGAATGGGTGGGGGGAAGAGGACTTATGGGTCATATGGTGAGGGGTGAACTGGGAAAGAGATAGTACAAAGGACAGATTAGAGATTGTGGTAAAATGGCTGAGAAGGTAAAGATACTTGCCACCAAAACAAATAACCTGGGTTTGATCCCTCAAACTCACATGAAAAGAAAAGATATCTGATTCCTGCAGGTTGTACTTGAAGGGCTCCAGTAAGCCAGATCATGGGAAACATGGCACCAACATGTCCTCCCTCTTCTTTACTAAAAACCATTAGATGGCATTCCTAAAACTAGAACCTAAAGCCCATTGCCTTATTTTGTCACTGACTCATGCCTGGGACTAAACACTAAGGTCCAACAATCAAAATTCTTCATTTGGTTAATATATTAAATCAGGATTTATCAAGTTACTCCCCCCCACTTTCCTCCTAAAAACACACTCCTGAAAACAACACCTGCTTGCTGCTTGCTGCTGTTGCTTTCTGTCTGCCTTTGCAGCTGTCCCCAGCACTCTGAGGTAATAAAATTCCTTTGATCTGAGATTTTGGTGTCTGGGTGTGTCCTGTACCAACTCAAGGATGACTGCCTTCCCTTACAAACCTCTGACCAACACACACACACGCACACACACACACACACACACACACACACACACACGCTACATACATACATACATACATACATACAAACAAGCAATTAAAATATTCTTAAGCAATACAAATTTTACTTTCCTTATCTGACTAAATACACTGAGTTTTAAATTTTATATCCACTGGATTATTTACAACCTCAAGAGTGTACCAAGACAACATTCATGCCCATCTGCAAATGTCATCATGACTCTGTGCTCTGACCTGGGTCAACAGCTTCTCAAAAACAGAAGATGACCTGGACTCTCTGCCTCTAGGGAAAGTGCTGATTCTGACAGGGACAGGAGCTAATAAGAGAAATCACAGGACGCAGAAACAGCATGGGGAGACTCAGAGTTTTCTGCCCAGTGAACACTGGCTGCTACGAACAGCAGGGAGCAGTGTGACAGCTGACAGAATCTGCAGAATATCTATTAGGCATTTAGATAGTGTCTGTTTGTGACCTTTCCTAAGAAGTTATGATTGTACCATGGTCACCCAGCAAGCTCAGTCAACAGTAAGTTGCCTGTGAATAGGCAGCAAGGAAAGTTTCATCTATACCTGACCACATTTGAGAAGCCATTTTCCAAGCCATACACACTTCCTGCATGTCTTTGATAAGAGGAGCCTCACAGACGCCTAAGAAATAAGTGATGTGGTAGGGAGATTTTCAGCATTTTCATGTAGTGGGGCAGTGAAAAGAGTACTTGACAAGAAACAAACCTTGTTGTTGCCATAAACTCAACTCAAGGAGCACATAAGCTATTTGGCTTATATGACCTTATTTCTCCCCACCACTCTCTAGAGTCTAGACTCTTTGAAGACGATGCTGAGTCTTGTTTATGTCAGTGTTTGCAGAATGTGACCGATTATCTTCTAATCACCCATCTTTTGTTACTATATACTGAAAGGATAGATAGATTGAGAGATTCATGGTAGGATAAATGGCTTTGTGAATAGATGGGTGGATTTTAACTGAGTTATAACAGAATGAATAAAGACAGGGTCTTCACTAAGACCTAAAGATAGTTGAGAGAGAGATTTTCCTCCATTCTTTGGGCTATACAATCTACTAATCTCTGATAAACTTGACCTTCAGGAAAACTGAAATACATTTAATCCCAATGATTTACTGTAAGAGTTACATGTATTTTTATAAATTAAGGTTCCTTCAGAAGCATAAGATGATATATAAGAATTAAGAATTCTCTTATGGTTTTCTAGTTCATTTTCATTTCAAACTTATTGTTCTCAATTTCAGCATTCATGAGTCAGATGGGTCTGTATAAAGATTCATTCGTTCATATACCATGTTCTAACTGCAGAAGATGAGAAAGGGATCTTCAGCTAATCTGCCTCAGCAAGTTGTTTGTCAAAGGCCAAACTCCCAATCAGGTTTTATAAAATATACTCACAGAGTCATATTTACTCAATATAATAATCATGTATATAAATAAATAATGTCAAAAGATTTAAGTTTTTCTAACATACAAAACCTATTATACTTTATTTCTGGCAAACACTAAGCTTGATAAAAGATCACACATTCAGATGGTCTCAGCATTTGAGCAGTTGTAGATTTCTCTTCTGGCGTCCAACTGCTGCGAATCAGTTATTTTTTTAAGAGAGGTGATAGCTGTATTTATCTGTGGGTGTGAGGATAAGTATGGGGGAAGGAAAGAGGGGTGAATATGGCCAAGATAAGTTGTAGGAAATGCTCAAAAAGTCAATTAAAGTGTATTTTGAAACACCACTTTTGTTTAGCACTTATTCAAGCATGGAAATGCTATCTGAATAGTTTAACATGTACCTTGCATTTTTCCAACTCTTTTCCTAATGTTTACTTATTAGCTGACTTAATGATAATGATGTTAGGCTCTGGTATAGAAGAATATCATTAGGAAAAATATGTTGACTTTTTTTGGCCATTCATTGTTTTTTGGATATATTCTATATTTACATTTCATTTCCCTTTTCCTGGCTCCCTGCCCCCAAAGGTCCCATATGCCCTTTTCCCTCCCCCTGTTCCCCCATCCACCCCTTCCCACTTCCCTGTTCTGGTATTCCCCTACACTGATGTTTTGATCCTTTCCAGAACCAGGGTTCACTCCTTCCTTCTTGTCGGACATCATTTCGTATATGGATTCTATCTTTGGTGTTCTAAGATTCTAGGCTAATATCCACTTATCAGTGAGTACATATCATGGGTATTCTTTTGAGACTGGGTTACCTCACTTAGTATAATGTTCTCCAGCTCCATCCATTTGTCTAAGAATTTCATTAATTCATTGTTTCTAATGGCTGAATAGTACTCCATTGTGTATATATACCACATTTTTTTGTATCCATTCCTCTGCTGAGGGACATCTGGGTTCTTTCCAGCTTCTGGATATTATAAATAAAGCTTCTATGAACATAGTGGAGCATGTATCCTTCTTACATGCTGGGGAATCTTGTGGGTATATGCCCAGGAGTGGTATGGCAGGGTCCTCCAGGAGTATCATGTCGGTTTTCTGAGGAAACGCCAGACTGATTTCCAGAGTGGTTGCACCAGCTTGCAATCCCACCAGCAGTGGAGGAGTGTTCCTCTTTCTCCACATCCTTGCCAACACCTGCTGTTTCCTGTGTTTTTAATCTTAGTCATTCTAACTGGTTTGAGGTGAAATCTCAGGGTTGTTTTTGATTTGCATTTCCCTAATGACTAATGATGTTGAACATTTCTTAAGGTGCTTCTCAGTCATTCAGAGTTCTTGAGGTAAAAAGTCTTTGTTTAGGAGGAGTAGAAGACAGAAAATCATCAAAATCAGGGCTGAAATCAATCAAGTTGAAACAAAGAGAACCATACAAAGAATCAACAACACCAGGAGCTGGTTCTTTGAGAAAATCATCAAGATAGATAAAGCCTTAGCCAGACTAACCAAAGTGCACAGAGACAGTATCCAACTTAACAAAATTAGAAATGAAAAGGGAGATATAACAACAGAAACTGAGGGAATTCAAAAAACTCGTCAGATCATACTACAAAAGCCTATGCTCAACATAACTGGAGAATCTGGAGGAAATGGACACTTTCCTAGACAGATACCAAATACCAAAATTAAATCGGGATCAAATAGATCGTCTAAACAGACCCATAACCCCCAAAGAAATAGAGGGCCTCATAGAAAGTCTTCCAACCAAAAAAAGCACAGGACCATCTGGGGTTTTAGTGCAGAATTCTATCACGCCTTCAAAGAAGACCTAATACCAATACTCTTCAAACTATTCCACAAAATAGAAACAGAAAGAACACTACCCAACTCATTCTATGAAGCCACAATTATGCTGATACCAAAACCACACAAAGATCCAACTAAGAAAGAGAACTTCAGACCAATTTCCCTTATGAACATCAATGCAAAAATAGTCAATAAAATTCTTGCCAACCGAATCCAAGAACACATCAAAAAGATCAAGTAGGCTTCATCCCAGGGATGCAGGGATGGTTCAATATATGGAAATCCATCAATGTAATCCACTACATAAACAAACTCAAAGAAAAAAAACCACATGGTCATCTCATTGGATGCTGAAAAAGCATTCTACAAAATTCAGCATCTTTTCATGCTAAAAGTCTTGGAAAGAACAGGAATTCAAGGCCCATACCTAAACATAGTAAAAGCAATTTACAGCAGACCAGTAGCCAACATCAAAGTAAACAGAGACAAACTTGAAGCAATCCCACTAAAATCATGTTTGTTTTTAGTGCTAGGTCTCTGGGCCAGGCAGTATCAGGCCTGGGCTTCTGGCATGGGTCTCCAGCTGAACATTGCTTGGATTTCTCTATGACCTTCACCCCAGCACATTTTATAGGCAGGACAAATTGTAGGTCAAAGATTTTGTGTTTGGGTTGGTGTCCTAATCCCTCTCCTGGACGTCTTGTATGGTGCCAGGAGTTAGCTGGTTCAGGCTCCAGATCCCTGAAATTTTCTCAAGTCTTAACTCATCCAATTGTAGGAATTCAAACACATACATTTCCTTTCCCTGGATGCCATCAAAGAAAATTCTCACCAAACTTCCAGAAGACATTGCTTTTGTACCCTCAACATGGTATTGAATTTGTTTTCTTTCATTGGAAACTCTCAAAGAGTTTCAGAACAGGAAAACATCCTCAGCAAGTCCTATTCACAATGCCCCACCTCTGAGAAAGCTACATCTGCACTGTGTCATGTGCCCTGATGCGTCTGCCACAGAAGTAGGCTTTCGGACCTGAGCTTTCACTTAACCCTAACTCTGTGTCTTTCCATGTACTCTGTCATATTTTCCCCAACTATTGAGCTCCACAAGGTGTCCATGCAAGTGTTTCTTTTTCTTCCACATTTTCTTTTATTTTTAACTGGAAACAAAGATCGCATTTTATATATTAATGAGGATTGATGTAATATTCAATACACATATGCTTCTGTTTCTATTGTATCTTTCTTTTCTGCTTTCCCCTGGTATGCCAACACAAAACACAAAAAAACACAAAAGCTGGCCACAGAATTAAGATCTCAAAATATTCTCCTCCCTTTCAAACTTGCCTCCTACCCCAGAGCACAAATTGCCTTGTTCCATTGCCTCTAATAATCACAGCCTCTTGGGCAGTTTGACTAGGTGTGTCTTGCAACTTCCTACAACAGCTTTCCCAGAGACATTTGAATAGTAGGCACCTGGTGCCCTCTGCAAGCTGCTGACCTCAAATCTGTGCCAGCTTGAAATCTGGTTAAGTATCTGAAGTAGCTATTACAGGTCACTTATTTTATGATGCCTTAGAATGACAAAGTTTAACACTTTATACCCAAGGGTTTTATTTCTCTGGGAAGCTTTGAGATGAAATGAGAAATTAATATGTTCTTAAAATTTGAAACTTCAATACAGTTAAAAGGATATCCTTAACTCAATTAGTCACAAATGGAGTTGATGAGAAAAGACCTTAAAACCTAAAAGAATAATTGCATAGGCCTAACTTACTCTGATACTGTTATATTGTTTAGAAAGCAACAAAAAGAAAAATCTTATTCTAAAGGTTTGCTTTAAATCCTAATAAATGCAGCCCTAGAATGTACTATAAATATGTCGACCTTATTTCTTAGATAAAACTGTGCAGATATAGCAAAGCTAGAAATGTAATGTTGAAGAAAATAGGGCATCTTCCAAGTAGATAATTGCACAGATTTTGTATGAGAGTGGGGTGAGGAGTGGAAGGGCTCACTGAAAGGGAAGGCTCCTCATAGCCATGGCTGTTGTTCTAGATCCTCAGAGAGGAGTTAGTGTTGCCCACAGTACAAAGAGTCATTCTGGAGCTCCAGCAACGCATCATCTGAAGCTCCCCATGGGCCGTGTCAGAAAGGATTAGGAAAGACACACTGCTCTATGATAAAAAGGAACAGTAGTTCACACTGGGAAGTGTTGGTTTTCAGTAGGGGTTGCTCAGTGATCTTGATCCTGACATCTAAGTGAGGGAGCTAATGTGAGCAGTAGCATTGTATGAGGGCATTTAGGGTGGGGAAGGTCCGGCTCCGGGTAAATAAAGGAAGGCGCAGGAATTGTACAGAAGGGAGGAAGCATGACATTCCAATTGCAGACACAATGTGAAACTGCAGCAGATTGTCGTCAGGTGAGCAAGAGACTAGAGAAGTCCCCATCTTTCGGGCAGTGCTGACACAAGGCTTGACATAGAAGCTTCCTTTGCTAAGGAAGCTGATGCTCTCAATGGAACGCTCCATGGCTTGTTCCTCTCTGCTTCTGGGATTAGACATGATTTTGCTCAAACAGAATGAATGTTCTGTTTTTGCTGCTGCTGCTGCTGCTGCTGCTGCTCCTATTCCTGCTCCTGCTCCTGCTCCTGCTCCTGCTCCTGCTCCTGCTCCTGCTCCTGCCCCTGCTTCTCTCCTGCTCCTGCTGCTCCTGCTGCTCCTGCTCCTGCTCCTCCTCCTCCTCCTGTTCCTGTTGCTCCTTCTGCTTCTGCTCCTGCTCCTGCTGCTTCTGCTGCTGCTGCTGCTGCCGCTGCTCTTGCTGCTTCTGGGGCTCCTGCTGCTGCTGCTGCTGCTGCTCCTGCTGCTGCTGCTGCTGCTGCTGCTGCTGCTGCTGCTGCTGCTGCTCTTGCTCTTGCTCCTGCTCCTGCTGCTGCTCCTGCTCCTGCTCCTGCCCCTCCTCCTGCTGCTCCTGCTGCTGCTTCTGCTGCTGCTGCTGCTGCTCCTGCTGCTTCTGGGGCTCCTCCTCCTGCTGCTCCTGCTGCTTCTACTGCTGCTGCTACTGCTGCTCCTGGTGCTCCTGGTGCTCCTCCTGCTTCTGCTGCTGCTGCTGCTCCTGCTGCTGCTGCTCCTGCTACTGCTGCTGAATTTAGGAATGGTCACTAGGTAGTAGATAAATACTTGCTGTAGAGTTCTCAGCGTTCTGAGTGAGCAGCCAGCTTTTGTTGTCCACAGGAAGAAGAGAGATAGCCAAAGGAAATGTGGTTAAACAACAGAGTGTCCCTCCCTTGTAAGGCTGAAGTGAGAAAAAACTTAGGATGCAGAAACCCTTAGCCATCAGGAGAAAAATTCCCAAGACAGAATGTTGTTTGAAATCATAAATAGCTTTGCAGTATGAATAAAATATCCAGCATCTGGAAAATTAAAAAAAGAGAAACTAAAACAAGAACAGGAAGCCTTGAGAAGTATTTTCTTATATGGTGTGCCACTGGCGCCTGGGGGTAAAGTCTTTTTATTAAGATTTATATGGAAGTATACAAAAGAGAAACAAAGAGGCAGTTACTATTCTTACTAAAAGCAATGTCAATATATGTGACAACACACTGCAATCTTAAAGGTCCTATATCTACCGAGTTTTAAAATAATCTTTATCTTAGGACTCTTGCACCATATTGTAGTCTAAAATAGAGTGGCAGCCTGCATGAGCTCCTCAAAAGAACTCTCTTTTTCCTAGAAATACAGCACAGTATGTAAGGGTCCTAATTTACACCAATCTTGACAGCCTGAGCTTCATGCTAGAAACCCACATACTGAAAGGAAAATACTAGGTCCAACCAGTTCTTCTCTGACCTCTACACATGCAAGCAAAGAAACCACACAGAGACACGCATACTTCACTAATTAATGTAATAAAAATATACAAAAATATCTACTTATTTCAAATACAACTTCTGATTCTTAGACATGTCTTTCTTTGGGCATCCTCTTACTTCAAATGCAATTCATATTTCAAAATTATTTCAGGTTATTTTTTGAGAATATTCTTATTTTTAGTTCTAAATGTGTTCAGTAAAAGTAGATACAATACGCTAAAAAATAACAAATTATCATGACAATATTAATATGAATATCTTGGATGTGAAAGTGACCTAACCACTCCCTAAAACGCCTATGGAAAGGTCAACTGCTAGAAAAGCCACTCACAATCCAGCCAATATACTGACTGACAGCTTGACTATATTTATCTCTCCTAGAATGAATCATTTAAAACAAAAATACACAATTAGAGTTATGTCACATAACTTATCAAGTTAACAAGAAACATTATTTTCTCGCTGTACAAAAGTACTTCTAAGTTCATTCATTTTCAGAACTTTCCATGGGCGAAGACTCCTTCAACATAACTTTAAGGGAAGAATAGATGGGAAGCAGGTCCCTGCAGAGAATACTCTTTAGCCTGCCTCTGCTAGGCTCTGTCATGGAACAGAGCAACAGAGATCATATGCAGTAGAAAGAAATGCTAGAATAAGAAAGACAGAGATCTTCCACAAGTCACACCGCCAAAAGAACAAGACAGGAATCAACAAAAAAGTCACCATAGAATACTTGCAAGACTTCAAAGAACCGCACAGAAATATGTGATTTAGCAGATGAAAATTAATAAATACCTGACTGGGGTATTAAGATGGCATAAAAGAGCATTTAATAAAACATGTCAAGCAAACTCCATTCCAGGAGCCTCTGAGATAAAACAGTCTTATTATCATACAATCTACAAATGATTAATGAAAGCTTGCATGCTAAGCGTTAATGGATCTGACTGCATATTGACCTTGCTTCACTGTATTCAGGGATTTGGCAGTTTTAAGGAGGAAGAATAGATTTATTCAAGAAACTCTCTTTTTCCTTCCAAAATTTGTTCACATTTAAGGAAATGCAGATATATGGGCTTTTCCCTTAACACATATTGCAGTTATCATTCACATATAATTGTCCATAAAACTCTCTGAAAAGTCTATTAATCTCTCCAGTATCCATGAACTTAATACCATAATTGTTCCTATCAGTAGCTAGAGTGGAGGAACTGCTTGCCTGTTTTCTTGCTAATAACCCATAGGTTTTATGACTGAATTGAAATAAAGCCAGTTCTTTCAGTAATAAAAGTGAGGGTGACCCAGATGGATTAGATAATTGCCTTCACAGCCTATTGATCTTCTATTTGAGGTCTTTTACGTCTGAGTATTTTCTCTTTACTAATAGAGTTTCACTCCCTTGACCTCAAGAAGAGATTTTGCTGGAATATACGGAGTTAAGAAGAAAATGGAATATGGGATTGTACTAAAACATGCTTGAGTTCAAAGGTTGTTTCAGTTCCTCTCACCATGTTGCATTTTCTACTAAAAAGCACAGGGCACGGGACTGATGGACATTTATATTATTTGCTCCTCAAAGTATGTGTCAGTGGTACCCCAACCTTGAACAACCTAACTATAATGACATGTGGAAATACAATAAACAAAAACAGAACTTATGTTTTGAGAAACTCAAAAATTTGGCAAAATAAGGACACTTATGCAGAAAATGATATTTTAATCTCAGAGGACAGAGGTCAAGGCCGAGGGTAGAGACAAGAAAATTCCTTCTGAAATCATAGGGAAAGGAGTAGAAAAATATGGATACACAGAATAAAAGGCTCTGTCAGATGCTTGTTCCCAACAAAATTATCTCCTGTCAAAACCGAGGCAGTCCTTACATTTTTTCAAGGGAAAAGATACTTCGTTCCCTAAAACTACAGCAACAGTGACCAAGATCATAGTGATTAAAGCAAGTCTGCAAGCAGGGTAAGCATTCGAAAAAAAAAATTAGAAAGCCAGAACAGAAAGACAATAGAAAAGGGAGTCGGGTAGTTATCATTCTTAACCTAGTTACAAAAGAGTAATGATGATTTAGAGTTACATAGATCATTCTAGATAAGTCACATAGTATAGTATACAGGGCTCTTGTAACCACTGTAGAACTCTTTTACAGGGCCCTGATCTTCTTTCTGTTCATTTCCCCTGAGATGCTCAGTTTACATTCTATTACAGCCTCAGTAATCTGTGGACTTGGATTCCCTCCCATCATCTTTCCACTGATCTAGTGTCTGTGTTTTTTGGTCCCAGCCTAGCCTTATCCTCCCACAATGCTTATCCACCACTGCAGCCTACATTGCTCTTCTCCAAGCCTATCCTCACAACCCAACAATTTGAATCAGTGGCATGCATACCCAGACCAAGACACTCCAGTCCACAACATCTGTGCATCAGAATGAGAATGTGCACTGTGTTTCAATGTGGCGTCAATAATGAGGAGACTCACCACTGAACTCTGCTGAAGACTTCAGGATATTTTGACTCCCAGTTGAGGTACTTTCTGTTTCATGATACTTGGTTTGGATTCAGTATCTGTGTGATCCAGATCTATTCCTCATACTGATGACTTTTACTGGATTTTTACTATAGTCACAGGTGGCCTCACTTCAACCTTTGATCCTCACCTCTTCAGAAAGTGTTATTGGGAGCTCCCTGATACTAAATATCCAACCTCATGAAGACTTCATTTAACAAAAAGTTTAACTTGGGTGGGTGGGGAAGTAGAGAGGAACTGGAAGGAGTTTGGGGAGGGAAAACCATAATTATAATGTACTGAGTGATATTTATTTTAGACTATAAAAAGACTATACACAAACAAAAGAATGAATTAAGTAAATTAAGAAACAGAAGCTTCACATATTACTTCCTTTGTAGCAAGCTGCATTTATCTGACTGAAATGTAGGTTGTTTTTTTTTTTAAGGGAAAATTATATGAGGTTTTAGGGTCCCATGATTTTCATATAAACATTCATAAAAGGATGCTCAGCTACTATCTGAAATTTGAAATTTAGTATTTCTCTTCTGTGCTGGTTAGTTTCAACTTCATACAATCTTGAATCACTTGAGAAAGTAGTCTCAATTAAGGGCCTGTGGGCATGTCTGGGGGCTTGCCTTGATGGTTAATTGTGGAGTTCACTGGAGGGAGCAGCCCTGTCTGGTCAGCAAGTTCTGAGCATTACATAACTGGAGGGAGCTGATGGGGAAAAAGCACACAAGAGGCATGTATACATGCATTGATTTATCTTTGCTCTTGACTGTGGTGTGACATGAGTAGCTTCTTCATGTTCCTCCAGTATGGCTTTCCCACTCTGAGGAGCTGTTGCCTAGAATTCAAAGCTGAATTCCCCCTTCAGTTTACTTTGGAAAAAATATTTGTTGCAGCAACTGAAGTGTAATTAGGACATTTTCTTTCAAAAAAAAGTATTCTTAATTAATTAAAAAAAAACTATGTTCCACTTTCATTTTCAGAACGTCGTGATATAGTAGGTATCTAATAATTTTGTATCCATTGTATTCAATTTAAATTGTAATAAAATAAGATTCAGCAAGAAGTTACCCATAAATGTGTGCATTCTCTATATTTACAGGAGATGCTTTTCTTCTTTAAAGTCATGAATGCCTGGCCTTTGACATTGGGAAAAAAATGATTTTGAGATGACAAGATTCTTATGATAATTTAGATAATTATTGGAAACAATAATATTCTCTATAAGACTCTAGTTTTGTAATGTTGCGCAAGTTCTATGCTCTTAGACTGCCATCAAGTTGATTCTAGAGTGGAGACTCCGGCTGCGGCCATCTTTCCTCCAGTGTATCTGGACCTCGTTTTATATACAGAAGAAAGAGAAAAGCATGTTAGTGGGCAACGAGGCTGACCTGTACCTTCTGACCTTATTCTGGAGCTCCCTGAAAAGATCAATGCAGATGAAATCTGCAATTGCTCCCCTTGAAGAGGATCAAGTCCAGCATCTTTTGGTCCCTTTGGTGTTCTTGTGGTAAAGGGTGACACAAATGGTCACTGATCTCAGAAATTCTAGGGAACAACATACCTGAGAGAAACCACTCACATCCCCACATTCATGGCGATGATGAACAAACATATTTCAGCAGCCTCATTGATAGAGGATGACATTGAATAGAGCTGAGAAACAAAAGGAAAACTGTCCAAAGTATGTGGTAATTGTAGAAAAGAGAGTTGAACACCACTAGACAGAATTCTTAAGAATGTCAAAATTCACCAGTTGGGAAAGTATTTGGAGGTTTGGCATATGTGAGTTAAAGCAGAAAATTTTTCAACTGTAACTTTTCCCATATCCATCTGGTAACATTTACGTGGGCCTATAGAATGCTTATTATAAAAGACATTTAACCAAAGGTATTTTTGTACATTTTTCTCTTTCAACAAAAAGTCATCAAGAATCTAATGTATTCTGAGCACTGATCTGGACATTTAAGGTAAGTCAATCAATAGAAAATGAAGACTCTTTCCCTTGTGACATACCTATGCATGTTAGAGGTAGAATAGCATGTTTTATCTTAAAGCATAAGAATGATTACTTTCATAACTAATAAAGCATTAAACTGTACTATCAGCTTGACAGTGAGGTCTCCATTTTTTTTCAAATGTTTCTTCAGCCTTAGCAATCTACAAGCACTTGGAATATGAACTCAAGATATGTGTGTTGGATAAGGAATAATGATAATAAGGTAGACTTCATACTGAACAATGAGTTAGTTCTTAGCCTTTGTAACACGGGGGTCCTAAAGGAATCAATCATCTTGAAGGTGGTCTATAGGACATGCTTAATAAGAAACATTTAATCTAATCCAGAGGAATCCAAGTCAAGATCATTGATATAGAGTGTCAATAGACTAATAATTTTAAAAATTGATACAATGTTTCTGGGTGGACCATGACGATTACAGATGTGACGTCAAATGATGATGAAGTGACAATGTCTTACTCTGTAGTGTTAGAATATAAATAATAAAGTCTGTAGGCATGACTTTCAAATGTCAGTGGTCCTAGCATTTCCACTTGTCTGTTGAATACTTAGAGAAAAATGGAAAACAAACTGAAACTATTCCTCTTGTACATACAACAGAGGTCAAAATCAGGATACATTAAAAAATGGTATTGCAGGCTTAGCCTACACAATACCAGGAAGATGTGTCCAGAGTCACAAAGAAAATCTGCAATGGGACTTGAGAAAGGAACCATTGGGGTGCCAATAAAGCCTTCAGAGTGTACAGTGAAGCTGACACAATCATGGTTGACTTGCTCAGTATTCTTCACTTGTAACTTTGGCAGACATGGCACAAGTTCTTCTGTAACTACAGGGATGTCCTGCTCATGATATCCATTAAATCATGGATATACCAGTCTCAGAAAGTGATTATAGACAGTAACCAGTGTTGGCTGTCTTAGAAAGTGGATCCAAAGTAGCATCTTAAAAAGCAAAATCAGAGTTGGGAGTATGAGCAAGGTGATGACTCGGAAAATAGATGCTACCTGAAGTCAAGAGGCATTTGGGATACTTTACTTTTTTATTTTCTGTATTCTTTGTTTACATTCCAAAGGCTTTCCCCTTTCCTAGTTCCCCTCCACACCATATGTCCCATACGTCCTCTTCCCCCTCACCCCCGCCCATTCCCCAATCATCCCCCCCCAAACAAAGCCATGACTGTGCTATCCTGGTCAGCATTTCCTCAATGAGTGAGTAGACAAGAAACACAACATCAGGAACTCATAATCACTTCTACTCTGAATAAGACTGGGGGATGCTATAACTTAGATACATTTAGAAGGAGGATTTAGAAGGAAGCTTTCGAAGTATCAAAGTCCAGGAGAATTATTGATATTCTACAACAGCAAAACAGCTTATTTTTTTTCTTTTTTTAAATTACTCATTCCATTTGTTTACATCTTAAATGATATTCCACTTCCTGGTTACCCTCTCCATGAACCACCTCCCATCCCATGATATCCTACTTCCTGGTTACCCCTCCACCAAAACCCCATCCCACATCTGACTCCCTCCTCCCCTTTGCCTGTATGAGTGCTCCCCCACCACCCTCACTCTCCTGCCCCACTGCTCCATCATCCCACTACTCTGGGGCATCAAACTTCCCCAGGGCTAAGGGCCTCCCCGTCCATTGCTGTCAGACAAGGCCATCCTCTGCTTCATATGTACCTGGAGCCCTGGAGCCCTCCAGGTACACTCCTTGGTTGGTGGTCTAGACTTTGGGAGAACTGAGTAGTCAGGCCAGCCTATTATTCTTCCAAAGGGGTTGAAATTCCCTCTTGCTCCTCCAGTCTTTCTGCCAGCTTCCCCACCAGGTTCCCTGAGTTCAGTCTGAAGGTTGACTCCCAGCATCCACCACACTAGGTTCCTCTCAGCAAGCACCTCTTGACCACAGCAAGAGTATTGGATTTGATGTCTGCAGACATGATGTATCCCCCGCTGGGGCCATCCCTGTTTGGCCCTTCCTTCAGTCTCTGTTCCATTTTTTTTTTTTTTGTCCCTGTTCTTCCTTTGGACAGGATCATTTCTGGATTTAAAAACTTTGGCCACATCCCTCAACCTGGGCCATGCCTATCTACTGGAGGTGGTCTCCATAGGTTGTATCTCCCCCGGTTCTGTGCGTTATGGCTAAAGTCAATCCAGTTGGGACATGGGAGCCCCACGTTTCTCCAAACAGTTTAATTTTATGTTTTAAAGAAGAATGAAATCTATTTATTATTCTAAAATAAAACAAGTGCACACTACTTTAATAAAACTATCTGTAATCACCTAACAAGGCTAATCTTGACCTGAGAAGTAAATGGCTATAAACATAGTCAAAAAATTAAAAGCTAATATTTTTTTGAGATTTTTTAATTTAATTTTTATTTTCTATATTCTATGTTTATAGAGTAAATTTGTATATTTTTTCATTTTTTTATTTTCTATATCCTTTGTTTACATTCTGAAGGCTTTCCCCTTTCCCAGTTTCCCCTTCACCCTATGTCACATAAGTCCTCTTCCTCCCCCAACCCACCCCCGTCACCTCCCGCCTATTCCCCCATCACCCCCCCTTTTAAAAATGCTACTTTGGGGACACGCGGTGCTTTCAGCAGGGGCAGCCATCTTGCCCCAGACCCCCCGCACGCAAACAGCGGGCACACTGGACGCAGTGAGCGGCTGGAATCAGGTGCGTGGCTTAGCTTAGCTCTGCAGGAGATCTGGGAACAGAAAGATCAGCTGCGGGTGCAGACTACAGGCCGCGACCAGCTCTCTGAGCGGACTAGCAGCGAGGGGCCACCGGGCCACCTCGGGGCACAGCTCGGCACTCTAGCAGCTGGAGTCAGGGACCTGGACTCAGAGCGAGCATAGTCCAGCACAGACAAGCTGCCAGAAGGGATCTGTCTCCTGGGGACAGGCGTGCTGTGCTTTCAGCAGGGTGCCATCTACAATAAGACCAACTAGCACCAGAGATAAAGAGATGGCAAAAGGCAAACGTAGGAACGTTATTAACAGAAATCAAGGCAATATGGCACCATCTGAACCCAATTCGCCAACCACAGCAAGTCCAGGATACCCCAGCACACCAGAAAAACAAGAGTTAGATATAAAAGCACAGGTCATGATGCTCCTAGAGGAACACAAAAAAAGACATAAATCTCTTAAAGAAATGCAGGGGAACATCAATAGAGTAGAAGCTCTTACAATCCAAACACAAAAAACACTTAAAGAACTCCAGGAGAATATGGGCCATCAGACAGAAACCAATAAAGAGGAAGTGAGAAAATCAGTTAAAGAAATGCAGGAGAACTTGAAACAACAGGCAGAAGTCATGAAAGAGGGAGCACAAAAATATATTAAAGAATTACATGAAAACACAAACAAACAAATGATGGAACTGAGCAAAACCATCCAAGATCTGAACACAGAGGTAGAAACAACTAAGAAATCACAAAAGGAGGCAACCTTGGAGATAGAAAACCTTGGGAAGAAAACAGGGGTCGTAGATGCAAACATAAACAACAGAATACAAGAGATAGAAATAAGAATCTCCGATGCTGAAGATAACATAGTAACCATTGACTCCACAGTCAAAGAAAATGCAAAATCCAAAAGGCTTGTAACCCAAAACATCCAGGAAATCCAGGACACAATGAGAAGACCAAACCTAAGGATTATAGGGATAGATGAGAGTGAAGATCTACAACTTAAAGGGCCAGCAAATATTTTTAATAAAATTATGGAAGAAAACTTTCCTAACTTAAAGAGAGAGATGCCCATGAATGTACAAGAAGCCTACAGAACTCCAAACAGACTGGACCAGAACAGAAACACCTCCCGTCACATAATAATCAAAACCCCAAATGTACTAAACAAAGAAAGAATATTAAAGGCAGTAAGAGAAAAGGGCCAAGTAACATATAAAGGAAGACCTATCAGAATCACACCAGACTTCTCTCCAGAAACCATGAAAGCTAGAAGATCCTGGGCAGACCTCATGCAGACCCTAAGAGAAAACAAATGTCAGCCAAGACTACTATACCCAGCAAAACTCTCAATCAACATAGATGGAGAAATCAAAATATTCCATGACAGGACCAAATTTACACAATATCTTTCCACTAACCCAGCTCTACAAAGGATAATAGGAGGAAAACTCCAACACAAGGAAGGAAATGGCACCCAAGAAAAAGCAAGACAGTAAACTTCTTCCATCAAACTCAAAGGAAGATAACTACTCAAAAACAAAAATAACATAAAAAATGTCAGGAAGTAATAATCTCTATTCCTTAATATCTCTTAACATCAATGGACTCAACTCCCCAATAAAAAGACATAGACTAACAGACTGGATATGGAAACAGGACCCTACATTTTGCTGCTTACAGGAAACACACCTCAGAGTCAAAGAAAAACACTACCTTAGAGTAAAAGGATGGAAGACAATTTTGCAAGCAAATGGTCACAGGAAGCAAGCTGGAATAGCCATTTTAATATCAGATAAAATTGACTTTCAACCCAAAGTCATCAAAAGAGACACAGAAGGTCACTTCCTGCTAGTCAAAGGAAGAATCCACCAAGAGGAACTCACAATTCTAAACATCTACGCTCCAAATGTAAGGGCACCCTCATTTGTAAAAGAAACCTTACTAAAGCTCAAAGCACACATTGCACCTAACACAATGATTGTGGGGGACCTCAATACTCCTCTATCTACAGTGGACCGACCAGGAAAACAGAAACTAAACAGAGACACGGAGAAACTCATCGAAACTTTGGAGCAATTGGATTTAACAGATATATATAGAACATTTCACCCTAAAGCAAAAGACTATACCTTTTTCTCAGCCCCTCATGGTACCTTCTCCAAAATCGACCATATAATTGGACACAAGACAGATCTCAACAAATATAAAAAGATCGAACTAATCCCATGCCTCTTATCAGATCACCATGGAGTAAGAGTGTTCTTCAATAGCAACAAAAACAACAGAAAATCCCCATACGCTTGGAGGCTGAACAATATTCTACTCAATGATACCTTAGTCCAGGAAGAAATAAAGAAAGAAATCAAAGAATTCTTAGAACTTAATGAAAATGAAGGCACAACATACCCAAATCTATGGGACACAATGAAAGCAGTGCTTAGAGGAAAACTCATAGCCCTGAGTGTCTCCAAAAAGAAACAGGAGAGAGCATATACCAGCAACTTAATGGCGCACTTGAAAGCTCTGGAACAAAAAGAAGCAATTTCACCCAGGAGGAGTAGAAGACAGGAAATCATCAAACTCAGGGCTGAAATCAATCAAGTTGAAACAAAAAGAACCATACAAAGAATCAACAAAACCAGGAGCTGGTTCTTTGAGAAGATCAACAAGATAGATAAACCCCTAGCCAGACTTACTAAAGGGCACAGAGACAGTATTCAAATTAACAAAATTAGAAATGAAAAGGGAGATATAACAACAGAAACTGAGGAAATTCAAAAAATCATCAGATCCTACTACAAAAACCTATACTCAACACAACTGGAGAATCTGGAGGAAATGGACAATTTCCTCGACAGCTACCAAATACCAAAATTAAACCAGGATCAAATAGATCGTCTAAACAGACCCATAACCCCCAAAGAAATAGAAGGGGTCATAGACAGTCTTCCAACCAAAAAGAGCACAGGACCAGACGGTTTTAGTGCAGAATTCTATCAGACCTTCAAAGAAGTCCTGATACCGATACTCTTCAAATTATTCCACAAAATAGAAACTGAAGGAACACTACCCAACTCATTTTATGAAGCCACAATTACCCTGATACCAAAACCTCACAAAGATCCAACTAAGAAAGAGAACTACAGGCCAATTTCTCTTATGAATATCGATGCAAAAATACTAAACAAAATACTTGCCAACCGCATCCAAGAACACATCAAAACGATCATTCACCATGATCAAGTTGGCTTCATCCCAGGGATGCAGGGATGGTTCAATATACGGAAATCCATCAACGTAATCCACTACATAAACAAACTCAAAGAAAAAAACCACATGGTCATCTCATTGGATGCTGAAAAAGCATTTGACAAAATTCAGCATCCTTTCATGCTAAAGGTCCTAGAAAGAACAGGAATTCAAGGCCCATATCTAAACATAGTAAAAGCAATATACAGCAGACCAGTAGCCAACATCAAGGTAAACGGAGAAAAACTCGAAGCAATCCCTCTAAAATCAGGGACTAGACAAGGCTGTCCCCTCTCGCCATATCTCTTCAATATAGTACTTGAGGTACTAGCTAGAGCAATTCGACAACAGAGGGAAGTCAAAGGGATACAAATCGGAAAGGAAGAAGTCAAA
The DNA here is from genome assembly GCA_964023405.1 of Apodemus agrarius. Taxonomy (NCBI): domain Eukaryota; kingdom Metazoa; phylum Chordata; class Mammalia; order Rodentia; family Muridae; genus Apodemus; species Apodemus agrarius. The sequence continues at coordinate 38,540,014 of OZ030025.1, read as the reverse complement.
CTATCACTATTTGCAGATGATATGATAGTTTACTTAAGTGACCCAAAAACCTCCACCAGAGAACTCCTGCAACTGATAAACAACTTCAGCAAAGTGGCTGGCTATAAAATCAACTCAAGTAAATCAGTAGCCTTCCTATACACGAAGGATAAGCAGGCCAAGAAAGAAATTAGGGAAATGACACCCTTCACAATAGCCACAAATGATATAAAGTATCTTGGAGTGATGCTAACCAAACATGTGAAAGATTTATACGACAAAAACTTCAGGTCTCTGAAGAGGGAAATTGAAGAAGACATCAGAAAATGGGAAAATCTTCCATGCTCGTGGGTTGGCAGGACTAATATAGTCAAAATGGCAATCTTGCCCAAAGCAATATACAGATTCAATGCAATTCCCATCAAAATCCCAACTCAGTTCTTCATAGAGCTAGAAAGAGCAATTCTCAAATTCATCTGGAATAACAAAAAACCCAGAATAGCTAAAACTATCATCAACAGCAAAAGAACTTCTGGGGGAATCAATATCCCGGACCTCAAGCAATATTACAGAGCAGTGGTATTAAAAACTGCATGGTATTGGTTCAGTGACAGGGAAGCGGATCAATGGAATAGGATCGAAGACCCAGAATTGAACCCACACATCTATGGCCAATTGATCTTCGACAAAGGAGCTGAAAACATCCAGTGGAAAAAAGATAGCCTTTTCAACAGATGGTGCTGGCTCAACTGGAGGTCAACATGCAGAAGAATGAGAATTGATCCACTCTTATCTCCTTGCACTAAGCTCAACTCCAAGTGGATCAAAGACCTCCACATAAAACCAGACACACTAAAACTAATAGAAAAGAAACTGGGGAAGACCCTTGAGGACATTGGCTCAGGGGAAAAATTCCTGAACAGAACACCAATTGCTTATGCTCTAAGAGCAAGAATAGGCAAATGGGACCTCATAAAACTACAAAGTTTCTGTAAGGCAAAAGACACTGTGAAAAGGATAAATCGGCAACCAACAAATTGGGAAAAAATCTTCACCAACCCCACATCCGACAGAGGGCTAATCTCCAATGTATACAAAGAACTCAAGAGGTTAGACTCCAGAAAACCAAATAACCCTATCCAAAAATGGGGTACAGAGCTAAACAGAGTCTTTTCACCTGAAGAAATTCGGATGGCTGAGAAACACCTTAAAAAATGTTCAACATCACTAGTCATTAGGGAAATGCAAATCAAAACAACCCTGATATTTCACCTCACACCAGTCAGAATGGCTAAGATTAAAAACTCAGAAGACATCAGGTGTTGGCGAGGATGTGGAGAAAGAGGAACACTCCTCCACTGCTGGTGGGAATGCAATCTGGTACAACCACTCTGGAAATCAGTATGGCGGTTCCTCAGACAACTGGGCGTGATACTTCCGGAGGACCCAGCCATACCACTCCTGGGAATATACCCAGAAGATTCACCAGCATGCAATAAGGATACATGCTCCACTATGTTCATAGCAGCTTTATATATAATAGCCAGAAGCTGGAAAGAACCCAGATGTCCCTCAACAGAAGAATGGATACAAAAAATGTGGTATATATACACAATGGAGTACTATACAGCCATTATAATCAATGAATTCATGAAATTCTTAGAGAAATGGATGGAGCTGGAGAATGTCATACTAAGTGAGGTGACCCAGTCTCAAAAGAATACCCATGGTATACAGTCACTGATAAGTGGATATTAGCCTAGAAGCTTAGAACACCAAAGACACAAATCACATATCAAGTGATGTATCACAAGAAGAAAGGAGTGGACACTGGTGCTAGAATGGACCAAAACATCATTGTGGGAGAGTACAAGAACAGTAAAGTGGGAGGGGGTGGATGCGGGAGCAGGGGGAGGGAAAAGGACATGTGGGACCTTTGGGGGTGGGGAACCAGAAAAAGGGAAATGAATTGTAAATATAGAATATATACAATAAAAAAAATCAAAAAAAAATGCTACTTTGGATCCACTTTCTGAGACTGCCAACACTGGTTACTGTCTAAAATCACTTTCTGAGACTGGTATATCCATGATTTAATGGATATCATGAGCAGGACATCCCTGTAGTTACAGAAGAACTTGTGCCATGTCTGCCAAAGTTACAAGTGAAGAATACTGAGCAAGTCAACCATGATCGTGTCAGCTTCACTGTGCACTCTGAAGGCTTTATTGGCACCCCAATGGTTCCTTTCTCAAGTCCCATTGCAGATTTTCTTTGTGACTCTGGACACATCTTCCTGGTATTGTGTAGGCTAAGCATGTAATACCATTTTTTAATGTATCAAATCCTGTTTTTGAACTCTGTTGTATGTACTGTTGTATGTTCTGGTAATCTCCTAAAAGGAAAAAAAAAAGGGACCCAGTCTTTTCAGGACCAGGATCCTCTCCTTCCTTCTTCTTGGGAATCTTTTCATTTGCTAATCCTTGAGTATTCAGAGCTTCTGGGCTCATTAATATCCACTTATCAGTGATTGCATTTCATGTGTATTCTTTTGTGATTGGGTTAACTCACTTAGGAGGAATGGATACAGAAAATGTGGCATATTTATACAATGGAATACTACTCAGCAATTAAAAATAATAAATTCATGCAATTTGTAGGTAAATGGTTGGATCAGGAAAATTTGTATATTTTATAACTGGTCTTATACGTATTGTTGTTCAGTGAAAATTAAAAATGAAAAAAATTTACAGCTTTATACTAGTTTTATTCACTGTCAGAATTTGCTAAATATCATATCATTATAATACATGGTCTATAAAACATAGTGGCTTTTTGACTATGCATTTGTTCATTAAATATACAATGTGAAGATCTGATTGTGAATTAATTAAATAATAATTGAAGAAGAGTTATCCAAAGACAAAACAGGATACTGAGGCTTTCTAAGTGGAGTCTGGATGGCGCTGAGGACTGCAGGAGGGCTCCAGCTCACAATGTCCTCTGTCTGACTCTCTCATTCTGCACACAATGTCATTAACCACAGGTTGGAACTATTATTGGGTGGGGTATCTTCTTTCAAGAATTATTTGGCCAAGGATTCTGATAAATAGAATATGAGTGCAATAGAACATAATGCTTAGTTAGAATGAGAGATTCCTAAAATGATGCTCTCATTAATTTCTAACTTAATTTGATGGCAAAGGCATTTAAAATATATCTTTTCCAAAAAGAAACTTCAGGAAACAAGGATTTAACTATCTATTTTTATGAAAACATCCTTGAAGAAATAAATAACAGAAATTGAGCAAAATGTACTAGGAATGTCAAAAAAATCTAATTCATTTAGATTGTATTTAGACAAAATTATTAATACTGTGTATCCAAGACCAGGGAGCATATTTCATCCCTTTGCAATGATAATATTACATTAATGGTAACTCAAAAATTGTAACAAGTTATCAAGGAATATGGATGCAATCAAATTAACTTGAAAACTTCACAATAGTGGTAAATTCAAGATAAACTATTTCTAATGATCTTATTTATCATACATTTTCAAGTAAAAAGTGAAAGTTTGCCATTCTGAAAAAAAGACACTAATATTAACATTGTTTTGGAGAATCAGTTAAAAGAGATAGATAGATAGATAGATAGATAGATAGATAGATAGTCAATATAAGCTTTCAAACATCCACATCATCCTCATTCTGTGGAAACTGGCAGCTCAAAAGTGGGAAATGACATGTAAACAGAGAAACTGAATATTAAACCATGAGATTAAAAGGGATATCAAACACCAAGTAAGGTTCTGAAAGGAAGGGTCCATTATGAACACCTATGTGAACTAGGAAAATTATTGTGTTAAGTCACGTAGTGTGAGGAAGATCTCGATGTCTGGAAAAGATTTCCATAATACAAATTAAAAATCATTCCTGATGGACTAACCATTCCAACAAATGAACACTGGAAGAGAGGGTCAAATGAGAAAAGATAGCGGGAACAGGTTCTGATTCTACTCTTTGTAAAAATTGTAAAGTTTCTGTAAAACTATTCATTTCAATTCTCATCAAAAAAATGTAACTTTCCAATATCCAGGAATTATATGCTATCAAAATTTAGCTTTCCACAGGCTGCTGAGGTTGCTCAGTGGTTGCTGCTGCCCTTCCAGAGGATTCCTTGTACCTACGTGGGAGGTCATAATCTTTCATAACCCCAGTTCCCTGGATCTAAGAGTCCTCTGACCTTCCCAGGCACCTTGCACACAGAAAGTTCACAGACACACAAGTAGGCAAAACAACCACACACATGAAATAAAGTAATTTTTATGTTAGTACCTCCCTTTAATTCTAAGTATGAGTCACAAAAGAAGCTCAGAGAGATCAGGATATTTGCCAGGTTCAACATACCAAAAGACAACAACAGAAAGTGTAATCCATATTATTACGCAGCTTCTTTTTATTCCATCTATCTAAGAGTATATACACAACAATTCTTGTCTCCTCTTAAAAATTTAGTTGTGACCTAGTTGTGGTTATTATTGCTATGAGCTAACACCACAATCCAGCAACTTGGGAAGGAAGACTTTGTTTGGCTTATACTTGCACAGCACTGTTCATCATCATAGGAAGTCAGGGCAGGAACTCAAGAAACCTGAGGTCAGAATCTGATGCAGCGGCCATGGAAGGATGCTGCTTATGGATTTGCTCCCCTGGCTTTGCTTAACTCCCTTTTTATAGAAACCAAACCCACCAGCCCAGGAATGGTACTTCCCACAATGCACTGGGTCCTCTCCCATCAATCATTAAGAACATACATGCTTGCCTATAGCCCAGTCTTATGGAGACATATTCCTAACTGATGTTCTCCCATCTTGGATGATTTCAGCTTCTGACAAGTTAACATAAAACTAGCTAACAGAAGTTATCACCTAAGAAAAAGGAAAAAGATAAAATCAAGTCACCTCACCTTTACCATAAAAAAAAAACTTAAAAAAAAGTCATCTCATAACATAGTATTGATTTTGTCTCTGTCTATTATTGAAAAAAGTTTCATTTTACAGCAAATTAATTTTTCAAAGAAAACTTGTATTATCATAAGGAATACCATTTACAATATATAAACAAGTGGTTAAAATATTTTCTCACACAGCTGATTTGATACAAACATGAAAGACTTGGGCTACAATGTTACAAGTCCAGCTAGGGTATTTCTTTTATCTCTGATGATGAAACAAGTCTTAGAAATCAAGCTTGTAACATTTTTTGCACAATTCATAGTATGCTGCTCTTACACAGTTGATAAAACTTTAGATTATTCTAAACAAAATTTATAGGCATCATACTGACCTGTGGTGAAAACTGTTAAGAGATTTGGATACCACATTACATCTTATGCTCACTAAAATATCCCAGACATTAAAAAGGATGCACTCAAAACATCATCCAAGAGACATCTGAGTGAATATATTTATTATAGTTTCTTCATGTAAATGGCTAATGCTAATTCAAGTCACTCCCATCCATAGCTGATCATATTTTTAACATTCAGCTCCTTAAAATATAACAAATTTATGTCATATTTCCTATTATACAAAATGTTCTTTTACCCAAAATACTAAGAAAAACAATCTAAAATTACATATTCATCTATTTATAGGCTATGAATTTCTCCTGACAGCTGTGTTAGACACTATTTGAAATATTTTACACATGAACATAATACTGGTGTATATGCATGTTTAAATTTTTATATATCACATACAGAATATAGTGGGACATTTTAGAACACATCACTTTAGTCCCATCCCCTATATGTATTCAGAATATATGTCTTTTCTCTCCAACTTTACTCTTTGGTCCTCCAATATTCTAGTATTGTAATCCCAAACTTGAAATCGCTATTTGATACCTTTTTTCATCACATTTTTCCACCGTGTCCTACCACAGTATAAGAACTAGATCTTTCTATGTACTTTCCTCCTACAGACCAAATGACTCTTATACTACTGCTCTGCAATGCATGCATCCATACATCCTCTGAAGGTGAGGGAAACTCCCATTCTGAGAGGACAAGACTGAGAGTGGTGAACCCTGCATAGGTCAACCCTGTAGCAGAGCCTGAAGAGCCTAGCTCAGTGAGGAGGCTACACTGAGTGCTCAGGAAGGAGTGTAGGTCCCAGGAAGATTATTAGTTCTTACATCACCTGGCTGCCTTGTCTGAGCGCCACTCTAAATGCTCAGTGGAGGAAGGAAACCTCTATGATGGCCACAGCATTTCCCACTGGTTATAGTCATACAAACATGGTCTCAGTACCATTAGCGAACATACTGTGGAAACAACTATTACGAGTGGGACGCTGGGAGACCAACAAGTAATAGATATAACATGACGTATTCCAAATGTCAGGGAATCATGATATGATTCCCTTTGAAGGACAAACGAGAGACAGGGAAAATGATGTGGAATAAAAAGTCTATTCGGTGAAATGTCTTTCTTGAAAGGTATCTCATGATAGCTTTCTTTCCTCCCCCCTTCGCCTTTATACACACACACACACACACACACACACACACACACACACAGACACACACACACATACACACACACTAGTACTGTGGGTTCAATCCAGGCCCTCATATATCTAGGCAAGCACACTACCACTGTGCTTCACCCCAGTCCATAATTTATCTGTATTTTAAGAAAGCAAGACATACTGTTGCCACATATACTACATTATCCTTGTTTGTTCCTGCTTTGTCTGACCTTCTTCCTCACCTCTCACTGACCCCTTCCCTGCTTTCTTAACCTGTATAAGCACACATACATGAATGCGTATTTATAAGCACACATACATGCATGCATATTTATAAACTTGAGTCTACATTCCGCAAATGAAAGGTACAAATAAGAACAAAATATAAGCCAAGTATGGTGATGCACATCTTTAATCTCAGCACTCTGGGGGTGGGTCAGGGAGACAAAAGAATCTCTTAGTTTAAGACCATCCTGGTCTATATGAAGAACTTACCTCATTACCTCAAAAAAAATTAAACTAAATAAAAAATCAAAGTATAATGATATATGTGGCTAAAAAGCCACAATTAACCTTTGTTTGCAATCTGAGATATTTTTAACAACAACAGAAAAAAAAAACAGACATAACAGTATTGTGCTGTCTTGTGCAACCCAGATTCCTGTTCTTAGACAGGCACTCAAACACCAACTGTACTGAGTACTGAAGTCAACACTGTCAACTAATTCTTATCTGGTTATCCAGGACTGAAAAAAATTACTGAAAGCACACACTCCCTTCTCTGAGCAGATCATATCTAATAATATTCTCCTAGTGTCAGAATAAAACCTAACCATGTAACCCAACTCAGTTTGCATCATCTCCGAGGTCACCCCTCTGGAGTTCCCAAAGAACTGACTGAAGTCTTTACTGCAACTGCACATAAGTTTAGCTGTGCCCCCTGACTGAGTTTGTTTGTTTGTTTGTTCCATTCCTCTGACAACATTTTGAGAGCACCCATGAAGAATAAATAGCCTTCATGTGAATCTGGCTCCAAGTAGGCTCCCTGGGGAGGCCTGCTGGGTGACGTAAAAATTACTTTTCATGCTTCAGATCTCAATCTACGTTTGCTGGCTTCATCTTCGCAGTCTCGCTTCAGACCTGATAAAAATTACCAATTGCCTCCCATTGGGTATATTAACACATCAAAAACAAAGATGTTGCTCTGTGACTCTTAGTGACTGCCAGGTGAAAGTATACACAGAATAGTGGATACAGTACAGGAAGAGCACAGTCCTGTGAGGTATGGTATCTGTCCTGCTATGTCATGGAGTGCCACTGAAGCCTTTTGAATTGAGGACCTTCCTTTGCCACTTCAGACCGGAATTGGAATATGGCAGCATCTTAGGTCAGAGTTTTTTTGCCAGCTCACTTGCTTTGCCTGATCAAGTTCACTTCCATTTCTGGACTCATGACCAGTTCCTTTCAGCAATTAGCAGATCTTTGTCCCCACTATTAACTCGAGTCATGTCTCCTGTAATACCCAAACTAACAATGTTTCTTTCCAATGCATTTTCTTGGCCACAGTTACTCAAAGCTGTGTCTGACTCATCAAACATGCTAGAGCCACCCTGCATGAATGTAGTTAACTGGAATTTTCAAACCTTAATGAATCAGTTTACACTTAAGTGGCTTGAAACACTGTGACTTATATCAGAATGTACCCTATAACTCAAGGCTACCCTGAGCTGGTTGCTGATACTTTTGCCAACATGGCACCAAATTTCTCCTGTTCTACAACTTGATGCCTTGCTCATTTGTCAATGGATATGAATGCTATACTATGTTTCTGGGGTGCAGATTTTCGTAATCGCAATGTTCCAAATACATGGTATCTTGCTGTGTCTGAGAGTATAATTTTTACTAACTCAAAACACTTTTCTCGGTGCCCTTTCCATAGTAAGAATGTGAAATCTTCCCATTCATCCTGCTCAGAGGTCTCTGGGTGTTTTGTGTAGATGAGAGAATGATGATGATTATAAATCTTATTATTAAAGATATAGTATTCTATAGAGAACACTACCTCCTGCTCACAGGTTTCACACCGTAGTTCTAGTGACTTAATATCAGCTGTGACTTAACATCAGCTGTGATCTGAAAATATTCACTGTAAGATTTCAAGTATATACCTCGTGCATTTTAAATTGCCCCCAGTTTCAGGCAGGAAATGAAATTCCTTGCATTCACAGTGTCCCTCCTGCATGTACAGCCTCTCTGTTCAGCATATGTATGCTGTCTGTGCTGTTCACCCATCAGTCCTCTCTGGTATCAGATCCAATGACACCATCTCCCAGCCCTCCAATGTCTGTTATTCTACCTAGAGAAGACTTCAAAGAACAAGACTAGCGGTGCCGACAATTCTCTTATGACAATAGAAAGACAAAAAGCACTTCCTTGCATGGAAGAGTTGAAAGGACAAAAGTTCTGAAAGATACAGAAGAAAAAAAAGAAGAAACATTTGCTTACCTCTTGTTTTAAAAGTTGTGTTTTGTTAGTTAATATCTCTTAATAGAGGTATCATGGATATGTGCACATAGGAAAATGTTGGGGCCTATAGAAGCGTTGGTGCTATTATTGGCTCAAAAAATAAATTAATGGGCTTAGTGTGTGTCCTCTGCAGGCAGAGAGAAGTGCTCTTCTTGGGGTTGGGGAAATACTCTTTATTCAACCATAGCATCTCTTATATTTTTATATCAGTCGTTACATTGTGATTTTTCTCAATTACAGTATAAAAAGCACTCAGTGATATAGATTCTATTACTTTAAATCAATAAACTGCTTCTGTGTATTATATCGGATTCACATAATTTAGCCTTTTTTAAAATAAATTTTTGCAAAACTTATAAAATATTTGACTCGAGGATTTTTTTTCCTTCCTTCCTTCCTAGATAATAATTCTTGTTCTTAAATGTCACTTGTCATAATCTTGCTCCGAGCTTCTCTGTTGTTGACACTCGGAAATTAAATTTTAATATGGCTAATGCTATTCCTTACCTATCATTTTAAAGGGTAATATTGAAAGAATAGCTGTTTCGGTTATTAGAACCCTCCAAGAGAAAAATAGGAAATAAAGAGATTGCTTTGCGATTCTTTCTGCTGACATCTACACTATGGTTGCTGCCGCTGCTGCTTCTGCTGCTCGGACAGGAGATGCCCTGCCTATCACTTTGGATTTGCGAACCCTGTCAGGGAAGATGCTTTTGTGCCGCAGGCTCTAGGGCCGTGTCCTGTCAGCACTCTCTCACAGTGCTGGGTCAGCAGTCCCGCAGAAGCGCCTCTTCTTTATGTCTTAGGATCAGTGTGCTGAACCTGCTTACTGGAGAGCTCAGGCGTGACTGTGGGCAGCCAAGAGCTGGCATATGTAACAGGGCGGTGACACTTACTGCCTGCTTGTCAGACAAGCTGCCTGGTTCTTCCCCTCCACTTTTCACACTAAATTTCCTAAATCGGTGCAAATGAACCGATTTAGGAAATTAAGTGTGCCTAAACTCTATTCTCACACAGCCATGAATTCCCCCGTTGTAAGAAGATCTTGCTCTTCAAGTTTTCACTGCCCTACCTCCCTGGCATCATTGAGAGACACTCCTCATTCAGGATTAAAATGTGATCAATATGATATTATGCATCAAAGATACCAGAGATGCTGGTGGATCAATTCGTTAGAAGGCCACTACAATTCATATCCTCAGTGCAGTATAGAATTATTATTTTTAGTAAAAGTTAAGAGGGCATGGTTAGAGGTTGGAAGAATAAGAAAAAAGCACAAGGTGTATTAAGAAATGAGAACACCTGGTATTTTTGTTAGTTAATCTCACTATGACAGATATCATGTTTGACAAGTTAAGTCTTCTTTGCTTCAGAATATTCTGTGTTGCATGGTTAGGTTTTAAAAAAATAACTCTTTTGATTAGGGGTAGAAGTAAGACATTTAATGAACTCTTAGAGGTATAAATACAATAAATATCAGGGATAGTGAATTATGTACCTTGCTAGGAAATTCACTGGTCAAGACCTTTACATAAAACAAGCAAACCTTTGACTTCCAACTCCAATTCTCGCTTAGAAGATCCCACTCCTAACAGCAAGAAAGGCTAAATGTGCTGAAAATGAATGATTCTTCTTGGAACCATCAGAAATTTAAGATTAAATGGCACATTGGCACATTAAGTCATGAAGAAATGGGTGCATCTAGAGTGTTATATTTGCATTCAGTTTATGTAGCAGCAAAGTAGCTGCCACCAAGAACATGTAGGCATTTAATATTTATGTTGATAATTTGCTGGTAGAAGCCCTGGTCATCAGCCCTAGGGAAGTGTCCTACCTTCTCACAGGCTTTGCATGCAAAATTCTGGAAGATGTTCTTACTCTTTTAAAGATGAAAGAAATTGTGGCAAGGTCAGGGAGACATAATAGGGAAAAGGTGTTCTACATAACAAAGTCATACTCAGTAGGGGAGAAGAATTTGGCAATGATTATGCTAGCCATGAAAAGGGCCCTCTTCCTCTTCTGGGTTTCTCTGGTTTTCCTGCCTCGCTCAATAAGTCAAACATACATTTTACAAGAACAGGAGTGGATAGTGACACTGCACTGCTGGAGCTGCAATCAGGTCTACTGAGACTGGAGCATCATTCAGACATTGCCTAGTTCTCTCCTCTTATACTGACCACTGTAGGTAACACATGAAGTGTTTAGATGAAAAGATTGCAAGAGCCAGACACTCTGAGATGGGATATTTTTGTAAGGCTGACATCAGGAAAAAGGATGAAAAAAGTAACAACCAGAGGGATCTGGGGCTTTGCGCAACCATGGTAGACATTAAGACTTGCCCAGGTCTGAAACCAGATCAATATAAATACTGGCACTTATGAGCTATTGAGATTTTCTATGCATATTGCAATATAGCCAATATAAGTCAAACATAACTTCCTTATGCATATTATCACACAGCCAGTTTTCTGTGAAAATTACAAGATATTACAAAAGCAAAATAATTACAGTCTGAAGAGAGCAAGCAATCTTGCTTGTAATTCTGGGAGCAGGACATTAAAGTAATTGTGATTAATTTTTACTATTTTGATGGAAAAGTAGAAAATATGTAATGACAAATGGGCAATCTAAACTGAAAATGGAAACTTTCTGAAAATAAGTAGGTAAGTAGATAGATAGATAGATAGATAGATAGATAGATAGATAGATAGATAGATAAGATAGACAGATGGATAGATAGATAGATAGATAGATAGATAGATAGATAGATAGATAGATAGATAGATAGACAGATAGACAGATATAATTAACAACATTGGAACACAAATGAAAAAGAAACACCATTTGTGAGCTCAGAATACATCCAGTAGAGGTAAGGATTAGCCAACTTGAGGAGACATCAGTCCTTAGCTAAAATGCTCAAAAAAGGAGTAGGAAAAAACCTAACAGTTATAATTTTAAAAAACATAAATTTGCAATTGAGATTCCAAATGAGGGGAAGAAAATGAGAAATTAAAAAGAAAATGGTAATGGTAAGAAGACTTCTAAAATGAATAAAAATACAGAACCATACCATCAGAAAGCATGAAGAAAAGCACACAGGACAAATGTCAGAAAGCAACTGCTAGGGACATCATCCTGGGAGTAATGGAGCCCAAGATAAAATCAGTGTCTCAGAAGAAGCTAGAAAATAAAACGATTTACCCACAGAAGAACAGATAGAGGACCAATGATAGAGAGGATGGGGAGGTTTCTGCAGAATCCCAGAAGGAAAAAGAAAGAGGGGTGATTAAATTCAAGTGAAAAAAAAATGAAACAAGTTAGAGTTATACCAACAAAGACATAGACACACACACACACACACACACACACACACACACACACACAACTGGAAAGAATTAGATAAACACAAACTGAAGTAGTATGTTTCCAGTAGATCTGCAAAAAAAATGATAAAATACAATAAGAGAGATAGACTGGGGTACCTTGGTAGCTGGAGGATACAGTGCCAGTCTTTTAGTAGTTGATATAGCCAGAAGATGGGAATTCCAAAAGGATAGTGATACCAATTGTCAGCACTATCAATCAGTTTGATCTAATTGACATTTATAGGCTATCCCATCAACAACTAAAGATCATACATTTTACAAGACTCACAGAGAATGTTCACTACACTGCTTCAGTGACCTCCATAGAACCTTGATAAATGTAATAGAATTAAAATATCTCTCTGGAAATCAGTCTGGTGGTTCCTCAGAAAACTGGGCATGATAGTACTGGAGGATCCCATTATACCACTTCTGGGCATATACCCAGAGGATTTCCCAGCATGTAATAAGAACACATGCTCCACTATGTTCTTGGCAACCCTATTTATAATAGCCAGAAGCTGGAAAGAACCCAGATGTTCCTCAACAGAGAAATGGCTACAGAAAATGTGGTATATTTATACTATGGAATACTACTCAGCTATTAAAAACAATGAATTCATGAAATTCTTAGGCAAATGGGTGGAACTGGAAAATATTATCTTAAGTGAGTTAACCCAATCACAAAAGGATACTCATGGTATGCACTCACTGATAAGTGGATATTAGCCCAGAAACTAGGAATACCCAAGAAACAATTCACATATCAAATGATGCCCAAGAAGAAGGAAGGAGAGGCCCCTGGTCTTGGAAAGGCTCAGTGCATCAGTGTAGGGGAATACCAGTACAGGGAAGTGAGAAGGGGTTGACTGGGGGTCAGGGGGAGGGAAAAGGGCTTATGGAACTTTCCTGGGGAGGGAGGATCCAGGAAAGGGGAAATCATTTGAAATGTAAATAAAGAATATAATAAAAAAAGAAAATATCTAGATTTCTTAAAATTTTTTCTTTTTAAGAATCTATAAATGATAAGAAATTAAATAATAAAATCTCAAATTACATATTGATCAAATAATAAGTCTTCAGGGAAACAACCTATTTGAATTAAATATAAGTGAAAACAGAAGTCTCAAAAGCAGTGGTGTTGTTAAATAGAAATTTATAGCATTAAATACATAATTGGAAAAGAATAAAACCCTAAAATAGATAGTCATAGAGTCACAGCAAACTTTGTGGCACAAAGATTATTGAAAATCTTTAGGCAGTTGAATGAATTCTACAATACAGTATAAAATATTTTTAAAATGAACTACACTATAAATATATGAAAAGGACTCCTGGGGAAGGGAGTGAGGAGTATTCCAATATTTCAGTTTGATATGGAGGGACCTAATGGAGTTTCACAGAGCCCTGCACTGGTATAGAAAAATTAGATCGGATGCACCAAAAGTCCATCAATTCTGGAACTACTCCAAATGCATTCTGGGGTGAAACACCTGAATTAATGGGCAACAGGAGATTGCTTTCTCATGGTCAGTGTGGGAGCCTGTGGTAAGCAGGGAGGGGAGGTGACTAGTGTGTGATACCTCAGGATGAACTCAGTGTATCCTAACATCATTTTATCTTGTTATACATATAGGCAATAGCATCTAGAAATATGTGAGTGTAGGCAATGCTTAAAAACAAATTCATAACAATGTATGTGTGTTAATATATGCTAATGTGACCCAGGAGCCAACTATGGGATTTCAGTGTCCAAGCAATGTAATAGAAAAGGCACCATTGCTTACAGTTAGAGTATACCGCAGACCTCCATAGATCCAAACAGACAGTAATAAATGATCAACCAATTAGTGGAGTGGACCATAAATGAATTTTTTCAAATATTATTTTCAAATATTAGAGACTTCCACATACTGTAGATACTCAGCCTTCAAAAACAAATGATATAGCATTGAGTAAGCATGGGAGAACAAATAATGAAAATGGCATCATCCTTATGTAAGATTCAAGATGGTTAATGCTGATTGTCAGTTTAGGGTCTAGCACCCCACAGGAGACAATGCTCTGGGCGTGTCTTTGAAGGATCAGAAACACTCATTTTAACTGTGGTAAGCACCATTTCAATGTCCGAGACCAAGAACTAAATATGAGACAGAAAGTGAACTGAGCAGTAATACTCTATTGACCAGAAATGTGATGATGAACTGTATCCCTCAACCAGAGCAAAAATCAGTGTTTTCTCACCTAAGTCTCTCCTGCTGGGTATTCAAGTATGAGGAGAAAAGTCATTAAGGTATAAGTAGAGAACAACAGAGATGAATCCTGTTGATATAGATGGCCAGGATACAAAGCAACAGAAATGGAGTTTTATCCCTATGCTATATGCCCAAAAATTCGTAACATTAGTCTAGAGAAAGAACATCTGTAAAATGTGTAAGCAAACCATCTCAAAAGTCCAAGACTCTACAACAAAAAGAAAACTGTGTTGTTGCCAAAGCAACACTGAAAAATACATGCCAAGAAGAATACTCAAAAGTATTTCGGTAAGAGAAGGAATACTAAACCGGTGCAACTTAAGCAAAGAATATATAGGAGCTTTTAAGCCCTGACTGTGTGAGTGGGAATTCTAGGTGGCCAGTGGGATACATCCAGCACAGTGGAGGAGGTTTATGGGTGTTTGTCTCTTTCATTAAGCTGTCTGTGTTTGCTACTGCAGAGACTCCAATGTAGGACCTACCCCTGCCTTCCTGAGAGATGGGAGAATAGGGCTGTAATCTCCTTCTGGGCTGAGATGGTATCTCAATCCTCAAAAAGATATTCCTCAATTTCAAAACTGAATAGAGACTGGAAGAACATTTAAACCATTTTAAAGGGCCGTGGAATGAATTAGAATGTAAATTTTAATAGAAAATTTTCTTGAAAATAAAAATCAAAAAATTGTCTAAAGTGTAGGTAAGCTAAGAGAACATTAAGCCAACTACATGATGTCAGACACAAGAAGAACAGCCTAAAGAGATATGAGTTAAATGGAGTATGCCAAGACAGATCCTGGGAAGGGAAAAAGAAGGGAGAAAACTTTTTAAAAATTCAAATAAAGTACAAACTCTAACAATAATTCATCAACATTTGGTTCAATAATTATGACAAATGTACTGTAGAGACCCAAGATATTAAGAGAAATGACTAAGATTTATGGAGTCTCACTATCTTCCTGTTTTTCAGTAACTCCAAAACCATTTTAAAATGAAAAGATTATTAAAAAGTAATAACTCTACCCTGTTCTGAACCTTTGGAACTAATTTTCTTCTAGTTTAAAAAATGTATTTATTTTATGGCAGCAGTAACTACCACAGACACGGAAATAATAATTATTGTAGTTTCTCATGTGTCAGGCATTAGGATCATTTTCTTATCTGGAGAAACTCTGGGGAAAACTGCCACTCCAAGAAGGAAGATCCCATGTGAGGTCTCTGAGACAGTCTAAAGTAATCATTAAGAATATAATAAAATTAAACAGCATCCGACAAAGAGTCCAAGTAAAATTGATAGGTGCTGGGGGTGAAGCACTAGCATCAGAGTTATTAACACATTGATTCCATCTTTGTTTTTCTTATGCACAGCCATCTAGAAAGCCACATCACGACTGACATACATGCTGATGGTAGAGGTTTGAGCAGAATTCAGATACAGAGAAGGTGGAGTGTGATATCAGGAACTGCAGAGAAAACTGACCAGAGAAATTAGAGAGGTGCTGATATATTGTGACATACCAGGATTGGACAGTTCGGGAAGGAAAAAAAATATGAAAAGCAGGGCATGCCGTAATAACCAGTTCTATCTACTGATTAGCTGATAGATATTTAGAAAAAATACCTCTGAACTGGGACACATTAGTCTGAGTTCAAGTGGGCAGGCTTGCCTCTGAGCTCCAGACTCAGCAATTTACTAACCACCAGGAAAAAAATGACCAGAGACAGACTGGCTACGTCAGCTAAATTATTTACAGCATTCTCTTTCCATTAAAAATATTTTTAAGAAATGGTAGATACATGAGCTGTATTTTTAACATTTAAAATAATCTTAACTTTTATGTGTATATGGATGCTGCATTTATTTTATGTGTATATGGCTAAAGCAGATACTTGTGTGATCTTTTGCCTCAAAGATTACTCTATTGTAATTTTTGAGACGGCCCCTTACTGAACCTGGAGCTCCCTGCTTTGACTAGATTATAGACTCAGTGAGCCCTTAGGTCCCTCTGTTTCCACTTCCCAGCACTGGCATTACAAATGCACATTGCCATGACTTGTATGTGGGGGCTGGAATCTGAATTCAGACCCTCATAATTGTGCAGTAAGTACTTTCCATGACATCGTCCCAGCTCTCTTGCAATGCATTTTTAAAATACTATATCACAGGGTCCTCTCCTTTCTTCTTCTTTAGTTGGGGGGAGAGGAACTATGGGAAGTATGGTGGGTGGGAACTGGGAAAGGGGAAAGCCTTTGGAATGTAAACATAGAATATAGAAAATAAAAATTAAAAAAAATACTATATCACAGTGTGGTCTTGGAGGCATGTAGCTGAGAGCACATGAAATCTTATACCCTGGAATAAAGGAAGGTTAACTGATATTAAGGCAAAATGTTAGTGAGTTAAGTTTTGTTAGGATGCTGCCATATGTTTCGATATAATAGAAGCTAAAATGCATATATAGATAAAATACAATTTTGTGAAGTGGTTAACATTTTCATGGTTATCCCATATAATACTAGTATTCTTTGTTCATAATTTTATTATAATGCTAACAGCATACTTTGTGAATTTTTCTAGACTTTTTACTTTAGTATTAATTTATTGTACAAAACTCTAAATGGACTATTAATTTTGAAAACAGAGCTGTTCACAAAAAAAGACTATACAAAGTAAACAATCAAAATAAATCTTTTTAGTACCAACTGTTAAAGTAGAACACTGAGCCAATTATTTATATTTAATATTTCTTCCTACCTTCTTGACTTAATCCTTCCTGTTTATATTTATGTTTGTGTGTGTCCACATGTGTTTATACCTGGGAGGTAGTTGCATGTTGTGTTCATGTGAACTTGTATATGCACACAAGTGCATACAGAAGCTATAGGCAAGCCTTGGATGTTGTTCCTTGGGTTTGTCTATGTTATATATTGTATTTCCAAAAAAAATGGATCTCTCAATGGTCTCTGGAACTTGCCGTGGAACTCTGGAACTGGCTGGCTAGTGAGGCTGAGAATTTTACATGTCCTTGCCTCCCCAGTGCTGGGCCCCAAAGCCTATGGCACCCCACTAGCTTTTTCCTGGGGATTCTGAAGATCAACTGCAGGTCCCCATGCTTGCCAAGTAAATGCTATGAACTGAGCCATCCCTTCATACTGAATTTGTATGTTTGTTTTATCAATTACTTCTTAATTTCTTGAGACAGTCATAGAAATGTCTCTATACTTACATTTATTTTAATCAGTATATATACTTATAATATATACTTCTATTTATACTTATATTAAAGCATAAATACTATACTTACAGAAGTATAGTACCAAGTAAAATAATTTATTATTCTATAAATTTTTAGATTGTACTTGATCTACATCCTGTCCTCAATTTCATATTCCTTCAAATACTTCAAAGCTTTCCTAATGAGTAAGAAGCAAACAGTTCCAAGGTAGCCTTGGAAGATAGTCCCTTGATTATTGAATACCAAATTTTTATTGATTATTGAATACCAAAGTCCAGGATTAAGATAGCCTGTATTTGAATGGAATATGCTCTCTCAGAATCAGTAATAAATTAACATCAGAACTCATAATTAATATTAGAACTGCCAATATCCCAGTAAGGGCATTAGGAATTTGCAGGAATTTTTTTATTCCCCCATAAAGAAGCACACATCTTATTTTGTAAGATTTAATGCTTCCTCAACTGATAATAATCATTAATAACAGATTTGTAAGAGAAAAGAAAATTAAGCTAATAAAAATCTGTCAAAATAGAATTTAATTAATATGTAGGTGTCATTGACTAATTTGTGTTTTTGAGAATGTATTTTTAAGACACCAAACATCATTGTTCATAGTTAAAGTTTTGATCTTTCTCATATATCATCATTCTGAACAATGCTATATCCCTTGTTAGAAACACCATATGTTGGACAAGCATGAATTTCTGCCAGGGATCATGATCTCCTTGCAGGTTACTGACATGTTTATTAGGCTTTCTTACTTTTGCCACTTGCATAAGTGCAATTGAGTCGTTTCTAGAACCAAGCGGAGAAACCAACCTTTGAAGACAGTTCTTGATGATTGAAAAGCAAATGCCTCCCTCCAGGATTAGGATAGCCTGGACTTGAATGGAATATACTTTCTGAAGAGAAGGCTGGGCAGGAGAAAAGAAGAATTGAGAAAAGGAGATTGATTAAAAGATGGCAAGAGAAGAAAAGAAAGGAAGAGAGGAGAGGAGAGGAGAGGAGAGGAGAGGAGAGGAGAGGAGAGGAGAGGAGAGGAGAGGAGAGGAGAGGAGAGGAGAGGAGAGGAGAGGAGAGGAGAGGAGAGGAGGCAACAGAGACAGGAAGGGGTGTTGGATTAACATTTAGACATATGAATAGAGGTACAAATGACCTCTATAGATCATAAGCTGCATGGCCTGCCAAAGCCAGTGAACTGGCTAGTCTTGTGTTGACTTGACACAAGTGAGAGTCAACAAAAAGAAAGGAGGCTCAGTTGAAATTCCTCCTTGAGATCCAGCTGTAAGGCATTTTCTCAGCTAGTGATAAATGAGGGAGGGCCTCACCCATTGCAGATGGTGACATCCCTGGACTGGTGGTCCTGTGTTCTATAAGAAAGCAGTCTGGACAAGCCATGAGAAGCAAGACAGTAAGCAGCGCCCTATATGGCCTCTGATGTCAGCTCCTGCCTCCCCTCCTCAAACAGCATCCTGCCCTGAGTTTCTGTCTTGATTTTATTTGAAAATGAGCAGCAATATGGAAGTATAAGCAAAATAAACCCTTTCCTCTCTGAGTAGTCTTGGTCATGGTGTTTCATCACAGCAATAGAAACCATTTACTAAAACATGACACTTGCACCTGCTATGATAAGTCTCAGTAGAATTAAGTTCAGACACAGAAACAAAGCTTTTATAATTTGAAGATTGTGGCAAGCCCTTGATGCTGTTTCAAGGATATTGGCAAGAATATTTCCATTGGGCTTGGAGGACAAGGGAGTAGGCTCAGATAAGGATATTTACATTGGGCTAGTACAAGGCTCAGGATAACTACAGCTAAGGCATGTATTGTATTTCTTTTATCTTGGTCATCCTGCTAAACTCCTAGACACAGTGACCACAAGACTTTTTCTATTGACTTGTTTGACTACTTTGTTTGTGCTTTGTTTGTTCCTTGGCTACTTGGTCTTTGATCTAAGAACTGACTCTATTCTTTGTATGTACCTAGAATGGTATAAAAGCAGACTGAGAAAAATACAACCACTTCAGTTTCAGCTCTGACTGGAGTCATGCTATGGTGTTGTCTAATTGTCTTTTCTTTCTTTAATCCTTCCTCCCTCCCTCGAGACCTGTTGACTGACTGAGTTGGCTTGGTCAGCAGATGAGCATAGGTTATAAAAACTGTCACAGAGCGCTTACATGATAATTCCTCTTCTTATTTGGTAAAAGAAAGATCTCTTGACTATTTCAAAGTTGTTTCTCTATGAAAGTGTTTACTCTTTTGCCCCAAACAACTTGACAAAAGAATTGAGAAAGAATGTGCTAACCTGTACTCCAAAGCATTATATATAATGAGGGACTTCCTAAGGGTCAGTTAAAAGAATGAGTGGAGAGACACAGACCTAGAACCTTGATCTTTGACACTCTGCTTCTTTGCAAAAATGTCACCTGTAATTGAAAGCTTTGAAAAAATTATTCTGCTAAATTGTAAAATAAATTGAGACATATGTCATCCCTAGAGATAAATTACCAGATGCAAGCAGGAGGGAGACATGTTCTAGACACAGCTGTTCTGGGAAGCCTGGATCTGATTAATCACTACCCAACTAGGCATTTAGATCAACTTGTTCATGGACAGTCTTAAGAGCAGATGCAATATTTTACTCCAGAGGGCTTTCAAGGACAAAGGAGTACACAGAGGAATTAATCAACAAATCCACAATGAATTATTCATTTTCAAAATATATTGTGTCTATTAATAGAAAATTAGCAAAAGTTATATTACCATAATACTAAATGTCTTATCTCTACAAATTCCTTCTGAAATTCCAGGCTTAAGTATAGAACTATCCGATAGAATATTGAAATTGTCTGTTATTTCTACAATTCTGAAACTGGGCTATTTCTCTAGCTTAACAGTCAATAGCTTTACACATTACTCATTTTCAATGAGAAATGGAGTTTTATCAAGTTACAGTGTTGTGGTTTGTTATGGTGATATGTATTGTAATGCTAAATACTGGCCCTCAGGAATAAGAGAATCCACACATATGTCATGATATGTGTGTCCTTGCTCCTTAACTTAAAACTGTTGTGTGAATAAAGATGCTGACAGCCTATAACTGGGCAGAAGAAAGTTAGGTGAAGTTTCCATTCCTGGGCTTGGAATCTGAGGCAGAACCCTGAGAAAGAAAAAGAAGAAGAAAATGGGGAGAGGAAAAAATTACATGGCATAGGTAAGTCACGAAAACCAGCCATAAGGGCTGGTCAATTGGAGTTAAGAGCAACCCAGATGAAACATAGTAAGATCTAACTCGGAGTTATTGACGGGAAATTATACCTAATAGCTTAGAGGGTAGGTACCTGACCAGCTCTAGTGCATTAAAGGCTAATTTTAAATACAAAAGTTGTGTGTCTTATATCTGGGTAGAAACCCGGGATCTAGTATTATATAGATATTACAACAGTACTGTATAGTTTACTCTATTGCCCCAATGAATAACTTCCCTTCTTCTCAAGCAAATTAATAATGAGGAGGAGGAGGAGGAGGGGGGGGAGGAGGAGGAGGAGGAGGAGGAGGAGGAGGAGGAGGAGGAGGAGGAGAAGGAGAAAGAAGGAAAAGGAGAAGGAGGAGAAGGAGAAGGAGAAGGAGAAGGAGAAGGAGGAGAAGGAGGAGAAGGAGGAGAAGGAGGAGAAGGAGGAGAAGGAGGAGAAGGAGGAGGAGGAGGAGAAGGAGGAGAAGGAGGAGAAGGAGGAGAAGGAGGAGAAGGAGGAGAAGGAGGAGAAGGAGAAGGAGAAGGAGAAGGAGAAGGAGAAGGAGAAGGAGAAGGAGAAGAAGAAGAAGAAGAAGAAGAAGAAGAAGAAGAAGAAGAAGAAGAAGAAGAAGAAGACAAATTCTATGTATTTCAGAGAGATGGTTATGTGTAGATGAGTGGAGGTGCCTAAACAGGACAGTGAAGGGCCTCAGGTCCCCTGGAGATGGATTTATGCTGTTGGTAACTACCTAATAAAGGTGCTGGATCTACATTCAACTACTAAGCTCTCTCTTCAGTCTCCCATGAGACTTTTAAAGGTGAATTCATTTTATAAGGAAGTAGTTCAAACATCAAGGAGTAAATTCTAAGCAATCATAAAATCCCAATAAGATGACACTGATTAAAGTTTCTGGTTGTGCCAAAGCAGCTTGAAAATCCTCATTTTTTCAAGAGTATTAAGTAATTTTGACAAAAATGGAAACCAGAGAATCTAAAAAGACTCAGTTCACCAGGATATTACAGTCAGTTTTCTATTCCCTGTTATTCAAGTTTGGCTCAAGAACTCACCCGAACCTATGTTTCCTAGGCAGGACCTGTTCTGGACTCCTTTTGGTGCAAGTTATTTATGTTAACACAACCCTTCATATTGTATTCAGTTATTTTAGCTTTGAAGACTTGACTGCACATGCTCTGGTTTATCCAGCATTAATTTTCTAATTAGACTCACAGGAGGCTATCGTGCCTTTCTTATTTCTAACATCTGAGAAGAGGCTCACTGTAAAGTGAATTAAAAATTCCAACTAGCCTATACAAAAGGCATAGAATCCAGAATCTATTTACAAGCCATAGGCCTAGATTGGGCAGGTTCTACAGCTACTATACCTTACACCCCAGTCATATATTCCTTGTTATTTGCTGTTTCTCCTAGCCATGTGCTCATGGTCAATCTCCTCTCATGGTGGTTTCTTCCTCTTTCTGTGTCCTTTCTTCCATTCTTCTGCAACCCCCAGTCAGGTAACTGAAAACCAACCTTCCTCTGTCTATTGCCCAATCACAAGGTTTAGCCTTTTCTTGACCAACTAAGTGGGGGAACAGGTTATACAGCATCATTTGTTGTACATGAGGATCTCCTAGTCAGGGGGCAACCAGATCTTCAGAGTCAATACTTAGCATTTGAATACAGAGCAGTACCAGACCAACCCCCTACAGCTCACTAAAATCTCCTTGTTGCATACACCATTAAAATAAGTGCTACCTAGAGTTCTAGACCCTAGAAGACAAGTCATGTACATACTGGATAAAGAGGATGATAACAAAGAAAAATACTAAAAACAGTATGATAGCAGCAACAACTGTAAACATACCTAGTTATTAATAAACATACCCTGATATTAATAAGTTACAAAAGCTTGCCAACAACATGATTTGAAAAAAGATATTTTCCAAAATGTTCTGTTTGGAATAATTCAAAACTATTTAGATAACTGACCAAAAAAGATAAAGATAACTATAACAAAATTGCAAAAATGTCGAAGAAGGAAATTAAGATAAGAGATGATGGAGACCTTCCATGTTCCTCAATTGGCAGAATTAATATGGTGAAAATAGCAATACTGCCAAAATTAATCTGCAGAACTAATGCAATATCTGTCAAAATTTCAAGGCCATATTTTATATATATATATTTTTTAAAAATCCAAGAATTCATATGGAAGCAGAAAATATTGTCAGTTGCCAAAGTAATTCTAAGAAGTAAATACAATGCTGGAAGTACTACAATATCTGACCTCAAAATATTCTACAATGCTGTACTGATAGGCAGCCTGGTATTGGCATAAAGATAGATAGAAAGATCAAAGGGAAGAAACCAAAGATCAAGACAAAGGAGGCCAAATCATATATTGGAGAAAAAAATGATTCAAGAAATGGTGCTGGATAACTACCTGCAGAAGAATCAAATTAGATTCTTATTTTTCTCTTTGTAAAAAGATCAATTAAAAATGGAACAAAACCATAACTTAAAACATTAAATACTTGAACTTAAAAATAAACTGTGGGGAATACTTTTCAAAATGTATTGGGGTGGCCAAGAACTTTCTAAACAAAACACCAATAGCCCAGGAAATAGCCCCAAATATCAAAAGATGGGACTACATAAAAATAAAATGTTTCAGCACGGAAAGGGGAACTCTCACAATGGCAAACAGACATCGCACAGAATGGGAGAAAATCTTTACCAGCTGCACTTCAGACAAGGAGAAAACATCCAGGATTTAAGAAAAGTTACTGCAATTAAAAACCAAAGCAATATAATGTAAGTCAACAAATGGGCTAAGGATTGGAATAGATAGGTGATTTTAAAATAAATAAATAAATAAATAAATAAATAAATAAATACAAATGCCAAATAACTGTTCTTAAGCATTCAATATTCCTAGCTGTCAGGAAAATGCAAATTAAAATTACTTTGAAGTAACGCTTTACCCCAGTCAGAATGAATAACATCAAAAAAATCTGATAATAAATGTTAGAAAGGATGTGGAGAAAGAGGAACCCATACTGCCTACTGATGGAGATATAAAATAACATAGCCATCATGGAAGTCAATTTGGAGCTACCTTGAAAAAAATTAAAAATAGAAATATGACATTACTTAGCTCTTTCATTCCTGGGTACATACTCAGAGGAAGTCCATATCCTATGATATTGATATATTTTCATCCCATTTTTATTGCTGTCTTAAACACAAGCAAGGAAATGGAACCAGCTTAGTTGTCCAACAGGTGAATGGATAATGAGAATCTGGTACATATATAAAATGGTATAGTATTTTTCTGATGAAAAGAAAAAGCACAAAATTTACAGGTAGATGAGTGGGCTTAGAATATGTAACACTGGGGCTGGAGAGATGGCTCACTGTTAAGAGCATGGGCTGCTCTTCAAGAGGTCCTGAGTTCCCAGCAACTACACAGTGGCTCAAAACCATCTATAGTGGGATCTGATGCCCCTTTTTGGTGTGTCATGAAGACAGCTACAGTGTACTCATATAAATAGTAAATTTTTAACAACAACACCAAAAAAAAAAAACCAGACACAAAACAGGGAAAAGGAGAGGTGGGGCTTGCAGCCAGACCGACATCTTCCTTCGGCCACTGTGGACTGCCTGCCAGAGGCTTGGTTCAGGTGCGTGCACAGAGACCTAGCCTAGCAACGGTCAGGCTCTTGCTTGCGCCCAGAGCCAGAGCAGGTCGGCAAAAGGTCTGTGCACCAACAGCTCGGCTGTGTACACAGAGCCAGATCAGCTCGGCAGGCGGTCTCTGGGCCAACCCGCGAGGGCACCAACCTGCTAGTGGGTCTGTGCCTGGAGTACAGCCAGAGGCCGACATCTTGCCTCAGGACACCACAGACAGCTAACAAGACAGAGCTTTTTTGTGTTCCTCTAGCAGCATCATGACCAGTGCTATTAAATTCAGCTCTTGTTTTTCTGGTGTGTTGGGGTATCCAGGACTTGCTGTGGTTGGCGAACTGGGTGGACTGAGAGCACCACCATCTAGATTCTACCAGCCCAAACAGGGAAGGTCCGGTCCTGCTGGGAATCCAGTGGTTAGACAGAGCCCTGAGACCTGCCACCATCTTGGAGCTGGTGGCCTGAACAGGTCACCATAGATAACCAACAGAGGAGCCTAGGTCACCATAAAGATCTAACAGACAAGCCCAGATCGGTGGAGGAAAAAAACAAAGATCTGATTCATAAGAGCTAGCAACTAGGCAGGCCAGGAGGAGACTGAGGGAGGCCAATTGCAAGTCCAGCAGCAAGCCTGGGGAAGACTTGGATCTGGCCCAGCACAGCTGAGGAGGTAATTCGGAGCCCAGTAACTGAAACCTCCCGGTCTCCACCTCGGGAGCTCGGACCACCTCTACGACAGCAGCGCCAAATGCCAGGCTCACAGGAGCTTCAAACACCAACCAGTAACAACAAGTCCAACTAACTCCAGAGATAAACAGATGGTAAAAGGCAAACATAGGAACATTACTAACAGAAATCGAGGCAATATAGCACCATCTGAACCCAATTCGCCAACCACAGCAAGTCCTGGATACCCCAACACACCAGAAAAACAAGAGCTGAATTTAAAAGCACTGGTCATGATGCTGCTAGAGGAACACAAAAAAGACATAAACAAATCTCTTAAAGAAATGCAGGGGAACATAAATAGGGTAGAAGCCCTTACAATGCAAACACAAAAATCACTCAAAGAGGAAATGAGAAAAACACTTAAAGAAATGCAGGAGAACTTGAATCAACAGGCAGAAGTCATAAAAGAGGAAACACAGAAATCTCTTAAAGAATTGCAAGAAAACATAAACAAACAAATGAAGGAACAGAGCAAAACCATCTAGGATCTAAACACAGAGGTAGAAACAACTAAGAAATTGCAAAAGGAGACAACTTTGGAGATAGAAAACCTTGGGAAGAAATCAGGGGATGTAGATGCAAATATCAACAACAGAATACAAGAGATAGAGGTAAGAATCTCAGATGCTGAAGATACCATAGTAATCATTGACTCCACAGTCAAAGAAAATGCAAAATGCAAAAGGCTTGTAACCCAAAACATCCAGAAAATCCAGGACACAATGAGAAGACCAAACCTAAGGATTATAGGGATAGATGAGAGTCAAGATCTACAATTTAAGGGGCCAGCAAATATCTTCAATAAAATTATGGAAGAAAACTTCCCTAACTTAAAGAGAGAGATGCCCATGAATATACAAGAAGCCTACAGAACTCCAAACAGACTGGACCAGAACAGAAATACCTCCTGTCACATAATAATCAAAACCCCAAATGTACTAAACAAAGAAAGAATATTAAAGGCAGTAAGAGAAAAAGGCCAAGTAACAGATAAAGGAAGACCTATCAGAATCACACCAGACTTCTCTCCAGAGACCATGAAAGCCAGAAGATCCAGGGCAGATCTGATGAAGACTCTAAGAGAACACAATTGTCAGCCAAGACTACTATACCCAGCAAAACTCTCAATCAACATAGATGGAGAAATCAAAGTATTCCATGACAGGACCAAATGTACACAATATCTTTCTACTAACCCAGCTCTACAAAGGATAATAGGAGGAAAACTCCCATACAAGGAGGCAAACTGCACCCAAGAAAAAGCAAGATAGTAACCTTCTTCCATTAAACACAAAAGAAGATAACCACTCAAAAGAAAAAAAAAATTTCAAAAATGTCAGGAAGAAATAATCCCTATTCCTTAATATCTCTTAACATCAATGGACTCAATTCCCCAATAAAAAGACATAGACTAACAGACTGGATACAGAAACAGGACCCTATATTTTGCTAAATAAAGGAAACACACCTCAGGGTCAAAGACAAACACTACCTTAGAGTAAAAGGCTGGAAGACAATTTTGCAAGCAAATAGTCGCAGGAAGCAAGCTGGAATAGCCATTCTAATATCAGATAAAATTGACTTTCAACTCAAAGTCATCAAAAGAAACACAGAAGGTCACTTCTTGATAGTCAAAGGAAGAAATCACCAAGAAGAACTCAAACTTCTAAACATCTATGCTCCAAATGCAAGGGCACCCTCATTCATAAAAGAAACTTTACTAAAGCTCAAAGCATGCATTGCACCTAACACAAAAATTGTGGGGGACCTCAATACTCCACTATCCTCAATGGACTGATCAGGAAAACAGAAACTAAACAGGGACACAGGGAAATTCATTGAAACATTGGACCAATTGGATTTAACTATATATATATATATATATATATATATATATATATATATATATAGAGAGAGAGAGAGAGAGAGAGAGAGAGAGAAAGAGAGAGAGAAAGAGAGAGAGAGAGAGAGAGAGAGAGAGAGAGATAACATTTCATTCTAAAGCAAAAGACTATACCTTTTTCTCAGCACCTCATGGTACCTTCTCCAAAATCGACCTTATAATTGGTCACAAGACAGACCTCAACAAATATAAAAAGATTGAACTGATCCCATGCATGCTTCCTATCGGATCAACACGAAGTAAGAGTGTTCTTCAATAGCAACAAAAACAACAGAAAATCCTCATATACATGGAGGCTGAACAATATTCTACTCAATGATACATTAGTCAAGGAAGAAATAAAGAAAGAAATCAAAGACTTTTTAGAATTTAATGAAATAAAGGCACAGCATACCCAAATCCATGGGACACAATGAAAGCAGTGCTAAGAGGAAAACTCATAGCCCTGAGTACCTCCAAAAAGAAACAGGAGAGAGCATATACTAGAAATTTAATGGCACACCTGAAAGCTCTAGAACAAAAAGAAGCTATTTCACCCAGGAGTAGAAGACAGGAAATCATCAAAATCAGGGCTAAAATCAATCAAGTTGAAACAAAGAGAACCATCCAAAGAATCAACAAAACCAGGAGCTGGTTCTTTGAGAAAATCAACAAGATAGATAAACACCTAGGCAGACTTACCAAAGGGCACAGAGACAGTATTCAAATTAACAAAATTAGAAATGAAAAGGGAGATATAACAACAGAAACTGAGGAAATTCAAAAAATCATCAGATCCTACTTCAAAATCCTATACTGAACACAACTGGAGAATCTGGAGGAAATGGACAATTTCCTAGATAGATAACAAATACCAAAATTAAATCAGGATCAAATAGATAGTCTAAACAGACCCATAACCCCCAAAGAAGTAGAGGGGTCATAGAAAGTCTTCCAATCAAAAAAAGCATAGGACCAGATGGTTTTAGTGCAGAATTCTATCAGACCTTCAAAGAAGACCTAATACCAATACTCTTCAAAGTATTACACAAAATAGAAACAGAAGGAACTCTACCCAACTCATTCTACAAAGCCACAATTACCCTGATAACAAAACCACACAAAGATCCAATTAAGAAGGAGAACATCAGACCAATCTCCCTTATGAACATCGATGCAAAAATACTCAGTAAAATTCTTGCCAACAGAATCCAAGAACACAACAAAATGATCATTCACCATGATCAACTTGGCTTCATCCCAGGGATGCAGTATGGTTCAATATATGGAAATCCATCAACGTAATCCACTTCATAAACAAACTCAAAGAAAAAAATCACATGGTCATCTCATTGGATGCTGAAAAATCATTTGACAAAATTCAGCATCCTTTCATGTTAAAAGTCTTGGAAAGAACAGGAATTGAAGGCCCTTACCTAAACATAGTAAAAGGAATCTACAGCAGACCGGTAGCCAACATCAAAGTAAACGAAGAGAAACATGAAGCAGTCCCACTAAAATCAGGGACTAGACAAGGCTGCCCCCTCTCACCATATTTCTTCAATATAGTACTTGAGGTACTAGCTAGAGCAATTCGACAACATAAGGAAGTCAAAGGGATACAAATTGGAAAGGAAAAAGTCAAAATATCACTATTCACCGATGATATGATAGTATATTTAAGTGACCCAAAAAACTCCACCAGAGAACTCCTACAACTGATAAACAACTTCAGCAAAGTGGCTGCTTATAAAATCAACTCAAGCAAATCAATAGCCTTCCTATACTCAAAGGATAAGCAGGCTGAGAAAGAAATTAGGGAAATGACACCCTTCACAATAGTCACAAACAATATAAAATATCTTGGTGTGACTCTAACCAAACAAGTGAAAGATTTATATGACAAAAACTTCAGGTCTCTGAAGAAGGAAATTGAAGAAGACCTCAGAAAATGGAAAAATCTTCCATGCTCGTGGGTTGGCAGGATTAATATAGTTAAAATGGCAATATTGCCCAAAGCAATATACAGATTCAATGCAATCCCCATCAAAATCCCAACTCAATTCTTCCTAGAGTTAGAAAAAGCAATTCTCAAATTCATCTGGAATAACAAAAAACCCAGGATAGCTAAGACTATCATCAACAGTAAAAGAACTTCTGGGGGAATCAATTTCCCGGACCTCAAGCAATACCACAGAGCAGTAGTGTTAAAAACTGCATTGGTATTGGTACAGTGACAGGGAGGTGGATCAATGGAATAGAATTGAAGACCCAGAAGTAAACCCACACATCTATGGCCAATTGATCTTCGACAAAGGAGCTGAAAACATCCAGTGGAAAAGAAATAGCCTTCTCAACAAATGGCGATGGCTCAACTGGAGGTCAACATGAAGAAGAATGAGAATTGATCCACTCTTATCTCCTTGCACTAAGCTCAACTTCAAGTGCATCAAGGACCTCCACCTAAAACCAGACACACTAAAACTAATAGAAAAGAAACTGGGGAAGACCCTTGAGGACATTGGCTCAGTGGGAAAATTCCTGAACAGAACACCAATTACTTATGCTCTAAGGGCAAGAATAGACAAATGGGACCTCATAAAATTACAAAGTTTCTGTAAGGCAAAAGACACTGTCAAAAGGACAAATCGACAACCAACAAATTGAGAAAAGATCTTCACCAAACCCACATCCAACCGAGGGCTAATATTCAATGTATACAAAGAACTCAAGAGGTTAGACCCCAGAAAACCAAATAACCCTATCCAAAAACGGGGTACAGAGCTAAAAAAAGACTTTTCACCTGAAGAAATTCGGATGGCTGAGAAACACCTTAAAAAACGTTCAACATCATTAGTCATTAGGGAAATGCAAATCAAAACAACCCTGAGATTTCACCTCACACCAGTCAGAATGGCTAAGATTAAAAACTCAGAAGACAGCAGGTGTTGGCGAGGATGTGGAGAAAGAGGAACACTCCTCCACTGCTGGTGGGAATGCAAGCTGGTACAACTACTCTGGAAATCAGTCTGGCGGTTCCTCAGAAAACGGGACGTGATACTTCTGGAGGATCCAGCCATACCACTCCTGGGAATATACCCAGAAGATTCCCCAGCATGCAATAGGGATACATGCTCCACTATGTTCATAGCAGCCTTATTTATAATAGCCAGAAGCTGGAAAGAACCCAGATGTCCCTCAACAGAGGAATGGATACAAAAAATGTGGTATATATACACAATGGAATACTATTCAGCCATTAGAAACAATGAATTCATGAAATTCTTAGAGAAATGGATGGAGCTGGAGAATGTCATCCTAAGTGAGGTGACCCAGTCTCAAAAGAATACCCATGGTATGCAGTCACTGATAAGTGGATATTAGCCTAGAATCTTGGGACACCAAAGACACAAATCACATATCAAGTGATGTCTCACAAGAAGAAAGGAGTGGACACTGGTGCTGGAAAGGATCAAAGCATCAGTGTAGGGGAATACCCGAACAGGGAAATGGGAAGGGGTGGATGAGGAAGCAGGGGTAGGGAAAAGGGCATGTGGGACCTTAGGGGGGTGGGGAAACAAAAAAAGGGAAATGAAATGTAAATATAAAATATATCCAATAAAAAAAAAACTCAGGAGACATCAGGTGTTGGCGAGGATGTGGAGAAAGAGGAACATTCCTCCACTGCTGGTGGGACTGCAAGCTAGTACAACCACTCTGGAAATCAGTCTGGCAGTTCCTCAGAAAAATGGACGTGATACTTCCGGAGGACCCAGCCATACCACTCCTGGGCATATACCCAGAAGATTCCCCAGCATGCAATAAGAATACATGCTCCACTGTGTTCATAGCAGCCTTATTTATAATAGCCAGAAGCTGGAAAGAACCCAGATGTCCCTCAACAGAGGAATGGATACAAATAATGTGGTATATATACACAATGGAATACTATTCAGCCATTATAATCAATGAATTCATGAAATTCTTAGAGAAATGGATGGAGCTGGAGAACATCATACTAAGTGAGGTAACCCAGTCTCAAAAGAATACCCATGGTATGCACTCACTGATAAGTGTATATTAGCCTAGAATCTTGGGACACCAAAAACACAATTCACATACCAAATGATGTCTGACAAGAAGAAAGGAGTGGACACTGGTGCTGGAAAGGATCAAAGCATCAGTGTAGGGGAATACCAGAACAGGGAAATGGGAAGGGGTGGATGAATGAGCAGGGGGAGGGAAAAGGGCATGTGGGACCTTTGGGGGGCAGGGAACCAGAAAAAGGGAAATGAAATGTAAATATAGAATATATCCAATAAAAAAAACAGGTTAAAGAGAAAACAAAAGAATATGTAACATTAAGAGAGGTCACACAATCTCAGAAGGAAAAAATGTATCTTCTCCCTCATAAAGCCTTTAATATATATTCTACATATTTACATATAATACATTTTATATATACATATATATGCTTATATATATGTAGTAAAAATATATATGTTAACTGTAGTATTTGATAATGAATAAGGATGAACTCACCCATAGGCACACTAGTCATGAAAAAGAATATAAAACTAGATTGCTTTTTTAGTCTTAACTCTGTCACTGATTTTTTAGGGTTTATGTGGTGAATAAGAACATAAAAATATAAAAAAAACAAAAAATGAAAAAAATATATAAAAACACAAAAGTCTAAAATCTAATGTAAGGCTCTCCAGCTTCAGAATGGCTATTCTAACTGTATAGAAGGATGACTTGAGATGTGTGGACTTGGAGCCAGTTATTCGCACTATGTAACATCGTTGTGTTTTTGTTTTTGAAAGTTCTTTACAATAAAATTTTAATTGAAAATTAACAAAATTTATTGATAAGCATTATATCATTTAGAAGGAATAGGAGCTAAAAATATAAAAATTACTTCAGGCATTCAGGCTGATCCTAACCATACATGGTAGTGAGACGAGTCAGTACAGTTGAAGGTCTATCCAGAAAAGATACTGGAGCCAGGAAAATAGAAAATCATGATCTAGAACGCAGAGCTTGAGTTTTTCTAGTAATAAAGTGTGATAATCTTGACGCACTTTCCAGGAGCGCCATAGGCAAGCGCTGGGGATGGGGTCTGAGTAGAAAGAATGGGGGGATCTTCATGTCATAAATCCAGGACCAAAGGCCATGAAAGTACATCAACTGAAATGGGGTTCACTCGATCATAAGCTAAGGTGACCCAAACACTTAAACTGGGTTCCACGGCCATTATGATTCTATTTAGAACTCCAGAGCCTAAAATCTGATGACTCAATCATTCAACAGTGCACCCACACACATAAGAACCCAGGCTCTTAGCCTATTGGCTTGTCATTGCCAGGAACCCTTGACAAACCTTTTCTTGTGAACAGTCTTCAAGATCGTATCACCATTCAAAACAGGAAAGATCATTAGTGAGAATTAAAAATGAGCCCGACATTCTCCAAGAGAACCCAACAGATGCCTAACTTTGTACCACCACCACCACCACCACCACCCACACACACATACACACACACACACACACACACACACACACACACACACAAAGTCATATTTAGGAAAAAGAATCACACTGTAGAATATTTCCTAAAGGATTAAATCCAAACACAGAGTGAAGGATGAGCACAAGCTAGGGATCTGGATTTTACTAGAGCCCTGATAAGCAGTATGTGAAATGCCATAAATAAGCCTGCATTGCTTTCCAACTTCTAGCACTACAAAAATTGTTTCTCTTTACTGGGGTTCTTTAAGCACTATCTACTGTAATCAGAGCTCAGTCCAAAGAGAGCGGCGCCTATCTGTGAGTGTTTGTAAGTCAAACAGCAGATAAAAAAATAAATTATCAAAGCTGGGTCCTGAAATTGGAAAATGAAAAGAAGCATTTGAAAAATACTCAGACATTATGAAAATTAATTATCAAGACATACAAAAAACAAAAAAGGTGAATACGCTTCAATATTTTCCCAGTCTACTACGCTGTGCCATCTTTTCTACCTCTGTTGTTCATGTGCAGAAGGAGGTCATTATCAAGTGTTTCTGTGAATAGAGAGAGAAAATGAAACTCTCAAGCTTTATCTGATATAGAACAGGTAAGAAGTTCCCCCAAACTATTTTTCTTTTTCAAATGTTCTAATTGAATAAAATTTGGCAAACGTTAAATTCTCAAATCTGTGAAGAACAGTGGTAGAAATTGCTTTATTCCCCCCCACACACACACACACTTTTCAGAAATCGTAAGACGCCTGTTAGTTAAGATTCTCTCGATGAATAGCACCAAAAAGCACTTCCACAAAGATCAGTAAAACACACAATGCTTAATGCCTGTCAGAGACGCCATCAATATGTGAATACATTACCATTCAATGAAGTTTCAACTGCCAGCTACAGAGATGACCAAGATAAATCCCCAGCTTCATCTAAGTCTTTAAAAGGAACCTGTTCCTACTGTCATGAAAAATCCCTCCTCTCAAGTGATAGAGTTTACCCTGTAAATTAAATATCTCAAGTAATGGAAGAAATAACCCATGACACTAGTGAGAGAAATTAAATTAGAGTCACTAATAGCAGGTCAACCCAGTCTGAGCAAAGGTAATGGAAGTGCCCACATGAATGATAAGCAGGTCTTCTCTGTGCTGTGATAAGTGCCTGCTGGGTAGGGTAACAAGGTTTCATCTAGGTGTTGAGTGACCCCCAGTCCAGACACTAACATATCTATAATGCTGTTCAACCCCCATCTCTGCCTGCCCATGTGAGCCTTGTGAAGGAGGAGGTTCTAATTCCCCAGCGAAGACCATTAGGAAGAGTTAAAGATGAGCCTGGATGTTTTGAGAGTAAATCAATTTCTCATTGCCTAGAAACCTTTCCGGCCAGAGCAGATGACCTTTAGAAACAATAAGAATCACAGAACTGTCCTTTAATACTTTATTTTCTAAAGTGTTCAAAGGAAAAAAATTGTGCTACAGCTCAACCACCAGAAAAGCTCAAACAAAAGGAGTTATTCTAGCCTTGCTGTTCAGGTGCAAGGAGTACAAGATTGCTAATAACCAGATTACCTGCAATGTGGGGAAGTTTAAGTGATGTCTTCCTCTCTTGAGCCTCAGATCTCATTTACTTCCTGACATGCAAGAAGAATCACTGGACTTAAGATATAAACATAATAAGCAACCCAATAGCACAGCTACTGAATGCAGGGGAGAACAGGAAAGAATCTGGGTGAGAAGGAAGAGCTATGCAGAAACACCAGAAAAATCACTGATGTCTAATGGATGCAACTTATAATATATATTTTAATTTATTATTTCTATGTCTATATACTATTGATATATTTTGCTATAGTCTAGGATTATAAATAGTTGGCGCAAGGTAAATGCTACTTTTTAAATATGAAAGTGCCTGCACTGCCTAAACTACCATTTCAGATCATATGAAATACGCAAAAAAGCTGTTGTATATCCAAGATAATAATACTGCATGTATTCCATGATCTTTTGCAAAATTTAATGTCCTTAAAGCCACAGCTTTGCAAAGAGAAATTATCAGCTCATCATTCAATGTACTTAGGATAGCAAATGTGCACTGTTGATTATAATATCCACTATTTTTTTCAATATTTTCCTTAAGCATGGGAAGCTATAAGTTTGGGTGTTTTGTCAGTTGGTAGTATATACCTAGCATGTATGTACCCTCAGTTCTTTTATTCAGCATCACGTAAACCTAAATGTATTAGTACATGCCTGTAATCCCAACACTAAGAAAACAAGACAGTCAAGAAGTTCAAAGTCATCCTTGGTTACCCAATAAGGTTTTTTCAAGTCCCCTCTGGGAAATGTAAGACACCTTGTCTCAGGACAGAAAGAAAGAAAGAAAGAAAGAAAGAAAGAAAGAAAGAAAGAAAGAAAGAAGGAAGGAAGGAAGGAAGGAAGAAAGGAAGGAAGGAAGAAGCAGCATGGGAAAAAATCAGTTTATACATTACTATAGAAAGAAAAATAGTATTGACTTTATTTTTATTATTAATACCTCAGTAGTTGCGTAATAAACCAAGAAAGGCATACACTTTGAACTTCAATTAGATGCCTCACAGGTGTGTGGAATCAGGTTAAAACCTGAGCACTTGAATGAAAAAGGAAAATTAATTAGAAAAGTTGAAACCATGTTTAGTAGAGTAGAAGGCTCACATGATAGCATTATAGAAAACATATGGTCTATAAAGTCTTCTTATTCATTGAGACAGGCCAGGTGAGCTTCGGGGTGTAACGAATCTGTGGCTAAAGCATACATTAGCCAATGAGTTCTGGCCTCAACTACTTACTAACTCACCATGTAACAGGGCTTCTCTGAGTCTGATTTGTACTAGCAAAGAGAAATATATATATATATATATATATATATATATATATATATATATATATATATATATATATATATATATATACATACATATATTCCTCTAAATCCACTTAGAACTTTTCATAACCCATATTGAGTATAGTGGGAAAACTCATTAATTTCATTGCTGTTACCACTATTAGCAATAAAAATGCAAGTCATATGAAATATAAATGGGCATATATTTAATTCCAAATCTTCACACAGTAATTAAAAGCTGCCCGAATCCAACCTGTTATTACTTATGCCTTAACCAAAAGAAGAAAGGGATTCCTGTTTAGAAAAGGATAACAGTATTGCTTTGAATTACTTTTCTATTTTTATCAAAATAGAAAACTGAGAATAGATTTTTTTTTACTAGTCATTTTATTTGTTTACATTTCAAATGCCATCTCCCCTTCTTGGTCTTCTCTCCACAAATCCTCCACCACATTCCCCTCCCCCTTTGCCTCTAAGAGGCACCTCCCCCACCCACCCATTTCTGCCTCACCCCTCTAGCATCCCCCTTCATTGGGGCATCAAGCCTTCTTCACAGGACCAAGCACATCGCCCTCCCACTGATGCCAGATGAGGTAGTCCTTTGCTACATATGTAAGAGGAGCCATGGGCCAGCCCATGTATACTCTTTGGTTTGTGGTTTCATCCCTGGGAGCTCTGGCGGGTCCACTTAATTAATACTGTTGTTCTTCCTACAAGGTTGTAATCTCCTTCAGCTCCTTCAGTCCTTCCCCTAACTCCTCCATCGGGTCCCCAGGCGCAATCCAATGGTTGATAACCCAGAAAATGGAGATCTTAAGCATCATTGTATGGTTTTCTTAGAATAGGAAGTCTCACCTTTCATGTAGGAAAAAAAAATCTCTTATGTCTGAAGTGTCAGACCGAACCATATGAGACACAAAACTGACATGTACCATTAAGTGAATTTTTGCTTACTTGTTTACTATTTAGATTTTGAAATACTATAATCCATTTGTGTGCATGTAGCCCACAAGCCACACACGCGTGTGTGTGTGTGTGTGTGTGTGTGCGTGTGTGTGTGTGTGTGCGTGTGTGTGCGTGTGTGTGTGTTTGTGTTATTAGGATAAAGGCTGTCACGATAAAACATTATAGATAGGAACTTCTTGCTACATGAAGCAGTGAATCTAACTTTATGGCCATTCTTTTACTGGTTAGTTATTTAATCCTTTTCTCTGATGCAACTTAAATATATTGTCTTAATATTCTCCTGAAAAACAGGAGATCATATTGTGGATCTCAACTGCAAATCATAATTTACTGAAAGAGACCAATGGAGAGAGAAAAGGCAGGAATGGACATAAAGATAAACAAAGAATGATGGTTGTATAATTATTATTATTATCTCACATGATTATTAGAAGTCTCACAGTCTAATGTTTTCAAAACAGAACCCTTGGAAATACAGTAGTATGATTACATATGACGACCAGAAAACCACATGTGCCAAGGACATAAATTTAATTCCTAAAACAAATGCCCTCAATCAGAAGCACAGATCAAAAAGTGGATGTCACATCCCCAGAAATAAAATAACTTCGCTGCACCCACCTTCTTGCTCTATTTGAGTCATCAGTGGATTGGTAACACTCCTCTGTACTGGTGTCCATAAACCAAACCTTAATCTAATTATTACAGTGCTGCTATCCTTCTGCAAATACTCTACAAGACACACCCAAAATTGATGTCTTACCAGTCATTTGGGCATGTTAAAATCCATTTAAAGCACTATGCTGGCTCTTATTCCAAAGATAGGGGTGGGGGCAGTGAGTAATCTGATTTTCAGGACTGTGACATATTTTGAGAAAACAAAACACAAAAGGGAAATAATAAATGTTTCATGAAAATTAGCAATGTAATCAATAGAGCACCATTGGCTACCTTGGTGTCAGCAAAGTTATCTCTGAAGAGACACTGCAGCCTTCAGTGTCCAAAAATGAGAAGACAAAAAGTGAGGAGAGGAGGAGAGGGAGAGAAAATAATAGAAGAAAAGAAAAATCAGGATGAAGAAGACCTTGTGGAGAGCTTAGACAGAAAGCAACTGACATATTTAGGTGATGGGATGTTGGGTGAAACAAAACTGACACGTGGACTGATATCCATCCATAGGGCCATGTCAGGCATAGGTGGAGTTGGTGTTTCTTCTAAGTATAGGTGGTTAATTTACATGACCTGACATCTGTTTCAAAAGGTCCCTCTGCTGATGCAGTAATAGAAATACTATAGCAAGACAGAAACACAGCCAGAGACTGTTGCAATGATGGCTTGCCAGGCCAAGTGGAGGAAGTACAAGAGGAAAATTACTGACAGATAGAATCCACTTAACTGCTAAAACTCTGAATGAGGGAAGTAAAAGGCAATAAAAATAGAGATTCCTTGTAATTTTTTTCTTGAGAAATTCTTCACCACCTCTGCTATGATTTGGCAGTTTTTCTTCATCATACCAAATGCTTGAAGCATCTACTTGCAAGAAAAGAGGTTTATTTAGTTCACAGCTCTACGAGTTCAAAGTCTAAACAACATAATGTGAGCTCTGGGCTTAAAGCTGCCTCTTGGCTCTGTCTCCTCATAGCCTGACAACCATAGCGGGGTATGTTTTAGAGAAATCACTCATATACGAGTTATAAGCAAAGATCACTGCTTGTTCTCTATTTGCTCCTTTTATATAAAAACCCTCTTTCTCTAGAACTAACAGAGTTTGCCCAAGGACTGCAAATAGGCCTTTACAAGTCTGTACCAGGTCTTCTGCATATATATTATGGGTTCCAATTTATTGTTTCTATGGGATTTCTGCATGTGCAAAATTGTGTTGGTTTCTGATTCTTGTGTTTTCTCTTTGGTTCTTTCCTTCTGTTTGTTTTCTCCAAATCCAATGTGCTAATTTTTGTTTTATCTTACTTTATTTTATTTTGCTATTATTCCTTAGAAACTTGTTTATTTTCTGAGAGAGAAAGGTGATTGATCCAGATGGGTGGGAGAAGAAGTGAAAAGAAAGGGAGTGGAAACCATAATGGGGGATACACAATAAAAATAGTAAAACCGTATAGACTATTGCCTGGGTACATACAATGTACAATATAAAGACGTAACATCATTTAGAGGTATCACATAAAAAGTATAGGCATGTACAGAAGG
Organism: Apodemus agrarius; assembly: GCA_964023405.1. Taxonomy (NCBI): domain Eukaryota; kingdom Metazoa; phylum Chordata; class Mammalia; order Rodentia; family Muridae; genus Apodemus; species Apodemus agrarius. Next base: position 38,501,019 of record OZ030025.1, on the reverse strand, counting down.
AAGAAGAATTAAATTTGCCCAATATGACAAATATTCAATATAGATTTACCTCTTTAAGAAAACAAGTAACAAATTTTTATTCTGTGCTCTAACACAGGAGTGGAAGCTGTACTTACTGATCATTTGGTCCAAATAGAAATGTGTTCAGTGCAAACCATGTTACAAAGCACTGACATATGAAAGGAAAGGGATCCAAGTCATTCAGAACTCTTATTCTCTCCAACATCAAAGAAACAAAGATGGGTGGATGGATGGATGGATGATGGATGAATAGATGGGTGGATAGGTGGATGGATGGGTGAGTGTATGAATGTATGGGTGAATTGGTGGATGTATTAATGGGTGGGTGGGTAGGTGGGTGGGAGAATAGATGGATGGATGGATGGTCCTGAGACCACTAAAGCCATAGGCACTCAGTAAAATCAACAAGAATACTCATAATCCTGACCCCAACAGAAGTACTCATGTAGAAGAGAGGGCAGGGTGGAAGGACATAGAAGCACTACAGGGTTCTTCTGTCTTAAGAAACCCTATAGTATAATGAATATGCACAAATATATATTTAATATGGATATGCATACACTTATACTGCATACACGTGCATATGTATTTCCATATGTACAATGCATTTATGTCTGAATAGTATAGAAATGCTCATGCATGCATAAAATTAAAATTAAAATTTTATGGGATTTTTGTTTTTCTTTTAGTCAGTCTCAAAATAACAAGTCTCAATATATGGGGCTTGGCTATAATGAAAATGGTAAAGCTGAAGGCCAGAGACTACACACTTCCACCATCACGGTGCAATGTCCAAAAAGCTTTTTATCCCCAATGCTTCTGTTTTCACTGTAAATAGCAGGATTAGAGTTTCTTTGGATTGCCCTTCATTCTGAATGCTTTGACTCTAAAAGTTATTCTGGAGAAATTAAAAGACATTAATGTTTATAATGGAAGATAAAATCTTTGCTGCATGTCGGGGGTGGGGAGGATTAGTGCCATGGCTAGCGGTCCTTTGGCCAGACTGTCTGAGTTAAAATCTCAGTTATACAACTGCTTGCTGCATTTTTGGGCAAATTAACTGATCTCACTGAGTTCCAGTCTCTTCTCTGGGGGGGGGGGGAAGGGGGCGCGGGGTAGAATAGTAAGTATATCACAGATTTGTGGCTAGCTACGACTATTGATAGTTAGAACACCTTTTAGATGGGGCCTGGCACAAAATAAAAGCTCAATAATATTGGATGTTATTATAATCATTGGCCTCACTATAACATAAGAAACATCAAGCAAAGCAGTTATTTATTCTATTTATTATATAAAATGATTGTATAAATAAATATAGTTTGGAAAAGTTCAGTTACTCTCAGAGTGGAAAAGCTAACAGTATTCTTCAAGGGTAAATTAACTTTGAACTCAAGCCTATTTTACCTATTGCAGACAAATTTTAACACCTTGGTCCCATCTGTGTTCTTTTCCATGATGTCTCAAATTTGTTCAAATTAAGACTCAGGCTCAGTCTGTTTTGTTATTTTAAATTTTTAGCCCGTTACTTTATTTGTATGTGTGTGGTGTGTGGTGAATGGTGTACACATGTGTACATGTTTGTGTATGCTCAGGGCCTGGGTGTGCACATGTATGTGCATTGTACAGAGGCCAAAGGAAGGTAGGATGTCTTCTTTCACCATTCTCCACCTTATTATTTCAGGGAGCCTGAAGCTCACTGACTTGATAAGACCACCTGGCCAGCAGCCTCCAGAGATTCTCCTCTTTCTGCCTGCCCAGTGCCAGGCTCACAGGCACGTGCCACCAAGTGCTGGGAATCCTAGCTCAGGTGCAAGTGCTTGAAGGTGCAAGCCTTGTAAAAACTGAGCCATCCTCCCAAATCCCTTCCAACTTTAAACTTATTTTCGAAATTGTTCTTACCCATTTCCAAATCTTATCCTGAAGTAACACCACCACCTTCCAGGAAATTTTAAGCAACTCAATCCCAAAGATACTACAGTAAAAATGTATTGATTATCTTGAATAAAGCTTAGTAAGCCAGTTCCGTGACACAAGTACAGTAGTATTTTTCTGTGATCATGGGTATGCAAAAGTGACTGTTTTGTACTAAAATCCTAAATATGGTTACATGCCATATATGGTCATGTGCATTTCGAGAAACTGAAGGCATTCTAAAGTCACACGGTCCCAAGAGCAGTGAGTGCATGACAAAGGCTTCTAATCAGTATGGCTGCCACCTAGGAGGAAGCCTCTCCTGGGAATTTGCTTCTCTTCTCAACCTTTTAGTTCACTCGCATCACAGCAAGTTGAATTAGTTGCACAAGAGTGAGACTGGGTAGATAAATGGATAGGTGACTACGAATGACCTCATAAGTCAAAGGGCTTGGGTAGCTGTGGTCATGCATGAGAAGGTGCCGTCGTGGTTTCTACCAAGCAAACAACATGGTCAGAGGACCAACACAGAAAGAGGGCTGTGACTCCTCCGTGTCTCTCCATCTGCATTCACAGATGTTTTTAACTTTGAAGCACTCCAAAGGAAGCTCCAGCTGCCTTTGCCATCCTTCCTCATGACTATTCCCAGACCGTCCCTGGTCGAATATTCATTCAGGCAACATTGCTTTATTTTGCCCTTGTTTCATAAGCCCCACACCATGCTCAGTATAGCACTGATGTGAAGAAGCACTAAACCTAAACCTTTCCCTATGATCATCTACATTCTTGCCAAAATGGAGATATTTACTGAGTGTCTGTCAAAGTAGAAATAGAACAAAATAAAAATAGAAAGCCTTTTTTTTCAAGTTTACCAAGATTTAAAAGGTTCAGTTAAAAATCCAGAACCAAAATCCCTCCAATTCCTTCTCTAAATTCAAATGATTATCTTCGGGGCCAATTTACATCCATTGGAATGTATTTGCATTCTGGGTTTTGTTTTTGTTTTGCATCCTGAATGCAGGCCCCCTCCTGGTTTCCTCTCTCATAAAACCCCTTCCCCTTCTCCTCTGAAGAGGGGAAGTCCCGCTGCCCAAGTTACCTGAGACCCAGGTATCAATACACCCTGGCACATCAAGTCGCTTCAGGACTAGGTGCACCTTCTTCTACAGATGAGTGACAAGACGGTCTAGTTAGGGTAACAGAATTCATAGGCAGGCATCAGGGACAGCCCACACTGCAGTTGCTGGGGGACTCACATGAAGACTGAGTTTCACATCCGCTACATATGTGTGGGAGACCTAGGTGTATACTCTGGTTGATGGTTCAACCTCTGAGAGCCTCGAAGGATCCAGGTTAGTGACACCATTGGTCTTTTCGGTGGGAAAGAGGATGAGGAGGGGAATGTGAAGAGGGTGGGGACCAGGTCTAGGGAGAGCAGGAGAGAGAGAACAGAAATCAAGGAGGGCAGGGGGTTGCATCTCTAGGACATGATAGAGACCTGGGAAGGTTCCAGGAAGTCTATGAGGGTGATTCTAGCTGAGATTCCTAGCAGTGGGAGATATGGAACCTGAAGTAGCCACCTCCTTAGCCAGGCAGGACTCCCAGTGGAAGGATAAGGACAACAACCTACCCACAAAAGCTTTGACCCAAAATGTGCCCTGCCTATAAAATGTTCAGGAGCAAAGTCAGGCGAGAGACTGAGAATGGCCAATCACTGTCTGACCCAACTTGAGACCTATCCAATGGGACAAGCACCAATCCCTGACACTATTAATTATTAATTATTAATTATGCTTGCGAACAGGAGTCTAGCACAACTATCCTCTGAAAGGCTTCAGGACCAAACATTAGAAGGAACTTGGGGAGTCTTGTGGAAGAGTAAAGAGGATTGAGGGGTCCCAAAGGGGTTAGGGACTCCACAGGAAGACCAACAGTGTCAACTAACCCGTAGGCCTGTTTTTTTTTTTATATCTGTTCAAATTAGAATAAGAAAAGAGTTCGGAAGCCAAGCAAGGACAATCAATTTGCCTTTACACCATGTGGCCAGGTCTCTGTGACTATGTGAATATTTACCCATTTATACTGGAATACCACCAGGGCTGACTGAGAATAGAGACAGAAGTGGGGCTGGCACTGTGCCGTTCTTACCTCCTTACACATTAACAGGAAGAAAGGAAGATCCCAGCAGAACAGACAAGGGTCTGTTTGAAGCATAAGAATGAAAAGATCTAGTTATTTGGCATATTGTTATTTGTTTCCTTTCAGGCCAATGTTCAGATTTTAGGAGAATATATTTAGGCAACCTCCCCCTCACCCCCAGTTATCAGTTGCTAGCTAGTTTACATGTTAGGTATATTGCACTCAATACAAAAAAAAAAAAAAAAGCTTTTATAATGTTTCTTTTATATATAACTGTACAACAGTTCCCAATGTTTGTAAAACACCTCTTCAACATAACAGCAGTCTGAGACTTTCTCCTCAACACCCTTCACGGGCATTCTCACAAGCCATCTGGGAATCTATTAATATGGAAGTCATGTTCGCAGAGTTAGTGATAATACTTGCTGAGTGTGAGAGTATCTCCCCTCAGGGGGGTGGGAAAGAGGGGGAGGAAGGAGGGAGGAAAGAAGGGACAGAAAATAGACACAAACAGAAAAAAGACAGACAGACAGACACAGAGACTGGGTGAGAAAAAGACAGAGATAAGAGAGAGACAGACACAGACACAGAGGCACAGAGAAAGAGAGACAGAGAGAGAGAGAGAGATTATAAACAGCAAAATCTACACTTTTGTTCAACCAGAATCAAATTTTCAAAGCGCAGTTTAAAACACCTGTGTTGGTTGTGAGACAATCACCCCAGAGCTGTTGCAACTAATCTCCAGAAGCAGTCTGTTAGAGACACTGGTCACTGAATCTTTAAGCATGACATTCTGCCCCTAAAGGGTCCTGGACACCATGCCCCTTAAGTCTGTTTCCATTGAGCCTGCCATGTGGTGTCATTTACAGTCACTACTGGGGGCAGTCAAACCATTACTTACACTAATTTCAAATATACTGGGACTTAATCCAATCTTCAAAATGTACAGTTTTCTAAAAGAGCCTCTTAATGTGTCATCAGAAGACTAATTGTCTATAAAAGAATAATTCTGCAGTCCCAGGGCACAGTGCAAGTTTAATCTAAAATAACAAAGCAAATTTAGCTTCCAAGCATAAAAGGCTGAATGTCTTTTGAGGGAAGAAAAAAAAGCACAATTTTAGAACAATTTGACCCACTGCCTTATCATAGTTGGATTCTAGTGGAGAAATACAACATGCACCATAATAAAATATAGTTTTAATTTTTCTACTTTCGGCTCACAGAAAGACTACAAACATCTGGGGCCTTCCTACATCTGCAAGCACTAAGAACGCTCATCAGAAATTTCATCTCATGTAGGAGATTGTGCAATAATTTTCTGTAGCCAGTGATAAAAAATAAAGACTCCTCGATTTGTGTCTGCAAAGTGACAAGTCAAAAGCCACTTGTCTTTCTCATACAGTCATGTGAATGGCAGAGTGTTTAGGACCGGGTTAGGGGCATCTAGTTGAAAGCCTTTGGATGGAGCATGGATTACAATTGCCCAAGACCCCTCTGCTTTCTACTAATTATATTTGCTCAATTACACAGCTGCTGTTGCGTTTGTGATGAATTGGTTTTGGTGGAGGGAGGAATATTTATACAAACTCTAAAAGAGACGTAATATTCAATTACTACCTGTCAACTCAGGTGAGTCCCTCTAAAGCCTTGCAAAGCAACAAAGGCCTTTGCCTCTCAAGGAGGTCTTCCAGCTACGTCTAGAGGCCACGTGTGATGTGCACAGTTTCTCATCATCTTTTGCTTTGGGGTGGCTTTGTTTTTTCTTTTGCTGTAAACAGTGTTTAATTTTTTCCTATCTAACAATCACCACATGAAAAATTTTGGAGGAGAAATGCAGAAATTCAGGAGCAACCTGCCATTTCCCCTGTGCAGCAGAACCACTGTTACTGTGCCAATGTATTTCTCTTGTCTACTGTGTACATCTTTTTGATACTCATGGCTTTGTAAGAACAATGCTGCATCTTGCCTTTGGTACCAGTTAAGCAATCTGAATGCCCCAACTTTTAGGAGTGCCTGCATATTGTAGTCTGCGCCATTCCCCAAACACAGCAAAGCAACACAGCTCTAGAGGATACATTTTGGATTTGAAATTTTCCTTCTTACTATAAAATTTCGGGGCCAAGAGTATGAAATTTTGATGCTTTTAATAATTGCTAATAGATTTCCATGAATATTGAAGCATTATCTATTGCATGTGTAGATTTGCTGTCCCTGGACAATATCATTTCCTAAGCATCTCACAACCAAGTGTGTAAACCGGTCAATTACTGAACTATTGTTTTCAAATTGAACCTTCTGCTACTCCTCATTTTTTCATTGGTTTTCTTTAAATTCCAGGAATGCCGTTGGATAAACAAACAATAATTACTTAAAAGATTATGAAAAACTGTGCACCTCATGGCCTTTAGGCATAGCTAGAAGACCTTCTAGAGAAGAAACAGCCTTTGCTGCTTTGAAAGTACCATGAAACTTCTAAAGTTAACCAGTCCAACCACTTTATTTAAATATCTGGAAATTAGGGACAAGAAAAAAAAAGTAATTATATGCAACTCATTTTGGTTTTGCTTTTATTTTAAGTCTGATAAGTGGTATAACCCAAAATTCCAGTTCATGAACTCCAATGACATGGCTAAGTTCAGGTGGCTGCCTATAAGGATGCCTCTTGTTCAGAAGTTCTCTTTTTGTTTGTTTGTTTGTTTGTTTTGGGTCTTTTGCAAACCACTTTTTCTTTTATTGGACTTTTCTTTATTTACACTTCAAGTGTTATCCCCTTTCTAGGTCCCTCATCCCCCCCCTCCCGCTGGAAACCCCCATCCCATCCCCCTCCTCCAGTTTCTATAAGGGTGTTCACCCACCCACCCACTCCTGCCTCCCCGCCCTGGCATTCCCCTACTCTGGGGCATCCAGCCTTCACAGGACCAAGGGCCTCTCCTCTAATTGATGCCAGACAAGGCCATCCTCTGCTACATATGCAGCTGGAGCCACGGGTCTCTCTATGTGTACTCCTTGGTTGGTGGCTTAGTCCCTGGGAGCCCTGGGTGGTCTGGTTTGTTCATATTGTTGTTTTTCCCATGGGGTTGCAAACCCCTTCAACTCCTTCATTTCTCCTTCATTTCTCCAACTCCTCCTTTGGGGACCCTGTGCTCAGTCCAATGGTTGGCTGAGAACATCTACCTCTGTATTGTCTCTCAAGAGCCAGCTATATCAGGCTCCTGTCAGCAAGCACTTGTTGGCATCTGCAATAGTGTCTGGGTTTGGTGACTGTATATGGAATGGATCCCCAGGTGGGGCAGTCTCTGCATGGCCTTTCCTCCGATCTCTGTTCCACACTTTGTCTCCCATGAGTATTTTGCTCCACCTTATAAGAAGGACTGAAGTGAAGCATCCATACTTTGGTCTTCCTTTTTCTTCAGCTTCATGTGATCTGTGAATTGTATCTTGAGTAGTCTGAAATTTTGGGCTAATATCCACTATAAGTGAGTGCATACCTTGTATGTTCTTTTGTGATTAGATTACCTCACTCAGGATGATATTTTCTAGTTCCTTCCAGTTGCCTAAGAAGTTCATGAAGTCATTGTTTTTAATTGCTGAGTAATACTCCATTGTGTAAATGTACCACATTTTCTGTATCCATTCCTCTGTTGAAAGACATCTGAGTTCTTTCCAGCTTCTGGCTATCATAAATAAGGCTGCTATGAACATAGTGGAGCATATGTTCTTGTTACATGTTGGAGCATCTTTTGGGTGTATGCTCAGGAGTTTTATAGCTGGGACCTCAGGTAGTGCTATGACCAATTTTCTGAGGAATTGCTAGACTGATTTCCAGAGTAGTTGTACCAGTTTGCAATCCCACCAACAATGGAGGACTGTTCCTCTTTCCCCAAGTCCTTGCCAGCATTGCCATCACCTGAATTTTTGATCTTAGCCATTCTGACTGGTGTGAGGTGGAATCTCTTGTTCAGAAGTTCTTTGTCTCACCATTGCAACCAGCTCATTATCATGGGCTTCATAAACTGTGTTTCACCATACTGTCTGGATTGCCATCATTCCAATCTCCAGTCTGCTTGACATGAGTGTGTGTGTGTGTGTGTGTGTGTGTGCGTGCGCACGCGCGCGCGCGCGCGCCTATGTGTGTGACTATGATGTTTACATAATGAACAAACCTGCCACAGCATGATTGTGGAGTTAGTTCTCTTTTTCTAACTTCATATTGGTCCCAACGATCAAACTCAAGTTGCCAGGCTTAAACAGTAAGAACCATCCCAAGAGCCCCAAGATTCTTAACCTACTAGACTTCTTGATTCCATATCGCTCTCTTTTTTTTCCTTTCTTGGTCAATGTCCTAGAAACAAAACACCATCTGATTTCATAAGCAAGATGTAGTCCTCATTTCCATCCTGCCCAACCATCCTCTCTCATCAATATGGACAACCTAAAACATGCTGTATTCTCACATTCTTTATTGCCTCACAACCGAGTCTCTTTTCTCCTAAACACTTAGTGATTATTTACATGTTCATGTGGCAGGTTTCAGCGCCATTAGTAATTGTAATGACACAAAGATGTAAAGTTGAAGCCAACCAAAGATTTTACAACACTGGTTGTGTCATCTTCAGACAGGATTCTCCTCCTAAAACACCCGCCAAAGTGGCAATTATACAAAGCATCCTAGAGTTCCCATTAGCAGAGACAGGAACAAGGGTTCTGGCACTAAGTCTAGCACTTGAGCTCTTGAAGGGAAGAAAATATTATATCCTCTTACAGCTTCTACTGGGGTGATAATAGAAAAGAAGTTGACACAAATACAGAGTCTGAGACCTGAAATAAACTTCTTTGCCAGTCTTCAGCATTTAAATCTTGTTAGTGAGTTGCTGTTTCCTTATAATGCTAAAAAGAAAATATATAAAATGTGGCCTCAAATTCTTTGACCACCCAGCCCCAGCCCTTTTCGCTTTGCATGAACCTCCTCACTGATCCAAACCACACCCTGGTTGGTTTAACACTTAGGACACCTCATTCTTATGAGTCTTTGAAATTCTGCTCTCAAGCTTCTTGCATTCCCCTCATTCTCTATATCTTAAAAACGCTGTGCCAGTCCAACCGCATTCTTCACATCTGAATCTGAAGAGATGCACAATGCTCGACAACAAATACAATCAAACAAACGGCTTTGCATTTTATTTGATTTTTATTGTGTGTGTTTATAGTTTCTTTATGAAGAGAAAGAGGCCAGTCATATGGAATTAAAGAGACCAGTCACCTGTAATCATTTAAATGTAAAGCAACAGTATAATTTCATAAGCATGCAAGCAACTTAATGAAAGATAGAATTCCTCTCATTAGTAAAGGATGGAAGTTCAAAGGCATGTGTCACCTGCTTTTACAAGTCTTATAACAGTGTTACTAGAAACACAAACTGCGAGGCTGTATTAGGAGGAAAGGAAAGGAAAGGAAAGGAAAGGAAAGGAAAGGAAAGGAAAGGAAAGGAAAGGAAAGGAAAAAGAAAAGGCTTTTCATCTTAAATCCATGCTCATATGCATCTCCAGTCTGGCAGCCATATGATCTCATGACATGACATGTCTCTTATCCTTCTGTCCCAGAAAGCACTGCATACCTTATGTGTTTTTGTAAATATACAAAAACCTACCCTTTTGACCCAAATTAAAATGATAATTTCACTCTAGCCTTTACTTTCCAAATGAAAGCTGTATAATAGCAAAACAAGTCCACCTACATCTGGGCTTACTTGCTTCCGTTTATGTTCCTTTACTAGAGGGAAAAGTAGATTTTCAAATATATCTCCTTCGCATTTTAGCAAACCCCATGGTTTTGGACCTCTACTTTCCCTTCTACTGAAAGCTGTCTCCTTTGACTTGCTCAAATGTTTCTGTCAGCAGGCAAAACTCTGGCTGCATTTTTAAAAGACAGAACAAAAAGAGAAAAAAATCTTTTAGCTGCACAATATCCTATGGAACCTCCCCAATATTAAAAAAAAAAAAAACGCTTTTGTTTTTGCTATGTAAACATCTCTGGAGAGTATTCCTTAGGGATGCTCTCCTGTTTCTTTCCTAAGTCATTCCAGTCTCCCTTTGCTCTCCAAATAACAGCCTCATTGACAGATCCAATCATCTTTTGCATTGTCTGTCTACCTGGCTGCAGATTTAAGTCTGTACATTCTTGGGATCCCTAGAACACTTTGGCGGGGTCTGTGGGATTGAAGTCTATTTCTTTAAGAATAATTTAAGTGATAGTAACAAATTTTAAATATTTTATAATGGAATGTAGCACTATTTGATCAACATATATTATTCAGTAAATGATATTTGCAATAGACTAATGCATAAATTAGAAAATCATACATGAGCAAAATATCCATCCAGAGTATAAAGGAACCCAATCAAGTTTAGCCAGAATATTACAAAATCACTGACACAATTACAAAGTTCACATTGCAATAAATTTTTGAAAAAAAATTGCCACTTATCAAACTTTGATGTAATATGATAGACTTTCCACAGGTATTTTAAGAAAATACTCATTTGGGGCAAAGGGATGGATCCTAGGAAAAAGTGTTTGCTGTGCAAATATGAGGACCTGAGGATGCATAATACTGATGTATTATATGATATATGATATGTGATGTGTGATATATGGTATATGGTATATAGTATATAGTATATGGTATATGGTATATGGTATATGGTATATGGTATATGATGTATACCAGTATTTCCTCATAGATGGAAAAGAGGCCAGCCACAGGACATCACCAGAAGCTTGCAGGCCAGCTAGCTTGGCTTGTGCAAAGACACTGTGCTTCAAACAAGTTGGGAGGTGAAGACTGATACATGAAGTTGCCTTGTGACCTCCCTATGGTGCATCCATATTCACATGCATCCATGTTTGTATGTGCACATGCATACAAACATACAAATGCATGCATGCAGAAATGCACATTCTCATTTAAGAAAGAAAATGAAAAAGAAAGAAACCTTGATTCCAAGTACACTTTCTGCAAGGCCCTGTTTTCTTTCTGTGTGTCAACCTAAACAACACAGAACACAGATTAAATGCAGAAACAGACATGATATTATAGCTGTCTTCTATTAAATCACACACTTAAAGGTGTTACAAATTATAAAATGATGTCACTGTCCTCCATATTTTTTCTTTTGAAAACTAATGTTTCATAAAAGCATGTTTACATTCATTTATTTTCTGCTACTTTTAAGCTATTAATCACATATTTTAAATATTTCTCTATTTTAATCCCTAATGTGGTAAACATTGGCAGCTATCACCCATGTAGATAACAGCCTGTTAGTGATCCCCAGTTTCTAGGAATATCATGTTTCTTCAGCCCAAAATGTTAGAGAGCTTACTTGATACTCTCATCCAACTGATTAATTTTTTTTCTTTCACATAATCACACTCTTATTATTTTTGTTATAATTCTGGCTCTTTCCCTTTCTCTGCAGTACCCTTCTTACTAATCCATTCTCTACATTGTAGACTGACTGCTGACTCTCAGTTACATTCTCCGTCTTTCTATACTCTCGATTATATCAGACCTGGCTGTTGTCATAGCCTTATATTCTCCCTCTATGTATGTAGCTCTCACATGCTCATGTTCAGTGGTCTCTCGGTTCACCTCTAAACTGGAACATTTGTATACAATCAAACACAATGAGTGCTGGAGAGAGGAGAAGAAAGTCTTGACCGTCTATCTACTACCCATTTTCTTAGCCCTTTCAGTTTGTTTAATCTTAGGGGGGAAAAATCTGAATAATAGCCCAAAGCTCAGGAGTAAAGGAAAACGTCCTTTGTCACCAAAGCCTGAAGAATTTTTTTCAATGATTCTTGACAACATAATCCCAAGAATACTTATTTTTGTTGTTGTTGTTGTGGTGGTGGTGGTGGTGGTGGTGGTGGTGGTGGTGGTGGTGGTGGTGGTTTTCATGAAAAATATTAAATTGGTATGCATGTAAAAGGAACAAAAATACCAATCAGGGACACCAGAGAGCACACATCTGTGACCATCTTCCTCTGATGCTAAATTCAGAACTGCAAAATGAATTATAAAATCTGATATAGAACCACATAGCTTTTAAAGCCAAACTGCACTTATGCTCTGAAATAGCCATCACACAGCCACATAAGAGATGGGATGTTACCGCTTGCAACTTGGCAGAAACCTGGCAGATACAAGCAACCCACAAGCCTTTGCTAGTCACCACAAGAAACAACCGTTTGCCCAGCTCAAGTCCTCTGCGAGCCGCTAACAAGAACACCACTTATTGGCTTCCTTATTCAGCCAGTGTTTCTGAATAGACCAAGGCCTTTCTGGACCAGCTATAAATTCACTGTAAAGATTTAATGGAATAGCCCTTGTGCTGACAGCTCTATCTCTGATGCAGACACCCTCACCGAGTTGATGGAGGTCTGTGGCTCATGGTCAGGTTCAATCCTTTTATATCTTATCCATCAGTTTCCTTGAATCCTGTGCAACTGGGGAAGACTTGCTAGTAGCTTACCAGAAGTAAGATCAAATTTTACATTTTCCTGATATTGTATCAATTCTCTCTATCACTCTAATAATATCACTCCAAAGTTTGTAATGTTTCTACCAAGAAGCATGCATGGATATGCACATATAGTTTCAGATGGAGGTTATTTTTACCTCCTCTGAGATGAACAAGAAAAGAATATCTATTTTATAAATAGTCTGATCTCACAAATGCCTGTCCTAAAAACAAACAGGAAGTGAAAGCACTGTGTTCCACAAACCTTTATTATTAAGTGTAGAAGTTAAGTCTGGATCTTCCTCCCAGCTTCATACTCCCGGAAATAAGACACAGACTCAAAATATATTTACAATGCTAGTCTCATCTATGACTATATCATAACTTAAATTTATTCTAATCTGCATTCTGTCATGTGGCTGGTTACCTGTGCTTAGGTACCATGCTTCAGTCTCTTCAAATCTTCCCAGGCACCTGGCTCTATCCTAGAAATGTTCCTGCTACTGATGCCCTACCTCCTATTTTCTGCCTAAACCATAGGCCTAAGCCATGGGCCATCAAATTTATTATTGACAAGTGCCACATCCATACATACACAAGGTATTTTCTCTACACCTAAAGGCTACCTTTCTACACTCAATTGCAGTTGTTTAAGAATTCTCTCAATCCTTTACTAGTATTAATAAATTGTAATAATCACCAACCCTAGCATTTACAGAGTACTCAACATTTGACATCATCTTTCTACACTGCTCATTCAGCAACCAAGAAACAGTTCAACAAGATATCTTTTCCTCTGCGGGGTTTGGATGTAAAGACAGAGCATAAAGGGAAGTGTGGGCTAAAAGAAATTCATCTTCGAAGTTTTAATGTTTGTTGAAACACCTCTATGATGTACTCAAGGGCATGAAAATGTTGATTTCATAGAGCATGGAAATCTTACTAGAAGCTGTGATTTTAATCACCAGAAATGGATTATGGAACACATGGTCTCTCAAGAGCAGAACTGAATATTTTCTGTGCAAAGGATGTATGAAACAGGCTCCTGCACATTTTAAACTTGTACTTATGGCAGAGAAGGGGAAAAGAGCATATAACATACATGGGCAATATGCACAAGCAGAGCATAGGTACTATAAAAGGAAAATGGGATTCGACAAGAGTGAGCTTCTGCACAGAGTATCGCGTATAGGAGCTGGGATCTAGTGAAGAATTGAATTCTAGAGAATCCAAGTTCTCATGGACACAGTTTGGAAGACCTTCATGAGTTTATTTAAGTTTCCCTGAACCTCACCTTACTTGTCTATGAGAAAACAAGTTTAAAGACACCCCATTATAAAACTACTTTAGTATTTTCAGTATGTGTTAACTCTACAATTAGTTTACTTGGTGCAGTATTTCCATGGTCAGAGATTATGAAAATTTTATCACATAGCAATTATGTAAGCTGTCTGGCAGGCAATGGGTGTTGGTAATACCAGTTAATTCTGGATACTTCATAGAAATATTCTAAACAAGAAACATATTTAAAACCTCAGACAAGTAAAATACTCAGCAATACAGAAAAATTAATCATCATTGTGGTTATTTTAGGAGATATTAGAGACAATCTCAGATAAAAAGACAGGTTAAAGGCTATTAACTTATATAGTTAGTGGGCCATAAAAAGGTTGACAGAATTTTAAAAGGTGCACCAATTTAAAACACAGGAAAGATTGATTTATATATAAGCATCCACAAACAGAAGCAAGGTAGGGGAGAGCCTCAAAATTCAGAAAGTTGTATCTTGGACCCAGCTATCAGCTCTCAAACTAGTGTGAATGACCCCAGCCTGCACATCAGACTCCTGAGTAAGCTATCATTCCACAGTACTAGGCTCACAGAGGCGCAAATATTTCACTGATTATCACCCTGTGACAGATTTAACATTTTTAACGCAATTTCTAACCCACAAGATGAATCTTCTACTTCTAAATTCACTAATAGAATCAGAGAATGACCCCTGGGGCTCTTAAGAGGTCATACAATCCATCCCTGCCCCGCGGGCAAGTTCAAACTTACCCTCTCAGACATGTGAAGGTCTTCTGCCCTTGGAAGACTTTTCAGACAAGCATGTTCCCTCCACGACCAGAAGTGTTAATAGCTCTCACTGCCAGGAAGTATTTTTCTGCCTTAAACTCAGTCCCACAGAGCTGCCCTTTCTACACACTGTTATGAAATAATGTGTAACCTTCCAGTTGATGGTTTTAAACATTTCTTCTTTCATTATTTTACAGAGCAGTCATTTTCCTGTTTCAATATAATTATTCACCTCCTTCATAGACTGTTAATCCTCTACAGTGATTAAATACTCTCCTTTTAACCACAAGGTATGTTTTATATGAATTACTCAAATAACTTTCTATATCATTCCATGGAAAGCCAGTAAAATTTGGCAGGCTAAGGGATTTCCCCTAGAGATCCATGGGTCTTGTAGAAGCATTACAGAATACCCAGGTCCACAGTGCACCTTGCGAGTCCTCTCCATTCAGAGATCCAATGGTCTTGTGGAATTATTGCAGAGAACCAAGGTCCATAGTGCAGCCTGCAGCTCCTCTCCATTTTGCAAGTCATTCTTCAATCTAGATGATGGCAGGGGAAGAGAAAGTGTGCTGAAGCAATGTTGTAGTATAGGCTTATAGGAAATTATACTCTTGCTTCCCTACTTTTTGGTTGGCAGGATGTTCTCCTGAGTCTACCTTTTGTACATCTTAGTCTTTTCAAGATTTACCCTTGCCAGGCAGTGGTGGCGCACGCCTTTAATCCCAGAACTTGGAGGCAGAGGCAGGTGTATTTCTGAGTTCAAGGCCAGCCTGGTCTACAGGTGAGTTCCAGAACAGCCAGGGCTACACAGAGAAACCCTGTCTCGGAAAAAAAGAAAAAGAAAAGAAAAGATTTATCCTATGTCCAGTTTGTCTGCCATTTTTAAGTGGGGTTTTCCTCCTAACCCAGCCTCCTGATTCTCAACTTGCCTTACTACACCAAGTCTGTAATGGTTGGTATATGTTCATCCCAGAGAGTAGCAATATTAGAAGGTGTGGCCCTGTTGGAGTAGGTGGATCACTGTGGGTATGGGCTTTGAGACCCTAGTCCTAGATGCCTGGAAGCTAGTATTCTGCTAGCAGCCTTCAGATGAAGATATAGAACTCAGCTCTTCCTGCACCCTGCCTGCCTAGATGCTGTCATGCTCCACCTTCATGATAATGGGCTAAACCTCTGAACCTGTAAGCCAGCCCTAATTAAAGCCTTATAAACCTTTATAAGACTTGCCCTGGGGCTGGTCCAGTGCCACAGTACTCCATACGCAAATACCACCAGGAGAGAACTAGTCTCCCAGGAGTGCTAACACAGGGAAAACTAACACTTCTGCTGTGAAGGACCAGCCTTGAGCCCTCGGGATGGAGAAACTGAGGAGAAGCCTAAGAGAAGATCCTTCTGATTTCCATCTGCACCCAGAACTGACCCTGTGCCAAAGTCTCCATAATACCCAGATACTGTCAGGAGAGAGTTGATCTTCCAGGAGTGCCAACACACCTGTGAGCTCAGGTAAGACCACCACTTCTGCTCAAATTCCTGCACAAGAGGGACCCTCCCAGAGCCATCAGGACACAGGGAACTAAGGAACAGTCAGAATTCTTCTGGTTTCTGTTTATACCCCAAAGCTGACCCTGTGCCACAGCTTTCCATACCCAAATTCCTCCCAGATGTCTCCCAGGAGTACTGACACACAAGCTTGAAGGAGAGACAAGCCACAGTCAGAGACAGCAAAACCAGCTAACATCAAAGATAACCAGATGGTGAGAAGCAAGGGCAAGAATATAAACAACAGAAACCAAAACTGCTTGGCACCATCAGAATCCAATTCTCCCGTCACAGCAAGCCCTGGATACCCTAACACACAAGAAAAGCAAAACTATGATTTAAAATCACATCTCATGATGATGATAGAGGACTTTAAGAAGGACATAAATAACTCCCTTAAAGAAATACAGGAGAACACAGGTAAACAGGTAGAAGCCCTTAAAGGGGGAACACAAAATTCCTTAAAGGGGAAACACAAAATTCCATTAAAGAATTACAGGAAAGGCTGTTGCTCTTCCTGGTACTGACATCTCTAATTGATTAGAGTCTTCCACTGCAACTAACTTTCATCAATAGTCTATCATAGGTTTGCTTCATTGTGCCAAGCCTCAAAATCTTTGCATGACCCCTTCAGTCCTGAACCATCAACTGCAGCTGAAGTTACACATTCGCCAATGGCCTTCTCACAGTGCCAAGCCTCAGCTTCTGTCCATGACCCCTTCGTGCCTCCAAAGCTAGTACCATCCAGATAAGTAGTAAATATCATCGTGGCCACCTGCGACAAGTGGTACAACCTTGGCTATCTCTGGAACAGAGCTTCTTTTTCAGATTTCACCTCACTGATGCTGATCTTTACTTTAGTACCTCTAATTTCTTAGCTCTAGCTAACCAGCTTCAATTGTCCTACTAGCCCTTTCTATTTTTGACTTTAAAGCCAGAACCATATTGTTGAAGCTGCTAATTTCTGCTGCTTAGTGGAGCTGAAGAATGGCTCCCTTGTTCTATTACATGATCACCAGCTTTCTGTTTTCCAACTCCTTCATGGCACTGCCTAAACTTAGCTATCCTAGAACTTGCTCTGTAAAGTGACCTTGAACTTAGAGATCTGCATGCCTTTGTTTCCTGAGTTCTGGGATTACATATCATAATAAGGAAACACTGAACCAAGTAAGAACAAAACCCAGCTGGGTAATCTTTAAACTGTATCCTCATGGCTTCTTTGCATGGTATGTACCGCCATTCCTGGACCTAAGCTTTCCTCCACTTATAACTTGCTCTGTACTAGGCTGTGCTTGAACTCTAAGATCTACTTGCTTGCTTCTGTCTCCTGGGATTAAAGGTATGTGCCACCATGCTTTGGCCTAAGCTTTTCATGAACACTATTCATCAAGCTCTTGATCAAACACCTGAGTCTTCAAGCCTCAACATCTGGATCACAGTTGTGAGCTACATTTCTGGATTGTAGTTCATTTCAGATTAAAAGTGTAAATGAAAACAATAACAAAGTCCCATGTTTAACTGCAAAAACATAGACAGTAAGTAACTGAGTGGGTTCTTGCCTTGAGATCACTACAACGTTAGTCTGTTTATCTCATTGAACACAGGTTTGAGTTCCATTATATTTCTTTACTCTTTGAACCATACATTTTGTATTTTTCCTTCCTAATCTTGCTATGCTTCATCAAAAAAGGTCTTCCTGTGAGTAAATCTGAGAAAAAAGTCTAAACTAGACTTTTCTGAGACTTCCTTTGTCAATGCAATTAATCTGAGTCTCTTTACCTTAGCCTCAGGCAGACTCTTCAGACAAAGGCAAGAAGCCACATTCTTCAACAAAATATTATAAGGACAGACTCTAGGCCAGCTACTTAGATTCTCCTACTCTGAAACCTCTGGAGCTAGCAGGACTACACAGCTCAAATCACCTTCAGCACCACTGTCTTCCATATTGCTACTAGGATGGCCATTAAGTCACATTTAAAGAATTCCACTGCTTTCCAAAATCCCAAGATCCACATTCCTCCAAACAAATGTATGATCAGGCATATCGCAGCAATCACCCACTCCTGGTACCAACTTCTGTCTTACTTAAGGTTCCCATTGCTGTAAAAAGACACCATGGCCAAAGCAACTTTTATAAAAGACAACATTTAAGTGGGGCTGACTTACTAGCTCTGTTCATTATCCTGGTGAGAAATATCCAGGCAGGCATGGTGCTTGATCAGCTGAGAGTTCTACATATTATCCCAAAGGCAAATAGAAGATGACTCTCTTCCAGATAGCTTAGAGGGCCTCAAATCCCACCTTAAAATGACACACCTCCAACAAGGCTACAACTCCTAACAGTGCCACTCCATGGACCAAGCATATTAAAACCACCACATACATAAAACATTTAATTTGGGATAGCTTTACAGTTTCAGAGGTTCAGTCCATTATCATCATAGTGGGAAGCACAGCAGCCTACAGGCAGACTTGGTGCTGCTAGAGGAGCCCAGAATTCTACATCTTAATACAAAGATACCCAACAGACTGACTTTTGCAGAAAGGCAGAAGGAAAGTCTCATTCCACACTGACTAGATAGGAAATATATATATAATACCTGAAAACCCTGCCTCCACTGTAACACACTTCCTCCATTAAGGCCACACTTCCTGATAGTGCCACTTCCCATGGGCCAAGCATATTCAAACCACCATAATAATATATGAGCAAAAGATACCAGCAGGTCTTAATTAAATGGCCACACTTTTTGAGATTTCAAAGATAGAGCTTCTCTGTATATAGAGAAGACCCTCTCTCACACAGAAGGCCTGGTCTTTTGGCTCTTACAATCTTCCCAGTGCCTCTTTCATTATGGCCCCTAAGCCTTAAGTGGAAGGGTTGTATTATGCATATAACAATTGTGGGTGAGTAACTACAACCTTACCATCAGTCCTTCTATGTGTTCTGACCACTTGTAGATCTCAATAATGATTTCTGTCTGCTGCAAATTGAAGTTTTTTTTTGATAAAAGGTACTATCCAACACACTAAGCTGTTAACCCTAAATACATACATATCTTAGCAACACTAAATGGAGTCAGCCTTATATACAGATACATTATATATAATATACATAAATGTGTATCAGCAATTCAAGAAGTCATGATTTTCAAGAGGGACTGGGAAAGACATAGAATGAGTTAAAGGAAGGAGGGTGTCTTAGTTAGGGTTTCTAATGCCTCAATGAAACACAATAATCAAAAAGAGAGTTGGGGAGGAAAGGGCTTATTCAACCTGTACTTCCATATCCACAGTCATCACTGGAAGAAGAAACTCTGGACAGGACCTCAAGTAGGAATGGAATCTGGAGGCAGGAGCTGATGCAGAAGCCAGTACAAAGGGGTATTAATGATCCAAATATAGCCATAATGCATGCAATTCTCAAAAATATCCTACTAATGTAATTTCATATTTTCCTAAATAACAGATTGAACAGTACTTTATAAATCTTTACTTTCCTCCAGCAGATTAAATAAACCAATATTATTTTACTTTTTAAAAATTCACATCTTACTTTTCTAACCTTGTGTTTTCTATTTAGAATAATCAGAACAAGTGAAAAAATTAAAATATCTATTCAAATATAATTTTGAATGTCTTGGAGAAAACTTTCAGTTTATAGAGTGTGCAACAGATGAATAACTTTTTGCTATTAATGAATCCCCTAAAGGAATCTAAGATTCACTTCCTAGAGTGGAATGTGTATGACCAGGTCCATCATAATAGTACATTTCTGCACCCAACTCTGATGTGCAAGTGGGGAATGGGCCTAATACCAGAACATTGTAATAGAATATTTATAAAATGCAGCTAGATAAGGTACTTTAAACATTGTTGGTAGTTTTTCTGAGTTGAATTTGTGTCCTATGGTTAAAACAAGCAAACTGATGTGTGTGGTCATTTCTAGGCAACAGTCTTGCTAGAAAGATAAGTTTCATATTTAGGGATGTCTCTTGGGGATGCTTTGTGATTAATGGTATCATATAAATATATATATTATATATGTCATATATATATATATATATATATATATATATATATATAATATTATGCTTCGATTTTTTCCAAAGTGCTTGAAATAACTTAAAGCTATTCCTTGAAAATGACTGCATCAAAACAAACAAAAAGGAGAAATCTACACAGAAAAAGAAAACAGGGTTATACCATGGAAATGAAGGTAGGGTAATTACTGACATTGGCAAAGAAGTTTAGCTTCTTGAGAGGAAATAAAAACCAAAAATTGATAGGCTTAGGATTTATCATTAATTAACCAATTGTACCAAGGCAAGATGTTAATAAGATGGAGAAAGTGAAAGGGGCAGACATTGAAGAAATAAGGAGAACTAAAAGTCTCCACATATCCTACTCAATTTTTTTGTGTGTAATGAAATTGTTAATGGAATTCAGGTCTATCAACTTTTAAATGTCAGACACTTTTTTATACCAAAGCTTAGTAGAACTAAGTACTTTGCCATGATCTAACTCATATAATGATAAAGTTTATGGAAGATCTTGAGACCAATCTCAGTATTGCTTGACATTCTAGGGCAGTGGTTCCATGCCTGACCACAAACATTGGGCAGTGTCCCTCATCTCTACTAAGTACCCACTGGTAGTATCCCCACCCCAACTGTGAAAAATGAAACTGTCACTAGAAACTTTCAGATTATCTTTAAATGGGGCACCATCAACATCAGATGAGTAGTATGGCCTAATTCCCTCACTTTCCAAATCCATTGTATCAAAACTCTTTCACCAAGAACTATGCAGCGCATTAATGAAGATTCAACTATCTTTTTAAAGTTATCTCATTTATTGGTGATTTGATACAGTTTATATGTATTGCATGCCAATTAGATAAAAGGTATGTTATTCTATCAGAACATATTCTAGACAAATAGGTAGGAAGATAGATCATAGATAGATAGATAGATAGATAGATAGATAGATAGATGATAGAGATTGTGTGTGTGTGTGTGTGTGTGTGTGTGTGTGTGTGTGTGTGTGTGTGTTTGGTCTTACCAGTGCCTTCTTGAGTTCCAGTCTCTGCAGTCTTCCTTAGCACACATTGCCCAGTGTCCCTCTATGTAGGCTTAGTCTCTACTTTATGGGTACCTTTATTCCTTAGTTCATAGTCCAGAGCATTGAAGGAGCTCCCTCCCACCACCCAGAGAATATTTGCTTAGGATTCTAAACATCAGCATAGAAGAATATTTCTTCATGCTTCTAAAAATATACTGAAAATGTTAAACTATTGAAGAGGAACATTGTTTGAATACCGGAAGATAACTGTCAAAAATGGTTTTCAGGAGGCGTTGAGCCCCTTCGTCTCTGATGAGCAACAGATTGATCTGCTTCTAAAGTCTCTGCTGAATTTTTTGCTCTACTAAGGAATACATTCAATTTTCTACTATATTATGAAAAATAAAGCATTCCCCTCACTCCAGCTTTTCCTTTGATTTATTTCTTTGCTTCCTTTTGCCAACTTCCACTTGAGACCCTTCTAGAAGATTTAAGCATTATGTCTACTTTCCCCATTCCATCTATTCTCCAACTTGTTTTATCTCTCATTCCTTTTGATTCAATGAAATTGTATCACAGATATTCCCAATGTCTCCTAGACTAAAAACCACAATGGGTCATTTTCTTCTACTTAACTCTACTACTATCATCTCATCACTTCAAATCATTTTACTTATGAATTTCAGATAACTATTTGATCCTTTTTCTAATTTTCAAAATGTTGGTTTCTGGTCCTCATTCATACTGTACTACCAACACATGTCTATACCCTGTCTCATCTGTACATGCGGAAATCCTCTCTGTTCTGCATCTCAGTCACTCTCATTTTCATGTATGTGAGTATTTTGAGTTATCTTGGCATGACTTAACCAACATCAACTCATTCATTCTAACAGTTCCAAAGCCAATTAATAAAGCCACACAAAAATATGTTTCTGTTCTTCCTCAGGACACCCAAGACTACGATCTCTGCACAAAGGAGATTAATTTGCCCCAGAGAAAGAGAGGGCAGGAAATAAGAGACAAAGAAATGAGACAAAGGATGATGGAAATGGAGAAGGGAACCAAGGAGAAGGAGGAGGGGCATTTGTCCCAGAGGATAAAGGACTGCTTCTGGATAGAGAGATCACAGATATGGCACATAGAAAAACTGGAGGTTTATAGAGGTAAAGAGGGAACCCCGAGTTAGGATGAAGAGTTTAAATTTAGTTAAGTATGTTAATTAGGTGATCCAAACAGGACTTTTGATTGTTGAACTTTTATACTTTGATAGCTGGAGCTTGGTAGTCAGTCCCTGGAGGAGGATGTACTATAAAGTAAGAGAATAGACCTTGATGGTCATGCTCCCCATGCTTGAGCTGGCCAGAATCCCTTCAGTTCCTCCTTCTCATGTCAACATTCTTTCAAGTAAAGGCTGTTTCTGTTGCCCTAAGCAGATTGTTCCTTATCTCTTTCAAGATCATCAAGATCGGCTATTGAGTCTTCTCAAAAGATTTCCTGGTCTTCCTTTTCTTTTTTTTCTTTCTTTTTTTTTTTTGTTTTTTTGTTTTTTTGTTTTTGTTTTTGTTTTGTTTTGTTTTGTCTTTTGTTTTACTTTTTATTTTCTATATTCTATGTTTACATTCCAAAGGCTTTCCCCTTTCCCAGTTCCCCCTACCATACGTCCCATAATTCCTCTCCCCCTCCAACTATTCCCCAATCATTCCCCCTCCCCCCCCACAGTTTCTCTGTTCTGGGTCTACAAAACTGGATCTAATGTTTACAGGCCCAGAGTCCTCTCCTTTCTTCTTCTTGGGAATCATTTGAATTGCTAATTGTGCCTTGAGTATTTAGGGCTTCTGGGCTCATTAATATCCACTTATCAGTGATTGCATTTCATGTGTATTCTTTTGTGATTGGGTTAACTCACTCAGGATGATATTTTCCAGATCTAATCATTTACCTACAAATGGCATGAATTCATTATTTTTAATTGCTGAGTAGTATTCCATTGTATAAATATACCACATTTTCTGTATCCATTCCTCCTTTGAGGGATATTTGGGCTCCTTCCAATTTCTGGCTATTATAAACAAGGCTGCTATAAACATAGTGGAGCATATGTCTTTATTGTATGCAGGGGAATCCTCTGGGTATATGCCCAGGAGTGGTATACCAGGGTCCTCTGGAAGTGGCATGCCCAATTTTCTGAGGAAACGCCACACTGATTTCCAGAGCAGTTTTACCATTTTGCAATCCCACCAACAGTGGAGGAGTGTTCCTCTTTCTCCACATTCTCACCAGCACTTGTTGTCTCTTGAGTTTTTAATCTTAGCCATTCTGACTGGTGTGAGGTGGAATCTCAGGGTTGTTTTGATTTGCATTTCCCTGATGACTAATGATGTTGAACATCCCTTAAGGTGTTTCTCAGCCATTCGAATTTCTTCTGGTGAAAATTCTTTGTTTAGCTCTGTACCCCATTTTTTGATAGGGTTATTTGGTTCTTTGGGGTCTAACTTCTTGAGTTCTTTGTATATATTGGATATTAGCCCTCTGTCGGATGTGGGGTTGGTGAAGATCTTTTCCCACTTTGTTGGTTGCCATTTTGTCCTTCTGACAGTGTCCTTTGCCTTGCAGAAACTTTGTAATTTTATGAGGTTCCATTTGTCAATTCTTGATCTTAGTGCATAAGCTATTGGTGTTCTGTTCAGGAACTTTCGGTAGTGGCACACGCCTGTAATCCCAGCACTTGGGAGGCAGAGGCAGGTGGATTTCTGAGTTCGAGGCCAGCCTGGTCTACAGCGTGAGTTCCAGGACAGCCAGGACTACACAGAGAAACCCTGTCTCAAAAAAAAAGAGAGAGAGAGAGAGATGACTTAGGGCCGCTCTACAACAATGCTTCCTTTTCATTTTTGTTACCTTAACATATTTATGATAACAAGCAATATTGCTCACTGTCTGACCACCTGAAGATCTTTAATATAACCTTGTTAGTTCCCTGCACATCAATTTCCTTTGTCTTTTTGTTACTCAAAAGTGTTATCATTCTGTCTACATAAGAGGCGAGCAGGGGGCTGGAGAGATGGCTCAGCGGTTAAGAGCACTGACCGCTCTTCCAGAGGTCCTGAGTTCAAATCCCAGCAACCACATGGTGGCTCACAACCATCAGTAATGAGACCTGACGCCCTCTTCTGGTGTGTCTGAAGACAGCTACAGTGTACTTATGTATAACAATAAACTATAACAATAAATAAATCTTAAAAAATACAATGATAGGTTAAAATATTTAAAAAAAAAAAAAGAGGCGAGCAAACAGCCTTCCAACATGTCTCTTTAACCTTTGCTTTCAGGGTCATGTACTTCAGAATATGTTCAGTTCTAGCTCCTTGCCCTCTGCACTCCCCACCACCTCTCAGGAAAGTTATATTTTTAATTTAAGAACTTATTTTATTTACTTCTCCATTGCAGTGATAAAACACCATGACCAAAATAATTACGAGTAAGTGTTTAATTGGGTTTATGCTTTCAGAGGGTTTGAGTTCATGGTGGTGGACAAAGGCTTGGTGGTAGGAACAACTTGGAGCTTATCTCTTAACCACCAAGCACACTAGGGATAGTTCAAGCTTTTGAGACCTCCACCTCCTCTAGCAAGGACATACCTCTGTTGTGCAACACTTCTTTTCTGAGATGGAAACATTCCTTCTTAGAGGGAAATCTCCTTAAGAAGGAAAACAAACAACTGAAAATAGTTCCAGGAAGTCCCTGAAACTGATCAGACTCTACGGACCCCTCCCTGACAGAGTAAACAAGCCAAAGTGCTGAAAATCACGCTCAGACAAGCTAAGCTGCAAAGAAAACTCTTAGAGATCAGGGACACTGCCTAGAAGAAGCAGAAACCAACTGAGATAAGTGCCTGGAAGAGGTTTACCCCAGAGTCATTTGGACACTGCCCAACCCGTCAAGTTGCCTGCAGGCTGTGCAGTATGATCCAGGTTCTCAGATTTTGCTAGCTATCACCACTTCTGGGGTGGGGTTTGGTGATGCAGCTGTCTTTCAACCATTTCTGCTTGTGTAAACAAACCTTCTCCCATATCCTGTAAGTAAGCCCAATAAGAGAGTTTGGTGTCCTCCCTACTAGTTGAGGTAAGTAGACATGTGTTTTGTGTCTCCCCAGGAAAAGTATTGACACATAACAATCTCCTAATCCTTCCCAAACAGGTCTGCCAACTAGAGACCAACGAACTGTTCAAACATAGGAGCCATGGTTTGAACCATGCTCATTCAAACCGCCAACTTTTAAGTACTCTGTAAAAATGATCTTCAAGTCTTACAAAGTCTTTGCATTTTTATCATACTCCCCTTTTCTCTTTCTCATTGTTTTCCAGTGTAATCACTTTACTTTAGGAATTGATATCTCCTAATAGAGATATCAATATATTAATCGTGCTATTAAAGCTTATATTACTAGAACATGAATTTTTCTGTGGTGTCTGGTAATACTAACAACTTTAAAAATACTTATTGAACAAACATGAATAATATCATTACAGAACAAACTTATTTTTAATCCAATTCTCTTTGGCGGAAGGATACATGGACTCAAGTCATCTAAAATATAACCAAGCTATTTAGAAGTGTGTCTAAAGCATGGCAAGCTGAAACAAGTCATCTTTTATTCTGCTTGAAAGTGAAGACTGTTCCCACCCACACAAATTCTGTCAGTAATGAAGAGAAGAAGTTGAAATGAATTTATAATTCACTCTGTACCAACTTTAAAGGGTTTGCAGCATACATAGTTTATTTCTGTGGAATCAGCAGTATTTACCACATCAGGATAAAGAAAAGTCCTTAAATTGACTTCTCAGAAATATTTAACAATGTTACTTACTTCTCAAGAGAGAGAGAGAGAGAGAGAGAGAGAGAGAGAGAGAGAGAGAGAGAGATCAAGACATCCCCTCTTGTATACTGGAACAATTTAGCATGCATAAAGCATTCCTGAGCTAATAAATTCTGGCAGAGATGACATATTTGAAAATATCCAACCACCATTCAAGGACAGACACTTTGTTTTTCAGTCATCCTAAAAGTTTAGAGTTTAACAATGTACCTGAAAAATATAAGAGGCCTAAAGGTCATCAAGGCCATACAGAAGACAAATTCAGGTGAAAAAAAATATATGTGAGGGGGTGTTTGTCTGTCTGTCTGTATTTCATATAAGGATGCCAGATTTTCTGACCTCCAAGGGTTCTGTCAGAGTCAACCTCTTTCACTTTCATATTACTTAACTTTGTCAATTTAACAAATAAATATAAGTTCTTACATAATTAGCTGCTTGTATTCATTTGAGAAAAATAAAAATGAGCAGGAATAATCTGTCTTTAAAGTAAATCACCGCTGAGGGATATAAATCATGATCAAAGCATGAAAACTAGAGCTTTAAAACTGAGTCTTCTAGAAAAACATCTGAGTATTAACCACTATTCTCCAAACAATAGCCCACAATATCAGAAAGAGAATTGGAAATGGTCAGTATTCAGTCTTAAAGACACAATAATTCAAGCAAACTAAAATTTCTGAAACAATATACAGTACATAAGTACTTTATACCTTCAGGCCCTGGACTTACCCTGGTGCATTTTCTTCTTTGCATAGCCTTTAATAATGAACCAGTTTCACAGACTTCTTCAAGAAGTGGCAAAATCAAATAAAAAAATATTCTGAGACACAAGATTTCCTCAGAGTAGAGAGAAACACATTAAACTGTCTGTAATTCAACCTAATAGAAGTAGAGCACAATGATACTGGAAAGGAAGATACCCTACAGTAGAAAGAACATTTTATAGAATCTCAGGTTTTCTGATGTGATAAGAAAACCCACATTGCTCATGTCTAAAGAAGTGATTCAAGATAAACTCTGCTTCCATAATTTAAAATGTGAGTTTATTCTCAGTTTCTAGAAATTCCTTATTACTTTTCAAAACATTATGAGCAAGACACTGATCTAGGAGTATAGCAGAATATCATTAGTAGTTATTGTGTTGCAACATTGCTTTACCAGGTCATTAGTATTTGATTTTCCCCTATGTCTGTGGCATATCTAGTCTTGAATTCTTGGCCACCTGAGAAATGTCAGTGGTGAGACCCATACCAAGGATTAAGACTAAAATCCAATCAGATATTGGTTGTTTATTCCCACAATTTCATGCTATTTTTGTTCTAGTGCATCCTGAAGGCATGTCACCATTGTAGAAGAAAAATTTTGCAGCTGGGTTTGGTGCTTAGTTTTCTCCTTTGGTAGAATTCAGAATACCTTCTAGTAAGATGAACTCTAGTCAGTATGGGTAAAAGCTCAGCATAGGCAACCAGCTCAACTTCTCCATATTCAAAGAGCTGTGTAGGTGTTATCTTCATCAATAGGGCTCTATCATCAGTTTGTGGAAATGAATCAATGACTTTGCAACAGCTTGGGATGTTTGAGGGTTCCTCTGGGGGTTCTTTGTCCAACAACCCAACTAGAGGTAACCGATTTCTAGAAGTGGAAGCTTCTGTTGATGAGAAATGTCCAGTTGGGACTCCATCTCCTCCATTCTTTGATAACTTTATTTATATCACTTTCACACATGTATTTATTTTAGGAATCTCCTGGTTTCCATATGACCCCCCCTCAGATGGCCCTTAGTTTTAGATGTCTCTTATATTCCTTCTTTCATCGTCCTCACTTCTCTCTGTCACCATTTGATCTTCTGGCTCCAGTACCTGCCCCATTCATCTTTAACTATCTACTCTGTTTCGCCTTCTTATGGTGATTCAAAACCACGCCCCCCCAGTCTCTTCCTCCATGCCTAGCTTCTGTAGTTATATGGATTGTGCCCGGCCCATCAATAACTGAATAGCTACTGTCCAAAGAAGAGACAATATACCATATTTGTCTTTTGGGGTCTGGATTACTTCACTTGGAATGAATTTTTTTCTACCTCTACCCTTTTACCTGAAAATTTTATGATTTCTGTTTTTCAACAGTTGAGTATTATTCTATTATGGAAGTAGCTCACATTTTCTTTATCTATTCTTTCATTCATAGACATCTAGGTTGTGATGAATTTCAGTCTTTCATGAATAGAACAGAAATGAAAATGGTTGAACAGAGCTTCTGTAGTAGGAAGTACAGTCCTTTGGGTTTATGACCAGAAGGAGTATAGCCTGGATCTTGAAGTAAATTTATTCCCAGCTTCTTAAGAAAACAACACCTGTGGCAAGGATGTGGAGAAAGAGGAACACTCCTCCACTGCTGGTGGGATTGCAAGCTGGTACAACTACTCTGGAAATCAGTCTGGCAGTTCCTCAGAAAACTGGACACTATACTTCCAGAGGACCCTGGGCATATATCCAGAAGATTCCCCAGCATGCAATAGGGATACGTGCTCCACTATGTTCATAGCAGCCTTATTTATAATAGCCAGAAGCTAGAAAGAACCCAGATGTCCCTCAACATAGGAATGGATACAAAAAATGTGGTATATATACACAATGGAGTACTATTTAGCCATTAGAAACAATGAATTCATGAAATTCTTTGACAAATGGATGAAGCTGGAGAACATCATTCGAAGTGAGGTAACCCAGTCTCAAAAGAATACCCATGGTAAGCACTCACTGATAAGTGGATATTAGCCTAGAATCTTGGAACACCAATCCACAGATCAAATGATGTCCGAGAAGAAGGAAGGAGTGGACCCTGGTTCTGCAAAGGCTCAATGCATCAGTGTAGGGGAATACCAGAACAGGGAAGTGGGAAGGGGTGGATGGGGCAACAGGGGGAAGGAAAAGGACATGTGGGGCCTTTGGGGGCGGGGAACCAGGAAAAGGGAAATGAAATGTAAATAAAGAATATATCCAATAAAAAAGAAAAAAGAAAACAACACCTGGTTTCCGCAATTACTGTTCAAGATTGCATTCTGATCAGCATTGGTTGAGAGTTCTCCTTACACCACATCCTGGCCAGCATGAGCTGTCAATTGTTTCATTGATATTGGCCATTCTGTATGCTTTGAAATTTCAAAGTAGTTTCGATTTGTGTTTTCCTGATCCCTAGGGATACTTAACATTTATTTAAGTGTTTCTCAACCATTTATATTTTCTCTTTTGAGAAGTCTCTCTATTTTCTGCCCCAATTCGATATATTCTTTATTTATATTTCAAATGACTTCCCCTTTCCTGGATCCCCCCCTCCCCAAAAGTCCCATAAGCCATCTTCCCTCCCTCTGTTCCCCAATTAACCCCTTCCCGGAATCCCTGTCCTGGTATTCCCCTACATTGCTGCACTGAGCCTTTCCAGGACCAGGGAACTCTCCTTCTTTCTTCTTGGGCATCATTTGATATGTGAATTATGTCTTCGGTATTCTGGGATTCTGGGCTAATATCTGCTTTTCAGTGAGTGCATACCATGTGTGTTCTTTTGTGATTGGGTCACCTCACTCAGGATGACATTCTCCAGTTCTACCCACTTACCTAAGAATTTCATGAATTCATTGTTTTCAATAGCTGAGTAGTATTTCATAGTGTAAATATAACATATTTTCTGTATCCAATCCTCTGTTGAGGGACATCTGGGTTCTTTCCAGCTTCTGGCTATGATAAATAGAGCTGCTATGAACATAGAGGAGCATGTATCCTTATTACATGCTGGGGAATCCTCTGGGTATACACCCAGGAGTGGAATAGCAGGGTCCTCTGGTAGTATCATGCCCAGTTTTCTGAGGAACCACCAGACTGATTTCCAGAGTGGTTGTACCAGCTTGCAACTCCACCAGCAGTGGAGGAGTGTTCCTCTTTCTCCACATCCTTGCCAGCACCTGTTTTCTCCTGAGTTTTTGATCTTAGCCATTCTGACTGGTATGAGGTGAAATCTCTGGGTTGTTTTGATTGCATTTCCTTGGTGACTAAGGATGTTGAACATTTCTTTAGGTGCTTCTCAGCCATTCGAAATTCTTCAGGTGAAAATTCTTTGTTTAGCTCTGTACCCCATTTTTAATGGGGCTATTTGGCTCTCTGGAGTCTACCTTCTTGAGTCCTTTGTATATCTTGGATATAAGCCCTCTGTCATATGTAGGGTTGGTAAAGACCTTTTCCCAATTTGTTGGGTGCCATTTTGCCCTTTTAACAATGTCCTTTGCCTTACAAGAACTTAGATTCAATGCAAATACCATCAAAATCCCAAATCAATTCTTCATAGAGTTGGAAAGAACAATTCTCAAATTCATCTGGAATAACAAAAAACCCAGGATAGCTAAAACTATCCTCAACAGTAAAAGAAATTCTGGGGGAATCAGTATCCCTGACCTCAAGCAGTACTACAGAACAATTGTGTTAAAAACTGCATGGTGTTGGTACAGTGACAAGCAGGTAGATCAGTGGAATAGAATTGAAGACCCAGAAATGAACCCACACACCTATGGTCCCTTGATCTTTGACAAAGGAGCTACAACCATCCAGTGGAAAAAAAGAGGGCCTTTTCAACAAATGGTACTGGTTCAACTGGAGGTCAGCATGCAGAAGAATGCAAATTGACCCACTCTTACCTCCTTTTACTAAGCTCAAGTCCAAGTGAATCAAGGACATCCACCTAAAACTAGACACACTGAAACTAATAGAAAAGAAACTAGGGAAGACCCTTGAGAACATGGGCACAGGGGAAATTTTTCTGAACAGAACACCAATAGCTTATGCCCTAAGACCAAGAATTGACAAATGGGGCCTCATAAAATTACTAAGTTTCTGCCCCAGTTTTTAACTGGGTTGTTTATGGACATTAGTCTAGTCTTTTAAACTCTTTATATATTTTCAATATTAGCCTTTTATTAAGTATTTAGATGGAAATAAAATTTTTTCTCATTCTGCAAGTTGTTGATTTGTCTAAACAATGGTGTCCTTTACCTTCAGAAGCTTTTAAGTTTCAAGAGGTTTCATTTGTTAATTCCTGTTCTTATTGTTTATGCTAATGGTGTTCTGTTCAGAAAGACTGGTCCTATGTAAATAAGTGCAAGACTATGCCCCACTTTCTTTTCTATCAGATTTAGTGTGTCTGTTCTTTTGTTGAAATGCTTGATCCATTTGGAGTTGAGGCCTGTTCAGTATGATATTTATGAAATCTACCTGCATTCTTCTATGTGCAGCCATCTAGTTTGCCCAGAACCATTTGTAAAAGTTGCTCTCCTTTTCTACAGTGTATATTTCTTGCATATATATAGATAGATATATGTATATATACATATATATGTATATATATATTCCATAGGTATGTGGATTTATGTCTGAGTCTTCAATTCAAGTTAATTGATCAATGTGGGGTTTTTTGTCAATATTCTCTTCAATTATAGTTCCATAGTATAATTTGAGAGCTGAGATGATGATACCTCTAGCAGTGTTGTTGTTGATGTTCAGGATTGTTTAGCTATCCTAGATTTTTTGTGTCTCCATGTTTAGATGAAAACTGACCTTGAAGATCTGTGAAGAATATTGTTCGAATTTTGATGGGGAAGATATTGAATTTGTATATTGCATTTCATAGGATGGTCACATTCACTATTATCCATGAGCATGGGAAATTTTCACACCTTTTTATAACTTCAATTTCTTCAATATCTAATAATTTATATTATATAAGTTATTTAATGGTTTCTGAAGCTATTGTAAAATAGATTGGTTTTTTTTTTTACTTGTTTCTCAGTCCATTCAGCATTTGTATATAGGAAAGCTAATGATTTTTGTGTGTTTTGTATCTTGTTATTTTGTTTAAAGTGTTTTTAAGGGCATTTATGTATACTATCATGTAATCTGTTAATAAAGATACTTCAACATCTTCCCTTTTTATTTTTAACTTAATTGATCTCTTTCAGTTGTCTTATGGCTCTAGCTAAGTCTTCAAGTACTAGATTTAGTAGATAAAGTGTGGATTACCTTTTCGTGATTCTGATTTAGGTTGATGCTGGCTGTTGGCTTGCTGTAAATCATCTTTATTGAATTGAGTTTTGTCTCTTGTATCCCTGATTTTCCTAGTACTAATATAAAAATGGTATTAGATTTTGTCAAAGGCCTTTTCTGCATCTCATAAGATGATCATGTAGCTTTATCTCTCACTCTTTTTATATCATAGATTGTGTATCTTAATGTACTTATGTTGAACCATCATTGGAATGATGCTTACTTGATCATGGTGGATGATCTTTTTTATATGTTTTTATATTTACATGGAAAGTATTGAACTGGGAATTTTTGCATGTTTGTTCTTGGGGTTAAATTGGTCTGTAATTTCCTTTCTTTTGGGGGTCTTTATGTAGTTTTAGTTTCAGGTTAAGTAATGACTCATAAAGTGAATTGGGCAATATTACTTCTGTTTCTGTTTTGTGAAATAATTTGAATAGTGTTGGCATTAATTTTGTGCTAAACATCATCTGATTCTGGGCTGTTTTGTTGTGAGAAGACTTTTAATGACTTTTTATTTCACTAGGAATGATAGTTCTATTTGAATTGCTTATCTGATATTGCTTTAACATTGATAGGTGGCAAATATTAAAATTATCTATTTATTTTAAAATTTTCAGCTTGGTATTGTGTAAGATCTAAAGCATCATAGAGCATTTCTCACTTAAAGATTAAAGGAACAAAAGTAAATCACATCATTTATGTGTCTGTGTGTCTTATACTAGTCATCTAACTACTCTTCTATTTCCATGTATATATAATCTATCCAGCAAAATTAATATCCAAAAAAGACATTTATTATAGGTGGTTTATCACAGCCTACCCCTTCCATGTCACCTATATCCAACAAAGTGCCTAGGTTTTTTTATTCTTGTGAAATCATACGTTCATAAGAGATAATCTAAACCTCAAATACTTTGGTATAACAAAATTTATTATTTTAAAAGTCAGAACTATGACAATTGGTTTACCTTTGATAGGCGGTATATATTACAAAAATGATGCATTTCTTTTAGATATTCCAATTTGGTATTTTGTAAGGTCGAACGAAGGATTTTCAATCATCCCTTTCAGGGAAATGTGTTAGTTACAGGCTTATTCCAGGATACTTTTACCATTCAGTTGAAGACAAGTGTTCAGGTTGAGATGGCTCATTGGGCAAAGTGTTTGATGTATAAATACGAAGGCTGGAGTGAAGCTGTGATAGCAGTGTGTGTCCATAATCCCAGATGGATTAGACATAGACAGAAAAAGACATAGACAGATGGATGGCATAGACAGAAAAACCTAACCTGGTGTAGGCAGGGGTGAAACAGCAAAGATGCTTTGTCTTAAGCAAGCTGGGAAACAAGGACCTATAATCAAGCTTGTCCTACAACCTCCCTATGCACATGCCTCATGAACATAAATATACTTGCATACATCCTATGTAATATGAACTTAAATATTTTTAAATCCATCGATCTTAAGTTATTACAATCACTTTCCTTTGGAGACTTGGAGTTAAAAGGTTCTACAATTCCTGACTTTCTAAGTCCACCCACGTTGAATGGAGCTAATTGATACACACTAATTCTTGCTACAAAAGCCATGGGAAGTCTGTACCAGGCCTTTTGAAGAAAGCACAAGTTTTAAAAAGGAATCAACCCCTGACATATAATCATAGAGAAAACAGTGGCTTCAAGGTAAGATGGGCGGAGAGCAAGGAAGCCTGACATCCTCTCAAGGTCAGGGACACCACAGCAGAAGATACAGTGGAAATTGCAACCACTGACAAGCTAGACGGTGCCTGAACTTACCAAGCCACTGAGCAGCTGGAAGAAATGATGCAGTATTTTTTCATATATAAGTCTGGGCAGAATGTAAGGTTTAAGAACAGATTTGATAATATTGGCTTGTGTAGATACTTTCAAATTGAGAGATAATTTACAATAAGATTACTTTCTGAATGTAAACCAGCTTATGGAAAGTCTCTTGATTTTCCTTAAGATGATGTGCATGCAACTGTTACAGATCTTCCTCCACGGGGTCTATAAATTCAAGAGGCTGGCGCTAGATAATTCAGGTCCATCTGTAGGAGATTCAGTCTTACTGACCATGCGCCAACTCCTCTGTGCTCCATCCTTTCACATTTTATATGCATTATAAAATAACACACATTGAAGGCAATTCAAAATGTATACATTTTCTCTATTTTTTTCCTTGAAAAGTATAAAGGCTATGCTACAAGTTTTAAATGGTAAGAATATAAAATCAGAATGGTTAGCTTTATTCCAGACAGACTAATAGGAAATAATTTTAACAGCATAGTGATGAATCCACTAATATTCTGCCTGCACTTGAAGAGCTTTCAGCCAAAGGAACAGCAACAAAAAAAATTTGTTCAACCACATACTTAAAAAATAAGCTTCAATTGAGTAAAATTCCCTTGTTTTCTTCTAAAATGATTGATTGTGTAAGATATTTGACCAACACCAAGAGCTTCTCTGTCGGATAAGTGTTCTGGTTGCTAATACTAGAGGTATGACAAGCATTACCACGGTGATGATTTTGGAAAAATTCCTTTCAGTTGCGACATCTGTGTGTAGAAATGAGGTAGAAGAAACAATGTAAAGAAAACTGCCAGTGTGCATATATCAAAGGAGACAGCATCTTCAGATGTAGAGGAGAGAGCTAACCATGTAATTTTGCAATGAAATGATGTACAGTGGTACTTTTAAAAGCAGAAAAGGAAATCATTTGAATGTCAGCTAGAGTTATATAGGCTAGTAAGCTAGGTAACTGTGTTGGTTATGCATGACACAGCCTCTTAGGTGAATTTCTCCTGTCCCCTATGCCATTTTGTTGAAGGACATTTTGTAAATTAATGCACTTTACTCAACTCACCAGAGAGTAAATAACAGCAATAGCTTCAACCACTCGGAACCCTTTGGCATGGAAATAAAACACTGGTTCCACCTGCTCCCTGCTGATTTCTGCCCATAAGCCTGAGCACACGTCACCCTCTTTCCGCTGAACTCTGAGCCCTGTGATCTCTTACCATAGTCATGCGCTGTGATAAAAACACCCTGACAAAACCAACCTAAGGGAGGAAGGACTTTTTGTCTTATAGTGGGAGCTTCTGTCCATCATGATGATAGAAGGAACTGGAGGCAGCTGGTCACAGGCAGTCTGTGGTCAGAAAGCAGAGTGATAGTGGCCGAGGGGATGGGCCTCCTCCTCACTGAAGCATAATCTCTCACCGGCATGCCCAGAGCCCAACCTACTATCTCTAACACCTTAGAAATTTGCTTGAAGCTTGTCTCTTAGGCAATCCAGATCCTACCAAGGTCACACTTTCACATCAATTTACGCGTCCGCTCCAAATGACACCTTTACTCCAGTTCACACCTTTACTTTCCTGTATGGTCACAATGCCATAAGCCACCATTTATTTCATTTTTTTATTTTTTATTTTTTAGACCTGCCTAACATTCTGTATCCCATAGCATCTTTGTCTTCGAAAAAATGGGATTAACCGTTTCTTCTTTTTGTGTTCATGGTAGCTTGTTCCGTTTTCTTGTTAAATATTCTTACTAAACCTAGGTTTTGTCATCTGCTTAATGAAATTTAAAATGTCTAATGCCATAACCTCTTTCTGTACAAATAAATATTCTGATCAATAAAAAATGAGTGTTAAATATGTTACTGTGAATAAGATGCTAATGATTATAATCTTTTATTAAAGGGTTGTAATGAAACAGGAGAAATTAAAGTCTTTTTGTTCAAGCTAATTTGTTGATAAAATTAGCATTCTATTAACATACAAAGATTCTGTCTTAACAGGACAGAAAGCTTCTTTCCAAGAGAGATTGCTTACTCCAGGCACTCTCCCTCATGAACGAATGAAGGCAGAACTAAAGAGTGGCACATGTTTCTATGTGTATCACCTCTATAGAACATATTCTACATGGAAAGTATATGTGTATAGATTCCAGACAAAATTTTGCCCACCTAGATAATAGAGAAGGGCATGGATTTTATGTAAACAACATACATGTCTGTATAACATATATTCATACATGTATGTATTGTATACAAATTCAAGACATAAATCATTCCATCTGAATTATATCATTTATGGAATCAAATAAGCTCTGGAAAGAGGAAAGAACATTTCCTTAAATCACAGCAACCTTCCTAAATACCTGTCTCCATAAACTGTCCAAAGTGGCACTAATATTTCTCCTCAGCTGACTTAAATTTCAGCAGGCTTCCATCTAATGGTGTCTCCTTACCTCCCTTTTAGAGAAAATTTACAATGATAACTTTGTTTTCTTCAAGGTAAAGTATTTTACCAAAACATACCCATTTCACAATGTAAGGATGTTTCTCCTGAACCTGTGAGTCACTTGCTTTGAGAAGTAATCCTTGAAGGAGATTAGTTCCCCCATCTCCCATTCTCTGCAGGGTTGAAAGCTAACAGCACAAAGCTTTACCCAGCACACATCCCTACCCACCTCTGACTGCCTTTATTAGCTCTCTGCAGTACTTAAAAATGTGTCTTCAGGAGAGTTGAGCTCAATCTTTCCTCACCGTAGAACAGGCTTGACCTCCCATTGTAACAGTCACAAATAACATCTTTGCCTGTTAAACCTGTCTGGTGCAATTACACTCAGACATGATGAGAGGAGCAAGTCAATGCCCAGCACCTCTGCCCACTTAAAGGATGCAAGATTCCCTTATGTCATTCTCTATCATCCTCGGATGAGTGTTAAACTGGGATGACAGGTTGTAAATGTTTACCACTTCTCTAATCCTATAGCCATTTGCAAGGGATGAAAAGGAAAGGAAAGAGTCCTATATTACTGCTTATGGAAAGTAAATTTATTTGAAGAAATGGTGCAAAAAATAAATGGGAACTTGTGGAGGAGTTAGTTGTATTGTAACCAGAAGAATTTCACTGTAAAGTCAAACTAGAAGTATAGTTCGTCTTAAGGCTGATGTTGTTATGGCTTGTAGACAGATATATTAATTTAACTTTGGTTTACTCTCAATGGGTATTTACAGTTTAGGAAAGAGAATGCCATCATCATTTTACTAGAGGAGCTTAGAAAAGTACCAAACTATCTATAGCCATAGATTCCGGTAAATACAAAACAGCCGGTGACTATCCTTGACCATGTAATGGATCTCCACTTGCTAAAATGTATTTCTTCAACCATTACATTTGATCATTCTGGCCCATTTGCTTTCTATATCTAGTGTATCAGAGAGAAAATGGTAAGCTATAAGAGCATGCATGTCAATAGTAATTACCAAACATTTCTAACAGAGCAGGGATAAGACTAGTGAAGA
This sequence comes from Apodemus agrarius, assembly GCA_964023405.1. NCBI lineage: Eukaryota > Metazoa > Chordata > Mammalia > Rodentia > Muridae > Apodemus > Apodemus agrarius. The sequence continues at coordinate 38,463,442 of OZ030025.1, read as the reverse complement.
GTGAGGAGACAAAACATATTCAAAATGACATTCAAGAATTTGCAAAAGATATGTTCTCTGAATCGTTTTATAAAACACATTTGACTCAGATATACTCGCCTCTTTTTAGTCATTCTTTGAGTGCTGCTCCCTTTGGACATTTTCAGGGTAATTTAGCTAGAAAGCATTAGGTAGAGAAGTGATGACTTGTGATTTATTGCTTATGGTGAAAAGAAGATAAAATAGGAAAGTTGGTTATTCTACTTTTGAAAGGCAATACACAAAAGATTTCCCATGCTCTTGTCTGAATCAAGTCGTAAAATGTGACTACAAAGGGAATTCTGAATTGAAGTACAGTTTAAAGATACTATCTGATTTCTTTCAAATTCAAAATAAAGTTTGCATGATGGAACTTTTAGATTCTTATACTAAATTGGTAAGCATGTTTGCCCAATTCAAGTTAAATGTGTATTTGAACATTTTAACCTTAAATTGTATACTGAACTAATAACAAAAAGTATCCCTGATGAGATAATATCATATTTAAGTTTTCTTTTTACTTGCCAAACCCATTTCTCCTTTTCTTTTCATTAAATGTGAATTAATTTTGAGACAAAATTTCAACAGGCTCGAATAAATTGACAAACATTATTCCAAAAAATCCTCACAGAATACTTTTAAATTGCCAACTCTCATTCATGAGTAAGAGGATCATCTTTACACTAGACTTGTGATGTGTGATGCCACATTATTCTACAGAAAACAAACAATGGAAGTGATTGAGATACAGTGCTCAGATATTAAGCTCACCCTGAAGTAAACAAGATGAATATAATTTCAGATAAAAATTGATAATTCAAAGGTGGCTTAAACTTCTTTAAGAATTCGCCCCTGAATCCAGAAAGAAATAAAACACTGCTTTAAGCAGCCCACTAATTGTATGCTTTGCCATAATGATAATAAGAACCGGTATGAATATTCATTGACTACTCTTTTACACATAGAATAGTAAGTAAGTGCTTTGAAGAATGAACTAGTACCTGATACAGTTTGTGGTTGGGCACTATGACCTCCGTGTCGGGCACAGAGGTCTGCTCCTTAGGTTTTTGTCAACTTGATATAAGCTACAGCCGTCTGGAAACAGGGAACTTCAATCAAGAAAATGCCTCTGTCACATTAGCCTCTATGAAGGTATGTGGGGATTATTCTTGATTTATGATAGTTGTGGGTAGGCTCAGCCACTATGAGGGATACAACCACAGGGCAAGTAGTCCTGGGTATACAAGAAAGCAAAATGAGCAAGTCCTAGAGAACAAGTCAGTAAGCAACACTCCTCCTTTTTCCAATTTCCTTCCCTGTTCTCCTGGATGACCCCCAACCCCTTGAGGGACTTGTAAGAGAAAATAAACCCTTTCATCCCCAAGTTGCCTTTAGTCATGGTGTCGATCACAGTAACAAAGAAGCAAATTAATTTAAGATAATCTAAAGGTACTCCACATCACTACCTCTCAAAGCAACCATTAAACAATCCCTCGTGGCATCTGCTACCTCGTCTCTGTTCACATCCTTTCCCCATTATAAAATGACAGTGTTGGAGTACACCACCTGTTGTTGTCCCGAGTTCTCCATGAAACAACTATGGCTCAATAAGTTTCTGTCACTTTTGGCAACTCAAGATGAGGCTTTCAAACAAAATAGTAATGATTAGTTTTTATAAAGCTGATTCCTTTGAAAAGGCGTTAACTACTATCCAATCATTACCCTAAAATGGGATGGAAATACTGCTAAGAAGTTTGGGCAATCACTACTCTCATCCACATGCATAAATTCCTTTATATTTCACGTCATCTGCAGAACACAGCACTACTTATGGATTTATGGATTATAGAACTAAAATCTATCAAATAGAGTACTTATCAATAATAATACAACAGAAAGTAAGGAGAGCCGACAGCCAAATAATCATTAGACAGGCTTCAGTTGGTGCTCTCGCCACTTCCTTCTAATCTATTTTATTGTTCTCAGTCACCAAGGAACGTCACCAAGGAACGAAAGGAATACAGCCTGAGAAATAAAACTTGAGCATGCATTAGAGAGCTCTACTCACGGAAGTGAGCCAATAGTATCAGGCTGAAACATTAACAAAAAGGTCACACACACACACACACACACACACACACACACTGTCCTGTCTATCCAAGTTCCCACAGGATGTTGAAAACTGCAGAAGTCTCCCAAACATCCGGTCGATGAAGGAGACAGCCACATTGCTCAGGCAGCTCCTCTACCAGTGGTAAGCCAAATACAGCATCCATGGCCGGAAATGTAATTTCCTTTTCTGCTATGCATATTCTAACAGTAAATGCCATGACATCTTCAGGCTAAAGCTCTAACCATGCATTTCAATCACAAAGCAGTTTTCTGCTTTGTCATTCAATCGGAAACCAGCAGCTACGGAAAGCCATTGGGGGAATAGCCAGGCTGTACTGAGGCGGAAATCGACACTGGAATGCCTTTGCAGTAGATCGCACGCATCAATCTCCTCAATAAGGGCTATTACTGCCTCAGGTCAAGACCTGCTCAAAATCCAGGTCAGCAGAACCTCTTAAGTGCCAGTTGGACTGGGCTTTGCATTTTTCCATTCGTAACTCACAAAGCAGCTGCAAGGAAGAACCCCCAGAGAAAGATCCTTTTCATTGTCGCTGGTAATGTGCAATGCATGCAAAGACATCAGAAAATGCCTTTGGATAACTGACAGAAGGTGCAAACATAGAATCTAAGGAGCAAATACCATGAAAAATGCATTAATGGCTATTATTTCTTCATTTTTTCAGAGAGATATCAGCCACTGTAGCCCAGGCTGGACTTGAACTCCTGGGCATCAAATCTTCTGCTCCAGTCTCTGGAATGCTGAGACAGCAGATACAAACCACTGGGCCTTGCAGGATATTAAAGATTTATTTTTATTTACTTCTTTTAATGATTTCTGTGTATGTAGCTACAAAGGCTAAAAGAGGGTATCGGATGTCCTGGAGCTGAAGTACAGACAGTTTTGAACAGCTCAACATGTTTACTAGGAAATAAATGCAGGCCGTCTGGATAAGCAGCAGCACTCTTACCCTCCAAAGAATCTCTCCAGCCTCTTACAGGAACATTAGAGGTCCCTTATTCAATCATAAGAGACCTTTCTTAGCCTAGATACTGTCTGGTGTTTATTTAGTGACTTTAATTATATGTATAGTATATGTATGTATGGTATGTATGTATATATGTAGAGGCCAGAGGGAGACTATGAGTCTCGCTGTGTCATTCTCCATTTTATTCCTTAAAGATGGGGCCTCTCACTGGATCTAGAACTATGCTAGTGGCCAACAAACCCCAGCAATCCATCTTTCTCTGATTCACACTGGAGTTGGGTTGGTTTGTTTGTTGTGTCTTTCAGTTATTGTTTTCACTTGGGTTGGTTTGGGATTTTTGTTTTCAGTTTTATTCATGTGGACTGGGGGATTTGAACTCAGATCTCTGTACCTGAACAGCAAGCTCTCTTGCCTAATTAGCCATCTGCCAAGCCCTATGGAGTTTGCCTTCTTTCATGACCTCCATACGCAGCACTGCCAGACTTCTGTGCTGCACACAATGATTCCTCTAGTTTCTCTTTATTATCACTTCTTCTTGTGGGACCTGAACAGTGCAAATTCCACGTATGACTTAGTTCTCTTGCAGAATTCTCATGTGTGGGGCAGTCTCCATCCCAAACAGGAATTATTATTCCCAGTCTCCTGAAATGCTGCCACAGGTAATCATCATCTGTTCACAAATCTGTAAGCCTTATACTAAGTGATAAGTAACTTGTTATCTTTATTGATACACTCGTTTGCCATCGTTGTAGCTCTAGATCTAGGAGAGTGTCTGACATTGAATGGGGTCAGGTAAGATGAAACAGTGAATAGGTAAATCATACACACATAATCCCACATAGCATTTAGGTTCAAGAATATCACTTCCACTGACTGGCTCCGTAATTGTGCACTATTTTTTGTCTATGCATCTGGGTATCTTCATTGGTAAGACAGGTTAATTGAGTGGCCTCGAAGAGTTAACCGTAATTAAATGATGGGTACTTAGAGCATAGACACTCTCTAGATTCTTAATAACTAGTAAACAAGAACAACACAACGACATCACTGCCACCACCAAGATTAAGGTCATTATCATCTTCCCCAGAGTGGCAGCGGAGTACAGTGGCCAAGATGCTGAATTTTACAGAACTATACATTTGAATTCAAAACTCCTCTCCATGCTGGCTGCTGATCTTAGGCAATTTACTCGACTTCTCTCTAATTTAGTTTGTCTCTAAAATAGAGATAATAAAAGTACCCATATCATTAAGGTTTTTATGAAGTTCAGTTAAATTATGTGTATGCTACAAGGTTTCATCATAGCAAACTCTTCCCTAGTGTGCCTGTTTTTCCATCTTAAATCACTGTCAGTACACATACCTTTGAATGTTGTCTCAATGGGTATTCTCATCATCATGGTACTTGTATTTTGGCCTCATTAGCTGAGGACGGGGAGAAGAAAAGTCGCTAAAAGAGAAAATGTGGCCTGTGTTCTATATTAAGCACAATGATTTCAAGGAACTCTTAAGAAAACAAGCTTCACCATTTTATCTTTTGACCGGATTGGTACATAGTTGTATTAGCCATAGGCCTGCTGGTGGTTATGTCCATCTCTAGAGTATCAGTCATACACTGTATACCGTGTAGCAAGGACAAGATACTCGGCATAAATCGAAAGATAGCTCCTCTGATTAGTAGTGGGCTGATTTTCTTTTAAGGTACATGTTGGACTATGGGGATGAAGCTTGGTGCTAGGGTACTGACCTGGCATGTACAAGGTCCTAAATTTGGCCCCCAACATCCCTGCCCAAGGTCATCTCAAGCCTCTGCCATCTTTGTCCCTGCTCTTACTTTTAGCAAAAGTTCACTTGTCTACTCTGGTAATAACCTCAGTGTGTAGCGATCACAGCTTAATTCTGTTCTCCACAAGGCCTGCACTACATCGCCTCTTCTCCTTAAATGTTCTACAGCTCTACAACGCTGGCTGACAATGAAACACACACCTTTTGAAATATCAGAGCAAACCTCGTAGATTTTATTCTTGATATACAATTTTTTTTGTTCTCAAATGTTTTCCTCTCTGTGAATCTCTTTGAAATGGCAGTATGAAAGAGTTAAAAGCAATGTCTGAACAATCAGAGAGTTTGGAAAGGCTCAAGGGAGAAAGGTGGGAGAGGTGTAGGGAGAAGGAAGGCTTTAAAGTTGTGATATGCTAATGGGATCATTTGGTGCCTTTACCAAAAAAAAAAAAAAGCAAAGGCACATTTCTCTCTGCCTCTTCCTTTTTCTTCCCTCATCCTTTACCCTCCTTCTCCATATCTAAAGATGAAGGTTAATATTAAGCATCACATTAATGGTTGTCAAATCAATCATAATTTCCTCTGAGTTATGCTACGCAGAAGCAACATGCCTTATCAGAAATCAAAGAAAAGACAGTGCCAAACGTGGATGAGCTAATGTAAAATCACTTACGTGGGCACTCTAGAGACGAAAACCCGCTTAATATTTAATGTAGTCATTAACCTAAGAATAAGAGGGAGAGGATAATGGATGGCCCACTCCCTTAGCCTGTGGGACGAGGTATGAAGTGAGCTGCCCCTTCTGGGATCAAATCGACACATGTCTAAAATCCATAAAGTGGGTCACAGGTGAAGGGAATTGGAAAAGTCTCAAAAGTCCCAGATGTATGGTGCGGAGTGGACACTTGAGCTTGCCAGTCATGCCTGATGCTCACCACGCTGAAAGAACCAGAAGCAATGTCAACTGAATTGCTCAATTAGCTTGTTATGGCAACAGACATGCTGTCCCCAGCCCATATGGTCAGGCTGCAGCAAATAATCAATTATTAAAAGAAACTATCTCCAAGAAGCATTAATCCATCAGGATATTGAAGGGTTTGTTTTTGTCTCTGTTTAGATTTGGTTATCATAGAAAGAGATGTCTGCTTTCACTTGGTGGCTGCCCAGAGTTGTCCCAGAGAGCCGGGCTGTCAAAAACAATTAAGACAGCAGCACTGGGGAATGTAGGCCAAATCTGCAACAGCAACATCCATCTGAAGAGAACTGCAAGACAGGAATGTCACGACGCTGTAGAGCACTGACAAAGGCAGAGGCAGTGTGTACTCTATTCACTATTAAACAAGTTCAGCCCAAGACAACAGTACCAGTTCAACCATTTCCCACAAGCTATGGGACTGCTTTCAGCACACTGTTGTTGTTTTATTTCACTGAAAATTCTCTATTGAATGTTGTCCTCTCAGATGTGAATTTCCAGGGATGTCCAAGAATTCAACCTCATCACAGTGACCAGTTATAGTATTTTTGTGATCAATCAACACCTCAGCCTTTCCATCCCCTTTCTTCCTCTTTCTGTATGAATCCTGTCACTTAGTAGAAGTTTTTAAATACAGACTCGTGGAAATAAGTGATTTCCATGGACTGAGAAATTGACTCAGGCAAAAAAAAAAAAAAAAAAAGTGTTTTCAATGCAAGCGTTAGGACATGAATTCAATTCCCAGTTTCTATAGGACAACTGTGCCTGGCCATGGTGCCAAGTTCTTACTCCAGAGACGAGAGGCAAGTGGGGCTCTGAGTCTCACTGGTCAGTTAGTCTAGCCAAAACCCTGAGCTCTAGATTCAGTTAGAGACCCTACTCAAAATAATATGGCAAGAAACTGGGGAAAATATCTGGTGTTTACCTCCAGCCTCCACGAACAAACTTATCACACACACACATACACACACACACACACACACACACACACACAGAGAGAGAGAGAGAGAGAGAGAGAGAGAGAGGAGCTATTAAGTTCAGACTTCGGATATCTGGCACCAAAGCAAACGCTGGGCAGGTGCAGCAGCTAGCATTACATGCCAGCAGTCAAGAGTCAGTGAAACAGGATTTTCAGGGTAAGGGAGCCGGCTAGATTAATTGAATGAGTAATCTCTGGCTTTTAGTAAGAGACCCTGCCTGAACACATAAGGTGAGGAGAAATTAAGACACACCCAAGTCAACATCTGGTCTCACACAAATTTTCACACATAGGCCTGCCCTGTACGCCCATTCCCACACATGCACACATGACTATATGTGCACATATAGTCACATATACCACATACATACACATGCAAGAACCAATTTAAATACAAATAAATCATTGTTTTCTGAATCAGAACAAAAACTATGGAAAAAGACAGAATATCAAAACTTCACTGATAGACCTTGTCAACTGCCCAAGGCCATCAGAGCAGGCATGATTATGCCCACGTGTTCTACTCAAACTGTTGTTTGGAATCATGGATGATTCTTCGTGTGTTTTTGTTGTTGTTAGGCTCGTTCATGATACTTCACTCAAAAATAATCAGTTTGTCCGAGAACACCAAGAACAACAGGAATGTCATCATCTGATTATATTTGAAATTATCAACATTTAAAGAAAAAAACAATCTTCTGAGATGATTCATCTGGATGTCCTCCAAGAATTTTGTTTAAAGAAATCCATAATTAAAAATAAAGACCCTCCAAGCTAAGGGTCGGTCGTGTATGTGTCGGTAAGCGTCTACACAGGTAGGAGATAGAAGCAAGAGAATCCATTTCTCAAGGTCATGCTCAGCTATATATAAAGTGCACAGCCAACTTTACAAAAAAATCTAAATTAGAAAGGAAAGAAGGAAGGAAGGAAGAAATTTCTATTGTAAAAAAGGATATTCTAAGTTCTAAAGGAATGTCATGGTAACACTGGCTCTTAGTTCTCAGACCAGGACACAAAACTTTTCTAGAAGGCGAAGAAGGAAGCAGCAAGAATGTTCTTGACACAATAAATCCCCGTGTGTCTATATGTTGAACTCTTTCCACTTCTCTTCACTTTCTCTTTTGCTCTCTCAGACCAGTGACCTCAATACACAATGATGAAGCTTTCAGGACAAAATCTCTCTTCAGTCCACCTTCTTTACTCCCACAAGACCAAGTGTTGCACAAACCCTGACCTAGGCCTTTCAATTAGGAGAATTTATCTATCCTCGAGAGAAACATTGAGAAGTACTCTAAGCTGTAGATAAAGGAGTCTTTGAGGCCAATCACTGTACACCCAAAAGAAAGAGTATTAGATGACTCATGATACAAGTCTCGGCTTGGAACATATTTTGACCATACATCTTCCATTTTACCTTTGCCTGGTACTTTCTTGACCTGACATATTCTCAGATCACAGGAACCACAAGCATCAAGTAAGTAGCAGGGGTTTCCTGTAACAGTGGCTCCAAAATGAGCTGGAAGCCAGATTAGAATTTTTCATTAATGGTTCTAAGACCATAGAATTCTAAGCCTTGAAGACTGTGTTCATGGCCTTTCTTTGTACCCTAAATAATTGATGCACTGAGTTTTCCCTCCAGAAAAAGAAAATGTATTCTTGGAGGTATCAAGCTCTGCACGGAGAAGAATGAATATAGAAAACAAACAGATTAGGGAAAGGGACACATCAGACATTAGACCCTATTAAATGGAAGCTTTCCCACTAAGGAAAAGGAACAGCAGTAGGGAACGTCATCCAGACATTAGCCATGAGGGGAACCATAGCAACATGTCTCTCACTGATCTTGTACCCTAGAGGGGAATCACCAGCTGACTGGTTCGGTTCCTGTAATTGTAAAAACAGCTTTTCTTCATTATAAACACTTTTTACAGTTTTATTTTGAGTTGAGTATTGAAGATGAAGTCCAACCCCGCACCCCCTATTTCATGCTAGGCAAACAATCAACCACTAGGCTACACTCCAGCACGGACAAAGCAGTCAAGATGATCAGCAATTTAAGAAAACTTGTTGAAATTGAATGAATTTAATACACAGAGAGAGACCACTAAAAAAAAAAAAAAATAAGAGATGATGCGGGAAAGAAGAGGTAATGATCTTATTATGCTATGTAAGCATGTTCTCACAAAGATAAAGTATTTCATTCATAAAATAAGAACACAGAATCCAGGTGGTGGTGGCACACGCCTGTAATCCCAGTACTCTGGGAGGCAGAGGCAGGCGGATTTCTGAGTTCGAGGCCAGCCTGGACTACAGAGTGAGTTCCAGGACAGCCAGGGCTATACAGAGAAACCTTGTCTCGAAAAAAAACAAATCAAAATAAATAAATAAATAAATAAATAAATAAATAATAAGAATACAGGCATACCTACACATTTTTTAAAAAACTGCAAAATCATTTTAACACCACCAATATAATGTGATGACAAAGTTAAGGAAATTTCACAGACAAAAAGAAAACCCAAACTTAACGAAATCACTAATAAGTTAGCATGCAATAGAGGTCCAGAAGGTTGGGTAAGGAATAACATGATGGAGGAAATTAATCTCAAAACTAAATTGCATTGAGAGCTATATATTCAAAGAATATCTCAAACTCCCTGCACAACACTTTGGACCCTAACAACACAAAGGGCCTCTGAAGTTTCAGAGCAAGGAGGATACTGAGGATCTTCTAAAAATCCCACAACAAGGAAATCAGTTTACCTTTGCTCCAAGGCCCAGAGACCGAGATGAAAGGGGACAGCGGGGGGGGGGGGGGGGGGAGTTACTGAGGCGCTGCTGACTTCCGAATGTGTTGTGGCCTTTGCAATGAGCACCAGTGGCTGTGGGTGCATGTGCAAGCCTGCCTCAAAAAGAAGAAGATATAAATGTGGAAGCGGAGCAAGTTAGGAAGAAACGGGGAGTGGGGGGGGGGGGTCAGCAGGAATACGAAGAGTGAGAGAAGTGGACATAAACCCATCACTATGAAGTGCACAAGTATGGATTTTTTTTTCAAACAAGAAATAATGATCGAAAGGATAAAATAACATGATTTCTCAAAGATCACTCAAAATAAAAAAAAAGAATATGTGTGTGTGTTTATTACAAAATTCTGATTCCTAAAATTATTTTCAATATAAAATGCAATACAAACTGTAGTTAACAGAAAGTAAAAGAAATGGATAATTTTTTTAACTAATTAATTTGAAAAATGTGCTTCCTAGCATCTTCTCTGAGGACTCTCTGGAAGGAACTCCTGCCAAAAGCAGGAATGAACTAATCAACATTACACTGTGTGCAGGTGTAGAAAAAAAATAGCCTGGCCTTCTGAGAAACTTCATCACAATAGCAGCTACTCCTCCATGGGACATTCCTGTTCTGATAGAAACCACTTAAGAGTGGACCAAAAAGCTAAAAGACTCTGAATAAATGAAGGTTTCTTTGAAAATGTGCAGTGACGGATACACGCAATGAGAGCTATAGACCCTTAGGGTCTTGTCACTCTGATTAGATTCCAGGAGTAACTGACAAGACACGGAGAACCAAAACTGAATGGTTTTATGGGGGAGGGGATTATTAACCACTGAGGGGAAACTGTGCGGTAGAGTAAGTACAACCCAATGTAGACTGTGGTGTGAATGTTTTTTCAAACATTTTACATCATTGTAACATGTGAGCCCAAACGCTGTCTAACAAAGAGGCGGACTGGTGAGTTTCTAGCGGGAGGAGAGGGGCAGAACTGAGGAAGCTGATACTTTCACAGTACCGCGTAGCTAAATGTTTTCCACAATACTCTAAGCTAAAAGAGCACAGCTATAATTTGAAATGTATATTTTTAGGAAATTGAAGGTAAATTCAGATACAGTGGACAAAACACTGACAATCCTTGTCACTGAGAGTTATAAATTTGGAGGGAAGAAATGAGAAAAATACCTTTTTTTCCTTTTATTCCTTTTTCTTTTTTCCATAGGCTTCCTAAAACTGTGGTCTTTTGGCCTTGGTATATACGAAGCAATGGGATAATGCGTGTGCAAACAAATATATTTGCTTCTTCACACAATGTACAAAAGATACTCATCTAAAGTTATATCTTAATGACATAAAGAAAGCTGTGTAGAAATCCCCTGGAGTCCATCACACTTCATGAAAGCAAGCTCCTAGAGAGGCCTGAGCCCCATGCGAGATCAGAAGAGACACTCAAACAAACCATTGGTCCCTAGAGACAGTTCTTGGACTCCGGAAGTTATCCATTTTATTCTAGGAATGTATTTTTGTTATTTGTTTTCTTTTTCAAAAATCTATTTATTTTTTTAACTTATTTCAGTATAAAAGGAACAGGCTATGCTAGACCTCTAGATGAGTTTTACAAAAGACTAAGACACCTGCCCTGGAAAGTATTAGGGAGCAGTAAAGTGTTTTTAACCTACTCATAGAAAAGTTTAATAGGTACTGAAGAGAGTACTTGAGAGTATTTGGAAAGAAGCAGAGAATGTGAAATACTGAGAATCAGAAGGTAGGAAGAAGGATGGATGAATCATGTCTATCTCTGAGTGGAGTTCATCTCACACATCTACTGCAACAGGCCCATGGGAGTGAAACACTGTAAATGTGTAGGACAGTACCGAACTGGAGCAGTGCCCTGAGCAATAGACAGAGGGGACTGTGTCTATACCAAGGAAGAAACTCACACCAAAATATTAGGTAGCCCTCTGAGGAAACAAAAGAAAGACACTGCACAGGTTACAAAGGAGCTTCTGCCCCCAGGGAGAAGGTTACAGAAGAATGAGTGAGCCTCAAGTTTCCATCCTCTGCAATTCCACTGGCACCATGGATCACAGATCCTGCTCTTGTTCAAAAGAGAAAGGGAACTCCATCACATGGAGGGAGGGCCACCAACTCGACAGAAAGAAGGCATGGTATCCCTCAAGCATGCTGAAAGAGAACTAAAAAGAAGAAATCAAATAGCATTCCAGAGCACACCCCAACAAGCAGATAGGATATTGCTCTTTAAATGTAATCGTTTAAGGATTGAACCAACACGGCCTATTAAACTATACTGTAAACAGACTCTCTTCACACCCCAAGGAAAATATCCAAGGAAGGATGTGTTACCTAAAGATATGAGACCAGAATACTAGTTAAGGATATTGAACTGCAGAAAGATGAGCCACCTCCAGAATCAATAACAGCGTTTCAGTTAGGACCTTGAGGGTGTGCGCTGGCCTTATTGACTGCAGCCAGTTCCATTCTGTTAAACCAGTGACAGTTGATGAGACTGTACCCTGGGGTGAAATTACCACCCAATTCATCAATGATCCTTATCGGGCAATAACCAGGGAGTGAGACCTGAAAAGTCTTCCTAAGCCAAGTTATCCTAGTGAAGGGATCTGGTAAATATTTCCTTTAGATGCATTCCTTATTTTTTTTTCTTTCTTTTTGAATAGCTCTTTAAAATACCTAACCCTAGAACTAGTATGTAAAGAACATTGCATGAGACCTGTTTTCTAGCCTTAAAAGATATTATAATAACACAAATCATTTCAGGTCACAGCGGGTAAAGTGGTCTCAATCAAAATATTGCAAATAATTATTTAAATAAGTAATAAGTATTGCATGTTTTTTTTTGATACTTAAAATGGGCTTAAGATAAATCTTACTACTGAACCATCCAATTGATTTAAATGTTGAAATAAGAAAAACCCTTGACATATGGTTAGAGTAGACAGTGGTACCGTTAATATGACACACTCAGTAGCAACTAGTGCTGTACTTGCAGGTAGAGCTACCAGGACATAGCAGATCATGGCCATTGTTAATAAGTTTTACATGAATGATTAAACTCACATTTTAAATCAATGTGAGTTTTAACACCTTTTAATGAAGATTCATATGTTTGCCTATATTCACAGACTGAGTATATTGAAATATTCCTAGCCAGTACCATATGATGCATACACATATGTATGTGCACATACATACATATCACATGCATGTGATGTACAATTTTATGTATATATGTACCTATGTATATATACATATATATGTATGTATATATTACCTAGTTAGTCATTAAAATAGGAGGGACATTGCAGCGGTCCTCCTCAAATATTGTTGAGAAATAATCAATATGTTTAATGACAAAAATGGTGACCAATATTCTGCTTATCCCTTTGTATCAGGTATCAACAAAGTTACCATATACACAAGCCACAAAGCATCCTTTGTCATGAACTGTTTGCTTTCTTGCTGCAGACCAGAGTTCACGCCCGCAGGTGCGCATGCTGATGAGCAGAAGGCCAAATAGTTTTTACAAAACGTATCCTGAGAGCTACAGCCAAGTGTGGTAGGGCAGGCCTGTCACCCCCGGGTTCCAGAGTCTGGAACTGAAAGGTCACAGTTTTGGGGCCAAGAAGGTTACATAGCAAAAGCCTGACCAAAAGCAAGGAAAGAAAAAACAAGGAAAGAAGGGAAGAAGGAAAGAGGCTTAACCACAAAGACTACTAAGAAAGAGGAAGAGTCAGAGAAAAAAAAAGCTTCCACCTTGGTGCAAGGAGAAGAGGGCTGGCTCTCCTGCTGACATCTTACTCCTTTGATGCTCACAGCAAATATATCCAGGCTGAAGTGGTGTCCAAGCTGAATCTGAGAGCTCACAACTCTGTTAAAAGTTCCTCAGACATTGAAATGAACAAAGAAGCCAGCTTTCTTTGTTTATATCCAGCCAAAGCTTCCATTCACAAAGCTAAGTTCTCACCCAGTTTGTCGTGAATATAAAGGTCCACACATCTGGGCTGGTCCTCTGCGTAGACGTGCTGATCCCAAAAGACTATAAAGAAGGGCAGTAAAGGTGTCTGTGTGGACTCAGGGATCTATGCCAAAACCACAGTGTGGCCACTGGAACCAACACTAGTGTTCTATATTGTCTCTCTTTGTCCTGTGCTTTCCCATCGTAGGAGACCATCCAGTGAGAGTGGAAACACCAGAGCAGTCGAAGATGGATGAGCATTCACCTATCCGGCTTATCAGCTGGGAGCAGAAGGTAGACACTCTTGCCTGGAGTTTTGCTTTAGAACCGACTGAAATGAAATGTGATTCCCTAATACATCTGCAAAGGTTTCCTTAGTGTGACCAACAAGGCTACGTTTCAAGCTTAACAAGAAGCAGAATGAACGCTTAGGTTATTTTTCAGCCTCATTTGCTTCCAGTGGTTTTGAATACAGCATTACTGATGAACTTACCTGGGCTACACTCTTGCCACCTGGTGTTGTGACAAACCTCTTCTGAGCCAAGGGCATTGTCAACTTCTGTACTGCATGCCTTTTCTACATGTCTCCTCTACTGTGCATGTGAATTCAAGGAGAAAGATCTTCGTTCACCAAAGGTGTAACTGACAGCTCCTGGAAAGATCTTCATTTAAAGAATTGGGCTGTCAAAGGAGACATCTGATAATGGCTGATAAGATGACTAAGTTCTAGAATTGATAGATTAGTAATGGACTCAATTCCCAGGAAAAATAACTTGGTCAAGCTACCTGTTGATGAGTAAGTTTTAGCAATTTTATGTTTCCTCCTCATATAGACAATCCTTTAGATACAAGATTTGCGTAAAATATTTTTAAATCTTAATAATTTTTAAGATATTAAATTGCAGTTTGGCTAATAAGTTAATTCTGTCTGTGTATGCAAAAAGAATGTAACAAGTGTATTGCTTCCTTTGAAGAAAATCGTATTTTGCTCCTTTTCTCTGTTTCTAACAGTGAATTAGAAGTAAACATTAAACATTTAATTCTTAGCAATTTTCTCCTATCATTTGTGAACATATGAGTGGTTCTTTTACTTGATTTTACTCTAATATTATTAAATGTTAAATTAAGTTAAACATTAAATAAGCACTTTGGTGTCTAGAGAGATGGCTCAGTGGATAAAATGTCTGAGATGCAAACATGAAGTCCTGAGTTCAAGTCCCCAGAACCTATGTAAAAGCTCAACTGTCCTAGCTCCCTTAGCTTGGATGGAGAAAGTTATATCTGGCCAGGAAGTCTACACATGAGCATCAGGTTCACTTGAACAAAAGGGGGATTGTGTAAAAGGAATCCTTTTTATAAGCCATCTGATCTCAGAAATTATCTTGTCTTGTGGTCTATCCTCTCTCAAAAAGTAAAACTCTACCAGGAAGTGAGAGACCCTGTCTCAAAAAGTAAATCTAGAGGTGAAATTGAGGAAAAACACCCAATGTTTTTAGGTTTTCCTCTAGCCTCCAAACACATGGATATGTGCACAACCCATGAATGCACATTTGAACAACCCCAACCATGTCAACAACAACCTCACATCAACAAGCATTTACACAACCCCAACCACATCAATAGCAACCCCACAACAATAAGCATTTGCACAGCCCCAACCATGTCAACAACAACCAAATAAATTTTTCTATAAAAACAAGTTAATAAAGTAAAATTTAAAATGCATAGAGTCTATACTCTGAAATTTAAAAGGCTATTTTAAAACATAGTCTTTTAAATGTTTATAATTTCAAAAGAAAATAAATTTAAAAAAATAGGTATCTGTGATTCCAGATGTTTTTTCCTAACACCCAGAAATTGTCAGCTATATACAGCTTCAATATTCTAGAAGCCAGAGCTGCTTTTAACATGGTTCTTTTATTATAAGCTCATTCTCCACACTGTACAAAACCAGACCATCATTGTAATAAAAGCATAGGAGCCAAATCTTCACTAATTATAATGTAAATACTAGTATTAGTCTCTCAGAAGTGACAAATGGAACCTGTGTTATTTGCTCACAGAAAGTACTTTTGACAATTTCATGTTTCCTTGTTTATACCCTACACCAAACCTGATTCAAAAAAAAAAATTACAAAGGAAAAAATTCTCACATATTGCAAAAGGATCCTTCCTACAGCCAGTTTTCTCCATGAATTCTCTTGTATGGATTATTCTCATAAAAAAAAAAAAAAGTAAAACCTAAAGAACATGGTTAACAGCTTATGCTTAGCGGTGGTATTTAGCATCTGTTTAAATCATGTCTTCACTGCAATCACAGGTACTTTCCATGGTGTTCAAATTAATATGAAAAGCACATGAAGCATTCTGCAGTAGAAATCAGAAGGCTCACAACCCTGTCGAGAAGGGGTACAGTAACAGGAATGTGTTCTACCCAATATGTGTTGCAGCATGTGCCATTTTCGCCACTGATAGCAGAGCCAACCACTTTTGTTTTTCAGTTAAATATCCAAACTCTCTATGCCCCTGAGAGATCTGTATGTCACATAAAATGGATATGATGTAAACTGGTTATTATTCTGAGTTCCCAGGTAGCTCAAAAGTTTAAAATCCTAAACAGAGGGAAGCTGAACAAGGGGAAACAAGGCTGGGAACTTTGGCCACTTAAGCAAAGTTTTTGTTGTGTTTGTTTGGTTCCTTGGTTGGTTGGTTGATTGGTTGGTTGGTTGGTTGGTTGGTTGGTTGGTTGGTTGGTTGGTTGGTTGGTTTTGGCTTTGGCTTTGGCTTTGGCTTTGGCTTTAGCTTTGGTTTTCAATCTGTGACTACACGGGGCATACAAAAGAATTGGGAGCTTTTTCATATACAAAACAAAGGAGCCATGCATCATTGCAGAAGGCTGGATGTTTATAGAATCAGAACAAAATGCTTTCGCAGTAAATGAGGCCAACATAGCCTCGAACATTGGAAATAAACAGAAAATATTATCTTTGTAAAAGCCACAGTTTAACTATATCTAAAGAGATGTGATTGCTTCCACTGCTACTCTCAAAAACACCTTGCTGGAACTTTTGTCCTTTTGCAATATAGGTAAGGTAAGGAAAGAACTAAAACACAGAAAACAGAAATTAATAGTTACCTAGATACTTAAGCTGACCTGCAGAGCTTTCTCTAATATGGAATCTTTCTTTCCACTGGTCACTCCTGCTTACAGAGCCACACTTACTTTTCTTTAATCTCCTCCCTGAGAAGTATGATCTAAGTGTACTAACAGTTATCAGCTATCTATAATTTAACACAAACAAAGGCTCCAGTGTCTACCAGTCCTACCTTGGTTTCTCCATCAGCTTTTCTACCCTAATTTAATTACTGATTGGCCTGGGTCTTTCTTTTCTCTCTTTCCTCCTTTAAATTTTCCTGTCCATCATCCTGTTTCTCTTAATCCCTTAATTTCCTCTCTTCTTGTTCCTGTTCCCTTACCGTCTTGCTTTGCCCCTCCTCCTCTCCCCCTTTCTATCCATGAATAGGTTCTCACTATAGGGACCATGCTAGCCCATAATTTACTGTGTTTCTTGCTTGAGCTGGTCTTGAACTCTCAGCCTCATGAATGCTGGGATTACAGGTCTTGAAGTGAACATTTTTTTATAATTACTTAATCATCTGTGGATTCCAGGAATACTGACTATCCTGGAATCACCTGGGATCACCATTTCCTCCTGAAAAGCCACCTCTGAATTCCAGGTCTGTGCAGATAAGCGTCTACAAAGCTTCATTATCTGAAATGCAATTTAAAGAAACCACGCTTGTGAATGAAGCACAAAACAAAAACGAAGTACTTTCCTCCCAAACCAGGCTTTCCTCTATTTTCTCTCTGAAGTGGTTACAATAACATGCACCACGTCACCAATGAAAGACTGCCTGTCACTCAAGCCCACTTGGTTGTAGTAACAGTTCAGGCATTGCTCTAAATCTGCCCCTTCCACTCGAGTGTAATCCCATCAGTATCAGTGTAGTAGGTCCCACTGCTACCTCCACTTAACAGGTGAGGAAACTGAATCTCATAAAAGTTATGTAATTCTCCTCTGTAGGACATAAAGCCATGCCAGAAAGTTTGGTGAGGCAGAGCAGGTCAAGACCTGAAGACTAGGTGGGCACACACCTGAGGTTTAGGCAACTTCTAGCTCCCTGCCAGACTCCTGACTTGAAACATTCTCACATTAAAAAAAAAAAGTGTCTTTATTGTATGCAGGGGAATCCTCTGGGTATATGCCCAGGAGTGGTATGCCAGGGTCCTCTGGAAGTGACATGCCCAATTTTCTGAGGAACCGCCAAACTGATTTCCAGAGTGGTTTTACCATTTTGCAATCCCACCAACAGTGGAGGAGTGTTCCTCTTTCTCCACATCCTCGCCAGCACTTGTTGTCTCTTGAGTTTTTAATCTTAGCCATTCTGACTGGTGTGAGGTGTGGTATATTTATACAATGGAATACTACTCAGCAATTAAAAATAATGAATTCATGCAATTTGTAGGTAAATGGTTAGACCTGGAAAATATCATCCTAAGCGAGTTAACCCAATCACAAAAGAATACACATGAAATGCAATCACTGATAAGTGGATATTAATGAGCCCAGAAGCCCTAAATACTCAAGGCACAATTAGCAATTCAAATGATTCCCAAGAAGAAGAAGGGAGAGGACCCTGGGCCTGAAAAGATTGGATCCAGTTTTGTAGATCCAGAACAGAGAAATGGGGGGGGGGAGGGATGATTGGGGAATAGTTGGGGGGGAGAGGACTTATGGAACGTATGGTGGGGGGGAACTGGGAAAGGGGAAAGCCTTTGGATTGTAAACAAAGAATACAGAAAATAAAAAAAAAATTTAATTTTTAAAACATGCAAAAAAAAAAGTGTCCTATTGTCACATAGGCTCAAGACAGAGTTCCCCATGCTAATGAGGTACCTAGAGGCCTGGAGGGCTTAGCTAATAAGCTTCCTTTCCCAGACAGCTTACCTTTTCTTCGAAAGGTATTTAATCTCAGGCACACCCTGATAAATGGTTTTACACATCCATTTTCCGCCATGACAACAAACTGTTTAGAACCATAGACTGTCTCTTTTCATCATGATCTGCCATGGGGACCCATGAAGAAGGCCTTTACCTAATCCACAGCCTAATCTCCCATAGAAGGTCTCTCTGCCCTTCCTGCCCCAACTGCCCCCAAGCCTGTATCTGCCAAGCTAAGGACACTCACCCGCTGGAACAAGCCAGAGTTCCCCTTGCCCTCCCACTCCCTCCCCAAACCCTGCCCTGGGCTACACACTGTCCCCAGCCTACTGACCCCTGACAGCCATTCTCTGCTCTTCCTCAACTCCCAGTGGCTCCTGGATGTCCAAGAGTTTGAGGACCCCAGCCCAGGCCTTGATGCAAGCCAGGAGGGACTCCAGCCCTGGCTTTCCCACATCTCAGACTACGCTTTCCCACCCAGGAGCGGTATCTCAGGGCTTCTCTACAGCCCAGCACCCATCCTGAGAGCCAGTGTGGGATAATTGCAGTCAAACTCCCAAGAGGCCATGCCCAATGGCAGGGTGGATGAGGACCTACACTCCTCTATGTACTTAACTTGTTGGGGTCTAACCTGTCTCATCATCCACTATAGCACTACACTTTGATGAAATTTATCAGTCCAACTTGTACTCGCTTCTTGATTTCTTCTCCCATCTCCACTGCCTTGTCTTACTAAGTTTCTTCCCTCATTGACCAGAAAAATTTTAACTAGCTTCTTTGATCCACAGTTTACCTCAAGCCCATCTTTCTCATGACACTTTCTAAAATAGATGCCTGGAGTAATTACTGTTGGTATGCTGTCCAAGCTCCACCCCACAGTTACCTGGCAATAGCCAGGTATGCCCCGCCCCATATATCTGGCCCACTATAAAAGGGGCTGCCTGCCCCTCCTCTCTCTCTCTCTCTCATTCCTCTCTCATCACTCTCTCATCCTCTTACCTCCCTCTTAGTTCTCACCTCTCTGCCCCTCTTGGGCTCTCCCCTCCCCCCTCTCTCCACATGGTCATGGCCGGCCTCCACTCCTCTCTTCTCTCTCTCTCTCTCTCTCTCTCTCTCTCTCTCTCTCTCTCTCTTTCTCTCTCTGCCTCCACTATACCATTGGCTCCCATCCTCTTCCCTGAATAAACTCTATTCTATACCATGTCTGTGTGTGCGTGGTCCCTCAGAGGGAAGAGATGTCTAGGCATGGGCCCCCCTAGGTACCCCCTTCCCCCACGCCGCTGTGCAACACTCCCTAATACCCTTTCTCTCTTTTATATCCCATCAATTACCACTCTGCTTTTAAGTACCAGTACTCCCTCTAACCTTAAACCTTAATGTTTTTCTAAACATGCTCTGGTTTGGTAAATTTGCTGGTTGGCTTCCGGTTGGGTTGATTATTATTGTGGAAAGTTTTGGCAGAACCCAAGGAAGACTGTTAAAATTAGCATCTTAATCTGCTGATAACTTCTTTAAGCTCCTTTACCTCTCTTGGGGGACTTTCCACTTTGACTTGGCTGTTTCTGAATTCCTCTAAGAAGCAAGTTTAAAGGAACACACAGGAAGATCTTACAGGCCCTGTAGGATATGTAAATGCCATTATTCCGTGTTTCCATGGCCTCACGCAGATATATCATATTATGTTCTGCTTGAACTTCACAGTATATGAAAGTGAACTTGAGCATGGGAAACACTGGGTCAGACCTGCTAGCTTTGTAACTCAAAAGCTTGGTGATCATTAGTCATGGTGTCAGCCCACTGTGGAGAGTTTAACCTTAATTTATATCCCTTTAATGTATTATGGAAAATATACAGAACCACATTTAAAATAAACCTTGGATTCTCACGTTATATGGAAGATAATTAATAACAGAAATTTTACTAGCAGTGATGAAGTCGCACGCCACATACAAGAGTTTAGTATTAGTGAGTGGGAAAGACTTGGCTTCATTTCCCTAGAGCAGTTAGGGGAGGCATTTGAACTCTATAGTCTATGCCTTGGCACACAATGATGACTGACTCAGTATACACCTTGTGCTGTGTGTTTGATAGTACCTACCTGAATAACCTGGAGAGAAGCAATCAGAAAGACTGTTTTATGAATGTGGAACAGTCTGATATTTCCCGAGCAGAAGAGCTGGTTGTCTTGACCTGAGCCTTGTACTTAAGTCACTCTATTACACTGAAATGGGGGACAACACAGTCTCCCATTACAGTGCTATTTCTTCCAATGCCAAGGTGGTTTGCTTGAATAATGAGGCTCCGGAATAAGCTGAGCTGTGTATTAACAGGGGCAAACTTAGTAGACATTTGGCTTTCATCTTAACCAGCTGGAAACCAGAGTTCTGAAAACACTAACACATGGCAGGAAGTCACTTCTTTATCTCACTCTTTAACATCATTATTTTGTTATTTTTTATTAAAATATAGTTACACTGTTTCCACTCTTTTCTTTGCTCCCTCCTACCCCTCTCCCTTCCTCTCTCTCAAATTCCTGACCTTTTTTTTTATTTTTTATTTTTGCTTTAATTGTGACATTAACCTCATTGCTTAAATTTACCAATCTGAGTCTTTCCCAAACTTCCAACAATTATATAATTTTAATGATGTAACTATCAGTTTGAATTTGGTACAAATCTAAATCCAGCCCTGGAATCAATTGTAGTTACTCTTCCTGACTCCCAAGCATGAGCAGTGAGGGCTGAGCAGATTGTCAGAAGGTCTAACTCTTTGTTACTCACAAACAAAGCTTGGGTTTTTGCAATTCCCTATGCTGTAGAGAAAGTCTGTCTGCTTCTGATATGTGGTGTTTTCTCTTAATTTAGTTGAACAGGGATATCAAGACCTAGCATCCTTCAAAGGAACAGTCTTCAATGGATTTGGCTATGAATATCCAGTCCCCTTAGCGAATTGGTGACTGTGTCACCACCAGTAAAGGAGCTTGAGTGCTGAACCCACTCACTCTTTTACTAGGAAGCAATTTTTCTCTCTTCTCTCTTCTCTCTTCTTTTTACCTCCTTTCTTTTCTCCCTCCCCTCCTTCTTCTCTTCCTCCCTCCTCCCCATCTCTTGCATTCTTCCTCTCATTCTATGTATATGTATGTGTGTGTCTGTATGTATGTGTCTGTCTCCATTTCTGTGTATGTGTAGATGTGTATTTGTGTGCTCATATGATTTTATAATGCCACTTGTGCTAAAACATGTGATTTCCGCTTAGTGAGATGAAGCCCAAATCAGTTACAGGGGATCTGACTGCTGGGGTCATCAAGGGCACCAGCACCCATATGTGCATACCCACACAGAGAAAGACATAAACCCAATAATTTTAAAATAACAGAAAAAAAATCTCAAAAGTTGTAAAATAAAAATTGAGTTGTGATGTGGTTATTATTGGACACAACAGCTGAGGATAGATCTGAAAATGGGAAGGCCCAGGGCTCTAATAGCTGAGTGCAGAGGAAGGGGCGGAGCATGAACTTGGATGCTCATGACTTTCTCCCTTCTATTCCTTTTCATTACAATTTTTCTCTTATCTTTTTATATTCCAAAGGACAGCCGAGTTGATAACATGTCCACGACTCTACAGGCAACAAATACAAATACCACATTGAACTAGGTTGATCCCAACATCTGATTTTTCCATAAGGTATATGAGTTCCTGTTAAAAATTTGAAGAATTATAGTGAAGTATTACATATCTCTAAAAGCTGATGATGCTCTTCCTATTATGATAAACAGGGAAAACCAAGTTATATAACTTGTTGTTGTCATTAACTTTTGTGCCACATGCAGAAAATATATTGAAAGGAAGTATATTAAAAGTATAATAATAACAATTGTCTCAGCCCTGAGCAGTCTGCTATCCAACAGAAACACCAGAAAGCCAACACACTCATGAAAATTGAACAACTCTCTACTCAGTGATCACTGAATCAGGGAAGAAATAAAGACTTTCTAGAATTCAATGAAAATGAAGGCACAACATATGCAAAACTATGGAACATAATGAAAGCAGTGCTAAAAGCAAAGTTCATAGCACCATAAAGAAATTAGAAAATTCACATACAGACACCTGAAAGCCCTGGAGGGGAAGAAAACCATCAATCAAGCACCCTGAAGAGGAGTAAAAGAGAGGAAATAACCAAAATCAGGGCTGAAATCCATCAGAAACAACAACAACAAAAACACTACAAATAATCAATGAAACCAAGAGCAGGTTCTTTGAGAATTTCAACAAGATAGGCAAACCCTTTACCAAACTAACCAAAAGACAGACGGTATACAAATACAATCAGAAATGAAAAGGAAAAAAATAACAACAGACACTAAGTAAATTCAAAGAATCATTAGGTCTTACTTTAAAGCCTGTACTCCTCAAAATTGGGAAATTTTAATAAAATGGATGATTCTCTAGACAGATACCATTTACCAAAGTCAAATCAAGATTAGGTAAACTATGTAAATATCTCCAAGGAAATAGAAGCAGTCATCAAAACTCTCCCAACCAAAGAAAGCCTAGGGACAGATAGTTTTAGTGCAGAATTCTACCAGACTTTCAAAGAAAAGCTAATACCAATACGCCTCAAACTATTCCACAAAATTGAAACCAAAGGAAGACTGCCAAACTCATTCTATGAAGCCAAGTCACCCTGATACCTAAATCACACAAAGACTCAACAAAGAAAGACAATTTCAGGCTTCTTTCTCTTATGAATATTGATGCAAAAAATACTCAGTAAGCTCTTGCAAACCAAATCCAGGAAAATTCCAAAAAGCATTATTCACTGTAATCAAGTAGGCTTCATCTGAGGGATTCGGAAATGGTTCTATATATGAAAACCCATCAATGTAATTGACCATATAAACAAACTGAAAGAAAAAAATTCACATGACCATCTCATTAGATGCTGAAAAACCCTGTAACAAAATCCAATACCCTTTCATGTTAAAAGTGTTAGAGAGATCCGAGATATATGGCACATACCTAAATGTAATCAAAGAAATATACAGCAAGCTAATAGTCAGCGTCAAACTAAATGGAGAGGAGCTTATTTCAGGATTTTCCCTGTCCAATCACGTTAGGCGAGTGGGAAGCCTGTGATTGGACAAGGAAAGAAGGCAGAGCTAAGAAGCAGAGACAGGAAGTCTCTCCGAATAAAAAAAGCCAAGATTGAGGCAGATGGACAGGAAGAAGATCCTGATCCCATGTGGTTTTAACAGTCACAAGTAGCTATGCTTTCACAAGGTTAGAAATATTGGGATAAAGCTTTTATCATTATAATTTGGCTATGAAATTATTCTATTGGCATCATGTAAATTGTGATATTATTGATACATGAATCTGATTGGTTAATTAAGTTTTAAGAATCATGATTCTACCAGGTAATTAGGTATTGCGATGGCTGACCATGGGGTATGTGGGTATTGCTTGATAGTGAGAGGAACTCAGGAACTCTGCCAAAAAGGTGGTCCAGCAGAAGCCCTGTGGTTCAGCATGGCTGGAGAGTTGGCAGGCCAGCAGGAGTGCAGGAGTGTGGTCCAGCACCGTGGAAAGTTGGCAGGCTCATTTTTAAATATTTTTTAATATTTTCAATTTCACTAAATCAGGAACAGGACAGGGCTATACATTCTTTCACTATCTATTCAATATAGTACTTAAGTTCTAGCCAGTGAAATAGAACAAATAAAGGAGATCAGGGGGGTACAAATTGGAAAAGAAGAAGTTAAAGTATTGCTATTTGTGGATGACATGATAGTATACATAATAGACCCCAAAATTTAACCAGAGAACTCCTACAGCTAACAGATACCTTTAACAAAGTGGCTGGATATACAATTAGCTCAAAGAAATCAGTAGCCTTCCTTTATACAAATAATAAACAGGCTGAGAATGAAATTAGGAAAACAAAACCTTTACAATAGCCACAAATAACATAAAATATCTTAGTGTAACTCTAACCAAGCAAGTGAAAATTTGTGTGACACGAACTTCAAGTCAGTGAAGAAAGAAACTGAGGATGATATCAGAAGATGGAAAGATCTCCCATGCTCATGGATCAGGAGGCTTGACATAGTAAAAAAGCAGTTTACAAATTTAATGCAATCTCAATCAAAATTCCAACACTGTTATTTACAGTACTTGACAATGCAACTCTCAACTTCCTATGGAAAAAAAAACCAAGATTGCTTAAACAATCCTGAACAATAAAATAATTTCTTAAGTTATTACCATCCCTAACCTCAAGCTATACTACACAGTAAAAGTGATAAAAACTGCATGGTGTTGAAATAGGAACAGGTTGATCAATGGAATCAAATCAGAGACCCTGAAATAAACCCACACACCTATGGACACTTGTGTTTTAACAAAGAGGGCAAAACCATATAATGGAAAAAAGAAAACATCTTCAGAAATATCTGTGTGTAGAAATGCAAATAGATTCGTATCTATTACCCTGAACAAAACTCTAGTTTTAGTGGATCAAAGACCTCAACATAAAACTGGGTACACTAAACTTAATAAAAAAAAGAATGTGGGGAATAGCGTTGAACTCATTGTTATTGGCACAGGAAACAACTTCTTGAACAGAACATCAATGGCTGAGGCTCTAAGAGCAACAATTGGTAAATGAGACCTCATGAAACTAAAAAGCTTCAGTAAGGCAAAGAAAACTGTAAATTGGACAAAACAGGAACATATAGGAAAGGATCTTCATGACCACTACATCTAACAGAGGACAAATATCCAAAATATATAAAGAGTTCAAGAAGTTTGACACCAACAACCCAAATAATCCAATTTAAAATATGGGGTACAAAGCTAAGCAGAGAATTCTCAATAGAGAAATCTTGAATGTCCAAGAAGCACTTAAAGAAATGTTCAAAGTCCTTAGTAATCACAGAAATGCAAATCAAAACAACTCTGAGGTTCCACCTTATACCAAGCAGAATGGCAAAGATCAAAAGGACTGCACATACTAGCAAGGTTGTAGAGAAAGGGAGTATCCCTCTACTGCTTGTGGAAGTACAAACTTGTACTGTATGAGCACTTTGAAAATCAATTTGGCAGTTTCTCAGAATATTAGGAATAATTTTACCTCAAGACCCAGCTATACAACTCCTAGACATATACCCAAAAGATGTTCAACTTTGCTTATAGCAGCTTTATTCATAATAGCCAGAAACTGATAACAATCTAGATGTCCCTCAACTAAAGAATGGATAAAGTAAATTTAGTACATCTACACATAAAATATTATTCAGCTATTAAAAACAAGGACATCCTGAATTCTGCAGACAAATCTATGGATCTTGATTCTGAGTGAGATAACCAAGACTCAAAAGGACATGCATGGTTTGTACTCACTTATAAGTGGATATTAGCTGTTTAAAAAATCCAGAGAAGCTAAACATGACAAAAGGCATGAGCAAGGGTGCTTGAATATCACTTAGAATGGGGATAAAATAATCAGAGGTAAATGGAGGTAGGGAACTGGATAGGAGGGTGGAATGGTGAGAATGGCAGGGGAAATTTGGGATCAGGTGTGGAGAAGGACAGGAGAGATGGCCAGACAGTCATTAGAATAAATGGAAATCTTCTACTGATAGGGGTGAGGATATGGGGGGCATCTCCAGGACTAGACAGAGACCTGGGATAGTGGAGTCACCCATGATTCAATGGGGATGACCTTAGCTTTGACTCACAGCATTGAAGATGTGAAACCTGAAGAGGCCACCTTCTGTAGCAAGCCAGGAACTACAGAGGAGCAATAGGGCCACCAACCCACCTCCAAATTTTTTTATAGTACAATTTTGCTGTCTACAAAAAAATGCAGTGATGGGGGATGGACTGAGGGAATGGCCAACCAATAACTGGCCCAATTAAGACCCATCTTATGGCCATGCAGAAATCCCTGCCATTATTCGTGGTACTTTATTATGCTTGCAGGCAGGAGTCTAGCATGGCTGTCATCTGAGAGGCTGTACACAGCAGCTGACTCAGACAGATGCAGACACCCACAGTCAAACAGTAGGATAAACTTGAGGGCTCTTATAGATGAATTGGGGTAAGGATTATGGGCCCTGAAAAGATAGGAACTCTACAATAATGCCAATGGAATCAACTAACCTGGACCCAAAGGGCTCTCAGAGGCTGAACCACCAACCAAAGAGCATATACAGGATGAACCTAACCAATGACATCTTGTTGCTCATATGTAGCACATGTGCAGCTTGGTCTTCATGTGCTGTTGCCAGTCTGTGGGATATGTTCTTCTAGCTGGGATGCCTTGTCTGGCCTCAATGGGAGAGGATGAACCTAGTCCATCAGAGACTTGATATGCCAGTGTGGGGGAATATCCAGGATGGGACCTCTACTCTCTCAGAAGAAAAGGGGGGAAGAGGGAAGGATTGTGGAAGGAAGTGACCAAAAGGAATAGCACTGAGTGGGATGTAACAATTGTCTCTGAACTATTCAATTGTGAATGAGTTTTTATTTCTTTTACTAGATGCCCCTATATAACGTATTTTCCTGTAAGCATTCCTCGCATTTGTAATTTTATAAAAGAAGATACTGTATCCATTCATCCACCAAAATATTTACTGACAGCCCACTCAAGGTTTGGTGCTACAACCAAAAGCCTAGCATAAGCCTAGCATTCTTGGCTGTAAGACAAGAATGTCACAGCATGTGAAAGTCACATGAGAGACTTGAACAAGAGAGGACACACATGCTTATTCTTCTGCAGTTACTATACCTCTAGCATTACAGAGTAGCATCTTTATTTCTTTGTGTATCCTGTGTATGATCTCTCTATCTCTCTATCTCTGTCTGTCTCTCTCTTGCTCTCTCTGTCTCTCTGTCTCTCTCTTTGTCTCTGTCTCTTCTCCCTCTCTGTCTCTCTCTGTCTCTCCCTCTCTGTCTCTCTCTGTCTCTCTCTGTCTCTCTCTCTGTCTCTCTCTCTGTCTCTCTCTCTCTCTCTCTCTCTGTGTGTGTGTGTGTGTGTGTGTGTGTGTGTGTGTGTGTGTGTGAATCTGTGTGTCTTGCTGTATGTGTTAGTAAATACATATGGGAAAGTTAGGCATCATTTCTCCGTGTTTGACATAAGTTCTCTTTGTTCTCCACTGTGTGTGTAGACCAGGCCAGCAGGCATGGCGAGTGCTTAACTCACTGAGCCATATTCCCAGCCTAAAATGGTATATTTGTTTTTTAAATCCTTATAGAAGAGAAAAATTAGAAACTTAAAAAAATACACTTTTAAGCAGCAACAAAATTACCTAAATTTTACTAACCACAATAAAATTACTTACTTCTTTCTTTTGGAGAAATGAAAAATATAAATGTTTTGATTGGAACATAGGACTTGATTGTGGAACTGGAGTAGAATATAAATACACAAATTATAATTCTATGGAAAAGTGTTTCAATATCCTCAGAGACTATAATTAAGATTATCTTATTGCAGTTGCCTTTTATCTGGTATAGGCTCAACAATTCTTCAAGCTCAGAAAAAGGAAGGCTTGTTCTCGCCATCTTTGTTTTGCCTGCTCCCTAAGTTCTTCGTATTCTTCTACCTTGTCTATAGAGATTCATCTTATTTGGCTTAAAGCAAGAGTGAAATGTTAACTAACATCCAAAGGCACCCATCTGAATTTGGCACCTGTATTGTGAATCAGGACAGGGCTGTGACCAGACTGACAAAACGGGACTGCTCCTGGCACTCTGTATAACAGTGACAAGTGTCAACTGGGGCGGGCTGAAGGCTGACCAGTACAAAGGGACCGAGTGACCTCTAGCAGCCAAGTCAGGAAGATCAAGATGTACTTGTCAAGAGCTTACAGAAGCAAGAGGCATTCACAGACAGTAAATAATAAATAGAACCTGAACCGCCAGCCTCCTCATCCTGATATAGAGGACGTGGCATTTGCCTGCTGATTGGAATTTTCCCCTCTTCTAGACTTTTCCTGTGTCTCGGATGTTTCAGACTACTTGAGTTTTCCTCCCTGAGGATTTGATCTGACTCCTCCTTCCCAAGCTTTGGCTAAGCCCTAACTATATAGTCTTCTCAACACTGAGAGAAGATGAAGTCACGAAGCAGAATAAAGAACACAAAGAAGGAGAGATCAATCTGTAAGTCACAAAGGAGGTGACCCATTCCCTAAATATGGACTGAGTGAGACTCCTGAGGATAGCCTTTGCCAAGGCCTGACCGTAGCTCCTTCAACAACACATACTTCATACCTCTATCCTGAATCTTCTCCACTAGCAATGTAGCATCTCTAACAAGAACTGAATGGAACATAAGGCATTTAGGGGCTTTTCACATTACACTAACCATGATTCGCAGCCAATAGAAGATAGGACCAGACAAACATTGCTGTACTGTCCTGGAACTGTTGAACTTGACATGACGTCACTGGCCCTACAACAGGTAACAACGGTGCTCCAGCCTCAACTCATGCAGAAATAGTTTGCTGAGATTGATCCTTCTTGTCAGTTTGGGTAACTTATCATTGATAGCTCAAAAGGAAAATAAAATTATTGTACTATTCAAGAGCTTAGCTCTTTCTTTTTCTTGTTAAAATAATTGTTTTTCCAATGAAGTTTTTATAAACCTGGATTTTCATAGGAATATTTGAGTGCTGTTATATTAGAGGGGACTGTTTTAATGTATTATTATTTTCAAAGTGCCTGGAAGTCATTGTAAATAATACACCCTTGGGTTACTTAAAGAATTGCATGTATTTATCCAATACGTCCTACTCTTGTAAGATGAAGAGATATTATTTTTAACATCCCACAAAAAATGTCCACTGGGCGGGCGGTTATGGCGCACGCCTGTAATCCCAGCATTCTGGGAGACAGAGGCAGGCGGATTTCTGAGTTTGAGGTCAGCCTGGTCTACAGAGTGAGTTCCAGGACAGCCAGGGCTATACAGAGAAACCCTGTCTCGAAAAAACCAACCCCCCCCAAAAAAATGTCCACTGAACGGGTGCATGAATTAGGATTTGTGCTATTGATAACAGGGAGCAGAAAGGGCCACACTGCCCCTTTCCTTACTTTAGTGTAGTGTGTGGCAATAGGCTATTGTTGAAGTTTTGTCTTTTACTATCTATTGTAATGCTAAATTTGGGCCCCCAAGACCTGGAGTTTGCACATAATCTCTATGACCCTGACTCCAAGTTGCTTCTGATGGGTAAACAAAGATGCCAACAGCTAATAGCTAGGCAGAAGAGACCTAGGTGGGGTTTAGGTTTTGAGGGCTTGAGGGGTCATTGATAGGAAAGTAGATTGTAATCGCATAGATACCTGTCCAGCTATTTTGCTGTTTAAGGCTTATCGTAAAAATAAAGGATGTGTGTATTTTTTTCATCTGGGAACTAAATGATATAGACAGGTTAGAAACCCCAGGCTTGGTTTAAATATTTTTGATAACATGTTATATATTTTGATTCTTTCCTCTAACTTACACATTTGCTTTCTATCATGGTTTTCAAGGTTATCTGTCATACACTCATTACCCTTTATCACATTAATGTTCTTGTCAAATTCTATTTGAGGAAACATTTAATAACTAAGCACCACAAAAGCACAAGATACTACAGATGGCTAGCCTTGGTTAAAATCTATATGGAATTTGGAATCACATATAAAACACATGTATGTATGTATGTGTGTGTATATGTATATATATATATATGTGTGTGTGTGTGTGTGTGTGTGTGTGTGTTTATGTGTGTCTAGGTGTGTGTATATATATGTGTGTGTGTGTGTATGAGTGTTTGTATATTTGTGTGTATTTCTATGTGAGTGTGTGTGTGTGTGTGTGTGTCTGTGTGTGTGTCTGTGTGTGTGTCTGTGTGTGTGTGTGTGTGTTTTCAAGGGCATTTCCAGAGAGGATTAACTAAGGGGTGAACATGTGCCCTCAAAGTGAGAGGCACTTTTTGCCAATTGGCCCAAATGCAAAGGGGGCTGAGAAAAATGCAGGTATTCATGTCTGCCTTCTTGTTTCCGAGAGAATGTGTGTCAATCACTGTAGCTGGTATACTCTGCTGATATTAGACTTCAGCTTCTTTGGCCTTCCAACATGATTTGAAGACTATTGACTCTCCAGGGAGCTCCAAGCCTGCAGCACCAGATGGGGATTGATGAAGCATCCAGCTGCAGACACTAAGTAGCTGCCTGGTACTGAGCCTCTCCAACACACAGATGGCCATTGTTGGACCCAGCCTCCATAATGTAAGCCAATATAATACCACCTCTCTCTCTCTCTCTCTCTCTCTCTCTCTCTCTCTCTCTCTCTCTCTGTGTGTGTGTGTGTGTGTGTGTGTGTGTTTGTGTGTGTGTGTGTGTGTGTGTGTGTGTGTGTGTTATACATTCTCTCAGTTTTTTTTTCTTCTAGGGAATGCTGCCAAAGAAATAATACTGAGTCAGAAGAAGATATGCTTACTCTTGGGCCTCATGGTCTTTGAGCTCTTCATCCATGAATTGGAGACATACCTTTTTCCTAGCCATTCTGCTCTTAACAATACAGAATAATATCTGTGTACCACTAAATAAGTGGTGCTAGTAATCCAGATAGGATCTGTCTCTTTGTACTCAGGAGGATGAGTCTACACCACTTCATATTGTAACCTTCCTAAGGTTATGGAATCAACCCCAAGGGTGTTGAGACCAACTGTGCTCACTCTAAACTGAGGTCACCAAATCTTATCACAGGATAAACGAATTTTCATAACACAAATATTATATTCTTTGTGGAACCTGTTTATAGAATTGTATTTTTATTTTAAAAAATTTATGACATCATTATATTGAAATAAAATACTTAATATCCCTTTTAATGTTAGCTACAATTTAATTACATTATGTTATTTCATTATGATGAGAGCACAATCTTTGTTCTAGGGGAGTGTCATCCAATTTCTAAGAATAGATAGTAGGAAAACAGAGTCAAGAATCATAATCTCCCCTTACAGCCAGTCTTTGGAGCCATACAAGAATATTAAAAATATCAATACACTTTCTCTTTTATTTTTATTTGAAAATTACTTACGTTTATATGTTTGTGGGTGATGCACACATAGAGAAACAGTAGCATGAGCATCAGAGGACAACTTACAGGAGCCGGACCTCTTCTTCCTCCATGTGGGTCCCAGGGATGGGATAAGGTCACTGAGCTTAGCATCAAGTGCCTTTACCCACTGAGCCATCTTGTTGACCCTCAAAGACATATTTGATGTCAGAAAATGCATTAATAATGAAAAAGAAACAAGAAGAGGCAACAGTAAAAAGGTGGACTGTGTGTTTTTGTTATCAACAGATCCAATGTACACAGTGATATATTTTCATACTTGCGGTTCATTCACATGTATGCACCACATATTTTGTACATGTATGTGCACTGTGCATGTCCTTCATATGTGGACACCATACAATTTGCTCATGAGTACCACGTATATCACTCACGTGTGTTTCATGCACTTTGTTTATGCGTGTGAACCATACACTTTATTCACATGCATATCATACATTTTATTCACATGCATATCATACACTTTATTCACATGTATGGCATCCACATCATTTGCACATTTGCTCTTCACATCATTCACATGTCTGCCAAGCATGCCCTTCACATTTGTACCATATACTCCATCCACATGTGTACTGTGCACATTATTTGAATGTGTACCATTCACATCATCTACCTGTATAGCACACACCGCATTCATGTTTACGCACAATGTACTTCTGTCATGTGTA
The DNA here is from genome assembly GCA_964023405.1 of Apodemus agrarius. Lineage (NCBI taxonomy): Eukaryota > Metazoa > Chordata > Mammalia > Rodentia > Muridae > Apodemus > Apodemus agrarius. The sequence goes on along the minus strand of OZ030025.1, from coordinate 38,431,006 downwards.
TATCATACATTTTGTTCATGTGTGTGTGCCATGCGCTTCACTCATAGGTACACATGGTTTGATTATGTTGATCCATATCATCCTGCATTACTCGCTATTTTTTCTTTCCTTTCCCCAATAGCACACTTTCTGCTTTATGCCATGAATATATAAGTAGTCGTGGAAAATTAGAAGCAGTAATAACATTCTGAAACATGGCATTGACTCACTGTGTAGCCCTAGATGGCCTGGAACTTGATATGTATACAAAGATGGCTTCAAACTCACAAAGATCTGCCTCTGCCTCTGCATCTGCCTCTGCCTCTGCCTCTGCCTCCGCCTCCGCCTCCGCCTCCGCCTCCGCCTCCGCCTCCGCCTCCGCCTCCACAGAGCTAGAATTAAAAGCATATATCAACATATCTCTCCCCCATTCCGTTTATAGTTTTACCATAAACTGTGCGTATGACATTGGCGTATTTGTCTTTCTGAGTCTGAGTGAAGATGACGGTCTCTGGTGAAGCTTATCACCCTTGTTGCTAGCTTGCTCAGGTAGTTTTCATAAATTTTAGAGAAAATGAGTGTTAAATGTCCATTATTTGCTCCTCATAGCAACATGGCTGTGGTCACCATCATGCTTATCTCAGTGAGACTCTCATGCTGTTGTGGGTGGTGAGGGAAGAGCAACACAGAGTTCTTGGCTGCCACCCACACCTCACTGCATAGTCGCTAACCTAGAAGAGACCTTTCCTGCCAGTGTCACTGTCCCCCTGCAGAGATTTGCACCCACTGACACCAGAACAGCTAATTCACCTTCAGGACCTGCCAGCCTCCACTCAGGTCACTTTAACTCTGCCTCCTCTGTGACACGAATCTGCCTTTCAGACGGTGATGATCTGGAAAGCCTCCCTCCTGGGGCTCAGCTGTGATTATATAATCTGTCACAGACCCCCAAGGAGTTATAAATACAAGTGGACACTGAGATCCCACCAGGGACATGGCTTAGAAGCCCTTGTGTCAAATGACTTACTTGCTTCCCCCAAGAAAGCAATTCTCTGTTTTCCTTTACCTACAAAAGCCCCTGGTGAGCTGAGCAGTTACCAGGGGAGAATGAGAAGCACTCAGCCATTAGCCAAGCAAATTTCCAAGTTACCTCTGATGTCAAGCACTAAAACAAAGCACGCACGGCGGAGTGAATGGTAATTGGACCGCTAAGTGATCGGAATGGTGATAATTGGTGTGTCGTTGCCCAATATAAGCAAAAGAGAATGCATAAGTAGGAATAATTCTGCCCCAGTCTATATGAATTTCCCATACATTAAGCAATGAAGCTACAATTACCCACAGTACGGGAGCCCCTGGCACCTCAATTACATGTGTTCTCCTCTGCACAGTTCCAATTCCTGCTCTCTGCTCACAGTTAACTTTCTCTCAATTTTTAAATGTAAGTCCACTCTGCCGGCAGCTCTATATATATGCAATTTGGTAAGAAAATAGTAATCTTGGCCTCAAGCCAATTACCATCTCTTATGCTGGCCTGAAAACAATCACACTGAAAACCAATTCTCACCTCGTCTTCCACAGAATGACGGACGCAAAGCGTATTCATCTCCACCCACCCGCACACTCACCCACAGACTGGCACACCCCGCGCAGGCATTAATCCACACACAGAAATGGAATACCGACAGAGCAGTTCCTCCCACAGCCAGACATTTATTCTTGACAGGTATGCTACAAATGGCATTGTAATTCTGTGTGTTGAAAAAGTATCTCATGTAAGTTAGGCCGGCCATCTTCGATTTCCTAGGAAGCTACAACTAACACTGACCTTTCTGCCTCCACTTCCTAAATGCTCGGTTATTATGGGTGCATCCACCATGCCTGGCACCATACACTTTATATTGAAACATGGAGAGATAGTTGTACCTGTCTCCATTCTGTAGGACAGGAAGGTATTTCCCTGAATCACTTCCAGGGGTCACTGTTCCCATGAACTATTAATAACTAAAGGTATTCTTCACAAATAAATTGCCTGTGAGCAAATGTCCCCGAGAACACAATGTGGAAACACACACACACACACACACACACACACACACACACGCACGCACTTCTAAGTTTTTCTGTATGACTCAGCCCAGCGCCTGTGAATTAGCAACACTGTGTTAACGCCTCTCTTTTACTCTCCTTCCATTTGAAATGCTTCCGGTGTGTGTGGGGGGGAGCAGGTAGGAGGTTAAGTCAGGGAGTTCCTAGCCAGTGCACCTTATCTAGGAGGGCCGGGTAAGGCAACAAACTGGACAAGACAGACACCTGGCTATTTCTAGAACTTGAAATATCGATGAATATCCCAAGAAAACAAACCATTCTGCATGAAACCATGTTAAGTCTGGTCAAAGCCCTACATTCGAGTCAAGCAATTTTTACATCTATTTGCTTTTAGAAACTGCTTCCTATAATCAGAAACTCCCTGTCAAGAAATAGTGTGTTTCCAAAAAGACTTATCCTAAGATACATGGCAAAGAATGTGAACTACATACAGCAACAGATAGAGAAATGCTACATATTCTGTCCAAAAAGAAAAAGGCCAACTTTTGAAGGTAGGTAGACATGTGCTGAAATGAAATGTAGTATTCCTTGTTTTGTAGGGGAAAAGAGTCAAAGAGTTTCAAACAAAGGAGGAATCGTGTCTTGCCCTCCCCAAATCTGAGCGTCCTTGAGGGTCAATAGAGATTTGAGATTTGAGAGGGCAAAGCCAAGACCACTCATACACCTGAAGAGTTTAACCCATGAGCAGTAAAGAGATAAAGCCATTCAAGGTCCCCATGAACAGAAGCAGAGAAAAGCAAGCATCTTGAAGTAAAGGAGACAGGGCATGGACCACAGACGATCTGCTCTTCTTTATAACTACTTCGTGATGGACTTGATCATTAAAGTTCGACATGTCTTAATTTTATACACCTTAATAATTTCTACTGTTTTAAACAGTGCCTGAATTTTATATTTTTTATGATTCCACCTTTTATTCATGAAAGCTACACATGGAAACACGGATTATCAGGAAATCAGCTTACAACACTTTTCTTACTCAAAAAAGGCAGTCTGGAATAGCAGGCGTTAACTTAATCCCAAGCCACCAGCCCAGGCTCCTTGGATCTTCTTAATTCTTCATAAACTTGTGCCTAGATGGTCAGTGATAAAGAAGAATCACCAGGGAAACATAATGACCACTGTTCCAAATGTACCAAATGTACCAAATGTACCAAATGAGGTGGTCACCCCAGGGCCGTCCACCTGAAACACTGGATGGTGGGTTAAGCTGTGCAGATGAAGTCCCCGGTGCAACAAGGAAGCTTTAAGCAGCAACACATTCTGCTTAATTCAGTCAGGTCTTTTCTCCAAATAGCATGAGGGAAAACAAGGCAAGGTGCTTGCAGGATGCCTCGGGTTCAGTCCTCCCCGCCATCCCTGAATGGGAAGGTGGAGACAGGAGGGCTAGAAACACAAGATCTCAGTTACATAGTGAGCTTGAGGTTAGCCTAGGTTACATGAGATCCTGTCTCAGAAGCAAAAATTATAAGAGAAGAGCTGGAGCTGTGGTTCGGTGGTAAAGGGCACATACTGCTCTTCCGGAGGACTGGGAGTCAATTATAAAACTCAGACAGTGGCTCACAACCATCGGCGACTCCAGGTCCAGGAGCTCTGATGCGCCCTTCTGACCTCTGACCTCTTCAGGCATCAGGAATGCAGAAGTCGAAGAGACAGCAGGCATGTGCAACAAAACACCCATATACATAGAATAAAATAATAATTTTTAAAAGCACAGAACGCCCAGCTCACCTCTATATAACTTGGTTTCCTTAGTTTTAATGAATGCTCTATATTTGCCTAATTCTGCTGGCACTATAGTATACTAACAAGTAAGACTTTTAAAGGCAGAAAGCACTTGACATTGTTGTGTAAGCAGACGTCCATGAGGCTGAGAAATAAACCAATGCTTTTCTTTTCTGAAAGGAAACTGAATCTCAATAAACTGGCCAATGGGGACATGCTATTGTCCCACGGAAAGAGATCTCTGAACTCAGATCTTCCCTAGTCTGGGATCCAGAAGCAGCACATGTGGGATTTCATGTAAAGACACCGTTAGCATTTTAATCTGTCCTCCCTGTCCATCTGCTGTTTGCCCATTGCTGTTCCATTCCTATGATCTTACATGAGACATATTTCACAAAGCGATTCCTCTAATATCTTCCTGAGCTTTAGTTAAACTAGCCACATAGTCAATTTAAAAGTTCAAAATGAACACGATAAAAAAAAAAATTCCAATAATAAACACGTTTCCCAAAGGAGTCAGAAGGTCAAAGAACAGCTCTTTTTTTTTTCCCCCACTCGGTTCAGATTTTACAGAAAGGTAAAAGCCAGGAGGTTCCATTTTTAGATCTATTCTGATGTCTTTTCTAAAAATAAAAAATTAAAGGCACCACACTGAGCCCATGTAAAGAATGAAAGAGAAATTCAGGAGACTCACACTAAAGAAGCAGCCCGGAGGCTGAGATCATCATAGTCACCGAAACCCCGGGGTTGCTGCCAAAGCGCCCACAGGATGCTCTGAAGAAGCCCAGGAAAACGGGGCTGGGGAGCTAATGGTTTTACTTATTGGCTCGTATTCAGGGGTCAGGTACTTGGGTTCAAAGTTACAGACTTCAGATAATTTATTTTCAAAGTTTAGTCCTAAGTACAGACCAGTTACACCTTGTGATCTAATTTTTTCCCCTGCTTGAAAGACCTTCCCACTCATTCTCCCGCAGACCCTGATGTCGGGTTTTCTTTTCTCCCTGTATCTTCTGCGCTGGTGCTTATTATGGTTCGGGCTACAAAGCTTTTAACAAGCCAATGAAAGTAACTGATCACCCCTTCCCCCTCACCAGCAAAGTGTGCGTGGCTTCCCAACCCCCATCAGCCCCTCTCACAGGCAAATCAAAGGGCACAATTATTGCCCTTTAGGTCTTTCAGAGAAACTACAAGTTTCAAATGGACTTGAGAACTTTGAAACTTGATTGAAATGGACTAAAACTAATCAACTTATGCAGTTTACATGTATTAAATTACTACAGGGTGTCTGATAATTACCAGGGTGTGTAAGAATTAAGACACATGACTGAATAATACATAAGAAGTAATAAAACTGGGAAAGTTAAAATTTGTAGAATATTCAGTTTCATCTTGTCTTCCTTCAACTAATAATAGGCATAATAATACTAATAATAATAATAGGCATCGACCATGTTTCAAAGAATTTTCTCTCCTCTGGAAATAATATTTGCAATATGCTAAAACTCTAACATAATGGATTATGATTCCAATAAAATAGTAAGGGCTTGAAAGGAGAATACTAAAAAAAAAAAAAAAAAGGGAATAACATGTATTAGCATCCTGTGATGTATCAGAACCTGTACCATGAAAATACTCTTATCATGAACAATTTGCGTGAAAAATATAGCCACTCCGATGATAAAGCTACAGAAGTGAATGAAGATGAAGACATAATATAAAGGCTCTAATATGAACAGTGCATCGCGCCGATTTCGTTTTGAAAAGCTAGCTCTCATATCCACACGGAAGGAGTTGTGGTGAGAAGACCAGCTTGGGATGCTGCGGGGATGAACTGGATCTTGGTAAGGCTGACCACAAAAGAATGTGGCTAAGAAACTGGAGTCACTTAGTGGTTACTAGTTAGCCAAGAGATGCTAACAGCACATGACAATCAGGAGTGACTCCTAGGATTCCGGCTTGAAAGGTATCTGAAGTGGAATACCACAGAGAGGCAGCTCAGATGTAGATAATGGATGGTGCGGTATCCAGTTAAGATTCTTGAGCAAAAATGGTACAACCGCTCTGGAAATCAGTTTGGCGGTTCCTCAGAAAATTGGGCATGTCACTTCCAGAGGACCCTGGCATACCACTCCTGGGCATATACCCAGAGGATTCCCCTGCATACAATAAAGACACATGCTCCACAATGTTCATAGCAGCCTTGTTTATAATAGCCAGAAGTTGGAAGGAGCCCAGATATCCCTCAAAGGAGGAATGGATACAGAAAATGTGGTATATTTATACAATGGAATACTACTCAGCAATTAAAAATAATGAATTCATGCAATTTGTAGGCAAATGGTTAGATCTGGAAAATATCTTCCTAAGCGGATTAACCCAATCACAAAAGAATACACATGAAATGCAATCACTGATAAGTGGATATTAATGAGCCCAGAAGCCCTAAATACTCAAGGCACAATTAGCAAGTCAAATGATTCCCAAGAAGAAGAAAGGAGAGGACCCTGGGCCTGAAAAGATTGGATCCAGTTTTGTAGATCCAGAACAGAGAAATGGGGGGGGGGTGTGATTGAGAAATAGTTGGGGGGGGGAAGAGGACTTATGGGATGTATGGTGGGGGGGGGGGAACTGGGAAAGGGGAAAGCCTTTGGAATGTAAACAAAGAATATAGAAAATAAAATTAAAAATTATAAAAAAAGATTCTTGAGCAAGTAGAATATATAGCCAGCCTACCAGACCACTGAGCACACGGCCATATGGGGAAAAAACAAGTGAGAGGCACCATCCTAAAATGTTCCAAAGGGCTCTATGCACAACTACAGAATGCCGTTGGCACTCAGGCTCCAAGCTGAACTGCTCTTGACAAAGGAAGGAATGACTTCATGTAGCTGTGAGGAAGCAAATGTGGAAACTCTGAGCTGGTTGGTGTCCTGGGTCCTGTCCACTTATTCATGGCTCGTCTACATTGGAATTTTTATGGTCAAACCTAGTGATCAGAAGTAACAGGAAGTGGAATTGTGGGGCTGAGAGAGACATCTGCTCCTCAAACTTTCCGTTTAAATACAATGGCCAGTAATAACAATCTCGATAAGCAAATCCACACAAGTGTTCAGTTCAGGGAACACTGGAGAAAATGGTGCTTCTACCAAAGCTAGTTATTTTTAGAATGTTGTAAACTTTTGTTCTATTGTATTGTGTGGTGTGGTTTATGTATGTGTGTATGTGTGTGTGTTTGTGTATGTATGTGTGTGTACACTTAAGAGAGAGAGAGAGAAAGAGAGAGAGAGAGTAAAATTGTCTGTTGATGAGGAATGGTTTTTGTGTGTGTGTGTTCCTTAAGTTTAAATATATATAGCCACTACTGTTTTTCCACATGGATACATAAAAATAAGGAATCTACAAAACATCACTGTTCCTTCTCTTGCTTTCCAGACATTTCACATCATCCTCTGAAGAAATCTAAGACAGAGATATCATGCTGCAGCTTAACAGCTCCCCTCTGATGGATAGTCTTCATGCTAAAATTTGGAGCACACACACACACACACACACACACACACACATTTTAGTTCCCATTTAGTCTGTAAGTATAATAAATGGAAGAGTGAATTCAGAAGCAGAAACTGAGGCTCTAATATAAGCCTAGCATTAGGTGAAATGTGTAAAAAGCTACGTGACCTCATAACAACAACCTAAAACACAAACTCAGCTGTAAAAGCTGCTCAGAGCCACAAAAGCCCTGGACCACAGGAACCACAGAGACACAGTATGGTAAGAGCAAGAAAACTTCTATTTATCCCAATCAATTGTCTTTACAGAAACACAAGAAAAACAGAAGGAAAACGAGAAATTGCATTTTTATGTTAATACGCTTTTGCCAGAGTGAAAATTCTAAGTAAGCTTTCTTTGGCTAAGAGATTATGAAATATGAGAAGAGCCAAGAGTCAGACAGCTTATGTGTTGTTTCTCTCAGATGGAAGGTTAAAGGGTATTTCTGATCATGAAGCTACAAAGTTAAGAACGTGCTATAAAAGTATGACATTAGCACTTCACCATGGGAGTCAACTGGTTAAAACAGTATGTACTTGTCTGTAGCTGCATCCGCTGTAAAAGTCGGCGCTGAATTTAAGTAAAGCATCCCAGAGCCTCTCAGACCACACTCTAGAAGTAGGACTGCAAAGGGCCTGCTGTGGAATCTCACTTGATTTGGTTTTTGTTTGTTTGTTTGTTTGTTTGTTTGTTTGTTTTTCGAGACAGAGTTTCTCTGTGTGGCCCTGGCTGTCCTGGAACTCACTCTGTACACCAGGCAGGCCTTGAACTCAGAAATCCGCCTGCCTCTGCCTCCAAAGTGCTGGGATTAAAGGCCTGTGCCACCACTGCTGGGTTTGGAATCCCACTTGAAAGAGACAATGACAGACACAGGGAGCACTGTGAAAACTGCAAAGGAAGAGCAGAGACTGGTCGGTGGTTTAATTTCTCACATTACTTGACTATTTCTGCCCTTCTTGAGAAGACACAACTATTTCTAAAATTCTTTAATAAAATAGCCAAGACATAAACTCTTATGGCTGTTTGGTCCACAGAAAACAAACAGGATTTTTGGTGGGTTTTTTTGGAGTCATTTGTTGGATTGTGTTTTAGCTTGAATTTGCTCCCTATTGCCTTACATTCATCATTTTAGCAGACAGAGGTTGTCCAGATACTGTTAAATATGAGAATCAACAATTTATTCGATTAAAGTTTTGGAATGTGAAGAAGATCTCGTCAAGTTGATAGGGACAGGGCATTTCTGTTGCTGTTTTCATTACAAAAACAAAAATGAAAGAAAGCAGGAAGCAGAAAATTATCTTTATATATTAAAAATATTTACTAAATGATCTTAAAGACCACACAGAGAGACAGCAAGTGTTTGGTGCCGTGAGTATTCTTTTCTAAATGGTTATTCTGAGTTTTTTCTTAATAGTTCTCTTGCATTCTACTTTTAGTTGTTTTTTTTTATTCTGCAAACAAATATAACAGTAAATGTCTTTTCCTGTGGTGAATGGTCCAATGTGAATAAGAATGACTTAGTGCAGATTCTCAGAAAATATACAACATATGTGTGACTCTATGCTAGCATTGTATATCTCTTTCTGTAGCATGCTTCTGTTTTATAATAAATAGAACCCTACACTGATTCCTAACAGTAGCACATCTGTTATATATTATTGGATAGATGTTATTTGATGCCTGAAATAATATAAATTGTTCAAAGGCTTTAATCTTGAACCAGGGTATCTTTGTTCCCCAAAGAATAATACATCCCAAATGGACTCAGAATTATGAAATTGAACATACTTTTGTGCTTGCAAACAGTTTGCTTTGAAAATGGTATAGACATGTATACACACATATATATTTGTATATATACATTTATATACAAATATATATGTGTGTATATATATATACATATACACACATGTACATGTACACACTCATATCTTATATATACATATATATTCATATATGTGTATATGTGTGTGTATGTGTATACAGAGAGAGACTAGTTGTTGTCTATTGGGAGCCTTACTGTGTTGATCATAAATGCAAAAGTTTTATAAAGTTATCACACAATTGCCTAAGAAAGAAAATTTTAGAGATTAAAATTATACAGATAAACTAAAATTATTTTAGAAATTTTATTTCAATTTTCACCTTAGTAAAAAAACATATATTTACTAATTTGTTGAGAATCTCATACCTGGGTACAATGCATTTTGATCATATTAACCTTCCCTTGTCCTCCTAAGGCCTCCAAAATGCATCCCTCCCAATTCTGTGCACCTCCCCCCTTTTCTTCATAACCTGCTAAGCTCAATTTTTGTTATCTATACATGTGTGCTTTTGGCTTCATTTCCTGGAACATGGTCAACCTATAGGGGCCACACCCTCAAAACTGACTCGTCCTCACTCAGAAGTCGTGACCTGTGGATAGTTCCATCCGTGGGACATTCTGAGTAACTCCACAGCTCATGCTGAGATGTTAACCAGCTTGATTTCATGCAGGTGTTGTGTCCACAACTGCATCTGCTGTCAGTTCATGAGTGCTCTGCCAAGTCTTTAGTATTTTACTTCAACACCCCCCACACACACACACCTCGTCAGGCTTTCACAATCTCTCAGCCCCCTTTTTCTGCAGTGGCCCCTAAGATGTGGGGGTAATAGATGCCTCATTTCCAGCTGAGCTGTTCACAGACACTTTTCCTCTTCACTTGAACCATTATGAGGTTTTGCATTAACCAGTGTCCTAGATGATCTACAGGTATTGAGATATGAATTTAGAGGTCAATTAGACTCTATGTGCATTAAACAAAATTATGGTAGTAAGTTCACCCATGGAGCTTGTAAGCTCCCAGCTATAGGTTTTTGGGCAGATTTACAGTAGCGGGCATGTATTTCTTCTTGTGGGATAGGCCTTCAATCTAATCAGATAGGGGTCGGTTGCCCTGATAACAGGGTTGACAGCTGGAAGAAAGAAGAAAGAAGAAGAAGAAGAAGAAGAAGAAGAGGAGGAGGAGGAGGAGGAGGAGGAGGAGGAGGAGGAGGAGGAGGAGGAGGAGGAGGAGGAAGAGGAAGAGGAAGAAGAAGAAGAAGAAGAAGAAGAAGAAGAAGAAGAAGAAGAAGAAGAAGAAGAAGAAAAGAAGCTCTTGTTCAGCAGCCTGCATATCACCTGCTAGTACTGTGTGAGCTGACCCACAGAAAGGAGAAAGGAAGCTTCCTGTCAATACTAATTTGATTTCTTCATGTCATATGACCAACATGCATGTTGTCTTCAGCAGTGGGGTTTTATCATCAAGTGGTGTGGGAAGCCAAGAGCAATGAGAGTAGTTGGGATTGTTTGAGGTAGGGACTCTGGGACACTCCTGAGGAAGAAATCAAGGAGAAGGACCCAACACATGGCGCAAGTAAGAAAAAAATAACAAATAAAAAACCAAGCAACAACAAAATCCCCACTAGCTTTTAAAGATGGTTCCTCTTGAAAATTCTTGGAGCTGAAAAACGCTTTCAGCAAAATGTCAGAGTATAAATCTATATGAAAAAGATCAGCAACATTTCTCTATACCAAAGACAGAAGTGAGTAAAATGTATTATAAGAGCTGTACTCAACAACAGGAGTACATTCTATAGTCTTGGTTTTTTTTTCCCCATTTTCTATGATCAGCAAAAATTCCAAGCAGGTTACATGAAGAAAAAGGCCCTTCCATTGAGTAAGAGCTGAGTTCAAATCTCTGTTCATCCTTTCATTAACCATGTGAGCTTGAACAAGGTACACAATGGAATTTAATCCCTGGATGATGGATAGCTTTGCCTGGCAATATTGGAGAACAAGCAAGTTACAAAGAAAACTGCAAATTAGGTGTCTGCTTAGCACCTGTCACAGGATTTCTAAGAGTTCATCCTCTCAAGCCTGGTTGTCCATGCCTCTGCTGAGGAAACCTTTGGCATCTATGTTGCTCTTTTTACAATAACCTACAGTGTAAAGGAAAACACATTGAGACCCAGACTCTAATATTGCTTTCTTCTATCTAATTGGCATAGCCAACTGCGGCATTTTTTTATATGAACAGATAGGAGCATTGTACTAATTTTGAACAAAAGCGGGATAAGTGAGTAACAATACCTTATCATAGTCAAGAGAGTCGTAGGTTCCATAGGCCAACTGGAAGATCTTCAGAAGCATGAATAAATACACAAACCATGAAGATGCACAGTTGCTGACTCTCTGGCTGGCCCTTTCCATGCTCATGCAATTTGTAGGTAAATGCTTAGATCTGGAAATATCATCCTAAGTGAATTAACCCAATCACAAAAGAATACACATGAAATGCAATCACTGATAAGTGGATATTAATGAGCCCAGAAGCCCTAAATGCTCAAGGCACAATTAGCAAGTCAAATGATTCCCAAGAAGAAGAAAGGAGAGGACCCTGGGCCTGTAAAGATTGGATCCAGTTTTGTAGACCCAGAACAGAGAAATCGTGGGGGGCGGGGGGGGGGAATGATTGGGGAATAGTTGGGGGAGGAGAAGAATTATGGGACGTATGGTGGGGGTGAACTGGGAAAGGGGAAAGCCTTTGGAGTGTAAACATAGAATATAGAAAATAAATATTAAAAAAAAAGAAAATAAAAAAAAAAAAGAACCTCGGTGTGGAGGTGCCTCTCCAGGGTCCTCAGTACTCCTCCATTCCCACTTTTATATCTCCTTTCTTAGAACTTTCTTCAGGAGCTAGACACTGCTGATGCTACGTCCCTCCGTGCTCCCTTTGAGCCCACCACTGCAATTCATAAAATTACAATGCCTAATCACAAGCTGTATCCCGCCAGGCAAAACTGTTCCCATCCAAACCCATTTCGGGAGCTAGACTAAGGAGTCATTCTTCTACAATGCTTTTTTTTTTAAATTTCTTGATTATGGGATATTTTACATGGCACACTTCATAACTATTAGCATAATAAGAAAATAAATTTTATCGTTAAAGATAAAAATCATTTCAGTGAGACTTTGCTTTACTAGATGTCCAAAACGATCATAAACAGTCATAAACAGAGGAATAAAACCCAGCATTGCCACCCCCAAGTTAAATAAATAAAGCAAAACGAGTCATACCTCTCCGTCCTTGCAAGCTCTACTTACAACTCTCTTTCACAGAGGATTTCTAGGCATTCAACTTCTGGCTTCATTCCCAGACATGCCCTCCCTCCCTCGGCTGCAGCCTCCTATCTGTACAGTGTGCAGCACTCTGGCTTAGTCTGAAGTTGTACAACAAATGCCTACATAGGTCCATCCCTTACAGGTGTTTTTTATACCATCTGTACTGAACTATTCTTGAGGACTTTTGTGGACTACATTGACAACACCTCATTAGAGCATGGTTTGTGTATTTATTTATATAAGTATATATGCACACATCCATGCCTTTTTTTTTAATGTAATTTCTCTAGTATTGAGGAATTGAAAGTTCCCACAGGACCTGTGTACCAACTATTAATTTCATATACTTGTGCAGACATAGTTAAATGGATGTTGGATATAACTTCTCCCAAAGAAGCTATAATCTAATAGGGCTGAGTGTCATATTTCTGTTGTGGGTAGCATGCTCTATGAAGTATCTATGAAGTAAACTCTCTAAGTGAAAGAACAAAGGGGCATAATATTTCTGGGGTTTGTGGGTTTTGAAACCCTTACATCATCTTTCTTTCTGAATTGTCGCCCCACCATGTTTGAGAAGATTGGGTGGCATTATGCTTGGCTCCATTCATTTCCTTGACATCCTTTGATTCTAGACCAGCTCCCCAGCTACCAGTCTTTCTTGCCACACAGGTGCTGTCGGTGCAGCTAGCTCATTCAGTAGCCATCACCACAGTGACCTGTATCCTAACAGCTCCTAACAGATTTAGGATGGGGTACACAGCTCCCCAGGAGTGTTCTCCAATGTGATGCCATCAATCACCCTGAAGCTGGGACTGAAGAGCCTTTCAGTGACTTTCCACCAAAGATAGAAAATGTCCTAGTGTGCAGCTCTTCCAAAAGAGCCACACCCCCTCACGTGTCAGCACTCAGAAGCCCTCAGCACCTAGTATTTACACCCTAATTTATGTGGCCATAGCCATTAATATTCATATTTATGCTTAAACTCTGACAGATATTCAATTTGGTATCATTCACGTTTCCCTGGGGAGGATAACCCTCTTGCATTCCTCTTTCTTCCATAAAATGTAATTTTCAAAAGCGTGTTTTTTACAGTGTTAACAGGTACTCCAAATTATCTTTGAGGTTTAGTTCTGTAACTCAGTTAAAGGAAATAACCTTGGGCAGTGTGTGACATACATCAGAAGCAAGTGGTTTCTTCTACAAATAGCAAGTGTGTACGTGTGTTGGAGGGGCAAGGGCAGTTTCTTCCCTAAGCCCAGATGAACACTGAAAGTGACCATTTGGAACCCTGCACATAAAAGCCTTGGCCCCTACATACCATAGGCAAGATACCCTTCTCATGATGGCCACCAGGACACATCCCTTTTCCTGAAATGTCTAAAGAATCACAGTGCTGTGGCCTTTGCATGGATCACCAGGGATGTGAGAACTGCTGTGAAGAATAATATGCCCAGCTTATAATTATAACTTCCACCATGAAATTTTTTTAATGCAAGTCATGGCATTTTTATCTACCTAACAATGTTATTTAGATGAAGCTAATAAAAGTCATTGGCTCAAGAATAAAGAATAAAATATTAGAGGACAATAACCTTCCATGACTTACTTACAGAATCCTTGTTCTGTGAAATTCTTGGCACGTGCTGTGGTTTTCCCTCCCTCAGTGTCCTAAACTGCAGACAATAGATTTCTTCAGAGCTTCAAACGCCATTCTGCCCCCGTTCAATTCATTGAATTCCTATTGTTTGGTTAGATAAGCACAAGCACTCCATCTAAAGGTAAAGAATGGGGTTTTTTTTGCAACACTTTTCCTATTTCTGTACATGTCATGTAGACACACACACACACACACACACACACACACACACACCTCTTCATGTATTCACAGGCCTGTTTTCATCTAATTTCAGCTTTAACACTGTAATGAAGTTCCGGGATACCTTATGCCCAGATAAGATGGAAATGCCAGTACCTCCATGACTGTGGATTTAATGCACTTAAGAAGTTCCAAGGACAGAGCTATCCCGTATAAAACCTGGATGTGGGGATGGGGTGGTTTAGTGTGTGAAGGCACTTCCCATAGAAACCTGATGACTTGACTTTCCACCCCTGAACTCTCATTAAAAGGCTGATGTGATAGTAAACGTTTGTAATCCCAGCACTCCTATAGGAAATGGGGAACAGATGAGGAGAGGTCTTCAGAATCTTGAGAACTTACTACCCTATGCTGCAGCAAACTAAAAAACAAAAAACAGAAAACAAGCAAACGAAATACCAGGAGAGACTCTGTCTCAAAAACAAGATGAAATGGCTGAGGCCCAACTCTTAAGTTGTCCTCTTGGCATGCCCACACTTATACTTCATATGCTGTAAAATAGATGGATGGATGGATGGATGGATGGATGGATGGATGGATGGATGGATGTACAGACGGATGGATGGATGTACAGACAGATAGACAGACAGATAATACTTAGAGCCTAGGGGTGGAATTGAGATGAATGATGAGAAAGCCAGACAAGTCAATTTCTAATTATCTAGATGGTGACTTAGGAGATGTTATGGCAGAATTTGTATCATATGTCTAATGAAATTGATATCCTGATAGATAATTGTTAAATAGAATCACCTTAAATGAGCTAGAGTTTATGTGATTTTATTTTTAGTTATACAATGTTCAACAGCTAATAAGAAAACAATGCGAAGTTATTTTGAAAAACATCACACTGCTATGATCATAGTACAATTATTCTAGTTTTCCACAAACATCTGTAGAGCACATGATACAGTCAAGTGATTTTGTGACTTACTAAAGCATCAAGTCCATTTTATCAATGCAAAGATAATGTCCATGATACACTGAAGATCTTAAACACATAAGATATACATGGGTTGGAACTTACTACTTACTGTTCTTGAATAAAGGTAGTATCCTCTTTGCTAAGAGAAATCATACAATATGAGTTCTTTTGAGCTGCAGACATAACTTAGAGGTTAAAAGCAATGTTGGTCTTCCAGAAGACCTGAGTTTGATTCCCAACTCCTACATAGCAGTTCACAAACACCTTTAACTTCAGTTCCAGGGGATCCAATTGTATCATCCAATCTTCCAGGGTATCACACACATGAAGTGCTCAAACATACTAAGAGTCAAGTCAATTAAATCTGTCACCAGATGGCATATTTAAGGCAATCAACAGTTTGTACTCTAGTTCATGCCACATTGAAATACCAGAGAATGTCCAGTATTATTCCTCACAATGATAAGGCACCTTTAGGATGGCACTGGACTTCTAAGTGATAGACGCTTTGGGTTCTGTCTGAAGAAATTGACCATTTTCATCTTTACAAAAAGGCCTATATGCACAAGATGCTTCAGAACACCGTATCTTTTACTGCATCAAAACAAGCATTTGGTCAAGTAGGACAATGGGTGGAACACCCTTTCCCTGGGGTTTCCCCTTCTCTCTCCCCTGTTGCACTCTGCCAGACTATACAAGCTGCAGCTGTCCACTGGACTTGTCTTGCTAGGAGGGTGTCCCGACACTACAAGAAGCAGCACGTTGTGTGGGTCCTCACTCAGGTGCTTTAACTTCTGCTGGTTCACAGCATAAAGGCTGTGGGAAGTAGCTACGGAATAAAATGTGAGTCTGGAGTCACTTAAAAACTGTGAAAATGGAGTTAAAAGATATTTATTTATGAAACATTACATCCAGAAGTGTGTTTCATCCTCACCCTGATCCTGTGAAGTGTCAGCAAGAAGTCAGAATCCCTGCCTGGCACATGAAATAAGAAAACTCCTTCCCAGTGGTTCAGAATTAGGCAGAAGAAACTGGGCTCAGTTGATGACCTGATGACTGGCAAGCCCTCACTTTCTATCACAGTACATATGCAACAAAAAATAAATTGTGTTAATAATATTTTTTTAATTTGGAAAAAAGAAACTTAAGATTCTTTAATGTGACAGATTGTATCTGATTACATCAAATTGGTGAGAAAGTAGTATCTGTTCTCTTCTCAGACAGGGTATCTTAATTGAAGACACCAAAAAAAATTCATTAAGAAAATATGAAGTGAATTTCTAAACATAAAAACATCAATAGATACTCTCCTTGAAATCAAATGAAATATGAACTTGATATTCTCCATGAGAGAGTAGATTGAAATATGGTAATTATTTGGGTTTTCACTTTAAGGGGTTAGACATAGGGAACCTGTAGAGACAGAGGCTGCTGAAAGGCCTGTTGCTGCTTGGTTTCTCTATACAGAAACCCAAGGTAAATTATTGAAGTGGTTTGGCCACTTCCTAAGCAGCTGGGATAGCCAGCCCCTGAAACATTAACATGGCATTTGTGCAGCTTGACAGGTCACCTGGAAAAGAAAGGGGGGAAGAATACGTAAGCCCTTTGGTGAAGATGGAGACATTTGTTCAGATGAAACAAACAAGTACCAAGCAGGTCCACATGCCAGTTTCCTAGAAAAATCAGAAAGAAAATATGGATGTTTAAAGCTGACACCAAAATGGACTAAAGCTAACTGTTCACTGTAGTATGAACAGGCAGGAAGAGAAGCATGGAAGGCTTATGTCTCTTCCTCTACTCTTTGGAGGAAGACATACAGAACTACATTGTTCCTTTAACTTATGCTTCTCTTAAGTAACTGAGCAACATGTCCTCTGTATACAATGCATGATCGTATCTCCATCTTGACTAGAGAAGGATAAAAGTGTGGGATTGGTGGGGGCTGTTGGTGTGGGTGTTTCTTCCCTTGGCAAGAAGGGGCATTCCTTTTCCCAGTAATAATGTCTCACACTATGTTGTTGTCACAATATGTTGTAGTCAGAGCCAAGCTAAATTTAATGTAAACCATCATTGGGGTACTGGTAAAAGACCACCTACCCATTCCAACCAGGGAAGCAGGTAGGCTAGCTGGAATTCACCTGTCGCTCTGTTCTTTCAAAACCAATCCCCTCGCTCTTATCTCCAGCTCTACAATAGATCTCCTACTACAGCTTCCCCCTTTCCCCCTCCTTCCCCCTTTCCAGTGGATCACACAGATCTTCTCCTTCAAACTACCTTCTCCCGTTCATTGCTTTATCCCAGGCCCCACATCTATCAGGCACTCCTGGGAACCCACTTACATTAGCAAAGGAGGTGTGCTAATTGCAGGTCTTCACTCCCCCTCCACTACTCCATATCCAATCCCCCGATCTCTTGCTCAACTTCACAGCAGACCTTTGTTGTGGCCTCTCCTCAATCTCTGCCCCCATTCCCATGGGTCTAAAATGATCCTAATGGAAAAGCTTGTTTTCCTCCCTCCTGTAAAACCCCCACACATCCCCCAGACCATCTCAGTTCCTAAGTGTTATCTCCCAATACCTGGAAACGCATTTGACATGCCATCCCCCAGTAGACACACCTATCTGGATCCCAGAAGAATTTCCTACAAGGCAACACAGCCACAACATTCTCAAAAACAAACAAACAAACAAACAAAAAACAAAACAAAACCAGAGGATAACAGAAACGAAGGAACAAAACATCCATCTAAGAAAACAAGATGAGGTATCACCATCTAGAATTACAATCTTCCCAAAAGCAGATGCCTAGACACCAGTGTAAAAACAAAATCAATCAATAAAAACACAGTATGTCTCCATTAAAGTCCAGCACCCCTACCACAACCAGGCCCTGTGTATTCCAGCATAGCTGAAACATACACACAAAAAATGTTTTTATAAGTACAATAAAGGTTCTGAAAGCAAACTGAATGAATCCTTTAAAGAAATCTATGAAAATGTAAACAGTGGAAAGAAATGAATAAAACAGTTTAAGACATGAACATGGAAAGAGAATCAATAAAGAAAACTCAAACTGAAGGAAATCTGGAAATGAAAAATGTAGGAACTCAAACAGGAACCTCAAAGGCAAGGCTCACCAACAGAATAGAAGAATGGAAGGCAGGATCTCAGGCATTGAAGACACTGCAAACAATGGGTATGTCAGTCAAAGAAATGCTAAATATTAAAAGAAAAAAATCAGGCACAAAACATGCAGGAAATCTCAGACACTGTGATGTATGAAAAGATGGATTATAAAAATAATAGGAATAGAGAAAAGGAAAGAAATACAGGTTCAAAAGCACAAAAATTACTTTCAACAAAGTTGTAGAAGAAAATTTCCCTACCCTATAGAAGAAGATGCCTAATGAGATACAGGAAGCATATAGAACACCAAGTAGACCAAACCAGAAAAATAAGATACCCTAAGCACGTGATAATCAAAACACTAAGTATAAATAATGAAGAACAGATAAATAATATGAAAAGTTACAGGGGAAAGTGACCAAGTACATATAAAGGCAGTTCTATTAAAATTACACCTGCCTTCTTAATAGAGACTGTAAAAGCCAGAACAGATGAACAGATGTCCTGCTGACTCTTAATAAACCCCAGAGGCAATCCCAGAATACTATTTGCAACAAAACTTTCAACCACAGTAGATGAAGAAAATAAGACATTCTGTAATTAAAAAAAAAACATGTGTAAGAAATATTTATCTGTAAATCTATCCCTAGAGAAAGCACTAGAATAAAAACTCCTCTTTAGAGAGGTTAACCACATGCAAGTACACACACACACCACCACCACCACCACCACAGTAACAATAAACACAACAAAAATAATATAAATCAGTACTTCTTACTAATATTCCTCAATATCAATAGTCTCTTTCCTTAATAAAAAGGCAAGCCTAAGAGAACAAAGGGAAAACAAGACTTACCCTTCTGCTCATCCAAGAATTCTACCTTAATATCAAGGACAGGTATCACTTTATGGTAAAGGAATGAAAAAAGTTATTCCAAGCAAATTGACCTGAACAGCAAGCTGGAATAGCCATTTTAATATCTGACAAAATAAACTTCAAGACAAAACTAATCAGAATACTATTAACAGTACACACTCAACAAGAGAAAAACTCACCGACATGACATTTTAATTCTTAACATTTATGCACCAAACACCTACGCTTATAAAAGAAACACTTCAACAGAATAAATCGAATATTGACTCTCACACACTGATAATAGACTTCAGTATACCATGCTTGCCAATAAACAGGCCATCCAGATGGAAACTAAACACATAAATGTTGCACCTGACTAATGTTATAAACATAATGGACCTAACAGACACCTACAAAACATTTCCCCCAAACACAAAAGAAAAGACCTTCTTCTCAGAATCTCATGGAACAGTCTCCAAAATTCACCATTTAGACACAAAGAAAGTCTCAACAGATATAAGAAAATTGAAATAATACCCTCCCTTTGATCTGATCCTCATTGATTAAAGCTGAATACAAGCACTAACAGAAAACTTACAAACTCATGGAAAAAGAGCAGAGCATTGCTTAATGAAAAAAAAAATGGGTCAAGATAGAAATTAAGAAAGAAATTAAATACTTTTCAGAAGTGAATAAAAATGAATGCATAAAATACCTAAATTTATGGGTCACAATGAGAATGGTGCTAAGAAGAAAATTCATAGCACTAAATGCCTACATAAAAAAATGGAGAGATCGCATACTAGCAACTTAACAGCATACCTGAAAGCTTTAGAATAAAAGAAAGTAACAACCATCAGAAGTATATGGCAACAAATGATCAAATTCAGGGATGAAATCTAGAAAATAGAAACAAAACAAATAAAAAGAATCACTGGGAAAAAAAGAAGTTTGTTTTTCTTTTTGAGAAAAACCAATAAGATAGACAAACCCTTATCGAACTAACTACAAGGTAAAGAGATAAAATCCAACTTAGTAAAATCAGAAACAAAGGGGGAATATTAAAAACAGAAAGTCGCCCTCTGGCCGAACACCGAGGCTGCTTTCTGCAACCAGCTCCCCGGCCCCTGGACCAGCGGTAGCGGCGGGCCTCCATATTGCAACCAGGACACAGCTGGAAAGGCCCAGGCTCTGTGGGACATCCCCGCGCCCTCTGGCCAAGCACCGAGGCTGTGTTCTGCAACCAGCTCGCCGGCCCCTGGACCAGCGATAGCGGCAGGCCTCCATATTGCAACCAGGACACAGCTAGAAAGACCGAGGTAGACACCCCTTCCAGGGCTACCCTCATGGGGGATCTGCTAGGCTCTCGGAGCCAAGCAGGCCAAGTTCCTTGCAACCAGGACACAGCTGGAGAAGCCCAGGTAGACAGACTCCAACAGGGGCTACAATGGC
Source organism: Apodemus agrarius (assembly GCA_964023405.1). NCBI lineage: Eukaryota > Metazoa > Chordata > Mammalia > Rodentia > Muridae > Apodemus > Apodemus agrarius. Next base: position 38,410,264 of record OZ030025.1, on the reverse strand, counting down.
ATGGGTGGCAGCCAGCTTATGATCCCTTAAAGCAGCAGTCACACATATTCACCAGTAGAGAAACAACAGGTGAGCCCAGCCTCACAGGAAATTCAAACACCAGCCACTGACAACAAGGCCAACTAAAACCAGAAATGACCACATGGCAAAAGGAAAACGAAGGAACGTTACTAAAAAAAATCAAGGTAACATGACAGCATCTGAATCCAGTTCTCCAACAACAGGAATCCCTGGATACCCCAAAACACAAGAAAAACAAGACTTGGATATAAAATCACTGGTCAGGATGCTCGTAGCTGAACACATAGAAAAATCTCGTAAAGAAATAGAGGAGAAAATGGATCAAAAGTTAGAAGCCTTTACGAGGCAAATGCAAAAATCACTTCAAGAAATTCAGGAGAAGATGGATCAAAGAGAAGAAGACAATAAGGAAGAAAGACAAAAGTCACTTAAAGAACTACAGAAGAACGTGGGCCAACAAGTAGAAGCTATGAAAGAGGAAGCACAAAAATCTATTAAAGAAATACATGAAGACACAATCAAGCAAGCGAAAGATCTGAGCACATCCATCCAGATACTAAAAACAGAAGTAGAAACAACTAAGAAATCACAGAGGGAGACAACATTGGAGATAGAAAACCTGGGGAAGAAATCAGGGGCCATAGACGCAAGTATCAACAATAGAATACAAGAGATAGGAGACAGAATCTCAGAAGCCGAAGATACCATAGGAACCATTGATTCAACAGTCAAAGAAAATACTAAATGCAAAAAGGTGGTAACCCAAAACATCCAGGAAATCCAAGACACTATGTATGAGAAGACCAAAACTAAGGATTATAGGTATAGACAAGAGTGAAGATTTACAAGTTAAAGGGCCAGCTAATATCTTCTATAAAATTATGGAAGAAAACTTCCCCAACCTAAGGAGAGAGATGCCCATGAATATACAAGAAGCCTATAGAACCCCAAACAGACTGGACCAGAACAGAAATACATCCCGTCACATAATAATCAAAACTCCAAATGTAATAAACAAAGAAAGAATACTAAAGGCAGCAAGAGAAAAAGGCCAAGTAACATATAAAGGAAAACCTATCAGAATAACACCAGACTTCTCACCTGAGACCATGAAAGCTAGAAGATCCTGGGCAGATATCATGCAAACTCTAAGAGAACACAAACTTCAGGCAAAACTACTTTACCCAGCAAAACTCTCAATCGCCATTGATGGAGACATCAAGGTATTCCATGACAAAACCAAATTTGCAAGATATCTTTCCACAAATCCAGCCCTACAAAGGATAATAGGGTGAAAACACCAAGACAGGGACGGAAAGTACACACGGGACGAAGCAAGATAGAAACCTCCTCTCATCAAACCCAAAAGAAGATAACCTCTCAAATATAAAAAAATAAATAAGATAAATAAATATAATTTCAAAAATGTCTGGAGGTAATAATTACTATTCCTTAATATCTCTTAACATCAATGGACTCAATTCCCCAATAAAAAGACATAGATTAACAGACTGGATACGGAAACAGGACCCTACATTTTGCTGCATACAGGAAACACATCTCAGTGTTAAAGACAAACACTGCCTTAGAGTAAAAGGCTGGAAGACAATTTTACAAGCAAATGGTCTCAGGAAACAAGCTGGAGTAGCCATTCTAATATCAGATAAAATTGACTTTCAACCTAAAATCATCAAAAGAGACTCAGAAGGTCACTTCTTTCTGGCCAACGGGAAAAATCCACCAAGAAGAGCTCTCAATACTGAACATCTATGCTCCAAATGCAAGGGCACCCTCATTCGTAAAAGAAACCTTACTAAAGCTTAAAGCACACATTACACCTAACACAATAATTGTGGGTGACTTCAACACTCCACTCTCCTCAATGGACCGATCAGGAAAGCAGAAACTAAACAGGGACACAGTGAAACTAACTGAAACTCTGGAACAATTGGATTTAACAGATATATATATATAGAACATTTCATCCTAAAGCTAAAGAATATACCTTTTTCTCAGCACCGCATGGTACCTTCTCCAAAATAGACCATATAATCGGTCACAAGACAGATGTCAACAAATACAAGAAGATCGAGCTAATCCCATGCCTCCTATCAGATCACCATGGAGTAAGAGTGGTCTTCAATAGCAACAAAAACAACAGAAAGCCCACATACACATGGAAACTGAACAATACTCTACTCAATGACACCTTGGTCAAGGAAGAAATAAAAAAAGAAATCAAAGACTTTTTAGAATTCAATGAAAATGAAGGTACAACCTACCCAAATCTATGGGACACAATGAAAGCAGTGCTAAGAGGAAAACTCATAGCTCTAAGTGCATCCAAAAAGAAACTGGAGAGAGAATACACTAGCAGCTTAACGGCACACCTTAAAGCCCTGGAAGAAAAACAAGTTAATTCACCCAGGAGGAGTAGAAGACAAGAAATCATCAAACTCAGGGCTGAAATCAATCAAATAGAAACAAAGAGAACCATACAAAGAATCAACAAGACCAGGAGCTGGTTCTTTGAGAAAATCAACAAGATAGATAAACCCTTAGCCAGACTAACCAAAGGACACAGAGACAGTATACAAATTAACAAAATTAGAAATGAAAAGGGAGACATAACAACAGAAACTGAGGAAATTCAAAAGATCATCAGATCCTACTACAAAGGTCTATACTCAAAACAACTGGAGAATCTGGAGGAAATGGACAATTTCCTAGACAGATATCAAATACCAAAATTAAATCAGCATCAAGTAGACCAGCTAAATAGTCCCATAACCCCTAAAGAAATAGAAGGGGTTATAGAAAGCCTCCCAACCAAAAAAAGTACGGGACCAGATGGTTTTAGTGCAGAATTCTACCAGACCTTCAAAGAAGACTTAACACCAATACTCTTCAAACTATTCCACAAAATAGAGACAGAAGGGACACTGCCCAACTCATTCTTCGAAGCCACAATTACACTAATACCTAAACCACAAAAAGATTCAACAAAGAAAGAGAACTTCAGGCCAATTTCTCTGATGAATATAGATGCAAAAATACTAAATAAAATTCTTGGTAACCGAATCCAAGAGCACATCAAAACGATCATCCACCATGATCAAGTAGGCTTCATCCCAGGGATGCAGGGATGGCTCGATATACAGAAATCCATCAATGTAATCCACTACATAAACAAACTGAAAGAAAAAAAAACCACATGGTCATCTCATTAGATGCTGAAAAAGCATTCGACAAAATTCAGCATCCTTTCATGCTAAAAGTCTTGGAAAGAGCAGGAATTCAAGGCCCATACCTAAACATAGTAAAAGCAATCTAGAGCAAACCAGTAGCCAACATCAAAATAAATGGAGAGAAACTTGAAGCATTCCCACTAAAATCAGGGACTAGACAAGGCTGCCCTCTCTCTCCATATCTTTTCAATATAGTACTTGAAGTTCTAGCAAGAGCAATTAGACAACATAAGGAAGTCAAAGGGATACAAATTGGAAAGGAAGAAGTGAAACTATCATTATTTGCAGACAATATGATAGTTTACCTAAGCGACCCAAAAAACTCCACCAGAGAACTTCTACAGCTGATAAACAACTTCAGCAAAGTGGCAGGTTATAAAATTAACTCAAGCAAGTCAGTGGCCTTCTTGTACTCAAAGGACAAGCAGGCTGAGAAAGAAATTAGGGAAATAACACCCTTCACAATAGCCACAAACAACATAAATTATCTTGGCGTAACTCTAACTAAACAAGCGAAAGATCTGTACAACAGGAACTTCAAGTCCCTGAAGAAAGAAATCGAAGAAGACCTCAGAAGATGGAAAAATATTTCTTGCTCCTGGATTGGCAGGATCAATATAGTAAAAATGGCCATCTTGCCAAAAGCAATATACAGATTCAATGCAATCCCCATCAAAATCCCAACTCAATTCTTCATAGATCTAGAAAGAGCAATTCTCAAATTCATCTGGAGCAACAAAAAACCCAGGATAGCTAAAACTATTCTCAACAATAAAAGGACTTCTGGGGGAATCAATATCCCTGACCTCAAGCAGTACTACAGAGCAATTGTGTTAAAAAACTGCATGGTATTGGTATAGCAACAGGCAAGCAGATCAATGGAACAGGATTGAAGACCCAGAAATTAACCCACAGACTTATGGTCACTTGATCTTTGATAAAGGAGCCACAACCATCCAGTGGAATAAAGATAGCCTTTTCAACAAATGGTGCTGGTTCAACTGGAGGTCAACATGCAGAAGAATGCGAATTGACCCACTCTTATCTCTTTGCACTAAGATCAACTCCAAGTGGATCAAGGACCTCCACATAAAATCAGACACACTGAAACTATTAGAAAAGAAACTTGGGAAGACCCTGGAGGACTTGGGCACAGGGGAAAAGTTCCTGAACAGAACACCAATAGCATACGCACTAAGATCAAGAATCGACAAATGGGACCTCATAAAATTACAAAGTTTCTGCAAAGCAAAGGACACTGTCAGAAGGACAAAATGGCAACCAACAAAGTGGGAAAAGATCTTCACCAACCCCACATCCGACAGAGGGCTAATATCCAATATATACAAAGAACTCAAGAAGTTAGACCGCAAAGAAACAAATAACCCTATCAAAAAATGGGGCACAGAGCTAAACAAAGAATTTTCACCAGAAAAAATTCGGATGGCTGAAAAGCACCTTAAGAGATGTTCAACATCATTAGTCATCAGGGAAATGCAAATCAAAACAACCCCGAGATTCCACCTCTCACCAGTCAGAATGGCTAAGATTAAAAACTCAAGACACAACAAGTGCTGGCGAGGATGTGGAGAAAGAGGAACACTCCTCCACTGTTGGTGGGATTGCAAAATGGTAAAACCACTCTGGAAATCAGTTTGGCGGTTCCTCAGAAAATTGGGCATGTCACTTCCAGAGGACCCTGGCATACCACTCCTGGGCATATACCCAGAGGATTCCCCTGCATGCAATAAAGACACATGCTCCACTATGTTTATAGCAGCCTTGTTTATAATAGCCAGAAGTTGGAAGGAGCCCAAATAGCCTTCAAAGGAGGAATGGATACAGAAAATGTGGTATATTTATACAATGGAATACTACTCAGCAATTAAAAATAATGAATTCATGCAATTTGTAGGTAAATCGTTAGACCTGGAAAATATCATCCTGAGTGAATTAACCCAATCACAACAGAATGCACATGAAATGCAATAACTGATAAGTGGATATTAATGAGCCCAGAAGCCCTAAATACTCAAGACACAAATAGCAAGTCAAATGATTCCCAAGAAGAAGAAAGGAGAGGACCCTGGGCATGTAAAGATTGCATCCAGTTTAGTAAAGAAACCGGGGGGGGGAATGATTGGGGAATAGTTGGGGGGGAGAGGAACTATGGGAACTATGGTGGGTGGGAACTGGCAAAGGGGAATGCCTTTGGAATGTAAACATAGAATATAGAAAATAAAAATTAAAAAAAACAGAAAGTAAAGAAATTCAGAGACTTGTAATGACAGCCTTTAAAAACATGTGCGACAAAAAAACTGGAAAATCTAAAAGAAATGGATAATTTTCTTACTATATACCACCTACCAAAGTTAAGTCAAAGTCAGATAAACAATTTAAACAGGTCTCTAATAGACAGTGAAATAGCAGTCATTAAAAATCCTCCACATGAGTTCTTCTTTGCTGGCTTGCCTTTACTTGCCAGCATATCTGTTGCAATTTACTCCTACAGGAGACCAGCTGAAACAACTAGCCTTGTGTGACTGAGCAACTACTAGATCCTTGGACTTCCCATTCACAGCTGAACATTGTTGGGGAGTTGGACTGCAGACCAACACTGCCATTTGGCACTTCCACTGTGACAGCACGGTGGAGCTTTAGGTGACATGTGGAGACAGAAAAAGAAAACTGTCAAGGATCTCAGACCACTGAACATGTGTCACTTGAATAAACCTGAGGCATCTGGTTTATTAGGTCAGCTGACAGCAGAAAATGAAAAATAGTGTGGTACACATGAAACAGTCCTCTGGTCACAACAAAAGGGAGAGCAGCAATTCATACCACCAGAGCTCCTCCCCAGAAGACAGATTTGCAGAACAGGAACGATTCCCCCAGGATAGAGACTACTCTGATTGCAGCCAGTCAGACCATGAGTGTTCTAGAAGAGGATAGTCTTATGATCACAGCATGGAATCATGAAGTAGGGACCAAGGAAAATGAAGAGAAAGAGATAGAGATGCAAATCATTGGAAATGGTCCCAGAAATATCTCCATCTCCTAAAAGAAGGAGCCCAGACAGAGTAGTAACCCAGAGTTCTACTCAGGAAGAATCTACATCAACAAAGGAGGAGGAAGAGGAGGAGGAAGAGGCAGAGGAGGAAGCGGAGGAGGAGGAAGCAAAGAAGGAGGAGGGGGAAGGAAGGAGGAGGAGGAGGAAGGAAGAAGGAGGAGGAGGGGGAGGAGGAGGAGAAGGAGAAGAAGAAGAAGAAGAAGAAGAAGAAGAAGAAGAAGAAGAAGAAGAAGAAGAAGAAGAAGAAGAAGAAGAAGAGAAGAAGAACCACACACTGAGGGAGCATATATTGCTCCTACAAGGCTCAGCATAGTGATGATGCAGGAACAGACTTAGCATACTGATGAGTTGGAAGGCTCTGAAGAAATCAATGATCTCATCAACAAGGTCAATATCTTCAATATAAATATTATTATCCAAGAGCTCCTTCAAGAGAACATAGTCAAAGGGAGAGGATTGCTGTGCAGATCTGTTCTACAAGCACAGAGTGCTTCTCCAATCTCCACTCACATTTATGCAGCTTCCGTGGCAATGTCAACTCACAATTCCCACAGATTGGAGAATTAATCCTCAAGAGACTAATTCTTAATTTTCAGAAAGGATATCTAAGGAATGATAAGCACCTTTGCCTGACTGCTGGAAAATTTGTGGCACATCTTATTAACCAAAATGTGGCACATGAGGTTCTGTGCCTGGAGATGCTCACTTTGCTCCTAGAGAGACCAACAGATGAATGTTGGCATAGCTATCAGCTTCCTCAAGGAGTGTGGTCTCAAATTAACCCAGAGGAATCAACAAATCTTTGAATACCTGCAAAACATTCTACACAAGTCTGAAATCGACAAAAGAGTTCAGTGCATGATTGAAGTGATGGTTGCTGTACAGAAAATGGATTCAAAGACCATCCTGTTATTCTAGAAGGACTTGATCTAGTGGAAGAGGATTATCAGTTTACACATATGCTCCCCTTGGAGGATGACTAAAATCCAGAAGATTTTCTTAATGTTTTCAAGATGGATCCTCATTTTATGGAGAATGAAGAGAAGTACAGGGCCATTAAAAAAAGAAATCCCTGATGAAAGAGACAGTGATTCAAACACAGACCAAGAAGCTGGAAGTAGAGAAGAGGAGGAAGAAGAGGACGAAGAGGAGGAGGAGGAGGAGGAGGAGGAGGAGGAGGAGGAGGAGGAGGAGGAGGAGAAGGAGAAGGAGGAGGAGAAGGAGAAGGAGGAGAAGGAGAAGAAGGAGAAGAAGGAGAAGGAGAAGAAGGAGAAGAAGGAGAAGAAAGAAGGAGAAGGAGAAGAGGAGGAGGAGGAGGAGGAAGAGGAAGAGGAAGAGGAAGAGGAAGAGGAAGAGGAAGAGGAAAGACAAAAAGTAACTATTCATGACAAAACAGAAATCAACCTAGTCTCATTTCACCATACAATCTATCTTGCCATTCAGTCAAGCTTAGATTTTGAAGAATGTGCACACAAGTTGCTGAAAATTGAGTTTGCTGAGAGCCAAACAAAACAACTCTTAAACATGATACTTTATGTGCCCAACAAAGGACCTATGAAAACTAATTTTGGCTTGTTAGCTGGGTGGGTTTGTATGCTGAAAAAAAGGATACATGAAATCATTTGAAAGTATATTCAAGGAATAGTGCGGCACCATCCATCACTTAGAGACAAACAAATTGAATGTTGCTTAGATGTTCCCCACCTTTTATACACTTCCATAGGTCTGGGAGGTTTGACAGATGAACTGTGAGAACATCAGAAAGATACACCCAGGTCACTGTAGCCCAGAAACCAGAAGCCGAATAAAAGAAACCAGCCCTGATATCTTCATCTTCAGAGTCTTCCTCAGCGTCTGATTCCTGACTCATATTCTGACAGCATTGAGAGCAGCTTAGAGTCCTCCAGTGAAGCAAGCAACTCCCCCTCCTCCAACAGTGAGAGTTCTGCCTCAGCTAAAGGTACAAGAAAGAAGAGACAAGGGAAGGCCACAGGCAAAGAAGTAGATAAGTTAGCCAGGAGCGATCAGGAACATGACAGGAGGTGGGGAGGAGGCAGGAAGGACCAAAGGCACTGGGAAGGGAGTTCTGAGAAAGCAAGCTCTGAAAGACACAGAGCTCAGAACTCATGAGATGCAGGCTGGCAAGATCCCCTAGTAAAGCACCTGGAGGACAGAAGCCATGAGAACAGTTACAGCTGAGTTGGCAATGGCCTAGAACAAGGCTCGCACAGCGAGCCAGAAGACAAGCATGGTGAGCTAAAGAAGCAGCAGCGAGAGAGGAGACATTCTTTTTCTGAAAATGAGAAACAGAACCCAAAATCAAGACTGTGGTAATGTTAGAAGAAAAGATCACACTCCAAGTCATGAGAGAGGAGCAGAAAGCATTCTGGTCATAAAGAAGAAGACGACAGGTGTCTGGACCATGCCAAGAGACACTGGGAAAAACCTAGCAGATACCATGGGCATTCTAGAGAATCAAAGAGAAGTCAGGACCAGAGGAGAGAAAAGTCTCCAATGAGACAAAACTAATACTAATGACAACTGAACATGCCTTACATTCAATCCAATGTCTTTTTTACATTGATGGATTTTATAGAGAACTCTTGTATAAAGTATCTGTAAATTTTAAAGATGTTTTCTTTTTGACATTTATAATTGATGTATCTCAGGGTCCTTTGTGTGAAATCATAAAGAAAAGAGATTCAACAAAAAAAAAAGAAATCTCCCGCATGATTTTAGCACAAAATTCTCCCAGACTTTCAAAGAAGAATTAATGTCAACATGTCTCAAATTATTCCACAAGATAGAAACAGAAAGAACATTGCCCTATTTGCTTTATGAAGCTACAGTTACCCTGATACTCAAACCACATAAGACCAAAACAAAGGAAGACTATTACAGACTGAATTCCTCGATGAACATGGATGAGGAATTCTCAGTAAAATGCTTGCAAACCAAATCCAGCAACATATCAAAAAGATCATCTACCATGATCAAATAGGCTTCATACCAAAGATGCAGGGATGGTTCAAAATACATAAATTGATAAATGTAATAAAAATGAAAGACAAAAATCACTGATCATCATATTAAATGAAGAATACCCTTTGACAAAATTCAACAACCCCCTCATGTCGAAAGTCCTGGAGAACAAGGGAGATGACTCAACATCATTAAGCCAGCCTTTCCATAGCCAGAGAAACTCAAAGCCAGAGAAACTCAAAGCAATTCTACTAAAAACAGGAACAGGACACAAATGGTCCACTCTTCATACCTTCTAAGCATAATACTTGAAGTCTTAGCTAGAGCAGCAAGATAACTGAAGAGGATCAAAAAGATACACACTAGAAAACAAGGTATCAAAGTATCTTTCTTTACAGATGACTGAAAAAAATTCCATTGGGAAACTCCTACAGGTGTACAGCAAAGTAGCTGAATACCAATTAACTTGGAATAATCCGTAGCCCTTCTAGATACAGATGACAAACCAAGAAAGAAATCAGGGAAACAACACCTTTCACAATAGCCTCAAAAAGTATAAAGTATCTTGACATTAACTCTAGCCAACAAGTGAAAGACTTGTATAAAATAAAATAAAAATAAAAACTTAAGGCACTGAACAAAGAAACTGCAGATGATATCAGGAGATGGAAAGATCTTCCATACTTATGTATTTGTTGGATTAATATAGTAAACATTGCCATCCTCCCAAAAGCAATCTACACATTGAATGCAATCTCCATCAAAATTCAAATACAAATGTTTTTTATGATTGCAGTTGCAATCTTTTTTTTCTTTTTTTTTTTCATAGATGTTTTCTTCTTTTACATTTCAAACGTTATCCCTTTTCCCAGTTTCTCCTCTCCTGGAAACCCCTATCCCATCCTCTCTCCCCCTGCTTCCATGAGGATGTTCCTCCACCCACCCTACTCCCACCTCAACATCTTTAATTCCCCTACTCTGGGGCATCTATTGAGTCTTCATAGGACCAAGGACCTATCCTCCCATTGGTGCCTGACAAGGCTGTCCTCTGCTGCATATACAGCGGGAGCCATGTCTACTACTTGGTTGATGGTTTAGTCCCTGAGAGCTTCCTGATAAGTCAGTGATAAAAGACCACAATCCATAACATACTAAAATTAAGTAAGGGATTGGAGAAGACAAACATCTCATTAGGAAAGGAAAATAGAATATATAATTATGGATGGATGAGGAGAGTTGAAATGGAAGATCAAGAAGGGAGACTGAGGGGAGAGAGGTAGGAGGAAGAGAATACAGAGAGAGACAACCATTTGGTACGGACCATTTGAAGGGCAGTATAGGAATCTAATACAGTAGAAGCTTCCTAAAACATATTTACATATAAAAAGGGTCTAAATGAAATTGCCAAATATTGGGGAGACAGAATCTCACATGGACTTTTCGTGTCACCAAATGAACCTTCCAGTACTGGGAATGGGTCACATCTAATTGAGTTGTTGGCCAAAGGTGTCACATAGCTTCCCCCAAACAACCCAGGCTGTTGCTAAGACTATAAATTTCTTGTCAGTCAGCAAGACCCCATTGCTAAAGACAACACCTACAGAATTTTTTGAACATGGAGAAGTTAAGCTTGGTGCCTACAGAGAGCCTTCATCCCTATTTTCTAGTGACTTTGGTATAGGAAGGTACTCTACATGCTACCAAAAGGGAAATGTACAGAAGCTACCCATGGCACCTTTGATTTCCAGTGGTGTCCTGCCTGCAAGATATACTAGGACAATGGTGATATAACGTTTGTAGGAATAAACAGCTAATACCTGACTTGACTTAAGGCCCAGCTCCGGAGATGGAACTCATACTTGACACTGCTTGGGTAACCAAGAGACTGAGTCTAGACAGCCCAGACTCTTAGGTTAAAATCAAATACTAATGTTGTAAAAATAAAATAAGTAAAAATAACAATACGTTGACTCCTGATGACACTGTTCTATACCAATAGATCAGTGCCTTCCTCACCCGTCATCAGAGAAGCTTCCTCCTGCAGCAGATGGAAACGAACACGGAGACCCACAGAGGGGCATTATACAGAGAGTGAGAAAGCGTGGAATACTTAGCCATAAAAAGAATGTCTCTATCAAATCCTTCCCCTCAGGGCTCAGGGAACTCCATGAAATAGAAGGCAGACTATTGGAGCCAGAGGAGATGGAGGACACCAAGAAAATAAGACCCTATAAATCACCATGATTAAAGCTCATATGAACTCACAGAAACAGGCGGTGTGCCCAGGGCCTACATGGATCTGCACGGGGCCCTCTGCTTACATATTATGGCCTCCAATGTAGTGCTTTGATGAGACTCCTGAGTGTTTGGATGAGTGGGTCTCCGATTCTTTTGCCTTCTTTCGGGCTCTTTTCCTTCTGTTTGTTTTGTCAAATTTTGATCTCTTAGTTTTTCTTTTTATATTTTCTTGTATTTATTTTTCTTTTATTATTTTATTTAATTAGTATCCCCTAAAAGCCTGTTTATTTCCTAATGAGAGACAGAAAGAGAGTGGATCCGGCTGGGAATGGATGTGGGGAGGAACTGGGAGAGGTAGGGGGAGGGGAAATTGTAATCCTAATATATTACGCGAGAAAGAAATCTATTTTAAATGTAAGAGAGAGAAGAATAAAATAAGACAAATTGCAAAAAAGAGCACCTGGAACGTAACATGTCTCCCACAGAACCACAACTACCACTTTGACTATAGGCACTAGGGCTCAAAATTGTTGCCACTGTTAGTGAGAACATACCCATTGTTGTAAACACTCCACAATGCTCTGAGTATCAATTCACTGGTTCTTGGGACCATTCCTGTATTAATAATCTATACATGTAGATAAACACTTTGTAAAAGAGTCATTCTCCAGGATATTTCCTATAAAAATTGGCACACCCGATCATAAATAGAAATAAATTTTAAGATACATGATAAGATAATTGTTCAGATAAACATTTGCCACAGTGACAGAAACATGTGCCATAGGGCAGTGTAATTCTTGACGTTCCTTAGCTAAAAATGTAACAAGTAAACCAACAGAGAAAGGCAAATCCTACGGGGGTCAACAATGAGATTAGTGTACCGAGTGCCATCATTCTATGGGGGATTTATTTATTTATTTTTTGACTATGTTTTTCTTTTTTAGCACTGTGTAATCACAAACACGGATTTGCTAAACTACATTGAATTTGTGCTTCTTTTTTCTTTCACCTATAGTGAGTTTTTCTAAGAGTAGAGGCTTGGAAAATACTACATCAAAGTACTGAAAACTCTGGTTATTGAACACCTCAAAAGACATCTTTCTGATATTTACTTCATGTCTCCAAGCCTTCTCCTTCATCTGAAATGAGATAGAAGAAGTCAAAGATTCTCGACTGAATCTTTCTCAAAGAGTACACATAGAAACCAGAACTCCAATTGCTAAAGCCACGGCACAAAACCTGACCTTCTTATTTTTCTTTTTTTGTTTTTTTGTTTGTTTGTTTGTTTTGTTTTGTTTTGTTTTGTTTTGTTTTGTTTCGAGATAGGGTTTCTCTGTGTAGCCCTGGCTGTCCTGGAACTCATTTTGCAGACCAGACTGGCCTTGAACTCAGAAATCTGCCTGCCTCTGCCTCCCAAGTGCTGGGATTAAAGGTGTGCACCACCACCACCCCCAGCTGATCTTCTTCTTTTAACACCTATAGTAACAATAGTCCTGCCTCACCCAGGAGGAAAGGATGCTGAGATGCCCAGAGAACTCACAGCTGACAAGCCCCCCTCAGAGGTTACCACCAGGAGGTCAGACTCAAGTTTTCAGTGACCATTTTTTCATCAAACTTAAGCATAAAAACAGACAGCTTTTCCTGAGCCCTTTGGTCTTCATCCCTGAAGAATCCTGTCACATAAAAGTTTTTCTGGTTTAAAAAAAAAAAAAAAAAAGTGAGCCGGGCGTGGTGGCGCACGCCTGTAATCCCAGCACTTGGGAGGCAGAGGCAGGCGGATTTCTGAGTTCAAGGCCAGCCTGGTCTACAGAGTGAGTTCCAGGACAGCCAGGACTACACGGAGAAACCCTGTCTCAAAAAACAAAAAACAAAAAACAACAACAACAACAAAAAGTGCTGTACTTTTGTCTTTTAGAAACGCCTTTTGTTTAGAAGTGTCTCTGGTGCCTTTATGAGGGAAAGTTACTTCACCAACCAATCCGACATTGCCAAGATAAGGTCATGGCAGGAGGGGTTGCGCCATAGAAGTCAAATCTACTGTGTTGAGTATACACCTCAACTCCTGTCTGGAGCACATGAGACTCTGGGCTCAATTCTTTCTACCACAAGCAATCAAACATTATCACTTCTTCCAGAGGCTGAATACTTTGACCTTCCAATTCCTCTTGTCCTTATCATTTCTTTTAGAATAACTGAGTGGGCAAGTTGGGAGGAAACGGTGGTGCTTCTGGGTAAACGTCAGTGAGCAGAGAAGTTTTCATGGGATTTGTGACAATTACAGATGCTTATTCACCCCTATACCCGATGCCCTTGGACTATCTAATACCCCCTTTACCCATGAAGCAGCTGTGGAAAAAAAAAAAAAAAAAAAAAAAAAAAAACAACCCCAAACAGGATTCCTGTTCACTGAGATAGATTCTTCCACTCACATAAGCAAAATGTGGCAAAATGGCTGACTTAAGTCATTTTTTTTTAAGTCCAAGACTTAAAAATCAGAATCCACCTGGCAGTCTCCTACCAACGACTACTTGATACCTATAACCTCCCTGGTTTTAGCTGAAGATTTTAGTTGACTCAGTCACTAAAGTCTCTGAGTTCTCCTCAGTGGCTTCCTGACTAAACTGTTATTTTGGGGGGCGGGGACAGGGGTAGAAGTTGTGGTGGAGATGCTAAAGAATAGATCTCCACAATCTTCTGGTGGAGATGTGGGAGGGAAAGGACTCAGTTCCACTTCAAGGAGCAGACACTAGGAATTTGACCACGCTCCGGTGAATATAAATGAGTATGTAGATAACCCCAAGTAAACTTTCTCATTTTTAGAATTATTCTCCATCTTTTTATTTTTGGTTTTGTATTTTACTTCTTTGAGGGGTAGAAGGTCACAAAGAGGGGGAGGACATGGAAGGACTGGGGTGCGTGACGTGAAACCCCCACGACGTGAAACCCCCACGACGTGAAACCCCCACAGAATCAATACAAATCTTTTTAAAAAAGATTTTAGCTATCAGCGGTGGAGAGATGTCTCAGAGGTTAGCAGTACTTACCACTTACTGCTCTGCTCTGGCAAAAGGCCTGGGTTGGATTCATATATATATATATACATATATATACATATATATATACATATATATGTATGTATATATATACATATATGTGTGTGTGTGTATGTGTGTGTGTGTGCTATTTTATGTCTTTTTAAAATGACTGTATTTTATTTTATTTTTTATTTTCTACATTCTTTGTTTACATTCCAAATGCTTTCCCCTTTCCCGGTTCCCCCCTCCCCATAAGTCCCAAAGCCCTCTTCCCTCCTCCCATTCCCCAATCAACCCCCTCCCACTCCTCCGCCCTGGTAATCCCTTACATCGCTGCATCAAGCCTTTCCAGGACCAGGGCCCTCTCCTTCCTACTTCTTGGGAATCATTTGAAATGTGAATTGTGTCTTGGGGTATTCAGAGCTTCTGGGCTAATATCCACTTACCGGGCAGCTTCCAGCCACTTGTAGCTCCTGTTCCAGGAGATCTGACGCCCTCTTCCGGCTTCCAGGGGGTTCTGTATGCAAGGGCTACAAACCAGCAAGCCAGCCGGCACACAGAACCTACACAGAAACAAGTTTTTAAGGATTTTGACTATAAAATGGTACTAATTGTTTCAATGAACAAATAAGTTATGATCTACCCTTTACCGGTATACATTATCGTTACTTAACAAATCGGCAATCATGAAATGGTGAGTTAAATAGTGGTTTCTAAATGGAGTTCTAGTTTATGCTCTAGCGATTTTCTTAAGTCTTTACGATTAATGAGAAAAGACCAAACTGAAGGTGGCATGTATTGGAAAGGTGAAAAATACAAGTTACTGAAAAGAAACAATTATCTCTTAGCATTTTTCCAGCAGGAAATCTCTGCTGTTGGTGTATCGCTCTTGGAGATTTCAAACACACACACAAAAAAAAAATCCAGGTAGAGAGGGGAGAAACTGTATACATGGGAGGAAGAGAACCAAAATTATTAAAATTCATTTCTGGTTACTCGTTAATACCATATCATATTGCAGGGTATTGCAATTTTTCTTTTGAGTTAACACATGCGTGCGCACGCGAGACACACACACACACACACACACACACACTAGTACTGACTTTAAAGGCAGTTTCATGAAGCTGTTCATAATTAGGAGGATGACTTCTGCCAAAAAAAAAAAAAAAAAAAAAAAAAAAGAACATGTGTAAGATTGTATCCAGTGCATTTATAATTACTCTCATCAAAAGAGTTGATAGCGAGTCCAGCTGAGCATGGTGAGAGACAGCGCCCCGTAGGGCGCTGACAGTAGTTTGGATCCTTCTTCAGGGCAAGATCCCCAGTAGGGTACTAGAAAGGACCCTCCCTCGCCATTCTTGTTTGTTTCTGCCTCCAGGACAGCCCCTTCTGCAGCGCCCCTCCCCCACCCCCGCCCCCATGGTGGACCTCCCATCCTGCCACGAGCCATCTGGAGCGGCAAGGCCAGCCCCATTCCCAGGGGGCGTTGTTAGCTCGGTGCCACTGTTGGATCCTGGGGTTTCTGGGGACTTGAATTTTCCACGGGTCTTCCTGCCCTGCTATGAAGCCGATTGTTGTCTTCTCAAGCTGCTGTCAAGCTTGCACCGGATCTCTAAATTATAGGACGGTTCTCTAAAGCAGACAGAGAGCTTCCCGTGGGAGTGGCAAGCTGCTCTCTGAGACCTTCAGACCTGAGACGTGGTGGCCAGATTTGAGAGGAAATCAATCCCACCTTGTTTTATTACCATCACTTTTGAAGATGACTTAAAATCTGAAATAGAGAGAACAAATTATAATCTTAAGAGATAAATAATTTTTAAGTAATAAAATATATAGAAAGAAAGCAATAGAAAAGACCCAGTAAATAGTTCAATAAGTCATTTCAAACTTGGGGGCGGGTTAGAAAGGCTTTGTGGTCAATCATTGACATTCTGTGAGTGCAGGGGAATCATATGACCTTGCTGTTTATCTGAGGTACATCTAGAAAGGGGTGTGTGTGTGTGTGTGTGTGTGTGTGTGTGTGTGTAGGGAGCAAGTGGTGTAGACTTCCAAAGTTGCAAGTGACAATCAGAATGGCTATGTATTGTTATAAAACACCAGAAAACCATTAACTTTCAGTACTTATGTCCAAACTTTATTTGTAAAAAAGAACTTATTTGATGTAGCTGCCAGGTAGCATGAGCCTGCATTACTTCCTAGGGACAAAAGGCTAAGAAAACATAATTTTCTTCTATTCAAAAAAAAAAAGTTTTTACTTTGGAATGCTATGAGGAAGCTTTAAAGCAGATTTTAATGGCTGTCTTTCATAGCTAAACTTAGGACTTTAAAGTACCCTAACCCACTGGCTCAACCACGTATACTAGGCTTGGAACACTTCTCTCTGTCCTTTTTTTTTTTAACTTTTATTTTTGCTACAGTCCAGCCTTTACGCCTTCCCACAGTTCGTCATCCCATTCCTCCTCCCCCCATCATCTCCAAAAAAACGATGTCTCCTCCACCTTGCCAGGCTTTCCAACTCCCTGGGACCTCAAGTCTCTCAAGGATGAGGCACAGCTTCTCCTACTGAGGCCGGGCCAGGCAGTCCTCTGCTGTACATGTGTCAGGGGCCTCTGACAAGCTTGTGGATGCTACCTAGTTGGTGGCTCAGTGTCTGAGAGATCACAGGTTAGTTGAGATGCTGATCTTCCTATGGGGCTACCCTCCTCCTCAGCTTCCTCCAGCCTTTCCCTAATTCAACCACAGGGGTCCCAGACTTCAGTCCATTGGTTGGATGTAAGTATCTGTTGCTGTCTCAACCCGTTGCTTGTTGGGCCTCTCATAGGACAGCCATTCTAGGCTCCTGTCTACAAGCACACCACAGGATCAGTAATAGTGTCAAGCCTCCCCTTGAGATGTTTCCCATGTGAGGCCCGCCACTGGACCACCTTTCCCTCAATCTCGTTTCCATTTTTGTCCCTGCAGTTCTTTTAGACAGGAACAATGCTGAGTCAGAATGTTTGACTGTGGGATGGCAACCTCATCCCTCTACTTCATGCCATGTCTTCCTCCTGGAGGCAGATGGCTCTACAAGTTCCCTCTCCCCACTGCTGGGCATTTCATCTAAGGTCACACCTGTTGCCCTGGGTAGAGCAGATCTCTCTTGGGAGACCTTCAGACTGTGTGATCGTCACAGGGGCAGACACACTAATGATGGGCCTCAGCGGAAGGCACAAGCCGGAAGCCTCCTTTGTCCTTCTTACCTGGACAGCATAGCCCTTCTCCTCCATGATGAGATGGTTTTCTATGACAGCCCTTAGAGAAGCATAAAGCATCAAGAATATAGCAGCTACTTCAGGCTGTACTGATCCTGAGACTCCTCTCAGAGGCCTGAGAACAGCCCCTTTTGTGTTTTTTTGTTTGTTTGTTTTTATTGGATATATTCTTTATTTACATTTCATTTCCCTTTTCCTGGTTCCCTGCCCCCAAGCGTCCCATAGGCCCTTTTCCCTCCCCCTGTCCCCCATCCACCCCTTCCCACTTCCCTGTTCTGGTATTCCTCTACACTGATGCATTGAGCCTTTCTAGAACCCGGGTCCACTCCTTCCTTCTTCTCGGACATCATTTAGTATATGGATTGTGTCTTTGGTGTCCCAAGATTCTAGGCTAATATCCACTTATCAGAGAGTGCATACCATGGGTATTCTTTTGAGACTGAGTTACCTCACTTAGTATGATGTTCTCCAGCACCATCCATTTCTCTAAGAATTTCATGAATTCATTGTTTCTAATGGCTGAATAGTACTCCATTGTGTATATATACCACACTTTTTGTATCCATTCCTCCGTTGAGGGACATCTGGGTTCTTTCCAGCTTCTGGCTATTATAAATAAGGCTGCTATGAACATAGTGGAGCATGTATCCTTATTGCATGTTGGGGAATCTTCAGCCCCCTTTGTAAATACACTTGTTTATGTTTACACACTTTCAATACCCCATCTCCTCTCCACTGCTAGAAGACAAGGTCTCTTCTGCCTTTGCCAAATGTCATGCTTGGCACTTTGACTAGTGAACTGTAAATGTTCCGAAGTAGTGTTTGTAAATAAGTAAACTCATGATTTCACTGTGTTAAAAATGTGGAGGTGATGGTTCTTGTCATGTTTTCCTTCTACCTAGGTGATACTTAAGG
This sequence comes from Apodemus agrarius, assembly GCA_964023405.1. NCBI lineage: Eukaryota > Metazoa > Chordata > Mammalia > Rodentia > Muridae > Apodemus > Apodemus agrarius. Next base: position 38,391,498 of record OZ030025.1, on the reverse strand, counting down.
ACATAGCTCCATTCGAAACTCTGAGCCCACATCCTTTCTATAGCACTAACAAATGGTCATACTCCTTTCCAGTCTTGAACAAAACAGCTTACGCAGAGAACTCTTCCTTCTTTTTCTCTTTTTTTAGATTATCTTGTTTTTGATGTCTATGAGTATTTTTCTTTCATTCTATAGTCATGCTTGTGTGCCACATGCATGTCTCATGCCTGCCAGGGTCAAAAGAGAGGGCGAGATCCCCTGGAACTAGAGATAAGCATGGTCCTGCACAACCAGACGCTTCCTGGGAGTGTATGCTCTTCTCAGGAGCACTAAATGCAGTTCTGTCACCATCTCTCCCATTCCTCCAGGCCCTATGTGCTCCCCTCCACAGCACACTCCCATCTTCCTCTTCCTCCTTGGGGCTTCTCTTTCTGCCCACCCTCCCCTTGCTTCCATTTTCATCCCTCCCTCTCCTGGTTTTAATATTAAAATCAGGCACACGGTGCACCAGCAAGCCACTCATGATTACCCTTGTTAAGGAAAACCTTATTCGGTGATATTTGTTAACGTGTGCTAAGGAATCCCATGAAGAAAAAGAATGGAAACTAATGCAATACTGTCTTGACGTTCAAGAGAAGGATCCTGCTGAACGCCATGCACAGGATGGCCGAGCGGGAATTCACAGCCGGAGAATACAGTGATAAAAAGCCATTATCAGGAGAAAAGTAGGTGCTGATTAAACTTTCGTAACATTATTCTCGTCAAAGACCAGCTGTGACACACGGATATCTCCTGTGAGATTCAGAGAAAAGCAGAACCCAAGTGGCAATGGATTCTTTCTAAAGGAAGATTTCTTTCTAAAGCTGAATTTTATAAGACAGTATACGGGTCTCTAAAAAGTTTCAGAAGTCTGATCAAACTTTGGCCAAGCAGAGAGTCTTTGTCTCCAACTCATCATTCCCGTTTTCTTAGTACTCTACAAGCTTCTCTGTCTTGATGCTACCATCGCACCCATACACCACTGAAGTACATATTGATGATCTATGTAACTGACCTGCTGAGTCTCCATGCAATCTCTTAAAGCTTGAAGCCATGTCTGATCCCATGAATTGTATCAGTACCTACCAAAAGAAATATTCTTTCAAAGCTTCTTGACAGAATAGGCTGAATTTTCTCTTTCCTTTAACAGCTACCCACTGACTCTTTCCTGTTAACAAGACTGAACCCAGGTTCTCTTGCATAAATGGTACGTTCTCAGGCCCTTAGAGACATATGTCATGAAATTCAAACATTCATTTGTTTTTGTACATGTAATGGATAATTATGTGACTGATAGGCTTCTAGGTGGCAAATGTAATTGTAGATGTCACTGAGAGGGGGCAGAACACGAACCATGAAGCCCGACACGGGGAAGATCATAATTCAGATAGCGTGCGTGGATCTGTGCTCTTCGATTCTAATTTCTGTCCCCAGTCATCCAGCTTGTTAAAAATATTCTAAATTTAATGATGTGTCCATATGTTCATACAGAAATAAAGTAAGGCAGATTGAGAAATACCATTCCTCTGCAAGCCTATTTCATCCTTACTGTGCCTGCTGTTAAACACATTTTAAGCCTACTTTTATTAATTTTGAACTCCTTCATGCAAATAAAAATAAATATGATTCTATTTTTCTCATTTCCCACATTTCACACAAATAAAAATATATCTATGCTACTAGGCATCTTCATTTTTCTTAAATATAACTTAAGTATGTTTCTAAATTAATACACATGAAGCTTCGTTATGTTTCTTAATTGAAGAATACTCCATTAACAGAGCATGGCATAGTTTATTGAATCAAGATCCCACATGTATACCGTTGCTCCCTTCCAATTTTGGACGGTATGCATGTTACATTACAGACTTTGCTGAGCCAGAGCCGCCAGTCTCTCAGTCATCAAGTCTAGGGCTGCACTAACTCTAAAACCATCACCTCGTCCTGTTGGCATCATGAATACATCAGTGTTGTATAAGTGAAATGCTGGTCTTTTTCACATAGAACAGTACTAAGTCATTTCCCCCTCTATAGTATGTTTATGTGATTTATTTTCATAGAAAGGGGAAACTTCACATTTATCACTGTGAAAGTTCATTTTGTTTGTTTCAATTCATCATTCCCACGTTCTCACATGACTTCTTGAATCTTGACTCTATTATTAATCATATTAGCTACTCTTCACAGTTTGGGAGCATTCACAAGTTTGATAAGTGTGCTTTCTATTTTTATCCAAGTAATTGATCTTTTTTGGGTCTATGTAAGTAAATATCTTTCTTGGAGAATGGAATCTCCTCCTCTTTCTTGAAATTTATTATTTTTTTATGTAATCTTGACCTTATCCCCTCAACATTCCCTGACTTCGTATTAGTACGACCTTCCACAACACCTGTACTCCCCCCTCTATATGATTTCTCCTCTTCTTTGTTCTTTCCTCTCCCTGATATATTACATTAAATAGAGTCCACTAGATTACGTTAATATGTTTTATTTTCTTCCTTTCATAGATAAATTTCTCAAATGCTTGGTCTGTAGTCAAGATGTCTACTTTCTTTCCTACTCTTCTGGCTACCACATGATCACCATGTAACTCTAACTCATGAGTGTTCCCATAAGTCCTACAGATGTTGATACTTCAGCAATTTGGCAACATATGATGCAATGTCTCCCTAAAAACAGCCAATTATTTCTTGATAGGAGCTTTCTGCTCTCTTGCCTCTGGGCTAAATTTATCAAGGTTGTCTTGCCTTTACCCATATGCACCAATAAATGACCTGTGTGATACTCAGAGAGTAAAGTTTAACCACAAATCTGCAGAAGCCCATAGTCCACCAAAATTATATATATATATACACATACATACATATACATATATATTATATGTATATAATTATATATTATATGTATATAATATATACATATATATTATATGATTAACCATCACAATATTGCAAATTTATTTTATTCTGATGTAAATCAAATTGCAAATTTCACTCTTCCCCGTGACTCACGTGATTTTCCTCACTGATCTCTGTATATGGAGTATAAATTTGAGGTCCCCCCAGTTAAGTCATATTGTGAAGAAGTGTTCTTGTTGGGCTTTGAAAGAAGAAATTTGAATGTGCTTTCATACTGTCATGGACATTACACAAGAAAAGTAGGAAGGTTGTACAAAATATATATAAAGATGATTGCTCCAAGGACGGTTAAAATTGAGCTACACAGGGTCACCCCAGTGAGTGTCACAGGATTTGAAAAACTCCAATCCCATTTCTCAATCTATAGATGACCTCCAAGTTGCAGTAGTAAAAAGCCAGCAGAGATTACAGAGCTAGTTTCCTGGGGCATTACTATAGACCACATTGTTTGAACACAAGAGCATATACTATAGGAGTACTGTATGACACTGCTCCTGGGAAGACATGAGCAAACATCTCCTCAACACATACAGGTAACCAGCAACAGAGCAAAGTAATAATACCACCAAAATCAGTGAGTTTGCTGGAGTGGTTTACAGTGCATGAACAATTGATAAAGTCACCTTCATCATTGGAAACCTACCTGAGAATAGGTGACTGTTCATAAAAGCTGGAACCCCAGAGCTTTCTGGATGGCTATCTGGTATTGACAGATAGGAAAATACTTCCATAGACTGGGCTTGTCTTAGTCTCCTCTTTTCTGCTTATATAGCCATAGTAGGGAGAGGCTTAGAGCATCTGGTCAATTTCCGGACTTCCTGTGACTTATGAGTAGTTTTCTTCCTGAATCTTAAGAAATTTCTATATAGAATTTCCTGAATCTTAAAACAAGCTTTCCTTCTAGATAGAATGTTTCAACCAAGAGGAAGCTGTTATATAATATGAGAGAAGGGCCTAGATCTCGAAGAAGTAATTCTTAAGCTTTTGCATTGATTGAGAGGGAAATACTTCTGAACATGAATAAATGCCCGTGGAGATATGAACTCCTTTAAAATATTGATTTCTCAATACTTAATTTCAGACAAATATTGGCAGATTCTTAATGTTGAGAGGCACACATGAAGATTAAGCACTGAGTCTATCAATTGCTTTGGGCTAAAAGAAAGAAATTCAAACTCTATTACAAACATGAAATCCAAGGACTGAGTAAATCTATAGTGGTTTTTATCTGCCCAGCTTTTGTAGATCCTCTAAGATCTACTACTTAGCACGTGAACTTATATGAACTTCACATTAAGAATAGTGGACAATAAACTGCATTTGAAGAAAAAAATACAGCTCTTCAAAACTGGTCTTTTGCATAATGATGACCAGACACTAAATTGATGTATTTGATTTTTTTTAATTTGTTTTTATACTAAATGTAACATTTAAGTTAGCTAGGATACAACTGAGAAATTGTCATTGTGATAAATGCCACAAATAAAGCACTCACCCTTGCTGTTGTTTTGTCAGCATAGGGAGGGTAGAGGAAAAAATACAAAGGTGTTTGTAAGTCTGTTCTTAGCCACAGACACATAATACCTTTCTAGAGTCTTCCAATGATTAATTGATTCCAAAGTTAGGACAAAGCCATCACATAATTTATACTTGAAACAAAAGGTACACAAGGACCTTCTAATTCTCCATTGTGGAAAAAAAAACAGAAAAAAATCATAAATCAAGAACAGAAGACTCATGCTGGGGAAACAAAAAAAGGAAGGGAAGTTAATATAGAATAGATCTAGAAGACAAAACACTCTTGTGGAAATTCATTATTGTCAGAACTGTAGGATTTAATGATAGTTGAGAAGTAAAATAGCAAGATGAACTCGTTTTCTATGAAGAAATAATACTCCAGCTTCCTGACACTTTCCTTCGAAAAGGCAGAGGTCCAGGAACAAATGTGAAAATGATATAGAATCTGGTGACCCTGAGAGGAAGAAATGAGTGTACATTAGAGCATCACTGACGAGAAAGATAGAAATGTGTGTGAGAAGTGTTTCAACGGAACTACTGACAAACTCATTTCTGACAACAGGAATATGACAAAAACATATCGAACACAATATTAAAGTTATACCCAGTACAAGGAAGACAGTGAAGACTCCATTGCTAGAGGTAGAATTGGTGAGTTGATAAATAAATAAGTTGATTCTGAGTCTGCCAAGTCTGAGATACACTAGTATCTATCTTCTTTGAGCTATATCTTCCTCCCTCCATAAAGCTGAGATAATGATATTTTTAATATTTTAATGAGTATTAATTAAGAAAATATAATGTGTGGTGAACAGTGTGCATTGTAGGCACTATCCATACACAAGGTCTTAATTTCATCATCCCGCAAGACATTTCTAGGTTCCTCAGTTATAAGAGATACACATTCTCCCATTTTCCTTAAATTGTCATTAGATTACTTATAATTCCTAAAATAATGTAAATGCTATGTAAATCACTGAATAACAAGTAAAATGTTTATATGCCCTCAGTGCACATGCAACTCACTGTTTCAAGTATTTTTAATCCAAGCATGGAAGCCAGAGATGCTGGGGACTAACTGTATATGTCTGTAGATTGTTTCTATTCCCCCAACGAAATTCGTATATGTGGTCTCCAATTCACATAAACATACAACTATCGACTATTTTTGGTACTGTAAGTCTGTTATATTTGCTGATTATTCTCTCTCTTGTCCATTACATATCTATTTTATAAATTACTCAGGGATTACCTTACTTGTTATCCTTGCAGATGTACATTTATTTACCATGTCTAACTTAGCTGTGACTTGAAATGCACTCCTCTGTTTGTCTTTTACACTACCTTTCTAATAAGCATAAACTTACTACAAATAGTCACTGTTTGTGGTTATACTAGCCTAGTTTGCTAGCTGTTTACAGATACTAATATGTCACATAGGGATATAAGCAGCACAAATATGAATTGTTACCCTTTTTTAACTACCACTGAATCTACAGCACTTCATTGGGTAGAATCCCTAGAATTCAATTTCAAGTTGCTTCTGTTAGGATCACCAGTGTGGGAGGGAGTAAGAGACTCAAATAAGCCAGAAAGTCATGCAAATTAAAGTCAGAAAGAAATTGCAATTAAACAATGAGCACACACGCACACACACACACACACACACACACACACCTTCACATACATGAAGAGTTGAAAATGATTGCACATATCTCTAACCCTAGCACTTAGCACTCTAGATATAGATATAATAAAATCAGGAGTGTGTTAGTTTGCTTGCACATGTGTGTAGGAAGCCTGAGACCAACATTGGGAATCACCCTGGCTTATTCTCTACTTTGTTCATTGACTCTGGGTCTCTCCGTTTAACCCAGAACTCCATGATTTGGGTCATCTAGCCAAGCCAGGTTGCTCCAAGGAGTCTCCTGTCCCCACCTTCTAAGCCACAATTACAGCTGGGCTGCCGCTACCCCTGAGCACTTACATGGGGCCTTGTGATCCAAATTCTTGTCCTTATGCATATACAGCCAGCACTGTACTCACTGAGCCATCACCCCAGACCCAAGAACCAAACCTTACACATGAATAAGAGGTGCCAGGGATGTTTACAGAAAACTAGACTGTCATTTGATGAAGTCACTACATTTTCCATTACTGTTTTGTTCTGTTTTAATGTGCTGATTCTATAGCTTTACTGGCAACTTATTTTTTATTTTGCTTATCTATTTATCTGTTATATTGGAGACAGGGTCTCTGTTTATGTAGCTCACCTAGCCTCGTACAGACTGGGCAGCCCAGGCTAATGGAAAGCTAGAGGTAATATTATTGCCTCAGCCTCCCAAATGAGAAGACAAGTGCGAACCACCACACCCAGTTTACTACTGAATGTTTGGGGATGATCAATTTTCCTATCTCAAATACAGATCAAGACAAATTTTCCATCCACTTTGAGGCTTCTTGTCTTCATGTAACTTATATATCTATAGCCCTGCCTTTGAAGTCTGCTGACGCACACATGACTGTTGCAAAGGATGAAGATGTCAGTTGATTGTGGCCATGATATTTCTAAGTAAATTAGTCTTACAAACTTCGGTGCAAAGCCTAGTAAGTAGATGGTTAAAGTAGATATTAAAATAAGATTGGGAAAATGAAAACAATGACATATAGAAAAAATAGTTTCAAATTATGAGAGACGCATCTCTGCTTTGAGATGGAACATGCGATGCACTGAAGCTGTTGTAACTATGAGGTGAAATTCCCATAGAGCACACAATATCTACGCAGCATTAATTAGAGTGTTCAAATTTTGGGGGGAAATTTACAGCCTCGGATGGGGTCTAAGTTTTTGGCAAGTAGGTGCTTCACAGGCCTTTCCTACTAAGCTTTAGCCTACTGATCAATCATATGCATCAAGCAGGACAGATTTATTATTGGCAATGGTGGTGTCTCCACTGCAGAAACACAGCCATGAGACAAGGCAAAGAAAGAAGAAACCTTCATGGGAAAACTGAGTGAGAGGCTTATCTAGTCTACAGTGGGATTGGTATTTTTGAAGTTCCTATGTAGAAAGATTCCAGTCGCTGCCAGTGCCCCAATGTTGGTCTTCTCATGTAAAATACAGCACCCTAAAACTTAAACACTACTTTAATATACAAAGAAGAAATTCAAACAGAATTCTGAAATAATTCTGCATAAATTCCATTTGAAATGCTTCTAGAAATGTTCTGGGCTGAAAGACAAGGACTGATAAAGTCCTACCTCACAGAGAGGAGATGGTTGGTTTGCTGTTTCCCAGGCGTGGCAAAGTTGAGAGTAGCTTCAAGTGCTGATCAAGCTTCTGGAGCTGTAATGTCCTCCAAGGAACAATTCAATGTGAGTAGAGTTAGACCTTCAGAACTCCAAAGATCAGCTACACTGTGAGAAGCAGCTTGTATCTGTCTTGCCTTTACATCCCTACGTCATTGACCTTTGGGTTATTAAAAGAACTGCGTGGTTGAGGCAGAAACACTTGGGCAAAGTTATTTAAAGTAAAGCCACTCAGAATGTGTGTTTTCTTGTCCCTGATGCCTAGAAGATATCTGGTGTATAATGGATGCTCAATAAAGAGTAAACAGTTGGTGAATGAAAATGAATGCATGAATGTATCACTACTTTAACTTAATCTAAGCTATCCATCTACAGAATAAGTCCTACCCAGTGGAACATCCTGGGACCATGAGTGAAGATTTAACCTTAAAGTAACAGAATTTTATTATAATAATAAATTTATTTAACCCAAAATTTTTCTTTATGCTTCAATAATCTCTACTTACAGAAGCTCATATAATGTCCCAAGAATCAGTCTATTTGACATTCAAGTCTCTGCAAACCACTAAATCATAAACTGGGCCGACTGACACCCTGTGTGGATCTTAGGACTATTTATAAATTTGTCCCTGATCATGCTATAGACGAAAACTGAAGCAACACAAATTCTTTTATCTAGCTTAGGTAGGTGAAATGATCCATCTTATCCTAAATTCAGTCTCTAATGATCCCAACCCCAGGTAATTTCTTCTTTGATTTTACATTAAGAAAATGGAATGTTGTCTTTATAGTGAAAGAAATCCTTATAAAACTCAGTCTTGAAAGAAAAGTAGATCCCATCCATTTGTGTGTAAGCTACCCTGCAAACTGACATTCTAATAAATAAACCTGAGTCTACCCTGTGTTTCTCTAGGAAAGTTTTTGAACCACCAGTTAATTTGTGGAGCCGGGGCTGTAACAGAAACTGTATAATCTCATATAAACACCACATATCAATAAAAAAGCAGATGACCAGCCAATGAGCTGAAGCAGGAAATAGGAGGTGAGATACTGGCAGGAAGAGAGGGGAATTCTGGGAAATAATAAATGATAAAAGAGAGAGGCAAAGAGATTCTCGGGGGACAAGACCAGAGACACAACAGAGATTAACTAAGGAGATGGACCAGCAGGTAGATGAAGTTGGAGACACTGAGGAAGACATTGAGGGGGACCATGAGGAGATGAGAAGGAAGAAGAGGGCCAGGAATGAAGGAGAGGTAACTACCCAAGTGGTAGACATCGAATAGTTTAAATAGTTAAATAAGTTAAAAGCTAATCAGGAAATGAGCCAAAGCTTATGAACTAGGCACTTAATAATAACTAATTAGTCTCAGAGTCATCATTCGGGGAGCAGGACTGGGAAAGGAAAACCAGATATAATATATTTACAAGAAACAAGTAGAAAATGACAACGGGCTTGTCTTCAGGCTTATATTCTTCACCTTATGCATGTCACCACACATGTCACCAATTGCATGGAAGTCTGTACAAGAAACAGAAACTTAAACTACCTGGCTACCAGACACTAGGTAACCTGATCATAACCATCATACCCTAGGAGATGATGCCAAGAGCCCACACACCAGAAGCTGTGGTATTAGTATGGGAGATTTTAATCAGATGCTATGATAAGACTAGATCACATCAGGTGCTACAATGAAACTAGTTCATGCATGATATGAAGAAAGATCCTTCTGGGTCAAAGATTGCTTTAAACTGTAGGAGAGTTCAAATTATAAATATTATTTGGTATCAACATAAATCGTTCAGATTTATGGGCTGAGGAATTCCATATTAATCATTCCATGTGATATTTGCATCTTAGGAAAGATTTTTTAATGGGGTAGTATGAGTCGTGTGTGTGTGTGTGTGTGTGTGTGTGTGTGTGTGTGTATGGGGTATTATGAAGTGTGAATTCAGAGAGGAGAGGTCTCTTCTTCCACACACTGAGTTCTCTCTTCTATACTTCCCCTCTAGGGCTGCAATTACTTCCCTCGAGTATGTTCCTTCCCATAACATGAGGAAAACAAAAGGCAAAGAAGCTGGATGAGAACAAAAGAAGTCTGAAATTAACTGAAGAAGGAAACTGTATTTTCAAAATAGGATAAAAGCACTAATAATGGACACAGGAATTTAGCAAGTATGGCAGATGAAGGTAGATAAAAAGATATTAAACCCAAACCCAGCTTTGTTAATTTTGTTAAGGTAAATAGGCCCCTAAAATCTGAAAGTGTCGAAAGCTGAAGATACAAAGCATCCTTCTCTCATGTCCCGGGAGAAGGCTCATAGGTTGAAAACTAGGATTTTTCGGTGAAAGGTCTTCCAAATTCAATTCAGCTTGAAGCTTATATATGAGCACAGATATTTTTCTATGTTAAAGTTAGTACCTTTGGTTTAGTACACAATTTTATCTAAAATCTGGACTTGTCATCCTCTTCCATCTCAGACCAGCCCCATCTCTGATTTTCAGTGTGACTCCTGAGCACCTGGAATGCACATCTGTACTTATATACATTCTCTATTACTAGTGGTCCTGAAAAACACAACCTGGGTTTGAGTGTTTTGTTTGTTTGTTTGCTTGCTTGCTTGCTTGCCTGCTTGAGGTAGGGTCACTCTTCATAACTCTGGTTGGTCTAGAACTTGCTATGTAGAGCAGCCTGGATTTAAATCACAGAGACCAGCCTATCATTGTCTCCAGTTGCCTTCAGGATACAAGGCTTGCATCATCACACCTGGAAAGACTGGACTTTCATCAGATCGTGTGTAGCATGCAGAACCCTGTGCCACATGCAGCTCTGTGCATGCATCTCTCTTAATTATCAAAACAAGTCTTCGACCTAGATAAAAGCTCATTTTTCAGATTAGAAAAGAAAAAGTTAAAAGTGGCAAACTAATATGCCCAAGGGTAACAACTCACGGTTGGTATATAAATTGCAAATCCAGCAAGTTCAACTCCAAAACACCAGTACTTTACCACATTAGACTGCTTCCTTCATAGTCTGTTCCCAAGTCCCAGCCCAGTATGAAGTAGATGTTCTTTAAGTACATTGGTAAAGATCTGATAAAAGGCCAAACAGCCCCACCCATAGAACTCACTCATCTCTGTGTCTCAACATGCAAGAGAGATTTACTACTCATTTTAAGATTAAATTAATTTGCTTTTCTTAACCACATATTAACCAACTTACAAAAGGAAACACTATACAACGAGGAACAACTGTGAAGAATTAGCTCCCCATACAGCACCCATTAAGTGGTATTTCGAGTTAGGTATACTTAATAACATGTACGTAGATCCAAATATTTTAAGACCTTCATGTAATATTCAAGGCTTTGTCTTCATGAAATTCTCACTGCAGTTCGTAACTACTAACAATATTTTTATTAAGAACTGGAAAAACTGGTTATAAAATTAAATGATTTGATTTGGCAAACCACCAGCTAAGACTGAAATCGATACAGTAAAACTGAGATCTCCTTCACCAACCCTACATCCGACAGAGGACTAATATCCAGTATATACAAAGAACTCAAGAAATTAGACTCCAGAGAGCCAAATAACCCTATTTAAAAAATGGGGTACAGAGCTAAGCAAAATATTTTCACCTGAAGAATTTCAAATGGCTGAGAAGCACCTTAAGAAATGTTCAACATTATGAGTCATTAGGGAAATGCAAATCAAAACAACCCTGAGATTTCGCCTCACACCAGTTAGATTGGCTAAGATTAAAAATTTAGGAGACAGCAGGTATTGGTGAGGATATGGAGAAAGAGGAACACTCCTCCACTGCTGGAAAACTGGGCATGACACTTTGGGAGGACCCTGTTATACCACTCCTGGGCATATACCCAGAGGATTCACTGGCATGCAATAAGGACACATGCTCCACTATGTTCATAGCAGCCTTATTTATAATAGCCAGAAGCTAGAAAGAACCCAGATGTCCCTCAATGGAGGAATGGATACAGAATGTGTGATATATTTACACAATGGAATACTACTCAGCAATTAAAAACAATAAATTCATGAAATTCTTAGACAAATGGTTGAAACTGGAAAATATCATCCTAAGTGAGGTAACCCAATTACAAAAGAACACACATGGAATGCAATCACTGATAAGTGGATATTAGCCCAGAAGCTCTGAATACCCAAGACACAATTCACACATCAAATGATTCCCAAGAAGAAGGAAGGAGAAGGCCCTAGTCCTGGAAAGGCTTGATGCAGTATTGTAGGGAAGTACCAGGACAGAGAAGTGGGAGGGGGTTGATTGGGGAATGGGTAGAGTGAAGAGGGCTTATGGGACTTATGGGGAGGGGGGAGCTGGAAAGGGGAAATCATTTGAAACGTAAACAAAGAATATAGAAATTTTTTTTAAAAAACTTTAAAAAGAAACATGAAAAATAGAAACAAAACTATGAAATTGTAAATAAAGCAGAATGATCTCAAAAAAAAAAAAAAAAAAAAAAAAACCAACAACACTGAGATCTCAGGAGGGGAGACCTAGTTCCTCTGAGACAACTCTGCCAGTCTCTCTGCTCATCTACATTCCTTTTCTTCTTCCTAGTTGCTTTTCTCCTCCTCATCTCAGCTCTCAGTTGTACCATTCAGGAAAACAAAGAGGATGAAGAATGAGAAAAGGGGACAGCACCCTGGGGATCCAAAACCTGGGACATCCCTGAACTCCTCAGGGAGCACCCCCCTTTCCCTTCCTGGGACAGTCTTGGTTCCCCTGCTATGACTCAGCGTGACTCAGCATTCACAAGCTCCATGTAAGTGAAACTGAAGGGCCTCTCGGTGGGCCTACAGGTGAAATTTGGCTTGGCACTTTAGCCAGAAACATTCTGGAAATCTGAGGCCCTCTTGGTCTGATCCACTTTTCCTCCCAAACCAAGACCAATGAGACAGAAACATTTCCCAGCATTTAACCAAGTACAGCTTCCCTTGTGTAAATTCTTTTCTCTATGAGACCTTTCTTTTGAGAATGTAGCAACACAATGACAAAAACAGAAAAGTTAATTGTGTCATCCCTGCAAAAGTGCATGGATTTTGATTATTATTAGACATCTATTTATTACTATTCAGTAGTCCTGAAATACACGATTCTTCTTTACTCAATACATTAATCTATAATCACAGTATTGAGTATATAATAAAAAAACAGATTAACTGTTTTTTGGCTTCCTAAAGGCCCACTGTGATTTAGATGTACTAAAGTATTAGCACAAAATCAATACTTTACATATTAATATTTAAATTTTATGCAGAAAATGCATTAAGTATTTAGTGGGAGAAAATAAAATTATTCTAAAGTTTCAAATTAAGTAGAGTTAATACCACAAGCAATATATTGTTTTCCCCTGTTTCCTGATCTAAACATTCTAAAGCACAGTGGGAAAAATTATACAATTTTCATTAGTATAATAATTTAATAATAATTTAAGTCACCTATAATTAAAGAATATAAACTGTAAATTATTGGTTTATGGTAGTGTTTAAAATGTTTTCCTTTTTGTATTAGCAGTAATCCCAGTTCCTGTAGTTTTCCATATTAATTTCACAGAGATCTATTTATAATTACTGGCTCAATGAGTAAATAAGAATGTAAGCAAAGATATATAAAAAGCTTTAATTCATTTGAAATATAATTAGACATGAGGGAATCCATTCAGGATGTATCGTAAAATACACATAAAATTTCTTATAAAGGTGATAGGCTATAAGCTCTGTTTTGGTGGAGAGTACTCAAATCTATTTTAATAACTAAAGTCTACAACAATTGAAATGTGTACTTTTGTATTTCTCTAAAATGTGGACACAGTAGAGAGATTATAACATCCAATTCTTCACTGAAGATCTGAGAACCTAATAATGGAGGAACTCCTCACTAATATTGGACACAAACTGAATGTGATGCGAGAATTTTTACACTGGTTTTCTTCTTTGTTTTTCGTTCTGATCCCAATCTTCAGCAGCAATCTGGGCCCCCATCTGCTGGTCATTTTGAGAACTCATAAACAGCTTGTCCTGATCCTTTGATTTCTGCTCTTCCTTGTGGCTGGTTCCTGCTTGCCTAACATTGCAACAACTTGCATGCTTTGTGATTTTAATGCACAAACACAAAACAAAACCATTAGCATTGACACTTCTCTACACTGAATACTGTGGGTTTCTCTAAAGCACAAGGGGAGAGAAAAATAGCACAACACATTATTTTCCTCTGGTCCTTTTTCGTGAAGATGTGCGATTCTGTGAGGAGATAGAGTCCACAGAGCAGTTTCATTTGAAGGAAAATTTCTCCCACGTGGCTATAAATTCTCTGCTTTTTTTTATTATTTTTGCCTCTGAGTTTCCTTCTAACAGAAGGTGAGATAGCCTGAGAGTCTGATTACATGATCTCAAGGGGCTCTCTCAGTTTGAAAATTCCATAGTACTGTAAAATTAAGTTGAAGACAATTCCCAAGAAATATTTTATTACAAAACCTGTTTTGTCTGATTCAGGTCCTGAAACTCCATGCTTTAACTATGCATATTCAATAGTCAAGTAAGAACATTTCTGTATCATTCATAACCAGTCTACACCAGATAAATAAAGGAAGGAACGTTTTCCCAGAGATTTTGGTGATTTTCTTAAGATAGACTCACCATCCTTTGTTTTTACTCTTTTTCTTTTTCTCCTTGCTTATAATTTTATTCTTTGGATAGTTTAAGTTGTCCCCCTGCGATATTAAATCTCAAATATCCTATCACCTCCTTGACACTATTTTAACATACTCTTAAATGGATTTCGTAATTCATCTGCAATGAGCCATATTGTTTCATTTTGAATAATTAGATCTGACGTCCATAGCCAAAGGAAATGAATAGATATTTCATTTGGGATTACCTAATTTTTTTCCTTTTTTAAAAGCTTCTCTAAGCTAGGTGAAACTTCTATTTTAAAAAAAAAAAAATCAATGTGCTTATTCCAAAGTTAAGAACTATATCAGTCTTAGAAAAAAAGGTAAGGACATGGAAATATAAGTCTTTCCTTAAAACAAACTAAATGGTTATTCTGGAATAGGAGGTATACATGTTCAATATGGGTCTTTATTGTATTCCAGGTTTAAATCACCAGAAAAGAACAAAGAACAATGTGGTAGAATCTACTCAAACTCAATGGCCAGGATAATGATAGGTTATTCTTTCAGACTCATTAGAGAAATAGTGTTCCTACTCTGTACTAATCAGCATTTTCTTGCTGATATTACCTCATGTAACTCAGCTTAAGCTACCAAACAAATCTAGTGTCTCCTCTGTTCAGAATCGCATGCATCCCTGTGGATTCTGCAGGCACGGTTAGTTGCTATCTATGTCTCTTCACACCTGTGTATCAGGGAAAGTTATCTATGCAATGTGTGTGGTCTCAAGCTTCTTCCCTCTCACTTGGCTTTATCTGGTTGTTAGACTTTGAGCATTCTTCTCAGATGAACACATTCTTCCTCAGGATATCAGGGTGCTAAAGACTAATGGGAAAGTTCTGTGTTCCCTAGCTCTTCGGGTTCAATACAATTGGCCACCTCTTTAATTCTAATTTCAAAACCATGTCTCTAACATTTTCACTCAATTTGAAATTCCCATCCCTCTTGGTTTTCAGCTGGTACTCTCCATAACCAGGTTCCTCCCTTTCTCTTCCCCTGGTTACACCTAACTTGGGTCCAAGCCTCCTCACTCGCACACTATGGTAAGACTCTTAAGTTTCTTTCAATGCTTTACCATAATTTCCTATGCAGAATCTATGTGTTTGCCATGCCTGCTGTCTCCTGAAATACACTGACATTTTCTCTTCCTTCAGGTCATAGAGAAGCACCATTTCCTGCATTTCCTCTCAAGCCTCAGGTCTACTTGCTGGATCATGTTATACAGTCCCACAGCATTCCACATATCTTCTTTGTCATACCCAGGACAACCGTACTTACTTACTTACTTTCTGCATACCTTTTTCTTCTTTTCCATACATGGCAGGTAATTGCTTTAAAACATTATTTGACATATTTCCTACGCTTTGTCTTTCATGCTCAGGTTCCCCCTCCACAAGGAAACTGCTCTCTGAAGGAAATTCATTATAGTTGAAAAAAAATAAGAAAACAGAAGATAAAATCTTGACTTTGCGTTTTAAAGCTAAGGCTCTTGATGTGGCCTTCAGTCTTTCAGTTTACCCAACATAGTCCCAACTTCCTGAAAGACTGAAGATTTCAAAGACATAAGGAAAAGGTGAGTCAAAGGGACTCATAGGTTGTCATCAGGGCCCTGTTCTGAAAAGTTAAAAGGGCAAATGTGAAACCTTTTATATACAGTTCTCCATTACTGGAACAGGGATTGCCTGGTTAGTCCTAACTTGGGTCCATTTTCCTCTGGGGGCACATTTGAGTACAGGGGCACCTTTATCACCAAGAAGAGGCATCACAGGAAAAGGAAGGTTCGAGAAAGTTTCCTCACAACAGGAATATTGTGGAGGCCATGCTGGGCTGTGTAAAATTTAGAGAGAGAGAGAGATCAGATCCATTACATCACTTTTAGAAAGATGTATCATTAGATGGGAAAGATACAAGGTCAATATTTCTTCCGATGGGAGTTAGATATCTAAGCAGGTTGGTACATGGTCAGGGAAATAAACTCTAGTGCCACAAGACTCACTCCTTTACAAATTTAGCACACCACAAACACTTTAGAACTTACAGGAGAAAATCCAGAATCAACTAAGGCTTCTTTAAAAATAACACTGATACCCAGGTTTGAAGCAGACGGGACACTATGCAGAAATGGGCACTGCAGATCCTAATCAACAGAGGTTAGAAGTAATAGCAGGAACAACACATTTCTCCTTTCCTACAGTGTAGCCCAGGGCTCCTCGGCTGCCTTAGCTACTTCCTTACATCAAGGACTCAGAAGTAACTTCCATTCCCATTTTCTCATTGGTTTTAGGTGGATATTGGATTTCATGCTTCAAGAGTACAAAAAGAGTAGGGGGAACCAATGTTCTCTTTCTGTCCCTACTCTAGGTCTTCCAAGAAGGTTTCCCAATATCCCCCTGTATTTTTAAATCTATAAAAGAGACTTACAAATGTAATGTCTCTGTCATTTATTTTTTTGTTAAATGGGATGGATGGGGAAGTAGGTACTGCACATTCGATTACAGGTCACAATTTAATTCTTAGAAGGAAAACCAGAGGCAAATTGGGTATAGAGGTTTATGAACTGAGTGAGATTCACTTATCCCGTTCCGAGTCCATGGCAGGGACATTGTCACTGCTATTCAGTTTTACCCAGGCATCTAACTAACTATCAATAATCAATTTAAGGCAATTCAAGGCAATCAATAAATATTTGTTGAATGAATAATAAAATAATTAATGAGAAAGCAATTGATGATAGGAGTCCGAGAGATGCTCAATGGATAAAGGGCTTGCGGTCCAAGTGTAAGGAACTAAGCTGGATCTCCAGCATCCACATAAAAACCTGGGCACTCTTAATAGGACTCAAAAAAGTCCAAAAGCAGAAAGGTTAAGATGGGGAAATCGCTGTGGTTTTCTAGCCAATCAGTATAACCAAAATGGTGAGCTTAAAATTCAGTGAGAAATGCCATCTCAAAATAAGAAAGTAATGAAGAAAGACATCCACAGTCAACTTCTGACTTCTACAGATGCACACCACACACACACACACACACACACAGGCATACACACAGGCGCACATGCACATACTTATAAACAAGCAAAGAAGAACGCAATGGATGAGTATATATGGCAGTAGACAAGTTGGCATCACTTGAAGTTTTAATGTAACAGCATGACAGACTCTTGTGTTGCTCACTGAATGTTGCTGAAGCTTAGTTCTTGACTCATGGTGAGACAGCAAAGCTTTTCTTGTATGTGCAGAGAGCGACATGAATGCAACTGATAAATAGGAACAGAGATGGGGTAGACATCTTCCAAACCTAAGGGTGTAACTGCTGGTGTGAGATATAGCAAGGCCCTCATGACTATCACGAAAGCAAGTGGCCACATGGGTGGTGGTTTCCCCATCAGCCTGGCATGCAGTATGTATTTGGCAAAGTCAACATCACAGATCCTGAATTATTTAGTTTGGTTTGGGGGGGTTTTCTGTTTGTTTGTTTGTTCATTTGTTTGTATGTTTGTTTTTGAAGGAATTTGGGAGAGAGTTTAGGTTTGGATGGGAGTTTTATTTTGTTTTGTTTAGCTTTCCACAAAGCCCTGGTTGTCCTGGAATTGGTCTTGAACTCACAGAGATCTGCCTACCTGTCTTCCTTCTTTCCCACTTCTAATAGTCTCTCTTCTATGTTCAACTCATCTTTCTTTAAGTTTCTATATAATGAAAGAAAGCATGATACTATCTTTCTGTGCCTGGCTTATTGAACATGGTATCATCCAATTCCATCCAGGTTCCTGCAATAGCATAACGTCATCCTTCATTATGCTTAAATAATATCTTCTATTTTCATTCTCTACTTTATTCCTTAATGAGCTAAGTAAATTCAAGCTATCAAACAACACTCTTTGGGGAGAAAAAAGTAGTCTGAGCTTGGTGATGCATGTATACCATGTACTCAGGATATAGAAGCAGCATGATTTGAGGACTAAATATAACTAGCCTGATCTACATGAGCAATACTGTCAGAATACATAGATAAATAAAGGGAAAGGAAAGATAAAGCTCAGAAAGAGTTTAGTTGGGCAACCTACCACTGAAGAATGGTACTGCAAACATCAAAACATTGCTGTGGTCAGGGGTTTAAAATATGTATATGTTTTCTCTGCCAACTTTTCCAGCTTTGTTTTCCTACAACACTGAGTTTTTGCATCATTCTGATGATTACAGCCAAAGCTTCCCCTTAGTGATGCCAGGAAATACAAGCATCAACCATTTTCAGATAAGTCCACTGGCCTGTGACCATTCTTGGTATAGAAATCCTATTTACCTTAACAGTGGTGAGAGATGGCGATACTGTTGAGTAAGGGCCTAATTAATTCATTATAAGGCCAGTTCATATCCAATGCACCCCTACAAATAGTCCAGAAATGTCACCATAAACAGCCTACCAGCAAGGCAGCATTTTGACCCAAACGCTTTATGTTCAACTCTACCAAGAAGAACATGATGGCAGGTGCTGCAATGCTTGACACCCCACACAGTGCCATCTGGGCCTTCCCTCCTCTTTGAAATTGTATCTGAGCTATAGAGGAAGTTTCCCAGGATGTTTTTCTTTTCTTCAGACAACTAGTCAAAAGAGTTGGAGTTTCTCATGGTACCCTAGACCCACATGGCTATCATATAGAAACATGGGTTGTAGTTGTAAGTGAGTTGTAGTGTCTCCCTACAGCCTTCTTCATTGGTGTGCTTTCAGGCTACCCACCTGTATAGCATGGCTGTCCATTCCTGATCACTGTGGACTTGACTTTGTGTTTGATGACAAAATATTCAGCTCTATACAACTGCTTCGACTCCACTCTGTGACTCTTTGACCTTGGGTAATTTAAACCTATTTCATTCCTCATGCTCTTAAAAGGAGGCTTAATGGAATTTTGAATTTTCCTATCACAAAACTTCGTAAGGTTTTTGTCAAAAATGATTTGAAATACCACATAAAATGATGTACTCATATCCCTCACTACCATCTCCAAATAACTGAGTTACATAAATAAAACATTACACGAAAAGTGCTTGGCTACAATTTATGAGAGGTAACTTCAACAAGAGCAGGCTCATTGTAGGAAATTCAGCCTATCTCTTTCCTGATCCTTTTATTCTATACAGGAAGAAAAATTTATGTCAGTTTAAAAAAATCTATTACTGCTTCTCATAACTGAATCCATTATTTCTCTCCCCCCCCCCATGATCCATCAGGGTAAAAACAAGAATAATAGATTGCTTTGACAGAGCCTTGAACATAAATGTCTCCAAGAATCAAACACAGTGAGTTAAATAAGTTTCAGGTGATATTAAAGCAGGAACGGATAACCATTTTATATTTCAAAGCCAGATCTTGCTACAAATTTATTATTATCATCTACCACATAAAAGTACATAGCATTTGAATTTGCACAATGAAATGGGAGTATTGTCCCTTATTTCTACATATGCCCCAAGCAGAATCTGTTCTTAAGAAATGAGCTCAGGAAAAGGAGTCCTTTTTTTTTTTTTAATTTCATTTTAGCCAACTAGTTGTTGAATGTCTTCTTGGTTACATTAGACCAAATAATCTGAAATAAACAACTGAAGCTACTCCATGCTCTCTCAAATAATTAAAATATTAATGGTGACCTTATTTTACAAATGCTTTTCCTTCTTTGAGCAAGTTTATATAGTCTTTACACATGATCCAGACTAAAGTCCTCAGAAATATTTGAGATGATAAATGAATGCATACATGTACATAGATTGATTCCAACAGTCAATTCATCTTAAATAGTTCTGATAATGGACACCTAACCAGCAACTAATCTCTAATTTTATTCGAATAAACAACTTGACTTGGGGAAGTTCCTATCCCCAGCTTCAGTGCAGACTTTCTTCCAAACCAATCAACACTTGGCATTCACATTCACTGTGCTGATTGTTGTCCATTGGCCACAGGACTGTTTGCCACCTGCTTTCCTCTCCCCCAAATGGGAATGGGGTGTGTGTGTGTGTGTGTGTGTGTGTGTTTAAGAAGCTTGGGATAATGCCTAAGAGTGAAGTTGCTCACTTTGTCCTCTTGAATATAAGAGAACAAGGAGCCTCAATTACTGTTGCTACTTTGTTCCCAGCCCAATTCCCAGGTAAAAGAAATCTCAACTCAATCAGTAACGAAACAAGCTATAAGCCTAGATTGGGCAGATCTCCCACTACACTACTCTATTTCCATCTATATTTTCCCATATAACTTGCGGTTTCTCCAGAGAGAGCTTCTCTCTCTGAAGCCTCTCCATTGATCCCTCATAGCACCTATCCAATCTGTTGATCCCCCGTGGCTCCTCCCTCAACTCTCAGCTCCTCCCCCTTCCTCCTGCCCAATCATTGGCTCAAGCCTTTATTTGAAAAGTTAAGGTGAGGAGAAGGTTCACAAGGCAACTCCTCATCTGCAGCCCCTCTGAGGAGTGGAATTAGCATCAAAATACAAGCCCAGGGCTATCCACAACAACTTACCACTGGTGGCCACCTGTGATCAGTGGAACATAGACAATTCTTGTGGTAGATAGGAAAGTTTGATTGGTTAAGCGGTCTAATGGCTAGTTATAATTGACAATTTGTCAGCACCTAGGATCACCAAGAAAGAGAGTTGAAATAAGTTGACACTGATTTCTTTATATTAGATTGGCCTGTGGGCATGTCTGTAGAGAATTGTCTTAATTAAGTTAATTGATCCCGGAAGATCCAGCCCATTGTGTGACATACTAATTTCAATGCAAAGGTATCCCAAACTTTTGAAGAGTGTAGAAATAGGCCAGAGCACAAGTAAACAAACAAGCAAGCCCTGTGTGCTTGTAATTATGTCTCTCTCCTTGTAGACTGCGGATGTGATGTAATCAGCTTCAAGCTCTTGTCACATGACTTCCTGCTGTGATGCACTGACCCAGAATTGTAAGCTAAAATAAACCTTTTCTCCTCTACCTTGCTTTTTGTCAGGATTTCTACCATGGCAACAGAAATGCAGCTAGGGTAGTGACATCACCAAACTGCTAATGGATAGCCCCTGATGCCTTCCCTCCTAGTTCCTAGTAGAAAGAATTGACATGTTTTTTAATTCCCAATGGATCCTCGTGACCATCTAGATATTCCCTTCTCTCTTAAAGAAGGATGAAAGATAAACTGGATATACTCTGTTTCCTTTGTAATGTTTTTCAGCACTGCACATTAGAAGATCCTGGAATATCTTCTGACTTTGGAGAAGTCTTGCTAACCATCCAATGAGGCAGAACATTTGATACACTCATTGCCTATGAAAACAGGGAAGTTCTTACCAAGGTTAGAAAAAAATCAAGATACTAAAAAGCATCCAGACTTAACAAACAAAAGCTACAGTTCATAACTACATTCAGACATTATTCCTAGCCTCAAGGGCTAAAGCACGGATTGGCCTGCCTTGCAGGCAATTTAAAACGGGCCTGTGTGCCAAAGGAACTTTTTATTATTACTTAGAAATCTGCAGCAATCCTCTGGCTCTCTGCTAGCTTCCCTAAGCCACTTTGATATCTATTTCCCAGACCTGGTAGGCAGTGTGGTAGTTCCCTTATATTCCCATACAAAACAATTCATCGGCTTTGCAACCTGATTCCTGACATTAAGAGATTAAAACTAATGCAGATGATTCTCTGATGACACATACTGAGGTATAGAGCAAACCCCATCACTTCCTTCTACAAAATGAGAGAGATTTTAATTCTTTTTCTCAACAGCTGCTTCATTTTCTTATGCATAGGAAAAATATGTGCAATTACTTCAAGTACAATCAAGTCATTTAACATGGCTTTGCCATCATTGTAGTTACAGGATATTTTAAAAGAGAGAAAAAAATATCTCAAAGCACAGGTCCTGCTGTGCGGCAAAGCAATCAAATTCCTTCATAATAACAGCCTGATGGGATTCAGCAATTTGAGGAATAATGAATAACCAGTCTAATCAGTAAACAGGAAAATGCCACAACAGTAACTGAGTAAACACTGTCATCTGTTGATTCTCTTGATCGGCATTTCAAACAATAAATAGAAATGTGAGGAGTTCTCAAAAGGAAAAAAAAAAAAAAACTTCATTCAGTGTGATTGATTTTACCAGGCAGTAGGAAAAATGACACATCATCTTATACTGTCCTGCAGTGTTTCCTAGTCAATAAAATACACAGATTATCATTTTGATATGGAATGCATGGTTGAGTTCATCCTACCACCTGAATATGTCAAAATAAGCTGATTTCACAGTTGGTTGAGTAGATAGTATTTCTGGACTGATGAGTCCCACGTTTTCACATCTTCATTATATTTCTTCTTTTTTTCCCTGCTGTTTAGTTTATGAAGTTATTTGTATCTGAATAGTCTGTTTCAAAGTAGTCTTCAAGTTTCCAGTGCAGGGTCTCAAATGTTGGCCTTTGCTTAGGCTCAGCGTTCCAGCACTCCAGCATGATGCTGTAGAACTGCTGTGGGCAATTGGTCGGCTGTGGTAGTCTGTAGTTTTGACTCAACATCTGAATTACTTGAGCACCTGTCATACCTAAGACATACAGAATAGAACCAAAAAAAAAAGTGGACAATCAGAGTCTTCAAATTATAGTTGACACTGAACTCTGGGTTATAAAGGAAAGCCCAATCATGAGACCATCACCCCCCCCTTTCCATTTCCCAGACTGTAGACATTAAACTAAAACCAGCAGCAAGTCATGTCTATAAGACTGCAATTCAGGAGCAAAGGAGAAGAAAGTAATAAACCACTTCATTAATGCAAATTATCATCATCAAATTTTACCTATCGGGCTCCTCCAGGCACATGGTATGGTCAGCCTCATAACTCTGCCCTCTAAGACTATGCAAAGCAGTTAAAGTCACATCTAAGCAAGTGACCTGCAACAGAAAGGCCCATTTCTGAATTAATCACTCACCGCTGTAAGGCATTTTGCCGTAAGTAATGATTTCATAGAGCAGGATTCCAAAAGACCACACATCAGACTTAATGCTGAATTTATTAGTACGAATGGCTTCGGGTGCTGTCCACTTCACCGGCAGCTTTATTTCGTGTTTGGATTCATAGATGTCTTCATTATCCACCTGTTAATGCATCAAGGATTCAAGCTAAGTCAGTGATTTGTTGGGCTGCCCTCATTTATTTGTAACCTGTATCACATGAAAATGTAGAGGCAAATATTCAATGTGGGCTTAGGTCAATTTGCATTATAATATCAAATATTCTGAACCAAAGATAAAAAACTAGAAAAATCAGTGTAAGGTCATTTAGCAAGATGTGTCTTGAGAGCCTGAGGAGGATCATTCTCTTGGATGCAGGAGAATTTGTGATCATTTGGATTTACGTAAAGAAGAAGAAAGGAGAAGCAAAGGATATCTGGTTTTAGTCATGAAGAGCTATGAACTGATATTAAGGTTAGAGAGATAGTTCAGTAGTTAAGAGCATTTGTTGCTCTTGAAAAGAACACAAGTTTGGTTCCCAAATTGGTAGCACACAACCAGCTGTATCTCCAGCTCGAGAGGATTGGTACCTTCTGGCTTCTGCAGTGACATCAATGCATAGACATAAATGCAGGGAAAAGCACATAAACATGAAGAAAAATAAATAAAACCTTTTTTAGAAAAGTTGGCCTTATCATCTAAAGCACTTGCTAATACCAAAAAGTGCTATCTAAATAGTTTAAATTCTTTTAAATTATTCGTTCAAAAAGCTACCTGGTGGCTTTTTAATTAATTTCTTTAAAGAAAAAAAAACAGAAAAGATGATATGGAAAGAGAGTCTTTAGTTGTTGTGTTTTATATTCATATTTTTAGTGAATGATATGGAAATCTAAACTTAAGTCCAGATTTAAACACCTCATATGATGTCTAATTATTAGTCTCTTTGGATTGATGTTACAAAACAGGGTAAATATGGGTAAATTAAAACACAGTGGTTTAGCTTTGGAGAGATAGCTCAGTGGACAACATGTTTTATAAGCAACGTGAGAACATAAGTACAGGTCACCAGCACCCACATACAAACCAGGTGATACGGTACACATATATAACACAGGGCTAAGGATGAAGATGCAGGTGGATCCTAGAGACATGCTGATCAGCCAGTCTAGCCCAAATGATAACTAAAGGTTCAGTGAGAAATTTGCCCTATAGCAAGTGTAGTTGGTCTCAGGACAGAGAGGGGGCATGGGAAGTTGGGTGGGTAGAAAGGTGAGAACTAGATCTGAGAGAATTAGGGGGAGAGGATGAATACGATCAATGTATATTGTATGAAATCCTCAAAGAAACAGTTTATCATTTTATCAAGGTGTAGAAACAATTGAAGGAGACATCTCAGGATCAACTTCAGGCCTATACATGTACTCACACAGACAAAAGCATACATGTGTGTATATATATATATATATATATATATATATATATATATATATAAAACACTGGTATGCCCACATACATACATGCACACACAGAGCTGATGATTGTTACAGAATCGTGGTAGTATGGCCTTAGCCTGTTGTCAAGTGAAAAAAACTAGATACAATCTATTGCTTTCTGGAGGAGGAATGTGAGAAATCAGATGAGTAGTGCTGGTAGCATCTGATAAGTAGGCCACAAAATCAACTACAATTTTAATTACATATTCATTAAGTGTCATGATCACCAATTTTCTTTCATTGCCCTACTCTATAGAAATAGAAACGCACTTTGTCTGTAAGGTCCTACATGACTTGTCTATATCAATGGACCAGATTGACAACATGACAATTTTATTTGTTTCTTGTATGTGTATAGCTTTGTTACTCCTGTTGCTATTGTTATTTGGAGACAAGGGTCTCACTGAGGTTCAAGCTGACCTCAAACCCAAAATCCTCTTGCCTCACCCTCTTGAGTGTTAGGATCTAAGTCTTTAGTACCAAGCCTAGGCAAGAAATAGTTTTAAATAATAATCATAAACTTATCACTATATTAACCTTTTGGCCATTTAACCTACTATAAGAACGAATTAAAACAAAACCAAATCTACCTTAAAAACTCTTGCAAGTCCAAAATCTGCTACTTTGTAGACATTATGTTCACCAACAAGGACATTTCTTGCAGCCAGATCTCTGTGGATATAGTTCTGAGACTCCAGATAGGCCATTCCGGAAGCCACCTGTGCTGCCATGTCTACCTGTTGAATCAATTGGATTTTTGACCCACCATCATCTAAAATAGAGAGAGAGAGAGAGAGAGAGAGAGAGAGAGAGAGAGAGAGAGAGAGAGATGGAAGATTATTTTGGAAAATATTGAACTAGCAAAGTAAATTCTGAGAAATCTGATAAATCGATCATATATGCCATGGCACCAATCTACAAAGAATACAGCAAAAGCATCCCATGATCCCAACACACATGCTAATCTGTGTATTTTCAGAATCTCACACCATTGATTTGCCTCTTCATGGAAACTGTCAGTTTGGGACTTCTGCCTTTCTTTAAAGCATTTCCAACATAGGGAGATGACTCAGTGGATGAAAACCTCAATGTTAGATCCTCAGCACTGTTATAAGAAAAAAAAATTGGTCATGGTGGCACATGCCTGTAATCGCAGTGCTGTGGGAGCAGAGACTGGAAGACCCCTGAGCTTCATGGCTAGTCAGTCTCATCCATCAGTGAGCTCCAGACCCGGTTACTCTGTCTCAGATCATAAACACACAGTTATGGAGGAAAGCACTCAAGATTGACCTCTAGCCCATACATGCACATGCACACGCATGTGCACGTGAGCACACACACACACACACACACGAAGAGAGAGAGAGAGAGAGAGAGAGACAGAGACAGAGACAGAGACAGAGACAGAGACAGAGACAGAGACAAAGAGAGAGAGAAGAGAAACAGACAGAGACAGAGACAGAGACAGAGACAGAGACAGAGAGGGTCAGAGAGAGAGCATACAATCTGGCTAAAGTAAAGATAAATTTTCATTCTTTCATCAGATTTTTCTTTAAAATGAGGTCATGGACAAATTTTAAGGATATAACATATAAAATGTATATACTACATTTACAGTCACATGCATAATGCATTTTTAATTTCCCTCTTGGCTTGCTATTCTCAAAGCATCTCCAGATACAGGCACATTTTAAACAGACAGAGTTTTACCTACTGCTAATTCTATATAGTTAGGTATAGAAATATAGAAATATAGGTATCACATAGTATAATAGACTTGATCATTAGTAGAAGCAGACAAGACTACCTTTGGAAACTCTGAAGTTTCATGCCATCCACAGGTTAAACTTCCATACTGATGGCAAGTACCTTCAGATATGTAGAGCACAGGGGTTATTTCACAAAAGTGTAAACTCCTGTTTTCCTTGACTTCCTAAATCAAATACTATTTTATATAGTCAGCTGGATTTGTGGTCATTAGACTTAGACACAAGCCCTGACATCAGAGGAAGAAGCTATAGCACAGGAGTTAGGAAGATTGAAATGGCATCAGAGTATCAGACTTGAGATCAAGTCTATTCTTCACATTGCTCTGTGACTTTAAGCAATATGATTAACAGCCCTGTGCTTGAGCGTCTTCATCATGTATAGTGATAACAGTCATTAACTCGGAGTAGCCACTGTTAAAGTAGAATTTCAAATGCATGTAAAGCCCTTAACACAATGTCAGGTACCCGAGAAGAGCCCAATAGATCCTAGATGCTAGTATTACCATTGCCCCGGTGCAAAGGTGAGGCAATGTTAATTGCCTAGTGATATATATGAATTGCCTATGTAGAACTGTGGAGAGAAGAGAAGCCTGTGGGTCTGGAGCCCACAGTTTCAGCCAAACATATACATTTAATGGTTGTGTGAATGAGCAGGAGCAAGTGTGTTAGGTCTCTAGAATGAAACACATTCATGAGAGCACCAACATTTAGACTTGGCGGAGAAGAGTAAGCCTGCAAGAAACCTGGGAAGGAGGAGCTAGAATCACAAAAGAGGAAGGCGCCATGACAAGCCAAGGGTTTTGTGAGCAAGTTGCCATCACCGACAAATTTGATACACGGACTCAGCAAGATAAAGGCTAAAAGGCATTTGTAAGCTGAAGTCATGAGAGGTCATTGATGAGCAGGGTAGTAGAAAGGACAGTTCTACGAGGGTTGGTGCATAGGAATGATGGCATGTGAGTGAGGAGGGTGTGGAGACAGTCAGATGAAGCAGCAAATACTAAAATGCTCGGCTGAAAGAAGGGGAGACTAGATCTACTGTTGAGTTCAGTGCCGAAGCTCCTGTCTGGCAGGAGATGGAGTTCGATCTTCAGAACTCCGGGAGAAAATAAGGAGACTAAAAGGGTATGGGAAGGTTAAGAGAAAATAGTTACTGGGAAATGCAGACAGCAAGGGTTATGAGTGCTAGAGTATTCAGACACTTCTGGGATGCCTGCTGTATTCAGGTTCTGGATTTGGGGGATAACTGCATAATTTCTTACTTACTCATATTATAGTTACATGCCGTTAGTGTATATGATCTATAGACTTTCTGCATTTGTAGTAATGTAGTAGTTTTCCAATGCAAATGAAAATAAATAGAATGAAAAAGAGTTAAATATCATAAGCATTTATGTAATATATATACATATGTGAACATATATGCGTGCACATGTATACACACACACAAACATGCATAATTTCATGAAACAAGAACCATTAGTACATGACTGATGGTTCACCGGTCATTTGGTTCCCTATTTCTTTTTGTCCAGGGCACACACAGAAAATCACATTTAAGCTAGCCATTTTGCTAGCTTGGAGCAACAGGATGTGTGAGGAGGAATCAATAGAATCTTCAGTCCAGGCCCTTAAATATCCCTCAACTCTGAAGCAACAGGAATACATTTCATAATGTAAAGACCAGTAGGAAAAGTGTAAATCCTCACACCACCTCTCAGCAAAAGGCACCTAAAGGTCAATTTAGTGTGCAAAGTCACAAACGCTTTAAATTGTATGCTATAGTCTCTAACACTAACTACTCAGTGGAGCAAAAAGGTGTTATTGTGAAGATTAAATAAAGCTGAGCATGAAGCACAATGACAACATGTCAATGCTCTGGTGGCTACAATAGCCTGCCTTTTGATATCAAATTCACTCAATAAGGAAAGAAAGGCATAGATACGAGGAGGTGCTGATGGCTCACCATATGTCGTTCTCGAATAGCCTCCACTGATCTTGCCTCCTAGTCACCACCTACCCTCGAACTGGGATGGACCCAGTTACACACATTTAGCTCTTAGCATATGGAAAAACTGAAAGTACAACATTTCCAAAACTAAGTCGCAAAAGCCTGTACCTCCATCTTACTGATGCTCACTGCTCTCTTGCTTTCTCACCTGCTCACACCACTGGGAAATTATGAGCCATCCTGTGGGACGGGGAACATAGGACAACCTCTTGCCAAAACTCAGAAAAAAAAAAAAAAAAAAAAAAAAAAAAAAAAACCTGACTTCTTCAACAGGATGAACCAGCTTCTGCCAACCACTTGAGTTGGTTTGGTGATAGCTTCATCCCTGTTAGAACTTTGAGATGAGTTGGGCAAATGATGACGCCTTAGCCACGAACTATGATGCCTGAGCTACGAAACCTGGTACACCACATTCCCTACTGTCTTCATTAGGGTCACTATCGCTGTGAGGAAACACCATGACTCAAGGCAACTTGGAGAGGAAAGAGTCTTATTTCATTCTCAGTTCCATATAACAGGACATCATCAAAAGCAGTAAGGGCGGGAACTCAAGCAGGGCAGAAACCTGAAGGCAGGAGCTGATGCACAGGTCATGGTGGGACACTGCTTACTGGCTTGCTCCTCATGGCTGGCTCAGCCTGCTTTCTTATAGAACCCAGGACCACCAGCCCATTGATGGCACCACCCAGCATGGGCTGTGCCCTCCCCTATTAGTCACTAAGAAAGTGTCATAGAGGCTTTTCTACAGCCTCATCACATGAAAACATTTTCTCGATGGAGGCTCCCTCCTCTCAGACGGCTTTAGCTTGTGAAGTTGATGTAAAACTAGCCAGCACACCAACTACAGCATTCTATAAATGTTCATAGAATAACAACAGACAACCAATCCAGGCTAGGAAAACAGTATCAGTGCTGTCCATAGCCTTAAAGCAGAAGCCATAGTACCAGGTTTAAGGACGTGAACCTTAAATGAGTTGTTAACCTTCCCAGTAAATGTAAAATGAGAACATTTGTTTGTCTAGTAAGAAAATGAGTTAAGTTCACGTATTTAAGTAACCTGGAAAAACACCTGTCACATAGTAAATACTACAGAATTTTATTTTGTTTTGTTTCTTTTAAAGAAAAAAAATGTATGTGCCCTCTCCTATTCGTGGCTTATGCATTTGATTTCCAGTAAACCACCTAATTTAATGCACAGACCAATTCCAGAACTGTTGTTTTCTATTTTTTTCTACTTCACTGGGCTTCAGACTACCCATAGAAACAGACTACCCATAGGAAGAGAGATTCTAACTCAGGCATGTTTGAAAGTGAAATGTTATGCTCCGTTGGAAGCCAGTCTGTGCTATCTGCCTAGACATGCCTTTTCCATGACTTTTACACACACCAGTGAGGGATTATGGAGACACCCCATGTTTCTGTACAGCAACTGCTATGCAGTTGTTATATTTGACTGAAGGAGACATAAGTAAATACACCTGCCCGCTCTGGTCCTCTTGATCAAACTCTGCATGAAACTCATGACCCATGTGTCCACACATAACTTAATCAAAACAGACAGCGTTTGCTGCTCCTTAAAGGATACATCAAACATGTTTGATGTTTGTTAGATGTTCTGTAAGAATTCACTGAGGAAAAAAAGGAAAGCTCAACAAACAAAACCAAATACTGGTATTTACCTCAAGTTTCTATAAGATGTTATTAGTGAAATATATGTGTAGGTACACGTATTTCATTATATTGCCTTAACTTCCAGGGTTTTCTGAAGTGGTATATATATTAAAGGGTCAATAAGTGAGCCATTAAGTATTTATTTTGCTGCCAAAATGTGTATAGCAGTTTTTCAATTTGTAGGTATCCAATACGTAAAGATTCTTTTACAAATATTAATTATTAATGTGCCAATAGTTGGTTTTCACCTGACTCCTCCTGAATGCTTACAGCCAAACGCTGGAAAGAGCACTCCGAGTCACATCAGTGTCATCCCGTCTGTCCCATGACACTGTCTCGTTCATATGAAACCTGCGTATGTATGCTCAACAAATAACTTCAGGGCAAAGCAATATAGAACTAACATCCAGCCAAAATAGTTTCATCTTTATAGGCCTGCAGTGGCCATCCATGTCTGTTTAAGGTTTGCATTACTTGGGTTGAGTAAACACCAGAGACCTCTGTTCCCCTGAGTTTTGGTCAGTAGGCAGTTCGGCTGTTCATACTTGATGCCGGATATCCGCTTCTCCCGTCTTCTTCCTCTGCCTTGCCACTTAGTAACACTGACATGCAACAGAAATGCTGTCACTTTATCATAGTGTGAAGACATAGCTTACATCCCCACCTTCTTTTGATTAAACATTCATGTTAAGAATGAGGATGTCTATTGATTCAGACATTTTTTTTTAAAAATACACCACGTAAAACGTGGAGTTCTAAAATATATTCTTCCACGAAGGTGATTTCTCTGCCTTTTACATGTTGATCACTGTTTTCTCATATGAAGATGTAAGAATGCCTTTACCCTCTTCCAAAATTATTTAGATCTTTTATTTTTTTCATCGTTATATGTATTAAGATACCCAACTGACATGAAATTTGGTACCTCAAGATATTCTTTTTCTCAAAAAGTATATTTAATAAAAATGGTACATGTGCAAAAAATAATAAATTTCAGTAATATATGTCATCAAATATTCTTAATGCTAAAATATTTTAATGGGCTTCTCCATTTTAAAGTTGTTACCAAAACAAATCAGCTAAGATTAGAGACTATAGAGTTTTATATAAAAAAAAACTATGCTCCTTCAAATATGCTTTATACTATAATCCTATTATAGAGGGTGTGGAAAGTTTTCACCAGCAAGCCCAATACTGGAAGACTGTATAATATGCTTTGTTATTCTGAAGAGCTCACTAACCTAAGAACCACTTAATGTCACAGGACTTCCACAACCACTATGCATCAAAACTACAGCAATGTTCACAAAGTTACAGCAGTTTACATCTTGAGAAGGAAATCTATTACATCCTCTCACTGAAGACTCTTAACACAGCAACACGTGATCCAATGGGCTGCATACAGGTAGCAGAATCCTTTCAGGGTTATTTGCCTCTTTGTTGATAAAGAATTAGATGTAATAAATATAAATCCATCACTCTTCCTATCTGTGAAGTATCTTTGAAGATGAAGGTGTTAGTGAGTATGCCCTCAGTGCCATAATCCAGAAGACAAGGGTTGTAGCCCCGAGTAAAGCACACCACCATGCCAAGTGCATCCTCAAAGTCGGAGGTTTTTTGATGTACCAAGTAGGGCTTTTCCTGCTAGTACTTCCGTCTCAAAACTAGTTGAGTCCAAATCCCAATTTTATTAGGTTATAGGTGATGTTGACTTATCTATTCAGTCAGTCACCATGCATTAGCACATAGCCCTGTGAGTCAGATGCTGCTCAAACACTAAAACAGACACTGCTTTCCATCCTTCCTATACAGCCAAGCACTCACTTAGGCAATGTCTGTGTGAACTTTCAGGAACGGAGAAGTAAGCAGAGCCTAGTCTCACTTACCAGAGGACCAGGCAGAGTCCTGTGCTTCTCCCTCAGATGGCAATGTGTGTCCACCCACAGTAGAACACAGACTTCAGCCCTGGCCACTGAAGGGTCACAGAGAGCCTAGTGAGCCTCCCCCAGTTAGCAACCTTCTCTTCTGTTGCACCCCTCAGCCCTGACCACCTGAGAACCCCACAAAACTTACATTCCACAAGTAGCACTAGCCACTCCCGCTGTGACCTCAGCCCCTGCCACCTAAGGACAATGGTGCAGCCTTCCTCTGACTTCTGAGTATCTGCAGCAAGCACCTGCTAACTCTCTGAAAGATCCATCGCTGCCATCGGAAGCTGCACTTAACCCTATGTAGCTAAGCTCAGAGTCCTTCAGATACCTCATGTGTACATTAACGTATCAGTGGCCACGGGACTGAATCTTGAACACCATTCAGCTGGCCCATAATCAGACAAGTTTGGGCAACAGCAAAGATCTAAACAGCCACTCTACACAAGAATATACATACAAAAAGTTACTAGCAACAACCTAACTCCAGATGCCTGAGTCCTTTTACAAAAAATATAATATGGGAAACCAATAATACATTTTCTCCAAAAATTAGCGTTTTTCCCAGTACTAATCTCCCCTGGGAAAACAATTTAAACGATCCACAGGACAATGATTTAGAAATAACAATTGTAAATATGTTCAAGAAAATCAACCAAGAGAATGGGAGTAAACACTGTGACTATATGAAATTCACAAGACAATGAATTACGCTAGGAGGGCATCTTAGTTGGAAGAACTATCAGTTAGTGAGAAATCTGAAGATGGGAATCACAGACTGAGGAAAACCAAAAACGAGTTAGAGAAAATCAATTAATTCAATGCTCACGATAGGCCTAAATACAGGGAACTCACAATTCCTCATAGTCCGGCTGTTGTAGGCAACATTTGCTAAGTACTTTACTAGATAGGACAGAAACACAGTCTTCTGCTTGGCCCTGGGAATAGGGCAGGGAGTGTCAGAGGCTGGAGTTAGTTCTTCTGTGGTGGGTCACTGTTCTGAGACAGCTCAGTTTGGTGAACACATGCAGGGGACTAAGGATCCTTCGGGTTTTCACAGCATGCTGTAGGACACATCTTTGTCTCTCTTGTTTTGAAATTTAGAATTACCAGATTCACAAGTCCCTCTCAAAAGCAGAAGATGCTCTCTTCCTCCTCCTGAACTCTTCCCCCCACTATTCTCACCTGCTCACAATTCTATCAGTCTTGCCCTGATACTGTAAAAATCAGAGGAAGTCTCTATTTTTCAAGCATGGATTATTCTGCTGGTACTTTATCTCAATTTTGAGCATCTTATTTCAGTGCTTATTATTTTTTGAATTATTCATTCGTGATAAATATTGCAGTGCCCTTACTGTGACTGCCAGAATCAAATGCAGGAATACAGCAATAGTATATTTTTGCTTTCTAGTCTATGCTAGACTAGAAAGCTTCTATGTCTAGTCTTTGCCTAGACATAGAAGAAGCTCTGAAACACACACACACACAAACTTAAAAACAACGCATCGGATAACTTTTTAAAAATCTTTCTCCAAACTATCCCAGGTCCATAAAGGGTACTCCACAGAAAATATTTGTTCGTGACTAATAATGTTCAATTGACTGGCAAAGGAAATACAAAATAGCCACTCACCCATTTCCCACACTACATTTAAGTGCTCCAATGGGCCTATTGTACACAGTTAGATCTTCCACTATATAAATATTTTTGCTCTTTTGAGAACAGAGGACATATAGACAGTAGTTGAGCTGGTCAATGTTACAACATTCATTCTTACAAATTCACACATTTTAAACATCTTTTGGGTTATAGGAGGCTTGCTAAATTGATATTTATGGGACTAGCTAAGCTGAATTCCTCCTTTCCTTCCTTTTATTAAGCCTTCAGCTTACTTTGGAGATATTCTTGCAGACTTCCATGTCTCATCAACTCTGTAATAATATAAATTGGATCTTCTAAAGTGCAAACAGCATAGAGCTGGATGAGCTTCGGGTGTCTTAGGCTCTTCATTATCTGTGCCTCCCTCAGGAAGTCATTTGGATCCATTGAACCTGAAACAAGAAGAGGAGGAAATCACTTTATGTCACTGAGGCATCCCTATCCCCACAGCAGCCTGGTGGGAAGCACCAAGATTGCCTCCTGCCTCTCGATAATCTGAGAGCATCAGTGCCACAAATCTTCAGAGTTATCAAAGAATGGAATCAGTTCGGCCAGGGCAACCTAATTACTACATGCGCCATTGTGTCAGGGGTATGCAGTTTATGTGCTTTGAAGTGTAGGTGAAGAGCAAGTAGATTCAGGTCCGGATGACAAATGAAACGACAGAGGGATACTGACAGTGTAATTGATGACATGAGACAGGCATCTTCACACAAAGAGAGAGTGCCCATTAACACAAACACAGGCAGACAGAGCATGTTTAATTACTCCAGCCAGACATACTGGTTTTAGATCGAGAGAGGACTGACTTCTGCCTTGTCCTTGGTGCCCACTCTGGGAACAGCTGAAAAGCACCTTAAAACAATGACTCTGCCATATTTCTTTCCTTGACTTTGGAGAAATATAGGGTGTAGGTCAACTAAAAAGTATTCAGGGACATTTCCAAAAGCTAACAGTGTGTTTCACCATTTTATATGTTTAACGTCAAACTGGTACCCAAGCTTTTCTCCTACATTATCCATCCCGCTCCTCCATCAGAGCCATTTGAGGCTCTGAAGCCTCCTTTGAAAACTCATTAACAGCTTGATTTTAAATGATGCTCTAATTTTAAATGAACTCTAACTCATATGCCATGTATCAAAGAGTCAATATCAAATAAAAAAGAAGGAAAGATGCCTGGAGTTTACATTTCAACAGTAATTTTTTAAGTCTCTTATTTTTAGTATATAATGTTCCAGAAGTATTACTGTGATTGATCATATCTTGATAGTCACTCAGAACATCATTCCATTCATCATCTGCTCCTGACAAGGACTTCATGGTTGAAATGGGAACCCAGACATAGATACATTTCAACACTGTAAGGGTTGCATCTGCGCTGCGACGTGTCAATGTGATGTTGTCTCATACTAAGTAGTGAAACAGTCTACCCTTGCAAAACCTGTTAAGTTCAGCCTCCAGGCTCAAAGTTGAATTTTAAAACAATCGCAGCTATACTACTAGCTCTCTTTGTAGTCTTGAGCAGGTTGGCTGATCTCTCTAAACTTCAGGATAATAGCAATGTCTAGCACACTTTGACCCAATAGCTGGTACTATTGTTGATGGTGGTGGTGGTGGTGGTAGTGGTGATTTTACATACTCTTACGGATTAGGGGAACCAAACACATTAATTGTGTTTTTCGTTGGCTAGGAAGAAATGACAAGACTGTAAAGAGGAATAAATAAATAAAGCTATCCTCTGCTTAAGGGAGCTATTTCTGAGCTCCCTCAGTACCAGCATTACCATTGGTCAAAAAAGTTTAAAATTCAGAATCATAGGAGAAAAGTATAGGTGGTAATAAAAGAGACACATAAATCATACCAAATCACTTTTTTTTCTCAGTGGTTAAAAATAACCTATATCAAATATAGATAAAGTATGACCCTCTTCTCGAAAAAAAAATTAAAAAAGATATGCGAAGGTCAAAGTAACAGTAGTCCTCATAATCATCATTCAGACAAGTTCTACAGGACACATAGACAATTCCCAAGTCAGACTATCTGTAAGAACTGAAGTTGAAACACCATGGGAGCCCCTGCAAGTGAGCGCTACTCAGAATTTTCATGGCCAGGCCTGCTAGAGCTGTCCAGAAGAAGGAAGTCCCGATCTTAAGCCAGCTAGTGATGCAACATTAAATATTAATTTTTGCCTGTCAAAGCTAGTGTGGGACTTGATTTCAGGCTCATCTTTATTGCGTGGTAGTCTGCTAGGCAATAAATAGCTGCTAAGATTGATTAATGGCCCCAGTAAAGTGAAGACATTTAACCAATCACCAAAGCTGTTTGCTGCTATTACACTGTAAATCAATAATAATTATTCCTGTTGGGGAGC
This sequence comes from Apodemus agrarius, assembly GCA_964023405.1. Lineage (NCBI taxonomy): Eukaryota > Metazoa > Chordata > Mammalia > Rodentia > Muridae > Apodemus > Apodemus agrarius. The sequence continues at coordinate 38,355,139 of OZ030025.1, read as the reverse complement.
AAACTATCATGACTTTTTTTTGGCATAAGAAATATGACATTTTTGTTGTTGTTGTTCTCTTTTGACCTCCAGAAAGCTTTCCTTAGAGAGCAATGTTAGGAAGGACAGCTTGCTGTTTATCTTTTAAAAAGAATAATTTAGATTGGACAATAAAGTTTCAGCTCAGTTGTCACCAAGATTAGCACTTAGAAGTGCATGTTCATGGTGACTGTGAACCAATCAGTGCTGGAACAAAGTGTCCTCAATTGTCATTTGGGTGATATATAGCCACATACAAGTGTCTCTCTGATGTTTTACCCAGCAGATATGGATGCTGGAAACAAATTCCTGAATGATCAAGCCTATGCTTAGGAGCTCTATCTGGAGCTGGAAGCTAACACTTCATTAAGAACTTCTGGCATTAAGAACCTTTGTGGCCACTGGTCTAATCTGCCCTCATTAAGATGCTAGCAATGGGGAACTGTTATGGTTCCCACATCCCGATGAGGAAATACAGAAAGTTTAATGAACTATCCAGAGGCACAGAGATAAAGTCAAGTCTGAACTCAGATTTATTTTACCCCAGAACTTCTTGCTCTGACCTGTTACACTATAATACCCCCCAACATTTTCAGTCCGTAGCACCCTTAATGTCTCAGTTGGTTTTCTTCACAATGCCCCATGCCACAGACAACATCTAACACTTTATTTGATTATTAAGTTACATCCAAACAACTGTAAGTTATTTTCCTAGGAAACTAATGGCTATCTGAGAAGGTAATACAGGGGAGTTAAAGGAGAAAGGGAGTTACTTTGTAACATAGTACAATCAGAGTAGAGCACTGAATAACTTCTCAAATGTTGCAATCAGATCAAGTGCTGCTATCCCTCATGCCCTAGTCTGGATTGATTTTTGTGTAGATTTTGCATTTGAAGATAGGAGTCATCCAAAACTTGGCATAGAGAAATCAAACTGGAACTGAACTGGAAGCTTTCTCTCCACTCTATAGTTTTCACAGTTTGGGGGATGGGGAGAGGATGGTGTGCAGGATGCTAAGGAAAAGAACTCTTCTCCATATTACTCAGCTATAGACTCAGCATTCTAGGATATTGGCCTGCCAGATAAGATGTAGTCTAACTAGTGGTTATGATCCTTGCAGCATTATTAGAAATAGATATGCGGGCGGCACCTCATATTGTGATACCATAGAAAGTCGTCACTAGGGAAATAGTGGCAAGACTATTATGGTGATTAGATATAGATATAGATATAGATAGATATAGATGATATAGATATAGATATAGATATATAGATATATAGATATATAGATATATAGATATATAGATATATAGATATATAGATATATAGATATATAGATATATATTCCTAGTTGGGTAATAGGTTTTCAGGAGAAACCTATTACTCTTGTTTTACTGAATTAACATACTGTTAAGTTGCTTTCTAAATGTTTATGTTTCTATTCCTAGATTAGCCCTGCTCATGGCCGTGGTCAGAGAAGCTTCTTTATGTGGTGGGTAGAGGCTAATACAAAAATGCATAAAATGTCAAAGTACTGAGAGTAAGTGATTGGTGAGAATTCACACCTAAACAGGACAACTATTATCAGTCTTTACACCAAGGCTCAGGGGACATTCTAGGATATGCAGGAATCCTGTGAATCACTGTCTTCTGATAGTGTTGCTGCACGCCAAAGCCCAAGGTAGCTGTAGTTACCTGTAGAAGACCTGCTCACAACTGCGTTTTTCAATATTCTATTATAGGTGTGGAAGGGTGTCATGAGGCTCTACCCCTTCCTCAAGAGCTACAGACAGTTAATGGCTTCTGAAAAACAGAGAGAGACAGAGAGAGAGAGAGAGAGAGAGAGAGAGAGAGAGAGAGAGAGAGAGAGAGAGAGAGACAGAGAGAGAGAGACAGAGAGACAGAGAGAGAGACAGAGAGAGAGACAGAGAGAGAGACAGAGACAGAGAGAGACAGAGAGAGACAGAGAGAGACAGAGACAGAGAGACAGAGAGAGAATATCATTTTCTTCAGTGGTGTAGCCACTGGTAAGTTTCCCATGTTCCAGGGAATATCACACCTATCCATACTTTTGCAAGCAACCCAGATTAAACTTAGTTTATCATCATCATCATCATCATCATCATCATCATCATCATCAAAAAACAAACCAGATATAAAAGTAGAGAAGTACTTGTGGGGAGAGAAGGAATTCAATGGGAGTAAAGGGGGAATGAAAGCATAATGGTGTGTGTTAAGGTGATTTTAAAAATATATTATATACATGTATACATGTATGGAATTGTCAAAGGATATATCTAAAATGATTCACAAATATGGTGTCAACAAAAATAATACAACACTTTCAAAAGCTGAAACCCTACACTACTTAAATACAACAACCTTTGTATCATATTCAAGATGTTACTTCCAATGTCCCTCAGCTCTTCTTGTCAATTCCTTGGGATTCCCAAAAATGGCTTAACATAGAGTTTGGGAAACTTAGTACTATACATACTTACATCTGAAATTCTAAATTCTTAAGTTCAGTCAACAGGAGGCTTCTAAAAAAATGTAAGCACTGTGGACTAGGAAATAGTGTAGGTCCACAGAGCACTGTAGTCTACCCCAATAGTTACGATTCTTACAGTGTTATCAGGGTTAGATATGAGGTGGCCAGAAACTCATGTTATGCTTCCATAGAATGCCATTTCTACAGAGTATAATTCAGCAATGACAACTATGGGTCAGAAGCTCTGCCATTGACTAACACAATAACAATAACAATATACTTTCTCGTGACTGACTTTGAACCAGGAACCATATAATGTGTCTCTGCTAATGACTTAATTTCATTTTTATAACTCTGCTAGAGTGCCCTTAGCATTATTACTATTTTAATCATGTATAGTTCATCTTTAATAAAGAATGTTATTCCTTGACTAATACTAGCTTGTCATCTGATTGTGTGTATGTATGTATATGCGTGTGTGCGTGTATGTGTGTGTGTGTGTGTGTGTGTGTTATAAGTCAGAGGCCAACATCAAGTGTCTTTCTCTATCACTCTACTCCTTATTTTTTAATTGGATTATTTTATTTATTTACATTTCAAATGTTATCCCCTTGCCCAGTTTCCCCTCTGCAAACCCCCTATTCCATACTCCTTCTTTTTTTAAAAACAAAAACTCTCTGTGATTTGTGTTCAAAGACTCAGCAATACTGACTGGTCAGCAAGAGTCCTGCTGTGTCAGTGCTGGAATTTCAGGCGTGTGCTGCCATACTAGGCTTTTCACATGGGTGCTGGGGGGAGGGGGAGTCAAGGTAAGGACCTCACACGTGTGTGTTAAGAATTTTATCGACTGAGCAATATCTCCAGCCCCTTAATCTGATTGGTAAAGTATGTTTTGCCAGTAAATTACTAAAAAGGAAGATGGCATCCTAGCTTTTCAAGAGACAGAACTGGAGGTGTTTCAGTTTCGCTGGAGTGAGAACATGCCCTTGTCATCCTAGTTTAAAAGCTATCTAGAGTTTATTGTCACCTAGAGTAGAATGATGGCAACATCGGCTTGCTGCCAGCCCTGGCTGTCCAATGAAGTCTATGGCATTTATAATGGGAATTTGTAATAAAAAGAAAATCAATGTATGCTGTTTAGCCTTCGACACCCTCTTACCTGGCTTTAACGTTTTTACAGCCACCGGAGTGGTATTGTTCCACAGACCTTCCCAAACTTCTCCAAACTGACCGGATCCCAGTCGCTTCAGAAGCTGTATAGAGTTGCGGTCTATCTCCCACTGGTCCGCGGTTTTATATGACAAATCAAAAGGGGTGGGTACCTGGATCTGTTTCAGAGAGAAAGGAGAATACTTGTCAGAAATAAGATATGGCACTAGCTTAGAGGACAAAGATACTTTCCCATGCGAGCCTGATGACTTACGCTTGATTCCTGGAATCTAGAGTGAGAAGGAGAACTATGACTGCATACAGCTGCCTTCTAACCTCTAGATGCACACTATAGTACTAAAGTGCATGGACGCTCACATATTCAACATTTTGATTGAAAAATAGTCTTCAGACCAACCCCCCACCCAGAGCTCCCAAGGACTAAACCACCAACCAAAGAGTACACGGGGGGTTCCCATGGTTTCCATCTGGATATGAAGCAGGGGGTTGCCTTATCTGGAATCACTGGGAGGGAAGGTCCTCCTGCGGAGGCTTGGTGACCCAGGATAGGAGAATGCTAAGGCACTATGACAGGAATGGGTGGGCAAGTGGGGGGAGCACCCTCATAGAAGTGGTGGGGGGAGGAGGTGAGGAAGGGATAGGGTGCTTGTAGAGGGGAAACTGGGAAGGGGGATAACATTTTAAATATAAATAAAATAACCAATAAAAAAGTTTTAAAAAAAGAAAAAATAGTCTTTACTTTTTAAGGGAATTATTGGTTGCAAATAGCAAATATGGAAAATTAAAACCTGTACTGTTAAGTCGTTAAACACTCTCTCATGGGTTCCAGCTCTGTGTACGTCCACTCACCCCAGCAGCATTCAGTGCCATCCTCATAGGGGTCTGCAGGAGCTCCTCTCTGCCTCCTGCCTTGCCGGATCCTCTCTGTTTGAAGCTGAACTAGAAAAGCGCTCTCCCTCACACGCCTTTCCTACACTCCTTGGATATAGCATTTATTATACGCATCACAACTCTTTGCAAAGTGAAACCATCAATTTTCAAATCCATGTTTGTCATTTCTCTTTGTCTCCCATTCACTCACTTACCTTAGTTAACAAGTGATTTTCAGGCGTGAAGTGGGCACCTTCGGTAAGTAAAACTGGCAAGGCCAGTTACATATCAGAGCACTGTAATGGTTATTTGACTAATCAACTTGATTGGACTGGGACACACCTAAGACAATGGTCTCAACCTGTCTGTCAGGATCCCTCTGGCAAACCTCTGTCTCCCAAAATATTTACATTGTTATTCATAACAGTAGCAATACTATAATTATGAAGTACAATAAGAATAATTTTATGGTCGGAGGTCACCAACCATGAGGAACTCTTTTGTTTTGTTTTGTTTTGTTTTGTTTTGTTTTGTTTTGTTTTGTTTTGTTTTGTTTTGTTTGGAGCTGGATCTCTCCTGTGTTTCCTTCCTGTATTCTCCCTTCACATACCTCCTATCTGCCACGAACCTGCTCAACCATAAACCCCTGCCACCATGATGCGCTGCTCAGGTGTGCAGACAAAATAAATCTTTCCTCCTCGCTGCTTCTGTCTATTGATCAAAGGAGCACCATGCGTAGTCAAACTTATTGTCAAGTTTACCGCGTACAACGTGTCTCTATTGCAGCTTGAATCCAGCGGCTCTCAATCTTTCTACTGCTGTGACTCTTCAATATAATTCCTCATGTTGTGAACCCCAACCATAAAATTATTTTTGTTCCTTCATCACTGACGTTGCTACTGTTATGAATCGTAATTGTAGATAGATATGTTTTCTGGTGGTCTTAGGTGACCAACCCCTGCGAAAAGATCATTCAGTCTCCCCCCCAAAAAAGGAGTCATGACCCACAGGTTGAGAACCACTGATCTAATGTAAGGGCACCAAATAACTAAAAGATAGTAAAGGAACCATGTATCTCCTATAAAATAATTAATAAAACAAACAAATTTCCTTTTAAAATGAACCTGGGATAATACTGACTATAATAGTTTCCCTATTCCTGCCCTGAGTAAGCAGATGATTGTGTTTTTCTATCAACTGACAGCCAATGACAAATGCCGGAGTGTCTGAGTGGCAAGTGTTAACTTGAATGGGTGAATTCAGCTGAAACACTTTCTAACCTTTAAGCACGGCTTCTCCAGCTTGACGCAGAGCCCATCACTTGTTGTGGTGTAGTAGTTCACAAATTCATTCAGGGTTGAAAAGGTTTTCCTCCTGGTGAGGAAGAAGCCACCTTCATCCAACCTTCTTATTCTGTAGTGTTTTACAGCACCTTCATCTAAAACTAGAACATAGGACAAATCCTGTCAATAAAGGCATTGCTGAACCAAACCTTTTCTCGTCGTTTGTCACTGTATGGAATGAAATTTTCACAGCCCTGGTATCTTTCCACTTTGTGCCAGATCGTATGAAATTTACAAAGAGGACACACCTAAAATTTGTGGTGGAGAAGCAGGGGCACTCCCTGGGAGATAAGATTGAAGGGACGAGAGATCACAAACTAAAAAGTAACAGGAAAAACATTCCAAGCTTGGAAGGCTAGCAAGCATCGGTGAAGAAAGCCATGAAATTAAATCTGTTGTTCTAACAACAGAAGCAAGAAGATCTTGATCCGGCTCAGAAATCACAGCATCCAGAAACAACAGCGCAAGGTGTGGAGAAAAGCTCAGTTCATGCTGGTCTTTTACCCCCTCAGGAAATCTAGTAATGGGAAGAATGAAACAGAGTGAAGTATTAAAAGGAATTCCACAGTGCCAGTGCAAGTCACTGGGGAGGCACCCTTCTGTGCAGACTGATAGCAGAAAGATCCAGCCTATGCAGCAGGAGAGGTTTTACGGAGCCTGAAATGTGGTTTACATGTTCCCGGGCAATATCGTTTAGTCCACAGGCAAATCCGACAGCATCTGCAGGGACAATAGCCCACACTACTTTCTAGTAGTCTGAGCAACCAGGGAAATTTTGTTCTGCCACTGGCCACTAATCACAATCTCTCTTGCTAACAACATTCCCTTTTACTCCAGAGAGTCCTCACTTTCCTCCCAAGGAGAGATTCAGAAAGACCTCAAGCCCAGCCTGATCTTGGAAATCCCAAGTCATTGAGAGCTATCTATAAACTTCAATTCTGAGACGTATAAAGGAGCCCAGGAAGACAAAAACAATTTCGCCATCACCATTTTTTTTCCTGGACATGTGTTGTGTTTGTTTGGATGATGGTATTTTAAACTATTGATAGAATTTGTGTGTCCAGCAGGGAGGAAATTTTCCTGAAAAGAGACACAACCCAGTGGAAAACAGTGTTGACTGAAAAAGTAAATCTTAGTCCTTGGGGTCAGCTACACCTGGCTACTTCAGAACTGTAATTATGAAAATGTTATGAATCATAATATAAACATCTGATATGCAGGATAGCTGATATATGACCACCAAAGTGGTTGCAACCACAGGATGAGAACCACTGCTCTATACTACCAGGTTTCAAATAGAAGATCCAATTGACTAAGTTGATAATAAAAGTATAATGTGATAATAAAAAGACATCATCTGAATTTGGGTTAAGCCTTCTTTCCTTCCTTTTTAAAAACACAACTGGACAATTAGCTCTTTTAAAGAGAATATCATTATCTTACATTATAATTTTATGTGTATAATGGACATCCTTATACCCTGATCTGTCAAATTGCCAATGCTACTGACTGACTCTTGGGTCAAGGTTAATTGACCTGCACCACCATCTCCAAGTAGAAGGCTTTTATTACGATGGAAAACTTAGCTCATAATAGATTCCTGTATCTGGATTAAAAGGCTAACAAAAAAAAATCGAAGAGAGCTGTAAACAATACCACGTCAGTCCCAATTCATTTTTCCACAATGTAATAAAAAAATACGAGAAGTGGAAGCAAAATATAAAGTATAGCTGCAATTTATATAACTTATTGGCCTGAAAATTTAAGCTTTGCCATTTATCAAAAAGAAAAGTGCATCAATTACAGCTGGGATGTCTAGCAAGCCAATAGATCTGTAATTGGAAATGATGAAAAGCGATTTTTTTAATTCCCATTTTTAAACAAGATGGACCATCTCATGGCTCCAAATTGAAGTGGACTATATGTACATTAAAAACAAATTTATGGATTTCTGTTTAATGGGCCACAAAAGATTGAAAGGCTTCCAAGCAAGAGATTTAAATCAATAGATGAAGAAAGAATTAAAATATTCTATAGTGTTTTCCCAATCAAGGGGGAAATTTTCAATGATTGATACAGCTGTAGAAAATTTCTACTGATTATAAAGAAGACTTGAGTAAATGTTTGCCAGATTTTTCTTAATATGGCTCTGAACTCTTTAACTTAACCAGGTACTAATATCTTGGAATACAGGTAGAGTTTCCAAGCACAGTATGAGTAATTTTATTTCATGATTTAAAGAATTACTTCAAAAGAGGGACAGTCCAGGCTATAATTTAATGCATGAATGAAATGAATGCCAGTCCCCCTGGGCCTTGATGTCATCAACATTGAATTAAATGTAGATTTTAGCAAGCTCCAGCCTCCAAAATGTTTCTGCATTCATGTGCAGGTCTTTCTGATACCCATAGTTTTCTCTCCCTGCATTCTGTACTTTTGCTTTATTTTTCTACAGTCTTTTCATAAAACTGAGATCATACACTGAGCTTTTTGAATTTCACTTGAATGATTGTTTTCCTATAGATGGCTCCATTTAAAACCATCAGCTAGCCTGTCCGATCCACTCAAGCTCTTGGCTTCTATCAGATAACACACTTAAATACACTGACAATAAAGGCACCTCTGAAACAACATGGCCTGTGCACTTCCAATGCCTAGCTTGGTGTGGGATGGGGTGACAACTCACACAAACGTCTCTGACATGAACAACAAAGTCATCAACCAGTGAATTAAAAGTGAAACATAAGTTACTGAGGTGTCTGAGGCAAACTTAAGTGGGAGAGCACACAAACACTCTCCGAGCATCAGTAAACTTCCCTAGAATCTCATCTGTGTGTATGAGCATATGTTGTCTACATATGTGTGCAGACACTCTCGCCAGTGTGTGCATGCCTGGAGGGCGAGGGCAGTGGCATGGTGGCCTCTTCCCCTCTCCTTCCTATTTTTGAGACAAAGTTTTCACTTCATTGAACCTAGAGCTCTCTCTCTCTCTCTCTCTCTCTCTCTCTCTCTCTCTCTCTCTCTTTCTTTCTTTCTTTCCTTCCATCCTTCCTTCTTTCCTTCTTTCTTTCTTTTGTTACACCAAAGAGTATCAGGAATGTCCTGATCTCTTTTGCATTCCAACACACACACACACACACACACACACACACACACACTCACTCACTCACTCACTCACAGGGGGAAACAGACAGACAGACAGACAGACAGAGAGGGAGAGAGACAGAGAGAGACTAGTAAGGTTATAGATATCTACTGCCATCCTGGCATTCTATTTTTACATGATTCCTAGGGATCAAAAACCCCACACTCAAACTTGTACAGCAACTGCTTTACGTACTAAACCATCTTTCCAGCCCTGAAACTTTATTTTTAAAAGGAAAGAAAACAGACTAATTACAATTAAAAGACAATCCCATTGAAGACATCTAACTCCCTGGTTTTTTAAAAACAGTGGGAATATATAATTATTCCACACCTTTGTGGTGTCACGGGCCACATGACAAAGCAAATATGAACTGTTCATATTCAATCTAAACTAAACTGAAAGACATATATTATTTAAAATTTAGGCCACAGCAGTTAGAGCAGAGAAAGTCAATGCATCATAGTCAGGGTGAAGGTACTTTTGATATTATATTTATTTGTGAGTAGTCAAGTTAAATTAAACATAAGTATAATTTATTTTTAAAAGTAATTTTAATTTCCTAGAGTTCCCACAGTTACTGTCATTCCAAATGGCAATGAATTCAGGGGTCTTAAAACGAGGGAGAAATTAGTTTATATTCCTTTTGTTTCCTATGATTTGTTTTAAGAAATCAACCCTACTCTAAATTCTGTAGCCTACAAATGGAGAACCATGCTTAGTTGTTGGTTCAGAAAATTAGGTGCTTCAGTAGTTGAACTGCAAAAATATAAATAAGGCCAACTATAAGGCATATGGAACCATCCATCAAAGACTCAGTAGCATTGTGACAGGTCTGAATGATTACAGATCCTGTGTTTACCTCTTTTTTTCTCATTTGTGCTATTTGACCTGGGGAAGAATGTTCACCTGTCAACTGATTAATCTACCATGTATAAGAATTAGCATAGGCTGAACCAACAAATTGGGAAAAGATCTTCACCAACCCCACATCCAACAGAGGGCTAATATCCAATGTATACAAAGAACTCAAGAAGTTAGACCCCAGAAAACCAAATAACCCTATCCAAAAATGGGGTACAGAGCTAAACAAAGACTTTTCACCTGAAGAAATTCGGATGGCTGAGAAACACCTTAAAAAATGTTCAACATCATTAGTCATTAGAGAAATGCAAATCAAAACAACCCTGAGATTTCACCTCACACCTGTCAGAATGACTAGGATTAAAAACTCAGAAGACATCAGGTGTTGGCGAGGATGTGGAGAAAGAGGAACACTCCTCCACTGCTGGTGGGACTGCAAGCTGATACAACCACTCTGGAAATCAGTCTGGCGGTTCCTTAGAAAACTGGACATGATACTTCCGGAGGATCCAGCCATACCACTCCTGGGAATATACCCAGAAGACTCCCCAGCATGCAATAAGGATACATGCTCCACTATGTTCATAGCAGCCTTATTTATAATAGCCAGAAGCTGGAAAGAACCCAGATGTCCTTCAACAGAGGAATGGATACAAAAAATGTGGTATATATACACAATGGAATACTATTCAGCCATTAGAAACAATGAATTCATGAAATTCTTAGACAAATGGATGGAGCTGGAGAACATCATTTTAAGTGAGGTAACCCAGTCTCAAAAGAATACCCATGGTATGCAGTCACTGATAAGTGGATAATAGCCTAGAATCGTGGGACACCAAAGACACAATTCACATACCAAATGATGTCTGACAAGAAGAAAGGAATGGACACTAATGCTGGAAAGGATCAAAGCATCAGTGTAGGGGAATACCAGAACAGCGAAGTGGGAAGGGGTGGATGAGGGAGCAGGGGGAGGGAAAAGGGCATGTGGGACCTTAGGGGGTTGGAGAAACAAAAAAAGGGAAATGAAATGTAAATATAGAATATATCCAATAAGTTAGTCTCCAGAGAGTCAAATAACCCTCTTAAAAATGGGGTACAGAGCTAAACAGGGAATTCTCAACTGAGGAAACTGAAATGGCTCTAAAGCACCTAAAGAAATATTCCTTAGTTATCAGGGAAATGCAAATCAAAACAACACTGAGATTCCACCTTACACCAGTGAGAATGGCTAAGATGAAAAACTCAGGGGACAGCAGTTGCTGGAGAGGATGCTCCTACATGTAATAAGGACACATGCTCCACTATGTTCATTGCTGCCTTATTTATAATAGCCAGAAGATGGAAAGAGCACAGATGTCCCTCAACAGAAGAAAGGATACAGAAACTATGGTATATAAACACAATGGAGTACTATTCAGCTATTAAAAACAATGAATTCATGAAATTCTTAGGCAAATGGATGGAACTAGAAATTATCATCCTGAGAGTGGTAACCCAATCACAAAAGAACACACATGGTATGCACTCACTAATAAGCAGATGTTAGCCCAAAAGCTCAAAATAAACAAGTTACAGTTTGCCAAGCTCAAGAAGAAGGAGGACTTAAATGAAGGTGCTTTGGTTATTCTAAGAAAGGGAACAAAATAGACACAGGAGCCATAAGGGAGACAATGTGTGGAGCAGAGACAGAAGTAAAGGCCACCCAGAGACTGCCTTGCCTGGGGATTCATCCTATAAACAGTAAACAAACCCCAACACTACAATGGATGACAAGAAGTGTATACCAAAAGGAGCATGCCATGGTTGTCTCCAGGAGGGGACCTGCCAGAGCCTTACAAATACAAAGGCAGATGCTAGCAACCAACTATTGGACTGGGCATGGGGTCCCCAATGGAGGAGCTGGAGGATTGTCCAGAGGAGCTGAAGGAGTTTACAGCCCCATGGGAAAAACAATGATTTCAGTCACCCAGGCACCCCAAGACTCCCAGTGACTGAACCATCAACCAAGGGGCACACATGGTTCCAGCCAAAAATGTGGCAGAGGAACACCTTGTTGGGCATCAGTGGGACGAATGGTCCTTGGTCAGGTTAAGGCTCAACAGAGGCCTGAACAAAGGGAAACTGAGGGGAGGAGGAAGGAGTGTGTTGTGGGGAGAGGCATATATGTGGGGGCAGGGGGAAAGAGGATGGGGAGAGGTTGGGGATTTTAGTGGGGGGAATATCAAGAAAGGTTTTACCATTGGTGATATAAATCAAGATGATATTCAATAAAAAAAATACTGGTTTTCTATGCTTATAAGGTTATTAACATTGAACATAGTATATATTAAACAGATGAAATGTGATCTTAGAATTGTGTTTTATAATCTATCAATTCTTTTTTTTTCAACTTTCACTTATGTCAATTAAGCCTCTCAAAAGCTTGAAGAGTGGAATAAAAATCATTTTCCTACTGGAGAAAAAAAAGAATATATCCAATAAATAAAAGAAAAGAAAAAAATAAAAAAGAAAAAAAGAATTAGCATAGGCTGAAAGATGTAAGTAAGCCTATATGAAAGTACAATAAAGGTTTGTTGACTGTTCAGAAAGTTCTATTTCTGCATCTAACTACTGTATAGACCACACCATAGACTATGTGACTGGTCCCTTGGCCCTCAGAGTAAACTGACTTGGGAGTCTGGAATAGAAAGGTGATCAGGATCAGTTGCCACCAGCCAGGCACATTTATGTGCAGTTGCTGACAGGTCCAGTTCAGTTCTGTCCTGGCAGGAAGGTCTTGTCTCACCCAGTCTCAAACAGTAGAAGAGGGTGGTTTGACTTGAAAGGAATGTTATGAGATCATATTATTTAAATCTATCAAAGAAAAATATGTCCTACCTCAACCATACAGGTAGCATGCTAATCAAGTTTGTCAAATAAGTGTAAAAGTCAAGATATGGCAAAATTAGATGTTTTGAAAGATAGGACAAACCTCAGACCTGAACATAATAGAAGCATAAAGACATCCAGTCATTTCAATGAAAAATATACAGCATAGTAAGCAGCCTGTTGTTTTAGGGATGAATAAATGGATGGTTAGGCAAATTCTTATTTTTCAGCATGTCGTCTGGCATTTGGCATCGTGTGGGCACAGCCTTATTGCTTCTGATGATAATAATCAGTTCCCACACCGAGTAACACAATATGACTTCCTTGATTGAGCCAAGGATTGAAAATTGAGAACTCTCTGCCCTAATCTTATTCTGCCCAGGATTTGTTCTTTGACCTTAGGCAAAGAATTTCATTTCAGTTTCCTTATCTAGAAAATGAGAATGATGATCTTATCTCTATACCCACCTCGGGGGATAGTTCTAGTGTCATTGTTCACAAAGAATGATAGATATTTGCAATGTGTAATGCGTGGGTACGACATTACAATATCAGTAATATCAAATAGCCTTGTCAACAAACGAGAGAAGCTTCTGTAGCAACGATACACTGGTTTCCACACAAGATTTGGTGGGGGAAAAATACTATTAATGCAAGGTGAGAGAACCTTATTTTTCTTGACTTCCAAAGATTTAGTTATAACTTTTTAAAACTATGCCAAAGGCAATCTTGACAACTCTCCCTATAACAGTGCCTTAGAACCTAGGCTGAATCAGCTCTACTCCGATGAGAAAATGGCTCGTAATTGAGTGATTATGATGTACAAAATTCAAAACACAGTATTGCTTTTTCAGAGGACCTGAGTTTGGTTCCCAGCACTACTTTTGGTGGCTCACAACTCCCCTATAACTCCAGCCACAGGCGATCTGAAGCTTACTTCAGGCCTCCACGGATATGAAACAGATAGACACACATGGTCACATTGATGAAAATAAATCTAAAGGCAAAAAGCACACTCATTGTATAGTAAGTTCTTACTCTACAGACTAGGACTTGAGAAATGAGAAAAGTCTATCCATCTTAAAATATTAAGTGGTATCATCTCTTCCAGGACAAAAATAAGGTCAACTAAGTAAAAAAAAGAATACTGACACCTATGTTATGCATATAATTTACTTTGTAGGTCCCCAGAACACCCTCTTCCCAGCTAGAAATTTTCCGTCTTCTGTAGACATCAGTAACTAGGTTTTACTGTTAAACTGTAGGTTGAATTAGGTGAAAATTCACCATGAAAGCATCTGTGTTAGTTGACTCAAAAAAACTTACTAAGAAAGCCCTTTGGTAAGGGCACACTTGTATAGCCTGGGCACCTCCAGGATGATTCTGGGTGATAGCCTTGCTAAGTTGCTACTGATCTTCAGAGGCAGCGTAGCAAATAACCTGCAATTAAACTCAGCTTTTTTTTCCATACTGTGTAGCAGAAACCATAATCCTGAACCATTCAGCTGTTCACAGGCTTACTACGTGTTGAAACTTAGTCTCAAGACCCATACAGACCAACCAACCCCCTTACAGAAATCGGTCAATCTCCCCCTTCATTTTCAGAGTCAGCTTATCTCTCTCTCTCCTCTATTTTAAGAATAGAATGAAAGTTTTGCTGTTTGTGTGTCTGATATCTAAAGCAAATGGGTATCTTTTTAATTACCAGTGTATAATTTTACCATTTACTACTTTAAGTGAAACTTTAATGAAAATTATCTATTGCATACAATTTCATATGACAATAGCCTTTGACGTGCCTGGTTTTGCAATGAAGCCCTCCACAAAAAGCAACCTGACACTTTATTCCTCTTGGCATTCTGGCCCTTCACTTGATATTATGTCTGCAATAAATCACCAGATATTAACATTCTTGCATCATACCGTCTCAGTTGTCTGCAGAAACCCTCTTCACTAGGTTGAGATATAATAGGACATAATAGCCACTGCTTCTCCTTTTCAAAACTTACCCTAAGGAAATGACTCAAATATTAATATTACTTTATTTAGTTACGTCTCTGCCCTGTTTCAGAAAGGATCAAGATTGCACATCACAAAATAAAGTAAGATTTTAAATAAATGCATGGGAACTGGCATAATCTTTCAGTAGTGGCTTATGTCTACTATGCATAAGCCCTGGGTGCAATCTCCATCACTGTCCACAAAATGGATAAAGAAATAAATAACGTAGTGCTCTAATTACAAAAAATGAATATGTAAGTGGAGGAAGAAAAGCAGAAAGTGGGACAAGCAAAAGGAAGAGCCACAGTGGTTCTGAGACTAAAGCCCATGTGGCATCTGCAGATATCCATTCTCGTTGGTGAGAGCTGGGTCACCATCGGACTTTGTTCCTTTCCAGAAGTTCACAATAAAGACAGAAATGCATTCAGCTACGTTACTGCTTAAAGGGAAATATCAACAATTAGTCCGAGACTCTCTCTCTCTCTCTCTCTCTCTCTCTCTCTCTCTCTCTCTCTCACACACACACACACACACACACACACACACACACACACACACACCGGGAGAGAGAATAAGCTAAATACTTATGATATTAAAATGAGAAATAAATTTCTCATATAGACCATCAAGCAAACTTGAAAAATACAACAATCAATATCAGCAAAGACATTGTTAAGAGTAAGTACAGCAATACACTGCAAAGGGGAGGTTCTCATAAACTCTCTTATTATGGACTAATTTGAAATCCAAAATCCAATAAAAGCTTGTGCATGGGAAACTGAAACAACAGTTAATCACCCCAAAGAGGAAAAGCAATATGAGCAAGAATGCTCGCTGCATCATTTTATAGGACTAAATGATTGTTAAATTGTAGTAAATCTGGGGATTGAGACTTAATTGTTGAAACTGAATAATTGTAAAAAGTTACCTAGCAGGAGGGGGGAGATATGTATTTACTGTAATAAGTGAAATAAGTGGGAAATACAATTAGGAGAGGATCATAATTACAAACATAAGGATACAGCTGGCAGCTCACACGCTCCAGAACCTTTTGCTACATAAGGGATCCAGCTGAGGCTCCTTGTGGAAATCATGATTGCATATGGACAAAGATGATTAAATTTGCCAACATGAAGATTACCCTTTGATTGGCAAATGTGGGTGTGTTTTAGTACATCTGTTTGTCATGTCAGCTATAATAACAGTACACAGCCTTTAAAATAACAGCACACATATAAAGCTTCCAGCCTGGTTTTTTATTTTTAGAGAAACAATGTAAAAATTACCCGCTTAAAACTAGTATCTATACACTTGACTCTTTGCATGAAGAAACAATGAAATCCATCTTTCTTTCACATTTAAAGTCATAATCCATCTTCTCATCAAAAGGCACAATGTCTCCCCTCCTGCCTCATCTCCCACAGAAGCCCTGGATAACCTGATTTCTAAATTCTTATAATTCTACCATGGGAGGTTCAACAAGAGCCAGTTTTGTTTCTTCTATTTGGTTTTCATCAGTATTTTATACTGTTCCAACTCTATAACTTAAATTTATCTTGTTCCATAAATCCTTGCACAAGTTAGATGATAAAGAGTCAAATAGCAGAGAACACTTAGGTATGTCAAGAAGAATTTCTTCTGTGACCACAAGCGTGTATCAACATGCTCAACAAACAGCCTTCTAATGCTGAAACTGAACAATGAAATAACCTGTTTGTTTTAGGATTTCTACTCATGGAAGTTTTGGCACTCCAAGGTATGATAGAACTCTTAAAGGGACAACTTTAACTAGAGATACTTTGAAATTTCACTATTTTGTTAGAGAAGAGACATTGGAGAAACAGAACCTAATATGAAAAATGTTGTCAAATTACACTAATGGATTTTTAAATTTTTAATAATGGAGAAAGCGCCTAGATGTTTAAAGGAATGTCTACATTTCTCAAGCAATGTGTTGGTTGTTTGCAGGACTGGGATCCAAGCCAAAACCTGCAGCATGGCCTATGAGGGTCAGTACAGTCGACAAAACCCACCAATCTTCACCACTCATGTCCTGATTGAAGAAAACATGATAATTTATTAACTTCCAGGAAGCATGTTGCATGTTCCAAATCTCTCTGAGGGACTTCAGTTCTTCACCAGAACTCTCAGAAAACCTTCCCCATGATGGGGAACTGAGACTAATTCTTATTTGTCCTTAGAACTTAGACCACTGTTATTTAATCTCTCTTTCCTCACCATGTTTCATTTAAACAGAATGTAATGGCTATTCCTGGTTGTCAACTCAACTATATATGGAATGAACTACAATCCAGAATTGAAGGGCACACCTATGATCCAGATCTTGGGCTGGAAGACACAAGTTTCTGACCTGGATCTTGGCATGGAGATCTTGAGGCATAGTGGCCATGAAACGGTTAGGCCCAAGCAAGGTAATACGTGCCTTTAATCCCAGGAGACTGAGGCAAAGAGATCTCTGAGTTCAAGATCAGCCTGGGACAAAGCAAGTCCCAGATACAGGCATGATGGTACATACCTTTAATCTGGGCCATGCCTTCTCCTGGAGGCCTACATAGGGGCATTGGAAAAAGGAAAGTTTACTCTTTTTCGGCTGCTTTTACCTACTAGCCAGTACATCTGTTAGAACCTACTTCTACAGAAGACCAGGTGAAACAACTAGCCTTGTGGGACTGAGCAACTACTAGATTCTTGGACTTCCCATTCACAGCTGACCATTGTTGGGATAGTTGGACTACAGACTGTAAGTCATTACTATAAATTCCCTCAATATAGAGAGGCATTCCATAAGTTATGTCACTCTAGAGAACCCTGATTAATACACAGAATGAACATTAAAAATGTTGGAAGAAATACAATGAATAGTAATGAAAATACCTTGAAATCTCATTTGATCCCATTAATAAATGTTTCTATCTATTGGGGTTTAGATACAGAAATGCTCCCCAGAGGCTCGTGTGTTAGATGGACTCTCAGAAGGACAATATACAGAGGTGGAGACACTGCGTGTCAACCAGTCATGAAGGCCCAGACATCACATGGGTGGATTCGTCCTTGAGGAGCTATAGAGAGTAGATGACTACTTAGAAAGAATAAGTCACAGAAGGTGACTTTGAAGGATGTGTTCTGTCCCAGGCCCCTTCCTCTCCATTCTCTAGGATTCCTGAGCAGCATCTGACGTAGGCAGCTTTGTCTCTCTTGTCTTTGCACCTCATGGGCTGCCTCAGCACAGCTGGACTGAAAACTCTGAGCCTTGACAACCCTGTCCCCCGTTATGCTGTGTTTCTTGTGTGCTTTATCATAGCAAGCAATGAGCTAATGCAATCTCCTCTGGAATGATCCATTTTGCATACTAGCTCATTTACTTTCACACTAGAATATTGTCTCCTTCCATTTTCAACCTTGATTCTTTTTTTTTTTTTTTATGGTAAAGGTAACTCTTGGTTATTTCCCAATTATTCATTCTTATTTCTAAAACTACATGCATTCTTTCCCAGAAATTTCATCATATTAAGTGAGGCCTCAAACAATAATAAAGTCCTGTATTTTTCCAGATTTTTATAGATATGGCACAAGAAAGATTAATTTCATGTGTAAAGTTAAGTAAACTAAAGGATTCTTAGAGAATCGGTAAAGGCATTATTTATAATCTGGTACATAGAGACTTTGTCAATAAAGTCTTTGGTGCATAAAGCCAAACTGAAGTCACTGGGGCCCTTGGAAGATATACTGAATCCCGACTGCTTCAGTGTTATCTTTGCTTCGCAGATGCTATAAGAAAAGCAGCTTTGCTCCCGCACATGTTCTCCCGCAATGATGCCTTTAAAAGCCTGGAAAACAATGGAGTCAGACATCCGTGCACTGACATGCATGAAACCATGAGACAAAACTAAAGCTTACCTCTTTTAAGTTGAACTTTCTCTAGTGTTTTTATGACAAAGATAGAAATATAATTCATGCAGGCAGCAAATAACGTGCTTCTGTATCCAGGGCAGGTAAATATTAATGGTTTGACTTAAAACCAGATGGTGAGACTGGCATCCACAGTCTTAATCCACACCATCTTGTCCTATTGAAAATGGGTAAGGATTTTGATGTCGCTATCTCATATGACTACTCCAAGCTCAAAACAAATAACTCCCCAGCTATGAGTGCTGCTTAGGAATGAGATGATGATAAGGTGAATTTCTTCCACTGATGCCCCTTAAAGGAAAGGGAGGAGCACCAGCTCAACCCTCTGTGGAACATTTAACCATCTTTTGGTGCTCCTCTTTAGTTAAGATCTTGAGCTCCTGAAAAGCTCCCCCCATTCCTTTTCTGTATCCCTTCAGGGACTTCAAATAAAACAGGTAAATATTTAATTCAAAGAAAACAATCAGCTAAAGAGACAGCCTACAGAATAGGAGAAACCCCTGCCAACTGCACATCTGACAGGGAATTAATAGTGTGTGTGTGTGTGTGTGTGTGTGTGTGTGTGTTATGTATATGTATGTGTGCTCTGTGTGTATTTCTGTGTGTGGAGGCATGCATGTGTATATTCTGTACGCTGGCCTATTCTCTCTCTCTCTCTCTGTGTGTGTGTGTGTGTGTGTGTGTGTGTGTGTACCAAATAAGCCCACAACCCAGCCAATAAATGAACTAGTGAAATGAATGAATAGTTCTCAAAAGATGAAATACAAATGCCCAATAAACATTAAAAATAATATTCATCAGCCACCAGAAAAATACAAACTAAAACCACATTGAGATTCCATTTTGCCCACTGGCAATGGCTGTCATTCAAAAAACAAATAAGAACAAATGCTAGTCAGCATAGAGGTAAAGGGACACTGCAACGCTGGTAGTAATGTAAACTCAACCAGCCACTGTGGGGAGAGGGCATGCAGATGGGACTAAGACCTGACCCAAAATAGTACTCTTGAGTAATTTACCCTAAGGTCAGAAAGTCAACATATCACCGAGATACTTGCACACAGATGTTCACAACAGCTCTACTCAAATTAAACAACCAACCTAAGTGTCTGTCAATGGAGAAAAGGATAGTAAGGAAAATGTGATATGTCTGTAATAGAATTTTATTGAACCTAAAAGAAGAAGAAAGTTGTGTTGGATTTAGGAAAACAGAACAAAATATAGATTGTCAACGTTAAGTGAATGAAGTCGGACTTAAGGAGACAGATGTCATGTCTTTCTCATTGGTCATTCCAGATTTTACATAGATACATAAAAGCACGTATGTACACATAGCATGAAAGAAAAATTAAGGTGTCTAGAGGAATGAATGTGACTGGCTGAAGTGGGGAGAGAACAGAGCAGAAGGGGGGCCGTCTAGATAGGAACATGGTCAAGCTACCGTATATATTTGTGTGAAAACATCCTTTTGAAATTCATTCTATGTGACACTGTGATGGTTTGTATATACTTGGCCCAGGGAGTATCACTATTAGAAAGTGTGGCCCTGTTGGAGTAGGCGTGGCACTGTCGGTGTGGGCTTTCAGATGCTCATCCTAGCTGCCTGGAAGTCAGTATTCTGCTAGTAGCCTTCAGATGAAGATGTAGAACTCTCAGCTCCTCCCATACCATGCCTGCTTGGAAGCTGCCATGCTCCTTGATGATAATGGACTGAACTTCTGGACCTGTAAGGCAGCCCCAATTAAATGTTGTCCGTTATAAGAGCTGCCTTGGTCACGGTATCTGATCACAGCAGTAAAACCCTGACTAAGACAGACTTTATACCAACAAAAATTAATTCATATTTTCTCATTTTCCAAAGTTTTCTCTTAGCTGGAATTCCATACAACCATCCTAAACACTAAGACATTCAAGCTAGAATCATAGGGATCGATGTTAAAGCTAGAGACAAGGGATCATCTTTGACTCTTGTCTCTTTCTGACTTTTTTGTTCCCTCAGTCTGTGTTTCCCACTGTCACTGTCTTGCTGAGGACTCACCAGTGCTTTGTCCCTGGCTCTCTCAGTAAAGCCAAATGCAGGTTGTCTCCAGGCGCACTGTCCGTCTTCCATTGTCAACAGGGTTGTCTTTCCAAAATGCAAATATTAACTTTTTGCTCTCCTCCATAATCCTCAAGCACTTGCTCACTGTCTGAAGTTCAGACTCCCTAACAGTGTTCTCTGGGCTGGAGAGATGCCTCAGTGATTAAGAGAGACCTAACTGTTCTTCCGAAGGTCCTGAGTTCAAATCCCGGCACATGGTGGTTCACAACCATCCATAACTGAGATCTGACACCCTCTTCTGGAGTGTCTGAACACAGCTACAGTGTACTTACATATAATAAATAAATAAATCTTTTTTAAAAAAGAATATGTACTCTCTCTTCATAGTTTAAGTATTTACTTGTAAGTCTAGAAGGTAATATTCTGTTTCATATCCCTGTTCATTTGCATAAACTATTAGCTACAATGAGAATGCCTTCTCCTTATATATTATATATTAACTAATTTTTCAAGGCCAGAATCTCTTCTTTCCTTAAGCTTTTCAGCTAGCCCAATTAAGCAGAGTGGCGCCCTTGACCCTGAGTCTCCCACTGCACACCAGCCTCCAGGCCCTAGAGGCTAGATATTCCAGTGTTACTATTATGTGTTTTCATTGTACCTGTCCTCAAACAGCCATTTGGTTGTGAAGATCACGACTTCATTGCTTTATTAGTCTAGTAACAAGCACAAAACTGTCTTGTCATTGTCACAATTATTGTTTATTGGGCTTTTATTATATATCAAATTTAGTGCTAAGGGCTTTATATACATGATCTAAATGAATCCGCCCTGATGTAGAAAAATTAAGCTAAATTGGCTTTAATGAGGTGCTCAAAGGTCACTCAGCAATTACATGCCAGAGGTGAAATTGAAGTCCAGACAGGTTCAGATTGGTTGATGTGTTAAGCCTTGCATCTTATTAAACCAACCAGAGTTCTTAGAAGGATGCTTCCAGCCTAGACTCACGAGGACAAGAATTACAGGGAAGTACACCACACCTAGAAACTTAAGTCATTGCTCTAAACCTCAGTTATACTTCCTCAGTGATTTTTTTTCAGTTATAATATTTGACTAATATAACAAATCTCCCAAGACATCTAAATAACACTTGTAAATCAATCAAATCGTGCTGAGAATTGGTGGAGTTAAAGTTACATTTCGCAAAGTGTATAAACAAATGAGTTCTCAGTACACCTGAGGAGTAGACAGGTGAATGGATGATGAATCTATAAAAGACTCACGTGACTTCTTATTGTTTATCATTCTTTGTTTCCTTCAGTACCAATGGAAAAAAACCTTATTCCCTATTGCCTTGCCATCACAGACAAATGCTAACTGGTTAACATACAAAGAGGCTGCTGAGTCAGACTTCAAATCACATGATCACCACGTCACCCGACTGTTAATGTGCTGAGGACCAATAAATGCTTTTCGTTCTAGGTTTTGAAGGAAATTGTTTTAGTGTGCTGACTCTGACTCAGTGGTGATTTAGAGATCTTCACAGGAAACATTGTTTTATATCGTGGTTTCAAGAAAACTTTGGTAAACTCGTTCACGGGGATTTATGAATGGAACACTACTTAGCAGTGTTAAGTCTTATTCCTTTGAGGTAGCATGGGGTAGGGAAGAACCCGGGCTTGGTCTCCATAGAGCTGGGGTGGAAACTACCTTCCCTCAAGGCTTGGGAAGCACTTTATTCATGTCCTCTAATTCCCATTTTCTCCTCTGTAAGGCAGAGTTAAAGATTCTCTACAAGACTATTGAGACCATTAGAATAAGGGCACTTAAATGTGAGTATGATTATGTGCAAAATCGCCACTACAGTGCTTCCCAAATCGCAGGTAGCAGACACTACTTGAACTGCCCCTAAGGAGAGACTCAAGTCTCTTCTCCTCAGGGCCATCCCAGAAGAGCAGGGAGGGATAGAAGAGAAACACTGATAAAATAGGCTCGCTGCTGTGTTTATATTTAAAGAATGATAGATGAATTCTCTACCTAACATTGAATCTCCCCACTTTTCATCTTTTATTTTATTTTAATGTGGATTAGGCATCATAGAAAGCTCTGGACCCAAACGCCTGCTTGTGCAGACCTCTCCGATTCTTTTCTTTCTAGTTGCGTGACCTTGAACAAGCTAGTTCCATCTCTTCATCTCTGGGTTTCTCTATATGCGAATGTGTAACTAAGTGCACTTCACAGAGCTAACCGTGTTAAGCCACAAAATATTCAAGGTCTGCCAGTGGTGTCCTAACTACCTTATAGCTAACTACTGGGAAAGGCAGCATTGCTCATGGGGGAATCCAACTGAAGCCACCATAACCAGATCCTTCCAACTACGAGGATTGTATCCCACAGTTCTGGTTTCCAATGTCTTCCAAATCCCCAATGTAAAGAAGCAACCTCCATTTCTATCCCAGCTCAGTATTACCACGTAGAGAAATATCTTCCCTGACTTTAATGATTTTCTTACTTAGCTAAAAGCCGGAATAGCTCAACAAATAAATAGGTGTCTTTCCTACGTGAATGCATCTCTCCTATTTCATTTGCATCTCACCTCTATTGCCAACTGGGATACATGTTCATGAGTCAGGGACTGTCTTGTTTTCATTGTAGCTCAACCCTCTGATGACTTACAAGGGCATAAAAGGCTCTAAATAAATATTTGAGGAATGAACCACAAGTTCTTTAAAGCCATAATCATCTCTTCACTCGGGAGTAGGTTTACAGTGGAGATGCAGAAAATGCCTCTCAGTATAATGACCTAAAAATGGAAGTATAACTTTTGCTTATTTATTTTTCTGTTACATTTTTGCCTTCTCCGTGTTTCACTTTTCATCATTTTTTTGTGAACACCTGCGGGTGTTAAGGAGATAGCTCTGAAAGGAGAGGAGACCAAAAGGAAGTCCCTACCCAGCTAAACAGCCAGGAAAGTAAATTTAGCCTCTGTCCAGAATGGGCCTTTATAGCAGCGAAAGGATTTCTAAGAGTCTAGTTCCTGTGCCGCAGTTTCTGATAAATAAATGCAAAACATGTTTTTTAAGTGTATTAGAAATCTCTTCTTGATTGATGGGATGTTGATAAATAGCTATAAATTATCCAATATACATGAATCTCTTTAAACACACTGTTTAAAATTAGAACTATTATTAATTTGGTTTGTATTTATTTGGTTTCCTTTTTATATAATGAACACATTTTGCATGACAATCACCACATAGACGCTAGACACCATAAGAAAATTTAAACCTCTGTCAGTCTTTTAAGATAAAAAACAAAAATAGCATTGCTGCCAACTATGTCATGCTGTTTTCATCCACAGCATAAATTTTTAGAAATGTTTTTCAAATAAAATCAGATAATGTTAACCTTCCTATAGACCACTGGGTCCTGAAGACTGAAAATATAAGCAGCTTACTTAATGGAAAACAAACGTTCATGAGGATGGGTGGTAGTTTATTTACTGTATTAAGAGCAACTTTCCAGTAACTATACCATGGGAGAAAGTAATACTAAATTCGGTGGCCATACATGCTTGAAAAGAAGACAGTAGTAAGGGACTACGGGAAAGTGGAAGCTATACAAAAGAAGAGAGGGGGGTGGGAAAGACTGATGGGGCTGAAGGCAGTATATACATTCATGAAAACTAAATGAAAAAAATTAGTTAATTAAGTTAAAGGTCACCTGGGAATGTTTAACAGTTTTGTAATTTTGATCATACTTTAATATACTTTACATCATGTTTCAACCGTATATGCGGATAGTCTTTCTCATGCTAAGAATAAAGGTAGCATTTCAGAAGGGAGAAAGTAAATAAAAAAAAGAAAGAAAAAGATGATAAAATATTTGTTTTCTCGCTTCATAGCATGCTCTTTCCTGATACACCACACGAGGGTGGATGCCGTCAAAAGCTGGCCAATGGTCGAGTTTCAGTGGGGAGCTGGGGAAGCTTGCAGAGTTGGGGATTTTATTTCTAATTCTTTCTTTTCCATTCCTTCTTTTTTTTTCTTTTTTTTTAATTTTTATTTTCTATATTCTATGTTTACATTCCAAAGGCTTTCCCCTTTCCCAGTTCCCCCCTACCATATGTCCCATAATTCCTCTCCCCCCCAACTATTCCCCAATCATCTCCCCTTCCCCCACGGTTTCTCTGTTCTGGGTCTACAAAACTGGATCCAATCTTTCCAGGCCCAGGGTCCTCTCCTTCTTCTTCTTGGGAATCATTTGACTTGCTAATTGTGCCTTGAGTATTTAGGGCTTCTGGGCTCATTAATATCCACTTATCAGTGATTGCATTTCATGTGTATTCTTTTGTGATTGGGTTAACTCACTCAGGATGATATTTTCCAGGTCTAACCATTTACCTACTCCATCTTTTGCAAAGGCAAGTCTCCTTAGTGAAGCGTAAGGACTACTACTACACTTACCTCTGGAGGTAAGAACAAATAAATATTTAGAGTGTAGTTTGGTACTATCAGGTTTGGTATTCTCAGATATTTTTAATAAGATTTATCTATCCAGTATAGAGCAAATTAATACACAGTGAGTTAAATACACATAAATGCTAATCTGTGATCAATTTAAGAGTGTCGTCTAATCATGTTTTAGAAGGTAAACTGGGAAATCCTGTTATAAGTAGCCAGAATCTCAGGCAACTGTTGCTATCAAGTAAATAAAATTATCTGAAATTAGGCAGAAACAACATAGACGCCCGTTTCTCATTCTTCCTCCGCTGGATGAGTGAGCAGGTCCCACATGGGTATATGGAGCAGTGCCACTAAAGCACACAGCCTCTAGTCACACCCCTCAAATGCTTGTCAATCCTTACTTTGCTAGGTGGGAGGGTCTTCTACTTTGCTAGCACGATCACTAGCAATAGGAGGAACTGGGGAGAGGGGTGTATAGGATTAAAACACAATGCATTAATGTCTTAAAACTAGTGAAAAATTAAATTGAAAAAGAAACAGTTCAATACTTTGCAACAGACATGACCTGAAGATTTTGCTTGTTCTAAAACAAAAATTCATACATTGAGGCTGCAAGTACCTAAACGATAGATTTGGAATGAAGCCTTTGGGAGATAAGTATGGGGACTTAAGAGTGTGGAGTCCCTAAATGCATTGGAAAGAAGAACCCAGGGCCTTCCTTCTCTCTGACATGAGAGATGGCCATCTGTATACCAGGAAAAGAGCCCTTCCTACACACTAAATATCCCAGAACGTTTAGATCAGATTTCTTAACCACAAGAACAGTGGTAAATAAATATGCTGTGGTTTTAAACCACTTCAAGCCAACTGTGATGGCAATGTTCAGTGGTTAATGTTTAACCAGACAAATGTGTGAAAGCAATCACAAGAGACTGTTCGGATTTGTTCTTCTCCTGAAGATCAGCTTCACAGAGCAGTGGGTACTACATTAGTATCACCCGTCTTCAACTGGAATCACGCTTGCTGGGATAAAAGCTGCTGTCCCATTCAGATGTAGGAAGTAAGGAAAAGAAATACAGACATTTCCAGGGTCACATAGCAGGGTTGCAGTAGCTGCCTTCGCAATACAATGTCTTTCCTCTATAAGGCAAGGGCACATGCTGAGCACAGGTCAAAGAATCCTTCCACCTTCCTCCTAACCAGCCCCCATGTACAGCCACTTACATATCCTACATTCTAACCATTATGCATCTACATTGCACCTACATTCCTATAAAAAGGGGGAAGGGTGGAATCTATCTAACAAATCACTATGAGTGCTAATAGTTTACAGGGCTGCTAAGAGTCTATCACTCTTCATGTTCTACTGAGGTGACAGACAGAACATAAAGAGATACTGCCTACTGAAACTGTTAGCTAGCTACTCTCAACCTATGAAGGCCATGTGAGACAAGGTACTAAAAGATCACTTTAATTTGCCAGAACTAAAAGTTCATTCTATCAGGCATTACAAAGACATCAAATCCACTGACCTCCATATGACATCAGTTTCTACTTAACCGAGGCTGATTCTTATAGAGTTCCTTTCAGAGAGCAACAATGTGGCTTACTTTGTGGGCTTTCCTTCAAGTAGCTCGAAATGATAGCACAGAGAATATGTTAAATAAGCATGCCAGGGGGCTCAAAACCAAAAGACTTTATGGCTTCAACCAAGACGCAGAAAAGGAAAAAGGGAAAAGTCCTGTAAAGAATACTGTGGCATCTAAAACCATTAGCAATGAGTTTCAGTAAGAGCTTCCTCCAACAGTCAGCACCCCGATGAGGAGGAAGGTCTGCTGCCCATGGATTTCCATATGTGTGCACAAGCACCAATCCAAGGACTGCATAATAAAATGTTAATTGAAGTTTATGGAGTATTTAAAACATTCGAAACACAACTTCTCAGTAGTAACGTTAAGGAACGACAGCCTATACCATAACTTCCAGAAAAGACACTAGCTATTACAGTCAATGATATTTGCAATTAAGCTGAACACAACTAAATTATGGCTTTAATTAAAAGGCGTTTTCTAAGATGGCACCAACATGTTTAAAATTTAATACGTTCTATATGAGATAGTGGAGTTATTAACAGACGATTTCCTTTCTGCCGCGTGTGCACTTTTTATAAAGCAAACATCTTTAACCAATATCAAACGTTCCCTGAATCCCTACAAGTTTCACTACATAATAAATTCAAGGAGCAACTTTCTTCCCCCCCCCCAAGTTTAATACTTGTTCGTGCTCTGGATATACAATTGTATTTACTTTCGTGGCTAATAGTAACAGAATTAATGACGAACTCTAGTGGTCACAAGATCCACATTAATTTCCAATGAAGGATGAAGAGATAACTCGGGGGACGGTTAAGGAAACACAGAGCCTTTTGCCACAGGGCCAGAGTGAGAAATGAATGAGTCAGCATCTCTGGAAAGTTTGGGAGTAATAGTGGTGGCTGAGCAGGATGTGTGAGTCAGGGCTGAGTCAGGACTCTGGATGTGGCAGAGAAGTCACACTGAAGAGTGACATTTTCCACTTTGTCTCTTCTATCACAGCCATAGTACATGGGAAAAATGCTAGCTTGTTAGGATATGAAACAGTGTTTCTAAAATAATAGAAAGCATAGAAGACAAGAGGACCAACTGTGCTCTTACAAGGCCCAGGCTTGCTGGTTGAAGGAGGTGTCAATGGCCTTGCTTCTCTTTGCTCGTATGGACTACAGCATAAAGAACAGAGCACTTGAGCGTCTGCCATCTTCACAAACTCTTAGGAAAATGTGGAGGGGCAGAAATGCATTAAACAGAAGGAACAGCAAAGTTTCTTCTACACAAGAACTTTGTAATCCACTGGGGAAAGTCTTTACACATAGTGAAAGGGCTGCTCAAAGATAGTAAAGCTTTGTGTGTGTAAATTCACTGCGTAGGAAGCACACAAGGTCAATGTGGACCCTACACACAAAGTCAGTGTAAATGATGCATATAAGGTCAGTGTGAAGGGTACACACAAGGATAGCATGAACCATATACCCAAGGTCAACATGAAGAATGTTCATCTTCCCTAAGGAATCTTGTGTTCTCCTCATTCTCTTTACGTTGTCTTTAAAATTAATTCATGAGGCATTTGTAAAGATATAATATATTAGAATTCTATAGCATCACTCAGACTAATCCTTTATTATACTTAGTATTCAGGTAGTAACTTTGGCTCATTCTGGCCACTTCCACATGTGGACATTATTCTTGATGAATATACATGAAGTGATATTCTTCTCACAGAAGGAATTTTGCCATTTATGTGATACTTCTACCAATGGTAACCAAATACTTTGAAGGATAAAACTATTTATTTAGTTCTAAAAATTATACATCTGTGTGTGTGTGTGTGTGTGTGTGTGTGTGTGTGTACTACAAAAAGATATGTCCCTAGAGAAGTACATCTTGTGCCTCTCAAAAATTCTTCATAACAACCATTAACTGTTATGGAACTTTTGCATACTCTATAGGATCTATATGATCAGTGAAACAACATTTTATCACAGAAAAGGTATTGCTCACAAATGATTTTTTAAAAGACATCTGAGCCACTTCTGGTTTTGAAAACTTAAGTATTCTTTGCCCAATTAAAATGGCATAGCTTTTTAAAGAAACAACTTTAAAAAAAAAAAAAGTAATGTGAGCTGGAGGGAGATAGCTCAGTGGTTAAGACTCCTGGAGACTCTTCCAGAAGACCCAGAGTCAGTTCCCAAAATATACAAGAAAGCTCTCGGCTGTTTGTAACTCCAGTGCCCTTTTCTAGCCTTCTTGGGCATCAGGCACACAATTGGTGCACAAACATACATTCAGGAAAAATACTCCTATACACGAAATAAAATATAAATTAAAAAAAATTGAAAGGAGATAGTGGCTACTACAAGTTCCTACACACACACACACACACACACACACACACACACACACATTTTTCCTAAGACCTTGAAGATCTCTTCCTTTTTGTTCTACACTTTCTGCCTCACAGAAGCCTTCCTGAAGCAGGAAGCCTGGGTATATATGCTTGCCAAGCCAGCAACCTGCTGCTTACAGTCCTTTCACAACAAATTACTTAGAAACCTGGGGCCCACATTGGCCTCCAACTGCAGACACATCCCTCTTCAAAGCAACCACTCACTTTAACTCCCCTTTCATCCCTGTCCTGGAGCATATCTGAATGTGTTTGAGAAGGCAAGCTGTGTCTTCTGTAGGAACTCTTAGGGGAAAATAGCCCTGATTTACCATCGTTAGTAACCCTATGCAGACCTAGGCAATACATGAGCATACCTATTCTTAAAGTCAGATATTTCTGGGAAAGCACATGCTTGATGAACAACGGTTTCCATAACCCAAGCCTACCAGTCAAAATGCAGATTGCCAACACTCCTCCCCAAGCAACCGACTCCTCTTCCCAGACCTACAAAAGGAAGGTTTTGGAGGGCAGTAACTAGACTCTCTGGAACTACATGCTTGCTTGGGACCTACAGCCACCTTTCCAGAAACATCTATTCTGTATTTGCTCTTTGTTTCTTGCTACTCTGCTTTTGGTGCATGTTTATTCAATTCTCTGAAGAAAACACTAAGAACCTACAAACACCCCATGCAGAGAGAGACCACAAGTAATACTCCTATAGAATTTGTGTGGCTTGTCAGAGAAATCTGACATTTTGCCATCTTTCTCTTTTTGATCCATATCTGATCAACTACAAATTCCTGTCAGTTCATCTCCGGAGAGATCTATTTCCTTCTCTCTAGTTTTCCCAGTTACCCTGATTCGGGGTGGTATTTGTGGAGACAAAGTGGGACTGCTTAAAAGTTCTTTCTAGATTACATCGTAAAGAGCCCACTGGGCGAAAGCCAACATCAACATGGAATACACTTTAACTCAGCTTCCTATAGCCCCATAGTTACCTCTTCTTAGCCAAGAGGAACTGATATTTAATAGCAAGAGAACGTTCTGGAACTTTAAACAATCCTGGAAATATTTGACAGTAAATCAGAATGCTTGGCACCCAAGTATTTTTTAATCCCTAGTTCTAGGTCCACTCCTAAACTCTCTCCACCTAAAAAGAAGGGTTACATGGAGAGTTTGCTTTTAGGACACTACCGTTCACTGTGGCTAGAGTACATCACCCACCTCTTCTCCTCGGTCTCCTATCTATACACATTTCACTCATACTTCTCATCAAATTAGCTATGATGGTAAAATTTCATTGACAACTTGGCTGGATTTAGAATCCAAAAGACACACTTCTGTGTATGTCTGTGATATGTTCTCCAGAGATATTTAACTACATAGTAAAGACACGCCCTAAAAATGAAGGCTGAGGTGCCAGACTAGATAAAAGATGAGAGAGAGAGAGAGAGAGAGAGAGAGAGAGAGAGAGAGAGAGAACGAGAACAAGAGAACAGTGTGGCAGCAGTCACCTCTCTCTGTTGCAGACACAGCATGACCAGCTACCTCACACTCTGGCCACCAGGTCTGCCCCACTATGATGACTGCCCCCTTTTAAACGACAGAGCACAATAAGCCCTTCCTTGTTTGAGCTGCTTCTTGTCATGTATTTTTGTCACTGTGATGAACAAAAAAATAACACACTAGATGATCCAAATCAGTGGATCATCTCCCTGAAATTTCTCTTTATAGAGTAATGTCCAAAAGCCCTTGGCACAGATACATGTCACTGATCACCAATGTTCCATCTACACACACACACACACACACACACACACACACACACACAAGCACTCACACACCGGCATTGCCACACATACATACCCGTACTATCCACCTGTCCTATTACTCAACAAGCACAGCTCTGGTGTCTTCCAGGAATAGTCCTGGAACCTTGTAATACAAACTGACACAGAGCACAAGAGCAGCATCTGCTTTTCCTGACATTCTCTGGGTGACTCAACCTCTCTATCCTCTTTTCTCATAAAACAACTCTTCTACAATCATCCGCCAGATTCAATTTCAGGATTTCTCCTTGCTGAACTCTGTTGCCCCACACCCACACAAGACACAACCTTGTGTGCACTGTGGCTGTGCCCATTCAAAGAAAAAACAAAAGAGTGAATAAATAACACAAATAATACAGCAGAAAAAAATTAAGATAAATAGCATCAGTTTTTGATTCTCTTGTTTGCCTTACTCCTTCAAATCTATGACTGTCTTCTTTTGAAAGAATTTCAAGAACAGTGACTCTGATAGTCAGCCTACTACCCTGTAGGTTGTTAACACATTGATTCCAAAAGCAAAACTACAATGCACAGTGCAGAATCTAGTCTGAAAAACTCATCTGCAACTCAGTGTTAGCCCCCGAAGCACACATTCCTTAATGAGCACATCAAGCAAGACTCCAAATGCTTTATAGGACACCAAACTTCAAATTAATATTAATGGTAAAAGCAACAATAATTTCCTTTTAAGTAATTGATTGATGTGGAGAAATAGTCAAACCAGTTGATGTGCAGTCAGAATTCTATATTTTTCATCAGAAAAACAATTCACCACCAATGACAAATAACAATAGAGCCACTAAAAGTACCTGTCATGTGTCTAATGAAGACAGATTCTCTGGCTACCACATATAATATGTAATATCCAAAAGCGCTGCTGTAATTCATAGCTAATTAGTGTCTCCCCTTTATGAGAGGTGTCATAGCCTTAAGCCTCGATTCTGATCTCCTCAGACCTCACAAGATCCGACAACCATGCGTAGATTACAACAACCCAATTAGCGCCCACCCCAACCTTGGGCAGCTGCTTCCCAGGGCTGTTCCAGCCTCAATAAATCATGTTCCCTCATGTAGCTCCTCTCTGACAGCTGCAAGCCTTTGCTGCCCAAGGAATAAAGGCAATCCTTGGAAAGAAAAGTTATGCAGGAAAGACAGTGAAGGAAAGGGGATATTGTTCGCCTTCCTTTAATGGTACAGTAGTCAGCAAAATGGAAGACCATCAATTCTGACTGATTAGAAAGACAACAACCCTCAGAAATAAATCTAGGAGTAATACATCTGAGGCTGCTTAGTGATAATCAACCGTCAGCAATTGGATTGTTTGTTTGTTTGTCTTATGTGGATCTATTGAATCTTTCCATTTTTTTTTTCATTGCATAGTCTTCCTTCTCACTAATAAGAGAATTTCCCTTTCAGCAAAACATCATCAGATGCATTTACTTTATCCCCTGTGAATACACAGCAATCAGATAATTTGTAAGACTCTAAATTGTCTTGACTTCGTTGAAAAAGAATCTATAATGATTTGCTGCTCTCCAGAAGCTGTGCTACGGCACTTCCTAAGTCCATAAGCAAACTCTGGAGTATTCACAGCTCACGGCAGCTAACATCCTTGTAATTCCCTGCTAAGCCTGTAAAGCTGTTTGGTCCCATAGCACTCCTTGTAGAGAATGTTCTGAATAGTCACTACAGCCCCAGCATTATTCAAAGATGTGTATGAGTCAGGAGACTCTACTTCCAGCTTGCTTTCTCTGTGGAGATATTTTTCTATATCTTATGCTAATTGGGAGCATTTAATATAGCTTTTCATAAACACCTATGACCAAATTGAATATATAGATAACCAAGTAAGGCAAATAAACAAATATGGATTAAATTAAGTAAGGAATATTCTTATAGCTCTTTTTTAATAAGTATCTAGATTTTAAAGCGATTTGATTGTCCTCTTATGAAAATAGTAGTCTCATGGAAACATTAAATATTTATCTACAGAGATTTCCAGTGACTCATTCTTTACAATAGCAAAACAATTGAAAATAACAATGAACAAAACACAAAATATGTCAAATAAAACTATAATTCCCCTCATACAAATGGAAAGTTATTTAGCTTCTAAAATGGTAGTATAGAAGAACTTCTAGAGAGCATGTAGAAACATTCACAGGACACCGCAAGTCAGAGGTAAAAAAAATAAAGGCTGGCTTTATATCACACACTTGTAATTATGTGTGTCCATATGTTTTTGTATACACTTATACATTTGTGATAAATACAGGTGTATATTTCATTGATTATTAGAGAATCTGTATTAATTCCTGTATAGAATGTGCATGCACAAGTATATACATAAATAAATATACTTCAGCTATACAAAGGAGCTAATAGGAAAAGCTTTGCAGCATTAAAAACACCTGACCAATACAGCTGCAGATACAGCCAACCATCAGACTGAGCCTGGGGACCCCACTGGAAGAGCTAGGGGAAGGACTGAGGAGCTGAAGAGGATTGCAACCCTATAAGAACAATATCAATGAACAGGACCACCCAGAGCTCCCAGGGACTAAACCACCAGCCAAAAAGTGCACATGGAGGGAGCCATAGCTCCAGCTGCATATGTAGCAGAGACTGGCCTTATCTGGCATCAATGGGAGGGGAAGGAGGCTTGATGCCCCAACATAGGGGGATGCTGGAGGGGTGAGGAGGGAGTGGGTGAATGGGTGGGGGAGCATCCCCATCAAGACAAAGGGGAGAGGGGAGGGGAGATGGGATAGGGAGTTGGTGGAGGGATAACTGGGAAGGGGGATATCATTTGAAATGTAAATGAATAAAATGATTTAATAAAAAAAAAAGAAATAGTTTGGGGCTGATGAGATGGTTCAACAGGTAAGAGCACTGACTGCTCTTCTGAAGGTCCTGAATTCAAATCCCAGCACGCACATAGTGGCTCACAACCATCGGTAATAAGATCTGACACCCTCTTCTGGTGTCCAGAAACAGCTTCAGTGTACTCACATATAATAAATAAATAAATCTTAAAAGAAGAAGAAGAAAGAAGAAGAAGAAGAAGAAGAAGAAGAAGAAGAAGAAGAAGAAGAAGAAGAAGAAGAAGAAAGAAGAAGAAGTTCACAAGTTCGAGAAGGAGAAATATAATCTACATTTAGTACTTGTGTATAAACTAATAAAACAACACTTTTTTCAAATTTAAAAAATATATCTCCAACTAGTAGCATTGTAGACTTTATTCTTTTGAAACTCACTCTGTTTCTACAGACTTGTTTCATAACCAGAAAAAAAGCTATTGAATAAAATCTTGACTTCCCTCACTTATATTTTTACACAGGCAAAAGGTAAAAAGATGTACCTTTTAGGGTATCTATTATGAGTGACCAACACCAATATTAAATAATTGTTAACTACTGAGTCAGCAACATCTCAAAAATCAGGGATGATTACACTTAGGCGCATCTCAAGAATGAGAATCAGAACATCATTTTCATCCTCTTCTCCACAGAGCTGAGCAACAATGAGGTTGAGTTCATCTGATTCTAGAATGCCATATCAATTCAGCGCCTGAATCGGCAGGAGCTACAGTACAGAGCCTACACAAAATCTGTATCTGCCTCACTGACCTTGAATCCCCCCATCTTTGGCACCACAGGTTTGTGGAAGAACAAGGGGTGTCAATTATGCACAGCCTGTCCAGGTCCCTGAAATGTGGACTCGGTGTGGCCTTGTGAAGGAAATCACGTCTAGTGAGCCAAGATCACGTCTAGTTACACAAGATCATGGCTAACATAAAACAGGCAGAAAGAAATGAAAGAATTTGCTTCCCACTCCAAAAAATGGTCAATCTACTCAGAAAAATATAATATAAGCTTAAAAGGATGATAATGGGGGGGGGAGTACATGTACTAGACATATAGAGAGCTAAACAAGGCAAGAGCGAGAAAGTCCCACACTCAGAGGTAGGTTGGTGTGACAACTGTAAACAAGGCTATTCTGCTTTGTTGCAACTGGATTGGAACACAGGTTTGTGAAAGCAGGCATGCATGTCTAAAGCTTTGAAGGTGTTTCTCAAGCCCCCCCCCCACATTGTTTCCTCAGTACAGTAGGTTTAATTTTCACTCAATGTTTCTATTTTTTTTTCCTAGTCATCAGACACAGTGGAAGTGAAGACCCAGAAGGAAAAACAGGGGAAAGAGGAATGAGAAAGATCATAGCATTTTTGCAAATCCGTTTTTATAATAGTGCAATTTTTGCTTTTTTGCAATAATTTCTCCAACAGGATACTTAGGTAATGTGAAACACAATCCCACGATCTCTGGGCTTTTCATTTAATATCTACAGTTCATATAGAGAGAACTGTTTCTAGAAGCGTCTAGCCGTGAGGATGGGAGGGGTTGTCTAATGTGGAGGTTATTCCTGAGTCAATTTTGGTGGAATTGTGACTAAAAGAAATAATGAAAATTTGACATTAACATACTCAGGTCCACATAGCAAGTGCTTGACTGCAAACTTTCAAATTCATAAGCCAATCACACAGGACCACGCCCGCACCTGAGAGGGAGAAGTCGCCCTTCTGGCTTTCACTCTCCCTGATTAGAAAGGCGCCCGTCTGGTTTTCCGAATACAGAAGTTGCTTTTCCGCATCTGCTCTTTTGATTGCTCCAAAAAACCACCTAAAAGAAACCAGAGAGACATAAACGTCAATTAGCCAATCAGAGTTCGTTTTAAAAAGAACAAGAAGAGAATATTCCAACATCAGAAACATTTGGTACTCTTCAGTGAACTCATCACACACATAAATGGTAGGTTTTGCTACTTAAGAGGATTTTTTTCAGAATGTCAGGAATCTACTCCAGGATTACTAATGGAAGCACAAAGCAAAAATCCGGTTGGTGCCTGCTCCATGCCCTTCCTCACCATTCTCTCTGAGATCTTGTGCTCATCTAAGCGCGGTCACAGAAGGCTGCACATTAACCTCACCATCGCCGTCAAGCATTCCACCACCCTTAAAGTGGGAACAACTAAAAGTACTTTCTCCATCCCTTAATTGTTTCCCACCTCCATCACGACCAAAGCCGACGGCAATACGGAATTATTTCTTATGCTTATAGAAATAGGTCAGATACTAAAAACACAGGCTTAGGAGAGTGGTCAGATCAAGATCTTCAGTGTCACACAGTCAACATAATCTGAACACAACTGTCAAAATTCAAACCCAAGAAAGCAAATTAGTGCTAAGGATGAATGATTCGATGAGTGATATTGGTACCATTAAAAGTTCATGTTAAGCAAAATGATACATATATGCTGCTTTCTGAAAATGTAATAATTTCACAGGGAGCTCTAATATAAAAGGGTGATTTTATTTTTTTTTTGGTTTTTCGAGACAGGGTTTCTCTGTGTAGTCCTGGCTGTCCTGGAACTCACTCTGTAGACCAGGCTGGTCTCAAACTCAGAAATCCACCTGCCTCTGCCTCCCAAGTGCTGGG
The DNA here is from genome assembly GCA_964023405.1 of Apodemus agrarius. Classification (NCBI taxonomy): domain Eukaryota; kingdom Metazoa; phylum Chordata; class Mammalia; order Rodentia; family Muridae; genus Apodemus; species Apodemus agrarius. The sequence goes on along the minus strand of OZ030025.1, from coordinate 38,318,626 downwards.
ATTACAGGCGTGCGCCACCACCGCCCGGCAAAAGGGTGAATTTTAAAATTTTCCGAGGATACTGAGCCAGAACAACAACCAAACCAAAAAAAAAAAAAAAGAAAAAGAAAAAAAGAAAGAAAGAAAGAAAGAAAGAAAGAAAGGAAGGAAGAAAGAAGGAAAGAAAGAAAGAAAATCTACAAAATTGAAAACCAACACTAATGGAGAAAACCTGATAATATTTTTAATATTTATTACAACATACCTTAAGCTTCAGTTTCAAAATACGTACTATAAAATAAAATTAAAACACAAGGCACAAACCTTTGAAAAATATTTGCACAGTACGCAACCAAACTGATTGGTTTTCAGATTGTATTGTGGAGTCAACAAGCAAGAAAAAGTAAAATTGGGGGAAAATGGCAAAGATTACAAGTGGGTAATTCACAGAGATAGGAAGTCAAGAAAATAATAAAAAGAAGCAGCATAGCTGATGCCTATCTGTAACTAGGTATTATGTATAAAACTACAATAAAATATAGGCAGATGCTTAACAACTGGGCAGCTTCCTAGTGTTAGCTGTTGGCGATCTCAAACAGCATTTATGCAATTGTGGTAGCAATATAATTTGATATGGCCCACTCAGAAACCAACCCGGCACCAGGTCACTGTGTATATTATATGCTCAAGGCTATGCAACATGAAAATTCGGCATAGAATTTTAGCATTGGCACATGGAAAGCAGGCGGAGGGAGAGTTGCTAGGTAATAGGATGCCTGCTTAGTACCCTTTGAGGCCTGGATTCATCCTCAGCACCATAAAAAGAAAAGACAGAAAAAAAAAACAAAGTTAAAAAAAGATAGAACCTAAATATCCATCACAAGGAATAAACAGTTACAGGAATTTAGTGTAATTTTACAGCGCTGAAAACAAATAAATCATAAGGGTGCAAGAGAAAGCTGAACAACAATTCACAACATTGTGATATCATTTATATAAAACTTAAGCAAGCACATTTTCAGAACTGTACACATTTTCATAAATATGTACATGCTTATTAAAAATGAACAGTTAAGATAGTCAAGCATTTCCAGAAATGGTAAAAAAAAAAAAAACTGAATCTCCATATGTTTTCAGCAAGGAAGCAACAGAGATGAAATATACTGATCAGCTTTGTGCATTTTCCAAATTCAAAGGGCATTGATTATGCATCAACTCATCCAGAAAGTTACATTTTTAAAAATTATGGTGTCTCCTATATTTTATTCTCATGTATAAATACTTCATTACATAAGCTTTATGTGCATCCATTGCATTTGTATTTGGGATAATTGCCCATGAATCATGTGATTCTTGTGCGCAAGATATATACAAGCCAGCGGTTTGTGTAAATCCAATAATTAAAGATAAGGCGGTCTTCATTTATACAGAAACTATTTACTAATTTTCAGCAATTCTAGACTTTCCTACATAGATCCAATGTAAGTGTTTGACTGAATGTATCTGTTTATGACATACTTAGACTTTTGCTTGGCTCTGCTCCCATCGGGAAAAGAACATAAATAAAGTTATTTTCTGCTCACAGCCGCATTTTAATACCATCCTTCACACTCAAGATGACGCACCTGCTGCAGATTGTTATCATCGTTAGAGCATGTGATAACTGTTGAGCCTAAGGAGGAAACAGTTGTTCGTCCCGCCCTTTGCACCTGTGAAAACTCTTCCTTAATTTATGATGGAAGCTCCTGCCAGGACTGTTGCCGTCATCGGCTCTGACTTTTGGATACCTAGTTGACACCATTTCAGAAGGGCACGCAGACTTCAGGCCTGGCTGTTCACCAAAGTATTTCAACCATCCCCTAGCCTGCTGTTCTTTTGAGCAGTGAACAGTGAGGGCCAAGAAGGGATCTAAACATCCTAAGTGGTACGAAATGCCACGGAGAGTCGTGGAGGCATGGTCCTCAAAATGTCCTCTCTAGTCCAAGAACATCAGCTTTGCATGAAACCGTTAAAATGGGAAATCTCAGGCCTCAGTCCTGACCTACTCATGCAGACAGTCCACGCCTACAGTCCAGCGATCAGGATCATAAGAAACCTTCCACTTGAATTTAGAATGTGTACAAGATGTATAAAGATGAGCCTGAGTTTGACACTTAGCTGTGAAAAGGAGTTATTCAGTAAAATGACACCCTATACATACAAACTCATATGCTTTATTGATACTTAATAAGAATAATAATAAGAATAAAGTATCCAAAAGTTTCTTCTGTGATAACTCAGATACGGGGAGAAAGAAGTGCTTCCTTAAGATTAAAACGGAGGTCTTTGATCCACTTGGACTTGAGCTTTGTACAGGGAGATAAGAATGGATCGATTTGCATTCTTGTACATGCTGACTACCAGTTGAACCAACACCATGTGTTGCAAATGCTGTCTTTTTTCCACTAGATGGTTTTAGCTCCTTTGTTAAAGATCAAATAACCATAGGTGTGTGTGTGTTTGTTTCTGGGTCTTCAATTCTATTCCATTGACCTACCTGCCTGTCATTGTACCTCTACCATGCAGTTTTTATCACTATGGCTCTGTAGTATAGCCTGAAGTCAGGGATGGTGATTCCACCAGAGGTTCTTTTATTGTTGAGAAGAGTTTTCACTATCCTGGTCAAGGAGCTGAAGAGGTTTGCAGCCCCATAGGAGGAACAACAATATGTACCAACCTATACCCCTAGAGATCACAGAGACTAAACCACCATCCAAAGAGTACACATGGAGGGACCCATGGCTCCAACTACATATGTAGCAGAGGATGGCCTTTTCAGACACCAATGAGAGGAGAGGCCATTGGTCCCGTGAAGGCTCAATGCCCTAGTGTAGGGGATTGCCAGGTCAGGAAAGTGGGAGGGGGGTTGGTAAGCAGGGGGAGAGGGGATGGGAAGGGGTTTTTGGAGGTGTAATGGGGAAAGGGAACATTTGAAATGTAAATAAAGCAAATATCTAATAAAAAAATAAAAAAAGAGAGATTAAAACAGAGAAGATAAATGCCTGTCATGGACGTAAGACATATATGATCAAAGCCCAAAATGTGTTTTACAAATAATTGTCAGGCATCTATCATACTGACACAGAAAATTCTGGATGTTTCCATGGATGGTCCAGTGTTGGATTAAAGTGCTAAACCTCAAAGAAATAGAAGTATTATATTTGTTCATATTTTTAAAACCAACATGTGTGTATATATATACAGATGTGTACACATTTCTAGGATTAGTGACACATGAAGAAAGTCATGACAGGGGTCTTTCAGTTTTCACTCTATATCCTTCTTTACAGTGTGAAGATTTGTAATAATATGTAATTTCAGAATGATTTAACATCTACTTTAATATATGTAATAAAATGAAGTCACTTAAGAATACATACAAAAGGCCGGGCATGGTGGCACATGCCTGTAATCCCAGCACTTGGGAGGCAGAGGCAGGTGGATTTCTGAGTTCAAGGCCAGCCTGATCTACAGAGTGAGTTCCAGGACATCCAGGGCTACACAGAGAAACCCTGTCTCAAAAGCCAATAAAAAGGAATACATACAAAAAATCTACAGGTCACCAGGTCAAGATTCTAAATGTTGACAATGAAAACTGATATATACAAGAAAAACGCCAGTGGAGTTAGAGAGAAGGAAGTACAGATGAACAGACAGAGGGAGCATACCAGCCAGGTGTTGAACATTAATAACTCCAGGAACATCTCAGAAGCACAGTCAGCCACTTAAGAACGGCAGCATGGTCGGGAGGTGGTGGCACATGTCTTTGCCTTTAGTTCCAGCACTTGAGAAGCAGAGTCAAATGGATCTGTATAAGTTCAAGTCCAGCCTAGACTACAACGTGAGTTCTAGGACAGCCATAGCTGTTACACAGAGAAACCCTGCCCCAAAAAAGCACATATACACACACATGTACACACGTGTACACACACACACATACATTGAAAGAGAGAGAGAGAAAGAGAGAGAGAGAGAGAGAGAGAGAGAGAGAGAGAGAGAAAGAAGCATGGTAGTAGTAGTAGTAGTAGTAGTAGTAGTAGTAGTAGTAGTAAATTCATTTAACCCCTTGTGCCTCAACTTTATCATTTGTGAGGAGAAATTATAGCAATGACCTTGCACTTATTGTGAGATTAAAAGAATTCATACATGTTAAGAGCTCGTTATCCAGGCGTGGTCATGCTAAGTAGCTCTGATGAGAACTAAATGAAGAGAAAAATTGTATGTTTTCTTTGGATATTCTAGATTTGAAGTCATGATAGAACCGTGGTTAATATATGAGCAGGATCTTATATCTCTAATTGTCCCAAATGACCCTTCATTCATGTCCTTGTAGATAAATGCCATCTTATTAAATCAAAAAGTCTAATGGAATCTGCATTACGAATAGCAAGCGATTGTGTATGAAAAAAAAGAGACAACATTAACCAAACTAAAGGGGCTCGAGACAAAGCTCTGTGTGTCAGGGTGCTTGTTTTACAAGCATGAGCATGTGAGTTCAAGTCTCTAGTACCTACGAAAAAATCTGGATGTGACAGTGCTGCTCAGGGCAAGGACAGGACAATCTCTGGAGATGGTTGGCTGCCAGCCTACTTCCAGTGAAACACCCTATCTCAAGGAATAAAACAGTTTGTGTACCCACACACACTAGTGCATACACCATGCACACCTGTCACAAACCAGCATGCATACACTTCCACAGAAAGCAGCATTAAAGATCATCACATGTAAATATGTTAAACAATATCACATCTAAATACAATTATTACCAGTCAAACATTATACCGCTTTGAAAAGAACAAGCAGATAGACATATTACCTTCACTAAGAATTCGTTATTTCATATACTAGAGTCTGAACTGCAGTATCAACTGGCAAAAATTGGTATCTAAGTATTCATAATTCTGACTGGATGTATATAATTTCCTCCTACAACTTAAAAAGAAGCACCACTATCAGTAAATGCTGAGAACAGTTGATAAAAGTTGGCCTCTACTATCTTACTCTGTGTCCCTACACACTAAGGCAACTGGTCTCCAAATACCATAGGCAGTTCCTAGAGGTGAGGGAGGAACTATGTCTCATGTGCAAACAAGGAACGGAAAGTACAGGCCAACTTGGCAAACGGGGTCTCTACGTGATAAGTAGGTTAAAACAACCCAACAGTGGAATTGGGGTTAGGATGTCTTTGCTATCATCATCATCATCATCATCATCATCATCATCATCATCATGTATCATGACACATATTATAATGAATAAACCCAACTACTGTCCCACGCCAGTGTGGCTCAGGGGGCGTCAGTGGCACTGTTACAAAATGCCTACAGTTTGCAGGGTGCACGCATCCACCTCTAGTCACTTATCAGAGCTAAACAAAAGCCTTCCACATAGAGTAACCTGGGGCTATTGTGGTTCCATATCGCGGTATCGTTTGCCTGCCTCTGTATTCCACCAACACTGCCAGGAAGGCCTCTGTCAAGTTCCTGTTCCAGCAAATTAGGCCCTGCTGCTTCCAAGAACTCTTCCTTGGTTCAGTGTCCCCTTGGCTCTGGGTCAGCTATTGCTGCCTCTGTCTCTTTTCACATGGTGGCATAATCCCAACAAAGAGTAGAAGATAATTCTCAAGGAGATCATGTTGTTCATTCTTTGCTTTGCTTTTTGCCCATCACAACCTTCCTTTTGGTCCCCACACAGATCATGGCAATATGGTACCATTTCTTCTTTTCAACCTTAAGCATGACTACCTCGTCATCATATGCAGGAGTCAGGCACACAGATGACATGGGTCTCACATATAGCCTCTGTCTGCCCCTTCCTCATGCAGACAGCACCGGAGTTACCCTCTGAAAGTATGATGGGCTACATCTCACCACATGGAGGAGGTTGTTTGTTATGGTGGTTGTTCGGTGAGTTGATTGCTGGCTTGATTTAACTGGCTAGCTTGTACAGACGGATTATGAAACAAAGCCTACTGAAGTGGAATGCCAGGCCTTTGAGCATGTGGGCATTAGTCACGCATCCAACTTTGTTCCCCCTACATCTGCTGCACCCAAATGTACACTTAAACTTACTTCTCCAACGTTCCTACAGTATTCAGAGAATGCACTTCAGATTTGACCCAAAGCATGAGACATTAGTGCACCAATTTTTAACTGTTTATTTTAGATAATTCGCTTGTTGCTGAAGACCTCTCTAAGCCACCTATGATACCTTCACAGAACCCTGATGGCAAATACTGGCGATATGTCCTTTGGAGCTCTTAACAAAATGCTTGATAAAACTATTAATGCGTTGAACTTTGACATGACATTTATAGTCATGTTGATTCTGAACACTGAACTTTAGATAATGTGTTTTCATGTAATCGTCAGTGCCTACTGAATATCTTACACTATAAAAATGTCTGTGGGCTAGAAGCCAGTTGCGGCGCAGTTCAGACGTTTAATTAGCCTTAGACCATATACTCCTATCTGACCTCCTTTTTCTTCAGAAAAGAGAACCTTTGTTCAGGAACATAAAGATAAAAGAATGAGGCTGACTTCTTCATCCTTTAAAACAAGAGCACATTGACAGCCCACAGGGAAAGAATGTTGATCTGAAGATGTCACTTGAGGTCAGTATTTGAGGTAGGACTTGTAGTCACATGAGAAACTGGGAAGTTCATTCTTGGATCACTTGATAAAGCATTTCTTATTGCTCTTGCATACCTGAATAATTACCTCAAAGGGGGAATTTTGGAGGAACTAAACTGTGTTTTCTCATTAGGGGAGGTGATTGTGTTTTAAAGATTCTTGGCATAACCTGAGCCCACTTCCCTCGTAGGTGCTCAAAAACACCTGACTCATCACCGAATTCACCACAGGAGAACGTACAGAGAATGCAACAAGGTTCAGAGAGATAACCCATCTCAAAACATGTCGTTACTTCAGAATATCCCTCTTTGTGTGAAAGGATGGGAAGCCAATGTTGATTAGTCTGTGAAACAACATGCCAACACATATACGTCATCAGTTCAAAAATAAAATGTAAATTCTAATGTGTCTGCTTGGTTTTTGTATAGGTGTGGTCTTGTTTATCACAGAAACTGGAAGAATAGGTCAAAAGCATTAATAGTTTCTTCCTCATGTTACCTGAAGGTCAAAGGCAACTGACCTTAGGGTGCTTCCACAATGCATTATTTAACCAGTTTTCACAAATATTTATCCTCATTGTCTCTCTTAGCCTTTTCATAGCAATATGATGCTATTCTCATGAGAAAAAAAACTGGGAATTTTTTAGGGACATGCATGTTTGCTTATATGTAAATGGGGTTGCATGTATGTTTACATGCATATTCACACATGTGGGCACATGTGTATACAGATACACACATGTGTGTGTGCACGAGAGGACAGAGGTTGACATCAGGTGCTTTCCATGATTGTTCTCTACCATATACATCAAGGTAGCAATGCATTGAGTATTGCTGACCCCAAAGGTTCTCAGTATAACTACTCTAGCTAACTAGCTTGCCTTAGGGTTTCCCTGACTCGGGGGTTTCTGGAGTTACAGAAGCCACCTAACATTTTATTGGGTGCTGGGAATCCACTCCCCCGATGCTCATGCTTGCACAGCAAGCAGTTCAACTACTGAGCCATTTCCCCAGGTTCTCAAAGAATGTGTTAAGCTTATCAGTTTTAAAGGATTCCTCGTGTTATAAATGGCATCCTTCCATTTTACTTAAAGCATTGAATAGATTCAAATGGTATACAAAATACCCTTTTCTTTGGGAATTACTGTTAACTACACTGATCTAAATGGTGAGATGAGTGAGCCATTAGCAAGCCACTCAGGAACTCAGATACAGAAAAACCTGAGGCTTTAAGGGTCTGCAGTGGTGCCTACCATGTCAACACTAATATCACGAAATTTCTGATCTCTAATAAAATACTGTAAACTTGAAGGCATAGCAACCTTTTCTTAACCTAATATACCTTGTTGCCTACAGAACTAGTAATTGTATCATTTTCTATGTACTTAATGTGCCAGAACATCGATAACATCAATTTTATACTAACTATGCTGTAAAAAGATTAAAAAGCAAAAGGCCTGTCACCATACCAATACCATGGAGTTTTTATCACTATTGCTCTGTAGTAGTACTTGAGGTCCAGGATACTGATTCACCTAGAAGTACTTTTACTGTTGAGAAAAGTTTTAGCTTTCCTGGGTTTTTTGTTATTCCAGATGAATTTGAGAATTGTTCTTTCTAACTCTATGAAGAATTAAGTTGGGATTTTGATGGGGATTACATTGAATCTGTATATTGCTTTTGACAAGATGGCCATTTTTACTATATTAATACTGCAAATCCACGAGAATGGAAGATTTTTCCATCTTCTGAGGCCTTCTTTGATTTCATTCTTCAGAGACTTGAAGTTCTTGTCATACAGATCTTTCACTTGTTTGGTTAGAGTCAGACCACCTCACTCCTGTCAGAATGCCTAAGATCAAAAACTCAGGAGAAAACAGGTGCTGGCATGGATGTGGAAAAAGAGGAACACTCCTCCACTGCTGGTTGGATTGCAAGTTGGTAAAACCACTCTGGAAATCAGTCTGGCAGTTCCTCAGAAAACTGGGCACAATATCACCCGAGGACCCCATCATACCACTCCTGGGAATATACCCAGAGGATTCCCTAGAATGTAATAAGGACACATGCTCCACTATGTTCATAGCAGCCCTATTTATAATAGCCAGAAGCTGGAAAGAACCCAAATGTCCCTCAGTGGAGGAATGGATATACAAAATGTGGTATATTCACACTATGGAATACTACTCAGCTATTAAAAACAATGAATTCATGAAATTCTTAGGCAAATGGGTGGAACTGGAAAATATCATCCTAAGTGAGGTAATCCCCCCAATCACAAAAGAACACACATGGTATGCACTCACTGATAAGTGGATATTAGCCCAGAAGCTCAGAATACCCAAAAAAACAATTAGCATATCAAATGATGTCCAAAAGAAGAAATGAGAGGTCCCTGGTCCTGGAAAAGCTCAATGCAGTAATGTAGGGGAATACCAGGACAAGGAAGTGGGAGGGGGTTGATTGGGGAACAGGGAGAGGGGAGAGGGCTTTTGAGACTGTCAGAGAGGGGGATCCAGGAAAGGGGAAATCATTTGAAATGTAAATAAAGAATATATCTAATAAACAAAAGGAAAAGGAAAAGGCCTATTAACCATTGCCTTGAGAGTCTTATCATATTTATCAAGGAAGAGATAACAATTTAAGTAGGAAGTTAAGGGGGACATGCAATAGTAAGAATACATAGTCAATGCAATTAACAGCTGGCATGCGAGACAAATCAGTGATAGGAATAAGCTAGAGAAAGAGAGGCCCATTAAGATTCCTCTGGGATAATTATAGAGAACAGTCTACTTTTTATTTAGTGACCAGTGCCGTACAGATGAGCAAGGGGGGCAAAGTTTGTGGAATAAATAAAAGGGAAGACTGAACAGACATAGGTGGTTGATGGGCTGAAGGCAGCCAGAGACTGAGGAAGCAGAAACGCTGGGTGAACCGCACAGTGTATTGGAAGGTGATGGGTACAAGAGAGGAAAAAACATCCAAGAAAGGAGAGAGAGTTGAGCTTTTAAAGCCCTCCCGTGTGCAACAGAACATGGCAAGACAGAGTCAAAGTGTCTTCCTGTGTGTTCCTGATGTCAAAGCAATCAGAAGAATAAAAAGAGCTGTGTGGGGAAAAAATATGGCTAGACTTTCAGAGAATGACAAGCCAGAGTCAAGTCTCCTCAGCTACAGCTTGTACAGCATCTATTAGCACTTGCTTCTAACTGAAAAAATAAACCAAGCCCACTACCTCTTGTGTTTCTATCACTGATGTGTGTAGACATGCAAGACAGGAGAAGCTGTGACATTCTCAGAGGAATTCCTTGGGCTCTGTGATTCTTTAACCAGGGAAAGAGAGGATTCTGTTTCAAAGGAAAAGGAATGCTTGATGAAAACTTCATGTACACCTGGTATTTAAAAAAATATTGAATTACAGAGATATATTTGAAGTAGTATTTTGCATGCATCTCCCTTAAACATATAAAAATCAAAATATTTAAATTAAACTTTGTATATGAGAGTGTGTGTGTGCATGCACGTGTACAGGCACGTACATGTGTATACCTGTACATGGTTATGTGTGTATATGTCTCAGAATGAGTGTGTTCTAGGCAACCACTGATGACTGGTCTGAAGTGAAGCTCGGGGAATACTGCAGGTCTTGAAAGCAATGGAGAATTCTAAACCAGGTCACCCAGGGGCTGCACTCAGAGAAGTCAGCCAGCACTGATTGTGGAAGGGAGGACCTCAGGAATAATTTCAGGAAGCTGAAAGCATCTCTCTTCAACGGCTGCTGTTAAAAATCAGTAAAATCGCAATTCGGTAATTTGACTCCACAGTTTGGAAACTGATAGTACAACTTCTCTGGGATTAAAAGGCCAAGTTAACCTCTTCTTCTAACACAAAAATGAGAACGGTGGCTACACAGTAGCCTTTGATCTGTCTTTCGTGACCCATGAAAAATATCTCTAAATCTTATAGTTTCAAACCCACTACTGTTGGAACATGGAGGCACAAAACCTGAAGAGCCAAGAGCTTTGGAAACAAGAAGAAAACAGATGAGGGGAACAGATTTCTGCATGGTTAATGACGGTGGACTAATTATGAAAGAGTGAGGTCCACTCGCCGTGAGGCTACGACTTAGATCTGTGTTTAGAACGAAAGCCATTTCCTTTGAGTCAAGCATGTCTGACCCCTGTGAGACCTCCCTTCCTTTCGTAGTCTTCTTCTTGGTCTACTTCAGTTTGGGCATATTTAATTAAGTCTACTTTTTCCCTACAACATCTAAGCAACTATGATTTTAGTCTATCACTCCAATTCCCCAGGCCCAGGACAGCACCAGGCATTAAATACATCCTCATGACTGTAACACAAGTACATGAGTGGTAAGTAAGCAAATGGCTGTTTAGAGAAGTGAGTCTTGTAGTCAAACTTAAAGATGACTAAAGAATTTAAGATAGTAAAAGCTGAACGCAGAGAAAAGCATCCGAAGTACTGAAACAGAGCAGTGTGTCAAGTCAGATCTGCCCGTCATGAGCTAGCCCTGGTCATGTGATCAAGAGTCACAACGAACAAGGTGGCAAAATGGTCCCAAGAAGAATTCCACTTCCACTTCAATTCCACTTTAGACGTCACAGTGTCATCGTCTACACTTTGGCCTCATTCTTGTGGGGAAGTATACGGGAGTCAGCGCAGGGGCCCCCCATCTCAGATATTACAAGGGGGGAGGGGAGAGTGAGCGGAAAGGAATCAAATTGTTGCCGTGCAAATCATAAGCAAAGCCCACGTTGGCACATGCACAAAGCGTTCCACGTGGCCTATTTAAACTGAGCAAACTGGGGAGTAAGCAGTGTGGATGGGTTCGTCAGCTTTCCAGGGTAGGTCTGAAATAACTAACAGGTCTGAGCTGTGAAGGGAAACTCTTCGGGTTCTAAACTTCTTGGAGAATAACACAATAAGACTTTATGGTGCTGAACGGTGATGCTGTATCTGTTGTTCAGATGTTGGTTCGGGTCCACACAAATCTAAATGTGAAAGGAGAAAATGGAGCAACATCAAATAAACACTTAGGCCATCTGGGAGCGGTGGATGCTGCCGCACAAAATGAGTGCTGACACATCAGCAAGCTTCTCGAAAGCACCAACAAGGGCTTAAAGAAACATTTCAGAGGTGAAACCAAACTGATCCTTATGCTTTCAATTAAAAACAAAAGATATGGCAGGGCTGACGATCTGGATCAGAGGGCTTGCCACAAGCTGAATGACCTGAGTTCAACCCCCAGGACCTATACTGCGGGAAGTGAAGCCTCATTCCTGCAAGTTGTTCTCCGACCGCTACATACATGCCATGTCATGGAACACTCACATGCACACTCAGACACACACACATACACACACACACACACATACACACACAAACACTAAATATATGTTAAATAAAAAAAGGAAAGAACATTGCAAAATCACTGTCATCTGAGAGTGGAAAAGAATGAAACTAGAGGGGAAATGTTCAGAATGAAGTCAATCAATACGTTCTAATTATTGTACTAGGTGTTACTTGTCACATTACCTAGACGACATGGGATGATCTCTTCCATGACTCTACCTACATTATTCTCTTCTGTTATGATATGTGTATGAAGTGTTTGCCCACGCTTATATCCCCAGCATTCAAGCTACACCCCCCTTTTGGGGCCCTGTGTTGAAGGCCTCGGAATCTTCAGAGCGTCTGGCTACTGGCAGGGGCAGATTGCTAAGCTCATAGAGGTTCTCACTCCCATGTCTAGATAAAGCCGTGTCAGTGGTCCACCTCTTTATGCCCCAAGTGCCACAGAGGCAGGTGCTCACTCCACTACAACATCACCATCATCTGATGAAAAGAAATCTCTGTGGAGTCATGACCTGAAATGAATGGTCCCTCTTTATTTCTGTGCGGCATTTTGGTCTTAGTAATATGAAGATAATACAGCTTTCTTGTCAAATTGTGAACATAGAACTTTGTATTCTTTTTTTGTAATGACAAAGTTCCCCTCATATTGTCAGTGCTGTAAACTCATAAGTTTTTCTGTGGGAAACTATTTTGATAGATGTAATGTTAAATATCATCCTAAGTGAGTTAGCCCAATCAAAAGAATACACATGAAATGCAATCACTGATAAGTGGATATTAATGAGCCCAGAAGCTCTGAATACTCAAGGCACAATTAGCAAATCAAAAGATTCCCAAGAAGAAGGAAGGAGAGGACTCTGGTCCTGAAAAGACTGGATCCAGTTTTGTAGGAGAGTACCAGAACAGAGAAATGGTGTGTGTGTGGGGGGGGGGTGATTGGGGAATGGGGGGGGGGAAGAGGACTTATGGGACATATGGTGAGGAGGGAATTGGGAAAGGGGAAAGCCTTTGGAATGTAAACAAAGAATATAGAAAATTTAAAAAAAATTTTTTTAAGTTCAATGTTAAGACATGATCTCCCTGGCTCCTTGAGTTCTCATGCATATGCCTACCACAACATTTGTAAGCTTTATATCACAAGAATTTTCAAATATATTTTAAAGTTAAAATATATATATACACATATATATGTGTATGTATATATATATATGTATATATATATACATATATATATATATATACTATATGTATGATATTGGAGAGGTGGCTCAGCAGTTGACAGAACTTGCTGTCTTTGCACAGGACCAAGCGCCCATATCAGACAGCTCACAAGTGACTGCAACTCCAATTCTGAGGGATCTAACACCTGGGTCTGACCTCTGGTGTCACCTGCACATATTCATTCACGCAGACTCTCACATGGGGACATTTACACACATTTGACATTCACTCACACAGAGACTCACATGGGGATCTGCACACACATGATATATATGGCATTCCCTTACACAGTCACATGGGGATCTATCTGCACACACATGACATTCATTCACACAGACACTCATGTGGGGACACTTACACACACACACACACACACACACACACACGTCATTCACTCAGACACTCACATGAGGATACTTACATGGCATTCACTCACACAGAAACCCACAGAAACACGTAAATAAGAATAAATAATTCTGTTTTAAATCAGCTTTTCCCCAGCACCCAGTTTCAACAAGGATACCTGTTGATCTTACTTCTCATGAATATCTTTCTTATACAAATTTTATAAAGTTTTGTAAGTGTGAGAAATCTTCCAAAGAAGAATGTAGGGTATGGAGACAGCTCAGAGTGGAATCCTAAGTGACTGTGTGTTGGTGAAATGGGCTAGCCCACGCCAAGGATCTCAAGAGCCTTTTCCCCTGGCTGAGACTCAGAGGCACGGCAAAGCCTTCCTCCTCTCCAAGTGTGGATCTTGACAGTGTGGGCAGAAAACATCCACCAAAGCTCTGTTTTCAATACCCTTCCTCCTTATATACTGTCTGACGAGTACTCCTCTACTGAGACCATGCCTACTAAGATTTAGCTAAACTCTTAGTCTCCTTAGCCCAGCTGTACACATAAGCCTGCCTCCTTGTTTATCTGTAAATGTAATAGCAGTACCTCCCTGTTCAACTCCATTTAAAAAAAAAAAAATGTTGAGCTTCCAGAGCACCTGATCCCAGCTTCTATCCACGTCCCATCTCCCTTCCCTTTATTTCCTCACAGCATGAGTCAGCCCCAAATCCCTGGAGCCATGCATGGACTCCGCAGGATGTATCTTGAAGATATAAATTCATTGCGGTTGACCGTGAGCTACTGTAGTAAGGACAGGACTGCGCTCACTTGAGTGGGGAAACACTCAAGGAGGCTGCTTCGGAAAGGAGGGCCAAAAAAAAAAAAAAAAAAAAAAAAAAAAAGTCACCATGCCATTCGTCATTTTGATGCAAGATAATTGAAGAAATACATTTTCAGAGGAATGTGTCAGGGGGAAACGCTTCATAATCGACGTGTGTGATCAATATGCCAATGGCATGGATAAAACCTCATGCGGCCACTGGAAAGGCAGAGGCCGTGAGAACGGCAGCAGGCCAAGGTGCATAAACATGCCTCCAAATCCGACTTAGAGCCCTCGGCCCAGGGGTCTATTTTGACAGGAAAAGAATAAGAGTTTTCTGCCTTCTGATCTCTCTATGCTCCTTGTGGTCCCCATTACATGGTGTGTAATTAGTCAAAATTTAATCTGTAGCCATGGTCCCATTACTTTCTAGGAGGAAAAAAATGACCACAAAGGTAGCAAATTGTGTACAGCATAAAAGCCCTAAGAACACCATAATGCAAATATCTCTAGTGCTTTTTAAAGGCAGGCCAAATTTCCTTTGACCGAAATTCAAATAAATTCAAATAAAAGGGAAAAATAAATATAAAAGAAAACTAAAATAGGAAAACTAAGATAATAATAAGAAATGACCATGGGGGAAAATAAAGGACAGAAGTTGGAAAAGAACACTCATGGTATGCACTCACTGATAAGCGGATATTAGCCCAGAAGCTCAGAATACCCAAGATGCAATTTACATATCAAATGATGTCCAAGAAGAAGGAAGGAGTAGCCTCTGGTCCTGGAAAGGCTCAATGCAGCAGTGTAAGGGAATACTAGAACAGAGAAGCAGGAAGGGGTTGATTGGGGAACAGGGGGAGGGGAGAGGGCTTATGGGACTTTTGGGGAGAGGTGAATCAGGAAAGGGGACATCATTTGAAATGTAAATAAAGAATATATCTAATTAAAACAAAAGAAGTTGGAAGGATTAAAAGCCAGAGTAATGGAGCAGTGTGTTGGCACAGCAGAAAGCCACTGGGCCGAAGGAGGGAAAGAGGCTCAGAGAGTTTCTGCGGAGATGAAAATGTTAACAGTGTGCATATACACGGTCTATAAATATAAATTTATCAAACTTCATTGAAAAGCAACCTAAGACCTGTCTTTCATTGTAGAGAATTGTGCTTTGTAAAAGTTATTTAGGGACGGTGGAAAGAGAGCTCAGTATTCGAGAGGGCTTAACAGGTTTTGTCCCCAGCACTAACATCCAGTGACTCACAATTGCCTTTAACTCCAGTTTCAGGGAACCCATCCAATGACCTCTTCTGGATTTCCTGGGCACCAGGAATACATGTGCTGTGCATGCATGCATGCAAACATATAAACACATACGATAAAAGCAAACCTCGTTAGATGATTAATTTTTTTATTTTATGTGCCTTGGTATTTTGCCTGTATGCATGTCTGTGTGAGGATGTCAGATCCCCTGGATTTGGAGTTACAGTTGTGGATTGTCATGTGGGTGCTGGCTGGGACTTGAACCTGGATTCTCTGGAAGAGCAGCCAGTGCTCTTAATCATCTCTCCAGGGCCCAAAGGAGATCTTTTTAAAATTACTTTTAAAAAACTGATTTGTGGGGGGCAGGCACATACTTTTAGTTGAATACAGAGCATTGTTGCAACTAATCTAGATTTGGTAACATTCTCTTGGAAACTGTTGGTGCTTTTTTTTTTAATTGGACAGCAAAATAACTTAGACTTGTAATGCAAATTTTACTTCTATCGAAGTCTGTAATGACCAACATCTCTGTTCTATTCTTAAATCCTATGAACAGAAGGTAATGGGAGAATATGTTTAAAGTATGCAGTACTTTATATGTTATAATCTTAAAAGAAAACATTACACTGAAACCCATTATTTTTTGTACATTCAGTGTGTACTAATAAAAAATTTTAAAGCAACAGTATTCTGATATGGTAGGGGTTTTTTTTATTAACCTTATGCTTCCTTAGTTTGGACATAAAAGTAGTATGACTGGCCTTGTTTATAAAGGTACTGAATCAGAGTCTGACCTCAGGAAATTTCTTCCTGCAGTTTATGTCTCTGCAATCATGAGTATTTGACAACCTATACGCATGAACTGACAGAAAAACACCATTGCATATACATACACTATCTTACTTAAGGCAACTTGAGAAGGTAAGGGTTTTTTGGCTTCTACTTCCTCATTCCTCAGTGGAATTTTGGGTAAGAACCTGAAAGAAGGAGCTGAAGCAGAAGCCACAGAGGAACTCTGTTTACCGACTTGTTCTGCATGGTTTGTCTGACCTTGCTCATCAAGACAATGCCCCCCATGCCAATCTTGTATTTTTCTCAATTGAGAAAAGAAATCCAAAAACAACTCTAGCTCTAGCTTGCTTCAAGTTGGGAAAAAAAAATTAGCCAGCATGTATACACTCCAATGCACCATCACAACACTGTCACTCCCACAGAGACACTGGCTCACACAAACACCTCACACACACCATCACACACATACACACACACACACACACACACACACACACACTATCACACACAGAGAGACACTGCCTCATACCAATACCTCACATATACCATCTCATACAGAGAAACATTAACTATTTCTATCTCACACTCATCATTACAGAGAGACAGTGTCTTACACAGATACACCTCTCTCTCTCTCTCTCTCTCTCTCTCTCTCTCACACACACACACACACACACACACACACACACACACACACACACACACACACACACTCAGACCCTTAACTGTTCTGTCTTCTGCTGTTTTAAAGATCTTATTCTCATCAAAGGGCTGCTGACAGTTAATATCTACTTCCTGTTAAGATCTTTACCTTTAAGATAAAACAAAAGGGCTTCTGGAGAAAGGGTTTTGAATCAAAGAACAGCAAGAATTTTAGACTCTTGGAAGGAAAGGAATTGGAATCAGTGAGGCCTGAAAACACATGTCAAGGACCTCAGCCTGGCTGCCACTGATCCTTCCTTTATAAAGCTCCAGAAACTTCCGCAAAGCTCAGAAATCCAGCAGAAGTTCAGATCCAGTGTCAGGACAGCAGCTCACCTATGACAGCAGTGGTGAAATATGCTTCTAATTGGTGAGCGAGTCGGAAATTACATACTAAGACCAGAAGCTAATCAAAAAATATATTTATTTTACTTCATTAGAAAACTGAAACCTTATCTTAAATGTGGGGTGCCTTTGCTGTGTTGAACAGCAGTGTTTCACTGAAACTCCCGCCGCTAATGGTGAATCATCACAGATTTATGTCTGATCCATGTAAGTTTCCATATAGCCAAATTCTCTCTAGAAATAATCAAGCTTGTAAATACGTGCTTATACATTTGATCTTTTAAATGACTCGTGCCATTCTAAGAGACAAACGCCCATTGTACATGACTGTATTCTTCCTTATTATACTCTGTTTCTCAGTAATGTGTTTCCTATCACTAATCTTTGTACAGTGTAATTACCCGATATTAAGGTCAGCCCAACCAAGTTATTTCCTTAACAGGGCACGAGGGAAGCAGTTGCCACTGTTTCATCTTTAATCCAAACTTAGCTACTTGACTGACTATTAATTAGAATGCTTAGTTTCCTCATTTGTAAAAATAGGGCTAATAATTCTACATTACTTTTTCTTTTTCTTATTTTTTTTTTTTTGGCCAGGATGCAAATTAAATGCAGACCTCTCTCCAGGTGAGGTAATCATTCTCTATTCCCAGAGTATATACTTCTTTCCAAACTATTCAAAAGAGGAAAGTAGAACCCAATTGGAAAATACAGAACATCCTAATCCCATATTGACATTTCTATTGAGTGCCCCTCATCCCACCCACATAACCCACGAGTAGCCAAACAATGCCCGGAGAACACTAGTCCTTTCTACGTCCTTCCTTCCCCACCCCCACCATGGCCACATCTACAGAACGGTCACTTCCTCATTCTTCACAATGCTTAAAACCATCAAAAATATTTTGAATGGAAAGACTTCAACTGTGTAGACCAGGGTTTCCATATTCTCTCTTCCATTAATTCATTAGCACGGGTTCCAAGAATATTAATTCCTTTTGATAAGTATATGGTGGGCTGCAGTGATGGCTCAGTCTGAAAAGTGCTCTATGATAAATACAGCAAGGAGGGCCTGAGTTTCACACCCAGCACACCTGTAGGAAGCCAGTATGTCAATTTACATCTGTAACTCCTGCAAAGGGGAAGTGGACAAAGGTAGATTCCTACAGATCATTGCCTGCCAGTCTAACCAAGGAACCCCAGGTTTACTCAGAGCAGAGAGCCTATCAAAAAATAATATGGAGAAGTGCTTGAAGGAGGCCGCCGGAATTGACCTCTAGCCCATATGCAGAGAACAAATAATTCTCTTATTAAAATCTCAAATCAAAAAGCTAGAACGAGGTATTCAGAATCCAAGACAAGGAAAATAATTTTGCCTATTTTGAATCTGGAATATTTCCCTATTTTGAATCTGGAATATTTCCCAAAGGCCTGTGTTAAAGGTTTAGACTCCAGTCTATGAAAAAGTGGAGCCTTTAAAAAGCAGAGATTCGGCACCAGGGAGCCGGGAGACACCCACAGCCTTCTGTGATCAGTGGAGCAGCTGGGACAGAAGTCTTCCATCTGCCATTTGCACCAGGGAGCCAGGAGACTCCACAGCCTTCTGTGCATAGCCTGTCAGGAGGGAGTGCTCTACAACAAGCTTTCACTTTTGAGTGCAGAGGTGAGATCTCCACCTTCTCTCTGGAGGGGACCCAGCTAGGAGTACACAGGGCCTAAGATCAGTGGAGCAGCTGGGACTGAAGTCTTCCCACCCACAGCCATTTGCACTGGGGAGCCAGGAAAATCCACAGTCATCTGTGCATAGCCCACCAGGAGAGAGAAATCTCCCAGCAGTGCTTTCACTTTTGAGCTCAGAGAAATAAGGACACAGGCTCACAGGCCCACAGGAGCAACAAACTCTACCCAGAGACAAGAATACCACCTAGCACCAGAGATAACCAGATGGTGAAAGGCAAGCACAAGAACCCTACGAATAGAAACCAAGGCCACATGGCAACATCAGACCTCAGTTCTCCCACCACAGCAAGTCCAGGATACACCAACACACCGGAAAAGCAAGAGTTGAATTTAAAGTCTTATCTCATGATGCTGATAGACAGCTTCAAGAAAGACTTAAATAACTCTCTTAAAGAAATACAGGATAGCATTGGTCAACAGGTAAAAGCCCTTAAAGAGGAAACACAAAAATCCCTTAAAGAAATATAGGAGATCATGGGTCAACAGGCAGAAGCCCTTAAAGAAGAAACACAAAAATCTCTTAAAGAATTACAGGAAAACACAAACAAACAAGTGAAGGAACTGAACGAAACCATCCAGGATCTAAAAGTGGAAGTAGAAACAATAAAGAAATCACAAAGTGAGACATCTCTGGATATAGAAAACCTTGGAAAGAATTCAGGAGTCACAGATGCAAGCATCAACAACACAATACAAGAGATAGAAGAATGAACCTCAGGTGCTGAAGATACCATAGAAAACATTGACTCAACAATCAAAGAAATGCATAAAGCTGGTAAATCAAAACATCCAGGAACTCCAGGACACAATGAGAAGACCAAACCTGAGGATTATAGGCAAGAGCAAGGATTTACATCTTAAAGGCCCAGTAAATATCTTCAACAAAATTGTAGAAGAAAACTTCCCTAACCTAGAGAAAGAGATGCCCATGAACATACAAGAAGTCTTCAGAACTCCAAACAGACTGGACCAGAACAGAAAATCCTCCTGACACATATTAATCAAAACACCAAATTCACTAAACAAAGAAAGAATATTAAAAGCAGTAAGGAGAAAAGGACAAGTAACTTATAAAGGCAGACCTATCAAAATCACACCAGACTTCTCACCAGAGACGATGACAGCTAGAAGATCCTGGGCACAAAAAAAAAAAAAAAAAAAAAAAAAAAGATCCTGGGCAGATCTCATACAGACCCTAAAAGAACACAAATGCCAACCCAGGCTACTATACCCAGCAAAACTCTCAATCATCATAGATGGAGAAACCAAGATATTCCATGATAAAAACAAATTTATACAATATCTGTCCACAAATCCAGCCCTACAAAGGATAATTGATGGAAAATGCCAACACAAGGAGGGAAACTACACCCTAGAAAAAGCAAAGAAGTAATCTTCCAACAAACCCAAAAGAAGATACCCACACAAACATAAAAATAACAGGAAGCAACAATCACTATTGCCTAATATCTCTTAACAATAATAGACTCAACTCCCCAATAAAAAGACATAGACTAATGAAATATTTCTCATGTAAATCTTCAATTTTATCAGAAAATGTTTGTAATTCCCTTTTAATTAATTTAGTAATTTCTTTTATGTCTATCATTTTATCTGCATTATTTTTCATGATAATCTTCAATTTAATATGTCTTTCTATATGCTTCCTCTATTTTATCAGAAATGTTTTCAATGTAAATCTTTTTTTTTTTGGGGGGGGGGGCGGGTTCGAGAGAGGGTTTCTCTGTGTAGTCCTGGCTGGCTGTCCTGGAACTCACTCTGTAGATCAGGCTGGCCTCGAACTCAGAAATCCGCCTGCCTCTGCCTCCCAAGTGCTGGGATTACAGGCATGCGTGCATGCGCCACCATGCCCGGCTTCAATGTAAATCTTTGATTTTTATCACAATGTTTTCTAATTCCACCTTCAATTAATTTAGAGTTTTTATATCAACAATTTTTATGTAAAATTTTTCATGAAAAAGTCAATTTTAATGTGTTTGTCTATTTCTTGAATTTTACCAGAAATATTTTCCATGTAAATCTTCAATGTTATCTAAAAACGTTTATAATTACATCTTCAATCAACTTAGAATTATCTTTATGCCTATCATTTTACCTATATCATTTCCATGATAATCTTTAATTTTAACATTTTTTCTATATATTTCTACAATTTTATAAGAAATATTTTCCATGTAAATCTTCAAGTTTATCAGAAAATGTTTATAATTCCACTTTCAATCAATTTAGGAATACTTTTATGCCTACCATTATTATAACTATATAAAATTTTCCATGGTAATCTTCAATCTTAACATTTTTTCTACATTTTTCTACAATTTTATCAGAAATATTTTTCATGTAAATCTTCAATCCTATCATAAAATGTTTCTATCCCATATTTCAATTCATTTAGCAATGTTTTACACATCTACCATTTTGCTCCTTAACTTTCCATGAAAATTGTCGATTTTAACATGTTTATCTGAAATATTTTCCGTGTAAATCTTTAATTTCATCATAAAGTGTTTTTACTTCCCTTTAAAAAATGATAAAATAAAATAATAAAAAAGGGGGAAAAAAGCAGAGATTCCTGGGAGGAAGGTGGGTCACTGGAGATATAGCCTTGAAGGGAACACTGGAACATCCTCTTTTCTTCCTCGATACTATGTGAGCAGGTCTCATTAACCGTGAACTCCTACCCTGATGCAGTGTTTCACAGAGGCAAGGCAACAGAGGCAGGCAGGCACCCATCGACTCGAATCTCTGGCTGCATACGCTGAAATAACACTGCTCATTGTAAGTTGTTTGCCTGCAGATTGTGTCACAGTGACAGAACATGGTCACAGAGAAATTATCTGTGAGAAACTACTATCCCAGAGGAACTATCACCTGAGAAAATAAACATCCACACAGTGAGAAACTTTGTCTAAATGCTTCTGTTTAAGGAGACAATGTATAGATTGATAAAAAAAAAATAGATAATATGTTTACAAATCATATATTTCACAGATTAATGTCTAGAATTATAAGGAATTCCTCAAAGATCAGTAGTAGAAAGAAAATTCATCCTAACATATTGGGTAAAAAAGATTCAGAGAGATTTCTTGGAAAGTAAAATGTGGAAGGATAAACATGGAAAGATGTTCAACATCATTTAGTCATTAAGAAAACAAATTAAAATTAGGACATGCCATGACTACATGAATAACTAATGTAAAAACTCATAACTATGAAATATGCTGGTATGGGCATAGAGAAACGAGGTCATTCACCCATTGTTGGTAGAAATAAAATGAAAGAGCTATTTGTAATAATGGTATGGCAGATTTTTACTAAAAGGAAAGATGGAGTGCCTTATGACCGAGTAATTATACACTTGGGCGTTTGTTCCAAAGAGATGAGAATTTATGTTCACACAAAAATCTGTAGAAAAAGAAAAGTTTTCAGTGTCTTCATTCATAAAAACCAGAGACTGGCAACAGCTCGGGGCTCTCTTAGAGAGTAAATGGCATCTATGCGATGTACATTCAAACCCGGAAATACTTTGAAATAATTAGGCATAGCAGCAATCTATATAAATATCCAGGAACTTTTATTGGATGAAGAAAGCAAATTCCAAATGCATTAGATAATAACGTGATAGTCTTGAAGCGTAGTTAAACATATACACATTCATGCTTGGTGCTACCGGGGCTAGAGGCAGTAAGCAAAAGGAAGTGGGGGTAAGAAGCAGAATGGGGCAGGGCTACTGCATCCAAGCAGAAGGAGGCAGCCCTGTATGGATCCAATTGTCCGAGCTTCACCTGTTTGTGATGGTCTGTCTGCTAATTTTGAAAGTTGTTAACCATTATCGAAACAGAATTTATTTCTTATAATTTACAGTTAAATCTATAATCATCTCAAAATAAGATAAAGGGCCAGTGAGATAGCTTCGCAAGTAAAGATATTTGTTGTAAGTCTGAGGACCTGAGTTTGATTCTCTGACCCCAAATAGTAGGGGAGAAGTCACTCTTGCAAACTATCCTCTCATATCTACATGTGTGCCATGAGGTGCATGGGTACACACACACACAAACACACACACACACACACACACACACACACAAACACGCATAGAAAGAGATTAGGTAATTAGATAGATAGATAGATAGATAGATAGATAGATAGATAGATAGATAGGTAGGTAGGTAGATAGATAGATAGATAGATAGGAATGCAAATTTATAAGACAAAAATAAAAATAAACTGATTATAATTTTTAAAAAACACAAGATCTTGGGATATGTATGACTTAGTGGTAGGAACTTGCTAACATGTGCAAAGCCCTGAAAGTCATCACCAGACAGTACCACAAAGGCATCAATATTTACAAATTACTCCTCTACTAAAAATTACAGTATAACTAAAAGAGCTAGAAAAAGAAGAATTAAAGTTTCTTTGTACTGTATATACATTAATGTTTCTAGGTTACAAATTATTATCATATAGGACTCTAAACTACGTATATGCTATATATACAAAGTGTTCAAATGAAGGGGTACATTTGATGAAAGTTTGTTACGCACATGCATTAAAATGTCACAATGACACCAGTTATTTTACACACTGACCATAGGCTAATAAAAACATGAAAAAGTGTTCACATCATTATTCAAAATTCAGTTTCCACTGTCTACAAGGAAGAAGATGTAAAGCAAAGATAATTTGTATTTGTAAGGCTTTGGGAAAGGATTAAATACTTACTTTCAAGAAAATGTCAAAGGAAAGAGTCCCAGAGTGCTAACATGGGTGTCACAGCTTAAAGCCAGTGAGAAAGCACATGAATCAGGCTGAATAGATGAAATTCCATGTTGAGGTTCGCCTCCAGCAGTACATGGCATATAGTGCTCAGAAACTACACGTCTTTAAGATTTTATATCCATGAAAAGAACACAATAAGAACAATTAGAGAGCCAACAAAGATCTAAAGGCTCAAGGCATTGAGCATCCCTGGAGGAAGTAGCTCATTGTGGGCAGATCTTGGGATTGTATAGCTTAGTCCCACTTCCGGACTGATCCATGCTTCCTGACTATAAATGAAACATAGTCAGTATCTCCTGTTCCTGCGGCTGTGCTTTCCCCTTTGAGGCTGACTGTAGCCCCTACAACTGTAAGCCAAACAACCCCATCCTCTTGTACATGCTTCTTGTCGGTCACAGAAATAAGAAAGGTGGCTAATACTTTTCTAATCTCATCTAAGTCTTATTCTAATCTAACTACATAACCAGACCATGAGGCTTGTTCATGTTTGGTTTTTTTTTTTTTTGACAAAGTGTCAGAAACACAGATAAGTTGTATCTCAAAGAGTCAAGTTTTTTGGAGAGAGCTGGTCCCTCTCTCCATGAGAGTAATCACTAAAAGAAATGTTTTGAGAAGAAAAAGATTAATTATTCTACAAATGACTTCCAAAAGGGAAAAAAATGCAGTCTAACGAGTGAATGATGACATTTAATTGAATACAAAAACTGTAAAGCCTGAACAGTAGAGGAAGATGAGCCGGGAGGATCAGAGCACAAGACAGGAAGCAAGAAAGAGATGACAACAAGTTCACAGTGTCTCCCCAAAACACTGGCCACTAGCCATAAGGTTTGCTTTAGGTCCAAGTTGATGTGCTGCTATGGGGCTAGAATCAAACCTTCAAGAGCTGCCTGTGAAGCATTCTAAGCTCCCGAACACATTGGCAAAGATGTGTTAGATGTGTTGGAGACTTACACAGGGCAAAGGTAATAATCACTAATTACTTCATGTAGTGATCTTAAACACTTCATGTAGTGAGCAAACACAATCCTGACATTGAACAGTATCTAAATAAAGAATGTTTTGAGTTGAAGTAGGCTCACCTCTCCCCTAAAAGTTCAAAAGTTAAACTGCCAGTCCCCCTCCTTACATCACGATAGGACCCCATTTGCAATGAAGTCGCTAAAAATTTAATCAAAATAGTTATCTAAGAGTATGAGATATTGAATCCCCTGACCCAATACGAGACAATGCCTTGTTGTAAAACCTTAGCATTCTATTGAACTTGTTATTCTCTTTAGCATGGACTATAGAGAGAGAGAGAAATTCCCAATTTTCAAATAGTTAAAGGTTTAAATTTAATTAGGGAAAATGCAGTTATAAGAAGAATATACAGAGCTGGCTATATAACTAACTTGGTAAAGAGCTTGCCAGGCAAGCACAGAGGTGTGAGTTCTGACCCAAGTAGCCACATACAAAGACCAGATGTGGCGCATTGCATGGTAATCCCAAAGGTGAGAAGGCAGACCTGGGGCCCTTACTGCCTAGCCAGCCTTGCCTATTGGTAAGGTCCAGGAAGTCTGTCTCAAAAACTATGGTAGACAGAGCGGAAGAACAGAGGAAGAAGAACAGAAGATGGAGGAGAGGCTTGCCTCTATCCTATTCACCTACAAATACATACTTGAGTGCATACACTAGGAGATACATGAGCATCCACATATATGTGCACACAGATATACATAAACATACAAAAATCATACGGGTAAAATTTAAATTGATATGTATAAAAAATGTTTCCCACTGTTAGAAAAAGCATAATAATTCCAAACAGTGATAAGGCTTTTTATGAACATAGTTATGAACTCAGTTACTGGACTCTTTTATAAAAACAAATTTGGCAAAAGCAATTAGAGCCTGAAAACTAGCTGTATACCCTTGGGCTTATTCATTCTGATTCTGGGAATAAATGCTAACAAAATTCTACTAAATATGGAGGGTGGAATCTTTAGGTTGGAAGATAGTTACTATTGTACTATTCAAAACACTGTAAATAATGAATAATGCCCCAGAGCTTAAATTCTGATTGTTAAACAAGTTCCAGTAAGCTATATTACATTCACATGACAGGATTATAATGAAAATTATAAAAGCTAAGATAAAGACAAAGTAGCATCTTATAAAATGTGTTAAAATATAGACTACGTCCTCTTCATTGTAGAGAACACCTGCATACACACATCAGGAAAACATTCTTCTGTCTGTGCAGTATTTTTGATGCAAAACACTTGAAAATATCTTAATAATGTTTTTGGATGTCACCATAAGACAATACATAATAAATAAAAGACTCTTCAATCAGTTTCTGAGAAACAAAAAAATCATGTATAGAGGCAGTGGCTGGGTAGAAAGAATACAAATTGGATTTAACCTTGACCTTTTAAAACTGTATTTATCAGAGAAACCAGAGCAAGTACACTCAGAACAATACTGTTCACCTCTTCCCAACTGTCATTTCAATATGAGTAAATAAGGACTCACACCATTGGGTTTAATATATACCAACGAATTATAAATGGGATCCAGGGACAGTTCTACAGTCCTGAAACCTACAACCCTCTCATCAAAATACCTTAGGATGAGCTACAAGTAGATACAGCCTATTCTTTTTAGGATGACACTATTGTGAACTTAGCCATATTATCTTAGGTGAGTTTAGCTCTAAAATGCGATGCAATTGATCATATTTGGGGATAAAATTCCTTTTAAGAAATAAGAGGATTTTTGAAAGGAAAATTATAGCAGGCATTCAGCTGTTCTGATTTCCTGCAGTAGCCACATTTCTTGGTGTTTACTTAAACAATCTATAGTGGGCACTTACTAGTTTTTAACATTGTAAGAGAGCGAATACTTACACCTATTTTTAAAACACACTATGATTTGGTTTATAAAAAAGATAGGAGTAGATATGTTTGGTGGATGTGTGGTGAGGTGTGAGGGAAGGGCCCATGCTGAGGTATCCCTTCCTCCTGAGGGACCAGCCACACAACAGTATAGTATAGAATAGCGTTTATTCAGGACATGGGGAGGGGAGTTAAAAGGGTAGTAGAGGCAGAGAAAGTAAGAGAGAGAGAGAGAGAGAGAGAGAGAGAGAGAGAGAGAGAGAGAGAGAGTAGAGGCAAGACATGAACATGTGAAGAGAGAAGGGGAAAGGGAATAGGGGGAGAGCTGGAACAGGAAGGCAAGAGTGGGAACAGGAAGTCAAGAGCAAAGAACAGAGAGAGAGGAGGGGGCAAGCAACTCCTTTTATAGTGAGTCAGGCACACCTGGCTTTTGCCAGGTAACTGTGGAGCAAAGCTTAGAATGCTAACACAAGATATTCCCACCCCAGCACTACCCCTTCAGCTATCCTCCCTGCCTGAGAACAGACTCCTGTAAACCCTGCAGACTGAAATCACATGACAGACCCTGTTTCCAGAGCCACAGTATCCAAGAAAGCAATGATAACTACATACCGAATGAGCATAGCAGAGTAGTCACATCCATGTGATAGTTTAATAAATTCAGTGATTCAGCATTAAAAGAGAACCCTTCAATAAACATGAGGTAAACTGATGAATGTTCATAATCTACTAAGTACTGCTATTACAATCTGTGTTTAAACAGTTTACAATGCTAATTAATGTTGGTTAATATCAGAGGTCCTATTAATTATAAATAAAATGTCAAGTGGCAAACACATATCCATTTTTATTTCATGGTTGTCTTTCGTTTCTTAGGGGAAACAGACACATCTTTCAAACGGTTGTTTTGTGGGGGCACTGTGGAAGTGCCTAGATTATTTTTGCCTTATTCAAAGCTATTTTATAAATATTCATGTTGCAATGAGTTCATTAAAAACTTCAAATCTTTCTTTAAACATTATAAATATATTTAAATGTCTGGTATAAAATAGGCATGCCTGTTTCTTGATAACACAGCATTTGGTCTTGTTAAAAACACTAAAGACTGATATTAGACAGTAAAAATTTCTTTGAATTCCTTTATGACTCAAAAAAATTAGTGAGTGAAAAAGACTGTTTTTGAGACTATGCAACAAAACACGGGCAGCATTATTTGAACTTTCATTTGAAATGTCAAACACAGATGGACTCTCAACAGAAGCTAATTAAAATTTTTGGTGAGAATAGTGGAATATCAATAAAATTTAAAACTGAATGTTTTGCAGGGCTTTACAGTAAGAGTGTGAATACCAAGACAATGAAAGATGCGGCCTTTTATATGAAACATTTGTGGTCACTTGGGATCCTGTAGGTCAGTGGGTTAGTAGAAGCAAGGTCAAGGTCCCTTGTCTAAAGACCCTTCACAAAGGTCTCCAGCTATCAAACAGTAGTCAAGAGTTTCTATTTCTTCATGCTTACTAAGTCATAAAGAAACTCTTTCCTCACTGGGCATGATACTACCAGAGGACCCTGTGATACCATTCCTGGGCATATACCCAGAGGATTCCCCAGCATGTAATAAGGACACATGCTCCACTATGTTCATAGCAGCCCTATTTATAATAGCCAGAAGTCAGAAAGAACCCAGATGTCCGTCGATGGAGGAATGGATACAGAAAATGTGGTATATTTACACTGTGGAATACTACTTAGCTATTAAAAACAATGAACTCATGAAATTCTTAGGCAAATGGGTAGAACTGGAAAATATCATCCTAAGTGAGGTAACCCAATCACAAAAGAACGCACATGGTATGCACTCACTGATAAGTGGATATTAGCCCAGAAGCGCAGAATACCTAAGACACAATTCACATATCAAAGGATGCCCAAGGAGAAGGAAGGAGAGGTCCCTGGTCCTAGAAAGGCTTGATGCAGCAGTGTAGGGGAATGCCAGGACAGGGAAGTGGGAAGGGGTTGATTGGGGAACAGGGGGAGGGGAGAGGGCTTTGGGGACTTTCTGGAAAAGGGGAACCAGGAAAGGGGACATTGTTTAAAATGTAAATAAACAATATATCTAATAAAAAAAGAAAAAAGAAACTTTCGTTATGATTTACTGAACAGTCAAAATCAAACATGAGGCTTCAGACAAAACATTACAAAATTAATTATTATCTAGGTCTCTGTGACTCCCTCCAGAAAAGGGGGCAGGGGGCGGTGCTTGTGGCAGAAGTAGGAGGAGCCAAACCTGACTGATGAGAAACAGAGTAAAGGTAAATGGCTCAGAGAGATTGGGGGAGGGGAGTGTTACCTGAATAAGACAAGAAGGTGCAAAAGGATTTAGAATAGGAAAGAATTTCTTAGTCTTCTGATATTTCATCTTAGGTTTGGTGTAGTTTTTGTAGAGTATGGGTGTAGCGGCTATTCCTGGTTGTCAACTTGACTATATCTGGAATGAACTACAATCTAGAATTGGAAGGCTCACCTATGATCCTAATCTGGAGGTTCAGAGATATAAGTTTCTGACCTGGACTTAGCAAGGAGATCTTGAAGCATAGTGGCTATGGATTCCAGTTCAAGATCATCTGGGATTAAAGGCATGGAGACACACACCTTTAATCCCAGATTATGGCTCTGGATTCCAGTTCAAGATCATCTGGGATTAAAGGCATGGATACACACACCTTTAATCTGGGCTACACCCTCTACTGGAGACATATATAAGGACATTGAAAGAGGGAAGACTCATTCTTCCTTGCCGGCTTGCCTCGTGGGACTGAGCAACTGCAAGATCCTTGGACTTCCATCCACAGCTGCTGCTAACTACTGTTGGGGAGTTGGACTACAGACTGTAAGTCATCGACAAATTCCCTAACTACATAGAGACTGCCCATACATTCTGTAACTCTAGAGAACCCAGACTAATACAATGGGCAATCAGAGTATTTACCAATCAAGAAAATTGGTAAAAAGCAAGCACACTGTCTTAGTTAGGGTTTTACTGCTGTGAACAGACACCATGACCAAGGCAACTCTTATAAAAGACAACATTTAATTGGGGCTGGCTTACGGGTTCAGAGGTTCAGTCCAATATCATCGAGGTGGGAACATAGCAGCATCCAGGCAGGCATGGTGCAGGAGGAGCTGAGAGCTTTACATCTTCATCTGAAGGCTGCTAGTAGAAGACTCGCTTACAGGCAGTCTTCTGTAAATCCCACGCCCACAGTGACACACCTACTCCAATAAGGCCACACCTCCAAATAGTGCCACTCCCTGGACCAAGCATATTGAAACCATGACACACACTAAACCAGACTAAAAGATCAAAGGGGATCTTAAAATAGATAGGCAACAATGACGGGTCGCAAGTACATACTAAATGATAAAAAGCAAAGTGACATACTGATTGACTGGAAGTGAAATAGGAAAGGAAGAAGGGAGTCAGAATGATTCTAGGATATCTGTCTGTATCTAGCAAGAGTCTATCCATTGGCGACGGAAAGAACTGAGCAGGACTGTCTCATTAGTGGTTCATAAGAGGTAGATGATACTGTATAAATACATGAAATGTGCTAGCTAATTTCACGTCAAATCAACACCAGCTACAGTCATCTGAGAGAGCCTTAAATGAGTAAATGCTCCCGTAAAATTGGGCTATGGCAAACCCTTACAACGTCTTCTTAATTGGTGATGGATGGAGGAGGACCCAGCCCATTGTGGGCGCTGCCACTCCTCAGCTACTGGTCCTGGGTTGTTTGAGAAAGCAGCCTGGAGCAAGCCAAGAGGAGCAAACCAGTAAGCAGCACCAGGCACCAGCTCCTGCCTCCTGCCCAGCTTGAGTTCCTGTCTTGACGTCCCTTGATGGACTATGATTCGGGATGTGTACGTCAAATAAACTCTTTCCTTATCAAGTTGCTTTGACATGGTGTTTTATCACAACAATAGTAACCCTAACTAAGAAAATGTTTTGAAGAATTAATACAAATATTATAATTTTAAAAGATTTCCATATGTTCATAGTTCTTGAAGGTAAGTGATGGAATGAAGGCGCTGTTTTCTATAATTTTGCAAGTGTTTTGTATTTTCACTATTAAATAAATAAATAAATAAGTAAATAAATAAATAAATAAATAAAAGCAGCCGGGCGGTGGTGGCGCATGCCTGTAATCCCAGCACTCTGGGATTACAGCAGAGGAGTTCGAGGCTAGCCTGGTCTACAGAGTGAGTTCCAGGACAGCCAGGGCTATACAGAGAAACCCTGTCTCAAAAAAAAACAAATCCCAAAAACCAAAAAAACATTAAAAAAAAAATAAAAAATTTTTAAAAAAAGCAGCACCATGAAAATGGCTTAGTGGATAATTAGTGGATAAAGGCAATTAATTACCCAAGACTAACAATCAGTGTTTAATATCTACAACTCATGTGGAGGAAGAAAAAAACAATTCCCACTGGTTACCCAATGACCTCCACAGATACGTGTTCATTCTCTCTCTCTCTCTCTCTCTCTCTCTCTCTCTCTCTCTCTCACTCTCTCTCTCAAACATACACACCCACACTCAAAATATTTTTTAAAGCTAAAACTAAAAAGAAAGAAATAGGACTCCTTGTTCAGACAATTTTTTCAAAGAGCTCTGCTGTTTGAGAGAGCAATTTCATAAGCAGTAGCCAGAGGGGAAATGGAGTCAAGAATTGTTTTATAAAAGGTAAGAATATTGATTTTATTTGTCTGCTACTGTGTGCCCTTCCAACCAGAATTTAAATTATAGCAGTGAACTTAGGAGCAGTCAAGAATTTTTATAAGAAATCAATACCCACATATCACACTTGAATTGAGCCCGGAGAATGCTTCAGAGTCGCGTACATCCTAAATGTGCTCACAACCTTATTATTTTCCAATTCAAGCACAACTACGATGCCTTCCTACCCACCCACTTATAACACACACTCAGAACCCTCTAATAAGAGTGACTGAAGACTCTTCCAAAGAGATAATGCACTACTCTATTTCACTAGCAAAGTGTTGCAGCCTCATGGCTTGAGACTCAGACTAACTGTCACAGGAACGGGAATCAGGAGCGGAGAAATGCTGTATCACTCCATAGACTTGAAAGCTAGACCCACTCAGCCCTTAAAAGACTTAGTGTTAAATGTTTTCTTTAATCCCTAATGCACGTTTTTTTTTTCTTCAATATTGTTGGCTGAGCTTAACTGTCCAGGGTTTCTGTGTTGTAACAACTACCTGTGAATAAGTAGCAAGCAGGTGAACCTCGGTTTCTATGGTTTCTATTTATAGTAGAGCACATTCGCGGTTTATGGACACTTGCCACTTTGTAATAGAAACCTGAGCCTTGTTTGCCCTCCTTCCCAGTTTCTTAAAAGTTCCTGACTCATGTCCCCATACTGCCTACTTTCTCTCTCCTTCTTTATCACAATTACCTAAGTAAGATCCACTAAGTGTAATTTAATTTTGCTTTCCAATCCCAAGAAAGGCATTTGGATAGGGAAGAAACCACAGAGACCAGGCTGCTATTTTTGGAATCAGTTTGAGCACGAGCTTTGTTTCTGAAAATTAGATCCGTTTGTGCCCTTGGCTGGGCAAAAGCCTCTTTCCAGGACAAATCACTAGCAAAGGGCTACTTGGCCCTTCTCTCTTGGCACAAGCTGAAATCCACAAGCTAAAGGAAGTTGTTAGAATCTGCAAGGCAGGGGGAGCCGGCCACTGCAGCCCTTTCAGCAAACACATTGGCTGTCCGCTGGATCAAATTAAACTATTCATCATTTATACTACCCTTGCCTTCTGGTGGCACAAAATCACGGCAGCCACGGTTTCCTAAAATATGTCAGATACCTACTTTAAAACACAGGCTGGCGCCATTCCAGTTGAGATCATTCTTTTCCTAATGCCCACTGTTCAAAACCCAGCCGCCAAGCCTGCTCAGAGGCCAGCTAGGGTGTGCAACGATGCGGTTAGAAATGTGAAAAACACCATGCTTTGAGGAGGATTTTATTGTCACAGGACTGTTGAGCAAACAGTATTTCCTAAGAGATAGTGCCCCTTTGTATCTGAGGAAGATCAGCCTTTAGGAAGTGGCTTTTAAAGTCAAATCAGCTGAAAAACGTTTCTTTGAGAAAGGAGAGGACTGTATTTTGCCCACTAAGGAAGAGCGAGAGATGATGAATTTACATCTACTTAATTGTACAATAATGAGGAGACGTGTTGCATGTTGGAATCATGCAGAAGTTTGTATAAACCATCTCCAATCCACATTTAACTTTACACAAAGCAATTTCCTGTCCTACTTATAAACATGCTTTTCTCACTACTTACATAGCATGTCTTGGAGCATTTTATCATTGAATAGCCTGCCTTTCGTGTCTGCCCCAGAGATGATCAGGCCTTCTTAGTGAATTGATGTTTTCCATTTTTGATTTCTTTCGTTTTTTTTTATACTTATTTTTATGTATATGAGTACACTGTAGCCGTCTTCAGACACACCAGAAGAGGGCGGCAGATCCCATTACAGATGGTTGTGAGCCATCATGTGGTTGGTAGGATTTGAACTCTGGACCTCTGGAAGAGCAGTCGGTTCTCTTAACTGCAGAGCCATCTCTCCAGCCACCCTGTCCTAAGTTCTTAAATCCTTGGGTACCAAGGATTATGTCACTTTAATTCTCACTGTAACTCTTTTGTTTTTTATAGCTTGGCTCTATGGTCAATTTTCCCTCAGCCAATATAAGAGTTAATGTGCCAACACCGATTTGCTTTAACCAGTATGTACACTGTATAGGCCAATGCCTTTTCGAACAAGTCAAGTCAATTGTTATCAGTGTCTTCACAATAAAGTTGTACACGCTGTTGATTTTCTTTTTACTTTCAGAAGAATCAACAATACCCAGGCGAAGAGATTAACTGAATGTTATGAAGGACACAGAATAAAGAAAGAATTGAGAGCTGTCTGTGACATTGACCAGTATTATATACACTTCATTTTGGATGTAGTAACCAAGCATGGTTTAAATTTGCTCATCTCCTTGGTATGAATGCTTACATAAAATGAATGCAAGAGCTGTGGGGGTATTTTACATAGAGTTAAAATGCATAACCATTAAATCCTGGGCTTCTGGGAATGCCCACATCCTCCTCAAAGAGCCATGTGTGTCAGACTTAGTTCCACACTTGGCACAGACTCCAGCACAAGTCTTTTCAACCCTGGACCCTCTCTCGCTTTTATCTGCTTATCAATCTTTCTTGTAATCGCTCTCCTTCCTCATACACTCCAGCTTTGTTTGCTTAGCTTAAATGTTGACTCGTCTCCTTTTAATTTGCTTACACTGCCGCTGAGCAGAGTCCTGGCTTTCCTTTTTACATCTTCTTCCATCAGCCCTTCTCTCCATGGGGCACGCGTCTCGTCTTGGCCTCCTCTTTCCTCCGTGTCTCATGTTTCGTAAATATGCCTGGCTCAGTGAGCGTTAGCTTCCCCACTAAGGGCGCTCACTACATGATTCTGTAGGTAAGAGATGAGCCAAAGGGATACAATACACATGAGCGCAAACTCACAAGCCGAGAGAATGGGGAGGAAGTTATGTCAGATTCTCCAGCAGACCACCACGGTACTGACATTGAAAAGGTAACAAAAGAAACAAAGAAAGAAGCAGAGGATGCAGGACCGAGCAGCTCAAGGTCCAGGAGAGCAGAGTGGACTGGACTTCCAGCCCACAGTGAAACAACCTGTCCTGATGGGTTCAGTAGTTAGCCTCTCAAATAAATGAGAAAGCCAATTCCTTTAATTGTATACCTCGATGAGTATATAGATTAGCATATAAATTTTGTTTTGGTTTATGTTTTTGCTTTCAGATATAAATTATGCTTATGGTTCCACTCGCATTTGTGGCAGAGGCATGCCTTGTCGGGTATTGGTGGGAGGAGAGGTCCTTGGTCCTATGAAGGCTCGATAGATGCCACAGTGTGGGTAGGTGGGAGGGGGTTGGGCAAAGGGGCTTCTTCTTGGAGGCAGGGGGAGGGAGGATGGGTTGGGGGTTTTCTGGGAAAGGGAAACATTTGAGATGTAAATGAAGAATATTTCAATATATTCAATAATATTGAAGAATTTATTTCAATAAAATAAATAAATAAATTATGTTTATACTGATAATTGTTATTTACTCACTAAAATAGATTACAATACAGACACTTATCAAAAACCAAAAGGCAACATCAACCTAAATTCTCTATTGATGAGAAACTGTAAAGATATATTTAAAATAAGATAAGTGGGAATGAAAATAAGGCATATCATGGCCAAATTCAGTTATTCTAGGTAGGCTTGCAATTGTACTCTGTGCTTCTTAGTAACGTAGAAGATCGTGGAACGTGGTATGTAACTGGACCTTCAAAATCTTAGAGCAGTCATGGGCTCCAGCACAAGGACCCATAGCATCAGAACGTAGAGAAAGTAATCCTAAAAGTCAATAGTGTGTAGTGACGTTGGACACTGCAAAGCCATCTTATTTTAGATCGTTCCTAGGTACAATCAATATTGTGGACGAGGTGGGGTCAGGCGCTGCCTGTGCAGTTACATGTCTATGTTTAATTTATGGATCATCCGACTTACCATCCTTTGATCTTATGCTTAAGTTACTTTTAGGTTTTTTTGTTGTTGCTATTGACATTTTTCCCCAGTGTTATGGATCGAACTCATGACCGACCGTAGGATTGCAAACCAAGTGCCCTGTACCACTGAGTCATACACCCAACGCCAATATCTCATCGTTTTCCTAATCTACAACACTCACATAACTAAAGCAAACAGCAGCCTACTTGCCGTACCTTTATTTGATTTGTAGCTTTCTAAAACACACATACTCAAACCATATATTATTTAATTTAATGTATTCAGTGACATTTAAAAATACATGTATATGTATGTGTGTGTGCACGAACATGCGTGGGTGCATATGCACATGTGTGAGTAGGTATGTATAGTCTGGTACTAACACTAAGGATCTTCTTCACCTACTCTCCATGCCATTCACTGAAGCACGGTCTCTCAGTCAGACACAGAGTCTATTAGCTAGCTCTTTGCTCTGGCTAGCCTGGTCTCTGCCTTCCTCGCACCAGAGTGACACTAGTGTGGCAAGCCCTTTAGACACTCACCTACCTTCTGAAACATGGTCAGCTCAGGGTTATGCCTTCTTTTTTTTAATACGTACTTATTTATTTATTTATCATATTGCAAGCACACTGTAATGGTCTTCAGACACCCCAGAAGAGGTGATTTCATTAAAGATGGTTGTGAGCCACTGTGTGGTTGCTGAGATTTGAACTCAGGACCTTCGGAAGAGCAGTCAGTACTCTTAACCACTGAGCCATCTCTCCAGCCCAGTGTTATGCTTTCAAACCTCATCCCTGGTGCTCCAAGTCATCCGAGTCATTTTTTTCACCAATGGGATATGTACCATAGAACAAAACTGATCCTTCTCTCATCAGTGGGCATTTGGATTGGCCTGGTCGTTTCCTTCTAAAAACTGAGCTACTACCAACATTTTCTAGGGAAAACAGGTTTTGCTCTGAGTCTAGGAGGAGAAAACCCTTAAGGGAACACTGTTAGTAGTGGCTTTTGTGTTGGACAAGCTGGTGATATTTGTCGATCATTAGTTCAGAACTTCCCCTAAAAGTTACACCCGCTCTTTCATATTTATCACATTTATCTTAAAAGATAAAAATTAAGTTATTGACAAACTAGAATATTGCATCATACTAGGTAGCTTTGGAAATGGATATTTAGGCTTTAGAACCAGTCAGGAGTTTCTTTAAGCCCCTTACAAATGTGATTCTTTAGCCTCCACTAACTGCCACATCCTTGGCTTCCTATTTTCTAACCAGAACCTAAGTCAGTCAGTCACTGTGACCTCTCATTTTAGTCAACTATAACTTCCCTAAGGCTACTTCCCTCTGCTAAGACAGAGCCCAGAGCACAGTGATTCAACCTCAAAAACCAGTTTGGCCTGTTTTGTTATCAGCTATTGTATAACACAGGGATAGAAGCCGCTGAGTCACTTTTTATATTGTTTTAATCTGAAACATCACGGAATCCACTGTATCATAACTGTCCAGGTAGTGACGGCATGCCAGAGCAGAAACCAGGACAGACCTAACTTGGACCCCCAGGTATTGCCAAAAGAGCACAGAGGCCCGTCGTAGGTTGCAGACACAAGTAGCTCTGAGGCATTCTTTTTACTTCACAGTGTTAACTAATATACCATGTAAAAGGAATTTTCCAATGTCTAGATAACGCATATTGCTGCACATCGCAGCATTTTTAAAGTTATTAATCCATCTCGGCATTTTCAAGCAAGCACCAATCTTGACATGGCTTTAATCTAGCGCCAATCAAATTTCTTTCGAAGTAATATCTTTATTTGCTTCTCTTCAAGACCTAGCACGGTGTGGACTCTTCCCACAATATGGGCCCTGAAGGGGCCTTATATGATCGGAAAACTCTACTGCATTTTTCAAACAGTTTGGAGACAGCCAATCTGATTAAGGTAAAAATACATTCCCCTCCCCAGTCTGTTCTCATTCTATCTCAACTGCCAAATATGGGATCCACTATACCATACTGAATAGCTCCCAACTGATACCCTGGAGACAAGACACAGGCTGTCAATCCCAGCCAAACAGTCTTGAAGAGCACCGCAAACTCTGCTTAGAGGTGGAGGCAGCTGTACTCCACTGACCTTGTGGCTTATGCGTTCCCTAATGCTGACTCTCTGGATTGACCTGAGTCTCATACAATACTTTTACTATGAATGAGTCAACGGGCCTAAGCCACCCAGTACAGAGTCACAGACAGAGATGTCAGTGCTCCTCTGCAAATCTCTATCTTTATTGCACACTGTCACCACTTGGTGGCCACTACCTCTTTCTCTTGTTCTCTTGACCTTTCTTTAGCATCTGACCTAAATCCTTTTGTTTGGCATTCTATTAGCTGTTTTAAGAAAGATGACGTCAGCTTTCATCTACTGTGAGTCCATCGCTTCCTTTGGTGGCTCTTGTTCCTGCATGAGTTAGAGCTGATTCATACCAACTATTTAATTAGCTCACAAACTACAGGTTAGTTTCTCAGGAAGCTCCACTCCCCTTAACTGACCTTAATCATGGCTCTACAGCTGGCACAATAGGTTGACCAGAAGGAGCTCTTCACATTTTTCTTTAACTTTCTGGAATGTTGGCTTGTGTTTTGTACATGGTAGCTGTAGAACTCTAAGAGCAGAAGGCAAATACCAACTTATAAATACTTGAGTCTCTACCCCTGCCACATTTGCTACTATGCCATTGAGCAAAACAAACTCATACTGATTTATGCAATTGTTAGTGAGACAGGAGGTTGCCTAAGAGTGTGGATATTTAATACACAACCCCAAAAGGAATTTTACTAAAATTTGCACATCACTCTTGCTCAGCTGACAATAAATGTTTCTAAAGATTTGGTCTGTACCTCCCTTTTGTTCCTTTGGCTTTTGCATAATGGCCCTTATAATCCTTATAAAGGCCACAGCACGCCACAGTTCTTATGTTTCTGTGTCATTATAACTTTTCCATATAAATGACTTCAAGATCCAACTTTACAGAACTAACTTGCCCCTCTGTCTGGATGGTTTTTGTCCAGGGATCTTCTGGATATTTCCATTGAGACATCTTATTGTGACTTCAAAGATGGCGTGTCAAAGGGAGGCAGGAAAGGGATAAAATTATATTCCAAATAAAAGCATATTCTTATAAAGAAATATTCCACACACAAAATGGATGTATGAAGTGAAATTACTGCATGAAATGAATATTTCACTTAATGTTCTACCTGTTTTAAAATCACAGTTTTATTCCAGTCCCTTTAACCTCTCTTCCTCACCTAATTTAGTTCTGGCCTTACTACTCAACAGATAAGACAACTCTAGAACATATTTCATTTTAGTTTCAATTTTCCATCCCTAAAAAGTGATAGGAAAACTTTCCAGACAGAGCTATCATGTAAGAATTAAATTGGTTTTGTATGCTTAGTGTTTTAAAGACACACACATACACACACACACACACACACACACACACACAATCTTCATTATTTCCTTTGCCTTCAAGTTCTACATTGAGCCATAGGATTGCTCACATCTCTACTCTTCTGCTTTAATTAGTCCTAGAAATCAAAATTAAGTTCTAATAACATCCTGTTTTGCAGTTAATTTAGCTTTATTTTCCAAATTTACAAATGGCTATAATAAAAAAAAAAGCCCACCTCATGCAAATGTTCTAAGATAAGAGATAATACAAGCTAAATTGAGTGTGTTTGAGGTAATACAGTGCTAACTCTTCTCAGATGATACTTATTATAACTTCTTGTTCTACTAATAGTAAATGCAAATTTTCAGGGGAAACTGATTTACAAATCCTTTCAATAAAGAATTCCTTCTAGAAAGAAGATCATATGAATTGAGCCATTGAGCCTTGAAAGATCTCATTCCCTTCAAATCAAGACTGAACTCTTCTACCTGTACCTATTCATCCGTATATTGCTTTCTTCATTCATGCACTAAACAACTATTTTTCCCAAATGTGCACAACATGACAGTTTGTGTTCGCCCTATGGCAAATATCAGTACCTGTCCCAGGATACTGAAAAAAAAAAAAAAACCCTACATTCAGAAGCTAGTTGAGCACTTAAGGCTAGGTCTTGGTGTTCACTATTAAATATAATCAATCCCATAGGCCATCAACACCAGACAAGATCATGTTGTTATCATGATAGAGCAGGACAAAAGGGAAATCAAATCACTATACAACCATATTTGAACATCTACAAAAGCATAGACATTGTCTAATGACACAAACAACCAAATACTCATGTATTCTGGCTCACTTGGGTGGCCACTGTTCCTTTATCAATTGCTTCTTCAGTCTCCAGAGAGTCTTACCTCAACAACATTTACTGATGCTCAAACATATGTGCATCTCAACTTCCCAATAGGTCCCATTTAGAGCAAACCCTCTCTCCCTTAAACCCTCCCCAGAATCACACTCTCAAATACAGGAGTCTCTTCTAATGCTCTACTTCTGAAATGATCCATTCTTCTCTGTGGTATGT
The DNA here is from genome assembly GCA_964023405.1 of Apodemus agrarius. Classification (NCBI taxonomy): domain Eukaryota; kingdom Metazoa; phylum Chordata; class Mammalia; order Rodentia; family Muridae; genus Apodemus; species Apodemus agrarius. Next base: position 38,278,540 of record OZ030025.1, on the reverse strand, counting down.
TTTTCTCTACATGCCACTACAGATGCGCTACTGAGCACTTTTGTTAAAAGGCATTGGGATACTCTACTTATGCTTCTGACTCCCTAAGACTGAAAAGTTATCTGAAAAAGAAGCACTGTCTTAATAACTTTGTAGCACCCATATAGGAACTTTTAATTCAGTGAACACACAGCAAAATGTATGTTGTGTTAGAAATCATTTCCTTCAAAGATCAGAAATGGTGCAGAGACTAAGAAGAAAGAATTCAAATGATACCACTCAGAAGTACCAATGATTCCTCTAGAAATGAGTTCTGGGCAGCAACTTTGAAAAAAAGATCTGGTCTCCTGGCATAGCATCTCCATATGTTATAATTAATATTCAGAAATATGAGATCAGATTTGCATTATAATGATCTGACACCCATCAGTATGAGATTCCTCTGAACCATTTAAATCAGCTGCCAATGACCTATGCAACATTTGCAGTAGTGGAAATATTTTTTCAATATGATTCTAAATTCCTTTCAAATTACTATGTACATGAAGTTCAGAAGTTTCTAGTAATTGCATTTTTTTGAATTATACTTTTCATTTTATCCTCAAAAAGGCAGAGATATCATAAAAAGTTCTATTAATTTTTTCCAAAACTTGAAGGCAATACAAACCATCATACGAATTTTAAAAATACATATAAACATTAAAGACTTTGACATGCAAATTAACTCAATTTTTAAATAGAAAACATCTAGCTGAAGAAACTCTTTAGAAAAAAAAAAACATGGCATAACAGAATGATCTTACACATGGGGTAGTGTCTGAATTTTAGCTAAATAAGCAATAAAGAGGGTAATAGAGATCACATGATCTATATCTTCATCTATGCATTTTAGCAAAACTCTGATGGTCCATTAATCTTCAAAGAAACAGCCACATAAACTAATACTAAAGTTGCAGGCTTTGGGAAAATAGCTACTAGGAGCCCTGCAACACAGTTAAAGCAGCTATTAATCTGCATAACTACCTTCCCTGGAGAAAGCAGCTCAGTGCTTCCAGTGCTAAGAAGTGCTAAGGACCCCATTAAAAATGGAAATCAGGGATAATTCTGTAGAGAAAGTAGCAGTTAATTAGCAAGAAAATTAGCAAAAAGGAGATAGAATTATTTTGTTTGGTAAAGTTTATAATGTAGCAGTGAAACTCTATTAATATCCACCCCAGTCAACTTTCAGCATGTGTAAGCCGAAAAATATTTCCTAAACATTCTAATTTGAAATTATATATGTTGAGCATAAAAGCTGAGATTACAAGTCTGACCCACAACATTAATTTTGTAAATTGAGTTTTGGTTTGCTTCCCATTTTAAAGCTCTGCTCCAGTCATTCCTTTACTTTGAAGATAACCAGGGTGTAGTTGAACGGGTATGTATATGATTTCTGGATATCATCTTCATGAGAGTTGTCATTTCTTCCTGACTTTATATCCATTCTATGTTATAAAAAATAGTCTGTCAATCTGGGGATAGATTACCACAATTTATTGTTTTGGAGTTTGAAGAATATGCTATTATGACTGAATCAAAAAAAAAAAAAAAAAAAAGACCTCAGAAGGACAACGTATAAGGTCAATGCCCTTAATATATATAGATCTCCCACCAGGTTAAAAAAAAAGTGACAGGTCACTCTTTTATCTGCTCTTTAAGAAGACCTGAGATTTGCAGTAAACATTCAGTGAATTATTCAGTTACCCAACTAGTCTTATTATGCATATGCTAAACTCAAGGCAAAGGCAAGACAATGGCTTTACTTCTTACCACCTCTATTTACAGTTTACGGTTCTGCAGAAAACAAAGTTTCCATAATGAAAAAGGATGCTAAAACCTATAAATAGAGACTCTTACTGTGCTTTAGAAAGTAAGGTAGGACTGGAAAGGAAAGGCATCCTACAGTAAGTTCCATCTCATCGGGTAACAAAGAGGAAGGAGAGTAATGGGAGGAATTGTCTGTCAGAAGATCAGACTTTCAGGTGAGGCACAGCTTTGAACTGGCTAAGACTGAAAGGTTCCCAGTGTAGGATTCTTGCTATATCAAATGTATATCATGAGCCTAGACTAAAATAGTGATTTACATTTCTTATTTTAATTAGATATATTTTTATTTACATTTCAAATGATTTCCCCTTTCCTGGTTGCCCCCCTCCCCGAAAGTCCCATAAGCCTTCTTCCCTCCCCCTGTTCCCCAATCAACCCCTTCCCGATTCCCTGTCCTGGTATTCCCCTACACTGCTGCATTGAGCCTTTCCAGGACCAGGGGCCACTCCTTCCTTCTTCTTGGGCATCAAAGAGTGAACCATTCAGATAAAAGTAGAAATGTTTCCAAGTGAATAATATGTAACATGTAGTGAATACTTATAATGGAGAGGTGGAGAGGTTCTTAACATTTCATTTTTTTTTTTCAATATATAAGTCCTTCATTGTCCTCAAAGAGCCCAAATTGTATTCTTGATCAGGATCTTGTTTCTGGAGCTAGAAACTGAGGCCTCACTCATCAGCCTGCTGCACGGTTCCCTTCTCAGACACATAGATGCCATCCAAAAACTTCCTGATATCCTTGTTTTTAACTGTTGTGGCTTGCTGAATAAGAGCCACTGAATTTGAAACAAGTTCAATATCATTTCCTTCGAGGATTAATTCATCTTTCTGGGCTTGAGAGACAGAACAAGCAACGCCTGTCCTCATCCGAACCCTGTGGATGTACTTCTCACCCAAGAAATTTCGGATTTCAACCAAAGAGCCATTCTCCTGAATGACGACGTTGATGAGGAAGTGAGTATACACGGACCTCATCTTGTACCGGAAACCCAGTGTAACGCCCTTGATCATGTTCTGAACATGACTGCAGAGGGTTCTGACCGTGGCCAGCTCCTTTCTGTCACCCCACCATTTGTCAACCCGGAGCCTTTTCTTCTTCTTTCCCAGAAGACTCAGCTCTACATTGATGTGATTGAAGTCCCTTCTCAGGGTTCCCCTGGGACCCTTCACAATGACTGTGCGCCCCTTCAGAGTGATGTCTGACATTTTCTGGAATATCGACAGTCTGATTGCTGAGAATGGTCTTTATTCTCGCAGTAGATGGAGTGGGGGAAGCACATTTCATCTTTTTTAACGCTATCATGTCATAGAATGAATCCTGAGGAAAAAGGTGTTCTTATTATTCCCATGTTTTATATGGTAAAGTGAGATAGGACTATCAATGACTTGCTCTGTGTGACAAAGGTGTATGAAATCAGCCACCCTGAAATCTAGATCCCATGTCATGAAGCATACAATAGTTTGGGTGAAAAAGAACCACCAGTATTATAGTTCCACCAAAATCCTATGCTTTAGCCTCATTCAGACCAGAAGTATCAATCTAATATTTATGTATGTTGATCATATAATATTTATTATGGTAATATTGCAAGTTGGATAATCCAAAAGGAATTTTTTTTCAGTCAGATGAGACAATTTCTGTTTTTCCTTTCTTAGTCACAGGGCAAATCAAAAAGCATGGGGAACAGTTAGCTCTTACCTTACTGTAGACAAGATCGTGTATGAGTAATATGCTTAACTTTTATTTGTTAAAAAAAAGAAAAAAAAGAGAGAAAAAAAAAGAATCTCAAAAATCTCAAGACACAACAACAAAGCAACCAAAGCTCTGAAATGAACTCATCTGGACAAAAGCAAGCTATCTGGGAGTCCACTAAACTATCACAAAAAAATAAATTCAGCCAAGTTGAAATTTAGGTTTTCCTGATAAGACTCAACTTTAATATTCATAGTTTATAATTTATCTCATTCCCACAGAATTTCCCATTGTTTTTAATTTGTTCAAAACCTGAAAAGAAAAAAAGCAATGCTTTTGCTGAATAGAAACTAGTCATGAATGAAATACTGTGAGATTTCCAAATTATTATCAACTGTGTTACTTCTTGGAGAAAAGACAGCACCCAGCTCATCTTAATGATTCTAAATCATGGTACTACAGTGTTTCTTAAAGGTATAATGATATGTACATTCTCAAGTCTTTCCTCTATTAGTTATTTAAGACCCTATTAACTCAATTTTTAATTGTGATTTCAATGTAGTGTAATTGATACCACTTCTTACTACTTCACTATATCTTTGTGTTTTTTCTTTCTTTTTTCTCTTCCTTCCTTCCTTCCTTCTTTCCTTCCTTTATTTCTTATTTTATTTCTGTCTTCTTTTTAAATTTGTATACTTAACAAAACAAAACAAAAAATGCATTATTCACAGTTTAGGATACTTAGCCATTTTTCCAATACAATGAGTAACTGATTGTATTTTCCTTATAGTGGCAATTATATAAAACTTTAATATAAACATTATACAAGCATATGTAGTATACAGTGTTAGCATAAAAAATCACATTAAAGCTGAGATAAAAGCTTTGATAAGTTAATTCCTTCAGCAACATATTTGTCACATTCTTGATTCAAACCACAGCAGGAAGCAGATAACAAAGGATTCATCCAAGAGGACAGGTCCAGAGGGGGCCCAGTCTTGTTGTGATAAAAATTCCCAATTGCTTTCATGACTCTAACTACACATTTGTCTGAATTGAAATGCTGGTCCTAAATTCTTATCCTTGATTCACCAAAAACACTTTATTTCAGAGACAATCATATGTGTATTTAAGATGTATTTTACTTTTGTTTATATAAAGCTCTTTTTAGTTGATTTTTAGAATTATAATAATTATGTTTTGTTTAGGGGAAGAACTACAAATCTAGCATTTTAATCTCAACACATGTGCATTTAATATTCCTTGAGAACAAGCACAAAGGGATAGAAATAATCTAGACAAAGACGGATTGTGTGATTGGCTGCCCGTGGGAATTTTCTAGTTACTTAACTACACAATGGAGGTAAAGTGTATTATGCCAGCAGTGGTTTACAAGCAGTCTGAAGCCATTCATTTATTCATTCATTGATATTTTTTTTAATTTTGAAACCACATTGTTTATCTTCAGCCAATGTAAGTTTCAAAAGTTGGCTTCATATCCCAACTGAGAAAGAAATTAGCTGACACTGAGTTGAACACGCTGACCTGACGTCACTCTGTGTATCTCCTTTTCCTTTTTCCTTTTATGTATTCACCTATTATTTATTTATTATTTATTCACTTTACATCCCGCTCACTGCCTCCCTCCCAGTCACTCCCTTCCACAGTCTTTCCTCCCAACCCCACTGTGTGTATTTTCTATTGATCATTAGTAAATTCAACAATGTATGACCTACCAAACAGCAAAGCCCCACTCTGTTATAAAATGACAACATGAGACTATTTCTGAAAATACCCATTTTATTTCCCCAGGCTCCTATGGCAATGGTTTTAGATTATATAACATGTTAAAAAGAACCCTCATTCGACACTATAAATAGATCACGAATAACAACCTACATTCTGAAAGGGCAGGGTAAAATCCCATTATTTTCATACTTCAAAACATTTTACTATTTTTATCCTATAAGAACCAATTACCCATAATCACAAATTACAAGTATTGGGGTTAGAGAGATGAGTTCGAATTTAGGAGCACTTGCTGCTTTTTCAGAGGACCAGGGCTCTATTCCGGGCACCCAAGTGGCAGCTTACAACGGCCTGGAACTCCAGTGTCGAGGATCCAGTGCCCTCTTCTGACAAACAAAGGGCACCAGGCACACACATGTACACTTGCATGCAATGTCGGCAAAACACTCATACATACTAAAAAATATATTAATAAATATTTGATAAGCTACAAATACTGATTATTGTTTTATTTTTCCAAGGTAGATTCTAAAATAGTGTGTAGGCAACAAAAGGAAGGTAGGTGGGAGTGGAGGGAGGGAGTGGGAAGAGGAAATATTGCTTTAAGAAGGATGGAGGCAGAGGAGAAGGCAAGGTTTCCCACAGAGTGTTTGGCTTCTTACACAGGTGATCCCAGGAGACACAGAGACTGTCCTGTACTGGGGGCCCCTCTAGCCCTTCCATGCACAGAGGTAAGCCCCCCTCAAGCTTAGGAGGCAGAGAGAAACCTCATGTGCTTTTTAGACGCTTATGAGCATAAAGCCAAATTAGATACCTAACAAAGCAAATACCAAGTCTCCTAATTTCGCTGAGTCGTGCTCCTAGCAGAATGGCTGGTCACAGAGCACAGCAGTTGATTCTTAAGTAAGAACACACATAAAAGTAAGAGACAAAAAGATCAAATTTGATTTTAAAAAAATAAATAACACTCAGAAGTTCTTCCAGGGATTCTTTTTTTTTTTTTTTTTTTTTTTTTTTTTTTTCTGTTTTGTTGTTGATTTGTTTTGGGCAGCCAGAGTTTTGTGAGCATGCACACACCAAAAAAAAAAAAAAAAAAAAAAAAGGAAACATTTTTACCAGTTTATAATTTTGTATGCTCCAGACCAAGACCAAGTTGACCCCAGTGCTACGGACCTCAGAGAGCAAAACAGCACAAGTCGGAAGTGATAAGGAAGAGACAGAGGTCCTATAGTCTTGGAGGACACAGTCTCAATGACCCAAAGACCTATTACTAGTCGCCAACAGGTGCCCAGGCCTTTAACACATAATAACCAGCATCAGCTGTCTTTAAAAACACCAAATACTGTTTTCTAAAGCATCTCTGAATAACAAAACCTCAAGCATAGAGTTTTTGATGGATTCTAGATTGAAAATGTCTAAGAAGGAAAGCACTCATCTATAAGAGGATCTAGGAATGAATTTGAATTAACGATAATATGAATCTAAGAGTTCTTCACAGAAACAAAATTCTTTAAGAACCGAGCTGTTGTGTCACTTACTGTAAGATATTCAGGAAACTTAAAGCATGTCCAAGTGTGGTAACAACCCCTTAGTGCAGTGGTTCATTTTAACAATAGTGTGGTTCTTGTGACATCTCTACTTCCAGGTACCTAAAATCTTGGGAGTGGATGTTCAACAAACTAAAACCCTCAATTGATTTGCCCCAGTAAGTAATAAATAGGGAAGTGCTTAAATTGTTTTCCTACTAAGAAAAGCCAAGATCGAAACATACACAAATAAACACTACTGTGTTTTGAACTAAATTAGATGAATCCTCTTTCATTGGCTTTCCATTGCCCCCTCGTATCCACTAAGTAAATACAGACAACAATCTCTCTTCAGTTCCATTCACCGAACTCGATTAACCATGTTAATTTGATCAGGGTTGAAAGAGAAAACTGAAATATAGGCTAAAAACCTCAATGAAGGTATTAGAATGTTTTTACGTGATTCCTTTGAAACAAATGCTGTATGAGTCTCTTGAACATCCTTACTTTGAAAACTGTGAGTTAAAAATCACTTCTCTTAGTGGAATGGAGGTTCTTTCTGCAACCCGTAGCATTCAGTCAAGGGGTGGCAAGAAACCAGGCACGTGGGTGAAACTTCCATATGTGTCTAGAAGGAAACAGGTATCCTGTCCTGGCAAAGACCAAGTGGGAGCCCCTTCGGACAGTACATATGGAAGCCTACTATGGAAAGCTGAGTTAGCAGGGATGGAAATGCAGTTGACAATAGACTCCAAGGGGAAAGGTCTAATGAAAGTGAAAACGGGTGTCCTTGCCTATAAACCAGCCTTGTGAATTGAAAAATAACCACAGTACTTTAACTGCTTTAGTCTGTGTTCCTAGACCGCATTCTAAATTAGTCCAAACACAAGGTCTGGTCTTTTAACCAGGGTATGTTCAACCTGGGATAGCTCATCTTTCAATCCCCTCAACAACAGGATTTGTAGTCCAATAAGGATGAGTATACCACATTACAAAAACGAGTGTAGGCAAGCCAGAGATCTTACAGAGGAACTGGAGTCCCTACCCTACAATGAATAAAAGATATTTAAACACTAGTATATCATGGATTCAAGGCACTAAATATTAACCTTAAAGTATTTGTTCTGATAATGTTACACTGAATATAAACTATGACTAATGCTTGACACAGAAACACAGTATTAGGAAATGCATAGTTACATAGCATTTAGTGGATGAGAAAAAAGTTACTTTGTTTTCTGTCTAGATGTGTCTCGGGTATTACCCACCTTCATGGGAAACTAAGTGAGAAATTCTAAACTACCACAGCAATTAAGAGTTCCTTCAAGTCATTTGTTCCCTCATTCTTTTTATTTTTCCTTGAAGCGAGGTTTACTGTGTATCTGAGGCTGTGCTTGTATCCTCAGTCCTTGTAGCTCAGTCTAGCATCTAATATGTAGCAATCTTCCTGCCTCAGGCCCCCTTGGTTACTGAGATTACAGAAAAGCACCACCATGCCCAGCTAGGGAATCTTCTCATTTGGTAACATCAATTCTTCCTAACAAAAGTCTAAGTCAGCTCTTGGTCTCTTGCTGGTCCCTTGCTCTTTCTCTGCTCCACTTTCCCCTGCTCTCCCCATTCCCTTCCCCCATCTCTCTCCACATGCTCATGGCTGGCCTCTACTCCTCTACTCTCTCTCTCTCTCTCTCTCTCTCTCTCTCTCTCTCTCTCTCTCTCCCTTCTTCCGTCCCTCCTTTCTCTGCCTCTACTAAACCCTTAGCTCCCCTCTCCATACTCTGAATAAATTCTATTCTATACTTAAAAAAAAAAAAGTCTAAGTCAACTAATGCCCAGTTAGGCATAAATTATAGCCTTATTAATTTTTAAAGTTCCTGGTATTGGAAAAAATGTTAAAAATCACCAAACTATCCTTTCTTTAGGAATACTAAAGCATAGTACTTTATAGTATTTGGAACACAGCAGCAATGGTCCATCGCTGCTGCTTGCCATTCTGTTTCCTGGGATCCTGAGAGATGTCCAGCTCACAAAGAAACCAAAATTGTGGAGGAGGCGGAGTGGGTATGATCAAATTACACAATATGAAATCCTCTAAAAACTAGTAAAAAGTATCATATTAAAATAATAATAAGCCGGGCGGCAGCGGTGGTGGCGCACGCCTTTAATCCCAGCACTTGGGAGGCAGAGGCAGGTGGATTTCTGAGTTGGAGGCCAGCCTGGTCTACAGAGTGAGTTCCAGGACAGCCAGGGCTACACAGAGAAACCCTGTCTCGAAAGAAAAATCAAATCCAAAAAACAAAATAATAATAATAATAATAATAACAGAAATTAATCAGAAAGAAAAATTTCTAGATGAGAAGATGAGAGGATCCCCAGTGATCCCCACTGTCAGGAGCCCCTTCTTACTATAAACCCGTTTCCTGAAAGATGTTCCCTGTAAGAGATTTCATTGACACTCATCGCCAACACTGAATCTTTACCTGCTTTCTAATCCACCAGATTCTGCATATCCATTAAGATTACATTTTACCTACTTCCTAGTCACTCAGCCCTAACTAACATACCCACCAACACGCCTGCTCTTTGAATGGGCGGATGGATGACTGGATGCGGCTTAAATAAATTTATAATGTTTTTCTTCTCTTATGCCATTATAAACTGTAGGAATTATTCAAATACTAAATGAACTCTCTGGTGCCATTATACACCATAGGAATTATTCTCTCTCTCTCTCTCTCTCTCTCTCTCTCTCTCTCTCTCTCTCGGGGAAATATTTAGTTTGGCTCATAGTCACTGAAGGTTTTAATCTGTCATGGGACAGCAGGCATAGTGATTACGTTCAGGGTGGAAAGAACATGTGACAGACTGTATGGTGTAGCCGTAAACACACGGGAGTGAGATGGGGGAGAGACTAGGTACACTCTGCAGAGGCCTGGCCACCACCTAGGCACAACTCCCTAAAGCTTCCACAGACTTCAAACGCAGCGCCACCAGCTGGAGAAAAAGATTCAGAACCTGAGCTTGCAGGGGACATTTCCCATTCCGGAAGATGTAGTCAACAAACTGGGGTAGTCCATTTCTTACAAGGTTAGATAATCGGTTAACCTCCACAATCAGAGACAACAGATAACTGGAACCGAGACAGACAGCAGCAATAGCAGACGGACTCATCATCAGCCCCCCTCTAAAATCACTTTTTCAGGGTGAAATCTTAATCTACGGTTGGAAGAAACATCGCCATTACTTTTCTTCTTAAATTTTGCTGTCTAAGCCAGGCGGTGGTGGCGCATGCCTTTAATCCCAGCACTTGGGAGGCAGAGGCAGGCGGATTTCTGAGTTCCAGGCTAGCCTGGTCTACAGAGTTCCAGGAGAGCCAGGGCTACACAGAGAAATACTGTCTCGGGGAAAAACAACAACAACAACAAAAAAAAATTGCTGCCTATACCTGGACAGTTTTTAATCCTAAAAACCAAAAGCCAATGTAATTTGAATGGTAAACCTCAGGATCCAGGAATCCCAATGAAGTTTTCTCGGTTATGATTTCAACAGGAGAAAGAAAAAAAAACCCTACTGTTGTGCAGTTGTTTTGTTGTCTATGTAAGTTAGCCCACTTGTGAGCCTACCAGAATGGAAATGGTTGTGGTTAGCTGCAGGATTTGTAGCATTAGTTTGGAATGGTTGGAAAGTTAACGCTAAATAGCCTCAGATTTTAGATTTGAAAGTAGGTTTAGAAGAGACTATAGCTGCCCACACATGAAAATGGAGTTCTATTGAAAGTTCAGGCAGAGAGAGAGTTTTAAACGTAGTAGGTGTGCCCGCTATAATCAAAGTCATTTTAGCAGTAATCACTTGCGTGGTCTCTCTCACTTTGCGAGAAAGACGTGTTTCAATTAACAGCTTCTGAAATGTGTTTCCATACACTGGACCTATCTATGCAGATGAGAGGCCGTGGAGAGGAAGGAGGGAGAGCCAGAGCTCAGGATCCAACCCTGAAAGAATCAAGAAAAAAGTATGGCCTTTGCTACTCACGGTTCTGCCTGGAGACTCCGGTCCTCCGCCACGTAATTGGAAGGAATGTAGCCCTGCAGCTGCTGACCTGAGCCGGTTCCCTTCTTTTCCAAATGTCTGGCCAACCACCAGCCCTCGTGCGAAGTGTCCAAGACTTGGAGTTTGTCGCCGGCACGGAAGCTCAGGTCCTCTGCGGTACGAGCTTGGTAATCAAACAGAGCCACAAAATACTGGCCACGGCTTCTCTCGGACTCTTGTGACCTGGGAGCCTCTGGGGGACAGAAGGCCCCTGGATTCTCAATCACCACTGACTTGTCTGCCTCTTGGGACCAGCAGGGGAGAAAAGGCTGCAGGTATGCCCAGAGCCTCACACAGACGCTGCCCATAGTGTTCTGGCTCGAAGTAGCAGGGGAGGCAAATCCTCTCCCCACAAGCTGTACAGAGCCACTGTCCTCCACGAAGCAGCTTCCAAATCAGCTGCCACTCACCATACCGAGCAGAGCTATAAAGTCCTGCTTCGGGATCTCTCCCGGCAGATCTGGGCTTGGCCGAGACGACACTCACAGCCGGCTTTCTGTTTGTAGCTGCTGCCCTGGGGCAAAATCAAGAGAGGATTGAGCAGGAGGAGGTCCAGTGAGAAGGTGCTTCTTCCTGGCTGCTTGGGCCCCCAATGATAAATACAAGAAAAGGGGTTTTATTTAGAGGGACATCTGAGAACAAAGAACGGCCACCTCTCCCTCTGTCCCAGGAAAAAGTTTCGGAGAGGCTAACTCCAGGCAAAAGCTCGCAGCCCGGCCTGCTCCAGCTGCTCTCACCCTGCTTCAAGCCTGCAGCTGAGCCAGCCCCGCTCGCACCGCTCTCCCCGGAGCGTTCCTTCTTGCTAATGAATAACCAGGCCGGGGAGGTTATCGCCTTTAACATCCTGAGCTGTACAGGCTGTAATAATTCCTCCTAACTTCCTGGTTTCTTTTTGTCTGATCTCAAAGGAACTCCCAGGTTTACCCCTCCCTCCTCCCACACCCAGGATAGACCAGCCCCCTTACCAAGAAGCCAGATTCTTAAAGCAGCCAAAACCCATACTCTAGAGAAACAGGCTAGCCCAGATGGCTATCTGTCTTGCTGTATTCCCTACACGGAATACAAGGCAGAGATTTATTTCCCCGCAAGTATGAGCAGGATTGTTATGATCCTGGTAGAGAAAATTTTAAAAAGAGAAAACTGGGTGTTTTGGTATGTCCTGCCAGACAAGGGGGCAATTGGGAAAGAGCCATTGAGTCCCAACCCTGTTTTTTTTTTTTCTTTAATCACCAGGAATAGATTTTTTTAATAGCCTCAGTTGTTACTGGGGGGAAAAAAAGTGGAAAAGCAGCTGGGTAAAATGCTGAGAACCCGAAAGGCCTGTTTTTCCCACAGAGACATCTCATTCCCGATCCCTTACATCGCTATTTCTGTAGCACATGTGCCCCAGCACACACAGGGGAAATAGGTACTGGCTGATTGAAAGCATTTGTAGAGATGGCAGTCTGTTGAAGTTGGACCTCTGGTCCACACTCCTTCTGGCTCCGTGGTGGCTGTGGTAGGATCTCAGAACAAGCGAGGCTCGGTTAAGATAGCCATTCTCGGACTGAAGGCCTGAGGACCGGCAGAAAGAATGGAAACAGGCAACCTCGGGAGGTAGAAGGGAGGGGCGGCACTCAAGAATGTACCAGAGACCTGGGAGGTGAGAGACTCTCAGGACTCAAAGGGAGGGACCTTAGATGAAGTGCCCTACAGTGGGGAAAGAACTCACCTCCAGCAGAAAGACGAGGAAGGGGTGGGGTTGCCATCCCACAGTCAAAACTCTGACCCATAATTGCTCTTGTCTGAAAGAGCTAGAGGGATGGAAATGGAGAGGAGCCTGAGGAAAAGGAAGTCCAGCAACAGGCCCAAAGTGGGATCCAGCTCAGGGGGAGCCCCAAGACCTGACACTATTAGTGAGGCTGTGGAGTGCTCACAAATGTACCTATTGTGACTGCCCTCTGAGAGGCTCAACAAGCAGCTGAAAGAGCCAGTTGCAGATATTTGTACCCAACCAATGGACAGAAGCTGCTGACCCCTGTGGCTGAATTAGGGAAAAGCTGGGGAGCAGGGCAACCCCACAGGAAGACCAGCAGTCTCAAGTCTGGACCCCGGAGATCTCTCAGACAGTGGACCACCATCCACGCAGCATACACCAGCTGATCTGAGGCCCACAACATATATACAGCAGAGGGCTGCCTGGTCTGGACTCAGTCAGAGAAGAGGCACCTAACCTTCAAGAGACTGGAGTCCCCAGGGAGTGGAGAAGACTGAGGGGGCGGGAGATGGTACTGACATCCTTATAGAGACAGGGGGTGGGGAGGAGGTATGGGATGGGAAACAGTCAGAGGGTGGACCGGGAGGGGGATAAAATCTGGAGTGTAAAAAAAAAAAAAAAAAAAAAAAAAAAAAAAAAAAGATTAAATAAAATTTAAAACAACAACAACAACAACAACAACAACAAAAAAGCCATTCTGGGTCTACCAGTAGGCTTTGCCCTGTTTCCTCTGGTTCAAGGCCACTGTTACCCTAGACCTCAGGAGCAACTGTGCAAATTATCTGTCACAGACTCTGTGCTGGTAGAGAACATCGCAAAATTTCTCACGATGTGTCATTTGATTGAAATAATTAAAACATTTTGTCTGCTTTGCGTGAGGCATTTTAATTTCTTTTCTTGGATTTGGGATGTGGTTAGTAGTTGGCAGGCCTTGGCTTCAAACCCCCCCCCCATTTGCTTCACAAATCTCTCTCTTAAAACAATTGTTCTATATATTGACAGAGCCTTGAGTGTGGCTAACCTAGCCCTAAGACAATTTCAAAACCACTGTTCTTCATTCAATTGCACTCCGGTATCAGGGGCAGGTGGGTATCTGTGAGTTTTTTGAGGCCAGCCTGGTATACACAGTGAGTTCTAAGACAGCCAGAGCAGTGTAGAGAGAGAGAGGGATCCTGTCCAAATAAATAAGCAAGGAAAGAAAGAAAGAAAGAAAGAAAGAAAGAAAGAAAGAAAGAAAGAAAGAAAGAAAGAGAGGGACAGAGGGATGGAGGGAGGGAGGGAGGGAGGGAGGGAGGGAGGAAGGAAGGAAGGAAGGAAGGGAAAGGAAGGAAGGAAGGAAGGGAAAGGAAGGAAGGAAGGAAGGAAGGAAGGAAGGAAGGGAAAGGAAGGAAGGAAGGAAGGAAGGGAAAGGAAGGAAGGAAGGAAGGAAGGAAGGAAGGGAAGGAAGGAAGGAAGGAAGGAAGGAAGGAAGGAAGGGAAAGGAAGGAAGAAAGGAAGGAAGGAAGGAAAGGAAGGAAGGAAGGAAGGAAGGAAGAAAGAAAGAAAGAAAGAAAGAAAGAAAGAAAGATTCAACTCAAACAGGAAAAAGGGAAGGAATAAACAAGTCTCGGTCCAATATACAGTTCTGTGTTTCACAGCCAGGCTCTTGTAAGTAGCTCATCCGGTTAGAACATACTGTATCTTGCTTTGAGATTCTTTAATGCCCCCCTAGAATCATATACACGATCTAAAAGTAACATCTTGCAGAAGCAGGAAAAACAAAGGTCGGCTTGCAGAGACGACCAGATGGGTAAGATGCTAGCTGTGTGAGCATGAGGACCTGGATTTAGATTCTAGAGCCCAAGTGAAGAAAGACAGAGACGACAGGAGCCAGCTGCCTGTTGTGGATAGCCCTGGGCTCGTACTTTGATGTTAATTCCACTCCTCAGAGGGGCTGCAGATGAGGAGTTGCCTTGTGAACAGTCTCCCCACCTTAACTTTTCAAATAAAGGCTTGAGCCAATGATTGGGCAGGAAGAAAGTGGGAGGAGCAGAGAGTCTAGGGGAGGAGCTACGGGGTATAAAACAGGAGGAGGAGGAGCAACGGGAGGGGAGAAAAAGAAGAAACCGGGAGAGAGAAACAGTTAAAGAGAACCAGAAAGGCGGCAGGGAGAGAAGCTCGGGGCCTAGAGAAACTGCAAGTTGTATGGGATAAAATAGATTGAAACAGAGTAGTAGAGTGGGAGGCCTGCCCAGTCTAGGTTTGTAGCTTGTTTTGTTAACCGCTGAGTTGAGCTTTCTTTTACCGGCGAACTGGGTTGGAAACATAGTAGCAACAGCTGCCCACCTCAAGTTAAGCACAATGAGAGACCATTTCTGAAGGGAATTAAGGTTGGAAATGACAAAGCAGGCCCCACTGTCCTCTGCTCTCCGCATACATGTACTCCCATACACAGACACATACCCACTACATGTCACACACACACACACACACACACACACACACACACACACACACAGAAAAAGCCAAATCCCAAGGCGTATTTTGTTGTTTTATTTTAGTAGCATGAGGCCCAGAATGTAATGTACATTGTCTTAGTCAGGGTTTCTATTCCTGCACAAACATCATGACCAAGAAGCAAGTTGGAGAGGAAAGGGTTTATTGAGCTTACACTTCCACACAGCTGTTCATTACCAAAGGAAGTCAGGACTGGAACTCAAGCAGGTCAGGAAGCAGGAGCTGATGCAGAGGCCATGGAGGGATGTTACTTACTGGCTTGCTTCCCCTGGCTTGCTCAGCCTGCTCCCTTATAGAACCCAAGAATACCAGCCCAGAGATGGTACCACCCACAAGGGACCCTCCCCGACTTGATCACTAATTGAGAAAATGCCCCACAGCTGGATCTCATGGAGGCACTTCCCCAACTGAAGCTCCTTTTCCTATGATAACTCCAGCCTGTGTCAAGTTGACACACAAAACCAGCCAGTACACACATGTAATTCCTTATTTTATACAGACATGAAAATAATAATCATGATACCCATGAATCATAACAAATATTCTGTGCCAAACATCTTGAACTGTGAAGGTGTGGTATCTTCTTTTTATTTTTAAGGTTTGTTTATTTATTATATGTAAGTACACTATAGCTGTCTTCAGACACCAGAAGAGGGCGTCGTTTACAGATGGTTGTGAGCCACCATGTGGGTGCTGGGACTTGAACTCATGACCTTCAGAAGAGCAATCGGTGCTCTAACCCACTGAGCCATCTCTCCAGCCCGTGTGGTATCTTCTTCATGCCTTCAAACACGGCTGCAGATGCTGTGGTCTCTCCTGAGACAGCGACACGATCTAGAAACAGAAAAAAAAAAAAATTGAAAGCTCCACCAGACAGAGGTAGACCCAATCTCAATGGTAAGTGGATTTAAGATTCCAAACCCTTTGCTACCCTAAATTTAAATATGCCTTCACTGTGACAAGGTCCAAACATTGTGGGAAAAGACATCGATAAACAACCCAGCGCATCCCCCGAGCAGATAAGGAAACTGAAATAGGACCACCCACCCAAGGATATCAGGAGAGCCGTGGCTCTGACACACTTTCCGGCTGCTTTCAGCTCATCAGTCACCTATGTCTGCTCAGCCTTCTTTTCATTTATCCCACAAACAAAACAAACAAGAAAAAAAAAAACAGAAGGAAAAAAAAAAAACATCTACCTGAATGAAAGCTGGTCACTGAACAGAAAATAGAAAGTTCCAGAGTCTTCACTGGCCTCTCTTCCTCCCGCTTATTCTTATCTCCAGCTTGCCTGAAGCCAGAGGTGAATGGCCAGTGACTGTGGCAAGAGCGCAAGCGGCCAGCCGTTCGCGTCGGCGTTGAAGGGTTTTCTGTGTTCCCAGAACCACACTAGGAATGTTGCAAATGATTCGGTATTGAAAGAACAAGGTCTATGAAGGAGCAACATGGTGGTTCTGGTTTGAGAAGAATCTGAGGTTTAGAGAGGTTAAGTGGCTTGCCCAGGGGGCCAGAGCCACCAATTGGTTGAACCACGAGGAGCAGGCACGTGCAGACCCTGAAAATATAAATCCTCCTGGGCTTTGCCAACCCAATAAACAAACAAACAAACAAACAAATCTGATGCCTCATTTCAAGGCTAAATTCTCCAGCTGCCTCCAGCACGTTTGGAATGAAAATTAAACTCAAAACACACAAAGCCCCACTAACTCCCTCAACGTCATGGCCTCTCACACGTGTTACTCATTCCCCAAAACTACTTCCTATGGACAGCTCCAGACAACAGAGTCCACATTCCCTGCTGTCGCACAGCCTTCCTCCTCTCGCTCCCCTGATGACTTACCTCCTTGTCATTTTTTTCCATATTGGCTTGAGCATATCATCTTCTCTGATATAATAGATTAGAACATGGTGCCCTGCTGATGTCTGACACCAGCTTTCACTTGACTGCTCACTGAGTCCCTCTTGGTTCCCCTTGTTATGTGCTTTTCCCAAAGTAGAGCCCTGTTCTCTGAACCTCGGATAGTAGAGCCTCTCAGGATGTCTACGATGTAAGTAGGAGAATATTCATGAAGGGCTTAGTTCACAAGGACTGAAAGGGGGAGAGGAGGGAAGGTCAGAGAGAGTGGGGACAGAAAGGAAAGAAGGGGAAACTGAGGGAGGAAGGAAATGGGTTTAATGGGTACCTTACACAAAGTGAGAGAGTCCGGGGGCGGGGGTGAAAATGGCCTTAGCAGGGGGCTTTTTGAAAGTGCCTCCTCTCATTTTAGGCCCTTACTGAACCAGCTGCCCAGACCAGCTTTCCTTCCTCTGGCAACTGCTCCCTCTAATCTCTATACCAAGCTTCCAAATATATTCATAAAGTCCGTCTCTTGCACAATAACCAGCAGATCCTCACTGCCTGAAATATATATATGTGTGTGTGTGTGTGTGTGTGTGTGTGTGTGTATGTATATGTATGTGTATGTATATGTATATGTATATGTATATGTATATGTATGTATATGGCTTGGAATCAAAGCGGAGGAATGCATGCTTTATCCGGCGTTCATCAGACAGGACCTTTCGACATCCCGATATCCCGCTCCAGTAGTCCTCCAGCTCAACCAAATTGCTTGATTGAGGCTCCCAGTAAGTCTTATCTGTTGCCACATCTGGTTCTGTTTCCTCTGACATTCTTTTGCTCAGCATTCCTTCTCCTCCCAGAAGATTCTGGCCTGCATTTCAAAGTCTGAATACATTCCTATTACTTCCTTGAGACCTTCCTCTGAGCATTCCAGCCAAAACCAACTTCCCTTCCTCTGAGACGTTGCTGGCTCTGCATCCCTGCTCCCGGTAGCCACTGCCTTAAGTGAATGTAACCCTCCTCCTGTGTCTGGTTTTTCAGAGTGCTGTGACTTGAACTCCCACTGCTATTCGGTAGCAGTTCTGCGCCAGTTCATGGCTTGCCAAGTCCTTCCATCTCTACATGACAGTTACGTCGCTCACCAGTCTGCAGGACTCAGTGGACTCCACCTGTTAGCTCTTTGTCCGAGTTCTGCCCACGGTTGCCTGGCAACAGCCAGGAAAGCCTGACTCACTATGAAAGGGGATGCTTGCCCCCTCCTCTCTCTCTCTTGCTCTCTTGCCTTCTTGCTCCCCACTCTGTCCTCTTGTCCCTTGTCCCTGTTTCCCTATCCCCCTCCCCCTTCTCTTTTCATGAGCTCATGGCTGGTCTCTACTCCTCTTCTGTCTCTCTGTCTCTCTCTCTGTCTCTCTCTCTGTCTCTCTCTGTCTCTCTGTCTCTCTCTCTCTCTCTCTCTCTCTCTCTCTCTCTCTCCCTCCCTCCCCCTCTGCCTTTCTCTGTCTCTACTACCCTCCCAACTCACCTCCCCATTCCATGTATAATCTCTATTCTATATTACACCATCATGTGGCTGGTCCCTCAGGGGGAAGGGATGCCTCGGCATGGACCCAAGGAGGCACCCCCTTTCCTCACACCTGACTGCACCTCCACCAGACATATTCCTTCTCTCCTTATCTTTTTATAAAAACACAACCCCTCTGCTGACCTCCGTCACTGAAACGCCAAATCTGGTTGATATAATTTCCTTTGCTCGCATTAAGGACAACAGTGAACTATCACCTGGTTAATATACATGCACCATCTTTCCTCTAGGAACAATTATTTCCACTGCTTTCCCAATACCAATTTTCTTTCTTTCCTTTCTCTACTGATAATGATACGTTCTGGGAAAAAAAAAAAAGCAAAGGCTTTGCCTTTAAAATTCTTCTAAGTCATAACTGACCTTGTTGTGTTCTACTTAGGTAGAACCCCTTAGGTAAAAAGTCCTAAAGGGTGTGGACACAGATGGACAACCTGTTTTCTTCCTCTATAATCTC
This sequence comes from Apodemus agrarius, assembly GCA_964023405.1. NCBI lineage: Eukaryota > Metazoa > Chordata > Mammalia > Rodentia > Muridae > Apodemus > Apodemus agrarius. Next base: position 38,259,513 of record OZ030025.1, on the reverse strand, counting down.
TTTCCTTTTGTGAAGAACTCTCTTAAGATGGGTTAGAATAGGAAAATAAAAATAAAAAATAAAAAATAAAAAAAACAGGGGCTGCAACCCTCAGGACACAGGAACTGAGAAACAGACTGGGCAGACTGGGACAGGATCCTTTGGGTTTCTGTCTGTACCCAGAGCTGACCTTGTGCCACAGCTCTCCATACTCAAATACTGCAGGGAGAGAGCTGCTCTCCCAGGAGTGCCAACACACTTGTGAGCACAGGTAAGACAACCATTCCTGTTCAAAATCCTGGCCCAAGAGGGACCAGCCCAGAGTCATCAGGACACAGGAACCAAGGAACAGCCAGGGACAGCGTCCTTCCAGTTTCTGTCTGGCCCCAGAGCTGACCCGTTTGCCACAGCTCTCTGTAGGACCATGAGAGGCAGCCTGGTTCCTTAGATGAACACAAGCTGGAACCCCCCAGTGACCCTGAAGGATGGCAGGCATTTTGTCATGCTCCAGGACACTAGGCTCCTGATTAGGCTCCACAGATTTGTGGCCATCAGTCACATATGGGCAATAATACCCCAAGCCCTACCCAGATAGAGGACATGACAGATCTCCCTGCAAAAGGTGTTTAACCTCAGACTCATCCTGAAAATGGGGGGTAGAGTTTTCACTCATCTACTTTTTACCATGACAATAAATGCCTTAAAACCATGGACTGCCTCTTTTTATTGGGATCTGCCATGAGGAACAGTAGAGCAGGCCTTCTAATTTCCCACAGACCACCAAGCCATCTGCCACCAGCAAGCCAAGGACTCTCTCCCCTGATGGATACAACCGGATCTCTTCACCCTTTTCCCTTTGGCCCCAGGCTAAATCCAGCTTGAGCACCCCTACTTAGTCCCTGGCTCCCAAAGGTGCCTGGGTACCCAAGCGACTGAAATCCAGACCGCCCTGGCCTCCCTGCAGGCCCAGAGACCTCCGAGCCAGCTCCATCTGTCCCCTGAGACCTCAGACCGTGGTCCCCCACCACCAGAGTAGTAACCCACGGCTTCCCATAGCCTGAAACCTGCCCTGCGCTGGCATGGGGTAAGCACATTCAAAACTCCAACACCTGTGGCAGAACAGAAGTGGGAACCCCGTAGTAACCCTACAGCTCTCCATTCCCAAATTCCTCACAGAGACAACCGGTCTCCCAGGAGCAGTGACACACAGGGTTACAGAAAGGACAAGCCACAATCAGAGACTGCAAGACCAGATAACACCAGAGATATCCTGCTGTCGAGAGGCAAAGGCAGGAACATAAGCAACAGAAACCAAGGCTACTTGGCATCATCAAAACTCAGTTCTATCACTACAGTGAGCCTTGGATACCCCAACAAACCAGAAAAGCAAGACTCTGATTTGAAAACATATGTCATAATGATGATAGAGAACATTAAGAAGGACATAAATAACTCCCTTAAAGAAATACAGCAGAAATACAGCAGAATACAGGTAAACAGCTAGAAGCCCTTAAAGAAGACACACAAAAATCCCTTAAAGAATTACAGGAAAATACAAACAGGTGAAGAAATTGAACAAAACCATCCAGGATCTAAAAATAGAAATAAAAACAATAAAGGAATCATAAAGGGAGATAACTCTAGAGATAGAAAACCTAGGAAAGAGATCAAGAGTCATTGACACAAGCATCATCAACAGAAAACAAGAGCTAGAAGAGAGAATCTCAAATGCAAAAGATACCATAGAAAACACAACAGTCACAGAAAAAGCAAAAGGCAAAAAGCACCTAACCCAAAAAATCCAGGAAATCAAGGTCACAATGAGAAGACCAAACCTAAGGATAATAGGAATAGAAGAGAGTAAAGATTCCCAATTTAAAGATCTAGTAAATATCTTTAACAAAATTATAGAAGAAAACTTCCCTAACCTAAAGAAAGAGATGCCCATGAACAAACAAGAAGCCTACAGAACTCCAAATAGATTGTACCAGAAAAGAAATTTGTCCCATCACATAATAGTTTAAATACCAAATGCACAAAACAAAGAAAGAATATTAAAAGCAGTAAGGGGAAAAAAGTCAAGTAACATATAAAGGCAGACCTACATAATTACACCAGACTAAGAAAGCTAAAAGATCCTGGCAGATGACATACAGGCCCTAAGAGAACACAAATGCCAGCCCAGGTTACTATAACCAGCAAAACTCTCAAATACCATAGATGGAGAAATCAACATATTCCGTGACAAAACTAAACATATGCAAAATCTTTCCACAAATCCAACCCTACAAAGGATGATAGATGGAAAACACAAGGGGGAAAAAATACACCATAGAAAAAGCAAGAAAGTAACCTTCTTTCAACAAATGCAAAAGAAGAACCACACAAACATAATTCCACCTCTAACATCAAAAATAAGAGGAAGCAACGATCACCATTCCTTAATATCTCTGAACATCAATAGACTCAATTCCCCAATAAAAAGACATAGACTAACAGACTGAATATGTAAACAAGACCTAGCATTTTGCTGCATACAGGAAATACACCTCAGTGTCAAAGACAGACACTACCTCAGAGTAAAGGGCTAGAAAACAATTTTTCAAGCAAAGGATCCCAAGACGCAAGCTGGAATAGCCATTCTAATATCGAATAAAATGAACTTTCAACCAAAAATTATCAAAAAAGATAAAATACACTTCATACTCCTCAAAGGGAAAAAAAATCAACCAAGAGCTGTCAATACTGAACATCTATGATCCAAATGCACATTCATAAAAGAAACTTTACCAAAGCTTAAAGCACACATTGTACTACACACAATGATAGGGGGGAGAGTTCAACACACCACTCTCATCAATGAACAGATCATGTAAACACAAACTAACTCAGTGAAACTAACAGAAGTTATAGAACAAAATATTTAGCAGATAACTATAGAACATCTCATCCGAAACCAAAAGAATATGCCTCCTTCTCAACATCTCATGGTACCTTCTCCAGAATTGACCATATAATTGGTCATAAAGCAGGCCTGAACAGATACAAGAAGATTGAAATAATCCCATGCATCCTATCAGATCACCACAGACTGGTCTTCAATAACAATGAAAACAACAGACAGTTTTCTAGACAGATAGCAAAGCCCACATACACAATGGTAGCTGAACAATGCCATATTCAATGATAACTTCATCATGAAAGAAATAAAGAAAGTAAAGACTCTTTAGAATGCAATGTAAATGAAGACACAATATACCCAAACTTATGAGACACAATGAAAGCAGTGCTAAGAGGAAAACTCATAGCTCTGAGTGCCTACAAAAAGAAACTGGAGAGAGCATACACTAGCCACTTAACAGCACACCTGAAAGCTCTAGAACAAAAAGAAGCAAATACACTCAAGAGGAGTAGACAGAAGGAAATAATCTAACATAGGGATGAAATCAACCAAGTAGAAACAAAAAGAACTATACAAAGAATCAACAAAACCAGGAGCAGGTTCCTTGAGAAAATCAACAAGATAGATAAACCCTTACCAGATTAACTAGACGGCACAAACACAGTATCTAAATTAACAAAAACAGAAATGAAAAGGGATTAACAACAATGGAAACTGAGGAATTTCAAAAAAATCATCATATCTTACTACAAAAGCCTATAATCAACAAAACTGGAAAATCTGGTGAAATGGACAGCTTTTTAGACAGATACCAAACACCAAAGTTAAATCAAATTCAGATAAACAATCTAAATAGTCCCATAACCCCTAAAGAAATAGAAGCAGTCATTAAAAGTTTCACAACCAAAAAATGCCCAGGACCAGACGAGTTTATTGAAGAATTCTATCAGACCTTCAAATAAGACCTAACATCAATACTCTTCAAACTATTCCACAAAATAGAAACAGAAGCAATACTACCCAATGTAGTATGAATTTACAATGTAGATGTACTATGTACAATGTACTATGAAGTCAGTTATGCTGATACAAAAACCACACAAACACCCAACAACGAAAGAGAAATTCAGACCAATTTCCCTATGAACATTGATGCCAAAATACTCAAAAAATTCTCACAAACAGAATTCAAGAACACATCTAAATGATCATCCACCATGATCAAGTAGGCTTCATCCCAAGGATGCAGGGATGGTTCAATATATGGAAATCCATCAGTGTAATCCACTACATAAACAAACTCAAAGAAAAAAAACACATGGTCATTTCATTAGATGCTGAAAAAGCATTTAACAAAATTCAGCATCCCTTCATGTTAAAAGTCTTAGAAAGATCAGGGATTCAAGGCTCATACCTGAACATAGTAAAAGCAATATAAAGCAAATCAGTAGCCAACATCAAACTAAATGGAGAGAAACTTGAAGCAATCCCACTGAAATCAGGGACTAGACAGGTTGCCCACTCTCTCCTTCTCTATTCATTATAGTACTTGAAGTTCTACCTAGAGCAATCAAACAAAAAAAAAGGAGGTCAAAGGGATACAAATTGGAAAGGAAAAAGTCAAAATATCACTAGTTGCAGATGATATGATAGTATACTTAAGTGACCCCAAAAATTCCACCAGACAACTCCTAAACCTGATAAGCAAATTCACCAAAGTGCCTGAATGTAAAATTAACTAAAATAAATCAGAAGCCTTCCTATACTCAAAGGATAAATGGGCTAAGGAAAAAAATTAGGGAAACGACACCCTTCACAATTGTCACAAACAATATAAAGTATCTTTGTGTGACTCTAACCAAACAAGTGAAAGATCTGTATAACAAGAACTTCAAATCTCTGAAGAAAGAAATCAAAGACCTCAGAAGATGGAAAGACCTCCCATGCTCATGGATTGGCAGGATTAATATAGTAAAAATGGCCATTTTGTAGAAAGGAATATACAGATTTAATGCAATCCCCATCAAAATTCCAAGTCATCTTCATAGAGTTAGAAAGAACAATTATCAAATTCATCTGGAATAACAAAAAACCCAGGATAGCTAAAACTATTCTCAACAATAAAAGAAATTCTAGGAGAATCAGCATCCTGGACCATGGTATTGGTACAATGACAGGTAGATATATCAATGGAATAGAATTGAAGACCCAGAAATGAACCCACACACCTATGGTCCCTTGGTCTTTAACAAAGGAGCTGAAATAATCCAGTGGAAAAAATATAGCCTTTTCAACAAATGGTGCTGGTTCAACTGGCAGTTAGCATGCAGAAGAATGCAAATCAACCCATTCTTATCTCCTTGTACAAAGCTCAAGTCCAAGTGGATCAAGGGTCTCCACATAAAATCAGATACACTGAAACATATAGAGGAGAAAGTGGGGAAAAGTCTCAAGCACATGGGCACAGGGGAAAATTTCCTGAACAGAATACCAGTGGCTTAAGATCTAAGATCAAGAATTGACAAATGGGACCTCATAAAATTGCAAAGATTCTGAAAGGCAAAGGACACTGTCAATAAGACAGAACAGTAACCAACAGATTGAGAAAGGATCTTTACCAGTCCTACACCTGGTAGAGGGCTAATATCCAATATATGCAAAGAACTCAAGAAGTTAAACTCCAGAGAACCAAATAACCCTACTAAAATATGGAGTACAGAGCTAAACAAGAATTCTCAACTGAGGAAACTTGAATGGCTGAGAAGGCCTAAAGAAATGTTCAACATCCTCAGTCATCAGGGAAATGCAAATCAAAACAACCCTGAGATTCCACCTCACACCAGTCAGAATGGCTAAGATCAAAATCTCAGGTGAGAGCAGATGCTGGCCAGGATGTGGAGAATGAGGAACACACTCTTCCATTGCTGGTGGGATTGCGAATTGGTACAACCACTGTGGAAATCAGTCTGGTAGTTCTTCAGAAAATTGGACATAGTAATACCTGAGGACCCGGCTATACCATTCCTTGGCATATACTCAGAAGATGCTCCAACATGTAATAAGGATACATGCTCCACTGTGTTCATAGCCATGTTATTTACAATAGTCAGAAGCTGGAAACAACCCAGATGTCCCTCACCAGAGGAATGGATACACAAAATGTAGTATATTTACACAATGGAATACTACACAGCTATTAAAAACAATGACTTCATGAAATTCCCAGGCATATAGATGGAACTTGAAAATATCATCCTGAGATAACCCAGTCACGAAAGAGTACACATAGTATGTACTTGCTGATAAGTAGATATTAGCCCAAAAGTTCAGAATACCCAAGATACCATCAACAGACCACATGAAGCTCAAGAAGAAGGAAGACCAATGTGTGGATGCTTTAGTGCTTCTTAGAAGGGGGAACAAGATACTCACAGGAAGAAATACGGGAACAAAGTGTAGAGCAGATAATGAAGGAAAGGCCATCCAGAGACTGTCCCACCTGGGGATCCATCCCATATATAGTTGCCAAACTGGGATGCTATTGTGGATGCTGGGAAGTGCTTGCTGATAGAAACCTGATATGGCTGTCTCCGAGAGGTTCTGCCAGAGCCTGACAAATACAGAGGGGGATACTCACAGCCAACCATTGGACTGAGCAAGGAGACGATTTCTTTCATGGGGTCACACATCAAATATCTTGCATATCAGATATTTATATAACAACTCATAACAGTAGCCAAATTACAGTTAGAAAATAACAATAATGATTTTATGGCTGGGGGTCACCACAACATGAGGAACTGTATTAAAGGTGAGGGACACGTCATTAGCAAGGTTGAAAACCATTTGTTGTTCTTGAACATCTCACAGGGATCTCCAGGCATGTTTGGCATATTCAAAGTAACACATTGGTTATGATTCTTTCAGATTTTTCATTGTCATGTGTTCTGCCTTGAGGAAAGCATCCCACATTTCATCTGTAAGAAGCATCCTGGGTGAAGATGATCAAGACTTGAGACTTGGCACCACTCAGCAGTTTAATCTTCCAGTTTGCTTCCAGGTAATACCTGAGATGATGCCTTTTTAAGATCATACCTTTGGCTGTTACCTAACAGAGTACCTGGGAGTGCGGTTTCACCAGTTCTTTTCTTAATTGCCATCTGTGGGTCTGGACATCAACCTGACCCCAGAATCTGTTAGAATAAACTGCAGAGTGTGAAATTCATTGTGGAGAGGTCAAACTGTATTCAGAGACAAATGATGATGGAGATAATGAGAAAGAAGAGCTTTAGGATTCAAAGCAGATGACAACCTATTTCAAACTTTGTCTTAGTCTTCTTGGTCATAGAGTATAATGCCCAAATTAGAAATAAGGAAAAACAATGATGATTAGGGACAAACATGGGCTAAAAATATAAAGAAGGATGCAAATTTAAACTTAACTGTTTTTCCATGTGGAAACTCTATTATAAAGAGAATGTTTAACTGACAAGAGCACTCAGGAGATGTAAAAATCAAATGCTGTTTTTATCGTCACTGGTTCTATCTAAGCAGCTAAATGGTGAAGGGTATAAACTTTGAGGCAGCCTAGCATGCCAGAGCCCTCCTGTCCACAGTCATAGCTTCTTCCCCGCCCAGCAACCACAGTGGACGATCAATACTGAGGCAGCACTCAGCAGAGATGCAGTCTGTGCTTTGATACTTAAAGATCCTAACCATGAAACCTCATTTTTAACACTCAAAAGCTCATGAATTTCCCCATAGTGACTACTCACTGAATTTCTTTACTAATGGGACTTTAGTTAATTGCCAGCAAATCAATTCAGCTTTAGTTTAAAAGGAGGAGGAGAGGAAGAGGAGAGAAAGGAGGAGGAGAAAGAGGCAGAAAAGGAAAAAGAGGAGAGGAAGGAGGAAAACAGAAAGAAAGGAAGAAGAAAAGAAAGAGAGTGAGAGAGAATAATTTTTTAGAGTCTTTGGGTTGTTTGTTTTGACACTGTGAAAGAAATGGAATAAGCTTAGAGTATCTAGTGTTGTAAAAAAAAAATTGAAAAACAATATCCTGTAGATATTTATGCAGAAAAGTGAGTGGAGGGATTACTTTCCAAAAGGATAAGTGAAATTTTTCTATATAGACCCTTCCAGAAACAGCTGATTGAGCTTCCAAAATAAAGACTAGCCTGCTATGTAGTTCAGCTGTCAAAAACACGCTGGGCATCTGAAAGACTGCCTGGACTCTCTATACCTAGCATGGCTAATTAATTAATTAATTAATTAATTAATAAAATCTTAAAAAGAAAATTTAGGCCAGGCAGTGGTGGTGCATGCCTTTAATCCCAGCACTCGGGAGGCAGAGGCAGGTGGATTTCTGAGTTCGAGGCCAGCGTGGTCTACAGAGTGAGTTCCAGGACAGCCAGAGCTACACAGAGAAACCTTGTCTCGAAAAACAAAAAATCAAAAAAAAACAAAAAAAAAAAAAAAAATTGGGCTGGAGAGATGGCTCAGCGGCTGAGTGCACCAATGGCTGCCCTTCCAAAGGTTGTGAGTTCAAATCCCAGCAACCACATGATGGCTCACAACCATCCATAATGAGATCTACTGCCCTCTTCTGGGTGTCTGAAGACAGATACAGTGTACTTACATATAATAAATAAATAAAATATAAAAAAAAAAGAAAAGAAAATTTAGACAGAGAGAGACATGTGCCTACCATGCCAGCACATAGGAGACAGAGGTGGGCTGATAAGAATTCCAAGGTCATTTTCAGATAAAGGCCAGTCTTGGTATATGAGAAACTGAATAGAGATGGGTGTCTATGGTCCACTCAAGTGTGACCTATTCTTACCCATTGAACAGACACTTCCTCTATCAGGTTTCACATTTCTCTAAGGTACACTTTCCCCAAAAGAGATGAAAGTAAAGCACATGGAGAGTTCTGTGCGTTCTCTCTCTCTCTCTCTCTCTCTCTCTCTCTCTCTCTCTGTCTTTGTCTTTGATGTTTCTATGTATATATAATGGGTAACTGGGCAGACTTTACATGAGTTTGTGTAGGACTACAGTGAGCTCCTTACCATCAAACACTCAACATTTCTGGGTATCCTAAACAACTCTGTTCAAAATAAGAGCAGAAGAGCAATGTCTCTGTTGTAGTTGAACTATCAGAAGATTAATTTTTAACTATCTGCTATAGAGACGACTTTTAAGCATGAATTAGATTCTAGTAAAATAAGATGGAATCCCAACTAGCTAATAGAAGGACCCTCAGATTATTTGGTTTCTCTGAACGAAATGGAGGATGGTTATACACAGCCAAGGGGAGTAGAATGGCTGTGACTATAAGGCCCGGTCCCCTTGGCTTGTGTGGTTTTGGATAAGGTGAATGGCTCTTTGTCCTCAGCTACTTTATCTATAAAATGCTGTCAATTTCTCTGCAAAATATATACTTCAACTCAATGAATAAAAAAAGTGCATTAAGATATATTTCTCTGCTCCCAGTGCACCTCCATTCCGTAGGGATTCGGCCTCTTCATGAAGCCCCATTGTTGTGTTTTATTAAAGAAAGAAAGAAAGAAAGAAAGAAAGAAAGAAAGAAAGAAAGAAAGAAGGAAGGAAGGAAGGAAGGAAGGAAGGAAGGAAGGAAGGAAGGAGAGAGAGAGAGAGAGAGAGAGAGAGAGAGAGAAAGAAAGAAAGAAAGAAAGAGGGGAATGGAGGGAGGGAAGGAAGGAGAAAGAGAGAGATGCCCCTAATCTAAAGAAAGAAATGCCTGTCACGGTATAAGAGGTACACAAAACACAAATAGACAAGACCAGACAAAAATACAAGAGCAGTTGGCCAATACAGAACATGGTCTCTCTGGGGATTTTCGTTTCTTTATGTTCTGTTTTGGTATTTTCTGTCTTATTAGTTTTGGGACACTGTGTGTGTGTGTGTGTGTGTGTGTGTGTGTGTGTGTGTGTGTGAGAGAGAGAGAGAGAGACAGAGACAGAGACAGAGACAGAGACAGACAGAGACCGACAGAGACAGAGAGACAGAGAGAGAAAGAGAGCCAATAGGTGTTTGGATAGGGAAGTGGGGAGGATCTGGGAGGACTTGGGAGAGAAGAATATAATTCATATTTAAAACACCTTTAAAAAATATGGATCCCCCAAATTATATATCCTCTTCTAAGACATAGTCAGTGCCAGATATATATTAGCAATAATTATTATTTCTAGAAAACAATAAAATCAGGTAACTAAGAGGCACGGGGCACTTTATGTACAACTAAGAGTACCCATACAAAATTATTTTATTCTCATACGCTTTAGGGAATTCTCCTCTAAATCGAAATGTTTTCTCTAGGAGGGAAGGGAAACTCTAGAGACTGAGGAGTAAAAAGAATGTCAGTCCAACGTCTAGGACAGTGGAATCTTTCCCAGGGGCCCTTCCTACTTTAGGGGGAATGACAACGGCTGGGAGAAGAGACTGAGCAGCTGGGCTACCGAGATTTCCTGGCCCTACAGCCATCTGCGGGGAGCTGCAGGGCTGGAGTGTTCGTGAGTCATCACCGTTGGTGGGATGGACTGTTGAGTAACGCAGCTGATGCTTTTGAGTCATCTTTGTTTGCCCCTGTAAGCAACCTCTCACCCATATTTGACTAGTTGGTATTAAAAGCAAAACAAAACAAAAAAACAAAATAACAACAACAAAAAACAAGTGAACCCATGGTTTGCCAAGTTTGACTTTAGGATGTGTGTGCGTGTGTGTGTGTGTGTGTGTGTGTGTGTGTGTGTGTGTGTGTTATCCTCAGGAAATACCTGTCACATATTACAGTATTATTTCCCTCTACCCACATAAAGGAAAGTCCACACAATGCCTCTAGTTCCTAAAACATCACCAATATTGCCAACCTATGGTTCTCTGATCATAGGAAGGGCCCTAGTTTATAGAGGAAAACATCCTTGACAGATATACTTTAAACCTCTCTGCTTTCCCCCAGAATTTATTTATACATGAATAAATTCTTCCATTATTTCTCAATTCTTAACCTCTCCAGCTCTATTTCTCTCTCCATCTCTCAGTACCTCTTCATTTGTATATTCCTCTCAGCAAAATAACAAGGCATAAGCTTACCTAAAGTGAGTAAAAATTTTGATTCTATTTTATTTTTATTTGTTAATGTGATTTAGTGTAGAGATTCTGACATACATTAGCAAAATCTAAAAAAAAAAAAAAAAAGGCCAGAGTGGTTTTTGTTAACACTAAGATACATCTATTCGTGTCTGAGAGTGCCTAGAGAATAAAGAATCTAATAGCAAGTCAGCATAGTGACCAGAACAGCTGTTGGTCACCTACTGTCCTCTGGGGGGCCAATTACTCCAGGTTAGTTATCACTCTAAGCCAAGGTGATGAAACACCTTTAATGATAGGAAAGAGCTTTTAAAAACAAAAACACTGGTCTTGCCTTTCAAGAGTGTTAGAAATTCTGATACCAAAATTATTAGGGACCAGCTCGCCAGGCTTGCAGCGAGGCCGCCATCTTGCCTCAGGTCACTGCGGACTGCTGGCTGCTGGGGTCAGGTGCGTGGACAGAGACCTAGCCTAGCATAGACTACCCTGTTAGGCTCTTGCCTGCACCCAGAGCCAGATCAGTTTGGCGAGCAATCTCTGCACCGACCAGCATGGGCAACAACCTGCTCATGAGACTGTGCCTCAAGTACAGCCAGAAGCCGACATCTTGCCTCAGGACACCATAGGCAGCTAACCAGACAGAACCCTGTGGACTGAGAGCGCCACCATCTAGGTTCCAGCAGTCCAACCAGGGAACCTCCGGTCCTAGAGGAAATCCCGTGGTTAGACAGAGCCCTGAGACCCGCCACCATCTTGGAGCTGGTGGCCTGAACAGGTCACCATAGAGAACTAACAGAGGAGCTCAGGTCACCATAAAGATCTAACAGACGAGCCCAGATGAGTGGGAAAAAAAAAAAGAGCTTCTTAAGAGCTGGCAACTAGACAGGCCAGGAGGAGACCTCGAGAGGCCAATTGCAGGTCCAGCAACAAGCCTGGGGAAGACTTGGGTCCAGCCCAGGAGAGCTGAGGAGGAAATTCAGAGCCCAATAGCCAAAACCTCCTGGTCTCCACCTTGGGAGCACAGACGCCCTCTACGACAGGAGTACCAAAGGCCAGGCTCAAAGGAGCTTCAAACTCCAACCAGTAACAATAAGACCATCTAACTCTAGAGATAAACAGATGGCAAAAGGCAAACATAGGAACATTACTAACAGAAATCAAGGCAATATGGCAGCATCTGAACCCATTTCTCCAACCACAGCAAGTCCTGGATACCCCAACACACCAGAAAAACAAGAGTTGGATTTAAAAGCACTGGTCATGATGCTGCTAGAGGAACACAAAAAAGACGTAAACAAATCTCTTAAAGAAATGCAGGGGAACATGAATAGGTTAGAAGCCCTTACAATGGAAACACAAAAATCACTTAAAGAATTCCAGGAGAATATGGATCAACAGACACAAGCCAATAAGGAGGAAATGAGAAAATCACTTAAAGAAATGCAGGAGAAATTGAGTCAACAGGCAGAACTCATGAAAGAGGAAACACAAAAATCTCTTGAAGAATTGCAAGAAAACACAAACAAGTGAAGGAACTGAGCAAAACAATCCAATATCTAAACACAGAGGTAGAAACAACTAAGAAATCACAAAGGGAGACAACTTTGGAGATAGAAAACCTTGGGAAGAAATCAGGGGTTGTAGATGCAAATATCAACAAAAGAATACAAGAGATAGAGGTAAGAATCTCAGATGCTGAAGATACCATAGTAACCATTGACTCCACAGTCAAAGAAAATACAAAATGCAAAAGGCTTGTAACCCAAAACATCCAGAAAATCCAGGACACAATAAGACCAAATCTAAGGATTATAGGGATAGATGAGAGTGAAGATCTAAAATTTAAAGGGACAGCAAATATCTTCAACAAAATTATGGAAGAAAACTTCCCTAACTTAAAGAGAGAGATATCCATGAATATACAAGAAGCTTACAGAACCTCAAACAGACTGGACCAGAACAGAAATACCTCCTGTCACATAATAATCAAAACCCCAAATGTACTAAACAAAGAATATTAAAGGCAGTAAGAGAAAAAGGCCAAGTAACATATAAAGGAAGACCTATCAGAATCACACCAGACTTCTCTCCAGAGACCATGAAAGCTACGAGATCCTGGGCAGATCTCATGCAGACTCTAGGAGAACACAATTGTCAGCCAAGACTACTATACCCAGCAAAACTCTCAATCAACATAGATGGAGAAATCAATATATTCCATGACAAGACCATATTTACACAATATCTTTCCACTAACCCAGCTCTACAAAGGATAATAGGAGGAAAACTCCAATACAAGGAGGAAAACTGCACCCTAGAAAAAGCAAGATAGTAACCTTCTCCCATCAAACTCAAAAGAAGATAACCACTCAAAAACAAAATAACATCAAAAATGACAGGAAGAAATAATCACTATTCCTTAATATCTCTTAACATCAATGGACTCAATTCCCCAATAAAAGGCATAGACTAACAGACTGGATATGGAAGCAGGACCCTACATATTGCTGCATACAGGAAACACACCTCAGGGTCAAAGACAAACACTACCTTAGAGTAAAAGGCTGGAAGACAATTTTGCAAGCAAATGGTCGCAGGAAGTGAGCTGGAATAGCCATACTAATATCAGATAAAATTGACTTTCAACCTAAAGTCATCAAAAGAGATAGAGAAGGTTACTTCTTGCTGATCAAAGGAAAAATCCACCAAGAAGAACTCACAATTCTAAACATCTATGCTCCAAATGCAAGGGCACCCTCATTCATAAAAGAAACTTTACTAAAGCTCAAAGCACACATTGCACCTAACAAAATAATTGTGGGGGACCTCAACAATCCACTATCTTCAATGGACCGATCAGGAAAACAGAAACTAAACAGGGACACGGGAAAACTCATTGAAACTTTGGACCAATTGGATCTAACAGATATATATAGAAACTTTCATCCTAAAGCAAAAGACTATATCTTTTTCTCAGAACCTCATGGTACCTTCTCCAAAATCGACCATATAATTGGTCACAAATCAGACCTCAACAAATATAAAAAAACTGAACTAATCCCATGCCTCCTATGAGATCACCATGGAGTAAGAGTGTTCTAAATTAGCAACAACAAAAAATAAAACCAGAAAATCCTCATATACATGGAGGCTGAACAATATTCTACTCAATGATACCTTAGTCAAGAAAGAAATAAAGAAAGAAATCAAAGACTTTTTACAATTTAATGAAAATGAAGGCACAACATCCCAAATCTATGGGACTCAATGAAAGAAGTACTAAGAGAAAAACTCATAGCCCTGAGTGTCTCCAAAAAGAAACAGGAGAGAGCATATACTAGCAACTTAACGGCACACCTGAAAGCTCTGGAACAAAAAGAAGCTATTTCACCCAGGAGGAGTGGAAGACAGGAAATCATCAAACTCAGGGCTGAAATCAATCAAGTTGAAACAAAGAGAACCATACAAAGAATCAACAAAACCAGGAGCTGGTTCTTTGAGAAAATCAACAAGATAGATAAACCCCTAGCCAGACTTACCAAAGGGCACAGAGACAGTGTTCAAATCAACAAAATTAAAAATGAAAAGGGAGATATAACAAAAACTAAGGAAATTCAAAATATCATCAGATCCTACTACAAAAGTCTATACTCAACACAACTGGTGAATCTGGAGGAAATGGACAATTTCCTAGACAGATACCAAATACCAAAATTAAATCAGGATCAAATAGATTGCCTAAACAGTCCCATAACCCCCAAAGAAATACAAGAGGTCATAGAAAGTCTTCCAACCATAAAAAGCACAGGACCAGATGGTTTTAGCACAGAATTCTATCAGACCTTCAAAGAAGACCTAATACAAATACTCTTCAAACTATTCCACAAAATAGAAAAGAAGGAACACTACCCAACTCATTCTACGAAGCCATAATTACCCTGATACCAAAACCACACAAAGATCCAACTAAGAAAGAGAACCTCAGACCAATATCCCTTATGAACATCAATGCAAAAATACTCAATAAAATTCTTGCAATCGAACCCAAGAACACATCAAAACGATCATTCACCATGATCAAGTTGGCTTCATCCCAGGGATGCAGGGATGGTTCAATATACAGAAATCTATCAAGGTAATCCACTACATAAACAAACTGAAAGAAAAAACCACATGGTCATCTCATTGGATGCTGAAAAAGCATTTGACAAAATTCAACATCCTTTCATGCTAAAAGTCTTGGAAAGAACAGGAATTCAAGGCCCATACCTAAACATAGTAAAAGCAATTTACAGCAGACCGATAGCCAGCATCAAAGTAAATGGAGAGAAACTTGAAGCAATCCCACTAAAATCAGGGACTAAACAAAGCTGCCCCCTCTCACCAGATCTCTTCAATATAATACTTGAGGTACTAGCTAGAGCAATTAGACAACATAAAGAAGTCAAAAGGATACAAACTGGAAAGGAAGAAGTCAAACTATCACTATTTGCAGATGATATGATAGTATACCTAAGTGACCCAAAAAACTCCACCAGAGAACTCCTACAGCTGATAAACAACTTCAGCAAAGTTGCTGGTTATAAAATCAACTCAAGAAAATCAGTAGCCTTCTTATATGCAAAGGATAAGCAGGCCGAGAACGAAATTAGGGAAATGACACCCTTCACAATAGCCACAAACAATATAAAGTATCTTGGTGTGACTCTAACCAAACAAGTGAAAGATTTACATGACAAAAAACGTCAGGTCTCTGAAGAAGGAAATTGAAGAAGACCTCAGAAAATGGAAAAATCTTCCATGCTCGTGGGTTGGCAGGATTAATATAGTTAAAATGGCAATCTTGCCAAAAGCAATATAGATTCAACACAATCCCCATTAAAATCCCAACTCAGTTCTTCATAGAGTTAGAAAGAGCAATTCTCAAATTCATCTGGAATAACAAAAAACCCAGGATAGCTAAAACTATCATCAACAGTAAAAGAACTTCTGGGGGAATCAATATCCCAGACCTCAAGCAATACTACAGAGCAGTAGTGTTAAAAAACTGCATGGTATTGGTACAGTGACAGGGAGGTGGATCAATGGAATAGGATTGAAGACCCAGAATTGAACCCAGACATCTATGGCCAATTGATCTTCGACAAAGGAGCTGAAAACATCCAGTGGAAAAAAAGATAGCCTTTTCAACAAGTGGTGCTGGCTCAACTGGAAGTCAACATGCAGAAGAATGAGAATTGGTCCACTCTTATCTCCTTGCACTAAGCTCAACTCCAAGTGGATCAAGGACCTCCACATAAAACCAGACACACTGAAACTAATAGAAAAGAAACTGGGGAAGACCCTTGAGGACATTGGCTGAGGGAGAAAATTCCTGAACAGAATACCAATTGCTTATGCTCCAAGATCAAGAATAGACAAATGGGACCTCATAAAATTACAAAGTTTCTGTAAGGTAAAAGACACTGTCAAAAGGACAAATCAGCAACCAACAAATTGGGAAAAGATCTTCACCAACCCCACATCTGACAGAGGGCTAATATCCAATGTATACAAAGAACTCAAGAAGTTAGACCCCAGAAAACCAAATAACCCTATCCAAAAATGGAGTACGGAGCTAAACAAATACTTTTCACCTGAAGAAATTCAGATGGCTGAGAAACACCTTAAAAAACGTTCAACATCATTAGTCATCAAGGAAATGCAAATCAAAACAACCCTGAGATTTCACCTCATACCAGTCAGAATGGCTAAGATTAAAAACTCAGGAGACATAAGGTGTTGACGAGGATGTGGAGAAAGAGGAACACTCCTCCACTGCTGGTGGGACTGCAAGCTGGTACAACCACTCTGGAAATCAGTCTGGCATTTCCTCAGAAAACTGGACATGACACTTCCGGAGGACCCAGCCATACCACTCCTGGGAATATACCCAGAAGATTCCCCAGCATGCAATAAGGATACATGTTCCACTATGTTCATAGCAGCCTTATTTATAATAGCCAGAAGCTATTAGTCCCTCAGAAAGAACCCAGATGTCCCTCAGCAGAGGAATGAATACAAAAAATGTGGTATATATACACAATGGAGTACTATTCAGCCATTAAAAACAATGAATTCATGAAATTCTTAGAGAAATGGATAGAGCTGGAGGATGTCATACTACGTGAGGTAACCCAGTCTCAAAAGAATACCCATGGTATGTACTCACTGATAAGTGGATATTAGCCTAGACTCTTGGGACACCAAAGACACAATCCCCATATCAAATGATATCTGACAAGACGGAAGGAGTGGACACTGGTGCTGGAATGGATCAAAACATCAGTGTAGGGGAATACCAGAACAGGGAAGTGGGAAATGGTGGATGGGAGGAACAGGGGGAGGGAAAAGGGCATGTGGGACCTTTGGGGGGGCGGGGAACCAGAAAAAGGGAAATGAAATGTAAATATAGAATATATCCAATAAAAAATTTTTTTTTATTATTAGGCAATTTCTCTCTTCCCGAACTCTGTGGCTCTGAAGTAGTAGATAAATACTGGACCCAAGGTAGAGGGAAAGGGGAGAGCTTTCCTCTTTCGGTTTTCACCGGTCAGAGAACTTCAGCTGTCTGAAAGCAAGTCTGTGTGAGCCAGAGAGGTTGGTAGTACCATTAGCAAAATAAACTATGTACATGTTTGTATAAAATCCCTAATTTATTAATGGACTTTTATTGATATACCTTGGCACATAGAGAAGGAAAGCTTCCCAAGAAAGGCACAAGGGGACAAGAAAGTAACTAAAGGATGGGAGGCGCACTGTTTAAAGAATAGTTACAAAGTATCCACGTTAAAACAAACAAACAATGGGAGATTCAAAGTGTCCCAGGGAGAATCGAAAGGAGAATAAAACAAAAGGCAACCGAAAAGCTAGTATGCTTTAATGATTAGGGTCGATTTCCTCCAGATATAAAACTTGCTAAACTCTGCACCGTTTCATAGATAGATTGGAAAGGGTGCAGCCTGGTGAGACTTAAAGATAGTCTGGGGATTTTAGTAGGGGTCTGAGTTCCTCGCCTTTGAGAGTGTCCACGGGTGGTATCAACATCCACCAGCTTGAGCTAGCCTCCGCTCTTCCCAAACGTGAATGAGCCTATGAACCGCCTGGACAGCTTGTAAAAAATAAATGCTGATTCAGGAGATCTGGCGTGAGCTCTGGTGTAAGCACTCTAGGGTGAGCACTCTGGCAGGAGCACTCTGGGGTGAGCCCTCTGGGATGAGCTCTCTGGAGTGAGCACTCTGAGGTGAGCACTCTGGGGTGAGCCCTCTGGGGTGAGCATTTCTGGAGTGAGCACTCTGGGGTGAGCACTCTAGGGGTGAGCATTTCTGGGGTGAGCACTCTGGCAGGAACACACTGGTGTGAGCACTCTGGCAGGAGTACTCTGGAGTGAGCACTCTGGGGTGAGCACCCTGGCAGGAGCACTCTGGGGTGAGCACTCTGGCAGGAACACTCTGGGGTGAGCACTCTAGTGTCTGTACTTCCAGCACACGGGACTTGGGATAGAATTTTAAAATGATATGGCTAAGGGGAGAAGGGGGGCGGGAAGTTGGTGTCGAAATCAATATCCAAGAGGCCAAGACCCCTTACTTCTCTTTCCTGGCTTATGGTTTTATTGTGGTAACAGCAATTTACCTCACATCCTTCTAATTCAGATTTGCCACCACTTATACAACCTGAAGCACAGGCTTTCCTCTCCTGTAACGGGTCTTCTTCAAGACCCCTATAATCTTAACCTAAAGAGAAAAACAGAAGATTGCTATAAAGCTAGTCAGTATTTTTCTTCCTTAGAAGATATGTAATAGGTTTATCTCCAAGGCACAAACTTCCAAGAGTCTAGTCATTAGCAATGATATCAGCAACAAAAACAGGTTCTTTATTTATATATACATGGTTTTATATGGAAACAAAGGAAAAAATCGTATACGTAACTTCCCAGACTTAGAATTTTCCAGTGCCCCTGCCAAGCTGTTGGGCAGGGCTCCAGGAGCTCCCTGGCTGAGACCTGTCCTTGGACGCATTGTGAACTAGCAACAGACTAGGCATTTCTTCTTTCGATGATGGACTAGCTCTTAGTGGCCGCATTCGGATTTCTACTGCTTGCATTGTTGTTTGGATGTTGGCACGTCCTCAAGCAATTCTTTTCATTAGATCCTTGATTATTTTTAAAAAAGAGTTCCACTTTCCTTATAAATTTCTATCCCAGAAAGGCAAAGTTAAAGAAATGTGCTTAAACACAGTAAATACTTTTAATCCTTCAAGCCTAATAATGAAAGGCTCTCCGGAATGCTTAGGATTTTATTAGCTAGGTTTTTTTTTTTTAATGATTTTTTTAAGCAAGGTTTATTATTTTGAAAAAGGAACAATCTGTTAAGCTGTGTTGTGCAGCTTACTGTGCAAGGCGCAGCGATTCGAAGACTGCCAGTTGTGTTGGGCCTTGAAAGTTGAAGCTACTCATTTGGGAACAACATCTCCAGGGCATAGTGTGCCGTGGGGAATAAGCAAAGTAAGTGTGCTCACATGTAATAAAAGTATGCTAAAGGTGGACCGCTTTTCCTGGGTTGGAGTTAAACCCCGAGCATATTTTGTCCCAGTGAAAATGAGAACGTGTGTGTTTGTAAGTGTAGAAACCATGTAATATGTGCTCTTCTTCGTGAGAATGTTACAAGGTTGGCTGTGCATATGCGTGCTTAAGAGATGTTTCAGAATATAAAGCATTAGGTCTAGAGAGATGACTCCGTGGTAAAGAGCACTGGCTGCTCTCCCAGAGGACCTGGGTTCACTTCCCAGCACCCACATGGCAGCTCATAACTGTCTGTGACTCCAGTTCCAAGGCATCGGACACCCTCACATAGACATCCATGCAGGCAAAACACCAATGCATATTTTAAAGCCTTAGGAATATGTGTAAGTTGTGCTATAAATCCGCTCTGCTGTTCTAGACCTACAGGGATGGAAGATGGAACTGCTCCCTCTTTCCCTTCCCTTCTCCACTTTGTTCCCCAGCAGAGGGTCCATTGTCAGCTTCTGGAGGTCGTTTGCTGAAATTTCATTGCCTAGTTAATGTTAGAGCCAGTTAGAATTTTCCCCGTGACAGAAACACTTATCTAGTAGTGTTATCAAAAGCACTTGTGTATAATACATCTACCTTAGAAGATTAAATCATCTAATGGCACAGTGGAAGGAAATGGACTCTGGTCACCACTCTAAAGTGCTGGCCTTTTTACCTGCATCTATTTCCCTGGTTCTTGAAGCTCATCTCCTTTACTTCACTGACACAACAAACACCAGCTGGGCTTCTGCAATGGATTAGACACCAGGCTGCTGTCGGAAGCTCAAAATTAAAATAAAATGACCAAAATATCCTCTATATAAAGGACACCATCACAAACCAAAAGTGTCACCAAGTTACTACAAGGCTAATATTGATAGAGGTAAGACATAAACCTGTTTAAAGTAGTATCCTCTTTAGCTACCATTTCTCCTTCTTTGAATTCCATTTGTTTTTATGATTTATTCAGTGCATAGTTATCAAATATTGCCTACTAGATAGAACTCACATAACTTGTTCATTATGTAAACATAAAAAGATGGAATCTGTGCTCTATGCAGCAGTTACAGAGCAGTAGAAGAATAAATTATTTCTGAAACAATGCCCGTGTTTTTAAGAGCTTTGAAACAAAACTATCAAGTACTAGTAAAAAGTTATAAAACTCTGTTTTATACAACAGTCTTCATAGTGGGGCTTAACTCAGCTTTTATCATCTCCAGAACTTGAAATAGAGTACTGAAAAAAATTACTCTCAAATGAATATCTATTGAGTTATTAAACTCTGAATATGAAGATGGGACTGAGAAACATAGATATTTAACAATTAAAATATTACACCAATAAACTGTAGAATTTAGAGGAAATACATTTGTGAACAAGTGTAATCCATCAAAACTGAAACATGGAATTTTTGAAAACCTGAACAGAGCAATAATGAGGAATAGAATTAAATTGATTAAAAATTGAAAGTCTTTCCATAGAAGATTCTAGGTCCCGAAAGATTCAGGCCTGAGTTCTAGGAAACAATTTAAGAACCTATACTAGGTTGGAAGTATTCTCCACTGTGACACAACACTTGTCCTTTGTGCAGGAGGCCTTGGGTTCAATGTTCACCAGTAGAAAAGCAAAACAAATGCCTAAAGAAATAACCAGTTTTGTCTCAGAATATTTCAAAAACATTACAGGAGGTTAATATTTCCAAATTCATTCTGAGGCTAGCATTAATCTAATACTAAAACAAGTCAAGAACATAACAAGACAAGGAAGCTACAAGACTAGGTTTATAGCTCCGTGGTAACATGGACAAGACTCTGGGACCAGTCCTTAGTTAGAAAGAGAGAGAGAGAGAGAGAGAGAGAGAGAGAGAGAGAGAGAGAGAGAGAGACTAAGAACAACCCCTGACATACAGTGATGCAATAATCATAGCTAGGATATAGGCAAGCAAACCACAACATGTTTGTACATCAAAGAGATTACACAAAATAACGTAGCAGGATTCACCTGAGGGATATAACACACCAATCACCAACATATAAACATATATTAACACAATGAAGTATGAAATCAACATCATCTCAATAGGCACAAAAACCTCATTCAATGAATTTCATTATCATTTCATAATTAAAATCAACAAGGTGGGGATACAAGGAACAAAAAACATATGACAAAATCCCTAGTCATGATGAATAGTGAATAGGGAAGAGCAGAAGTAGGTCCCCAAAGGGACAGAAGCAAGAACGTGGTGACCACATTCACCACTCTTACTTAACATGGAATTAAAAGTCATATCCAAAGCAGTAGGACAAGAGAAAAAATTAAACGCATCTAAATGAGAAAGAAATTAAAATTGTAACACCGTGCTATTTTTATACATTGAAAACCCTAAAGGTTCTGGAGAAACCTGCCAGAAATAAAGTATAAAGTCAATATTCAGTAATATCGCAAGATACAAATTCAAAATACAACATTAGCATCATTTTATACAATTTTATGCCAGTGGTGAGCTTGCTGATAAGGAAATCAAAAAAGCAACCTAGTTCACGAGAGCTACAAAATAAATAAAAGTCTATGTCTAGCAATAAATTTTACCAGAATAGAAAAGATCCTTGTCTTAGTTAGGGTTTTACTGCTGTGAACAGACACCATGACCAATGCAAGTTTTATAAAAGACAACATTTAATTGGGGTTGGCTTACAGGCTCAGAGGTTCAGTCCATTGTCATCAAGGCAGAAACATGGCAGTATTCAGGCAGGCATGGTACAGGAGGAGCTGAGAGTTCTACATCTTCATCTGAAGGCTGCTAGTAGAAGACTGACTTCCAGGCAACTAGGGTGAAGGTCTTAAGCCCACACCCACAGTGAGTAAGTGTTACTCCAACAAGGACACACCTCCTAATAGGTTCACTTCCTGGGCCATTCATATACAAACCATCACAGTCCTGTACAATAAGAATTACAAACCACTGATAAAAATGTTGAAGAAAAAACTAGAAACAATACAAGATTCATAGATTGAAATAATCAATATTGTTAAATTCTCACGTTTCTTAAGTTTTTATAGTCACTTTGCTAATGTGACTAATTGTCATTTGGTTATTGTAAATTACCAGAGGAATTCTTCACATAGACAGGAAAGCAATTAGAAAACTTACATGGAAAAACAGAATATTTTAAGTAGCCGAAACAATCTTAATCAGAAAGAACAAAACTAGAAATATCATGCCTAATTTTAAAACACATAAGCCTATAGTAAGCAAAGCAGTATGGCTTCATGTAAAACAATGAAGCAAGACAGAGAGCCCAGAAAAAAATACCTCTATTATGGCCAACCCATCTTGATAACTTCACCAAAAGCATAAGAATAAATAAAAGTGAAAATAAATATAACATATTATATAGTATATATGTACTAATAGATCAAAAATCTAAAACCACTAGAAGAAAATCATTAGAAACTATAAATCCACCAGAAATATAAACAGAGAGGAATAATTCCATGACATCACTATCGGCAATAAATTTTTAAACAAGATTCCTAAATCATAGACAACAAAAGCAAAACTAGACACATGGAATTGTATTAAACCAAGGAAAACCTTAAAGAAAATGACCAACAGAGTAAAGAGAAAGCCTACAGAATGGAAGAAAATATTTCTAGCTGTTCACTTGATAGGGGATTGCTTCCAGAATATACCAGAAAAACCACTTGAATAAATCAACAATAAACACTGAATAACCCAATTTAAAAATGAGTACTTACTTGAATTTTTATAAAGCCATTTTTTTAGGAAAAATAAGGAAATAATATGAGTAGATAGTTCTCAAAAAAAGATATGCACAAAGTCAAGAAGTATGAAAAATGTTCACCACCAGTAATGATCAGGAAAACATAAATCAAAATTCCAGTGCTACATCATCTCAATGAAGTTACATGGTTGAGTCAGTAAGCCAAAACATAAATGGCACAGATGTGTCAAAAGGATGTGGTGGGGTATTCATTGTGTCAAAAAGGATGTGGTGGAGTATACATTGTGTTGATAATGATTGATGGGATATATATTGTGTTGAAAAGAATGTGATGGGGTATATATATCCATTGGAAGAGCCAGTGTAGACAGCACTGGAAGAACCAGTGTAGACAGTATAGAAGTTCCACAAAAGACTAAATTTAGAGCTATCTTTAGATAAATTTAGAGTTGCCCAAAGGTATACTCTGAGCAAATCAAAGAGATGCATACATCCTACACTTATTCCAGAGTTACTCACAATGGCCATGATTTGGATCAAGAAACCATATGTACACAAAAGCAGACTATTCTTCAGGCACAAAATAATAATAATAATAATAATAATAATAATAATAATAATAATAGTAATAATGATGATGAAGATGATGATGATGAAGATGATGATGATGAAATGAACAGCAGTGTGACTAGAAGACTTTATATTAAATACAGTGAAACCAGGTAGCTCGCTGAAAGGCAATACCACATTGTTGTTGAACATCGTTGAACATCGTTTTGTTCAACACAGGTAGATTTTATAGAAATAGTGGGAGAGTGGTCATCAGAGAAAATGAGAGTAGGGGAAAGGGAGGTTGAAAAATGGATGCCAGCTGTGGCTAAGCAGGAGGAGGAAAGTAAATGTTAATGCCCAGCATGGAGGGTTGACTGTGATCACAGCAATTCACTGTTGCACATTTTCCAAGAGAGCTGGAGGACTTGGGTTGTCCACACAGAGGCACTGAATGTATTGATGCTCAGGTGCTGATACTCTGGTGTGCTCATGTATGTGTCCTGCATCGCCACATTTTGCCCCCATTCAGATTGTTATTATTATATAAGTGAAAATATTTTTTAAATAAAGAGATTCATCTGACTTACTAGGTGTGATATATATTATCATTGTTCAGAGTATTTCCAGTTCCTCCCTTTCTTTCTTTCTTTTTTATTTTCTATATTCTTTGTTTACATTCCAAATGCTTTCCCGGTTCCCCCCTCCCCATATGTCCCATAAGCCCTCTTCCCTCCTCCCATTCCCCAATCACCCCCTCCCATTTCTCTGTCCTGGTACTCCCCTACAATGCTGGATCAAGCCTTTCCAGGACCAGGGCCCTCTCCTTCCTTCTTCTTGGGAATCATTTGACATGCTAATTGTGTCTTGGGTATTCAGAGCTTCTGGGCTAATAAATATCAACTTATCAGTGATTGCATTCCATGCGTATTCTTTTGTGATTGGGTTACCTCATTTAGGATGATATTTTCCAGTTCCAACCATTTGCCTAAAAATTTCATGAATTCATTGTTTTTAATTGCTGTGTAGTATTCCATTGTGTAAATATACCACATTTTCTGTATCCATTCCTCCATTGAGGGACATCTGGGCTCTTTCCAGCTTCTGGCTATTATAAATAAGGCTGCTATGAACATAGTGGAGCATGTGTCCTTGTTGCATGCCGGGCAATCATCTGGGTATATGTCCAGGAGTGGTATGGCAGGATCCTCCAGAAGTGTCATGCCCAGTTTTCTGAGGAACCGCCAGACTGATTTCCAAAGTGGTTGTACCCCAATATATACAAAGCACTCAAGAAGTTAGACCCCAGAGAAGCAAATAACCCTATAAAAAATGGGGTACAGAGCTAAACAAAGAATTTTCACCTGAAGAAATTCGGACGGCTGAGAAGCACCTTAAGAAATGTACAGCATCGCGCAGGGCGTGGTGGCACACTCCTGTAATCCCAGAACTTGGGAGACAGAGGCAGGCGGATTTCTGAGTTCGAGGCCAGCCTGGTCTACAGAGTGAGTTCCAGGACAGCCAGGGCTACACAGAGAAACCCTGTCTCGAAAAAACCAAAAAAAAAAAAAAGAAAGAAAAAAAAAGAAGAAAGAAAGAAAGAAAGAAAGAAAGAAAGAAAAAGAAAAGAAAAAAAGAAATGTACAGCATCATTAGTCATTAAGGAAATGCAAATCAAAACAACCCTAAGATTTCACCTCACACCAGTCAGAATGGCTAAGGTTAAAAACTCAGGAGACAACAGGTGTTGGCCAGGATGCAGAGAAAGAGGAACACTCCTCCACTGCTAGTGGGATCCTGTTTGTGCAAAGGAACATGGCCATGTGATTTGCTTTGGCCAATGAAATGTAATTAGAGCAGGTGCCTATCACTTCGAGGTAAAAGCCTTGCAGAGGAAAGCAATGTGCACTTGAATGTATTTCCTTTTCCTTCTATGAAGGATGGCAGTGTCCCAAGAAAGAGTGATCTATTCATCTTCCTCCATGATTAAACAAAGCCTGAGAGGCCCCTCTAATAGATCAATGGCCTAACCAAGGAATAACCTGTTTTCAACCTCATAGATTTACGGGTTAACTTTGAAGGAGTTGAACCTGACACTGCCAATGACATAGATAAGGTTAGATATCTGTTGTAAATAAGGGGAAAAAATAGTTTGGGATTTTAAATAAACGAATGATTCTGGTAAGGCTAGTCTTTCCGAGATCTCTGCAAAAGGCAAAGGGTACCTCTGTAAAAGGGAGTGCCCCTGTAAATATGGGCCTAAAATATTATCTATTTGTCATGAGGACGTTCATTAGGAAATACAGAAGGATCTCTCATGATAACAAATACTAAAAGTTACATAAAAATAGCATGTCAATGCGTCTCTGATTCATTCTGATTTTAATTACCAGATTTCTGTAGAACTATGGTAAGAATGAGAGAGGGGGATATTCCAGCATTATTAGGAATTATGAGCCAACTGGTAATATCTATTTTTCCTTTTCAGTTTCTTTTCATTAAGCAACTTTTGTTCTCTGTGTTAGACTTCTGTAAAGATCTATGAGAACTGCCCAGTATGTACTTGCTGTAGCAATTAATACTTTAAAGTTGTGTTTAAACATTAGCTTGTGAATTTTATCATCTAGAGTATATTTTATAAACATCATAATTTCTGGCCAATCTAATTTTCCCCAAGATTCTAACTGTGCATGACTGAAGATCAGGCCCTACCTCAGGACTGCTTCTACTAAAGCACTAACACTGTCAGACACTGGGTCCCAAATAGTCATCAGCCTTATGTGGTATGTCTTTTAGTAGGGAAACACACCATATAAGACCATGTAACTGTCCCTACTAATGAAGCCGAGATGCAGAACCACTTTGATTATGGTAAAACATGTACAATAATAGTTTTAACTTAGACGTGGTATAGAAATTAGTAACTACTAAAAGTGACAGTTACTTGCACTATAATAGCATAGGAAGGAAGTATTATTTCTCACCAGGTATGGCAGAGAATGCCACTACTCACAGCATTGATTAGCTCAAGACAGTTGAATCCATAGTTCCAAGTCTTTCTTGGGGACACAGAGTTCAGACTAATAAGATCTTGATAATGATAAGTGGATATTAGCCCAGAAGCTCGGAATACCCAAGACACAATTCACATATCAAACAATGCCCAAGAAGAAGGAAGGAGAGGCCCCTGGTCCTGGAAAAGCTCAGTGCAGCAGTGTAGGGGAATACCAGGACAGGGAAGCAGGAGGGGGTTGATTGGGGAACAGGGGGAGGGGAGAGGACTTATGGGATTTTCAGGGAGGGGGTATCCATGAAAGGGGAAATCATTTGAAATGCAAATAAAGAATATATCTAATTTTAAAAAAAGACTGAAATGAAAAAAAAGAACTATTGATTGCCAGTGCCCCTGTCTATCAAGCAAAATCAGCAGTACTTGGTGATTTAGAGTCAATGAATTGATGAAGTTCATATATTTATTGTTACTGTTATAAAGTCTGACAGTGTAAAAAAAAAAAAAAAAAAAAGAACCTGTCTCAAAATAAAGCAAAATTGATATTGACCACTGCTAGTTTAACATTTAACATTATAATAAAAAATGCTATTGCAAACATGTTTAGACTTATTACCACTATATTCCATGGTTTATGAGAAATATATTATTTCTGCCTTATATGAATTGCAAACTTAACTCAACACTTAGGTGTAATTGTATTATACTCAAAATTCTATTTTTTTTCAATAAGATCTACTTCCAATTTTATGCTTACAAGTTCAAGAATGAAGCAAGAATCTCCATCACAGGAGTTTTACATACAATAAAGCTAAGTAGAATATCTGTTCTCTTCAGCAGTGCGTCCTGGTGCCTGTTCGTAAGTGATGACAGATATCCTGAGTGTGCTGGACAAATTTCAAAACAGAAAATCACAGTCAATGATTTACAAATTGTAACTGGAAATAGAAAGATGTATTGAACGTAACAGGAACCAAAATACATCAATGCATGACAACAATAAAAAAAAAATAAAGTTAACAGAAATCATCATTGAAAACATTAAATCACAAAAGCACTAAACAAATAAAAGATGAGAGGGGGAGCAAAGATAAGTGATCACCACTTAAAAATTGTTCCACGAATACGACAGCCAGCAGCCTATTTTCTTTGTGTATAATACTATGTAGGAAACAATCTTTCAATGCATGCAGTAATATTGATACTGCACTTTTCCACATAATGTGTTCATAAATATTAAACAATTCCCTCCACAACAGTATGACATAGCTAAGAATTATCCAGAGTTGACAGACTGAATGCTTAATATTACATTTGGCTAAGATGTCAAGGACATGAGGAAATTCCCAAGAATGCTAACAACAGAGTCTGAAGTCTGAGCTCCTGCCTGCCGCCACAGGGGTGAGGCTGTCTGAGAATCTTCTTCTCTCTGTCTTCTGTCTCTCGCTTTCCTCCACACCAACAAACAAGGAGCCAGGAGCAGAGCACTGACTGTATACTAGACCTGCCTGGACAGCAAGCTGTAGTGGGGGATTTGTAGCCAGGCATCCAGCTTCTCCTTAGGGAAGATTAGCAACATTCCAAACCAACTATTCAGAGATTTAATATACAAGGCTCTTCTCTAGATTTGCCTATGACAAATTAAGATGCAGTTTAAAAAAATAATATTGTTACAACCTGAAAAAGCAAAAATCCAGAAGACTGAGGTTGACCTAAATGAACTCTTGAAGACAGGTACCTGTATTGACGTGCTAGCAGGCTTACAATTTATAATCGACATGGTAAACAGCTTGCTTACCAGAGAACAAGAGCTCTCGATGTATAAACTGGGTAAATTCCAGGCGAATTCAAGTGGCTGGCTACTGTACACAGCTCTGGGATATGAGAAATGTAACTTTATGTAACTGGTGACATGAAATCAACCAGTTGTTGTGTTTTCTCAAGTATTTAGATACACATGAATCAAAATTAACTCTGAGCCCAATACTTGAAGTGATATATGTGTGTGTGTGTATATACATATATGTGCATGTTTACATATATTAGTTGATTTCATATATAAAAACTTCCTGTATGATATTAAAATCTCCATGAGTTAGGGTTGTCATTCATCTCTCCACTTCCATGAGTTCTGTCTAAAAGAATCCAACCAAGGACCAAAACCATCTGATTGTATTCGTCCCGTCTCTAAACCCTTTTCTCTTTCACTGAGAGAGACTGTCTGCCTCTCACGTACCAGCAGCAGCCGGGTCCTCCACTGTGAAGCTAGGAGTCAGCTCCGGGCTGGGTCCTCTAGATGCTACCTTCCCCATATCTGCTTCCTATCATCAAGGTGGTTGAGGTGTCTCCTCTTGATCCTATGATCTTCAATTTCTCTTCTGCCAAAATAAGGAAAAGAAAGGAGTCTATGCCATAAAGATCACTGTTACAATTAAGCGAGGTAGTCGTTGTAAAATGCTTTTCAAGGATGGCACAAAATTAGTTAATGCTTTTATTTTCATCTCCTTTGAACATTTTGCGGTTCTTTGGGAACTTATTTTCTTGGGGACCTAGATATTAATCTTTTGCTCTACCTTTAACAATTAGAGAAGGGTCCCCACCTTCAGATAAAGAGAAAAGAAAAAAAAATAGTACAATGATATTAGTATCGTTGGCCAGCTCTCTGCCATTACCAAGTGACTTTTACTTCTGAGTCTCAGGAAGACTCATTTATGACACAGGAATAATAATCTCAAATATTTTAAAATATTTATTCTTTTGTATATATGTGATTTGCCTGCCATGTATGTGTGTGTGTTATGTATGGGAACTGTGCATGTGCCTGGTGGCTGCAGAAGCCAGAAGAGGGTGTCAGCGTCCCTGGAACTGGGGTCACAGACAGTTGTAAGCTGCCATGTGGGTGTTAAGAATTGAGTCCAGATGGGGCTGGAGAGATGGCTCGGCTGATAAGAGTTCGTGTTGCTCTTCCCAAGGACCAGAGTTTTGCTTTCTATCACTCAGGCTGCTCATGACCACCTGAAACTTCAACTCTAGGCAGTCAATACCCTCTTCTGGACTCCACAAGCACTTACCCACATGTAATACGCACACGCAGGCACACACATGCACATGCATCCCACAAATAAAAGTAAATTTTAAAGAAAAAAAAAAAAGAATTGAGTCCAGGTTCTAGGACCTGAACCCAGGTGCTAGGAACTGAGCTCAGGTCCTGTACAAGAACAAGTACACTTAATTACTAAGCAATCTTTCCAAACTCAATAATCCCAAATATTTTAAATAAAATATATTACGTTAGTTATTTTTCTATTGCTATGACAAAATACTGTGACAAAGGTAACCTATGGAAGAATGAGATAATTTAGGCTTGCAGTTATAGAGGGGAACTGAAATGATACACGTGAGACAGTTATTGACAGCCATGCTGATCAAGACAATTACAACTTTTAAGTCCTTTTTATTGATGGCCAGACACAGAGTGGGCTTGTGTCTCTGAAAAGCCTCAAGCTCAGCTTTTAAAGGTAAAACCCACAAAGATCATAATTTACATCAAAGTTAGATGAGGGTCAAAGTAACCTTGAAATGCTCATTCCTGGCAGAGTAATTATTTTAGACATAACATGACATGTCAATTAGTTTTGACATAAATTTTCTATTTATTTTAGATTAATTACTTCGGTTAGTACATCTGGATCAGGGTCAAGGCCACGGAAATCTCAAATGTGTTGCCAAGACAACTATGACAATGAGGGTAGGGCTGGGGGGTAGTGCTGAGAACTGTCTAAGCAAACACAAAATGGAGTCGGAACGAGATGATGTTCTGTTAGTCATTTCAGGCAGTCCGTGGTGACCATGCCAAGGACAGCATGGAGCAGGAATCAGGTATGCTATCAGGAACAGCAAGCTGGGAGCTCACATCTTAAACAACAAGCACAAAGCAGAGAGAAAGCTGGGAGTCTTTAAGGCTTCGAAGTCTTGCGCTTCAAGGAGGCCACGCCTCCTAAGCCTCCGCAAACAGCACTGGCTGGGAGCTAAGTGCTCACATACCCCTGAGACGTTGGCGGACATTTCTCATGTAGACCACCACACATGTCTTTATCACTCTTTACCAATTTTGTAGTTGACGATGAGAGTGATTGGTTTGTTTTGGAGCCGGGTCTCTCACTAAACTTGGAGCTCACTTGGAATCCAGCAAGACTAAGGTGGTCAGCGTGTCCCAGAGAACCTTCACTCCCCTTCCCCAGATCAATTTGGTGAATGCTCTACAGTCCTTTTCCAATTTATAAAAGGCAGAGATATGTTCGAGCATATATGTGCATATGTAATTTTAGATTTAGACATGCAAATACTCCTTTTACTTTTGGGGTAGCAGGCATAGAACACGCTGTCCAGTTTCTTACGTGGGTTCTGGGAATCCAATGTCAGAGTCTCATGCTTTCACAGCAAGCGCGTTAACAAGTGAGCCATCTTCCCAGACTTTAAATCAGCTCTCACCTCTGCCTACTGTAGTACTGTGATCTGGCTACAAAAATGGCCACAGAAAGGGCAGTGTTTATACTTTGGCTGCCCTGTGAGCTTTCTATAAATTAAAATAATAATAATAATAATAATAATAATCATAAAATGTCTTTTACTTTTCTGGCTATTTTAATCTGAACTTCTCATTAAAATAAAATAAAAAAAAGATGTTGGGAGGATCAAGAAAAGGAGGCTCATGCTAATAATGTAAATTGCTTTTAATATGTTGCAGCTGCCCTTTAAAAAAACTTATCTCGCAACTAGTATACTTTCCAGGCACTCAAGGATAATTCCAAACCATCCATATGTTCCCATTTTCTATCACAAAAAGGAGTTAAAAACAAGAATTTTAGGTGGTTTCCACATTTAAGGTAATTAATTTCCAAATTAAGGTAATTCGTACAAACGTACAATGTAACATCCCACTTTATGTGTCTTGGTGTGAAGTACTATGGCTCATTTCAGCATAAGACAGATAACGAAGGCTGAGGCTCTGATTAATCCGGGACCGAGGATTCAAGGGATATTCCAAGGTGACTCATGTAGAAAAAGGCTTTAAGTCTGCCATGCTAGTCTTCCCCCCCCCCCCCCCCCGAGCTCTCTTGTGCCTGTGAACTTACTCCCTTAGACTCCAGAGCTCCATGGATACACAAGGTTGCTTTCCCTTTGTGAAGACCACCTCTTCCTTCCTCACAGTCCTAGGGAACATGGCAGTTCAACCCAGCAGCTTACCAGCCAAGTCGCTCACCTTAAAGCTGATGTGGGGTGGTCTTTCCCTGAATTAAGACCTCCAATGCTAGTAGACACTCCTTTGATTTGTTTAAGTGTAATTAGCCCTTCATCTCTTTCCTGATCTTTATTTTCATACATATACTCCCTAGCTTCTAGAAGAAGCAGAGCCCAGCCTCACTTACATGAGTTTCAAGTGCCTAGAGAAAAAAAAAAAAAAGAGAGAATCCCAGATGTTTTGTGACTTATACTCAGAACTGTTAAAACATCACTTTCTGTAGCCTACTCTTAGCCAAATCACAAGGCTAGATCCATTTTTTTTTTAACTAGAAAAACAAGGTATCTCTCAATAAGAAGGGTGGCAGAGTTATAGTGGACATGGAAACAGGAAGAAAGAATAATGGCTATTTTTTGAAAAATCTATCACTGCCAGGATTTTGTGTGTGTGTGTGTGTGTGTGTGTGTGTGTGTGTGTATCCCCAGATTTAAGAGGCATTCATTTTAGCTCATTAATAACAAACAAATTAGCTGGGCAGTGGTGGTGCACTGCAATCCCAGCACTCTGGGAGGTAGAGGCAGGTGGATTTCTGAGTTCAAGGCCAGCCTGGTCTACAGAGTGAGTTAGTTCCAGGACAGCCAGGGCTATACAGAGAAACACTGCCTCAAAAAAAAAAATAAATAAATAAAATAAACAAATAAAACAAAACAAAAAAATCCAAATCCAAATCCAAAAAAACAACAAAAAAAAGATTTTTCAAGGTAAGAATCATGATATTATAGACATCACTGGCTTCAAAGAATTGTTGAATACTTGAAAATATGGAAAAATAAAAGAATATTAAGATAAACTGGTTTTGATATGATGGAGGAAGTAGAAATCGGGATGTTGATGTTTACGTTGCTCATCTAGATAATTTCCAGTGGATAATTGAGGTAGTGTGGACAGCAAGATCATTATAGATGAAATAATGAAGAACTAAGAGGTAAGGATATTGGAATCATCAAAAAATGAAGAGATATGTGGAGTAGCGAGATGGTTAGTTTTATATGTCAACTTACCATGACTAAGAATCAACTGAGTAGGGAGCCTCAATTAAGGGCTTGTGGGTATGTCTGAGGGAAATAGATTTCAGTATAGGTTAGTGTAGGAAGATCCACTGTGGGCAGCACCATTCCCTAGGGCAGGGGGTAGGTTTTATATATAAGACAGGGGAAAACCAGATGATAGCTAGAAGCAAGGGGCAAACAGGTAGCGTGGGTGCATTTAATTTTTCTCTGCTCTTGACTGTGGATGTTAAGTGCTTAGTCTGTGCCTTGACTTCCCCTCAATGATAGACCACGGTCTGGAAGTACAAGCCGAATTTATTTACTGTCTAAGTTGGTTTTGATTGGGGTGTTTTGTCATAGCAACAGAAATAAAACTAGAACAGATTTTAAAGAGTATAATGAAAAGAAGCAAAAATCTTCATTGAAAGAGATATTTGAAGACCTGAAGAAGACTGAGATAAATTGATGACTATGCCACACACACACACAAACACAATGCATGTGCACATATACACATGCGCACATGCATGCACACCCGTGCACACATAACCACAGACAAGAGCAGAAAGAAATGAAATGCATGTGGGCTGCCTGTTTGCCAATTGCTCCTAGCTATCATCTGGCATTTCTGTCTTATATAAGATCTTCTGTCTAGGGAGTGGTGCTACCCACAATGGATCTTTTCACATCAACCTATACTGAGGGCCATTTCCCACAGGCACACACACCAAAGAAAAAAAGTATTTGCGTGTTCAAATTTAGAAAAATAATGTATGTATTTGCCTGTTTTGTATTAGGAAAGTCTATAGAACATTCATCCAATTGTCAGCAGTAGTTACCACTGAAGGCAAGAATGATAAATATAAAATGGTGAAAGAGGACTTTCATATTCATTTTTTCTCTTTTTGTATCTCATGAAATGCTTGACTATGTATAAAAAAGCTTAAAAAGAAAACTCAAAAAGAAGAAAAGCTTTTCAGAAAGTGTCAGACATTTAGACTCGGAGTAGAACTCAGTATATTTTGCATATTTTTCATGTTGCAGTAATGAAGTCATTGTCTAATGTTCTTTACTAAATTAATTGATTGTATTTATGTGTACAAGTGTATTGCCTGCATGTATGCCCATGCACCAGGTATGTGTCGTACCCAAGCCAGCCAGGAAAGGCCATTGGATCCCCTGGACTGGGGTTGCAGATGGCTGTGAGCCCCCATGTGGGTGCTGGGAATTGAACCAGCTCTTCTTTTTAAGAGCAGCCAATGCTCTTAACTGCTGAGCCATCTCTCCAGCATCTTCTAATGTTCTAAATATGATTTCTTCTATACGGGAAGAGCTCAATAATCTTTATTTTTACTCCAGTCATTGCTGAGCCCCACTATAACCATTGGGATTTTCTTTACCTGTCCCAGCATTAAATAAAGACGCAGAGACTTATATTTATCTATGAATGCTTGGACTTAAAGCTTAAGCTTGTTCCCAACTTGCTCATGACTTAATCCATCCGGACTCATCTAAGTTCTGCCATGTGGCTCACTCGGTACCTCTCCTTCAGTCCAGGCCTGCTTCTTCCACATCTGGATGACATATTCTCCCATGCCTGACCCTTGCCCAGAGTTCCTTTCTCTGCTGGAAGTCCTGCCTAGCCTCTCCTCCTTTGCTATAGGCCCTCAGCTTCTTATTAAAACAATCAGGAGGTGAGTTTACAAAATATGAGGCAGATGCTGAATACTTGGAATAACAATACCAAAGTCCTGGTCTGCATTCAACTCTCTGCCCCCACTCCATCCTGCCCAGAAATCAGCATTTGTAAGATTGTAAAGACAATCTTTACACAGTGTGTGCGCAAAAAGATCACCCTAACATCCCACCTCTGTGCATTTCAGTGTGTTTGTGGGAATGTGTGTGTGTGAGACAGAGAGACAAGCAGAGAAAAAAATGAACACAAGAATTCTGTAGCTTTTAGATGTGTTCCTTAAAGTGATCTCAAATTTGATGGGAAAGGGAGAAAATGAACATATTTGTATTTAGATTGCCTGTCGAATTTCTAGAACATGACTAGAAATTCTGCATGTATTGATGCCATCTATAAACAGTTTCTATTCAACCATTCTCTTCAAGATCTTTTTTTTTTTGCATATGTTCTTAACAAGAATAAATACTGAAGTACAAAAGGACTATTAGGAAGAGTCTTTGTAGCAATGAAGCCAGTTTAACCAGGTCATGTCATCCACACAGGGGCGAAATGCATTCAAAGAAACTAATGGAACACTATGAGACATGATTAAATATATCAACCTACGTTTATAAAATATTTATTTTTCCTATGATAAGTACTATTTTAAAACTGAGTAAATTATTGTCTTCCAAATATATTAGCATCTGCCATCTTAATATTACCTATGTGAGTTCATGATGTTAAATGGTTAGTAGCTGGTTCACTTATACTAGTACTTAACAGAATGAAAAATTAGTGGTTGTCAAAACACTGCCTACTTTATGGCTCTAGGCAATTAAAGTCTTTTGTTGTCTGTGACAGGTAATCCCCAATTGATTACTGGAAACGTAGATTTTAGAGCTTCTGTAAAATACGGTTTCTCTTACCCTAAGTAATGGCCTTTTTTGCAGCGATTCTAGACTCACAATGGATAAGACAGAAATTAAGAAGTGGCCACTATTTCATCCAAAGAGCAGCATGAACCAGGCTGTGCAGCTAGTCACCGAAGTACAAAGTACTTTGACACACAAAGTACATAGTCCAAAATAACTTACAGCTGATAGAGGAAGCTATCATAAAAAACAGACGCTAATGTAACAACTTAGAAGGAGTGACACCTCCAGGTTCCCACAGCTAGACCTGACTCTTAAGTCTAAGAGTGACGTGAAAGATGAAAATAAAGGAATAAAAAAAGAGATGAGATAAGCTCTGAAGACCACATAATATTACGCACAGACAATTGGCCAAGCTGGTTGGCTCTTCTATTTTATTGGTTTGACTATAGGTATCCATTTTTTTTCATGTGCACATGTGTACACAGGTATATGGAGGTCAAAGATTAATGTCCAGTGTCTTTCTCTCTCTCGATCATTCACTGAACATGGAGTTCACTGAGTGGCTAGATCAGCTAGCTAGTAAGTATCAGGGACGCCCCTGTCTTTGTCTCCCTAGTGTTTGGAATGCAGGCACCACACTTGGCTTCTTATGTGAGGGCTTGGGATGTGAACATGAGTTCTCAGGAGTGACTGGCTGACATTTCATCCACTGAGCCAGCTCCACAGCCTTCTCTTTCTCTATATTTGATGCGCAATATTTTAACAGGTTTTTCAAATCATGTAGCAAGCCGCCACGCTGCCTGCTGTTATATTCTATTAGCTCCCACGCGCCTAGCACACAATGGGGATACAGTAGATATTTGCTTATTTGAATTAAAAAGTCAGAACTCAAGAGCGTCCTAGTTGCAGGGCGGTGGTGGCGCACGCCTGTAATCCCAGCACTTGGGAGGCAGAGGCAGGCGGATTTCTGAGATCGAGGCCAGCCTGGTCTACAGAGTGAGTTCCAGGACAGCCAGGACTACACAGAGAAACCCTGTCTCGAAAAACAAAAAAAAAAAAAAGTCCTAGTTATTATGAAGAAGAGAGGCCCACCTGTCACCACGCCACTACAGTGTACATGCATGTGATGGCCAGATAGGACAGGAGGAGAAGCAGAACAGTTTGAGCTTTATGAGGAGAGGTGGAAGTGGAGACTCAAGGGTGGAGAGGAATAGCCTGATGTGAGAAGCCTGTTCTGCCACCTGAGGCGATGGTGAAGTTCCAACTTGTGCTCCCACTGAAGGCCACGTCTGGATCTGTGACCAAGTAGCAAGAGTTTGTGTGGATGTCTGCGGCAGCAGCCAACCCTGGTCCGGGCAACTGTCTAGAACCGTGTTGACGTTCAAGACCTATACAGAGCTGGTCCTGCCCCTCCCTGGGCTACAGTATTCTAGAGAGCTGGCCTTGCCCACCCCTCCATTAGCTTTAGCACTAAGGAGAGAGGACCCTGCCTCACTCCTGGACAGCATCGTAGAACTGGATCTGGGGCGTGTCCCTTACCCCTTGCCACCTACAGCAAGTAGCAGAGCTGCCCTAGGGTCGTGAAAGCTGGAGAGCCCCTCACCAGCTTCAGCCCTCAGGAGAGCAGGCCTGTGCCTCCCCTGGGTAGCACAGTCGAACTGATCCTGATGGGGAAGGTACTGGGAGCCATCCCTGAGGGTAGGAGAGTGGGAGAGCTAGCTGGCTCTGCTCCTTGTCAGCTGCAGCACCGTGTGAGCTAGCCGGGGAGGGCATGAGAGCTTGCCCTGGTGGTATGGGTGCAGGAGAGCTGGCAGGCTGACCAACTCAGCTACTATGCAGGCAAGACCCAGGGCTTTGAGCTGGCCCACTCCAATATCTACCTCATCTATGAACTTCTGGAACCTGTGAAGGGGTGGATCCTACAGGTCCAAATATGCAGGATCTCCATTACATAGGGCAAGAAGATATCTGAGAGGAATCCCAGTGAGGATCAAGTACTGATGGTGTAGCAGAATGCAGAGGCCTGGAATTACACCAATGGCCCACTGCAGTGAACGTTTACAAGTTAAGAGGAGTGGGTGGACTAAAGGATATGTTTTGGGGTGCACCCATGACACATCACAACTTCTACAATGAGATGCTTTTATGTTTGTTTGGGGTTTGTTTAATCTTTGTTAATTATTTTCTTTTGTAGGGAGGGAGGTTGCAGAGGTAAAAGGTAGATATGAAGAAGGCGGGGAGAGTGGTTTCGGAGGACATGATGTGAAACTCACAAAGAATCAATAAGAAACTTAAAAGTTTAAATAAAATAGAAAGAACAGAAAAATAAACAATGGGTTCAATGAAGTATTTCAGCCTGTGTGTCCTGTCAATACTCGGTTATATTTATGATAAGATACAAATTGATCCTTTCCTGGAGGTCTAAACAGTGTGACCTGAACTCCAGGAGCCTTGGTTGCCTCTCCTGGCTGGACCAGGTTTTCTCTTTGCCCTACCATATTAAATCAACACTACGAGTTTCTATGTACCCATGACATGAACATATTTGGAAAGCGGTGGGCTGAAACATGTGTGGTCTCTTCCATTAAGTTTGCTTGCTTTCTATTTGGAGAATGAGCACAGAGATCACAGATGGACAGGAGGAGAGGATGGGATGGACAGTGGGTTGCAAACAGACTGACCAACAGATGGAGACACCCATCCCAGATAAATTCTTAGTGAAATAATTTTTTGCAAACTACGCTGAAGTGGTTACAGTTTACAAGAATGGTTGGTATAGCAGATGGCACTGGGGCCCCATCCTCAGCCTCTGAGCCCAGTTCTGATTTCAGCCAGTTCAGAGCACAGTGGATCTCTGATTCTTAGTCTTGGTGCTCGGGGGCTAACTCTGAGGCCAAAGGAACCCAACGTTATATACAGCCTGAAAAGCTGTAACTCTCAGTCAAGACAGAAAAGGAACCAGTAGAGAAACACCCAGCCTTTCCCCACTTCCAGCAATGCTTCTGAGGCTTTTCTGTATGTCATGGGATATCCTAGCAGAAGTGAACCATTGTTATCTAGAGTGACCTCAATATTGATCTTATACTGTGTTTGCTGTCATTTTTCTCTCTCCCTCTAATTGTTGCTAAGTTCTGGGATCATTTCCAAATACATCACCCATATCCATATCTTCTTTCCAAGATGTAATAATAAAAATAAAGTAAACCTCAGAGAAACTGTTAAATATAAACATTATGGAAATCTGTGTAAAGGAGACTTGAGAACTGTGCACCTTGGTTCATGATGATGGGCAAAAGCCTTAAAGTCAGCTAACTCTGGAAGAGAATGTTGTATGCAAGAGCTTTGTCTTAGATAGGGTTTCTGAACAATATAACCAAAGAAACTCTTACGAAAGGGAAACATTTAACTGGGGCTGGCTTACAGTTTCAGAGATTCCGTCCATTATCATCATGGCAGAAAGCATGGCAGTGTGCATCAATCAGAAATGGTGCTGGAGAAGGTGCTGAGTGTTCTACATCTTGATCTGAAAGCAGTCAGGAGAAGACTGATTTCTGCAGGCAACTAGGAGGAAGGTCTCTTCCACTTTGGGTGGAAGCTTAAGCGTAGGACCTCAAAGCCCACCCCCACAGTGACACACTTCCTCCAACAAGGCCTCATCTATTCCAAAAAGGCTATGCCTCCTAATAGTGCCACTTCCCATGGACCAAGCATACTCAAACCACCATATGCTTCCTTTTCCATAACATAGATTTCCCAACAGTTATCGAAGGACAAGAGTTAGAAACAAATGTTACAAACCATCATACAGCATTCCTGGTTTGTTTCAGGAGACCATGCACATTGCATATGTGCTATAAGCATTCGACACGGGTTATGGCATTTCAGACCCGATGTTTAGTAACACCCTTCAGACAGTGGTTCATCGCTCCTTCTAGACATGGCAGCTCTAAGAAGAGTTCAATGCTCAGCTCTAGATAGCAGACCTATCTGGGTAGGATCTGTGTGCTCAGGTAGGGAGAGCCAGGGGCAATGCTTGACAATTTCAGAAAAAGTTTATGAATAAGTGATTGATGGATCCTTTAGTGAATGAATGATCCTTTAAATGAATCATTGATGGATCCTTTAATGTGGTCCGCTCTCTATCGTGCCTTCAGTCACTTAAGTTATGAGACTTGACTTCCTGCTTGAGAAGTCTGGAGTCAAGAAGGTACAGACTCAAGACCAAGTATAAGAAACCACTCTATAGCAGATGTTTTAAAATACATTCATTTTGGGTTACTCTTTGAAGATTCTTATAGGCATATTTTTGCAACCTACTTTTAATAAGGGTTCAACCTCTCTTCTAGCCCACCACCCACCAGAGGTACTAGAAGAGAAAAATTACTAGGCTATGGGGGGGAAGTGGACCTGTTCAGCAATAGTTGTTTGGGGGGCGAGCTCGGTCTTCTTTGGCAGCAGTTCGGTCCCGTCGCATACACCAAATACGACCCGGCAGCTTCAGGTCAGTCCTCTCATCAGGCAGACACCATGCACGAACCAGCAGTGGTTGAATCCTAAAGAAACCACCAGGCTCACCAACCAGCCTGAGGCAAGGCGCTGAAGTGGCAAGCTGCTGCAGGAGCCTCACGAGCAGTTCTTGGGAGAGTTTCTCTCAATGGCATCATTACCACAAGTTGAGCTCAACAACACTATGTAAGGTGAACCAATACGTGCATGCTGTTAGTAAAGAATATAGAGGCAGAGCAAACCAAACCAATGATCAGTGCTGTCTCCTACTGCCTGTGGGGTCATATTTATACTCCATCATGAGTCCTTTCATGTGCTTGCTATATCAAAACATCTTTTCACCTGCGTCTATTTCAGTCGCAAGGCATCTTTCTACCCACGTGCCTCAGCAAAACATCATCTGACTTTGCAAAGAAACTAGAAGTTTCCACTTCACACTCTAAACTTGGAACTCAAATATTTAAAAATTTTAAATCAAGACCACATTGGAAGAAGAGGAATGACATTTTATTTTCTACTGTCATCACCAGGATGCTCACCAGACTCCAAAATCATCTAAGAAATCTCCCACAACCCCTTAGGAGTGACTGTCTTACATAGGAAGGCCTGGTTTGTTTCAACCTTGTTTTAGTTTATGGTATATAATACTGAGCTCTTCGTACCACCCAGCAAACAGCAGTGGTATCTTCTCAGTCTAGTCCTCAAACGGAGATTTCCTGTAACAGAAAGAGTGATGATTTTTGATAAGTCGAGAGGATGGGCTCGACACACAGTAGATAGAGTCCCGAAAACTGTATTGGTTAGCTAGGCTTTGATAACAAAATACTGCAAATGAGGCATAATGGGCGTGATACTTCCGGAGGACCCAGCCATACCACTCCTGGGAATATACCCAGAAGATTCACCAGCATGCAATAAGGATACATGCTCCACTATGTTCATAGCAGCTTTATATATAATAGCCAGAAGCTGGAAAGAACCCAGATGTCCCTCAACAGAAGAATGGATACAAAAAATGTGGTATATATACACAATGGAGTACTATACAGCCATTAGAAACAATGAATTCATGAAATTCTTAGAGAAATGGATGGAGCTGGAGAATGTCATACTAAGTGAGGTGACCCAGTCCCAAAAGAATACCCATGGTATACAGTCACTGA
The DNA here is from genome assembly GCA_964023405.1 of Apodemus agrarius. NCBI lineage: Eukaryota > Metazoa > Chordata > Mammalia > Rodentia > Muridae > Apodemus > Apodemus agrarius. The sequence continues at coordinate 38,218,121 of OZ030025.1, read as the reverse complement.
TAAGTGGATATTAGCCTAGAAGCTTAGAACACCAAAGACACAAATCACATATCAAGTGATGTCTCACAAGAAGAAAGGAGTGGACACTGGTGCTAGAATGGACCAAAACATCATTGTGGGAGAGTACAAGAACAGTAAAGTGGGAGGGGGTGGATGCGGGAGCAGGGGGAGGGAAAAGGACATGTGGGACCTTTGGGGGTGGGGAACCAGAAAAAGGGAAATGAATTGTAAATATAGAATATATACAATAAAAAAAAAAAAGAGTGTGTTTAAAAACAAAACACATTTCTAATGCCTCTAGAGACGGGGAGCCGAAGTGTCTGTCTATCCTGTTTCTTCGAAGGCCCACCCGACTGACAAATGCCACTTGCCTGCATCTCCTGGTCTAACTTTGTGCTCCTTTCCTGCTGCGTCTTCTTGTGATCTTTCCCTGTGCGTGCTCAGAGTGTGTTTATATGTCTAAGTTTCATCTCGTAAGGAGAACAGCCAGTGTAGATTCCAGACTACCCCAAGCCCTCATTTAGCCTAACTAAAGCCTAGTGAACTGAGTTCAAGCCCCCGTACCCTAGCAATGGTAGAAGAGAAGCATGCTATCAAGTTGTGCCACATGCATCACACACACACACACACACACACACACACACACACCAAACCAAAAAAAATAGGGTCTGGAGAGATGGCTCATGGGAGGACAGGTTAAGAACACTTGCTGCTCTTCCAGAGAACTCAAGTTCAGTTCTTAGCACCTATAGTTAACAGTTCACTAACATCTATATAACTCCAGCTCCAGGGACCTGATGTCCTTATCTTCAAGGGCACCTGCACTCACATGCAGGTACATACACAGACACAGCCGGGCGTGGTGGTGCACGCCTGTAATCCCAGCACTTGGGAGGCAGAGGCAGGCGGATTTCTGAGTTCAAGGCCAGCCTGGTCTACAGAGTGAGTTCCAGGACAGCCAGGACTACACAGAGAAACCCTGTCTCGAAAAACCAAATAAATAAATAGATAGATAGATAGATAGATAGATAGATAGATAGATAGATAGATAGATAGATCTTAAAAAAAATAAAATAACTTTTCAGCCAAAAACTTGATCATGAAATGGACTGGAGCTGCCAGGTTCTATACATAATGGCACAAGATAATTATTTTAATTGCAACTTCAAGAATAGGATCTTTTTAGCATCAATATACCCTATGGAATATTTGACTAAGACAAATATAATTAGGGTGATATATTTGATCTAGTAATACAGTCTCAGGGAAACAGGCTAGAGAGAGACCCTTAAGTGAGCTTTCTGGTAAGAGCTACACCCTACCCGTGCAAGGTTTTCCCCACGTGAGAAACAACAGTGTCTTCCATGTGAGTTTGAAAGCCCAGAGCAGGGAGAATTTGATCTTTATTTGCTTGGGAAATCTAAGAGAAGTTGGCCTTCCAGAGTCCTATGACAATGAGGAATGTGATTAGAATATGAACCCAGGGTCTGAGAATGAACCTGCCTCCTGTGGTCACTCTACCACAGTCTTTCCTATATCTTTCTCTACCTCCATGCTTCCGAAGCTGATGGTTTGCTTTAACTATGCAATAGAGAGATTTGGAGGTTACCTGGGGATGGCATGGTGTGCCTAACGTGCTCTCTTGAGAGCAAACTGGACGGATTTTGTTTTTTCCTGATAATACCATAACACGAGGTGGTTTTCAGTTTACACAGCAGAGATTGCTACTGATGGCCAGGCTGGTCAACAACAATGAAATATACCTAGGATATATACCCCGCTCCGTAAGAGCCATGTGTATGGAGGTCATCAACCTCTCTCCAGACTCGATGAAGAGATCTCATTAGCTCTCATGCTATCCAGAAGCTTCACCTCTGACAAAGTAAAGCCAGAAGTATTGTGAAGTTGCTGTCATTCCAAAGGGCACACTAAGTTCAAACTGAACTGAGTTTGCCTTGAATTTATTGACGTGTCGTTTCGAACTTTACTGCTAGTGAATCAAGATTCCACACAGCGTTGTGTAAGTTGATCACTTGAACCTACAACTAAAACTTAATTTTTACCTTTTGACAAATTAACACACTTTTTGGGATCCTTTTGAACCACAGTTGTGTCTTTAAATGTTTTATCTCTCTCCTCAAAATAGGTTCCTTTCATATTTTAAACACCACCATCAAAAGTAAGTACAAACAGGAAAACCTCAGTGAAATTTCTAAGTAAGTTTTTCTTTTTGTTGCAATATCGGAACCAGAGTCCCCAGGATGAAATGTTTTTTAATTAAGAAATGTAAAGATCTAAAGCTCACAAAAGAAAATAAATGAAAAACAGTCCCATGCAGAACTAGTGCCACCTAATGGCTTTATCCAGTATTACAGGCGTGCTTTTTCTACTTAACTGAATAGCTAACATTCAGATGGCATAAATACGCAGAAGTAATTACAAATTTTATCATTCTTCCTAAATAAAGATTGTTGCTACGGTTTAATCAAGATATGTGTGCCAGAGAATATGTGGATTAGCTTAGGGTGTGTAAAATGTTGACTGTTCCAGTGGTTAATTAGGAGTACCAAGAAAAAGTACATTTTAAATTAATGAATGAAAGACCATTTACCTCTCTGTATAAAATCATACGTAGACAAATTATGTTTGCAATTTATATGTTAAGAGAAAGCTGTAAAGTCATAAATGGTCATTTAATGAGTTGCCTCAGAACCCAAAACAAGCTAGTTAATCAGAGTTAGTACTTAGGTAAATAATAGTGAATAAGTAAAAGCCATAGATCACAGTGCCCAAGTAATACTCTTACTAAAGGATTAAATGGGGTGTGAGGCTTTAATTCCAGTACTAAGAAGCAGGTAGGAAAATTATCCATTTGAGACTGGCCTTAGCTACCTAGCAAGACAGTGTCAGAAGGACACAGGAGAGGAACGAGTTTTAAGGATGAGATTCAACTCTAGAGTATCAGCAATATTACAACCCGTTTCTGGCAATTTCTTCATTATTATGTAACCGTGGCTACAAAACTCAGTAAATGGAATGCTCTTAAAAGTATCTAGATTTGCAAAAATTGACAAATGGCAAAGTTCCTTTTCTCTGTGGGTCTTGGAAATGGCAAACGATTGCTCATCAGACTTAACACATCAATATTGATTAGAGACCCACCTGATTATCGACTGTCTCAGTCTAGTTAGGCTGTCTTCAGAATCCCACAGACTAAGCCGCTCCTAACATAGTATTTCTTTGTAGTTCTACAGGCGACCTCTAAGACCAAGGAGCCGTCAGAGTTGGTTCCCAGAGGAGCCTGTCTCCTTCACATGCAGGCTGGCTCTGATTAGATTCTCACGTGCTCTTTATTCTGTGCTTCGAGATCTCTGATGTCACTTTATATGCTTGCAGGACAATCAGCCTATCTGAAGAGGGACCTACCCCCATGACCTGATGGCCTTATTTAACAAAATCACCTCCCCGGAAGGCAATCTCTAAATGCAGTCATGTTACAAGAAAGGGCTCCAACATATGTCTTGGAAGATACAGAGTTCACTCTATAACATTGATATTCAACACATTATTCAGGGAAACAACTCTTATATGTGATGGTTAATCTTGATTGTCATGGTGGCAAGAGGCATTACCTAGGAAGCAAACCTCTGTGCGTATCTTCAGGGTATTTCCAGAGAGGTTTAAATGAGACAGAAAGTCCCTCACTGAACATACATGTTATCACCCCATGGGCGACGGTTCTGGACGGAGGAAAACGAAGAGCTTCACACCAGCATTCATCTCTGACAGTGTTGTGGTAAATATAAAAAACGATCCAGCACTTATGCCATCAACTCTCTGCCCCAGTGGCCTGGCCGGCCAGGCACTGGCAGGTAATGGTGAGCCTGTTTTTATCTCACAGAGACTCTCAAAACTCCACAACCTCTCCACCCAGCTCGCTAGGTTCCCACTGACTGGTCACTAGAAGGATAACCCCATGCTTCAAATCCCCCACAGCCTTTGTGGTGCACCTCAGGCAAACCCACGCGTTGCCACCGTACCTTTCTCTCTGGAACCCAGATGAGCCAATTTGTGAAAGAAAACAAACACAGCACAAAAATTAGTTCACAAACAATGGTAACGCGATCTCTGGGCACAACAACTAAAACCTAATCTTGTAAGCCTTATTAAAATCTGATTCCTCCGGTGGTGAATCCTTGCGGATCCACCATGATACTGAGAAGCTCTAGCAGCTACATCTTACCTGTATGCTGTCCCTATGCCAAAAGGACCTAACTCACTCCTGCTTCCTCTCTTCCTCTGTCCAACCCGGAAGTCCCGCCTACCCGCCCAGTGGTTGGCTCCTTTATTCATTAGGGGATTATTTTACAAGAAGCTACCTGGGTACTCATTCCTCACTTCAGACAGCCTCTCTGGGAGAACAGAATTAACATAAAAATACAAGCAGCACAGAACCATCCACCCCACTACAGCTTCCACACTGCAGACGCAAGCTGTCCAGCTCCTTCACTTCTGCCACCCAGGCTGTATCTATCTGCTCGGGTATCCGTGCTACCACACCTGTGATGTCCTGTACACTCAAACTGTGAGCCTTGGTAATAAGTTACTTTTATCACAGCAATGGGGAGAAGTAACTATTACAATATTTAAGCAAGGGATTTTTTTTCCCCTTTCTTTGTCCCTTTTATTGGATATTTTTTGTTTACATGTCAAATGGTATCCCATTTTCAGGTCTCCCATCTGGAAACCCCCTATTCAATACCCCCACCCGAGGCCTCTACAAAAGTGTTTCCCCCCACCCAGCATTCCTGCTTTCCGGCCCCCTACAATGGGGTATCAAACACACTCAGGCCAAAGGACCACTCCTCACACTGATGTCCAACAAGGCCATCCTCTACCACATATGCAGCCAAAGGAATGGGTCCCTCCATATGTATTCTTTGGTTATTGGTCCAGTTTCCAGGAACTGGGGGGGGGGGGGTTGAGCTAATAGTCACTTGTCAGTGAGTGCATACCATGTGTGCTCTTTCGTGATTGGGTTACGTCACTCAGGATAATATTTTCAAGTTCCATCCATTGCCTGCGAATTTCATGAAGTCTCATTTTTAATAGCTGAGTAGTATTCCATTGTATAAATGTACCACATTTTCTGTATCTATTCCTCTGTTGAGGGACATCAGGGTTCTTTCCAGCTTCTGGCTATTACGAACATGGCTACTATGAACATAGTGGGGCATGTGTCCTTATTACATGTTGGAGCATCTTCTGAGTATATGCCCAGGAGTGGTAGAGCAGGGTCCTCAGGTAGTACTATGCCCAATTTTCTGAAGAACTGCCAGACTGATTTCCAGAGTGGTTGTACCAGCTTGCAATCCCACTAGCAATGGAGGAGTGTTCCTCTTTCTCCACATCCTGACCAGCATCTGCTGTCACCTGAGAATCTGATCTTAGCCATTCTGACTGGTATGAGGTGAAATCTCAGGGTTATTTTGATTTGCATTTCCCTGATGACTAAGGATGTTGAACATTTCTTTAGGGTCTTCTCAGCCATTCAAATTTCCTCAGTCGAGAATTCTCTGTTTAGCTCTGTACACCATTTTTAATAGGGTTATTTGATTCTCTGGAGTCTAACTTCTTGAGTTCTTGAGTATTGGATATTAGCCCTCTATCAAATGTAGGATTGGTAAAGATCTTTTCCCAATCTGTTGGTTGCCATTTTGTCCTATTGACAGTGTCCTTTGCCTTATAGAAACTTTGCAAATTTATGAGGTCCCATTTTTCGATTCTTGATCTTAGAACATAAGCCATTGATGTTCTGGTCAGGAAATTTTCCCCTGTGCCCATGTGTTCAAGGCTCTTCTCCACTTTCTCTTCTATTAGATTCAGTGTATCTGGTTTTATGTGGAAGTCCTTGATCCATTTGGACTTGAATTTTGTACAGGGAGATAGGAATGGATCAATTTGCATTCTTACACATGTTGACTGCTAGCTGAACCAGAACCATTTGTTGAAAATGCTGTATTTTCAGAGTCAAATTACCCTACTAAAAATGGGGTACAGAGCTAAACAGAGAATTCTCGACTGAGGAAACTTGAATGGCTGAGAAGGCCTAAAGAAATGTTCAGCATCCTTAATCATCAGGGAAATGCAAATCAAAACAACACTGAGATTCCACCTCACACCAGTCAGAATGGCTAAGATGAAAATCTCAGGGAACAGCAGATGCTGGTGAGGATGTGAAGAAAGAGGAACACTCCTCCATTGTTGGTGGGATTGCAAGCTGGTACAACAACTCTGGAAATCAGTTTGGTGGTTCCTCAGAAAATTAAGACATAGTACTACCTAAGGACCCAGCTATACTACTCCTGTGCATATACCCAGAAGATGCCCCAACATGTAATAAGGACACATGCTCCACTATGTTCATAGCAGCATTATTTATAATAGCCAGAAGCTGGAAAGAACCCAAATGTCCCTCAACAGAGGAGTGGATATAGAAAAATGTGGTATATTTACAGAATGGAGTACTACTCAGCTATTTAAAACAATGAATTCCTAGGCAAATGGATGGAACTAGAAAGTGTCATCTGAGAGAGGTAACCCAATCACAAAATAAACACACATGGTATGTACTCACTGATAAGTGGATACTAGCTCAAAAGCTCAGAATAAAAAGATACAACTCACAGACCACAGGAAGTTCAAGAAGAAGGAACATCAAAGTGTGGGTGCTTCGGTTTTTCTGAGAAAGCGAACAAAATACTCACAGGAGCAATTATGGAGACAAAGTGTGGGGCAGAGACTGAAAGAAAGGCCATCCAGAGACTGTCCCACCTCAGTATTCATTCTATAAACAGTCACCAAACCCTGACACTATTATGGATTACAAGAAATGCTTGCCAAAAGGAGCCTGTTATGGTTGTCTCCTGAGAGGCCCTGCCAGAGCCTTACAGATACAGAGGCAGATGCTAGCAGCCAACCATTGGATTGAGCTCAGGGTCCCCATTGGAGGAGTTAGAGGGAAGACTGGAAGAGCTGAAGGGGTTTGCGACCCCATAGGAAGAATGATGATGTCTGCCAACAAGACACCCCAGGACTCCCATGGACTATAAGCCATCAACCAAGGGGTACACATGGTTCCAGCCTCAAGTGTGACAAAGGAATGCCTTGTCAGGGCATTGGTGGGAGGAGATGTCCTTGGTCCTATGAAGGCTAGATAGATGCCCCAGCGTGGGGAAATCGAGGGGGGCAGTGGGAGTGGGTTGGGTGGAGAGGCATCTTCTTGGAGGCAGGGGGTGAGAGAATGGGTTGGGGGTTTTCAGGGAGGGGGGAAACCGGGAAAGGGTATAACATTTGAAATGTAAATGAAGAATATATTCAATAAAAAAATTTAAAAAAAAGAAAGAAAACACTGTCTTCACACACACACACACACACACACACACACACACACTGGAGAAAAGAGCAAGTGACTATGTGTGTGTGGGTTCATTTCTGGGTCTTCAATTCTATTCCATTGATTTACCTGTCTGTCACTGTACCAATACCATGCAGTTTTTATCACTATTGCTCTGTAGTGCAGCTTGAGGTCAGGGATAGTGATTTTTCCCAGATATTAATTTTTTGTTGAGAATAGTTTTTGCTATCCTGGGTATTTTTGTTATTCCAAATGAAGTTGAGAATTGCTCTTTCTAACTCTCTGGAGAATTGAGTTGGAATTTTTATGGGTGTTGCATTGAACCTGCTTTCAATAAGATGGTCATTTTTACTGTATTAATCCTGCCAATCCATGAGCATGGGAGATTTTTCCATCTTTTGATGTTTTCTTCAATTTCTTTCTTTAGAGACTTGAAGTTCTTGTTATACAGATCTTTTACTTGTTTGGTTAGAATCACACCAAGATATTTTATATTGTTTGTGACTATTGTGAAGCAGGTCACTTCCCTAATTTCTTTCTTAGCCCATTTTCCCTTTGAGTATATAGGAAGGCTTCTGATTTGTTTGAGTTAATTTTATATCCAGGCACTTTGGTAAAGTTGGGGGGTTTTTTTTGGTTTTTTTGTTTGTTTGTTTGTTTGGTTGGTTGGTTTTTCCAGACAGGGTTTCTCTGTATAGCCCTGGCTGTCCTGGAACTCACTCTGTAGACCAGGCTGGCCTTGAACTCAGAAATCCACCTGCCTCTGCCTCCTAAATGCTGAGATTACAGGCGTGTGCCACCACGCCCGGCAGTTTGTGAGAATTTTATTGAGTATTTTTGCATCAATATTTGTGAGGGAACTTGGTCTGAAGTTATCTTTCTTTGTTGGATCTTTATGTGGTTTTGGTATTAGCGTAATTGTGGTTTAATAGAACAAATAGGATAGTGTTCCTCTTGTTTCTATTTTGTGGAATAATTTGAAGAGTATTGGTATTAGGTTTTCTTTGAATGTCTGATAGAATTCTGCACTAAACCCCTCTGGTCCTGGGCTGCTTTTGGTTGGAAGACTTTTTTTTTTTTTTTTTTTGGTTTTTTTCCAGACAGGGTTTGGCTGTCCTGGAACTCACTTTGTAGACCAGGCTGGCCTCGAACTCAGAAATCCGACTGCCTCTGCCTCCCAAGTGCTGGGATTACAGGCGTGCGCCACCACCGCCCAGCTTGGAAGACTTTTAATGACTGCTTCTATTTCTTTAGAGGTTATGGAACTGTTTATCTGATCATGATTTAACTTTGGTATTTGATATCTTTCTAGAAAATTCTCCATTTCATCCAGATTTTCCTATTTGTTGATTATAGGCTTTTGTAGTAGGGTCTGATGATTTTTTTTTAAATTTCCTCAGTTTCTGTTGTTATGTCTTCCTTTTCATTTCTGATCTTGTTAATTTGGATACTGTCTCTGTGCCTTCTGGTTGGTCTGGTAAGGGTTTATCTATCTTGTTGATTTTCTCAAAGAACCAGCTCCTGGTTTTGTTGATTCTTTGTATAGTTCTTTTTATTTCTACTTGGTTGATTTCAGACCTGAGTTTGATGATTTCCTGCCATTTACTCCTCTTGGGTGTATTTGCTTCTTTTAGTTCTAGAGCTTTTAGGTGTGCTGTTAAGCTGCTAGTGAATTCTTTCTCCAGTTTCTTTTTGTAGGCACTCAGAGCTATGAGTTTTCTTCTTAGCACTGCTTTCATTGTGTCTCATAAATTTGGGTATGTTGTGGCTTCATTTTCATTAAATTCTATAAAGTCTTTAATTACTTTATTTCTTCCTTGACCGAGTTATCATTGAGTAGGGCATTGTTTGGCTTCCATGTGTATGTGAGCTTTCTGTTGATTTTGTTGTTATTGAAGACCACCCTTACTCCATAGTGATCTGATAGGATGCATGGGATTATTTCAATCTTCCTGTATCTGTTGAGGCCTCTTTTGTGACCAATCACACATGGTGCCCTTGCATTTGAAGCATAGATGTTCAGAATTGAGAGTTCTTCAAGGTAGATTTTTCCTTTGATGAGTATCAAGTATCCTTCTTTATCTTTTTTGATAACTTTTGGTTGAATGTTGATTTTATTTGATATTACAATGGCTACTCCAGCTTGTTTCTTGGGATCATTTGCTTGGAAAAAAAAAAGTTTTCCATCCCTTTACTCTGAGGTAGTGTCTGTCTTTGACACTGAGGTGTATTTCCTGTATGTAGCAAAATACTAGGTCCTGTTTACGTATTCAGTCTGTTAGTCTATTTCTGTTTATTAGGGAATTGAGTCCATAGATGTTAAGAGATATTAAGGAATAGTGATTTTGTTTCCTATTATTTTAGATGTTATTTTTATGTTTGTGTGGTTATCTTCTTTTGGGTTTGTTGAAAGAAGATTACTTTCTTGCTTTTTCTAGGGTGTAGTTTCCCTCCTTGTGTTGGTGTTTTCTCTCTATTATCTTTTGTAGGGCTGGATTTGTGGGAAAATATGGTGTAATTTGGTTTTGTCATGGAATATCTTAGTTTCTCCATCTATGGTAATTGAGAGTTTTGCTGGGTTTAGTAGCCTGGGCTGGCATTTGTGTTCTCTTAGTGTCTGTATGACATCTACCCAGTATCCTCTAGCTTTTATAGTCTCTGGTGAGAAGTCTGGTATAATTATGATATGTCTGCCTTTATATGTTATTTGACCTTTTCCCTTATTGCTTTTAATATTTTCTTTGTTTTGTGCATTTGGTATTTTGACTATTATGTGACTAGAGAAAATTATTTTCCAGTCCAATCTATTTGGAGTTCTGTAGGCTTCTTGTATGTTCATGGGCCCAATCTACCTGGAGTTCTGTAGGCTTCTCGTATGCACATGGGCATCTCTTTCTTTAGGTTAGGGAAGTTTTCCTCTTATAATTTTGTTGAAGATATTTACTGGCCCTTTAGGTTGGGAATCTTGACTCTCTTCATACCTAATCTCCTTAAGTTTGGTCTTCTCATTTTTGTCCTGGATTTCCTGGATGTTTTTAGGTTAGGCGCTTTTTACATTTTGCATTTTCTTTGACTGTTGTGTCAATGATTTCTATGGTATCTTCTGCACCTGAGATTCTCCCTTCTATCGCTTGTATTCTGTTGTTGATGCTTGCATCTATGACTCCTGATCTCTTTCCTATGTTTTCTATCTCCAGGGTTGTCTCCCTTGGTGATTTCTTTATTGTTTCTATTTCTATTTTTAGATCTTCGATGGTTTTGTTCAATTTCTTCACCTGTTTGTGTTTTCCTGTAATTCTTTAAGGGACTTTTTGTGTTTCCTCTTTAAGGGCTTCTGCCTGTCGACCCATGATCTTCTATATTTCTTTAAGTGAGTTATTTATGTCCTTCTTCAAGTCCTCTATCATCATCATAAAATGTGATTTTAAATCAGAATCTTGCTTTTCTGGTGTTTTGGCATATCCAGGGCTCACTGTGGTGGCAGAAGTGGGTTCGGATGATGACATGTAGCCTTGGTCTCTGTTGCTTATGTTCTTGCCCTTGCCTCTCACCATCTAGTTATCTCTGGTGTTCACTGGTCTTCTTGTCTCTGACTGTGGCTTGTTCTTCCTGCAAGCCTGTGTGTCAGTACTCCTGGGAGGTCAGTTCTCTTCTATAGGAATTTGGGTTTGGAGAGCTGTGTCCCAGGGTCAACCCCAAGGCACAGATGGATCTGTCCCTGGCTGATCCTTGGTTCCTGTGTTCCGAGGGTTCCAGGCAGGTCCCTCAGAGCGGAAGTGGTGATCTTACCTGTGTTCACAGTTCTGCCAGCACTCCTGGGAGACCAGCTCTCTCCTGGTGGTATTTGGATATTGAGAGCTATAGCACAGGATCAGCTCTGGGTGTAGCTTTGTGCAAAGGATTTAACTTTCTGTTGTTAACAGGGAATCAGTGTTATTTGTATCGAAGCTTAATATATAAGTAGAGGAAATATCTTTATTTAAAAACAATATGCTTTATGAACCAGAGCATTTGTATTTAAGCCCAGGGTTCTTCTGGGAATGTCACAAAAGGGAGGAAACACGTTCCTAGAGAGGAGCTGGAATGAAGTTTGAGACAATGGACAGCAAAAGGTGTGTGGGGCTGAAGAAACTGAATAACTGGAAAATACCTCCCCGGTGAAATGTTGTACACAATAGCACAAAGGCTCTCTGGGTAGACATGAGGAAAATAATAAATAAAATGCTGGTTCATCAGCAAGAATGGCACTATTGCTGAACAGGTCTAATGGCCAACTCCAGCCACCTGGTTATAGATGGGGCCAACCTCCAACCCCCTTTTTGGGAACAAGAACTTATTTTCTCTCCTCCCCCGAAAAATTTTCTAGTCCCGGTTCAGAACACCTAGAGGAGTTTGTAAAGGGAAGTTTCTGCTACATAATCAAGAAATAAGCTTTCTAATAATCCGGGCTATGATTACTGACCACAGTAAAAGAATCTCTAAAGTGCCTATTACCACAAATATCCCCCAACACACACACACACACACACACACACACACTCTCTCTCTCTCTCTCTCTCTCTCTCTCTCTCTCTCTAGGGAGACCCATGGCCTTCAAGTTTAAACTGAAATGCAAGTCAGATTCGGAAGGCCTTTTACCTTGGATTCACAGAGGCAATAGGGAGGACTGAAGGTCAGTGCGTCCACTAAAACTAATGAGGGAATGTTCGTTGATAAGAACGAGGGACAGAAGCTAGACAAACAAGGACCTCAAAAGACTTTTGTCCCTAACCAGGTGTAAAAATGTCTTTGCTTCCGTTCCACACAGAGGCCAGGAATGTACAGGGGACCTCTGGTTCCTGCTGTCACCTCTCTGTACTGTGTGGATGAGCCCCACTGCCTGGATGCTGTAAATGATGGTGTAAATGGAACTGAGCAGCAGTTGGATAGGTCAGGGGGTGGGGCAAATGGGCAGGGCAAATGGGCGGGGCAAATGGGCCTAGCAAAGGTCTTCCCAGGCCAGCTCCAGCTTCTGCCATCAGACCTATAGGAATTCCCTCCTTGGTGCTCTGTCCTGGGACTTGCTGCAGCTACATAGGGGCTGTGCCTTCTTTTATCTTAAGTTCCCATCTACAATTCTGGACTAAAACCCCTTTCTCAACTCGCCTTGCTATCTTCTTTCTCTGAATTTGAGAGACAAGAGCCCAGAGCTACTAACTCAGTGAAAGTTTTGTTTAACCGTGGCCTTGTGGCACCATAATTCCTGAGTTAAAGCCCTTCTGAAGCTAGAATGCCCTGGCATACTCAAGGACCCTACTCTTAGAGTCACGAACCCCACCGTTTCCTGTATCTGTGTGAACTACAAAAAAATCCTGCCTTTTCTCTTCGCAGACAGTAAAGAATGGAGGATCTCAGTGGTCTTTAAGCTGTTACTAGTGACATGCTCAATTTTCTAGAGGACTTTATTCTGTTCCTATTCCAGATTTGTTTGAAGCTCGTTATGACAAAAAAGTTCTCAATGTGATTTCAAATGAGTACATTAGAGCAAGCACCCTGACCAATTGCACTATCCATTGAACTATAATTAACAGACCTTGATTGGGCTATTTGCCTTCTAAAAGGAGTCTGTAAGGGTTAAGTGGAATTCTCAACTACTTATGATATATAGCATTATGCTATTTCAATTGTTCTTTCTCGTTAGACAGAGTTCTTTTAAATTTAGAGTAGTAGTGTGAAGATAATAGACTTGTATTTGCTCTTTTAAATGGAGGAGTATGAGATAAAAATCTTAATATACTTGTTTTTTCACACGCAGAAGCTGGAAGGTAAGTGGGTCTGACATCCTGTGTCCCAACGGTACTGAGTTTTTGGAATCTAAAATAGTATAATCCTTAACCAAGTGTATCATCATTCATATCACTTTGTACTTCCTGCTTGCAAAAGTTTGGGGTAGTGTATCCCATTCATCTATAACATTTTTTATGTCTCCATAGAAAAGCTCAATTAAAAGCAGATAGTCAAGTAACCACCAGTGTAATGGCTATTCCCGGTTGTCAGCTTGACTGTATCTGGAATGAACTACAATCCAGAATTGGAGGGCTCACCTGTGATCTAGATCTTAAGGCTGGAAGACACGAGTTTCCAATCTGGATCTTGGCATGAACATCTTGTGAGGCATAGTGGCCATGAAAATCTTAGGTCCAGGCAAGGTCGTTCATGCCTTTAATCCAAGGAGACTGAGGCAAGGAGATATATCTGAGTTCAAGGTCAGCCTGGGACAAAGCAAGTCCCAGATTCAGATGTGGTGGTACACACCTTTAATCTGAGCTACACCTTCTCCTGGAGGCTTATATAGGGGCATTGGAAGAAGGAAAACTCACTCTTTTTCAACTGCTTGCATTTACTTCTATTGGAACCTATTTGTACAGAAGACCAGCTCAAATAACTAGCTTCGGGTGCTAGAGCAACTACAAAATTCTTAGACTTCCTATTAACAGCTGGCCAATGTTGACTACAAATTCCCTTAATATATAAAGACATTCCATAAGTTCGGTGACTCTGGAGAACCCTGACTAATACAACCAGCCTTGGTGTCTTTTGGTAAGGTGGTCCTACATAATGCCTAATATATTTTCTAATGCATTCCAAGGATGAAATGATGAAAAGAATGTCTTTTTCACTTACTATCAAACTATAGCGTAATAAAGCTGTTGATTCAACATACAAAGACCACTTACCAAAACTATTGCTCAAGGGGTCCAACAGTTATTTGTGTTTATCATTTTCTCCATCTCACACACTATTCCACACTCAAACGCAAAGGATAAGGTTTTACTGGAATTGTTTAGTTGTGTGGCGCCTGAAAGATAAACAGGAATGCCGACTAATTCTGTGTAACCTTAAGCTACATTAAGGACTTTGGCTCGCAGGGTCCTAGCTGGGCACTTCAGCTCCAGCAGTTCCTGCTCCACTGTACTGGCTGGAAGCAAGCCTCAGAGCTGGGCTGTACCAGCTCCTCCTGGGACTTTCCAGGAGGAGGGCAAACCAAGGACTGGAGAAGCGGGAGGGCGGGGCCTGTGGCTTCTGGAACAGGACTGCAGCCCGTGTTCAGAACCCGCCCACTTGACTAGCCCCGCCCCACCAGACCACGCCCCGCCTGTCTGTCTCGATTGAGTCCAATAAGCCCCCGCCCCGTCAAGCCCCGCCCCGCTCCGCATCCTCCCTGCGAGTTACGCTTGTTGGGTCCTGGCAACTTCTGCTCGCACGCTCTACCGGCTTTCCGGTCCGGGTACCCGCCGCTTCGCTGCCATGGCTCAGCACTTCTCCCTGGCCTCCTGCGACGTGATCGGCTTCGATCTGGACCACACGCTGTGCCGCTACAACCTGCCCGAGAGCGCCCGGGTGAGTGGCACGGGCAGCCTTAAAAGGCGTCTGTGCAGTGTCGGAGGTCCCAGGCCGCTGGGCGGAAGTGTACTTTCAGGGGCTCTGCGGTCTGGAGGAGGAAGCCTGGGGCAGAAGATAGCGTGTAGGACTCTGGAAAAGCGGGGCCGGGGGATTTGGCTGACATTGGTTGATCCCGGGCCCTGGTATTTTTTCCCAACTCCTCTGGGCACCAGCTGAGTGGGTACAGCCACTTGTTTTGGACTTGAAGAAAACGTGCCTGCATCTTTCCTTTTTGCACGCCCAGACAATCACCTGTCGGAGTTTAAGCCATTCAAGCTGGGAGAGGCCTGTATAGTCGTATTGTGAGAAACACTGGTCGAAGTCATTAACGTCTTAGACCTACTTTTGACTTTACCGAGAGAAGAGAACAAGCATTTGTTGTGCATCTACTACTTGCTCTGTGCATTTTAAAGAAAAAGTTCTAATCTCAACAGAATCGTCCCAGAATATGAGGAGAGTAGATCGCTTTATTTGTAGGCTTGTACCCTCATCTTAATTGCCCTCCTTTCTATGGCCCTTTGGGTTCACAAGAAACTAAAGAATTAAGAATATCGCAGTGAGAAGAAATCTAAGCAGGGCCGGGCGGTGGTGGCGCACGCCTTTAATCCCAGCACTTGGAAGGCAGAGGCAGGTGGATTTCTGAGTTCGAGGTCAGCCTGGTCTACAAAGTGAGTTCCAGGACAGCCAGGGCTACACAGAGAAACCCTGTCTCGGAAAAAAAAGAAAGAAAGGAAGGAAGGAAGGAAGGAAGGAAGGAAGGAAGGAAGAAATCTAAGCAGGACTCTGCAGTCAAATTACCTGGTTCGGGCCACTGGCACCAAGTGTTTAGCTCTGAGACACTGGGCAGATAATCTGGGTTTCCCTTTTGAGGGTTAGGCGTGCAGTCGATTGTTTGCTATCATGGATTGCACCCATGGTATTGAGTGTAGACTACATCACTTGTGCAGATAACAGCCAGGGTGGGTCAGTGTAGTCCTGTCAGTGCCCCCGAGTTGGTCAGGTTCTCCAAAACCAAAACCGAGGCCCCTAAATCACTCCTGTGTGTTTTCTGCACACAGATGCTTTTTCCGAAAGGGTGCGTGTCCCCTGCTGAGTGAGGCACAGTTTTGCTCGCCCGTTCCACAGGTCTCATTTCCTTTCTCATAGAGACAGTTTAAAGACATTTCTTTAAGTCTTGGTCCTTTGGCTACTGCTCCACAGTGTTCTCTGGTGTTAATTTCCTTCCTCCCATGGCTTTCAGATTCCGGAATGGTTGTGAGACACCATGGGGTTGCTGGGATTTGAACTCAGGACCCCTGGATGAGCAGTCAGCTTACCTGCTGAGCCATCTCTCCAGCCCTGGTTTCTCTTTTCTTATACACTTCATCTGTATTCACTGTGGTTCCTGGAGAGTGCTGTTTACCCTCTGTCGTGTTAAAAGCCAGTTTGTGCATGTGTGAGCATAAACATGTCAGGATATAAGATTCACAAGAAATCTGTGCTGTTTAAAGGCTGAAAACAATACCCTAGTGAATCTTGGTTATGCTTGGTATGGAAATCCTAAGTCATACAGAGTGCTGAACACCGGGACATCATAGTTAGGGACACTGATCAACCACACACAGGTGGGCAGCAGCAACCCGAAAGATGACATTAAGTTCTTTTCCAGCCTTATAGTGGAGGAGTATTTGCTAAGGCTTGCTACATGCTACAGCCTGTCCCAGTGGGAGGGCCTCGTCCCTTCTCTCCAGTGTCTCTTCGTCATGTGGGGTCTCATCTTAAGTACTTAAATTATGAAATCACCCCCCAGTCCTTCTCTTCCCTCCCGTGAAGCTTTTTATGTCACCACTTGCAGTTTCCTCAAAACCTGACTTCTTCAAATGCTCACCGTAAGCTTTAAATATTCCTAGTTACTCTTTGGACTTACCCCCGAGAGAGCCTCTGTCTTCTGAGCTGCAGCCCAGTCAACAGTGTTTTCTATGTCTGAGCATACTGGGCTCAGTAATTTACGATGTGGTTGGAATTAAATGAATGTGATTACACAGACACTTTTTTTTTTCTTTTTGTTATGGTGTATATATGTAAAAGTAGCTTTTACTCGCCTAACGTAATTGGTGTCTCCGAGGCTTAATGGCTCCATCTGCTAGCCTAGGCCTAGTCCTGGAAGCTTCTAGCCTATGTACAATCTTTTTTTTGTTTTGTTTTGTTTTGGTTTGGTTTGGTTTTGGTTTTTCGAGACAGGGTTTCTCTGTGTAGCCCTGGCTGTCCTGGAACTCACTCTGTAGACCAGGTTGGCCTCGAACTCAGAAATCCGCCTGCCTCTGCCTCCCAAGTGCTGGGATTAAAGGCGTGCACCACCACACCCGGCACCTATGTACAATCTTATCTAGGCCTAGAAGGTTTAGTCTCTGAGACTTTCTGCTTTCTAGCTCTTTCTGATCTCTGGCTGCCTGGTTCAACTCAGTTGTTCCGGCTCAAAACTCCTCTCCAGACCAACTGCTTCAATCTGGCCTCTCTCTCGGCCTCTAACTGAATGCTCCACCTGGCCTCATACTGACGTTGGCGATATGTTTCTAATCCGGCTCCTTCTTCACCTGTGTCTAACTTGTTCTCTCTCTCTCTGCAACCTGTCTCTGAAAAACTCTCCCGGTTCTCTGTCTCTCTTTGCACGGCCCTTCGAGTAGCTTCCCTTTCCCCTCTCTTCAGAGTCAGGCACATCATATTCTGTCAAATCTTTCTTTGATTCATCTCTTTCTCTGCCACTCCGTTAGATATCACTTTCAAGCACGGGCGCTCCTTCTACAAACTAACTTTATCTTCATTGTTGAGATTACATGTGTGTATTTAGGGAATATATGTATTCTAGCCTTAAAGGTGTGTGCTAAAACTGAGTCACACCACAATTAGAAACAGGTGTTTTGGGGTTTTTGTTTGTTTGTTTGTTTGTTTGTTTTGTTGTTTTTTGTTTTTTTTTGTTTTGTTTTTCAGGAAATATCACAATCTTGGGGTTCACAGTGTGACCAAACATCTTGGAATGTATGTCTATATGTGTATATGTATGTGTGGGTGTGCTTCACATGTGAAGGTCAGAGGTCTCTAAGATGTCTTCTGCTCTCCACCTGTTTTGTTTTGTCTTGTAGACAGCATCTCTCAGTGAACCTACATCTCCCCTTTCAGCTACCCTGGCAGTCGGCAAGCCAGTGTACAGTGGTGTGTGTGTATCCCCTGCACTCCCTGCCC
Organism: Apodemus agrarius; assembly: GCA_964023405.1. Lineage (NCBI taxonomy): Eukaryota > Metazoa > Chordata > Mammalia > Rodentia > Muridae > Apodemus > Apodemus agrarius. The sequence goes on along the minus strand of OZ030025.1, from coordinate 38,200,063 downwards.
GCTTTGGGATTATGGATTATAGTATGCACTGTATGGCCGCTCTTCTACTAAGCCTTCTGCTTATACGAATAGGTTGGATTTTTGTTTGTTATTTTTCTCGTTGCTGTGTGACCCAGTACCTAACAAGAAACTACTCAAGGAAGGATTCAGTTTCGTCCTTTGCTTCTAGGGTTTTCAGTCCGTCTGGGCAAGTGCAGACTTTGCCGTGTTTATAAGAAGATAAAGGAGAGAAGGAGTATGTTTTGATGGCGGTGTAGCCAGGTGTGGGGGAAGGGGTTACCTCCCATAGGCCCATACTGAGGCATCCCTTCCCCCTGAGGGACCAGCCACACGAAGGTCTAGTATAGAGTAGAGTTATAGAGCTTTGTGCAGTGGCAGTATCGTAGCCAATGAGATGAGGTCTATCTGAGGCGCGATTATTGCTAATAGAATAGAGTTATAGAGAAGCGGGGAGGGAGGGAGGGAAAGGGAGAGGGAGAGGGAGGGAAGGAGGGAGGGAGGGAAGAAAGAGGAGGAGGAGGAATAGAGTTGTAGAGGCCAGCATGAGCATGTGGAGAGAGAGGGGAGGGGACAGAGCTGGAGCCAGACCAGAAGAGCAGGGGGCAAGCAGCCAGTGAGTCAGGCACACCTGACTGTTGCCAGGTAACTGTGGGGCGGAGCTTAGACAAAATGCTAACAGACCTAACCGCAGAAACGGGAGGCAGATGGGGCAGATGGTCACATCTGACCACGGACAGTCAGGAGGAGAGAGAGAATTGTTGGTGCTCTGCTGGCGGGGTGCCTGTGTGTGCACCCAGGATGAGGGCACCTGTGGGAGTCGGAGGACAGTCTACAGGAGCTGGTTACCCCCTTCCATCATGAGGGTTCTGGGAATTGAACTCAGGTCGTGGCAAGCACCTGTGCCCCCTGAGCCGTCTCGTCAATCCCTCCAGCTTATGTTTTATAAATGGGTTTCTTCACTGAACCTGGCGCAGGCTCATTGTTTCAGCTAGACTTTGGGGAATGCTGTCTCTGCCTCCCCGTGCTAAGGTACTACTGTATCCCCTGAACCATCTTCCTGATCCTTCTACTGGCTTTTAATTCCACTTTCATGCAGTCTGGGCCCACCAGCCCTTGGGATGGCACTACATTCTTTCAAGGGTAGATGGGACCTCCCCTGTTAAATATCTCCGGAAACACCCTCATAGACACACCTAGGGGTGTGTTTGCAAGGTAGCTCCTTCTCCAGCCAAATCGATAAGATTATCAGTAGCAGCTTTACAAGCCCTCTGGGGGATCTGCAGTGGTGGTTGTTAACCACAAGAGAAGGTAACCTCTAGGCACAGCAAAGTTACAGTCCTTTGCAGATCCCAATATCTTTGGGTCGCCCAGCATGGTGCCGGGGCCTGAGTTCCCATTTCTCACACCCAGATCCTCATCCCCAGAGCAGGGTGTCTACGTGGAGTTGCTGTTGGAAGATAATGGGTGGAAAGGAACCTGCACCGCACAGCCGAGGTAGATGTTCAGATGCTGGGAACTGCAGAGGCTTGTGGAGAATCAAGGATGTTTTCAGCAAGGGCTTTTAACAAGTGTCTGGGGTTGTGCAAACCTGGTTTTGTGTCCCTTCCCCCAGGGCCTCTGGGGTGGCAGCATCTCAGAGGACTTGACACTTGTTCCCTAGGCTTGCAGATTGAAAGGTCAGAGAGGGTGTGTGACACTGACAATGTGTGTGCCATCTGAAGGAGGAACACCCCACCCCCCTAACCCCCCATCCCCACCCCACCCCTGCCAGTCTTTCCAACCTGAACCAAGGCCCTGCCGGGTCTCGCAATTCAGTTTCGTAAACTGGAAATCTAAAGTAATTTGAAACCTTTTTGATTTGGGGCATCACCTCATTTTCCAACACAGCAGGATTAGAGGGTTGCTAGACTCCGCCAATTAAAACAACAGGGCATGCGCATAGTTCGACTTGAATTTCAAATTCAAGTTTTTTTTTTTTTTTTTTTTTGTGAACACCCCAACTGTTATATGGGACATGCTTTATCAGAAAAACAAACAAACAAAAATGTTCACTATTAATCTAGCATTCCTTTTTACATTCCGCTGGGATTTGGCAGATCCCAGTGAAAACCAATCCTGTGCTGTGGGCTGGCCGGAGGGGAACATTTCTGTAGTGGAAATGGGCAGGTGTCACAGTCAGTTCTGTTTTGGTTTATGACTAGCACAGGACTGGTAACAACAGCAAATGCTTGTGTTGGGCTTGCCTCTGCGCCAGGTACCTCTCTGAGCTGTGCATCTGTTAACCCCATGCTGGCACTAGGCCTTGCAGGCAAGGAGCCTGACAGATACTTTTTTTTTTTTTTTTTTTAACTGTTCATGGTACTTTAAATTTTCGTTTTTGTTTTTTTTTTTTTCAACATGTGGGTCTGTAGTTCCTAAGGTTAAGGAATCCCATAGGAGCCATAATCCCAGCACTAGAAAGGCAGAAGTAGAGGCAGGTGGATCTCTCTTAGTTCCAGGTTAGCTAGGGGTACATAGTGAGATCCTGTCTTAGAAGAGGAAAAAAAAAAAACAAAATCTTACCGGAGCCCACCAGGTCACTCTCGTCCCTCAGAGTCAGGTGACTTTAAGAAGCAGCACCCATTCTGAATCACCTCCGTGGCTTAGAAGTATTGATAAGTGGGACTGTTGGCCCCCAGCGAGGGTTACACTGCACTAGATACATACGAGCCCTCCTTAGTGTTTTTCGTTGGCTCTTAGACAGAGAGCAGCTGTTTGGTGAGAGTCTTTGGTCTCTCCATTCTCACTTCCCAGCACCCACCACCCAGGCACAGCAGAGTGTCTACACACCCTTGGTGTCTACACCTGCCTGGTTCTCCGTGTCCCTGGGTGCCCCCCCCAACGCTGCCCGGTGTCCCAGGGGCTGGTATCTCTCACTCACTGACCCTGGCTCTCAGATTCAGGTCACACTGACTGACCCGCAAGCTCTAGAGAGCCCCTCTTGCTCTGGTTCTCAGTGCTAGGGTTACAGATGGGGGTCAGGCCCAGAGTGTACGTGGGTGCCGGGGATCTGACCCCAAGGCCTCATGCCCGTACCCTATCCACTTCACTCGTTAAGTCAGCAGTCGGGGCTTTGGGTCCTCCTGTGCTTCCACCCAAAGACTCTGTTCCTCCTTTGTGCTTAGTTCTCTTTGCGTAGAGAAATAAAAAATGTCTCGTGTCCTCCTAACTCATCTGCCTGGCCAGGTGTACCCATCCCACTGAGCCTCCTCTCAGCCCGGGCCTTTCCGGCACTGATGGACTGTAGATAGCTATAACAGTAGAGTGGTCAGCAGTGCTTATTGTCCTGGGGCAGTCCCTCTCAGCCTTCCTAGTGCTTACGCCCTTTACTGAGTCCCTCATGTGGTAGTGACCACCACCAACCATACAATTATTTTTGCCGATGCCTCATTTTGTACTGTTCTGAATTGTAAAGTAAGTACTTTGGGAGATAGAGGTTTACCCAAGGGGCCGTGACCCACACAGGTTGACTACCAGTGGGCTGGTAGCTGTAGTCAGGTTTTTAACAATGATTTCCAGTCCTTTAGGACCTGGGTATAAAAATTAATACCTGTCTTTGGTTGTGTGGTTGTGTGGTTGTGTACTGGTAGTACAATTTTGGGGCTGACCGTTCACCTGGGAAGTGGGTTACACGTCAGAACTTGACAGTCATGGATATTCCTCTCCTACCCAACTCCATTAGTGACTCTTTGGATTTCAGGTCTATGAAATCAAGAGTGAACAGTGAACTTTCTAGTTCATCCCTCTTTTTGTTTCCCTTCTCTGCAGCTCATTTATAACAGCTTTGCTCAGTTCTTAGTCAAGGAGAAAGGCTATGAGGAGGAGCTGCTCACCCTAACCCCAGAGGACTGGGATTTCTGGTAAGTCTCCAGCCACTTCTTCATCTGCAACCCCCGCGGCCTCCTAATGGTTACGGATAAAAATCTTACTTCGTACCCTTCTGTGAAGGTGAGCAGTGGGATGTGAAATTAGTCAAAAACCAAAATAACCTCTATTCTAAAAGTTTTTATGTTTAAGGAATTGAAACACTGTACTTTGACCATGTTTAGGCTTTCTTTAGTAGGAAAGCGAACTTTCGGCTTGTGACCACTTGGAGGATATTTTTACATAGTGTCTGTCAGACTCGAAGGTTGGTTGATAGGTGACTAGGAACTGTAATTTACATCTTTGTGAACAGGTTTGTTTTGTTGTTAAGAACCCTGGAAGAGCAGTCTTCATGTTTAAATAAGTGGCTGCTTTAGGGCCTTTGTAAATATTCCTTTATGATTCTTACAGTTCAGTTCCCTCCCCGATTTATGATTTTCAACTTCACAAAGGGCATTCTTGGTCTTTCTTCCTCACTTAAAGAAACAAACAGTGGTGGCGCACGCCTGTAATCCCAGCACTTGGGAGGCAGAGGCAGGCGGATTTCTGAGTTCAAGGCCAGCCTGGTCTACAGAGTGAGTTCCAGGACAGCCAGGACTACACAGAGAATCCCTGTCTCGAAAAAACAAACAAAAAACAACAAAGAAACAAACAAACAAAAAGCAAGAATGCTCAATTGAAGCTGTTCTGTTTAGACAGGGGTGGTAGCGTATGCGTGCAAGTATGAATCTAGTTCTAGCTACCCAAGGCCTGAGGTAGGAGGATGCTGGTCGGGGTTAGCTGGGTAGCATAGAAAGTCCCCATCTCGTCAGTTAAGGTTGGAAAGATAGCTCAGTCAGCAATCTGCAAGCCAGAGGTTCAGTCTTGCAGAGCCCACCGAAACAACGGGAGCTGAGTGCCTCCCAAGACCCAAGGATCATTGCAAAAAGAGAGAGTGGAAAGATCATGAGAGGTAAAGCGGATGAGTGACTGCAACGGAGCCATTCCCGGGACCCACAGGAGAGCTGCACGTAGGAACTTCCTCGCAGAGGAACAGCAGAATGCACCGGTCCTGGGTAAGCTCAAGCCAGATAAAAACCAAGCATGGAACAGGCAGACGGGACCAAATCCCGCCCTTGGCAGATGAGCTATTGACAGTGGAGGGCTTCTAAGAAGAGGAAACATCCCTTTTCTTCAAGGATGGGGCCTCTTGAGAAGCTACTCATACACAAGTGGTCACAAGCTGAAAGTTCATTTTCATACTAAATAAAGTCTAAACATGTTCAAAGTACAGTATTTTAATTCATTAAACAGAAAACTTTTAGAATAGAAGTTATTTTGTCCTTTGACTAATTTCACATTTAACTTGGTAAAACCAGTGGCCCCAGTGGACTCTGGTTTTAACACACACACACACACACACACACACACACACACACAGAGTTAGGAAGAGGAGACAGTAGGCAAGACGGGGAAGACTTGGAGCACAGACAGGAGAGTGTGATTAAAGCACACTGTATATGTACACAGAATTCTCAAAGGAAAGAAAGTGGGGAGGAGGGATGGGAAGAGGGTTGGGAGAGCGGATGAGCGCAGTAACTGCTCTCATCCCAGCCTTAGGGAGGCAGAGGCAGGAACATCCCAGGGCCTTGCTGTCCAGTCAGCCCTGACAATTGGTGAACTCCAGATTCAGTGAGAGATGTTGTGTTGAAAAGTAAGGTGGATAGATGGGAGGGTACCTGATGCCAGCTTCTGGCTCACACCTACACGTAAGTGGACACGTGTGAACACATATAAACACACTAATCAATCAAAAATAAGAAAATGCCTGTTAGGTTATACAACGGTCCTGTACTTGAGCGTCCCTCTGAGATTTGTTTGTCTTTGGTACATTCTTTCTGCCCTGGGAGGTAACACAAAGCTCTGAGCGTGTGAAATTATTGTTCCTAGAAACTTTACGGTGAAGGAAAGCAATTAATGTCCCGCACGCGCCCTCTCGCGTGTGTTTGACCTTGCTCTTGACCCGGCCATGTGTCGCTTTGCTGTTGCTATTCACAATAGTGAATCTCTCCAGTTTTCTCCAGATCCCACAAGCCTTTTATAATAAAGAACCTAGAACTTCGTATTTGACCTTCTCTTACTAGTTTTCAATAATGCTCCTTGACCAGAGGATAAGTTTTTAAAAGTAAAACTGTGGAAGAAAGTACATTAGAAACAATGTAGAAAGCACCCTGGCAAAGGTTGTGCATTGTAAATGTGTGTCGTTGTGTATATTCATGAGCGTCTTTCTGTTTGTATGTGTTTTAGTTTGATTTGTGTGTGTGTGTGTGTGTGTGTGTGTGTGTGTATGTGCACATGCATGCATGTGTGTGTGTGCTCAGGTCCAGGCATACATGTGCTACAGTACACATGTGAAGGTCAGGGGTCAACTTCAGGAGTCTGTTTTCTCTTCCTCCATGTATCTGGGGCCTGAACAATCCCTTTTACCCACTAAACCATCCCACCCGCCCATGTGTTTTAGATAACAGATAACAGAAAACATTAGTATATTTTAACAAGGCACCGGATAATCATCATTTAGTATTTTTTCTTTTGACTTATGGCTTTTACAAAAGTATGAAGATTTCCTGTTTTTAAGTGAGATTTAATGTTCCTGGATGCTCACCCGCATTGATTAGCATATCTTTTGTCCAGGTGAGAAAATCTCTTTAACATTGTAACACTTGGTAATGCAGATTCTTTTCTTTTTGCCATTTTAGCTGCAAGGGTTTGGCGTTGGATCTAGATGACGGGACCTTCTTTAAACTCGCATCTGACGGCACCGTGCTTAGGTAATGCAATGTTACTGTGGTCAGAGGGTCCAAGGTCCCTTATTACTAGTGTGCACTCCTTAAGCTATAAGACGGGTCATTATTATAGTCAGTCATATGACAGATAATAGCTCTGTATTCCTTTTAACTGCTTAGAAATATTTGCAAGAAATACAGTAGGAAAAAAAAATGCTTTGTGCCATTGCCTACCCTTTTTTTAAAAAACAAAAATTATTCATTTATTCACTTTATATCCCAGTATCACCCTCTGATAAGAGCCCACACACACACATATTACCACCCCACCACCATTTCACCACCACCCTCAAGTCACTACAGGACTAGACGCATCCTCTCTTACAATAGCCAGACAAGGTGGCCCGGTTAGGGGAACAGAGTCTACGGGCAGGCAACAGAGTTGGGGACAGCCGCCACCCCCCCAACCCCCTACCACCCCCACCTCCACCCCCACCCACCCCCTGCTTCAGTTGCTGGAGGACCCACATGAAGACCAAGGTGCACATTTGCTGCATGCGTGCTGGGAGACATAGGTCTAGCCCATACATGCTCTTTGGTTGGTGGTTCCGACTCTGGAAGCCCCAAGGGCCCAGGTTAAGTTCCCTCTGTTGGTCTGTGTGTGGAATCCCTAGTCCCTTCTGGTCCCTCAGTGATTCGCCTAATCCTCCACAAGACTCCCGGAGCTCCATCTAATGTTTTGATTTGGATCTCTGTATCTGTCTACGTCAGCTGCTGGGTGGAGCCTCTCAGAGGACAGTTACGCTAGGCTCCTGTCAGAGTATCACTAGTATTGTCAGGGATTGGTTCTTACCCATGGGATGGGCCTCAGTTTGGGGCAGTCATTGGTTGGGGGTGGGGGTGGGAGGGGGGAGCCATTCCCTCCACCTCTGCTCTGTCTTTGTCCCTGCATATCTTACAGGCAGGACACATGTTGGGTCAAAGGTTTTGTGGATAGGCTGCTGTCCTTACCCTTCCACTGGGAGTCCTGCCTGGCTACAGGAAGGGGCCACTTCAGGATCCACATCCGCACTGTTAGGACTCTCAGCTAGAATAGACACCCTGGGGCCCTCCTACCCTCACCTCTGTCCCAGGTCTCTGGCACATCCTAGAGATGCCCTCCCGCAGCCAATTTCCATCCTCTCTGCTCTCCCTACATCTGATGCCCCCGCCTCTCCCATTCAGTTCCCTCCCTCCCTCCCTCCCTCCCTCCACCTCTGATAATCTGTTTCATTTTGCCTTCTGAGAAAGATTCAACCATTCTCCCTTGGCCCCTCCTTGTTATTGGCTTGTTTGGGTCTGTGGATTGTGGCTTGGTTTTCCTCTACTTAACGGCTGTTATCCACTTGTGAGTGCATGCCATCCGTGCATTTTGGGTCTGAGTTACTTCACTCAGAATGATATTCTCAAGTTCCGTCCATTTGCCTGCAAAATTCCGTCTGTCCTTGTTTTTGATAGCTGAGTAGTATTCCGTTGTGTAAATAAGCCACATTTTCTCTATTCACTCTTCAGTTGAGGAACATCCGGGGTGTTTCTGGCTATTACAAATGAAGCTGCTATGAACTTCGTTGAGCAAGAGTCCTTGTGGGATGATGAAGTGTCTTTTGGTTATATGCCCAGGAGTGGTATAGCTGGGTCCTGAGGTAGATCTATTCCCATTTCCTGAGAAGCCACCAAATTGATTTCCAGAAAGGCTGTACAACTTTGACTCCATTGTACAATATAGGAGTGTTCCACTTGATCCACAGCCTCAAAAGATCATGGATATCACACGTTTGTTTTTCACTGGGTACTTAGAGTACCATCAGGGATGCTTTGATGAAAGAAGATGTGGATGGGTACTGGGTAGGGGTTGGTGGTCGGTGTGTACCACTTTAGGCCATCTTGCTTCCATCATGCAGGACTCCTTGTGGACCAAGTCAGCCCCACGCTCTGGTTCCCTCTTCATCCTTCTTCTCTGAGTGCACACAGGCCTCTCGGGTTGGTCAGGGTATGAAAAGCAGTTAATAAGACACTGCTGTCACTCCTGAGTCTTAGGGAGAGCGCCGTGGAGTGAGGAGCTACTTCCCGGCACGCACGCACTCACAGTGTTGACGTCGTGCGGACATGCGCACAGTGCTCTGTTGTTATATATGCCCACGTGTGCAGCGTCAGAGAAGACTCGCTATAGGGCCCCTGCAAGCACTCCCTCTTTGTATACTTTGGAAAGATCATTTATTTTGTAATCAAGTTGCTTTCATATTTCCCCCAGACTCTCCCCTGAGATGTGTCTAAAGGAAGCATGTATGGCCCTATCTCTGATTGTTTTGTCCTTTATTGGCCTTTTTTTTTTTTTCAGGCAGCTAGGGGGATGTGTCTATGTGTATGCGAATACAGTGCCCATGATGTTTAAGTCTATAGCCAAGTTGGTCGTGTTCTGGGAAATCTTCAGTCATTTTCTGCTTGTTCATTTCTGTCTGTCTATCCGTCTGCCCAGTCTTGTCTCTCCAAATTCAACTTCTCAATAACCTGAAGTTCCTTTAGCACACTTTATTTATCTCCTTGATGATGTCTTTTATTTTAAAATAACATTTATTTATTTATTTATTTATTTATTTATTTACACCAGACACACCAGAAGAGGGCATCAGACCTCATTACAGATGGTTGTGAGCCAGCATGTGGTTGCCGGGAATTGAACTCAGGACCTCTAGTAGGGCAGTCAGTGCTCTTAACCGCTGAGCCATCTCTCCAGCCCCCTGGTGATGTCTTTGATCCTACACAGTAGAGATTCGTCCGCCCGTGTTTGCCTGTACACTCCCTCCATCTTGACCCAGTCTTCTGAAATGTCAGCCTCTAAAGAAGAGAACTCTGTGTGTTTTCTTCCTCATCTGGTCACCTTCATTTCTTCCTTTTCCCCCTTCAGATTATTTTCCAACCAGAAATTAAATACACTAGATGTTCCCGTAAGGAACCTTATAAAATACCAGCTTTGACGGGGTGAAAAGTGAGAGCCCCCTAACGTGGCCCTCGTGAAGCAGAAGCAGTATTCTGAGCACAGAACCCAGCTCTTTCTGCATCCTGTTGTTTGCTACGCTCCTCTGGCTGCTGCTTACCAGCGTGACTCCAGGGTGTGTGTTGACCTCATGTATGTGTCCTTGTGTGGGTGGATCGTCCACTCTTGTCTCCACAGGCCCTTGGTGCTAGGTGCTTACCGCTTCTGTGGAGCTGACGTGGCTCATTCTAGCCCGCTCTGCTTCCCTGCTACCAAAGTCGCCCTTTCCGCCCAGTCTACTTCGTTGTCTCCTCATCGCTCCAGCTGGACATGGGTTTTGCTCTTGCTGTGTGTGTGTGTGTGTGTGTGTGTGTATGTGTGTGTGTGTACGTGTGCATGTACATGTTACTGGGGTTAGAATCCAGGACCACACGTATGCTAGACGAGTTTCCTACCACCAGTCTACATTCCCAATGCTTTCTTTTTCCTTTTACGTCTGAGGCACGGTCTCTCTTAAGGTTTCCAGAATGGCTTTAAACCTGCGGGCCTCTGACCTTACCCTCTGGAAGAGCTGGGATTCGAAATATGTGTGCCACACTGGCTTTGTCTCATCTTCTGATGACACCACAGCTTCTCTACAAGATGGTGGCACCTTCTAGAGCGTTACCCTCGCACAGGGACTGCTCCTTGTCATTTGATCGTGGATAGGCCAAAAGTGGAAGAGCCGGGGCTGTGGCAGGAATCCCAGAGCTTTGAACTGATCTACTTTCACTCGTGTGTGTTAGGCAAGTGTTTTCTGCCTTCAGTGCATATCTATTGGTTGTTATGCTATGACCCTGAAGGGCTTCTAGAGTCCCAGACTGGTTGAGCTCAACCCAGCTGAAAACCAGGTACAGAAAAATAAAAACAATAGTTGGACACAGTGGCCCACGGGTAGCGATCAGGAGGCTGTGGCAGGATGCTCACATGTTAAGTCCCGGTGGGATCGGGGTGCAGAAGTTTCAGTGTCATCACAGATGTAATCAAGGGAGCTAGAGTGAGCTCTGAAGTCCTCTCTCCTCAACAGGGCGAGCCACGGCACCAAGATGATGACTCCAGAGGCACTGACCGAGGCCTATGGCAAGAAGGAGTGGAGGCACTGCGTGTCAGACAAACGCCGCGCCTCAGACGAGCCCTGTGCGGCAGACAAGCGCAGCGTGTCCAACGCCGACATCCCTTGCTGCTCAGGTAGGGCTCATTCCTCACTCCGGCTGCTTTACTTTTGGCCAATTACTGCAGTATGAGGACTCAAAGAAACACCTCTGTCCCCTCCGGCCAAGCAAGATGTCCAATGGAATGGATTTAACTTTGTAGCACTAGGAGATATTATTTTTCAGGTGTGTCTGGTTTGGTCTGTTTGGTATTAGTTCAGCATGTACTTTCAAGCCACGTTTCCACTGTGTGTTGAAGCTTTCTGTGAATCTCCTTTTACCCGTGTTTGCTCTGGAGTAAAAGGACCACCCTGTAGATGGCGCGTCCCCTAGCTGGAGGGGTTCTTTGTGTTAGTCACATGCTCTGACCTCAGTTTCCCTGCCTCCCGTGTCTTCATATCTCTGCTGCCTGGTACTCCTGTCCTGTAGATCCTGCCTCCTTGCACACCGCCCTATCTCCTGCCTCTTTGACTTTTATTCTAAAATGACTCCACGTGTTCTTCTCAAGTCTGCGAAGAGCTTTACCAAAGCTAAACAAGCAATATTTTAGAAATTATTTACTGACGTAGGTATGCAGGGATTGATTTGAAGTGGTTAAGATCTGTTTATGGATGGAGAGTCATCATTAAAATTAGGCTGTTTCTCCGTTCTCCCTGCCTTAACCAGTTCTTCTCTCTGGAGCTCCACATGGGTATCAGACTGTGATACACAATCGGGGGCTGCCTCTTTGAAACATGAAACTTTCGAAGTGCAGGTGCACACAGTGGCCAGAAGAGGATGTCGGGACACCCTGGAACTGCCTTGCAGGTGTTTTGAATCATGAGTGGTGGGATCTAGACTCGGGCTCTCTGGGAGAGCCGTGTGCATGCTCTAAACCACCGAGCCTTCTCCCATCTCACAAACACAATTTTATAAGCGTAGAGAAGTATGAAGAAAAATGGCCTAGTGGTCCCACCATGCAATTAGAATATGCCTGCATAGTCTTGTAGTACTATAGAAATAGGGGACAATGGGCTCTGGATTTCCCCGAGATTTCAGGGAGGTTGAGGTGAGTTAGTTGAGCTGGCGGTCTGGGCCATGTGGTTCCAGGGCCTTTGGGGAAAAGCATGTGACTGGACTCTGTTATATCTGTGGTGTGGTGCTGCCCGGCAGCACAGCTGGAGTCAGATGTTGGGTCACAGGGATGCGGCATGGGCCTTCAGAATCTGAGTTGCCTGGGATACGGAAATCCAGAGGAGACAAATGTGCTAAGGAAGAAGGCCTATTCCTTTTCTCAGGCGGGCCCCTGGAGTGTCCCATGCTCCTGAGTTTTTCCGACACAGTCCACTCGCACGGCATGACTTTTCTCCCTGCCATTGCCCTGGATGGTCTCAGGTTTTCCAATCTGTCTGACGTAGCATGAAAGTTGAGTGCAGTGCTTGTGTGGGTTAATCAGCACAGGTATCAGGTCAGTTTGTGGAGAATGTTTCACAGGATTCTAATGATAGATTTGACTGTTAGGAAATTTGGTGACTAGTAATATATTGTGGCTTCTTCATATTGCATTTTATAGTGATAGTATACTCTCTTTCGAGGTTATATATCTTTGCCACTGAAATGTGTTTTAATAAAAAGTTTAACTTACAGGTGTCATGTTTCAGTTTTCTTTTAGTGTCATTGGGACTTAAACATTCCTTAAAAGATGAGCGTGGAGACTGGGGAGATGGCTCAGCAGTTAAGAGCATCTATTCTAGCTGAAGACCGAGATTCAGTTCCCAGGTCACAGCTGTTTGTAACTCTAGTGCCAAGGGCTCTTACACCCTCTTTTGGCCTCCACAGGCACCAGGCACCATATAGTGCATACATACATGCAGAGACAATACCCCAACACACTCCATTAAAAAAAATAATAAATCTTTAAAATATGAAAAAAGGATGCCAATTTGAATTGAAATGGGGATTTTCACTAAAATTATTATAAAAAGTTCACTCCATATTCAGCAAACAGTAACCATTGTGCACTGCATTGTTCAAAGACAAATGTAACAAAAATAAAAAAATGCCCAAGGGGCTGGAGAGATGGCTCTGGGGTTAAGAGCACTGACTGCTCTTCCGAAGGTCCTGAGTTCAATTCCCAGCCACCACATAGTAGCTCACAACCATCTCTAATGGGATCCAATGCCCTCTTCTGGTGTGTCTGAAGACAGCTACAGTGTACTTACATATAATAATAAATAAATCTTAAGAAAAAAAAATGTGCCCCAAATAAAAATTAAAAAGGCTAGAGAGGATCTGAGTTCAATCTCCAGAATCCACCTTTAGAAACCCTGGCATGTTGGACATCAAAGGCAGGAGAGGCCCTTGGTCCTGAGAAGGCTCCATGCCCCAGCGTAAGGGAATGCCAGGATAGGGAAGGGGGAGTAGGTGGGTCGGTGAGCAGGGGGAAGGGGAATGGGTTAGGGGATTTTCAGGGTGGGGGAAACCAGGAAAGGGGACAACATTTGAAATGTAAATAAAGAATATATCTAATAAAAAAAAGAAAGAGAGCACAGGGGCAGAAGTTACTTGAAAGATATCAGAGGAAGAACAGGGAAGGGGACAAGTATTTTGCTTATATTAAGATAAAAACAATAGGGCTGGTGAGATGGCTCAGCAGCTAAGAGCACTGACTGTTCTTCTGAAGGTCTCACCGCTTCCCCTACCTCCAACTCACAGAGTAGCATAAAGTGGAGGCTTTGCAGATAATCACATGAGCGTCCAGACTGCCCTCAGACGTGTTTTTCTCTCGTGTTTTTCTCTCTTCCACGTGCAGGGACACTGATTTGGTTGGTTTGTTTGTTTGTTTTTAGGAAAGTGTTATTTCTATGATAACTACTTTGACCTGCCAGGGGCTCTTCTGTGCGCCAGAGTGGTGGACTCTTTGACAAAGGTGAGTGGGTGTGTTTAGTCATAAGGAAGAGGAGTTAATTATGTGTAACAACTCTTGGGTTGAGATTTCACTCTGTTTTCTTTGGGTGGTTTCAGAGGTGACTGAGGAAGCAAAACATGGTGAAATTGGTCAAAAATATTTTTGGAAAATTAAATAATGGTACCCTTTAAAAAAAAAAGTTTGGTCAAGGGAAGGATACCCTCTTCTCCAATAGGGGGCATAAAAGTCTAGAAAAAAGAAACAAAATATGCTTTGAGCAAATATTTCCTTGCTTGCATTAGCAGATTTTTAAAAAAAAAAAAAAAAGCAGTACAGTTAATTAAGAATTCCATATGTCTTGTGTGTTCTAAAAATCAAACCAGAAACATGAAGCATTTTTTTTAATTCTTTGATTTGTGCCTGCCCATGTGAAATAAATATCATAATTTGACAATTTATACGTAGACTTAAGATATATGAATGTAACTGGGTTTGCATGCCGGTATTTCTTTTCTTTTCTTTTCTTTTTTTTTTTTTTTTGCAAACATTGTATTTTAAAATCACAGTTACGTGTATAAGTGGCTTATTATGAAAATGAGAATCGCAGACAGACATTTGTGAATGTTTTCATTGAGCAAGAGCAATTTTTGGTTTGGTTTGATTTTGGGGGGATTTTTCTTGGGGGCCTAGAGCATGCGTGCATGTCTCCACTGAGGTATATTCTCAGCATTGTAATTTTTATTAGCATAAAATGGTGCCTTCCAATAGGCGTCAGGGGAATATCACGTCTTCCTCTCCCCTCCAAGCCTGGGGATCAAACCCAAGTTCTCCAGCTTCCAGGCAAGGGCTAGGCTGAACTTCAGCACAGATCATCAGTCTTCTGTATTTTATAATCTGCATAATTATATATAATATATTATATATTATAATATACATATATTATGTATAATAATATATATATTATATATATAAATGAGTAATGGTCTTTCGTATAAAGAGAAGACAGTGTTAATGTTTCCATAAAGCAAAGAGCTGTAGAGTTGTATAGTTGGATGTTAATTTTTATTTTATTATATTATTTTTTTGCTAGCTTGGAAATTTTTCCATAAAATGATTTCCATTTTGGGTTTAGCAGTTCAGTCATCCTGCTGCAGTAACGTATTGATTTTTATGTAGAAATTCAGGTTAAGTGGACCCTGAATTCTGAACTAACCTGCTTTGGGCCCCGTATTACCATCATGCAGTAAGAAGTGTGTTGTTATTTCAGAAACTATAGAACTTTGTAAATTTCTTGCCTAGTTAGATATCCTGTAGCTTTAGGCTGTGTGAGTGGACAGTTCTCTTTTAGTTGGGCTCTGTGAACTGCAGTAATAGTTAGTGATGTTTATTTGCGTGTTGACTTGTAGCAGTGGATTTTGAGGAATATTTCTGTTTTAATCTGTCAGGTTTTCTAAAACTCCTTAAAGTAGATACATGTAACGATTTACTGTACCTTTACCACTATGTTTAGAAGCAGAATTACTGCACTTTGTTACATTTGGAAATTTCTTTTTTTAGCAGAACAGAGGTCAAAAAACATTTGATTTTTGGAAGGATGTAGTTGCTGGTATACAACACAATTTTAAAATGTCAGCCTTTAAGGGTGAGTAACGTGAAGAGAGGCCTCCCGGTAGAGGTTTGGTAACCGCCTGTGTCTACTGATCGAGTCTGCCTCTTCTGCTTCTTACTTGGGATTTAATCTGGTAAAAGTGTTTGCTCTAAACTTGGTCCTTATTCCTGTATCTATATCTGTTCCGCTGTCGGGAGCCAGTTTATCCAGTTACCTTTAAATGTCTCCCAGCGCGGTTCTCCCGGGCAGGAGGACGTCTCCTAGAATGAAAGGCCCAGTCCTTGTTTTCTGGCTTAGGAGCGGGAGCTAGTGCCACCTGTGACCCTCGGTGCGGTAGTGATGGAGGGACAAATAAAATGCCTGCCTCCATTCTGTCTCCCTGTGTGAGGAACAGGAGTAGTTGGCCCAGAATGGGAGCTAGGACTTTTGGTTTTCCTCTGCTGCAGGTTTATGGAGAGCCTCATCTCAGAGTGAGTAGCCTTTATGTTACGCTGCCCTCAGGATTGAGTCAGACTGCCTTGATTATTAACAAGTGGGCCAGTAGATGCTAATCAGCAGGATTTTAAGTTTTGAAATATGTTGCCTTTTGATTGACACCAAAAAAAAAAAAAAAAAAAAAAACATGCCTTCTTTTCAGTAAATCAAGCCATCAGAATGATTTTAAATATTATGACTAAAATGTGCTAAAATATTTGTGTGACACCTTCATCTCTCCCTCTAAGACAAAAATCAGTGTTTTGAAGTGATGTCTGTATGTTTTTATTTGCCTGTGTTTACCCATCAGCTTTGGTCCAGGCTCATAGAGGCTGTTTCTTACATCCTCACAGTACCTGGAAGGTGCTGTTCTCACCTTGACAGAGGCACAAACTGTAAAGCCACCCACCGCTTCACTGTTTCTCTTATTAGCTTCAGCCAATGAAAAGCTGTAAAACGGGGTTGAGAGCAGCCTGTTGTCGCCTTGAAGTAAACTCAGCATAGAATAAAGATCTATTCATGTCATTTTATTGCTTTGTAATACCAAGTGGATTAAATACTCCAGGCGTTAATAAGTGAGGTACAGCTTACCAGTTTTCAACAGTAACGTAAAAATACAGTACAGAGCATAAATAAATAATGTCTTCTCATTTCTAGTCTGATGTTGAAACCCTTAACGCTAACTTATACTTCCACTTGATTGGAAGGCACACACAGAGTTTCTATTCTAATGTTGTATACGCCCATAAAATCATTTTACAAAGATGCGAGGAATTAAATCAGAGTAATCACACTGTGTTCCTGACCCAAGTCAGACCTGTTTCCAAGTTGCACCAGGTCTGTGGACTCTCCGCAGTTGCAGAAAAGCTTGAAACAGCTGTGACAAAGCACCTTGTAACAGAAATTAATTTTAATGCAGTATTTTGGTTCCTTATGTGCACTTCAAAAACTACGCACGTGCCTGTGCATTCGAATTTATCATGACGAAAGGGGTTGTATGAGGCATCAAGTGACGCACCATCAGAAATATCCTAGGGTATACAGTGTCACTTAAATTTGAATATTCAAGTATTTAAAGGATACAAAGTTACGTGATATTTCCTGCATGTTTCCTGGATGTCCTCATATCATTAAAAATGGACTTTTTTGAAAAGGGAATGTTGAGTTTTTGAAATGAGATTTATCATTAGAGGCTTACTTCTGTTTTTGAGAGGCTTTTTTTTTAAAGCGTCTGTTAAAAACATGTAAATATTGATGGAATGACGGGAACACCACCACCCCACCCAGGGCTTTAGGATTGCCTAGTGTTCGGGAGGATCCTCACATACCCACTGCTGCCGCTCGCTTTCACGGAGTGCACGTGAGAAAGTTTAAGTCGTTCACATTACTTTTAGCCTACCTCCATCTGCATCTCCAGGGAGGGCGCGATGGAACTGGGGGGAAAAGCCTTTCTAAGCGGAAGGGTTAGGATGAGCTGGACCGGAAGTGCTCACATGGGAGCCACTAGGAATCCTGAGAAGGACGAGTGGACGTACTGAGAGGAGTAGAGGCCGTTGGATTCCGCGTTGGGCAGCTGGAGCCACACCTGGTCATTTTCCGTGAGCTCCAGGATTGCGCTCCCGGAAGCCTGATCCAGGTAGCCTTTGCTGTACTCATCGTACGTGTACATCGTGGGCGTGCCGTTCTTATACAGACCCACCCAAACGTGAGTCCCCTTCACGTGCACGTGGTAGGAGAAATAGTATATGCCCGGGATCTTACAGGTAAAGATTCCAGATCTCGGGTCATAATGCTGCTGCCTGTTGTACAGAATCTCATCAAATGGGATGGGGGCACCTACTGCTGGGTAAGCTTTGGAGAGAATGACAGTAAAAGCAGACACGGGCAGGCCTGTCACCCCGTGGTTAGCACTGACAAGAGGCATCCCAGGAAGCCTGGGCCTCTGGCCTGCCTTTGTGAAGCCATCAGGCATGACTGCTTGGCCGGGGGGTCCTGGGGGACCTGGGGGACCTGGGAGACCAGGTTCCCCACTGTGGCCTCTTGGACCAGGAGGACCTGGAGGACCAGTGGGTCCGTTGAGGCCCTTAGTTGCTATGCCCGCTGGGCCCGGAGCACCAGGGTTTCCGGGGTCACCCTTAGATCCAGGGAACCCCGGGACGCCTGGGGGCCCAATGGGGCCCCTGGTACCTGGTATTCCAGGTTCACCTCTTGGACCTGCCTCACCATTGTGCCCAGGCACTCCTTTAGCTCCTACAGGGCCAACAGGACCTCGAAGACCAGGGGCTCCTCCCACTCCAGGATCACCTTTCGGTCCTGGTAACCCTGGGTTACCCTTAGGGCCATTGAGACCTGGCTCCCCAGGATACCCTGTTTTCCCATCTAACCCAGGGGGACCCCTGGCTCCTCTAGCCCCGGGGGGCCCTGCAGGCCCAACCAGACCTGTCTCACCTTTAGCACCTGGCATTCCATGGTTCCCTGGGATTCCTTTAGGTCCTTGGGGTCCCATGTTCCCAGGGGATCCAGTCAGACCTGGCTCTCCAGGGTGACCTGCTGGCCCTTGTTCCCCTTTGGCACCTGGAGCCCCAGGAAGACCAGCAGGTCCCCTTTGTCCCCTCAAACCTGGCAAGCCTTGTTTTCCAAAGCCAGGAGCTCCGGGAGGCCCAGCTATTCCTGGGGCCCCTGGGTGGCCTTTTTCTCCTGGGATACCTGGCCGACCAGGGGACCCATTGGCTCCTGGCTTCCCAATACCTTCTCGTCCTTGCTTCCCAGGAGGACCTTGGGGACCTGGTGGACCCGATGGTCCCGTTTCTCCGGGGAATCCCCGGTCACCTTTGATGCCCGGCTGTCCTGGAAAGCCGTTTTCACCCCTTCTTCCCACTCCTGGGGGGCCAGGGGGTCCTATGGGACCTTGAGGGCCTGGAAGACCCCTCTCACCTGGACGGCCCGGAGCGCCATATCCTGTTTCCCCTTTCTGGCCATTCACACCAGGGGCTCCTGGTGCCCCCTTTTCTCCAGGAAAGCCCCTAGGTCCTGGGGCACCTGTAAGTCCCTGCTGTCCAGGTTTTCCTGGCATAGAAATTCCAGCTGGGCCAGGGATTCCAGGGGGGCCTGGAGGGCCCCGAGGTCCTGGTAAGCCAGCTGGGCCAACATCTCCTTTGTGTCCATATGGTCCTCTCTCCCCTGGTTTGCCTGGCGGGCCTGGCAGGCCTGGCTTTCCTGTGGCTGATATGCCTGGTGGTCCCGGCAACCCTGGCTCTCCTTGGAGTCCAGGACTTCCATAGCCTGGCTTTCCTGGCGGTCCTGAGGGACCTGGGTGTCCTCGAGGTCCGGCTGGGCCTGGTGGGCCAGGAATGCCTTGTTCTCCTCTTACTGGAATTCCTGTAAGACACACCAACAATACCCCCAGTGTGAGCATCATTAAAGGCAACTGGAGATTCTCAGAGCAGGATGAGGACAGGGTGTGGCAGTGCCCTGTGATCCAGGTAACTTCCACACATGCAACAGTCCTGCGTGGGGCTGGACGGTCTGGGTGATGTATTTGTTCGCCTACCGAACAGCTTAGATTTAGACTTGTGATCTTTCAACTCCGATATGTATTTGGGCTTCTGTTCTCCTTCATTGACTTACAACAGAGGCAAAGAGTGACAGGGTTTATACATATTACGTTGATGAGGCACATAGTTTCAAACTGATGATCAAAACGTAGGAAGAACTTAGTCTCCTAAAGCTGTGGATTCATTTCACCAAAGCACTGCCCTGCTGTGCTCACCCTAACCTTAGTAACCCCTTACTGAGTGCCTGTGACAGAACGTGCTGATGGACCACTGAGGTGAGGAGAGCCCGGAAGGTGACCTAGAGGCCTCAGCTGTTACATGCGATGCTTCCTTTAAGATGCACCTCGGTGGTGGGGGGTAGCCCGCAGTCTTCCTGACATCACCATATCCTATGATGATGATGATACTCGCTTCTGCCTGCTGGCTGTAGCCATTGTGAACACCACACAAAGCATTTCTCAGAGAAATTATATTTGACTAGTAAAGACGACTGCAAAGTTTGCAGATGATTTTTAATACTTACTCATACAGTTTTTATTTAAATTATCTTATTTCATACGTTTTCAGAAACCTTTAGATTTTTTTTGTACTGTTGGAAAGCAGTAGAAAATACAAAGATCTATTTTATCTTGTGATGTGTCTGTGCATGGTATGTATGCATGTGTGTGTGTGTGTGTGTGTGTGTGTGCGCGTGCGCGCGCGCGCGCGCGCGTGTTCTAGACTAAATTATCTTTGATAATACTTTTAAGAATATTATTTGCCTTAGCTGTTGTAGATATGTAAGTACATTGATTTTTTAACTCTCCTATCAAATTAAACAGCTGGCACTTAAGAGTAGTCAGACAACAATAGTTACTAAAATTCTCAAAGATAACTCCTGAGATTAACTTCAGTGTGCATTCATGATAAGTATGTATAATATTGACACACTTAAAATTGATCAGTAAATAAGGGATTTTTTAATGGCTTGGAGGAAAATGGCGTAGTTTTCAAATGCAGAATTTGCTTCAGCAACTAATTATAAGGATTATTGTTACACAAAAATAATTGACATGAAATTGTGAAGATAATGGGTTTCTGTTTTGTTTTTGTTGTTGCTGTTGTTAAAACAAAGGGGGGGGAAACACATGTTGTGGGAAAGGATAGCACCACTTGTCATCTAGAAAAGTAAGAGTGGGGGAGCAGCCACCCTCGAGATTAGAAGCTACCTTCTCTCACAGTTCTTATGTGTCCAGCTGTGCACGGTGGCCAGGTAGCTTCCCTACAGCGCATCTCTCTCTCTCTCTCTCTCTCTCTCTCTCTCTCTCTCTCTCTCTCTCTCTCTCTCTCTCAGCATGTGTTGAGCCAATTTGCCCAGGCATCTCTCTCTCTCTCTCTCTCTCTCTCTCTCTCTCTCTCTCTCTCTCTCTCTCTCTCTCTCAGCATGTGTTGAGCCAATTTGCCCAGGGATGATTGTGAAGGAACTTTCTGGGTTCCTGCTGTCACCCCAGTGTGAGCACGTATGCTCGTTCCAGGGCACTGATGTGCCTGGCATTGGAGAGCAGTGGATACAATTTCTGTTCATTTTGAAAAAGAGACTAAGGTAGATTGAATAGTTAAACTAGAGTTGTTTTGGCTTTGCATCTGTTAAGTAGGTGTTTCCATTTGTTCTGTAAGAGCAGTAGGATGCTGAGCAGTATGTTTGAGGTGGAAAGACAGAAATCCTTTCCGACTTCTTGCAGTGGTGGGCGCATTTGAGTTTCATGCAACTCAACAGTTTTTGTGATCCTAAAAGGTGTAAGGAACTTAAAAAGTCCAGATTTGATCAGAGTGCTGAACCCATCTCTGCCTGTTGGCACTTCCAGCCACACACCCTACTTTAAGGTGGGTTGTTTGTCTTCTATTCATCCCTTCTGCCTTTTATCTTCCCTTCAGCTTATCTGTATTATGAGGCAGTCAAGAGTCTCTCCCATCCTTTTTAAATATTAATCTGCCTTTCATGCAACATCTAAATTCTCTTCTAAAAAAGACATACTTAAACATTTGATTTTTTTTTTTTTCCAAAATCCTTGTCTCCAAAACTCTACCGTTTGAAGCTTATGACACACACCTTCACTCAAGGAAGGACAGAGTATATGGCCGAATTGAAAAATACCTCGGACAAGAAAGTCTGAAGATGGTTTACATTATCAGTCGTCACCGTGCCTGACCTTGTAGATGGAATTAACAAAGACCTGAGAGTTGCCCTCCTTGACAGTCTCTGGTTATTTCGTCTGTACTGGCTCAACACCCTTCACGGTAACAAAGCCAGACTGGTGAGGGATAGATTCCAGAGAAAGATAAGATGTCTCAGGCTCTCCCTGAGAGAGAAGCAGGAGAAGCAGCCATGCTCGAATATAGCAATAGCTAGACACATACACACACACACACACACACACACACACACATACACACACACACATCCGGCAGATGTAGACATGTTTAAACTTCACAGCAGCCCTGGGCAGTTCTGCTTGTGCAGTGACCCAAGGCACTGTACATATTCAATGTGTAAGTCATTATGAGAATTGCTGCTTCCCTTGCCCATTAGGTTTATTGGGGGCTGGTTTTATTTGATACCAGTTTTCCTCAATATCTGCAGGCTCGGGTTTTTAAAGCAAATGTTTAAGTAATTAGATACATAAAATTTCTAGTCTATGCAATTGTTTCTAGTTTAAATTAACTTGATTTTATTGAATTAATATTTCTAGAGTCTGGGTAATCAGTTAATTGTATGAAACCATCATTTGAGAGAGGAAAAAAATGTGGCCCCATAGATAAAAGTCTCTGATATTCGTCATTCTTTCTCTTATACCAACTTCCCCAGGGTGTTATGTTCCTATACGGACCTGTCATTTCTACACATCATTTTGCTGTAATAGTTCAAGCTAACCAAGACTTAAACATAGAATATAAGGACAGACTGGAACTTATTTTGTTAAGGGGCTCATTACTAATGTTATTAAAAACACCAGGCGTCTGGTAACTAGAACAGAATATACAGGTGAGTTTACCTTTACTCTTTATGGCATATGGGATGAAGTATTGTGTCTTGGGGCTGGCGAGCGGGCCCTTTATGCCTGTGGGCGTCTGATACCGTTCAGCATAAAACATTCCATGAACCAGGGTCAAGGACATTAGCAGCAGAAAGGGTATTTGTGGCAGCATATTTTCAGATAGATCCTGAAAAAACAGAAGAGAATAATTACACATAGCCCATCACTGATCTGTTTCATTTCTGTGATGTTCTATAGCCTGATTCTTTGTATAGCTATCTCATGTTGAGATGACCTTTTATACCTAGAATATAATCCATAAAAGGAGCAAAGTTTTTGTTGCATGAATATATATGTCTTTCTAGTTTTGGGAAACTGCTTTGAAATAATGGCTCTGAAGATAAAATGACCCCCACCAAATAGTCTCATTACTAGATGACTATATCAAATAATCCAGAGTCTTTGACATAGCTATAACTTTCGAGATAAATTAAAATTCACATTAAGGCAAATTCATACAGTCATTCCTGTTAAGAATGTCTTAAACAGATGAATACAAATGAACCCATCTGGGTACCTAGTGGTAGAAAGCCACTATGAAAAATCATGCACACACACACAAAGATATAATGACAATGAAGCCTGTTTCCAAGCCAGCTGGCAGGGACGTCTCCCATTGACCCTCAGTCGAGGCTTACCTGATGCTGCAAGTTCCTGGAGATGTGTGGGGCAGCTTTCCTGGCTTCCTCTGCCCAGTGAGCAGTGGATAATGCCCTCCCCACGGCTGCCCTGGAGTATTTATACTGTTTTCTTCCTTAGTACATGAAGTTACCCTGAGCCTAAGCTCCTCCCCTCAGGGGTGAGAAGCACTAATTATGGTGGGAAGTCCTATTGGGCAGGCATACAAAATCAGGCTCTTGTCCTTGTTATTCTCATTGAAAAATAAACTCTTTGTCTCCATTATATATTAATAGCTCTAGCTGTGCACCATTTTTTTTTTTTCCTGTTTTCCTTTTAGGAGTCCTGACTCCAATGTTGGTTCATGATGGAATGATGATTTGCCCTTTTTATTTTTAAAAAGTATATTCTTGTGTTGTTTGACTGAAAATATTTGGTAATACACAAAAACATGAGACTTATTTTGGGGAGAATATGGATTTAAATTATCATGTTAATCCTTCAGTTATTAGGGGGGAAAGTTCTGTAAAAATAGCTTACCCAAATGCTTGCTAACTTGGGAGACTTAAGCCCAAGGGGAAAAGGGGAAGATGGAGGTATATTCTGTTGCATATCAGGATTTTAGAGAAAGCTCTTAGAAGCTGGTGCATGAAAAAGATCACATTAAATATTTCAGATATATTCATATTAAATATTTTAAAAATTTAGAGCAAGTGCAAGACATCTTGGACTTAGGACAGTTAGCTGTTCAGTATCCCTGAAGGGTTTGAGGTATGTACTCACAACTACACAAAGGTCAGAAAGTGACCTTAGACTCTCCTCTGTTTTTCCTCCTACCATATAAATTGAAAAGGCTATCACCCCGACAACCCTATTGTGTGTTTACATAAGTTTACCACAATCATTTCAAAGGGAGAAAAATCCTCAGGCTTCGCCTCTTAAAACTCCAGTTGACTGATGATGCAATTTCCTACAGGGATACTGAAGCGTCCCAATTAGGCTTTTCTCCCAAAGAAATAAACATGGCCTCCATCAGCGTAAGTAGTTGGTTTTCTCTTTCACAGCCTTAGGGAACTGTCATCAGTGTTTCAGGATCCTAAGAAATGTATTTGCGAGTTGCTGAGAGGCCAAGTTCTGTGTCCCTGCTCATGCCATCGTTCTGGATCTGAGTCGCATCCGCTGAGCAGCTGACCGCGCTTGGAGCAAATTCAGTGCACAGTAGGAATGCGTCATTTTATTGCATCTAGCTAGAATTAGAGTAATCAGGGCTCATGATTAATTGGTAATTAGAATATTGACTCTAGAGAAGAAGACAAAAAAGTTTGTCCTTTTCATCTTCCTGTCCCTGTTACAGGTTTTTTTTTTCCTTGTGTGTATTTGAACAAAACCTTGTACAACACTGTTGAAATATGAATGCATAATTTAGTCTTCCTTTCCCTTCTTTTAAATGTTTTGCTGACTCCTATAGTTGGTAATCTACAGTATCATGATACTGGAAAGATGGCTTAGCAGTTAAGACGTCTGGCTACTCTTCCAGAAGACCTGGGTTTGGTTCTCAGTGGGGACATGGTGGCTCACAACCAGTTCCCGGGGATCTGTCCCCTTTTTCTGACCTCTGCTGGCATTGTGTGCATGAGGTACACATACATGCACTCAAGAATACAGACTTACACATAAATAAATAAATAAATACTTTTAAAACTACATTATCATGTCTGTTCCTATGTAATGTTCAGATATGTGTAATATATAGCTTGTTTTTTAAAGTTTTGCTTTTGCTTATCAAGGTCTTAGTATATAACCCTTCCTACGAGCTGGCCTGATGCTTCCATGTAGTCCAAGCACCTCTCAAATCACAGCAGTCCTCCTGCCTCAGTCTCACAAATACTGGGAATACAGAAGTGTCCCACCCTACCTGGCTTTAAATACAGCTTCTATATCTGTTTAGATTATAAGGAGAACCAGAGAGCTGATAGTCCAATCTGTATTTTATCTTTTATAAATCATATTTTGAAAAAAAAACAAAACAGTTTTATGGTACTATAAACCGCACCGCTTCTGAGAAGCCATTAAAGGTGAGAGAAGCTGCGTTCTTTTCCACCTGGCTCCGTGGAGTCTTTCTGAAGCCGGAGGTACCACGGCTGCTCCTCAGTGCTAGGATGAAGGCTTGGTAGAAACACATCTTTAGTAATTCAGTCACAGCCACGCCTGCGCCTACACCCGAGACGATGCTGGTATCTGGATCAGTCTCATCCCTGTGGGTGCGCAGTGGACTAGTGCTCGGCTCTGTGCACTCAGCAGTCTGGCCCCGTGCAGTTTCTTCAGCTAGAATCACTCCTCCTAGATTCAGAACTTCCTCCTTAGCGTTCCTCCCCATCTGCCTTTTCATCAACACAACAGAACATTTGACTAGGAGGTTTCTAGGTCACTCTTTTTTGGTTTTTGGTTTTTGAGATACCCTCCTGCCCCCCCCTCATCAGAATCCATTTCATATCCTAGAGAAGAGGACACATGACATCCATGCTTGGGGGGGGTTGTATGCATTCTTTGGGGGGATATGTTTAAATATCTGTGCACTATCTCAGTCAATGTTCCCGAGCTTTGGGAAGCATGGAGTCTTACTGACAGACTTGGATATCCAGCCCTTTTGGCAGGTAACTCCTTACTTGATCATGACAGGCTTGGTTAGTCGCATACAAAGCACTGCCCTGCCCGAAACAGATTGTAGAATCAGAGCATTTGCTGGCCACACCCGCACCTAATTGTGTGTATAAAGCTATTTTTATTCTGGGCGTCTCCTTGTGTTCAGACTGACTGGTCTGTGGCTTTATGAAGGAGCTTATTCTACGTGGAACAGAAGGCCCAACCCTCTCAAGCCAGGAAGCCCAATGAGGTTTCAGTATCAAATATGAATTGCTGTTTTTAGCACATGTAGCAGTTAGCTGCCGTTACGTGCCCCGGGTCATTCATTCATTCACTTCCCAAATGTTTCTTGAATTGCTCTGGGTAAACACCGTGTGAATGATGCACCTTCCTGTCCTTGCGGTGTTTGCACAGTGGTCTCCGCCTCTCCCCACTGCTACAGTCCTACGGGATACGGCACAGTTTGCTTAGTGTTTGAAGATTATTAAGGTACCAAAAGCCCAGCGGGGATGGAACGTGTGGTCTGATAGTGTTTTCAGTAGCTGTCTAATATTAGCTACCTAACTTTTTGTTATGCTTGTGCTCATACTTCAAACTTTATTATAGAAACACTTGAACGTACCTATAACCAGGGAATGTCTACAGTAAATACTTCGGTGCCCATCGCCTAGTCTTAACTCACAGTCATCCGGGGTCCCGTCTACCTACCCCGACCTCTCCAGACTCTGGAGTAAATCACATGCATGGTGCCAGTTCATCTATTCGAATCATAATATATTACTGCAGAAAACATTTTTTTTTCTTTCTTCTCTCTTTTGGCTTTCCAAGACAAGGTTTCTCCATGTAGCTCTGGCTGGCTGTCCTGGAACTTGCTCTGTAGATTGGGCTGGCCTCAAACTCACAGAGATCCACCTGCCTTTGCCTCCTGAGTATTGGAATTAAAGATATGTAGCACAGATTCTTTTCTTAAAAACTTTCCTGTTTACCTCTTAGGTACAATACATACATGTAGAAACTTTGTGTGTGTGCATATATTTACATATATACATATATAAGTATATATGCATACCAGCAGAGATTCACGTGCATGTATATTATAGACATGTATACATAGTCTCCTATCATTTTAAGTGGTAATCCAGTAGTGTTTATACGTTGCCACTAACTAATAACTTGCTTAGCCCCGTCTCTTCCTTCCCGCTACCAGCAGTTCATTCGTTGAAACACCAAGTCGTTTATCCTTGTGCTGCCTTCTCTGGTTGGTCCTTAGATCTAAAGTATGAATGTGATGCAGGTTTGAGATGTGTGCATTCACATACAATTAAAACACTTCTCTGTCAGGAACACTTTTGAAAGGGTGCGGTGTCTGTCGGGAGGCCCTCCGTTGCTGTTTGTCTCTGGGGTTATTAGAAACGGGATGATTATCCTGATTCGTTACTTCATTACAGGTTGTAAAATGCTGGTATGTGCATAACTTTTATCATTCCTCTTTTATTTCATCAGCCCAAGTATTTGTATGAAGGGGGAAAAAAATGCCTGGGCCAATGTTTGGTTATCCTGGGATACAGTCTGTACAGAGAGGAAAAGGGGAAAGGGGTGTGTGCTCACCCCCTTTGCCTCACTCTAGTGTGCCCAGCAGCGAGCTTCCTTCTTAGCATCCTCCAGTGCTCAGCGCCTGGCCAGTGTCTGTGTGGATGCAAGCTTCATCCTAAACTCGGGACTTAAATGCATTTCATGCAGTCCATGGCAGCTTTATCATTGCTCGGGATTTTCCTCCGTCTTTGGATGGTGAGAACATCTTCAAATAGGCTCCGGAATCCTTTTGACATCATCTCAGTTCTCTTTTCATACTCTTTCCCCTCCAACATTCTGTCCTTTCCTTGACCCAGATCTGGAATAAGGCAGTCCTTATAAGGTCGTGGTCTTACTGGGAAATAGAACCTAGAAGTTTGGGTCTGGGTCCTGCAGGTGCCCACTGTTCCTAGATTGGTCATTATGTTGTTATTTCCGGCTATTGCAGTCAACAAAGCTAAAAGCTTCATACATGTGCTGTCAGCCTAATATGAGCAACACCATCACCTCATGCTTATCCATTCACATTCAGGACCACAGGATGTTTGCTGATCGAACTGAGCACGCATCGCTAACTCTTTAATCCCACCCTGAGCCCCCTAGCTCTCCTGCAGTGCTGCGGTGATTGATTTGACTTGTTCTGCAATACTGATAGTTTTCTTATAATAGAATGCCAGTACTCAACACTGCGATACCGAAAACAGCTAAGCTGCTAAAACTGATTAATTTCGCAACTCTTTTTACCTTTTCCAGAAGATCTGGGAAGCCAGCTGACTGTGTTAAAACTTCCCTTGCAATAGTTCCTATGGAGCCAGCAGTGTTGCCCACGCAGTTCACTGCTACGTTTGTTCTGGATTCGCCAGCCCTGTTTCCGTTTCTTCTGGAATGCCGTGAAAATCCAGCATGAGGGCAGCAGTTCTGCGTTGGCTAAACCCTTGCCAGCCGTCACCAATGTCTAGCGACCAAAGTAAAGACAGATGACCCACAAACCCCCTGACTTGTCTTTCAGCCCGAATGAGCTCAGCTCAGGCACATGCTGCTGATTTGCCAGCCCAGATCTGTAAAGCAAAGATTGTTATAGGCATTCTAACCCCAGTGGCCCACCTAGCCTGTGTGTGTGTGTGTGTGTGTGTGTGTGTGTGTCTGTGTGTGTGTCTGTGTCTGTGTGTGTGTCTGTGTGTGTGTGTGGTGTCTCACCAAAGTGTACATACAGAGGCCAGAAGTGCACATCAGTGTCTTCTGCTGCTCCATCTTATTTTTTGAGCAAAGGTCTTTCACTGAGCCTGCAGCTCCCCGGTGGTCAAGCCTCAATGACCTGCCTGTCTCTGTCCAACCTCTCACCCCACCACTCACACAAACAGGAGCTGGAGTTATAGACATGTCTCTTCCACTTGGATTTTTATAAGGCTGAGGGGGAATCCAAACTCGGGTCCTCATGCTTGAGAGGCAGAAACTTTATCAGCTGAACCGTCTCTCCAGGCCTTTTCAAAAACTAATGTACCCTCTTGTAAACAATTCATCCCTGCATCTTCTCTTTCTTATATCTCTTGTCATTTGTATTTTTCTTGTTAAAACAAATATTTCTTCAGTGAGCAACTCCGTGTATGTAAATTTTTTTTTTTTTTTTTTTTTGGTCTGGATATCTTTGGAAGAGAATCTTAAACTTTGGATGCATGGGATCAGAAAGGGAACACGGTACACAACCTTGTCAGACAGCATCAAATTCCTCTCCATCAATGCTGGACCATCAGGCAATTCCCTCAAGTGCCATTTCTGCTTACTCACAGCCTCACAAACACAACGCGCTATCTGTTGTTGATTGTTTGGGTTCTGACCCACCTTAGGACTAAGAACTGCAGTTTGATCTAGTCGTAGTTTTATACAACTAGAGCATAGTAGAGCATATGTTTTGGGCCCTGTCTCTTTCTTGCCCCTCTGTGATGCATCCTTAGGATGTTCCCTTGATGTTCAGAGCTTTCTTTTAAGGCGTATATCATTTGGGTCCCAAGCCACATGGTTCCCTTATAGACTGTACGCTGTGGAGGGCATGGGGATCGGAAGGTCACGCCTGGGGAACAGGTATTTTCCTTCCCTAGGTGGAGAGACTAGCTTGCCTGTTCCTCTTGTGTGGGTTTAGTGTCTGAAGGGAACAGTGCTGGTGACAGCCTGTGCCTCACTCCCTTACTCAACAGGATGCCGGTGTTCTGTTCCCTCTTACATCATCTTTTTCCCAGTGGGAATGGCAAATGCGCCCAGAAGTTCAGTTAGGGACCTGTGGGACCCAGGGCTTTCACTGCCACTGAGTCATGCCACATTCCTCCTTTTAAAAAAAAAAAAAAAATGTGAAGGGACATTTGTTGGTGCCGTGACGGAGTCAGAAGCTCGGAATGATCTGTTTGTGTAAACAGTCTAATGTGGTTTTGTGGTTAGATAGCTGCCGAGGGCTTGGAAAGAGACGCTCATGCATAAAAACAGGTGTTTGTGAAAACCTCCTGGAACCCCAGGTCAGCTCAAAACACACCAAGCATCATTTTAGAAGTTCGGACAAAGGTTTTATGTTTTATTTTATTTTCTGTTACACTTCAATCTGCTCCGTTATTTGCGGTAAGCCCCTCATGGTTCTGTACCTGCCACTTAGTGACATCAGTTTCTTTCCATGACTTGATTGGAGTTAAAAATACAGAGCCTACTGGCCCCTCACCTCAACTCCTCAGGCTGCCCAGTGCCTCCACAGCCACCCAGACTCTCCTCACACGGTGTCTGCCAGCTTGCAGCGTTATGGGGGTCATGGGGCGGCACTTAATTGACTCTCTGTGCCCTGTGTTTATTATGCTTCAGAACGACTCTGTAGTCACAGAACAAAATGTACCTACCACTGCCTGTAGGTCACGAAGTATCTGTTGGTCCCTGATACCCGCAGACTTTGCGTGGCAACACAGACCACCAAGAAATCCTGCCTGGACACTCAATAAAGTCATCTCAGAGATCTCTGCTTCATTAATGCTGGGGTCTTCTCTGTTTGGCTCTTGGCCAAACAACTTTGTTGACTTGGTAACATACCCACGCTCCTGCATGGAGCGTTCTCAACCTGTGAGTCTTGACCCCACCCACCACCCACACCCACCCCCGCACATCAGATATTTACAATGTGATTCATAACAGTAGTAAAATTGCACTTAGGAAGTAGCAGTGAGAATAATTTTATGCTTTTGGGTGACAACTTAAACTGTATTAAAGGGTCTCGGCATCAGGAAGGGTAACAACCACTGCTTCAGCTGAAAGCCTTTCCTGCAGTCTCTGGCCCGTTATTAACTCAGATCTCCTGGTCTTTTGGCATCTGATTTCCCTCACTGGCAAATCCATAAACACCTGCTTGCTTTAATTCACATTTTAAAGGTAATTCCTACTTAGAGAGAAGAGCCAAGAAAATAAAATTCTTCTGCCACAGAGATCATAGTGACTTTACCCCGATGACTTTTTTTAGACATCCTGTCAATTATCTCTAGTCCCTTAAAAGTCGAAATAACACAACACCTATGATAACAAGAAAACAGAGACAAGTGGGCATGGCCTAATCATGTCTTCTCTTAACTTTTACTGATAAGATGCCTTGCAATGTGAAGTGAAATATGAATAAATGGTAGGGTCAGTTTTCTCGAATGTTTGCTTTTGACTTTCTGCTGCATTCAGCTCCTGAGATAGCTCTGGAGTGCCTCCAGCTACAGACAGTCATCCTCCTGAGGTCGCACCCAACACGACCTCTCTGGGCTCTGCACAGGCTCTACCCGTGTGAACCCACCTTCCAGACCGTGAGATGATGTTTCCTCATCACACACATACATCACACATACACACAGCTCAAGGAAGGTTGGCCGTCATTAGAACACTCTTCTCCACAAGTCCCCAGCCGAGGAGTGATACTGACGTGATGCTCCAAGAAAGGAACTGTGAGCTTCAGACCAGACTTCAGTATTTACTGGGTGTAGGCAGTTTCTCTCACACTTGTGGGCCTTCAGAGGTGGAGTCACTTGCACAGTGCTGTTTCCTATTAGAGCCTGTTTGACGATGTCAGACCTTAAAATAGTGGGGTTATAAGTGTCAACCAACAGCCTGGAGAACCGTTTTCACAAATAGGTTATAGCTGTTCAAGTGACTGCCCCTCAGATTGCTCTGTTAGCTGCCAGGTTATAGTTTCAGAGTTCAGTTTTCTGATGGTAGTTCATGATCAGCCAATCATGAATGGGGACTTAGATGTAAGAGGGTTGGTGGAAGTTGACAATGAAAATAGAATCAGGACAAGAAATAAAGACAAGAAAAGGAAGGGACTCAGAGGTTCAGATGAAGGCCTGAGGAAGTCTAGCTCGCACTAAAAAAGCCTGCAGTGGTCCACTTTCCTGATGCCAGGGAGGACCGGGGGTTCCTGGGGCTTGCTGGCCAGCCCGATAAGCCAACATGACAAAGGCTAGCAAAATGGCGCCAGGTTCAGTGAAGGATGCTGTCTCGAAAAACTGAGGTGGGAGGTGATTAACCAACATGGACCTCTGGCTTCACGTGCACATACATGTACACACACATGTACATACAAAATATGAAATGCAATTCTTTTTTGTTTGTTTGTTTGTTTCGAGACAGGGTTTCTCTGTATAGCCCTGGCTGTCCTGGAACTCACTCTGTAGACCAGGCTGGCCTCGAACTCAGAAATCCACCTGCCTCTGCCTCCCAGAGTGCTGGGATTACAGGGGTGCGCCACCACGCCTGGTTGAAATGCAAGTCTTTGATGGTTAAAGGAATATCTTTAGATATCTCAGAAACCTAACTACCAATAAAGATTAGCAAATGACTTGTTAGTCCTGGCTATCCTTCATTCCCCCAACCCCCACCCCCTTTTGTTCATCTATCCTTAGTCTCATTGACTTGGGGCACGGAGCCATTCGGTGTCTTGGTGCAGTAAGATAAGATTCCCAGCAGCATTTGATCCTTCCGGGCTCACAGCTCCTTGTCTGTGGGAAATGCGTGACCTTTAAAAGCAGGAGATATTATTAGTTGAGAAGACTATCTAGCAGATGGTTTAGAATACTAGTCTTTTAAAAATGAAAACCCTAAGAATCACATTCAGAGTCACTGGAAAAAAAATAGACAGTAAAATGCAAATCTTGAGAAGCGAAGATGTGCAGTTAATGCTGTTTCTGTATCAAGGGGTGAAACTGTGGCTCTGTGTGCCCAGGGCGTAGGGATGTGTTTGATGGCAACCCTGATGGAACAGCTCTGACGTTGTTCGTGAGCCTCCTGAGAGCACCCGTCGCATGCCTCCATCCCATCTTCCGGGTGGCAGTAGCAGAGCCCTCGGGTACCTGCTATCCACAAAAAGTGTCTTCCTGCAATAGTATCTTCTCCCATTAAAATCTTAGGGAATGTGCCATTCCATCTGTTAGTGAATAAGGTAACTTCTCTTACCAAGGAATTGTTTACAAGTTATATTTAAGTACGATTTTTGTCTTTCTTGGGGTGGGTGGTTGTTCGTTTGGTTGGTTTTGGTTTTTTGAGACGGGTTTCTCTATGTAGCCTTAGCTGACCTGGAACTCACTCTGTAGACTAGGCTGGTCTCAGATTCAGAGCTCCTCTGGACTCTGCCTCCCAAGCGCTGGGATTAAAGGCATGTAACACCGCCACACCTGTCAGGTTCTTAAATGTCCTATACTTTATTTCAACTGGGAAAAAAAAACAAACCTTCTATTGAAATGCATTAGGGCGTTAGCCAATTGATCAGTATACCTACACCTGGTCATACTTGCAGTAAATACCCTCTTTTAAAAACTTCCAGCACTATTGAGACATCAAACCTGTATATATCTATTACATAGTTACTGTTCTGTCTGGGAATGTGGTGAGAGCGCATCAAGTCGACTTCGGTAGTATAGTTCAAAATGTTGTCAGTATATTTTAAAATATATGCTCTTCCCTTAGTAGCCTCCTCCCCCATGCCACAATCTGCAGATGCCCAGGTCTCTTTCATAAGATTATGATGTGTGAGTGCCCTTCCGTGTACTTCCAGGAACATATATGTGTGTCCATGTGCAGAAGTGGAGGCTGTTGCTAGGTATCAAAGCCGGGGTCTCATGTATTCCGAGCACATGTTCTAGCATAGAGCCACGCCTCTTTCTCATAGTGCCCTTTAGTCATCTCCGTAGTTCTTAAGATGACTACTATGTAAATGTTAGGTGATCGTTGCTATGCAGTCTCATTTAAAGAGTAATGAGACAGTTTGTAGCATTTACTGCAGACACACAGTTTCCTGAAATGTTTGTGGACTCACAGCTGAGTCTACAGATGCTGTGGCCCAAACATAATAACATGCTGATAGCTATACATTAAATCATTACTATACTTTAAATCTCTGGAACCTTCTTCTCCTGCATATCTGCAGCTCTGTCCCCTTTGGTCTACGCCCTCTCCACTCCCCACCTTCCAAGCACTGCGAGCCTCCACTGCAGTCTCTTCCCCTTGTTTGACATCTTGAGGTTGGCGTTCTTAAGATCCATCTCTAAGTGACATTGTGCAGGCTCTGTCTTTGTGTGCCTTGGTTTATGTCACTCAACATAATGTTCGTCAGGTTTGACCAAGTTAACAAAAGTGATAGACTTTTGTTCCTTTTTAAGAAAGTCAGGAATATTCTATGGAATACATAGATGCTTCTCAACTTACAAAATGATTGTAACTCAGCCCAATAAACTTAGCATAAGTTTTGGGGAATAGTTGGGGGGGAGAGGAACTATGGGAACTATGGTGGGTGGGAACTGGGAAAGGGGAAAGCCTTTGGAATGTAAACATAGAATATAGAAAATAAAAATAAAAAAAAATTAAAAAAAAAAAAAAAGATCTGCAGTTGGCCTACTGCGTCCCTGGAGAGTCGCCTATGGGTTTTTAAATAGTGTATTCTGGAACTGGGCTGATATAAAGAAATGGGTGGGGTGAGGCAGGTTGGGGATGATCTATGTGATCAACTTATAATGGGCAGTGGAGGAAGGGAGGTTGTGTCAGAACACAAAACTACAGAGTCAGCAATGAGCCCGTGAGATTATATTTGGAGTAGCAGAGGAAGAGATCAAGATCTGTACTTAACCTGCCTGCTTTGTTGTCTGGGTCTGCTATCCATTTTCAGAAACAGAAAATCCTTAGGCCTTTCTTTAGATTTCACAAGCTACAGAATAAACTGAGTACATCATTTCCTGAAAACATCACTCCCTTTATTCCAGTTTGAATCTATCCCTCTGTTTCATTTAGCACAAGACTTGTCTACAACATTAAAGTTCTTACTGTTCTCTTTCCACTTAAAAAAAAAAAAAGAAAAGAAAAGAAAATATCATAAGCCTCAAATGTGCTTTACAATGTTTTTATTCTTAGTGAGTGAGTGTGTGTGTGTGTGTGTGTGTGTGTGTGTGTGTGTGTCTGTGTGCTCGCGCACACGAGTGCGCCGTGATACATGGATGGAAGTTAGAAGACTACTTTGGTTGGTTTAAGTTGGTTCCCTCTTTCCACCTTATTTTTATAGATAGGTTCTGACTAAGCTAGCCTGTAAGCTTTCTGTGCAGTAATCCTCAAGTGCCTGGGGGATCAGTGTGCACCGCTGCATTCTGCATTTTCATGTAGATTTGGAGCATCAAGTCCAGGCTACCAGGCTTTCCTGGGAAACCTTTTACCCACTGAGCCATCCTTCACCACCCAAATGCATTGTCTTCCTGGCCTCCCAGACAGCACAGTGTCACCATGTCATACATAGTAGCTCCCCCTTTTGACCTCCCGATGCACACTGATGCTCTCTGCCTTTGCCCAGCATCCCCGACAGCCCCGGGTCACACATCCCGAGCCGAGGTAAAGAGAAACATTTGAGCTGCGTCTCCTACTCGACACCTTTGCCTTCACACCGTCATGGACTTGAAAGAACTTGAACTAGCATCAGTTTTTCTTGCTGGCAACTCAGCATCTTGATAAGCTGCATATTTTGGTGTTTGGTATATAATATTAAGAAAGCTGATCACTTTATGGATGAGTTTGGAAAGTCAGTTACTCAATAAAATTCATTATAGAAATTTGTTCCATTTTAATCATATAAAAGAAATGAATCCTAAGTGTTATTAATTGCAGCAACCAGTAGTGCTGGTTGACATTTTTTTCTCTAACAGTTTAACATGCTATTGTTAGTTGACCTCTTAACTTGTAAAAATGGAAGTCTGCATAGGATGTCTCAAGTCTTTTTGCAGTTTGATCAAGAATATAAGCAGAGATTATTATTGTTGTTGTTATTATTAATTATTAAGATTAGGAGATTTTGTTGTTGTTGCTTTTTTGAAGACAGGGTTTCTCTGTGTAGCCCTGGCTGTCCTAGAACTCACTCTGTAGAACAGGTTGGCCTCAAACTCAGAAACCCGCCTGCCTCTGCCTCCTAAGTAGGAGATTTTTTTTTATCATGAATTTCTACACTCATTGCTACGTGCATATGGTCATTTATTATGTCAGTAATACCTAATGCTTGTGTATTAGTTAAGTCAGAACTAATTCTGACTGAATTAATTTTCCTTTAAATACTTTGCCTTATGTAACTGCAATCCTTTTCATAATAGAAAACACATAAACAAGTACATTCTTGTACTATTAGCATGTGAACTTTAAGGAGGACATCGGCTTTTCTTTGTATATACCAAGCTGCTAAATATATTAATTTGTTTATTGGGCTTGTCTGTCCTGGTTTTCTATATTACCTAAATAAGACTCCAAGTTTAGAACGCAAATATTTGTGTGTATTTATATTAACCTTGACTTCTAATAAAGTAGTAACTAGGTCGTTAGAATTTTATTTGTAGTCTACAGCCAGACCTTGGAGCAACTATTTTTAAGACTGCATACCAGGAATGGTGGTGTCCAGTGTCATCACCCATTGATGACTTTACAGCTCTTTCTCCTTGTCTGTCAAAAACATGTGTGACAGGGGTGTGAAACCTCAAAGTGGTGTTGACTATACTCCATGCCACTTTTTGTTACTGTCACTGTATTTGTTTTTAAACGTGTTCATTGCCAGTGGAGACGTGCAGAGGAAAAGAACTCATCCAGGACGTGCTGCTGAAATATTTTTAGGGTCAGCGAATATGCCAAGTAGAGATTTGATTGACAAGGAGGACATACAGTGCTCTTTAAGTTTAATACAATAGGGAAATTATGCAATATACAGACTTGAAACATTGTACTAGACTATAAATGCTATGATGCATAAAAAACGATCCCTCTTACTATTTAAAATTTCATCCTTGGCAAAATGTTATATTCTAGAAGTCAAATAACTATGGATTGCTAATGCCGCCAAACGCATTTGTTTGGAAAGGCGAGCTGAGTAGAGCAGTTGGCTTCTCAGCATCCCCCAACCAGAGGGTAGTGTTCTTCGCTGTGAAATTCTAAAAATAAAAGTAGTCACATCAAATCGTTGGTGAAAAGGAAATGATGGCTTTCTCTGTTCCTACATTAAGAAAAGAGATTGTCACATCATCATTTC
Source organism: Apodemus agrarius (assembly GCA_964023405.1). Classification (NCBI taxonomy): domain Eukaryota; kingdom Metazoa; phylum Chordata; class Mammalia; order Rodentia; family Muridae; genus Apodemus; species Apodemus agrarius. The sequence goes on along the minus strand of OZ030025.1, from coordinate 38,163,220 downwards.
TGGGCAGTTCACAAGCTGTCACACTCAAATTTAAGGACTATGTTAAGTTGTCGCGTAACTACGGGAAACTATAAGATGCAGGAAACGTCTTCTATTAACGCCTCCTTTTAGGAGGGCACTTGGGTGAACGGCGGCAGGAATGGGAGGGGTTCTTATTCTTAGTCTTTATCATGTAAGTATTGTATTAAGTACAAGTATAATCTATGCCAAAAAACATATTTTTTATAGACCAAAAAATAAAGAAAATAGTATCTTTATTAGCATTTGACATATATGCCATTCAAATATTTCCTTCTTTTATATCATTTGAATGCAATAATAGACGGGGTTCTTATAATTCTATTTACCATGTATTTTCACACTAATCTAGCTCCATTTTGCAGGCGTGGGCTTTCGCTGTGAATCCTTGCTTTCATTCTCCTCTCTGCGTGGCTGTGTTAGCAAATATCAATACAACAGTTTACCATGCATCTGTTTTCAGGGCGTCGACTTTTGGTAGGGAAAAAAAAATAGCTGAAAATTAAGTTGTCCATGTATCAAACTGATCAGTTACTAAATCAATTTTGTGTGCTTTATTTTTTTAATTTTTGTTGTTGTTGTTGTTTGTATGTTTTTTCGAGACAGGGTTTCTCTGTATAGCCCTGGCTGTCCTGGAACTCACTCTGTAGACCAGGCTGGCCTCGAATTCAGAAATCCACCTGCCTCTGCCTCCCAAGTGCTGGGATTAAAGGCGTGTGCCACCACCGCCCTCCCTATTTTTTTAATTTTTAATTCATTTTATTTTATTGGCTTTGTGTAGCCCTGGCTGTCCGGAGAGAACTCACTATGTAGACCAGACTGCCCCTGTGCACCACTGGCACCCATCCTAAATTGATTTTTTGAGAAATGGTTTAGATTCCTCTTTGACCCGTCGGAAAGGAGTTGAGCACAATGACATTTAATATTTGCTTCAGAATGCAATTTGCTTAAGAGCACTGACTGTTTTAAAACTACATTTTGACTAACTTGTTTCATTAACAGTTATTCACCTAAGAAAATCAAAAGGAAGGGAATTAAAAAGTAGCCAAAGAAATACATCCAGCAAAACATTCAGGAGACACATAACTTGTGAGCCGGGTGTTTCCGCTACAGCTTCCATGTAAGTAGCCAGTTCATAGTTTCTGCTGCTGAAGACACTGGCCATCCATCTGAGGGCTGGGCAGCGACTACACCTCTCAGACTTTACTTGACCTTTGGATTCTGAACTCACTTTTCACGTTTCTCAGATTTTTCCTCTTTCTTTAGGGCAGGTGTGTAATCCATAGACAAACACTGTGGACGTTAAGTAAAGAAGGTTCTCAAAAGTATATTTTTACCTGGCAGGACATTTAGGGTAATTAAACATTTGGTCCACAATTTGAAGGTGTGGAAGATATTCTTAGCAAATTCAAGAGAATTTTAAATTCTAAATGAAGAGCTTTTCTATCATTAACAGTGTGAGTATCCTTTCATCTTTGCAGTTTTCCAGCTATTTCAACGCACTAACTTATCCTTCTTCCCACTGTGAGAGACAGGAAGTCAAGTAGACGCTGGGTCGACTCTGAGTTTTTAGGATTAGAGTCTTCTAAATTATTTCCATGCCAGTGTTAACAGAACGCTGACCTTGTCAAGGCTACTCTAGTCGGGTAAATAAGTGGAGTCTGAGATGGAGCTTTCAACCACTACGATGTCTGGAGAGTGGGGGACATATCACTGCTGGTTTTAACAAAGGTGATCCAAAGGACAGCTGTCCTGAGATTCTAGACTTTGGAGAATGAGTTATTTTCCACAAGAGTCTAAATGCCTGGTGCTGAAACAGAATGGAAAAGGAACAAGTTGAAACTGGTGATTTGCCAAATCAGAACAGAGACTGAGGAAGAGCTGCGGGCGTGACGCCTCTGTGTAAAATTATCCATGAAAGAGCCTCGCGATCAGACGCAAGGGTCAAACAGCGGCCTTATTTTATAAGGATGAAAAATGTAGATAGTGTCTGACTTGCACAGAGATTCAGGGTTTAGACTCCCGGCTTTTACCTAGTGTCCCGCATCTCCCTGTCCTGTTCCAGTCCCAGGTACAGCTGCAGGAACTGGAACATTGTTGTTCCTTTATTCCCTCTGATAGCTCTCCTCAGTGATTGCCTCTAAGCTGTTGTGGAGGACTTGAAAGAAAGCTTGTGGGCCTTGTACATTGAAGCCCAGACAGTACAAGCTACAAGGAGCTGTTTTGTTAGGCCTGGTGAAGAGGCAGCTCCTTTTCAAAACATTATCAGGCTGACTGTAACTGAGTTTTTCACGAGAGTGCCCTGATTAGATGGGTTGGTGGTGGTGGGTTTTTTTGTTGTTGTTTGTTTTTTTGTTTTGTTTTTTTAAATCTTCTGACTACAATATGGAGAACATACTGAGGTAATCCCTGAGTTGAGAGGAGGGAAGACGAGGCTAAAGAGAGGAGTCGCTCTCAGGTCCTCTCCTTGTCTTCACAGGTTGACGCGATTGCACAGAACAGTATCTGGTAAGGGTATTTTGAGTTCATGATGTTTTACTCTTGTTGCTGTCTGGCGTTTCACCTTTAATGGATTATCTGATGTAAATCTGGAGAGACGCGGTGTATCATATGTCTAGTGATTGGCAGGTTTTGCTTGAGAATGATGCTTAAGTTTCTGTGTAATATTTACAATATTCGGTTTTGAACATTACCCATCTTGATTTAGATGTGTGTTTAGAGTTATAATCACAAATATCTCATGCTGTGTAGTGTTATGGCTTAATAACTCAACGAATGATAAGATGGCACTTGAAGATGTTAGAGCATTTAAAAGTGTTACCTTGTCCGTTGAATCCTTAGCATCTCCGCATTCATATGGCTTTCTGAACTTGCTCAGGGCTTAAAATTTACAGTTTCTAATTACAATGTTTTCAACCTGATCAGCTCCCAATTTGCCTCAAGTAAAGGTGGGTGGGTGTCCTACCTCGGTGTCTGTACCATCACCTGTACGGCCCATTACTCCACCTGTGCCTCAGCTCCAAAGGCTCTGTGGCTTTCTCAGGAGCGGGACCTTCCTCCTGCATCACACATGGGTGTGCAGTCCAGTGCATGCTTTTCTTAGGTCGTTTCTTTTCAAAATAAATTACAGAGGGAGTAAATCCTTTTTTTTTTTTTTTTTTTTAACACTGGTTTTGATTGACACTAAGAAGTTCTTAACCTGTAGGTCATGACCCATTGCGGGGTAAAGTGACCTTTCATTACTATTCATAACAGTAGCAAAATTACAGTTATAAAGAAGCAATGAGAAATTTATGGTTGGGGGCCGCTACAACATGAGGAACGGTATTAAAGGGTCACAGCATAGAGAAGGTTGAGAACCACTGCATTAAATGATCGTTTGGTTAAAAAAATATTTGTAGACAAAAATTTTATTCTGTTTATTTCATTATTTATTTAGATATATTGAGCATGTACATACTATTCCTTATTTAAGTTCATTAACATAAGGTTATTCAGTGTTAGTAATCTACATGTTATCTGTTGTATGCTTTTACAATTCTGTGTTGTCGAGCAAAGTAAACATGCAATATGTAAAAATGCAATTATTTGTCACTAACTTTAGAATTAGGTTTACAGACATATGATTGAAAACTTACTTTATATATATTCTTACTTCCCAGTTATATTATAGTAAGGCGTCCACTTAGCTCATCCATATCAAATACCGACTTGCATTCCCATAGCAAATATACTTTAAATATAAAAACAAGCAGCAGCAAAGCAATTCTCCATAGTGGGTGAAGAACAGTAACTCTTCTCAATTGTTAGGAGGTTTATGAACTGATAGTTTTGTATCATCAGAAATTCTTTTGTTTCTGGAACACCGCAGTCCTTATTTTGGCTTGTAAACCTTTATAAAGCCGTGTTATTAGGAGAGTAGTTAGTGCCAACTTTATTAAAAACAGCTACTTTATTTTGCTAAAGCACTTCCCTTGACTAAGGTGCAGGATAACAGTGGCCTGCTTGATTCTGGTACACTTCTCCTTCCAAGGGAGAGACATGGAAATTTTTGAGATGGTAGAACTCTTCGTATTTCAGACTCTGCTTTCAAAGGACACACTGTCTTCATTTTTATTTTACTCTGCCGTTAACACCAGAAACTCAAGTGTTAAGCTCATGGAAGCTTCAGGATTTGCAGTGAATGTAGAGGGTTGAGAATTATAGGAGCTTCTTGTGTTTTCTTTATTTAATAACAATTAAGATCTTTGTGTAACTGGGGCAGTGTATGCACATGAAAACCTGTGTGCGTGCATGTCCGACTGGAGGCCACAGCAAGATGTCTTCCTCTGCCAGTGCCTGCCTTACTGCCTCGAGATAGGGTCTCCCACTGAGCTGGGAGCTTGCCGTTTCTGCTAGGCCGGCTGGCTAGCTGAGCCACCTTTTCCCACCTCCTATGTTGGAGTTACATGCGTGTGCAGCAACATCATGGTTGGTATTTTTATGTGGATGCTGGAGTTTGGAACTTGGGTCCTCAGGCCTGCAGAGGAAACAGTCTATCCACCGAGCCATCTCCTCAGCCCCCTGGGTAGGGTCTTAATACTTAAGGAGGGCATAGGTCATTAGTTTGGGTGTTTTGGTGTTGTGGTGCTTGGTTGGTTTGTGTGTGTGTGTGTGTGTGAGTGTGTGTGTGTGTGTGTGTGTGTGTGTGTGTGTGTATGTGTGTAGGCTAGAGGTCAGTGGCAGACATCATTACTCAAGAGTTATTCCTCTTTTTTGAGACAGGAGGGTAAGTGTGCACCCCATGCTTGACCTGTTCATTCTGGGCTCAAACTCTGGTCCTCATGCTTTTTTTTGGGGGGGGGGCAACACCCTCCCAGCGGAGCTCTCTCCCCAGACCCCAAGTGTCCAGTTTCCTTCACCATTTAACCTCCACCGCTTTCCCACTGTCCTCCACTTCCCAGCATGCATCTCTTTGCCTCTTGTCTCAAAAGCCAGGGAAGGAAAGGACCATCCGCTAGGTTGGTGCTTGTGTGCTGGATTCATCCCCCTAAAACTCACTCGAGACTTTTAGTCTCTTTTCTTGACTAGATCTTTCTTTGAGCTTTGAATGCCTACAGTCCCACGGCTCCTTCTCTTCCCCCTGGCCCGCCTTCCCTCACAGCCGTTCTACACAGATTGGCCTGTGCTCCTCCATTTTCTTGGGTCGCGTTGCCATTTTTTGTAAACACCTAACTTTATGACTCCTCCTGTCGACAGTCCCTCTCTTCTCTGCTTCCTCCCTTCCCCTCCCTCTGGTATCCTGACTTCTGATTTGTTCATCTCACAAGTACTGGGATTCCTAACAGTCATCTATGTGCAATTCTTCCTTCCCATCCTTGCTCAACTTCTTCACCACGTACTTTCTCCTCCTGGAGCCCCTTCCTAGGACTGCTCGCCTCTGTTCCCAAGCCTTCTTTCCAGGTTGACTGCTTGAAACTCAGCAGATGCAGGGCATTGGCAGTCAGGACACTATTACAGTTAACCCGATGAAAGAAAGATTCTTTAGCTACACTCGGGAGTCATCAAGAGTTGAGAGGAGTTAGGCTTTTCCAGAATAGAGTAAGGAAGGTAGACTGTACGGTGTCGAGCGTTCTGATTGGTGGGGGAGACTAAGGGATTGTAGAGATTCGCAGTTGGATCATTTGGAGATTGCTTGTGTAGGGAATGAGAAAAATGAGTAGAACCTTCAGAGATGACAGTTGTACCTTTGAATGTGCGGGGTGGGGAGTGTCTGTTCATTTGCATGTGTGAAGTCCAGAGAGGGCTCAGTGGACATAATGGGCCTGAAAGGAACACCATGGAGATAATCTCCATGGCACCTCTTAGTTCTGTGGCTTTTAGATGCCTCTTCCCTGTAGACTTAGAGCTTGGGCTGGCATGTTTGGAACCAAATCTATCTACTTCCTTGTCAAGGTAATTGGAATTTTGGTGAGTTGCTTTATAAACACATGGCTCACTAAAGTACAATGGAAAATTAGTTTGAACCTAGTACTTCTTTTTTTTTTTTTTTTTTTTTTTTTTTTTTTTTTTTTTGGTTTTTCGAGACAGGATTTCTCTGTGTAGCCCTGGCTGTCCTGGAACCCTGGAACTCACTCTGTAGACCAGGCTGGCCTCGAACTCAGAAATCGACCTGCCTCCCAAGTGCTGGGATTAAAGGCGTGCACCACCACTGCCCGGCACTTCATTTTTAACATGATTTTTAAAAAGTCTGCTAAGAAAATACATCAGGATTTTGTTGTTGTTGTTGTTGTTGTTGTTGTATTCTGTGAGTTCACCAAAGGAAAGAAATAGTAAATTTAAACCAGCTGCACCATTCTATACTGATACTTTACCACAGCATGCAAACAGTGAAGAGGTGTTGCTTTGCACCTCACCACTAGGTGGCTGAGCTGCGTTGCTTTGGAAAAGAAGTAATTCTGCACACAGCATCTAGCAGTATGTTTTTCACTTGCAAATAATGAGTGTATCTTTGTATACTCATAAATTTACATGCTCGTGCATGCACACATCCATAAAAACGTGCACGTATAAATAGTTTTTGAGTAGCAAAGTTACTTAAAATTAGAATCATTTCTTTAAAATCCATCCAGATTATGACCTTGCATGCTTTCAGCTCCATTTATGAGCTATATTAGATACAAAGATTCGTACACTTTAAAGCACATCCTTGCAGGGTATCCAGAACCGTAAGCTGTAACAGTTTCACCAACAACCTGAGTGAATGTAGACCTGTTGCAGCCCTAACCTCGGTTGTCAGGTGAGACGATTCACTTACTTGAAGCATCTTTTCAAAGTCTCCTTCAGACAAATGTCAGATATAAAGAAATGCCTCCACTTGTGTTCAGGGTTTGGTTAGGTTACCCCACGTAGAATCACCATTTACCCTCCAGGTGTCAAAAACACTCAAACAAGAGCAGTTTTGTGTGACTCAGTGTCAGGACTTCCATATTAGTAGTGATTTTCATGTCTCTGCTCTCTGCAGAGAACCTGGGTAGTGCCATGGAGAAGCCTTTTGACTTAACAGTGAGACGTGTTCCTCTGTCTTCTTCGTGAAATTTTATGGGTGATATGAATGTAGAAATGTAATTTAGAAAAATAGGTTTGGATGGAGGGATAGGCCACCTTTTTATGTACAGTGACACACACAGCATTTTAGAAATGCAGGATGCATCATTGGACATAATATGTCTATATCTAAAAGGGTTATTTCTAGACTTAAAATGTGCTTGGTGAAATAATAGAGCAAGGAGATATTAAAGCATTGTTTCAATTCTGCATAGATTTATAATATGTCTTGTCTTTTCTCAGGCCAGCATTTTTGTTTAGTATCTTGTATTTATGAGCATGTGATGTATGTACATGTATATGTGTGTGGATGTGTGCAGGCACCTGTCTACATGTGTGCGTAAGGGTCAGGGATCAACCTCAGGTATGTTCCTTAATTATTTTCTCCCATGTATTTTGAGATAGCGTCTCTGTGTTGGAGCTCACTGGTCAGCGGGGCTGGGTCGGGGGCCAGGCACTGTGCTGGAGCCTTCTGAGGGTCATAGGCGTCCAAACTCCCATTCCCCTGCTTGTGTAAGTGCTTTACTAGCTGCTTCATCTCCTAAGCTCAGCAGTTATATTTGACCATGTAGTAGTAGTGTTGATATTTATTGAAAATATGTAGGCTTTTAAAATTACATGTGTGATAAACAAGTTTACTATTGAAAAAAACAGAAGTAGTGTTTTTGGCTAAACGAAAGTGTGGTCCTTGAGCCTTGATCTCCTTTCCATTCCCCACCCTAGCACTGCCCACGTGACCCACTTCCTTCTCCAGAGCAGACACAGCTTGGCTTGTTTTCTTCCTTGAACCCTGACAGCAGATTCACCTAACACCTAGTCTCTTCACTACAGGTTATCCTGTTCATAGTTTGGAATGCCCGTGTAACATTAAGTCTCCCAGCAAAATGCTAAGTAGAAAATACACAGAACTTTGTATTTGCTTAAAAGACGCTAACACAGAGAGGCAGTGTTAGCCGACTTGAAAGTTGACCATTCATGTGTTTGTTTGGTAAATTTACAGGTTGATTTAATTATGGAAGGGAGAGGCTCTCCCTGAGAAATAATTCCTTATTTGCTCTACTTTATTTTATTCCCATCAGTCTAAAAATAAAGCCACATTTGACTTGTTTACGCCTCAGGATTATTTCTTCAAACATTCTTCTCTTACCAGAGATACTGTATTGTGTTCCTTAGCTTAGGGGTAATGCATTGGCGATGAGGAAAAATAATGATTTAGAAAATAAAATACAATTTTTCTTGAGTAAGCAATATAAACACAAAACAACAGTCAGGACTTTTCAAGCCTGAAAGCAATCTTTAGCAACTATATTGTTTATTCGTTTTTTCTTTTTGCCCCCCTGAAATGGGGCTTACAGAATAGACCTTAGTTTTGTCCTTGACCAGGTATGTATAAATTTCCTGTGTTGGCAGCTGTCAGTGGTGTGGCACTGGAGGGTCCTTTTCAGGGTTACACAGTTTTCTTCTCTTTACAAGAGTACTTCTCAGGCCTCCTAATGCTGTGACTCTAATATAAGGTTCTTCATGGTATGGTGACACCCCCCTCCCATAAAATTACTGTTGTTGCTATTTTATAACTGTAATTCTGCTACTGTTACGAATTGTAATATAAATATTTTTGGAGATAGAGGCTTTCCAAAAGTGTCATGGCCCACAGTTGAGAATCACTGCTGTAAAACTTAAAGGACAAACATATATTGTACAAGTTCCTTAATTTTTTTTAAACTGCTCCAAACACGGGATGTGAGAGACATATTCTCTCTTGCTCTGCATGATAAGCTCCTCTAGCACATTCCATGGATAGTCCTCCTCACTCACTAACACCAGGCACTTTTTGAAGACCCTCTGTGATGGTTTGTATATGTTCAGCCCAGGGAGTGGCAGTATTAGGAGGGTGGCCCTGTTGGAGTAGGTGTGGCCTTGTTGAAGTTGGTTCCTGACTGTGGATGTGGGCTTTAAGATCCTCATCCTAGCTGCCTGGAAGTCAGTATTCTGCTAGCAGCCTTCAGGTGAAGATGTAGAACTCTCAGCACCCCCTGCACCATGCCTGCCTGGATGTTGCCATGTTCCCGCCTTGATGATAATGAACTGAACCTCTGAACCTGTAAGCCAGCCCCAGTTAAATGTTGTCCTTATAAGAGTTGTCTTGGTCATGGTGTCTGTTCGCAGCTGTAAAACTCTTAAGACAGAAGTTAGTAGCAGGGCCTGGGGTATTGCTGTGATAGGCATGAGTTCTGCAAAGAAGGGGAACTAAAGTGTTAACTGACCATGGATGGAGGAGGTCTTCACGAAGATGATTGGAATTCAGCAATGCCCAGAAATATGAGTATGATCATGAAAGAGACAGGAGTTAAGTCAGACGGGACAACACTAATGACCCACCTTTTGCTTCCTCAGTTTGCCTTTAAGTATCATTGTTCCTTAAATAAGAATTTCATTTCAGAGTGATGTCAGATATAGCTAGAAGTAGAAGAAGGTGTATACAGATGCAGTAAAGCTGGGCTCTTGGTCTTCCCTCTACCCCGTGGCCCCCCCTCCCAGCACACCTCTTCACAGTCCCTGGTACCCTTCCCAGACTATAGTCTGTGTTACAGCAGGAGCAGGACTGAGCCACTGGCTGTGCAGCAGGAAGGCCTGCTGTGTCTTCCTTGTCACCAACCTCATTCCGGGCTTTTCTTCGTTTCTTTTTGCCCCTGGTATACTCACGGTACACTACCACCTCCCTTCCACTAAACACGGAAATGGTGGGGTTTGTTGGGTGAGGGTGTCTAGGTCACTTGGACTCAGTGACCTAGATTGTTTGGGAGACTGCGGAAGACAAGAACAAATAACCTTTGGTTGATCTGTAGGCACCGTCGATTTTGCCCTGTCCCTACCCCCAGCTCCCCAACCCCACCCCATTCTCTTTGCCTGCTTTCTTGAATAATTTGTTTAGAAACAAGTTCAAGTTTCTTTTGAACTAACTGTTACCCAACAACCAGTTTTTAACGTGTCCAGCTATGCCGGAACAATCCCTTTTGAGAGTAACGAGTGTCAGGGAGCCCTAGAGACGGCCGTGCGGCCTCCCCAGGCTCCGGTGTTCGGCTGCTGCTGGCTTGGAAGCTCGGGCAATAGGAAAATAAAGTGTGGCAACAGGTTCAAAGAGCTGAGACCGCTGGGAGGGGTGTCTGCCAACGTCTAATACCGAAGTATTAAAACCAAAGCGCTTTTAAATTCAAAAGATATTAGTTATGCATTGTTGAAGGGGTTGGAGTCCAATGGGGGATCACGTGTATGTGAACTTGCATTTTTTAGTAAAGTTGTTCGTTTTCAGGAGACTAAGAAGAACGTGCACAAAGGGAGAGAGCATCTCCTGCCCTCCCAGACCGTGGAATTCTTTCTTTCAACCAGATATACAAGTGGATAAAGAAGACAGAAAGAATCACTGATGTAAGAAGAGAGTTGAAATTAGGGAGACGGAGAGGCAGAAGTCAATCAGTCTCAGGAACTGAATCGTAGAGGGCCGGGAGGGGCTAGATGTCCTGACCCAGCTACTGAAGCTCTTGCCTTGACTCTCACAGCGTTTTAGATTACTAAGAGCATTAAGGTGCAAAACCTAAATGCATCATCAGTTACAGAAAGGTTCAGAAAAATGTAAGGCATATGTTTCTGTGGGTAGTTCTGGGTTCTCATTTCCATTTTTTTTTTTTTTACATATCCCACTTATTGTTTTGTTTTGTTTTTTTAAGAAGAACACGTCTCAATGACAAGTTGATACTCAAAAGAGAGCAATTCTAAAAGTGCAAGAATTTTTTTTTAGCCTCAATAGTTAGAACACACTCAGAGTACTGCACGTGGTCTGGAACTCCTGGTGTAGACAGTCTCTCGTTACCGGGAGACAGTGATTCCAAGATAGACACAGATGCTCCCTCCAGTGCTGTGAAGGGGACGGTCTTGAGTGGAGCAGACGTTCAGATCGCTGTTTCCCCATAGTCCTGCTCAGCCGCACCATCGCCTTCTCCCCTCCATTTCAATCACCTACGCCAGCTCCTCCTCTAGTCCAGAAGAAACATGTTGCTAGTATATAAATGATCTGCTCTATTTAACCACTATTGGATAAAGACAAACTGGTACAACTGCAGTAGTCTTAAGGAGACACAGAGAAAAGTGTTCCACTTTTTAAAAAATGTGTCCTGTTTCTTCTCTGAAATTGTTTAAATGCTCATAGCGAATATTCATGCCCCCCGCCCCCCGTTTTGTATCTGTTCACATCGTGGTCTGGTGAACCATTTGTCACGTTTGAATTTCTCCTACCTGTACCCACTGGGACTCCCTCGTGCCTGTCCGTTGCTCTTCTAGCAAGCGACAGCTTTGCGGTGCTGCCCTGGGCTGCTTCTGCTCTCCAGCCTGAAGGACGCTGACTGCAGGGATCCCAGAAAGGGTCAAAGGCATCCCCCACTGTGGAACCCAACGCCGTGCCTTTTACACCGAGCCCTACCGAGTCACGTTCTGGCTACTGAGCGACAGTCTGCCTACTGAGTGTCTGTCTGCCTTCTGTTCGCTTCCAGGAGAGAATCGGTTTCTGTTGTTTTCCAGCGGCCAGTGACTCTTGGAGACGTGGCTGGGGACTGGGGAGGCGCACATGTTTGGTCCCGTGTGTTACTTACTGTAAGGACAGAATGATTGACACCTTGGCACAGACTTAGTGGGGATGGTTGAAAACAAGTCTTGGGTGCTTTTAATTATTAGATCCGAAGGATGTTTCTGTTTTAAAAGGGGAAATTACTTTCCGTATCTGCGGACAAGCCAGCTCTGCTAGCCAGTTTCCACAGGCGGATGGCTCCTGGTGCTGCACCGTCTCCTGGCATCAGTGCCACTTTTAAGTGGATGACTGACTTGTGACTCTTTTATAGTTTTACAGATTTTATTCTACATTACTGTCTTTTAAAACTAACCCAGCTTTGTATTTACTCATAGCAAAAATTTAAAAAAAAAAAAACCAAACTTGATTTTATTTTATACAGAGAGAAAAAGGCACATTATGAAATCTTCAGTCCTGCTGTTTTCTTTCATGCTTCCTCCTGCTTATTTGATAGTACATCTGTGTGTGATTGATAAGTCACTGCCCCAGACATTCCTCTGTCCCGTGTTGTACACTGGTCAGAGTGTACCAAGCATTCCCGAATGCCAGGTTACCTTTCGCCTTATTACTGCATCGCCGCTTTTTTTTTTTTTTTTTAACATCATGTGAAGAGTTAGTTAATTTACCAAGTTATTTAATCTTAGTCTACTGTTCCAGCCTGTGTCTGTTTTTTTAATACTCCCTGGAGCATACCAAACACTAATGTCCTTATCTCCTTGAATAAATACAAGACATTAATTTGGAAAATAGTTCAGTTATAGTCCAAACCCATGGGGAATTTATACCAGATCCTAATGTCGGTGAGGTTTTTGGAGTCAGTCTCAGGATGACCTTGAACAGATAGGAATGTCCCTGTCTCAGCAGAGTATGTGAAGGATAAGGACCTCCCTGCAGTCAGCCTCTTTCGGTGCTTCTTGTAGAAGACAGCACTTGGGCCCCGTAGGAAATGCCCTTGCCCTGCAGAGCTCTTGTAAAGATAGAAGATACCACCGTATGTGTGGCATATGCACACACACAATCATGCTCTCACACACATACATGGTAAGAATAGCATCTTTTGCCGGGCAGTGGTGGCACATGCCTTTAATCCCAGCACTTGGGAAGCAGAGGCAGGCGGATTTCTGAGTTCGAGGCCAGCCTGGTCTACAGAGTGAGTTCCAGGACATCCAGGACTATACAGAGAAACCCTGTCTCGAAAAACCAAAACAACAACAACAAAAAAAAAAAAAAAAAAAAAAAAAAATATAGCATCTTTTAAAGATGAAAGGACTGAAATGCAATTGAGGTTCCAGTCCTAAGTTGAGATTTTTTTTTCTTATATGGGTTCAGCTTTTCTTCCCTATCTGAGTGTTGTTTATGAACTGTGCTTTGGAGTCTGAAGGTGCCAGGATCCCTATGTACCAGGCTTTCTGTAGAACTACAAAGATGAGAAGATTAAATCATACTGGGGCCAGTCCGAGAACTTAGTCACCCTCCAATCACCACTTGTCACCTTTGCTGGGACCCATAACTTTCGTGCATCAGAAGTTAGAGACTTACTATCCAAAGCATTTGTAAAATTAGCTTGAATATCTGTCCTTCAAAGGCAATAAGCATAATTGTCTTTTTAGCTGACTCATAGAATTGTACATATTTATGCTGCATATACAGCACCTGGAGGCACATATACTGTGTAAAGATCAAAGTAACTTCTTCACCATGTCTATCACATCAGGCATTGGCCATCTTACTGTACATTACACGTTGTAGCTTCCGTCCCAACTACACCTTTTTCCTGTTAAGCATTCTCTGTCCATCTCTTATAATCCTTGAGTCAGCTTGTCAGAAAGATACTAGAAGAGATTTGGGGAGTGGTGATCACAGGGCAAGAGCATTCCCAGCTAAGTTTATTGTTTGTGCTTACAAAGGCAGGCATATTCCTGAGTTCAAGGTCAGCCTCGGACAGAGTGCCTATGGGCCCAGGTTCAGGCATGATGGGATCCCACCCAACTAAACTTATTGTCTGTGCTTACAAAGGCAGGCAAATCTCTTAATTCAGTTGCAATGCTAAAAAAAAAAATGAGCTTGGTGGTGTTTTTGTTGTTTTGACCCCCTAAGAAGACTTGATCCAGTATTGTAGGGGAATACCAGAACAGAGAAATGGGAGGGGGGTAATTGGGGAATGGGCGGAGGGAAGAGGACTTATGGGACATATGGTGAGGGGGGAACTGGGAAAGGGGAAAGCATTTGGAATGTAAACAAAGAATATAGAAAATTAAAAAAAATTTAAAAGAATCAGGGGACTGGGGTCTTGGAATACTGAGTCATAGGATAATCAAAAGAGAAACTGGCATAAATGACGGAATTGTTATGTAAATAAAAGACTGAGCCTTGGTTTTCTAGAGCTGAGCTGTCTGGATGAACTCTCTGGAGCGGAACACAGGCTGTCAGCTTGTACCCAGGATTTGACCCAGAGCTGTTCTTTCATTGCTCCTGAACACCCCTTCTCCAAGCTGAGGCTGGTCCTTGGCATGCATGAATGTATGATGTGAAGGTAGAAGTACAAATCTCCAGGACAATCAAAGGGATAATAGAAGAGGAACAGAGAGAAAGGAATGTCGAGCGTATGCGGGAAATTAGCTTAATGTATATGATATACTAATATAAAAATGCCCATATGTAACAGCACCATGAAGCACACGTTGAATACTTTTTAAAATTAAAAATACATAGAGTCAGCTTCACTTAAGTGTAGAATTTCATGTGATGAAATTCAAATAATTTAGAATGATCTCTCCTTTTGTCTTAGTTCCCGGCTCTCTTTCATTGACTTTCCTTCTAATATAAACCATACTTACATTCAAGGGCTTCAGTGATCCCCTGTCATTCTGGCTGTGCTAGAAATGGCTGTGCAAACCAGGCTGCCTCTAACTCCAGAGATCTCCTTGCCTCTGCCACCCTAGTGCTAGGATTGAAGGAAGGTGCCACTACACCCGCTAGCCCACTGCCGATTAATTACCTCACAGGACTGCCAGGCTGTGTTAAATGGAGATGATATTTAACTCAACTGAAATGTGGAAATTTATAATGTGGATTACTTATTTTTTTAACTTTTTTTTATATTTTGTAATTATAAAATAATCCTTTCCTTCTTTTCTTTCCTCCCTTCTACCCTCCCATGCACCATCCTTGCCCTCTTTCAAATTCATGGCCTCTTTTTCTTTGTTATTACACAACACACACACACACACACACACACACACACACACACACACACCCTGATAAATGTTTGTTTAGCCGGGCAGTGGTGGCGCACGCCTGTAATCCCAGCACTTGGGAGGCAGAGGCAGGCGTATCTCTGAGTTCGAGGCCAGCCTGGTCTACAGAGTGAGTTCCAGGACAGCCAGGGCTATATAGAGAAACCCTGTCTCGAAAAACCAAATCCAAAAAACAAAACAAAACAAAAATATATATTTCTATTTTACACTGTTTTCTAGTTCTGTGTGCTTACTAACAAAGCCTATGGTTTTTAAAACCATGATCTGTTTTTCCCAGACTACTTATTTAGGTAGTGTAGGTTCTTGCTCTGCTGTAAATTAATATCATGTATTACCTTTGTCTTCCTGGGCATTCTCAGCACTCCTCAGATGTGTGTGTAGCACATATGTAGTTTTGGAAGTTTCCAAGACATTGTCTCTAAGGACACTGCATCTGTCTCCTTTTGTTAAGCTGAAATAGCCTTAGATTGGGGGATTTCTTTTATCCTCCACCACAATTGTAGACCTACAGTACGAGTTTAAGAGATTATGGAACGAAAGTTAATTTAAATGCAAATTACCTGTTATATAATTGTTACAACTGTTGCAGCTTTGCATATTTTAAAGTTGTGATCACTAGGCTTATTTGGCAATTACTTTCCAAGATTATGTTACGAAGACAAATATGAAATCAAATAAATATGTGTTTTTGTTCAAACTCTGAAGAGCTTTTTTTTTTTTTTAATGCAAAGACTCTGAGCTCAGGAATGAGGACTGGACCCTGTTTCAAAAGGTCATTTGTAATCTAGTTAGCAGAAATTTAAATATACTTTGTAAAATAAGCCATGCTGCATGTTAGTGCTAACAAAGTGGTTACGGGGTGTGATAATAATAATTCAGAAGTAGATTTTAGGCTGGAGAGATGGCTCAGTGGTTAAGAGCACTGACTGCTCTTCTAAAGGTCCTGAGTTCAAATCTCAGCAACCACATGGTGGCTCACAATCATCTGTAATGAGATCTGATGCCCTCTTCTGGAATGTCTGAAGACAGCGACAGTGTACTCACATACATAAAATAATTTTGAAAAAGAAGTAGATTTTAGAAGCCCTGGGGTGGGGCAGTAGCATGGCATAATCCAGGGAGGTGGAGAGTACCCTGCATTATGCATGGAGGTCCCGGGGTGGGGGAGAATAGCCTGGCATCACCCAGGGAGAGGGTAAGCAGAGGATACTTTAGACATGTGTGATTTTGCTGTTTTCTCTCACATCCCACTTACTTTTCAACTCCACTGTTGCTGGTATACATGCAAGATAGAAAATGAATGTAAAACCTGGTGTGCTCACGGCTTCCTCTCATGGGGAGAGCAGGGGCCCTAGTGGGCAGCTGGGCATGGAGACGTCTTGGACAGTGATCGTGTGACCACAGGATCGTGTCCACAGTGACCACAGGACCTCTCGGTCTAGTGTTCTAATGCTGACACCTGCCCTCACACTGTCACCCTAGTCCTCCGGTCTGAGCTCCTGGTTTTTGTTGTTGTTGTTCCTGTCCGTACATCGGAATGGACGTGAAGCATTTTCTAGCTCACTATTTGTGAACATGTTCCACAAAATTCAGTGATTCATCGAAATTTTGGAAATTATTTTCTTCAGATTTTGTACTCTATAAGCGGTTTTAAGCGTAAATAAAAGGGTCATATTTTTGTTAAAGATTGCACTGAAGAGTATTATGAATGGGTTGTATTATTTTCCTTAATATTTATGCTTTACAAAGATTCTCAGTGTTTTCTCCATGTAGATGGTAGTTCTTGCAGCCACTTTTCCTCGGTGTCATCCTACAGCAGTGGGAACCAATAGCTTAATGGTATCTTGAGATATCTTGCTTGCTTTTTAAACACAAGAAAGTTTATTAGACAAATGCAACTCACAAATATAATTGTCTGGGGTGAGCCTGTAGAATCAATTATTTTTGTTTCTCCATAGTTTTTCTAAATCCAAATTTTATGTTCCTTGTGCTTTCTTCTCAGGCTTGGATCAAAAAGTCATTATGAGGATAAATGAAGCACATTGTAGTAAAAATTAATCACTCAAAACACTGTATACAAGTCTCAGCCCCAGCCCCAGCAGTGTGGCCTGAGAATGAGCTGGGCACATAGCAAGTCGCCTCAGATTTTAAAGAGTAGAAAAATCTGAAAATTAGGGGGAAACATGATTAAATATAAGCAACTGGAACATTTGCCTTTAATGAACCGAAACTGAAAGAGCTTCAGCCCCCTGGGTTAGGACCACCCTAACAGTTCTTCCGAACACAGCGGATTGTTGGACAATGGCACAAAATGCTACAGTGCTGTGACGTTAAGAGAGTGGCCAGCCTGGCAGTCCCCGTAGAACAGTGAGCTGTCATTCACACTGGGTGTTCCGGAGAGCAGTGAGGGTGAGCGAGTGCCCGGTATGTAGGGAATTCAGACCCTGGCGAGCACCCTTACCCACCTATCACCGCACATCATTTTTGTTGTTCTAGAAAATGCTTCTTTTAAAATAACCCCTTGATTGACAGGACAGGAAAACCCAAAGGGATCCTGACTACTCTTCACCCAGTTCCTCCTGATGGCAACATTGTTACAAACCCTGGATGTCACTTTGAACCACACTTCAGAGTCCTTTCGGATCCCACCAGATCTTCCCGGAACGGCTTCTTTCTGTTCCCAGATCCTTCATTACAGTTAGTCATCACATCATACTGGTCTCTTCTGGTCTGTGACAACCTCCCACACATCTCTGTTTCTCATGACCTTGACAGTCTAGAGGACTGGCCAGGTATTTTGTAACATATCCTTCTGTTTGGGATGTAAAATGATCCCTCTGACCCGGGCCTGCCTGATGTTTTTCTCATGACTAGACTGGAGTTGTCCATGTGATGGAAGGCATCCCAGAGGGGAAGTGCCTTTCCCATCACTTCCTACCAGAGATCCTGGCTGGGTAACGCTAGCCTTCATGATCTAACCGACACAGCCTCTGCTGGGCTTCTCTTTTTCTTTGCTTCCTTCATGGTTTTCTTTTGATAGCTTTTAACAGCTTGTCTATAGTGTGGGAGATACTGCAAAGTGATGTTTATTTCTCCAGGAGTTCTCTGGAATTCTTGGATCTGTTTGATATCAAATACCTATCCCTTCGGTCTCATATAACTTTATGTATATCAGATCGTTTTATAATGTCCTTGTGGTGCTTTGAATATGCTTGACCCTTGGGAAGTGACACTGTTAGGGGGTGTGGCCTTGTTGGAGGCCTTTCATCACTGTGCGGGTGGGCCTGGAAGTCCTATGCTCAAGCTCTGCCCAGGGTGGAAGAGAATCTCCTGGCTGCCTGCAGATCAAACTGTAAAACTCTCGGCTCCTTCTCTAGCACCATGCTTTCCACCGTGATGGTAATGTACCAATCCTCTGAAACTGTAAGCCAGGCCCAATCAAGTGTTCCTCCTTTATAAGCGCTACCTTCATAATGGTGTCTCATCACAGCAATAAAACCCTAAGACAGACCTATAACTTCATAATGACCTCTTCATTCTCCCTGTGGTATTTCCTTCACTTTGTGCTTTAGTTCAGGAAATTTTAACTGACTCTTCTTCATAGTCGCTGATAAACCCTTAGTTCCATCAGAGGCTGTTGAGCCTATTAAAGGAAATGTCCTCATCTCTGATATTTGTCTTTATTTTTAATAGTTCCTGTTTCTGTACTAAAACAAACCATCTCCTTCACGTTCCTACTTTTTTTACTAGCTCCTTTGACACCTTAATCCTAGTTACACTTAAGTCTCTTCCTGATAGGTCTAAGGTGTGTCTCATCCCTGAGTCCTTCACAGTGAGAGGTTTGAGGAAGCTGTTTGCTCAGTGCATCACTCACAAGACTTGTAGCTGAGTGCCAGGCCTTGTGTGGGCATGAGACACTCCAGTGAACACTGTTGGCGCCGTTAAATGAGCCAGTGTCTTGTTGGCGGTGACTAAGTGAAATGTGGGGTTCAGTCCATCCCATTGGGAGTGGACTGGCATGGGGTCTTTACCCCTTCAGTGGACGGTGGGATTCAGATTCCCTGGGTGCAGTGCTGTCACTGTGGTGCTGATGCTGATGTGCGGGGTAGCTTTCCTTCAGTATTGCTGCCCGGCTCTCAGCTGTATCAGCACTCTGCACCCATGTTCTTGCCCAACACAACAGTGCTGCTGTGTACCTCCCTTCTTTTAGGAGTGGGGGCCTGATGTGGGTTCTGGGTAGCTAGGCTTCACTGGGAGGCCATTTGCTTCAGCATTGATTCCTGGTTTTCCTCCCTGTGAAAAGCCAAATGCTGCCTTTTGCCTAGGGCTGACATAGGCAGAGGTGTCCTGACCCCCTCTACCAGCAGGTGACCTAGACTTGGTATTTACATATAGTGTTTGGACCATAGCAGTTTTGTACCCAGGACGGAACTTTCCTCTTTCGCCCAATCAGAGTTCGTCCGTTGTCCCTTCCGGTGCCTGTGGATACTCGCTGCCCTTCCTCTAGCTTCCTTACGGCCTTACTTCATCCTGAAGCATCTAAGGAAGAAGGTGGCATTTGTACCTGACTTCCTACAAGAGTAGATCACGTCCACCCCACCTGGGAATCCATCCCATAAACAGCCACCAAACCCGGACGCTATTGTGGTCCAAGGTCTGAAATTGGCTTCTTCCAAGTTCACTATACATGATAGTTAATTTCTATTTGTTAATGTAAATACTTTCAAAACTACAGTCTCTACAGTGTATTTAAATGCTAGCCATAACACTCCTGTCCCAAATGGTTTTTACATAGTGTCTGTCTGAAACTTGTACTTTGAAATAGAAGATATTTTTTTGCTTATATGTACCATGGTGCATGCACATTGTACAGACGTACATGCAGGCAAAAGACTCTCACACATAAAATGAGAACAATAAAAAGTATACCATGTGTTAATTTGGTTAGAGTCAATTGTTTTTGTTTTACTAAGTTATTTCTATAAAAGAAGTATTAGTTTTCTATGCTTGCAACTATGTAGGTATTTCCAAAAAAGAAATCTGGAATAATACTGAGAGACATAAAAAATAATAAATGCAGTCGGGCGGTGGTGGTGCAGGCCTGTAATCACAGCACTCTGGGAGGCAGAGGCAGGTGGATTTCTGAGTTCGAGGCCAGCCTTGTCTACAGAGTGAGTTCCAGGACAGTCAGGGCTATACAGAGACCCTGTCTCGAAAAAACCAAATCCAAAAAAAAAAAAAAAAAAAAAATACTAAATGCTGGAGAAATTCATTAACACCACAGTAAATTTGGACTAGCAAAACCTAAACTTTATCTCATTACAATACATACCATTTATGGTTGGCTGTTTGTCTGTTTGCCTGTGTTTGCAGCTCTGAGAATTGAGTCATTGTCTTATGCGTGCTAGTCAGGTGTCCTACTCCTAAAGTGACACTCAACCCTAGAAGGATGTGTAAGAAAGGGAGGTGACCATGCTTGCTGTACAAGTAGGATGTAATCATGACCTTGATTTTCTCATTCTGATACATCTTTGAAATATTAATACCTAGTGCTGTCCTGGAGAAAATAATCTATATGCCAATCCAACCTGCAAGAGCTTAAAGTATGAAGGAGGCAGCATTGGCTTACAGTCCAAGAAAATCCGTGTGTGTGTGTGTGTGTGTGTGTGTGTGTGTGTGTGTGTGTTTCTGAGAAAGAAGAAATGGTATGTCGAAGAGGATGTATTGAAAAGATTTTGAGAAAATGAAGCACGTTTTTCCTTCCATGGGAAATTTGGGAGTTGGAATATCAGATGCTGCTTTTTGCCAGCTCACCCTGGGAATTCCTACTCTGAGAACAAATGATGTATACACTCCGTTTCACACACCTCCCGTTCTGCACTCTCACATACCTGCCATTCTGCACACTAACACACACCTGCCATTCTGCACACTTTGATCGGTCACCTGTGATTTGCCCCAATTTGGGAAACACCAGAATGATTCCTGAAAAACAGTAATTTACTAATTTAATTCATATATAATATAGTCTGTATATTAGGTTTGTAAAAAGATACTGTAAGGGCTGCACAGATGACTGACTGCTCTTCCTGAGGTCCTGAGTTCAATTCCCAGCAACCACGTGGTGGCTCACAACCATCTGTAATGGGATCTGATGCCCTCCCTCTTCTGGTGTGTCTGAAGACAGTGACAGTGTGCTCACATACATAAAATAAATGAATTTTTTTTTTTTTTTACAAAAGACACTGTGAGAGAAATGGTTTGAAGATGCACAAGAGGACACAGAAAGGGTGTGTAAGAAGAGACTGTACAAATTCTACCCATTAAATCCATTTCCAAACCAGTAGCTATCAGCACACTGAGGCTCACAGCCACTTATATGATTGAGAAAGCGAGCTTCGTGGCCTCATTGGCTCTCTCTTGGTGTGCTTCTCTGGTCCTAATACACTTGTCTTCTTGCTGTCAGCCCATAAAATGGTAGGATCTATGAATTTAGTCAATTTGCTAATCTGGTGGGGTGGTGGTCTAAACAGCAGCCCAGAATAGTAACACTCATTATGCAGTGTGCAGATTACTTTCAACTAATCATTTTAGGTTAACTCAGAACTATAATCTTCCTCCCAGCTTTACTTAGGGAGACTGACACTTTTGTAAACAACGTTTTGTTGTTGTTGTTGTTGTTGTTGTTGTTTAATGAAAGGCTATTGTGAAAGCCATAATTACTAACAAAGACCACTTCCCTTCCAGAGGCAGCCTCAGTGGAGAGTTAGCAGTTCAGGCTTGGCTTGGTTTGTTTGCCATATTTAATTTTAGAAAGCTTATAGGAATTTGTGTGTGTGTGTGTGTGTGTGTGTGTGTGTGTGTGATGCTCTATTTCATTGAAATGAGACTGGTGCACATATATGCAGACTATAGAATGTGAAACGTCTATTTCTAATGCAGCTTCTGTCACCAGGTGGGGAACAGTTTGGACATTGTCCTAGTTTGCTCTCTATTGCTCTAATTAAAAAAAAAAAAAAAAAAAAAAAAAAAAAAAAAAAAAAACATGAACAAAGAAACTTAAGAAGAAAACGCTTTATTCTAGCTTACGGTTAACAGTGGAGGGAAATCAGGGCAGAGACTGACCCTTGGAGGAACATCCAAGATTTGCTCAATCTGCTTGCTTCTTGTACACCCAGGACCACCTCCCTAGTAGTGACTCGGCCCAAGTGGACCCTCACACATCTATCATTAATCCAGAAAATGTCCCAGAGACTAGACGTGCCTACAGGCACATCCGATGGCGTCATTGTCACGGTTTGAATTCCCTCTTCCTACCGGACCTTGGCTTGAATCAAGCTGCCGGAAAAAAGACCAAAAAAAGAAGACAAACCCAACCCAGCACAGGTACAAACACTCTGCCTCTCAGAACTGAGTTCGTGCTTAGACTATAAGCATGGAGGAATGCGAGTCCTCTGTGAATGGCCGCTTCCCACTCCACCCAGCTTTCGGTGCAGAGAGTGAAGCCCAGTGCTCTGCCTTTGCGAGTTTCCTTGACTGTGTGTCACATTCCTGCCAGACCTCCTTCCAATCAACTATGTTTTCATTCAGCATATTATAAAATGTGTGCAAAGACAGGGCTAGTCGTTATTGTTTTTGGAGTGGGAGCTCACCGCCCTAAATGTTGTAAATGACTTCCATCTGTTTCATTCCTGAGTGGGTCGGACAGTGAACATGAGCGTTTCCTTGTCACTCATGTGGACTCTTTGCTCTAATGTGAACCCCGCGGCTGAATTTAAAACACTGTGAATGTAAATAGATCGTGTTGTGAGATATGTTCCCATCCTGAAACTAAGGTTGACCTGCAACACACTATCCAAACTGGCCTCCAGATCACAGCAATCCTCCTGCCTCAGCCTGAGTGCTGGAATTATAGATGTGAGGCGGTAATAAAGTATATTTGTAATTTAATAATTAGCTTCTTTATCATTTTTGGTTTCTTACTGTTCCTCTGTAGTCATTACTGCCATAAATCTCATGATTCTCCCACCTTGTCCTCCCAAGTCCTGAACTACTAAGTGTGTGCTACCAGAGTCACCCCGGGTTAGCCTCTCAAACTATCTCTGACACATCTCTAAATTGTCAGAATGCTTGAAAATTTTTTGCCATATATGCTTTTAGGGGTGGGTGTGTGTATGTGCCTCAGAGTATGTGTGTGTATATATGTCTGTGTGTGTCTGAGTGTCTCTGTATGTGTGTGTGTGTGTTTGTGTGTGTCTGTCTATGTGTGTCTGCTTGTCTCTATATGTGTGTATGTCCCTATGTGTCTGTGTGTGTGTGTGTGTGTTTCTCTGTGTGTGTGTATGTCTGTATGTATCTGAGTGTCTCTGTATGTGTATGTTCCTGTGTATATCTATATATGTCTGTGCATCTCTATATATGTGTATGTCTGTGTGTGTGTCTGTGTGTATATGTCTATGTGTGTCTGCTTGTGTGTGTGTGTGTGTGTGTGTGTGTGTGTGTGTCTGTGAAATATGATGCAGCTTCTCTCGGTGCCCTCTCCAGACATACCTTTCATGAAGAACCCAAGGCCAAGCTTCTGAAGTTCCTGGCTTCTCCTTTCATGGCCAGTTCCATCTACTTTTTAAACATTACACATTTAAGAAGCCTGTGCTTCCCAATACCCGTAAACTTACTGGCTAAAGTTTATTCAAAAGTGTATAGAAATAAGAGGTCTGATATATAATTTGAGCACAATCAAAATTTAGTAGAAAATAAAACTTAAGTACCACTTGTAGTGGTATCACAAAATATCAAAGTTAAGGACATTTAATTTAAAAAACATTATAGGTGTGGAAAAGTACAGAATATTGAGAG
This sequence comes from Apodemus agrarius, assembly GCA_964023405.1. Taxonomy (NCBI): domain Eukaryota; kingdom Metazoa; phylum Chordata; class Mammalia; order Rodentia; family Muridae; genus Apodemus; species Apodemus agrarius. Next base: position 38,139,385 of record OZ030025.1, on the reverse strand, counting down.
AAACTGTAAAAGGACATAAATAAGTGAGCGGGTCTATCATATTTATAGAACAAAGTTCAGTATCTGCTGATATCTTTTCTTCAGAATAATGAGATGTATTCGGCACACCTTTACACGGAGGTTTAACAGATTTCTCTGTGGAACTGAATCCTGGAGGGGCATGAAGAGCCAGATGCTTTGAAGAGAAGTTAAAGAGCCAGTTCCTCACGGTGAGGAACTCTTGGTTACAGAGATTAAGACAAGGAGAATTAGACAGTGGTAGGCGAGGAGCCCAGAGAAAGCTTGCTGCCACCTGTGAGGCCCGAGCTGGTGGCACGGGCCAGGGTGACATCAGAGCAGTGAGCAGGTGGCTTCGTAAACTGTGCCTGGAGAGCTGAGAATGTACACAATCGCTTTAAAACGTCATCCCTATTCTACACACCGAAAAGAAAACATCCTCACGTTGTAGGCTTAAGCAGGAAGACAACTCAGAAAAGCTAAGGAGAAAAATGAATGTAACGTTTTTTCTTTTCTTTAGTGCCAAGGAGTATTGATTGATCTTTAAGGAAAAGTGGACAAATTGTCAAACAGTGAAACTCAGTTTCTCCATTTGGAAAAAAATAGATGGATGATAGAAAGATATAGATAAATATAGATGATAGAAAGATAGATTTAGATAGATAGGCAGGCAGGCTGGCTGACTGACTGACTGACTGACTGACTGACTGACTGCAGGATGGGGAAGGAATTCTGTAAGTCAGTCAGACCGGCATGAAAGGCGAGTCTGCATGAGTTGATGCTCCTGAAAAGTAAGGCACCGGTTCATTAACATCTCGTCTGTTTACAATACCTCAGAGAGCCCAGTGCCTTGTTTGTTGAGCATGTGAAACCTTTGAACTGCCGGAGGGAGTGTAAGTTAGTGGGTTTTAAGTACAGTGCCTATGTTATAGTTGTGATAGGTAAGTAAAACACAAACCTTCTTTGCCAGATTAGCACGACATTACTATAATTAGAACAGATTCTGTAAATCCTGGAAGTTGTCACTTTGCATATTCTCAATTACGGCGATCTTAATAATTTTGCACATCATCACAATTGTGTGTGTGTGTGTGTGTGTGTGTGTGTGTGTGTGTGTTGTGTACTTATTCTTGTGCATATATGCATGTAGAGGCCAGAGGTGGTCCTCCAGACTCATCCTCCACTCCCTGGGTCTCCATGTTTCAGACAGGAGTCCTCACTGAACCTGGAGTTTACTGATTGGCTGGGCTGCCCGGCCAATGAGTTTCAGTAATCCACCATCTCCGCCTGCTCCGGTGTGTCCCACCCCATCAGCCAGTGGTAGGGTTACCTGTGTGCCACCATGTGCCTTGGTCCTGGGGATTCAAACTCAGGTCCTTGTGGAACAGTGCTAGTCAGCACTTTCCCAGCTGCTCTGTGTCCGCAGCCCGACTGCAAGTGCACAGTGAAAACAGGGCACAGGCCAGGAGCCGTGGAGGAGACATTTCCCCATGGAACTTTGGCCAGTTTTTAACAATTACCATTCTTGAGAAATACCTTCCATGAGTATATTGTAAAAGCTTTGCCTCTGTTCGTTTGAACTTTGTGCGCTCTTTGTAAGAATTATTTAATTTGGGTAGGTGTAGCTATGTTCACCTTATGTTCAGTGCTGGTGAGCTCAGCGCCCAGGTTGGGAGGTGCATGGTGTCAGTATAGGCTTGCGTTTTGCTCTTTCCATTTCTTAGCAACATTTCATGCTGATGCTCTTCATGCGTGTTTCTCTTATTTCTAAGCATCCTGTGCCTATAACGGAGATCTTTGTGCATGAAAGAGGAATGGCCGGTCACAAGTAGGAGTTCTGTCTGACACAGAAGTGCTTGTTGCTGAAGCAGAGTTCAGCTGTTTCAGCCAGAACTGCAGACTGATTTTCTCTCCTTTAAAAGGCTCTCACCTATCAGAGGATAAATATTTAGGGTTGGCTACGGTAGGATGTTCGGTGGATGAAGAAAATTATTTTAATAGAACTGTGTCCTTAGCAGGAGATAGGTGTAGGGTTAGATGGTGTCCTGCGTCTGGTCAGACACAGGGCTCCAGCCCTTGGGGAGGCAGCATGTGGGAGTTTTGACTGGGCTTACCCTATGCCTGCAAGCAGGTCCCCCACACAGGACACCGCTCCAGGTGTGGGGGAGCACAGTCTGTGTCCCAGGGACAGCTGGAGCTGGCTGGGGGTTCCTGGGCCTGCAGGAAGGCCGGGCCATCTAGTTCTCAGGTGACCCATCTAGTTCTCACAGGACCCCTCTGGCTGGGTCCTGAGGGGATAATTTTTGGCTTGGCTTGGTGGTCGTGGCTAGGAGTACAGAGAAGCCTTGTACAGGAGATTAGATGCGCCTGAGATGAAGGCCTCCTCTATGGCAACCCACTGTGGATCCAGGAGAAAAGAGGCAGTCCAAAGTTTTAAGGCATTTATTGTAATGACCGGAAATGGATAAGTATAACCTTACCCCAGTTCTTAGGGCAGGCCTGAGGTTAAATACCTTTTGCAGGGAGGAGTGTCTGGGAAGGGACGTTTACTGGTTAAGCCTCCACACCTTTAGGTGTCTCATTAAAATGGAGATCTGTCTTGAGGTTACATGACCACAGGTCATGTCCTCAAAATAAGGAGGGTAAGGGCTTGAGGCATTGCCCTCACATGACTGATGACCACGAATCTGTGGGGAGGGCTGTGGCCTTGTGTCAGGAGCCTAGTGTCCAGGAACCAGGCAAAACGCCTGCGTCCCTTCAGGGTCACTGGGGTTTCTAACCGTAGCACAACCAGGCATCAGGCTGCCTTTCACCGCCCCACAGATGGGTACAAAAATCCATTCATGGGCAGAAGGGCGGGGACGTGGAGGAATACAGACAGCACTTAGGTAAGTGCAGAATGCTCTCGTCAGCATCTGTCAGAGGAAGTGCAGCGAACTCTTACTGTGTGCTGTACAGTGCACACGCATTTGCCCTTCAGGGAGTTTTAAAACTGATTCAGTGAGTAACAGAATGTATGTTGTGTGTGGTGCATTTAGCATATGTTCTTTTCCCTCTTGTTCCGTCCACACATTTTTCTATACTGGGAAGCCAATATTCCCTGAGCTAGAAGAGTATTTTTTAAACTATCTGCCTAGGGCTGGAGAAGTGGCTCAGCAGTTAAGAGCACTGTCTGCTCTTCCAGAGGTGCTGAGTTCAATTCCCAGCAACCACATGGTGGCTCACAACCATCTGTAATGGGATCTGATGACCTCTTCTGGATGTCTGAAGACAGCTACAGTGTACTTAACAAATAAATTTCTGCCTAATTTTTATTTTATGACGTTGTGAAATGCTGTCTTTTCCCTTGAAAGAGAATACGATTTTCACGAGATGAAAGGAGCTAGGTTTTTGTTGATCCTTATTTTGAAGTAAATTGGTTTGCTATTCAATGTGGAAGCTGAGGGAAGCAGTGAAACGTCACCAAGGGAGTGGGATGTGAGGAAGACGGTGCGTGGGATGAAGGACTTGGTGATGGCTGGAATCTTGAGAAAACAAAACACCACAACTGATGAGAGAGAGAGAGAGAGAGAGAGAGAGAGAGAGAGAGAGAGAGAGAGAGAGAGATGAACTAAATCTGGCTGGAAAGATGATTCAGTGTTTAAGAGTACTTGCTACTGGTCTGGTGCCCACATGACAGCTCAAGATACCCCGTATCTTTCTAGGGGGTCTAGTGCCTTCTTCTGGCATCTCTATATGGCATCTCTATATACACACATATATACACACGCAGGCATACACAAGTATTTCTATAAGAGAGCAATCTATTTGGCTTCACTTGGTAACATGCTGTTTTCCATAGCTAATAGGTCCTAATAAGAACTAGGGAAGTTGTAAAAAATGGATTCTTGAGTAAGAAATACAATTCTAGGACACTCTTCCTTGTTACAATGAGGAAGAGTCACGTTGTCATAAACACTAGTTCAGTACAGGGATCCGACAGTAATCCAGATGCTCTTGTTTTAGACAGGATTTTAGTTTTTAGAAACAAGTTGTAGACAGAGCATATGAAGATTAGTTGAGACTTTAGGGAGAAATTAGTGTTCTCCCTAGAGAGTTAGTGGGCGAATCACTAAAGGCTTGGGTTATCTTTTGAAGAGTTAAAATTCATGGATTTACAACTAGATCTCGAGGTCTACTATTTAAAGTTAATAGTGAACAGTAAAATAACAAACCTATAACTGTAAACATTATGAAGAGAGGGCGAAAAACAAAGTACAGTGGTGGGTTATTACATTTTCATCTCTTGGTGGAATCAGATGATCTTGTCCATAGCATTTGAACTAAGGACTTTTAATATTATTATGTTATTTAGAATTGTGAGCATCATGTTTAAAATAAATAAACCAATCAAGGGGCTAGTGCACTTACTGCTCTGCAGAAGACCCAGGTTCAGCCAGGAGTACCCACGTGGCAGCTCACAACTCTAATTCCAGCTCCAGGGGATCTAGCACCCTCTCCTGGCCTTCCTAGACACCCATCATCTATCTATCTCTCTGTCTGTCTCTGTCTGTCTGTCTGTCTGTCTGTCTGTCTCTCTCTCTCTCTCTCTCTCTCTCTCTCTCACACACACACACACACAAATGCAGGAAATCACTTACACACATTAAATAAAAATAGTCTCTAAAAAATAAAATAAGTGACTCTGAATGGTGGTGTGGTGAGCGAATCCCAGTGAGAGGAAGAGCCGAGATGGAGGTGGTCATGCTTCACAGGAGCCCACTTCCAAGATGGAGGTGGTCATGCTTCACGGGAGCCCACTTCCAAGATGGAGGTGGTCATGCTTCACGGGAGCCCACTTCCAAGATGGAGGTGGTCCTTCTTCATGGGAGCCCACTTTGCATCTTTAGAGTAATTATTGCTGCGCATACTTGACTTTGATGTAAGCACATTTTGGGTATTGGTAGCAGAAAGCCATCAACGGATACTTATTGTCTTGTCCTCTCCAGATTGTTGGCATGGAGGGCTGTCATCCTCACCTCCACTGCCTCTTACTTCCTTGCCGGGGCTGGAGTAGTGGCTTTGGGCCACTGATGGGCTTTGTGTGAATACAGTATAGACGTCACCCCAGTCCTGAATGAGACAGTAGTGACAATTGGTTGGTACTGATCCCCATTCTTGTAGCCATGTGAAACAATTGAGCATTCTCGAAACCCCATATCAAGCCCTGCTTTCCTTCTGGATCTCCTAGCTGTCATCCCGTCTGGTTTGAAAAGCTACAGGGTTGTGCAATTGTGGAAGAGCTTTTAAGTCATGTATGTGCCTTACTATCTACACCTCAAGGCTGAACTAACAGCCAGACACCTTCAGGTTAGTGGTTAATATTTCTAGGGGCTGTAATAGAGCCTTAGAACAGTCTAATACGGTAATAAATATAATCCAAGTCATCAAATGATACGGATAGAAATGGGAATGTCAGCTCTACTGCTTTTAAAAATAGCTTCTTATTGACCCTTGATACAATTATTTTGAATCTACCTTGAAAATTAGCCTGATAATGGTGTTTATCTCGTGAATCTTGAAGATTCGGTGACATGACATGTACAGCCGTTAGCAGAGTTGGACGCACGGAAGGAAGCACTGAGTAAGCCTTTGTGTGGTAGCACTGGCACTGATGCACAGTTGTGTGCTGGACACTGTGCTGCGTTGCGTTCTCTGCATTCCCAGGTCAACTGCATCGGAAGCTCTACAAATAGATTCACCCCAGATAATACTGCTGCCTTCCAGTCTCCGAACTTTTTCATACAAGGCAATGACAGTTCACAGCTTTGTTCAGAGAATGGCCCCTATTAGCTTACTAGCACCAGGAGTGGACAAGCTTTTTCTAAAGCCTCCAAGAGAGATCCCAGTAAACAGAAGGGTTCCTTTCTCCTGCCCTACTCCTGGGTGGCCAGTGACTATATCAACAAACAGGGATTTGGTCACTGACTTCCTCTCCAAATTGAAGTCACCGAGTAGTGAACAACAGTCTCTGGATAACATCCATCTCCCCGGTTCACTCATTCACTGGCAGGTTTTCCAGCCTCCTTGTGTGCCTGCTCATTCTCGAACCACAAGATGTCAGCTGACAAGCGTGCTCAGTCAGTCACTGACGGCGGGCCCACGGGTATAAGTTCCTCCCATGTGCAAGACCATTCGCTGGAACTGTCCATACCTGTGGGAAGTTACGGTGTTGCCCATGACCTGCTAGACCCAGGCAGATGATATTAAAGAGCATCCTTCCTTCTTTCTGTCTAGTACATTAGAGTCCTCAGAGAGCCCCGTCCACTAAGAACCACATAGTTTAACCAGAGTGGTTTCTTGGTTTTGACAGACTAACTCCTGAAGTCACGTACAGAGACAGTCATTCTAGATTTGTTCTCCATAAGCCAACAACTGAAGAATAATTAGGCAAGAATAAAAGTGGCATAAAACAGGTGAAATTTTCCTAGCAGTCATTCCTCTGACTAACTTACCACTTAACATTTGAAACTAGCTAATCCTTTGTAAGAAATGGTCTATGTGTTGTAGGTTTCGCTCTCTTGTAAGCCATGTTCTGTATACTGTAGGACATTTAGCAGTAGGTTGGCTTCTGGCTTCCAGATGTCAGTAGCAGTAATTTTACCCAACAAAAGTGTCCCCAGATATTACCAAATGTGCCTTGAAGAGTAGGAGCCGGAAAGACAAACGCCACCCACCAATTGAGAAGCACCGCTGGGATACAGTTAACAAGCTCTTTCCCTAGAAGACAAAGCCTGCAGTTGTCTTTGTAGACAGACAAGAAGCCAGCCTGGGACATACCTGGGGAGGTTTCCTTCCTGAGAGGACTTTCTTGAGAGAACTTTGTTCCTTTCTCCATTTTCCTTCAAATCGCTAGTCTGGTCTTCAGTGCTATGTCTGTCTGAGCCACCAGATGTTGGAACTAACATGACACTCTCTTCAGAAGTGTACTGTGAGTCTCCATAAGGGACATCCTCAGCCACTGGGAGCCTCCATAAGGGACATCCTCAGCCACTGGGAGCCTACATAAGGGACATCCTCAGCCACTGGGAGCCTCCATAAGGGACATCCTCAGCCACTGGGAGCCTACATAAGGGACATCCTCAGCCACTGGGAGCCTCCATAAGGGACATCCTCAGCCACTGGGAGCCTACATAAGGGACATCCTCAGCCACTGGGAGCCTCCATAAGGGACATCCTCAGCCACTGGGAGCCTTGCTTTACCCCACTCCATGAGCATGTGTAAGAGAATGTGTGTGTTGCATCACCAGAAGCCAAAAAGAAGAGCCAGCTTCTTCCAGAAATGCCTGATGGAGGCCCCAGGGGATAAAATAGGCAGGTCGGCCAGAGCATCTTGTCATAAAATTACTCACATGAATGTTTTAAGATGTAATTATGGAGCATGTCAAAGTGACATGGGAATGACAGCTGTCAGTGCCCAAGGCTAGAGCAATCTAAGAACAAAAGTAGGTTGAGTGGGACCATAGCCCAAAGTATAACCAAAACAGTGAGTTTGATATAAAAAATGGTTATACAAATACACAATAAATTGCCAATACAAAGAATTTAAAGTATTCATTGTGAACATTTTACCTTGAAGAGATGGAGCATAACCCCACTTTATAAGTGCAAGCTGTGTGTCACAACCTTGTTACAAGGAGTATGGTGTGGAATGGGGTAGGAGGTGTGTAACTGCATGGTGGAGAATTCTCGTAAGCACCAGCAGGGAATCATGTTAATAGTGCGTGCACCGAACATTAGGCAAAGCCCACCCAAGGGATAGATACTCCACAAAATACCTAATCATAGCTGCCTTCCGTAATACCTCACCAGGATGCCTCAGAACTGTCAACGTTAACAAAAAAAAAATCTTAGTGGACGTGACCACTATATTAGTGACTCTGTCGCTGTGATAGAATATGACTAAGGCAACTTACAGGAAGTGTTAAGATGGCCGTATGGTGTCAGACGGAGAGTTTATAATGGCAGGGGAGGGATGGCACCATACTGACAGAGCACGAAGCTGACAGATCGTATTTTCAGTTGAAACCACAAAGTAGAGCCGCCAAAACCCTCAAAGCCTGCACCCAGGGATGCACATATTCCACCAAGGCTGACAACCCCACCCCACCGCCAAACAGCACCGCCAACAGGGCACTAGGTACTCAGTACCCAAGCCTGTAAGGGAAGTGTCTCATTCAAACCACCACAAAACTAACGGCACCATGAGCTCGTGGAACAGAAAAGGCAGATTGGATAATAATGAAGAGAACATAAATAAGATGTAGGCTTTATAAGGTGTCCTTGTTATTTCATTAAGCGTGACAAGTCTACCATAATTTTGTAAGATATTGAGAGAAAACTGAGTTCTGAAATATATAGAAATGTGCAATTTTTGTCTTTTCTCTGTAAATATAAAACTACTCTAAAATGAAATGTTTATTAAAATATAAGGAAATACACTCAAAACAAGATGACATGTACCGGTTTTCTTATCCTGGAAGGCATTGCCAGGCTCGGCATGCAGTTTCCTTACTTTTCAAGGCCATATGTGAAGTTAACCCACTCTGAAGTTCCTGGGAGCGCCGGGTCCTTACCATTCCCGTTACATTTCTCCTCCCCAGTGTGGAGTGGTTTTTGGTTTCTAACTGAAGAGGCCAAAGTTCTTCACCTTCTTGGCACTCTGACTTTTGAGGATGTCCACAGGGGCTCCCCTGTCTTCCCCTCACCTGATCCCTGATCAGAAATAATCTCGCGCTGTTGATATGTGCCATTTCTTTTAAAAAAAAAAAAATGTGTTTGGTTTGTTTGTTTCTAAAGTGAAGTGAATAAAATAGGGGAGCACTGTTGACGGCTCCCTTCATGGCTGGACTGTGAGGTACAGCCCTCCTAGGAAGGGACCCCAGTAATGTGGGCCGGGCAGGAAGGTAAGGGGAGGGCCCTTCACGGGGAGTCACCAACACGAAATCCTTGGAGGGCAGTACATTAGAGGATGAAAACCTGAATGTAGGTCGCTAGAATTAGTTACTCCCATGATGCTTTCGCCTTTCTAGCTCTAGGTGTAATCTCCAAACATCTAAAACCCTTACTTTCCTGTGTGTGTTTTCAGGAACAGCATCGTTTGCATGTTCTAGGCACAGAGTACTACATGAAGTGCGGATCTGAACGCTGATCTTTGCAGCAGTGGATCCAGAATCAGTTTACTCTACGTAGCACAGTGTTCTGGACTGCCAGCGAGCGGTTAGCCGGCGCCTTCTGGCATCAGCCCACAGGCCTTTGAGCTGTGAACAGCACAGTTAGGGGAATGGTTGCAGAATCAGGGTTGCTGCCTATGTCAGTTGCTGTGTCACTGTGTGATGACATACCTGACGGAGGGCACTTAAGGAGCAAAGGAAGTGTCTTCACTCACCCTCCAAAGGCCTGTGCACCGTGGCAGGAAAGCCAGGAGAATGAGGCAGATAGTCACACACAGCCAGCCACTCTCAAGAATCAGTGAATAAAGAATGCTTGAACTTGGCCGGGCCGTGGTGGCGCACCCTTTAATCCCAGCACTTGGGAGGCAGAGGCAGGCAGATTTCTGAGTTCGAGGCCAGCCTGGTCTACAGAGTGAGTTCCAGGACAGCCCGAACTACACAAAGAAACCCTGTCTCGAAAAAAACCAAAACAAAGAATGCTTGAACTCCACTAGCTTCTTCTTTTATATTTAGTCTAGGACCCCAGCCCGAGTAATAATACTGCCCGCATTTAGGAGCCGTCTCCCCACGTCAACTAATGGGATTTGGAAAAATCCCACATACTCTCACCCAGAGATTGGTTTCCACTGGGACTCTAAATCCTATCAAGTTGACAAGATTCACTATCATAATTGATATATCATAATTCATATTTTCATAATTCATAATATCTTAACGATAACTGAGGGTTGTCACTTAATGCACACATGCTCTCTAGAATTCTTACCCTTGATGTGGAGAAGGTACCGTGGCTGCCCCTAGAAGAGGTGCAGCGTTGAGGTTAGGAAGGTAAGCATGTCTGCTGGAGGTGCAGGTGTGAAGGCAAAGCCACCCGTCTCGGAATAGCTCCTACTAACCTGCCCTGAAGCACTGAAATAGTTTCAGGATTATAATTAATCCTTCTATTTCTTTTTTTTTTTTTTAAATGCTCTATTTCTGAACCAAATCGTGTTGATTTATTTTTCTGATCCAAATACCACACCGTTGTTGTATGCAGCCACAACTGGTCATTTGAGGAACCATAAACTGGAGTTAACTTACACCCAGGGGAGGCCCAGCCGTCACGACTTCCTGCCACGATGAAATGGCGCACATCTGTGCTGCCCAGCGTGGTAGCCGTGAAACCACATGTGGCTTCCAAGCACTTGAAATATGGCAAAGCTGCTGCAGAAACCGACTTTCCATTTTATTTTCTTTTACCTAATTTTAAGTAGCCACCTTTGATGAATGGCCTGCTAGAGCCCAGGCCTGGACAACTTAAGAATCTTCCATCATAATGCGGGTTCCTGTACGTCAGTTCTCTGCATAGTCTATATACGTCATTCATCTTCTTAGAAAAAAATGGTTTTTGTTTTGTTTTTGAGAGCCTGTTGTTCTTATTTGATATATAGATCACTTAGAGGAACAGAGTCTGGTTTAAACTTGATCCATTTCTATTTGAAACTAAGAAGTTTTGAGCTCATGGTTAAGCAATGGAGTTTGTAGGATGATGAGGGAGTATGGCCAGAATATGCGTGTGCATGAATTTACGTAAAATTTGGAAAGAATGCGTTTTTGAAAAGAAGTGGTTGGCTGAACTTAGTTCTCAGACTCTTTTGCGGGACAGAGATGAGAGCTCATATGTTCTTAATTCTACCTTCAAGAGTCTGAACCTTTAGAAAATTATTATTGGCAAAACGTTATTTCTTTCCTTCTAGACACAAAGAACTGTTTTTCTTTTACAGATAGAAATCTGTTATCCGATGCCTGCAAAGCTCAATGACACTTTAAATCCAGGTTGATAGTTATTTACAGAGCCAGACGAAAAGCCAGCCTCGTGATATTTCCACGAGGCTAAGAATGGAATTCCGAGATTATGGTCTGGGAAAGGGGAAGTGTGGTTTATGAATTCATAAATACTTCGAAGATAAACATTCAACTCTTAAAACAATGACAGCTGTTTCCATCACTGTTAAATTAGATTAGTAGATTCAGGGACTCTGTGGAAGAAGCCAGGAAGGGTGACGGTTCGCAGTGATTTACTTCCTTTATTGAGAACATCCTTCAGGGCTGAGGACAGTGCAGTGGTAACAGGTACTACCCGGATAACGTGGCAGAGGAAAAGGGAGCCCGTGTGCTAAGGAACCTGTGTCTCTGAACATGACTTGTGCTTGTGCTGTCTTAATACATGCATGACTGTCATTGTTTAATACACAACTTTCTTGCATAGATTAGAAAATTTCAAAACTTCTCAGGTTTGAAAACAGGAATGTTCATGTGTCTATATGAACAAATTGGCAGTGTTCCATGGATCATTTCACTTACTTGGCTTATTGATCCTGTCCGTTTGAACCTTCTGTGAGTGGTGTAGCAGTTGGTTTTGGTCTTATGGTCAAATCACTTTACTGATCATGAAACTCTCCGATCAAGTCAGCTCTCTCTTACTGCACGTGTTAAACTCTGTTGGTAATGGTGGTATTGTCATTGTCCCCTGAAGTCCCCGCATGCTCCTTCTGGAGATTTTCTCTGGAGAGACATCTAACACCACAGGCTAATCTTACCTGTTTTGCATCTATTTGGGATTTCCTCAACATTGTTTTTTTCTGTATTTTTAATCCCTGTTCATCCACCCAGTATTCATGTAGGATAATCGAGCTGCTTCATGACCATCATTTGCATGTAGTTCTACATGTAGTCTCTACCTAAAAATGGAATTACTGCACCATACAATCTGTGTGTGTGTGTGTGTGTTGTGTGTGCATGCTCACACGTGTACATGTGCTCAGTGTGTATGTGTTCATGGATCATAAATGAGAAGAGAAAATCTGTTGTTCAGTTTATGAATTGTACAGGAAAATAAATGAAGGAACCCTGAAGTATTGTTGGGTTGGAAATTGGAAGGAGTCAGTGAAGAAAAGGTAAAAGGAAAGGGAATTGGTCCAGGGGATCAAAATAAGGACTAGGATGGGAAGAAAGGCTGAAACCTTAGGAGGATGGCCCTACTCAACCACTGCTCTCCTGGGAGCCCTTCTTTCCAGGTGCCCGATGTTTCTATCTGAGGCCTGGCAGACACTCCAAGCTGTGGGAAATGTAAGGCAAAGAAAACTACTGTGTTTGTACAGGAGAGAACTGCTCAGCCCGTACCCCTAGTGTGTTCTCTGCTCTGTGCTTCACATGTGGTCAGTGGAGAGTGTAGACTAGTTGCCCCCCCCCATGGGTCCATCTTTGTTATTTATGTCCTCTGGGAGCTTCAGTTCTGGGCTTGTGGAGACTAAGAAACTGTCATGAAATCCTGGCAGGCCACAGACTACCGAAGAAAAATCAGATTATAAAAACTGCAGTGAGCACTTGGGTTCCCAGAGGAGGCAAATCTCCTTTAGAAATGTACACTAAGTGAGCTGTAATAACTAAACTGTGATGGTCCTGTTACTGTTTCTGATTTCTTTGTACCTCAGAGCTCAAAGAAATCAACTTGAACTCTTTTTTAGGGAATAGAATAAGCACCGTGAAATCCCAGCGGTCTTACTCCTGCGTTGCCATGGTAATCCTCCTGACTACCTCCTGAGCAGTATTATCCAAATTCAGACCCATAACCCAGGTGTATCAGGGATACACTCAGATTGCTGAGTTACTGGCCACCGGGGCTCCATGGAAACCCTCAAACAAACCAGGCTATTACCAAGGCTATGGGTTGTTCTCCAAAAGCTAACGGCAAGGCCCAGTTGCTGAAGACAACTCCTCTGTTACTCACTGAAGCCAAGCACCCACCCCTCCTGACTAGTGTTCACGGTACTCTGCACAGTACTGTTGGAGAAAGGTAAACACCAACTCAGCTTCAAACTCTGCAATCTATAATGCGGACCTGCTGCAAGATATGCTAGTGCAATGCTGGCACAAAAATTATGGGAGTGCCCAACCACTATCGGATTAGAACTGAGGCCTGCGCCATGGGATGGAGCCCGTCCCCAGCGTTGCCCAGGTGGCCAAGAACTCGAGATTAGATGTAGACCCCGCAGAAAACCAAATACTACTGTTCTCCTAAAGGAATGTAGCAAGAAAGTAGCTCCTAACAGCATTCTTCTAAACTCACAGATCTCCGCCTTGTTCATATATCATCAGAGAATCTTCCTCCTGAAGTTAGTGGGGACAAATCCAGAGACCCGCAGCTCGACAGTTAGCAGAGAGTGAGAGACATTAGAACACGAGATGCTTCCATTCAGTCCCCTCCTCTCAGGACCCGGAGAACTCTGTGGAAGGGGAGGCGGAAGATCGTCAGAGCCCGTTGGATAGAAGACACCAAGGAAACAAGGCTTCCTAGCCACAACCAGACGGCACACATTGAACTCACAGCCTGGGACAGGATGCGCAGGTCTAAGTCAAGAGGACTCCCAGTGTGGAGAAGGAAGGAAACACTCCCTGATAACGGCTCACGAAGGAAAATTTCGTTTTCTCCAATGGAGTCTCAGTTATAAACCACATTTAAAGTCAGAACCCACGCCCAGCAGTAGATGGCCAACTCAAAACGAATTCGGTGGCAATTTTAGAGGATTTTTGTCTCATGATGCTTTGGGCATTTTGATTGTCTTTACCAAACAAATCTTTTGTGTATGTATTATAGTCTCTGATTTAGTTTTGTCGGCTTTCAGTGTGTGTGAATGTGTGTGTCTCCGAGTCTGTACATGTCTTTTTGAGCTGTTTCATTGGTTCTTTTTCCATTTGTTTTGTTATACTCTGATTTGTTCGGTTTTTAATTTATTTTAGTATTGTTTAAATGCCTCTTCGTGTTCTAATGAGAAATAAAGAAGCGGTGTGGATTGCAGAGTGGGGAGGATCTGGGAGGAGTTGGGGAGGACTGTAATTAGAACGTACTATATGGAAAAAATATGTATTTTCAATGAGAGAAAAGGGGCGTGGGGATCTCCTCTGCTTGGGTCTGAACAGTGTACTGGCAACCTCAGAACGTTGATTACCACCGCAGCGGTGTTGACCACAGTCTTCCTCCGCTGTAGACCCTGAGCTAAGTGGAGGCTCTACATAGCTAAACTAAAAAGGGGCGGTCCCCACACTGGTGTGCACGTGTGGCTGAGCTTCTTACCGACCATCCCCTCTGTCCATAGGCGCTTTTACCCAGTTACCTGACAGCTCGAGCAGGTGCCATCTCACGGGGCCGAGGCATCGTACGAATATGCTGTGCCTCCAGCTGTCCTCATTAGAGAACTCATGTGCCTGGAATTTGACCATCTAAACCTTATTTTGTTTTTGTTTTTTTTCCAAGAATATCAATATCTACCTAGTAACTCTACCAGAAGGAGGAGCAAACTCTGTTCTTTTGTAGTAACTCGTTGTGGGAGAAACAGGTCGTAAACTCCAGATCTAATAGTGAGTTGTTTAGGCCACACAGAGCACACAGGTATTGCGGAGGCTGGGGTAAATGAGTATGTATATATAACCCTTCCTAGACACCGAAATCCTAGGACTTTTATAAATCACATGTATACTTTTCTAACCCTTTCATAGCTGTGCCAGTTAGGGTCTGGAGTCGTCTGAGCAGAAGGCACCTGGATTAAGACAATGCCTCCCTCTGACTGGCTTGTAGGCAAGTGTGTGGACATTTTCCTGATTCATAGTTGGTGTGGGAAGGCCAGTGCACCGTGGGCAGTGCCACCCTTGGGCAGGTGGCTCTGGAGGCATAAGGACAAATGACCTCAAGTGTATGACAAATGGCCTCAGAGAGTCTCTGCTTTCTCAATCTGCCAACTTCCATAGGGTCCCTGCAGGGTGGGGGAGGGGGGAGTTCACCCTCTTACACTAGCCATGGAGCGGCTGCTACTTTGGCTGGGAAGCCTCTCATTTGTCGCTTCCTTGATTAAACGTTCTTTTTAAGGTTGGCCTTTCGTCGCCTTCTTTCCAAGAAAAAAGGAACGGAGAAAAATTGAAACCCGCGAACTGTACTTTTCTTGTATGACCTCTGTAAACCAGTGAACTGTATGTACTTTTCTTGCATGGCCTCTGCTTCAGTTCCTGCTTCTAAGTTCTTTCTTACATCGAGTTTCTGCCCTCACTGCCGCCCCCCCTCTGGGGAGATGAGCTACAGAAATAAACCCTTTCCTCCCCAAGTAACTTTTGGTCATAATGTTTAATCAAGACAATAGAAAGAAAAGTAAAACAGTAGCTTTGGAGACGGGAAGGAAGGGAGGTGCTTTGGCCGGCTTATCAGCGATTCTTTAGAACCATATGAATAGTTTTTCTGAAGGAACCCTGTGACAGCCTTCCCCCCCCCCACATGAATTCTCTAGTTATAGCTAACACATTGGAACAACTAAGATATGCTAATTTGCATAAGAGTGAACGTTGCAAAGATAACCGTCCCCAGTAACATTTCAGATAGTCAAAAGTTGGGCCAGTAAGACGGCTCAGTGTTTAACGAAGTAGACGCTTGCTGCCAGGCCTGACAGCCTGAGTTTGGTCCCGAGAACCCACAACTAGCTTCCACAAGTTGCACTTTCTGTAGCATTTGCAACACACACACACACACACACACACACACACACACACACACACTGAAGTATACAAAGCGTAATAAACAGCAGTTAATGTGTGCAAGTTTCCTTTATCATGAACAGAGGTATTCTTTAGACAATAAAGATACTTTAAAACTAAAATGCCCTCGGTTGCAGAAAAACTCTTTGAATGTGCATATTTAGAGCAGTTCTTCTTAACCTAATGTCTCACCTGATAAATACCTGAAGATCTTCAAAACATACCCCTATTACCCGTATTGTGGCCCAACCCAGCTGAGTCAGATCTTTAGGGTGAAGCAGAGGCATGTGAATTATATTACAGAGATAGAAATAAAGTGTTGTTAAAAGTATATTTCATGTTTTTCATTATATTGTACTCTTCACTTCTAGGGTCCTTTTCTGGGTATTATATGTAGCAAACTGATTTCTTTTTATCATTCATCCATATGTGATTACTTTAAAATGAGTCATTAGGGCAGCCCAGACTACAGAGAGACTGAAAATGGGAAACCTGCTTTTTAACTTTCTGTCGCATCCTTTGCTCTCTATAAAGACACAAAAGAAAGTTGCCTCTTTCATCCTCCAGTAAACGTCTCCATCTTTCATAGACAAGCGTTTTTTTTTCAGAAAATAATTAATCGGATCATCTCCACAGCATATATATTTTAACGACCCACAGGTACAGTACTTAGCGGTTTACCGACACGCTCTTGTCTAACTGGTAGAGTTGACATTTCAGTGTCCTCAGTTTTGTTCTGCAGTGGCAGCAACCACAGACCTTAGCTGGAGGCTGGTGGCGGGAGGTGGTGCATCCCGGCATCCCCCCGGCCCCGTCACAGGCGCAACGGTGGAAGCTGAGGGGCGTTGGCTGACCAGGGATGAGGATAGCAGTACTGATGCTGATGCGGCACGTGAGTCTGTTGAGCTGAAGCCGGGTCCGTATTTAAGCTGTACCACTTCCCTCTGACCACAAGAGGTCTCCCTACCCTGCCCGATCCCTGCAGGCCACTTCCGCACAGCAGACTCTCCCAGCATTCCAGCCTGGCAGCTTTTTCCACAATGCTATAGCGACCAAGTTCTTAACCTAAGAGAGTTAAACTTTTATTCTTTAAATTCAGCTTTTTGATACTTAACTTTCCATTCCATTTGCACACAGAAAACACCAGCTAAGAGGGGTGGTGGAAAAGTCTGGAAAATGAGTTCCACAGAGTGGCAGTAAAGTAGAATTCCTTCAGCGCATAAGCGAAAATGCAGACTTCTCTGCAAACAAGATTGTCGGCTTTCTACCTCAGATCTGAATTCCCTGTCTTATCCAGTGACTGTTAACCTGTTGGTGTCGTATTCCGTGTGATTTTGTAAGGGTGAGCGCGGACCAGAACTTTAGATTGCAAATGACTTTGACAGCCCATAGCGAATATAAGCACCGTTTGCTATGCACAGTGGGGCAGCATGCTACAAGTCATGGTGTTACTTTGAACATAAAGACGTTCTTGTATTTCCTGCTACTAACCTAGCATCCATGCTTCGACTGTCGGCCTCATGCCAAGCAGAAAGATACATTTCTTACCTTCAAAGTTTAGTCTCTTGGAGGAAATCATCAAACAGAAAACTTACAATTCTGTAATTGTCCTTTAGTAAAAATATGTTTGGAGGGCCGGGCGTGGTGGCGCACACCTGTAATCCCAGCACTTGGGAGGCAGAGGCAGGCGGATCTCTGAGTTCGAGGACAGCCAGGACTACACAGAGAAACCCTGTCTCGAAAAACAAACAAAACATATATATATATATATATATATATATATATATATATATATGTTTATATGTTTGGAGGACCGTAGAGAGGGCTAGGCAGATACAGGCTTTTGTCACTGATGCCAACAACGTGAGTTCAATCCCTGGGACTCACAGCTATGGAAGGAGAGAGCTCTGACCTCCACATGTGCGCCATGATAAGGGTGTTGTGTGTGTGAGGTAGCAACGTGTGTCAGCCCATGATCTTTTGTTATACACACCTTGGAATTTACCATTGACATCCCTATAACCAGTGTTATCACTTTTAGCTTGTCCCATTCAATGGCGTGTGAAAGGGTAACTCCAATATTAATGATATCCCCTGATTAACTTGTCCTCTTGGGTTAGACCTACTAAAAGTTAGTGATAAAGTTTACCTAGATGATGAATTTAAATTGTGCCATTTGGATGTATGTTTTTTTCTATCCCTTGTAAATGTTAACACTAATTTTAATAGCAATCTGCATGTTGATCACTAGAGGGCAGTAGACACTCATAGCCCAGAAAAGTATTTTCTGAGCAGGGAGAAGATGGTAAATGGTTTGGCATCATGCATAATAAACCTTTGTGTTCGAGCTGTAAAGTGTGTTTGTTATAGAAGGCCGATCTTCGTGTGAAAGCTTCTGAGATTACTTCAGCCCTTGAGGCCAATACTTGTTCTTGGCCATTTGCGTTTGACCTTTTTCTCTTAACAACCTTTTATTATTTACTTTCGTTTCATTGAAGAACAGAAAAATATATTTTACTGTTAAGGTTCATTGAGTGTCTTCTGAAATATTAGCGACAAAGAGAACCATGCTAAAACCTTTGCCTTCACAGTTGATCTGAGACCTGGTTGGTCTCAGTAAGGCGTGTTCTGCCTTGTGATGTGCTCTGGGCGAGGATGCAGCGTTCTTGTGGTGTGTTGTTTTCTGCATGAAGATGCCGAATGCTGCTCATAGTAGGTGTTCTTACTGTGTAGGCTACTACCAAAATGAGTTTATTTCACAAGCTAATTCCAGCTAGAGGTTTATTAACTCTGAGACCCACTGATCTTATCAGGAGTCCAGGTGTCCCTCGTATTTCTCTTCTCCACCCCTGACTTGTTCTTTGTGTGGAAGGTACAAGCTACAAATCTTTGTTTGTTTGTTGTTTTTCGAGACAGGGTTTCTCTGTATAGCCCTGGCAGTCCTGGAACTCACTCTGTAGATCAGGCTGGCCTCGAACTCAGAAATCTGTCTGCCTCTGCCTCCCGAGTGCTGGGATTAAAGGCATGCACTGCCACTGTCCAGCAACGAGCTACAAAATCTAAGTAGAGTTTGTTGTCGAGGCAAAGTTGAACAGAGAAACGTAACCCTGTTTTCAGTGGTTTCCAGGGTCCCTGACTCCTACCCTGCTTTCTTCAGCCCTCGGGGACATGTGGCTCTCTGCACCTACCTGATAAATGGGGGAAATTATCAGTGTGTGTGGACAGAGAGACCAGGATTCTATCGGGTATCCAAGGCCCCCGAAAAGAGACTGAAACTTCACGAGTATTATAGTGTTCTCCAGCAAAGAGGAGGAAGGAGATGGACCCGGGCAGGCGGGAAGCAGTACTTGCTACTCTTTCAGGCTTCATTTTGGGTTGCTTGATGTAGAGTCTTCTGACCTGGTGTCCTGATAGTCTTTAAAATGTAACCTTCATAATCTTAAAATGAAACCTCTTTTTTTTTTTTTTTTTTTAATTCTGCTATTTCCTATGCATCACTGGACAGAGTTTCAGGAGTATCCCCGATCTACAAAACCTCTTGTTTTGTCTTGTTCTGTTCTTCTCCGGGCATTAAAGAAGCTAAGAATTTAGCCTTCCTCCTATGATAATCAGTACCACCAGTCTTTCTGAAATGTGCTACAAAACTGGCAGCCTTTCAGCAAGATCTGCAGTTGCCTGATGCTGTGAGAGCCAGGCCCGGCAGGTCCAGTTTAGCCTGCCCAGCCTTCTGCGTGCCCTCCAGCCTTCTCTGGACGCTTTGCTCTGGCACCTCTCAGTAGCTGTCTCCTAGCTATGTGTGCCTGGCTCTACTACTGTGCCTCTGAAGGACACGGTTGGCCGAATAGCTGCTTCATGACAAAGAGGGGCTCCTGGTGCATTCTCTGAGTGTTTGACTCTTAATCTGTTTTCAGTAAGTATTTGAGTGGGGTATTTATTAATCAGCTTACTTCAAACACAGAAAGGTTTTCTCTGTTTTTAACATGCTGATGATACTGTACTATGTTATTTTAATAGCATATCAATTCTTGTGAAAAGTATGGTCAGTTATTATGACCTTTTAAAAAGTAAACACAAATCATATTTTCTCAAGATTTATTTTTATTTTCCATCATGTGTGTCCAGTGTGTGTCTGTGTGGGATAACTGCACCTTAGTGACAGTGCTGAAAAGGACAGAAGACCTTGGGCCCCTGGAGCTTGGATTATGGTCAGCTCATGAGCCGCCTAATGTGAACTCAAGTCTTCCGCAAGAACGATAAATACTCTGAACAACTTAGCCATCTCTGTAGCCCCAGAAATACTATTTTAAAAATAATATTTTTAGCTGGTGAGATGGCTCAGTGATTAAGAGCACTGACTGCTCTCCCGAAGGTCCTGAGTTCAAATCCCAGTAACCACATGGTAGCTCACAACCATCTGTAATGAAATCTGACACCGTCTTCTGGTGTGTCTAAAGACAGCTACAGTGTACATATAAATATAATAATAAATACATTTAAAAAAAATAAATTTAAAAAAAAAAAAAGAGCCGGGCGTGGTGGCACACGCCTGTAATCCCAGCACTTGGGAGGCAGAGGCAGGCGGATTTCTGAGTTCGAGGCCAGCTTGGTCTACAGAGTGAGTTCCAGGACAGCCAGGGCAACACAGAGAAACCCTGTCTCGAAAAACCAAAAAATAATAATAATAATAATAATATTTTTAAAAATATTAAAATTATTTTAAAAATATTTTTAAAAGTATTTAGACCGGGTATGGTGGTTCATGCCTTTAATCCCAGCACTTGAAGGCAGAGACAGGCAGTTCTAGCCAGTCTGGTTTATATAGTGAGTTTTATAATAGCTATGACCCTTTCTTTAAAAAAAAAAAAAAAAGTTCGTATTAACATAATGGCTAGGTTGTTTGAACCTAGTCTCTAAACCTTTTGTTTTTCTTTGAAAACGTTGCTTTCAAAGTTTAGCTTTGAAGGCATGTACTTGTCTGAGATTAAACTAAGTTTTAAAATATTTTTATTAAAGAGATTGCCTCTTATGTTTTTAATTTTCCAGAAAACTGTGGATTCTTCTTTCCGGAAATAAAACGAAATCTGGGCAAATACGTGCACCGCTGTCCTGAGTCTGTGAGGAAGTGGCTCCGACGGCTGAAGGATGCCGGGAAAATTACTATGCTGATAACCAGTTCTCACAGCGATTACTGTAAACTTCTGGGCAGTTACATCCTTGGGTAAGTGAGGAGCCGGGCTTCGTGGGTGTCGTTGTTCAGCTTTCGGCGACCGCCGAGGACTGACCTGAGAGGATTCCCCCTGACGGACTGCAGGACATCTCAGTGCAGATGTACGGCCTGGGCCGTGGAGCAGAGCCAGCGGTGGGACTGACGTAAAATCAAGGCTGTAGATTTTGAAAAGAGACAGATATGTGTAAGGCCCTTCTTTACCAGCGTCCTGTGTGGCCTGGGCTACAGTTCATAACTCCTTTCAAGCCTTCCTTTCATTCTAGGACAACAATTCCTTGTGAATATGAGGGAGTATTTAAATCGTGCAGGGTACATACATTGGTAGTCATACATACTGCACAGAAGAGTTGGTAAGCTTTAACGATTGCTCAACGTATGTCGTTTCTTGGCAGTACCAGGGAAGGCCCACAGTCAAAGCAGGATCCCACAGAGAGTTCTTGGATTTCTTCTTAGATTTCAAATCTCAGCAAAGACAACTGCCTGAGTGTGAGCCAGGCTGAGGCCCGCAGCTTACCTGCACTAACAGTCTTTAGCCCCAGGATTCCTGTGTTCTTTAACACGTGTGCCAGATTTAGTTTGTTCTGTGGCATACTTACCTAGGAACGGGTTTTCTGCTTTCTAAAAAAATAATCCATAGGCAGTTATCCTTAAAGTGAAGTAAAGCCAGTGCCCAGCCACCTGGGGAGAGCACCTCCGCCCCGAGGCCTTTGCACTCGCGGTGTAGAGCCGTGCATCGGAACACACAGGGCTTTCGGTTCTCGCGAGGTTACGTAACCAAAACCCTGCTTCTACTTTTGGTTTCTCGTCTTTGCACTTTCTGTTTCACGAACACGTTCTGGAGCACAGTCTCTCCAGGGTCATGGCGAGGCCTAGGGAGATTTCATCAGCCAGTCCAGTCCTCAGCACACAGCACACACTGATGTTGTCATCCAAAATTGTTACAGGACTGTACTGGCTTTCAAAATAAGTGCCTTCCTCATATTTCGAACACTCTGATAATTGTCACTGGGATGAATACACTGCTGCTTTCTGTGGGGCCTGTATAGTGTCCGATCTGTTGAGTCTTCAGGCTTCTGTGTAATTCCTCAGATTTGAAACCAGGGGCTGTTTCCAGCTCACCACCGTGTTTGCAGAAGAGAGAGAGTTCTGAATCTAGGTCAGCACAGCTTCTGTGTTCTTTCTCTCTCTCTCTCTCTCTCTCTCTCTCTCTCTCTCTGTTTCTCTTTCTCCTTTTTCTTCACTTGATTTTCTTTTGTTATATTTGTGCTTTAAGTAATTTTCACATTTTCAGAAAACCTGGCTAGCAGCCATCCACCTCCTCTTCCTAGCGTAGCTTCCAACTTACAGTGTATGAACAGAGAGCGTGTGAAAGCTAGTCGAGGGCTGAACAGTGATACCCTGACACAATGCTTAGGCAGGGAGTAAGGTCTGCAGCTTTCCTAACTCCCTAAGGTAAACTCACTTTGCATTTTAGGAAGGACTTTGCAGACCTTTTTGACATTGTGATTACAAATGCATTAAAGCCTGGATTCTTCTCACACTTCCCAAGCCAGAGGCCTTTCTACACTCTCGGTAAGTTGTGTTTTGTTATTTCTACCTTTGACGAACCCTAAGTGCAAAATACTGTATAATGGGGAGCATCATTTCCCCTTAAGAAGAGAAGGAAAATATAAACCCATGTTTACATTACACTTTACTCAGCTTGACTCTGTATCTCATGGTATATTGTTTACGCGTCGGCCTCTCCCTGTTTTCAAAGACGAAGGGCAGGGATCTCACCTGAATATTATGGTCTCAGCAATACACTATATGTGCTTGAAGGAATGAATTAATAAGTCAGAGTTAACCATTTTGGGAGCAGAAGTCCCTACAGAAACCACAAAGATCAAAACAACAATAAAGCAAAACACAGACACACGTGCACACGCTCACAGACAGACATGAGTGCATACACACAGACACATGCATGCACACGCAAGCACATATATACATAGGCGCGCGCGCGCGCACAGACACACACACACATGCACACGCACACGCACACACACACACCATGTGCTTCCTCTACCACAATCCAGGCCTTCAAAGAACTGTCACACTCGAGAGACAGATGGAGAAACGAGGTTGCAGGCAACGAGCAGGCCCTTTGCAGTGGACAAAGAACGATCAGAAGCGAGCTGCTCCTCACAGGTGCTCCTAGAGCTTCCCGGAAGAGCGTTTGAAGGAGGCAGGCCGTCAGGATAGAGGAGTGACAAGACTGGGCAAGGGGAATGGCAAAAAGTTTAATTGTCATCTCTGCCTATATGACTAAATCTCAAAAGGAGAAAATGTCAATTTTGTTGTTGGATTCAGAGGTTGCGGCCCGTATTACCTGGCCATATTATTTTGGGCTTATGGCAAATAAACCATCATGAAAGGGTATGGAAAAAAACGAAAAAGAAAAAGAAAGGATAGACCATCGTGGAAGGAAGTCTAAGGGTTTCTATTGCTGTGAACAGACGCCATGTCCATGGCTTATCTTATAAGGAAAGCGTTTAATTGGGTTTTAATTGGGCTGGCTTACAATTTCAGAGGTTCAGTTTGTTGTCATTTTTACAGGAAGCTTGCTGGCACGCAGGTAAACCTGGAGCTGGGGAAGTAGCTGGGAGGTCTACGTCCTGGTCCGCAGGCAGCGGAAGTAAATGCCGCTCTAGCCTAGCTTGAGCAGCTGAGACCTCAAGGCCCTCCTTCACAGTGACGCACTTCCTCCAACAAAGCCACACCCACTCCGACAAGGCCACACCTCCTAATAGTGCCACTCCCCGTGGACCAAGCATTCACACACATGAGTCTGTGGGGGCCAAACCACTACAAATGGCAAGTCTGTTCCTTTCCTGGCTGCCAGGAAAAAGGGGGAGAGTTTCCTGATATACATTTCAAGGGCCTGGTTCCTCCAAGCCCCACCTCTAAAGCCCTCCTCGCTTACCAGTAGCACTGCTAGCTATGACTGAACCTTCGGCGTGCACTGTCAGCGGCATTTAAGACCAAGACCATAAAACTGAGCCATACTAACTCACAAGAGGCTTTCGGTGTTGCTCTATTTAATTGTTGAGTATGCCCAGACAAACATGGGGCTGTCTAAGCCTATCGCTAGACAAGCTCCCCCGTAGGACTCCACTGCAGAATTGTCTCCAGATGTATGTTACCACACTGGATTTGCAGCGTGATGCAAACTGTCCTGTCAGTTATGTTTATCAAAGCACTTTAGAGTTCACCAAACCAATGGCATGAAAGAATTACAGATCTTCAAGTATACATACACTGGGGCTGGAGGGGTGGCTCCGTGGTTTAGAGCACTTGCTGCTCTCGCTGAGGACCTCGGTCCATTTCCCAGGCTCCCGGCTGCTGTGAACTCTAGTTCCAAGGTATCCAGCACCCTCTTCTTCCAGCTCCTGGGAGTACAGCATACAGGTGGCACACATATATACACTTACATAAATAAATAAACCAGAACTATAACTATATATATATTACAGAAAATAAATATACCATATATTGCTTTATTTTGTCTTTTAAAGTAGAGACTCACTGTGTAACCCTGGTTGGTCCGGAACTCATATAGAACACCAGGATAGTCTCTAACCTTATTACCATCTTCCTGCCTAAACATATCATCTTTCAAAATTACCATATTTGTAGTTCTCGAAAACCTTTTAAAAAAAAAAATCATACTTTCCCTAACTGCAGTTTTATTTTATTAACAGCTGAAATTATACATTTGTGACCACGTATACCATGATACTGCGACACATGTGTGCGCTGTGTAACGGACAACTCACGCACTTTAACACATGCTTTATCCCACGTAAAACCCACGTTCCCAGTGCACATTCCATTACTGCTAAGGCTGGTGTCCGGGACCTGTCGTCGACCTCCTGCACTCATCCTTCCTACAGCCCGTCTCACCGACACCTCTCCCCTCCCCCACTCCCCCTCCCCCTCCCCCAGCCTCACTTACCCATGCCGCTTTAGTCTCTTCCGGATCAGCGCTTTTTTTTACATTCTGCATATGAAGGAGTTCATATGGCACTTGTCTGTGTCTGGTTTATCTCCCTGAACCTTATATCCTCCGGGCTCACTGATACTCTTACAGACACTGTCACTCTCTTCCTCAGGCTGACCAGGATTTCACTGTGTATATGTCACTGGCCCTCCTCCACACCTGCAGACTCATCCCACCTCGGTACTAAACTACGGAAAGAAATTGCACAGGCCCTAAACACATCATGCGCGTGTGCTTCCTTGCCATTCCCTAAGTCACCTATTGTAACAACTCCTCATGTTAGCCTTTACACTGCATTAGATAATGTACGTAACTGGAAGGTGATGGGAGAGTAGCTTGGTGAGGACGATTTGCAAACGCAGTGCTGTTTTATGCTACGGACCCTGGGGGGAGGGGTGGCTCTGAAACAGGCCTCCTGTGAGCGCGGGGCGGTAAGCATGTACGTAGAAGTTCTCTGTAATTGCACTCCTTAACTGATGTGCACTGGCTTTGTGTCTTGACCACTGGAAAAAGGCTGTAAGGAGCATGGGAGTGTGGCTCTCTCTTCTATACGCTGACTATAGAAGACTCTTCTGTTCTGCGGATAAGGACTCAGATGCGTGGTTGCTGGCTTCTGTGGTAGTTCTGTGTTTGCCGTGACAAGGGTAAGACAGCACCCTTCATACATGCTGAGACACCACCCTTCATACATGCTGAGACACCACCCTTCATACATGCAAAGACACCACCCTTCATACATGCTGAGACACCACCCTTCATACATGCTGAGACACCACCCTTCATACATGCAAAGACACCACCCTTCATACATGCAAAGACACCACCCTTCATACATGCTGAGACACCACCCTTCATACACGCTGAGCTCGCCGGCTGCCCCAGCCCTATTCAGTTTTTGGAGGACTCTCTATACTATACTAATTTCATTTTACTCAGTGGTATGCAAGAATTTCTTTTTCTTCATATCCTTACCATGTACTCTTTGTTTGAATTTTTTTAATAAGAAAACATTCTAAAGGGAGGGAGGTGCTGTCTCCTCGAGCCTTTAATTTACCTTCTCTCTTGGTTGATGGCGATGGAGGTTTTCATACAGTCACTGGGCATTTGTCTGTCTTTAAAGAATTGTCTCTTGGAGGTTGTTCCTTTTCTGTTGAGTTAATTCCTTACGTGTTTACCACTTTGGCAGTGGGACCTGGGAGACCAGAGCCTACAGTCTCATGCAATCCCCAGCCTCCGACAGCTTCTACTATTAGGGTAAAGTTCTCATGAGTTCAGGCTGCGCGTAATCACAAGAACAGGCCGCACATGGCAAACACTTAGGCCTCCGTGGTCTTTCATAGAGGCATAAAATGGATATCGTAAACATGTAATGGAATAACACAGCAAGCAAGAATGATTGAAGTAAACTTACTCCTATCTACCATACCCAGGGGAGTCTCAAAAACACATTCCAAGAATTCCGTGTTTTGAAGAAACTGGCGTCATAGGATTCTTGTCTTTTTTTTTCCTCTCAGCTTTCACACGAGCACTCAGAATTCTCCTCACGCGGCTCCGTTCCTGCCTGCGTTCCAACGTTCATTCATTTGGGATATTGGCCCCTCACTTGGGGTTCTCAGAAACATTCTCCTGCACACCTGCTCTCTTCACAGCCCCTCCACTGTTTCTTTGGCCGTGCAGAAGACAGCTCTGGAGAATGTTGCAACCCGTCTTCCCATTTTTACTCTGTTCCCCCCTGCTTCGGAATCCCGAAACTTCTTATAAAACTTAAGGTTCTAACTCTATCCTGTTGTTTTAAAGATAGAAGTCTAGATTGATGTAGATCCTTGCCCTGTTGTGACTTCAAGATGCCTAGAAATCTCAAATACATGTGTCTTCACACTCACGGGGCAGATGTTTAGAGTCTGAGTGTGATTAACTCAATTTCTAAGGTTCTTTGGTGCCTTGATTTTCTGATATTTAAAACACGTTTTAAATGGGAAATACATTAAATGGGTAATTTGGGGATTTAATGCAAAGAGATGACTTTGGGAGTGCAAGACAAGAGCGCCAGCGCTGTGGTCATCGGCGGGTGACATGGCCCTTCCTGGACAGCCTGTGGCCCCTGCCCTGTCCCGTGGTTATGTCCTGTAGCTGCCTACCAGTTTGTGCCCGCCCCCCTCCAGCTGCCTTTCTCTTGCTGGTGATCCCAGCTTTGTGCTTTCTGTGGGTGGTTTTGCTCTCACTCGTCGTACATTGATAGGTTCCAATTCTGTGACCCACAGAGACACAGTCTGTGTTCTGTATTCCCCAGGGATAGGTCTGGAAATTTGGAGTGCTTCTAGGAGCTCATCAGCCCCCTGCCACTGAGCACAGTCCATAACTCTCTTAGCAATTTTGCCAGCCACAGATCGCGATGAAATGATGAAGACCCAGACATCCTGGGCGTCACCCTCGCCTGCCTGACATATGTCCTTAGGCTCACCCCTGTCTTCCTACCTCTACCCTCATCGCCTCTCAGGTGACTTGATGTGATACTTCAGTATGCTTGTCAGTGAGCTCCAGCCCACGTCGGCCTGCTAATCCTCAAGCCACCCTCCATATTAACAAGTGGGATGCCCGTCAGATCAGGTCTCTGCTAGGACTGCCAAAAGGAAGTCGAGTCTGTGTTACAAACAGTCAAAGGCAGAGACATAAAATCAAGATAGCGACCATGCTGGAATAGAAAATCCCAAGAGCCAATCTCTGTGCTCAGTGTGTCCTTGGTGAGTGGCACGTGCAGGACATCAGTTGTTGCCATGGTAACTAGAGAAAAGCAGATGGCGCGGCAGCCAATGAGGGCTCAGCAACTCGGTCAGCCTGACCCTGCTGACTCTAAGAAAAGTGTGGGGGGTGAGAGAAGCGTCACGTGGGCAGAGTCTGCCCCTCCCCCATGTCCTTTCTATGCTGTACAAAGGGAGAAACCAGCCCTTACCAGCGTAAGGTACTAGATAGGGAGAGGGACCTACCTCCTATCTGGCTACTGCACCGCCAATTCACTCCGCACCCCATTGGCCTCAGCTGCTGTCCACGCGTGAACACCCTCCCAGCCCCCACCCCACCCCCACCCTGCCTCATCTTTCCCTAGCCGAGCCTCCTTTCCTGAATCTCAAGGGATCTTTTTTTTCCCCTTGCATAACACTCGGTGCTTTAAACGTTTATTTTCTTTCCATCTGGAGAACAAAGACAACCAAGCTGCTGACTCACACCAAGCTTGTGTGAATAAGGAGACGACTTATCCATGAAAGTGCCGGAGCTGGAGGTCCTCATCTCCAGCCTTGGTCTTTATCCTCAGCCCCTTATGGTCTTCAGCCTGCCGCGCGCGCGCGCGCGCGCGCGGACCTTATGTAATCTCTCTCCTCTGCAGCTCTCTCTCCTAGTGCTCGCCCTTCGCACCGACGTCAGCTCGTGATTTGCTTTTAAGCAGTCCAGTATCTTTCCAGTTACTTATTGGCAGGCACAGTACATATTCAATCACAGCCACACAGTCGTGTTGGTCCCCACTCGGTATGAGCATCCTATATATGCTAATGTGTACTGGATACAGCGTCTCTGCTGAAAGCATAACCTTTCACTCCTCACCCAGGTCTTTGTTCTCCTTGCTCTCTCTGTCATTGCTTCTGGGATTGTAGTGTGTGCACAGAATCACCTTGTTAAAATGGAGACTGATTCAGCCAGCCTGGGGAAACCTTAGCTTCTGTATTTTTAAGCTCAGACAGTAACACTTTAAAGGAACAATAAAGTAGACAGGAGACCCCCCCCCCATCCTTGCCCGATGGCACTCACAGGTAGTAGCACCTGGCTGTTCCTTCTCTAGAGCCCTGGTTTCCCTCAGCATCACAGTGAAGACGCTGCTGAGACTTCTCTGCTATTCGGGTGTGCCTCCCATGGGCAGGAGCTGTGTGTAGACAGATGTCCTCAGCACCGTGCCAGTCACATGTAAAACATGGACTAAATGAAAGTGGCAGAACCTGTCACTGTACCAGTTACAGCTCCTGAGGCACACTGGGCTTCCGGGTGTGTGCTCGCCACAGTCAGCCGTACGTGGGCTCTGGAGATCCAAACGTGGGTCCGTCAGGAATGACTTTTTCCACTAAGCCGTCTCCACAGCGCCTCTGTTCCTGTTTCTGTTCTATTGAATTTGCTCCACCTTACTAGCAAGTTGTTTATCTCTAGTAGTAAACTTCTGTTGTAACCCCTGTCTGGTGGACATTTCCTGAGAACATGTAAATAAAAATCTACTTACCCTATTCAGGACACCAGCAGAAACACAGAAACAACTGCCCAGTGATTTAGTGAGCAAGTGAGTTTAATTGGGTTACGTGTAGGCAGCTAAACCACTAAAGAGAAAAATCTCTTCCAGCAGTTAAATGGTTGACTACGTGTATGTCCTCAGGGAGGGGCAGGAGCCTTTCCCCCAGAAAAAGAGACAGTCAGTGGGTCCAACCTTGTTCAGGTCTCCTGTCTCTTACTGATAACCACAGTTGCTAAGGATTCAAAAGCCAAAAACCTCGATCACCCTAGAAAAAAAAAAAAAAGCCATTAGGAGGATAATTGTTCTATCCCAGCCTGAACACGAATTAGCATTTAATTGAAGTTTTGTTTGAAAGTTTTCATTCCACCCATGGTAAGAAACATTATGATGTTCACTAAGTGAACCATTAATAAAGCAGAGGCAGGGAATGGCTCAACAGGTCAAGCCACTTGCCGCCAAGATAGAATACCCAACAGTCTGTTCAGTCCTTAGAACCCGTCAAGCCAAAGGACAGAACCAACTCCTAAGACTGGCCTCTGTGTATCATGGCATGCACACACCCATGCATAAATAGACAATAGGTGATGATAGATAGATAGATAGATAGATAGATAGATAGATAGATAGATATAGACAGACAGACAGATAGATGATAGGTAGAGGATAGATAGATAGATAGATAGATAGATGACAGATAGATAAATCTATCTAATAAATAAACGTGAGCATACACAGTGCATAGAGCAGGTGCTCACTGGATGCACACATCCTGCCCACGTGGTTCCCGTCTACATTTGGTTCGTGGCCCAAGGTACAGCCCAGCTAAAAGGTCGTTGTCCACCGCACTTACAGAGAATGAGGAGGAGAAGGACGAGCTGCCATCTCTGGATAAACCCGGCTGGTACTCCCAGGGGAACGCCGCCCACCTTTATGAGCTTCTGAAGAAAATGACCTGCAAGCCGGAACCCAAGGTAATTTCTGATTGAGGCAGAGTCAGTCCCTGATATGTCCGCATGCAGATACAAAGGCGTGACCAGAGCCATGGCTGCAGATGGCTAACAGTTGTATTCTGCCTGCGAGCACCTGCTGCATCTGTCCTTTTGCCTCTTTGACTAGACGCACTCTCGGTAGATACTCAGTCATTATTCATGACAGGGAAAAACACAGATTCCAGAGAGGCTACAGGTCTAGGAAGTGCACAGTTCTCATGCAGTGCCTGAGAAATGACATTCTGATAATACCAAACAAAGAATATTTTATATATAACAAGGCGTGACTGTAACAACACTGACCTGATTTTCCTCAAACAGTTGTTTGCATCTGACCCCTTGGTCACATCATCAGTGTTGGCCGTCGCCGTGTTTACAGCTCACTCCCTTCTACCTGATGCATACCGTAAGCCCAGTGAGCAGGAAGAATCATTGGGTCGCTGGCCATGGTTCATTGGTACCTACTTCCTTGGCCTCCTGAGAACTATTCAAGGGATCAGTAGATACAGAACCTAGATGAGGAGCCTTGATTCTTAGCCCTTAACCTCGCACCCACTTCTGTGCATAGAGGGGTGTGGTCTGGAACAGTAGGGCTTTGCCTCAGACTATCTGAGGCAAATTGTACATGCAGATTGACCCATACATTCATGAGTTCTGTTTCAGCAGATCCAGGGCAAGTCCTCAGAGTGTATAAACTCTTTAAACAGTGGTCATGATGCGTGTTCTTAGTAACAGGTAATTCCCCTATAATAAGTTGTCCGTTTTAGTTCTATAGGCAGACTTAATTATAAGCATGAGCAAACACACAGGGTCACTTCTTCATGAGGAATAGCAAATAAAATTGTTTCTCAGATTCTGCCTTCCCGCCATCTTCAACAAACCTGTGAATCACAGAAGGCCGATAATATGTGTGTGAAATCATTTGTGGGAGTTAAGACACTTACGCCGTGTTGGGGTGGCTGCTGCCTCGGAAGGCCTTGCCTCTGTGTTCTGTGCAGTGGTCACCATTCTCACCTCCATGCCTGATTCCAAATTCTGTCTGATCCCAGGTCGTTTACTTTGGAGACAGCATGCATTCAGACATCTTCCCAGCCCATCACTATACTAACTGGGAGACAGTCCTTATTCTCGAGGAGCTTCGGGGACAAGAAATGGAGAAGCCTGAGGAGGAAGCAGAGCCTCTGGAGAAAAGAGGAAAGTATGAGGTAAGGATCCTGTCTCTCCTTTTTGGAGCAGGGGGATCTGGGGCGGCGGTGGTGTTTGAAAGCTAAAGCCTCCTTATGCTGCCTGACTTTAGAATCAGCTGAGAATGGTGTTACATGCCTGGAGTCCCTCCACGGTCAGTGGAACAAGATCAGAATTTCAGGGGCAAGTTTTACACCAGCCTGGGCTTCATGCGATCCTGTCACCAAAAAAAAGCAAATTATTCCCGTCTGACTGGATACCTTCATGTTTCTATACTCTGTTCTATAGCCACTATTATTTAATGACTTCCACCTACATAGATAACTCTGGTCACCCTAGTAGTATTGTCTGCTTTCATTCCATCGTGGATGGGGAGAACTATATGAGGACCCCCTCTGACTGGGGAGCTGTTGGCAGGTAATGGCTTCGAGGGAAAGGGAGTCTTTTTTCTTTTTTTCAATGATGTAGCCAATGATAAGTGGGCCATGATCCAGTAAGTGACCCCACACCCTTGTGCCTGCAAACAGCCCTAATTAAAGTCAGTGGGTCATTTTTTGAAAGGATATGAAAGTAGAAGGGAGACTCAGGAGAAGAAGTAGTTCAGAGGAGGGGGACAAGAGGGTAAGGAAATGAATGTAACCCAAATCCATAACACGCATGTGTGAAATCAAGGGGGAAAAAAATGTGACCTGTCATGTATCTCTCTGATTAGTTTTAAAAGTAAATGAGGCAACTGTTGTATGTGTTTCACCAATATCTTTTACCATAAACCTGAAAGTCCAACTAATGGAGTCCAGATGGAACAATGCAGAGCCTCGCCCTGTTTCTCTGGGTGGTTCCATTCAAACCTCACCTCCTGCGAGTTCAGATCCATCGCTGCCTCCCTGCGGAGGGGACAGAACTCAGACCTCTGTAATCCCAGCAGAAAGAAAACAATCTCAAGAGAAAGCTAAGAGCTGGGGAGTCCCTTGTGGTTAAGAAAAATGCAGTTTTTCCAAATGTCAAGCATGTAATATATAGTCTGTCTTTCAGTTCAAAAAGTTCAAAACTGCCTACAGAAGGGTTTAATTCTGTATTTTTGATCACTTTATTAAGTCTAAATGAACTTTCAAATATAAAACTAGTTACAAAGAAATAATCCAGATACTTTCCGAGCTGGTGGCCTGAACTGGAACCCTGAGTGTCACTGCTGTGCAGACTGTGCTGTATTTTGCTATTTGATTTCCGTTTCTGCAGTGTCTTGCAGTAATTTCCAAGCTAAGTCCACCCCATATGAGCTCGCTTTTGCCTCCCTTGATTTGCGGCAGGAAGCGTAAGGACTGGGGACATCTCACGTGGAATCCGACTAGCTTTTGCACCAAACTTGTCTATAATCTTGGCACATCAGTGGTTATCGGCTCATCTGTAGTTGAGCTTGGTGACAGATGAGCAGAAATGGTACACGTTAGTGATTTGCAGCACCCCTGTAGAGACCGGGGGATAATTTTCTTTATAGATCAAAACCAAGTAATCAGCCAATCAGACGTCATTCTTTAGAATGAGAATTACTTGGAGCGTCTCAGTGCCACGCAGCCAGCCTTGTAGTGAAGGGACGGAGAGGGGGCCCTCTCCCAAGGTTCCCTTCCCTACTGCGCTTACTGTTCTAATTTGCTTCTCCATTTTAACTAAGAAGAAATTGCATCCTTTCAAGTCTAAATTTGGTTTTTAAATTGAGGTCCTGTCTTAGTTAGGGTTTAACTACTGTGAACAGACACCATGGCAAAGGTAACTCTTCTAAGGGCAGCATTTAGTTGGGGCTGGCTACAGGTCCAGAGGGTCAGTCCATTATCATCGAGGCAGGAGCACGGCAGCATCCAGGCAGGCATGGTGCAGGAGGAGCTCAGAGTTCTACATCCTCATCTGAAGGCTGCTAGCAAAATACTGACTTCCACGCAGCTAGGGTGAGGATCATAAGCCCACACCCACAGAGACACACCTACTCCAACAAGGCCACACCTCCTAATAGTGCCACTCCCTGGGCCAAGCATATACAAACCATTACAGGTCCAAAAGTAACTTACTTTTTTTTTTTTTTTTTTTTTTTTTTTTTAAGATTTTATTGTTAGATAAAGTATACTGTAGCTGTCTTCAGATGCACCAGAAGAGGGCGTCGGATCCCATTACAGATGGTTGTGAGCCATCATGTGGTTGCTGGGATTTGAACTCAGGACCTTCAGAAGGGCAGTCGGTGCTCTTACCCGCTGAGCCATCTCTCCAGCCCAGTAACTTACTTTTTAATGGTGAGCATTTTTAACAAATAGAAAACCCTTTATTTAGGGAAGAGCTCTCCATTAAAGCCACAGTGGGAATGTCATATATTTGAAGAAAGATTGAGGAAGATTTTAGAATTCTGAATTCAGAAATTTTAGAATTTTCAAATTATGGATGCTTAAGTAAAGTATATTCAAATATTCCCAAACTGAAAAGTTCTAAAATCTGCATAATCCTTCTGGCCACAAGGATGTCAGAAGGAGATATTCACTCAATCTGTAACAGTTGTTGTGAATAAAGAACAGAGCTCAAGCCGGCGGCGGTGGTGGCGCACACCTTTAATCCCAGCACACACACACACACACACACACACACACGCACACGCACACGCACACGCACGCACGCGCACATACACACAGAAGTAAATAAGTACCTGGAGTATACCCACCCCTCGGAAAATCCATAAGGAAAAGTTTGTGGCTAGACCTAGAAATGGACATATTTATTTTTCAGTTCTCTCAATGAAGACCTAGAAAATATTTGTAGGAAAAACAAAAACAAAACAACCAGTAACAAAGGTATAGTGGTGTACTTAATCTCAGCACTTGGGAAATAGAGGCAGGCAGATCTCTGTAAGTTCAAGGCCAACCTGGTCAACATAGCAAGTTTTAGGCAAGTCAAGGATTCACAGTGAGATTCTGTGGACATCCAATGCATTGAGGGATCCCAAGTGAGAGTCCCATTAACCAGGACGCAGGGGATTCAAAGCAAAACCTCGATAATGCAGTTTACTCAGAGTTCCAGCATCTTTTATACAGAGGACAGAATAAATATTTTCCACAGCTTCTCGTTCTCACCAACTGTGGTTTCCCAGGCAATAGCTTATCTTGGTTCAAGGTGACCCAAGCCTCCTCACAGACTGAGAAATCTGTCAGCAGTCCAACTCTCAGTTACTTCTTATAATTAAAAAACAAAGTTGCAGTCTTCCCGTCGCCATTTGCACCAGGGAGCCGGGAGACTCCACAGCCCGCCAGAAGAGAGAGATCTCCCAGCAGCGCTTTCACTTCTGAGCACAGACGTGAGATCTCCACCTTCTCTCTGGAGGGGACCAGCTAGGAGCACACAGGGCCTAAGATTAGTGGAGCAGCAGGGACAGAAGTCTTCCTGCCACCATTTGCACCAGGGAGCAGGGGAAACTCGTGTTTGTCTATATATTTCTTGACTTTTACCAGAAATATTTTCCATGTAAATCTTCAATTTTATCTGAAAATGTTTATAATTCCAGCTTCAATCAGCTTAGAATTATTTTATGCCTATCACTTTATCTGTATAATTTCCATGATAATCTTTAATTTTAACATGTTTTTCTATATATGTCTTCAATTTTATCCAAAATAGTTTCCATGTGAATCTTCAAGTTTATCAGAAAATGTTTATAACCCCACTTTCAGTCAATTTAGGAATACTTTTATGTCTACCATTATTATATCTATATAAAATTTTCCATGATAATCTTTAATTCTAACATGTTTTCCTACATTTTTCTACAATTTTATCAGAAATATTTTCCACGTAAATCTTCAATTCTGTCATAAAATTTTCTATTTCATATTTCAATTAATTTAGCAATGTTTTTTATGTGCACCACTTTACTCTTTAATTTTCCATGAAAATTGTCAATTTTAATGTTTTTCTATGTATCTCTTCTATTTTATCTGAAATATTTTCCATGTACATCTTTAATTTTATCATAAAGTGGCTTTACTTCCCCTTTTCAATAAAAAAAGGAAAAATAAAATTAAATTGAAAAAAGAAAATTAATATTGGCAAGATATGAAATTACAGCCTTTCACTCAGTGTAAAGAGAAATTCTACAGTTTTAATATAAATGCATTTATTTAGCCTTTTAAAGAGATTTAAAATATTGTTAGTCATAAGAGAAAGTAAAAATATTTTATTGAATCTAAAAAAAAAAAAAAGAACCTGTTGATAGGTTAAGTCATTGATTAGATTACATCTCCATGTTTCAAGTATGCCTCGATGATTAGATCTATCCGCTAAGGCTCAAGCCTTCTACATCCGTACGTACCCTTCAAGGGCGACGTCATCCTATACCATGGAAGTCTTCCAAACAATAACTACATGTTTACCTTTCGTGTTCTCCAATGGTGATTTGCTCTGATTTCCAGTTATGACTTCGTTTGACCTTTAGAGTCTCTAGAGAGTAAAATACATTTTGAACCATGTACTACAACATCTCAAACACTGCTTACCTCACTAGATTCTCAACTGGATTGTTTCTCGATGATGATGATGATGATGGTGATGACCTTGTAAATTCCCCCAAGTTAAAGTTCATCTGTCTAAGGAGTCAGCTTGGGTACTCACAATGGCTAGACAGCAGTGAAGTAGTATCCCTTCCTGTTGGGGCTTGCCCTGCTGATCTGACCTGACATCATCCACACAGTTGGAATGGTGTTAATACACAATGGGAATGATTTATGTACTTGATATTATTTTGAGCATATTGAAACCCGTATCTCAATAAACATTGATGGGCAGAATAAACTGGTAAAAAAAAAAAAAAAAAAAAAAAACGAAGTTACTTTCTCATGAGAAAAAGATCATGAAGGCCACTTCCTCAGGCACACAGCTTACATGGCAGACCAGGATTCGCTGCTTGAGAGTATGTCTTCTCGGCATCTCTGTATGCTGAGAGTCAGAGAGAGCCCATGTTGCCTCGCCACTAGCAAGCTAGGAGCAATCACCTTACCATTTCTCTATAGCTGTCAGTAATAAACAAACAAACAAACAAACAAACAAGCAAACTAGTCATTTAAACCTTTACTGATATATATTGCCTTCATGGTTCAGATACTGTGAAAGCAATAAATAAGTTTTTATAGTCTCACACTCTTTTTTGTTTGTTTGTTTGTTTGTTTGTTTGTTTTTTGTTTTGTTTGTTTGTTTTTTGTTTTTTCAAGACAGGGTTTCTCTGTGTAGTCCTGGCAGTCCTGGAACTCACTCTGTAGACCAGGCTGGCCTCGAACTCAGAAATCCGCCTGCCTCTACCTCCCAAGTGCTGGGATTACAGGCGTGCGCCACCACGCCCGGCAGTCTCACACTCTTCTAAAAGACAAACACAGAGGAAATTCCAGTGAAGTGGGTTTTTAATTATCCTATAATATAATAATACTATAACAATGATAGTAGGTAAATTAGAATTACTTTAATCATAGAGAATAAATAGTTTTTAGATTACGACAGCTGACTTTTTAAGGAGCCAGTCCTGGGGCACGTTAACGTGCACGCGTACTAAGGAAATGTTATTTCCTTTGCAAACATAACAGGCTTCCAACGCCTGCCCAGGTCCCTATCGCTTTCCCTCCCGCTGCTCAGGTAGTGCGTGGGAAACTCGTGCAGGAGCACTTCACCACGTGCAGGAGCACTTCACCACGTGCCGGAGCACTTCACCCCCGATGCCGTTCTAATCACACCTGTTCCTTCCTCTTTCAGGCGCCAAAGGTGAAGCCTCTAAATTCCTTGTCTAATAAATGGGGCTCGTACTTCATCGACTCAGTCTCAAGGCGGGGGACTGCAGAAGACTCCTTGGTTTACACGTGGTCCTCTAAGAGAATCAGCACCTACAGCACGATTGCAATCCCGAGCGTCGAGTCTATTGCAGGTGAGGGGGAAGTGCCTGGGACGCCTCTCCCTGCCCACGATAGCAGCCATTCGAGCTGTTGTCCGCAAAAGGAGCCGTCTTCCCAAGACGTTGGGTTACTTTCGTTCCTTTATTTCTGAGGTTGTGATTTAGTTCTATCATTCTTCACTTCCTTTTCAGCACCTCTCATAGACCCCTCCGTGTTCTCATCCAAAGTCATGGCCTCTTTCCTCACTGATTGTTGCGTGTGTGTGTGTGTGTGTGTGTGTGTGTGTGTGTGTGTGTTTATGTATGTGCGCGTGTGTGCACACACGTGTGTGTATTCCTAAATATATCTTTCTCCGTCTATATAATGAGTCTCTCTTTAAGGGAAAGAGCTTCTAGATATGACAACCTGGGTCAGGATCTCCCCCCATACTCCCCTTCCCACCCCACCCGCCCTCCCAGACACGCAACCTTTCTGGAGTCAACTACCAAGGCTGGACATTCTAAAAATCTGTTTGAAGAAATAGAATACAGGTTGGGAGAAGTACCAGGACAAGACCCCTACGAAGCCCAGGACGGTGAGCCTGGCTGTGGGGCTGCTTCCCCGCAGAGGTCTGAGTGAACCTTTCAGTAACTTCATGTAATCTCTAAA
Organism: Apodemus agrarius; assembly: GCA_964023405.1. Classification (NCBI taxonomy): domain Eukaryota; kingdom Metazoa; phylum Chordata; class Mammalia; order Rodentia; family Muridae; genus Apodemus; species Apodemus agrarius. The sequence continues at coordinate 38,101,354 of OZ030025.1, read as the reverse complement.
TGGGAACAGAAAAAAAATATGAGCTCCTTCAAGTCTCTGTTGTAAGGGCAAGTTAAGGCAGAGTCCACATTTTCACAGGGGCTGAAACTCAGCTTCAAACAGCTGAATAGCAAAAGTGATCAGTTCCCCCAACAGTGGCTAAAGCCTCCATATACTTGATGAGAATGAAAGTCCATTTTCTTTTCAGAAATGTATTATTCTGGGATACAGATACTTCTTTTTAACGCTTTAATTGAGTTTCCATCATTGCGCCCCAGCCCCACTCATCTCCCCACCCCTTACTCTTACCCTCCGCCCTCACAACCTCCCTTCCAAAAGAAGAAGATTCTCACTGTGGAAGCTGCAGCATGTCCCAGTGTGCCCCACAGTCTACCCCTCTGTCCACACCTCTTTACTTGCAAGTGTTCATCGCAGCAAGTCATTGTTTCTGGTTCAAGGCCTCTAGCTTCTGATACATTATCAATACTGGATTCTCATTGGGACTCCTCCTGGATATTCTATTGTTTAGGCAGAAATTCTTTTTTTTATTTAATTAGATATTTGCTTTATTTACATTTCCAGTGTTATCCCCTTTCCCCCCTTACCCCTCTGAAAACCCCCTACCCATCCCCCCTCCCCCTGCTTATCAGTACTTCTTAAAAGTAATTCATAGAATGTATAACCCAGAATGAAAAATTGCCAGGAATATGAGGCTAGGTGGCCACAAAAATAATAACAAAACAGCCAACTACAGAAAACAAAGGAATGGGACACTTTGTAGAGATGTAAACACTAAGAGGGTGGAAATTTTTAATTAACTCTTCCAAAATCAAAATTGAGGTAGTAATGAAATGATTAGACACAGTGGAGGTGAATTGCTGTGCTGGGAAAGGGCTCAAAGGAGGCCCGCAGTGCAGCCCCGTGTCCTAGAGAGCCTGCCTGGCATGTGCAAAGTCCTGGGTTCAATCCCCAGCACTGGGGGGGGGGGGGGAGCCAGGCAGGAGGGAGGTGGGGTGCAGGATGAAGCTCTGCCCTACAGGGCACGGGAGACTCCACAAGAAAGCAGGGCTAAGGGGGCAGCGGGGGGGGGGGGGGGGCGTGGCTGTTGTGGTTGGGCTCCAGGAGTGGCTACAGTCATGAGGAACAAGCTAGATGCTTGGGAGACATTTGTCATTAACAGGAGAATGACTTCTTAATGTTCTCTGGAACATACATGGTAACTTAAAGTCTGAGACGCTCCCTGGGCTGCCTGCCTTCTTCAGATGGAGACAGTCTGCCCCGCCTTATTTGAGGAGCCCGCCCTGCTGTATGGAGGTGTATGCTTTCCGTGCGGAGCCTCGGGGTCCACATCACTTCTGGATTCGGCAGAGGACTTGAGGAAAAGAACAGAATCCAGTTCTCTGCCCTTCCTTTGCCCTGGGCTCCTAGCTAGCTAATCACTTCGGCTTCAGTCTCTGCTGCCCTGCAAGACTGCCTCAAGTCCCTGGGTTGTTTCTGCTGCCAGTCGCTAGTCTAGCCTTCAGCCTGAACACACACACACTCATGAAGGAGCCTATCAGTAGGATGACGGGAGGGGCTCGAAGCTAGGTTTGATCTTCTAAAAGAGCCCTTGTGTTAGTATACAAATCAGTCTGTCACTATGTCCTTCTGAAACGGTATTTCGCTCTCAGGTGTTCCTTTCTGTTGTTGTTCAGTGCATACATGTAAAGTTCAAGTACAAGTATCAAAATTATGAAACTCTGAAAAATAGAAACACTGAATTATTTTATTCTTTTCTTTTCAACATTATAATTACATCATTTCCCTCTTTTCCCACCTCTAAACCATCCCAACCCCTTTGCACTTTTAAATTCATTGCCTCTATTGTCATTAATTGCTAGTGTGTGTGTGTGTGTGTGTGTGTGTGTGTGTGTGTGTGTGAGAGAGAGAGAGAGAGAGAGAGACATGTATATACATGTATACGTAAATACAAACCATTCAGTCTCTATAATGCTACTTGGTATACACATGTTTTCAAGGCTGACCGTTTGGTCCTGGATAACTAACGGAGTGCTTGTCCCTGTCCCTCCCACTTCCAGCATGCTTTCGTTATCTGTAGTTCTTTGTGTGCAGTGGAAACTTCATGGTCATTTCTCCATCAGCTTTAATGTGACTGTGCTTGTCCTTGTTCAGCTTATCAAACACCGAATTTTAATCTATTTGGATTTATGAAAGGAATATGGGGGCTTATAAAACAAATCTTTTTTTTTCCTTCCCGCCCCCACAGAGTTACCCCTGGACTACAAATTTACAAGATTCTCTGCAAACAACTCAAAAACAGCTGGTTACTACCCCTTGGTCCATTATACCTTGGTTTCCAAGGACACAGACAGCAAAATAATCTCTACTGAGAAATGAACCAACCATATGTACAGCACACATACTGTTTAAAAAAAATGTTAATTTTCCACAACAGTGCAAATGTTTTATAAGTACAATTTTTCAATGAAAATTGGCCAAATGGATACTTGTCAGTCTGTCTTTTTAAAATATAAGTAATTTTATATATAAATCATTTTAATGTTTAACAGTTCTTGTTATATTAATATTTTTAGTACCCTAGACTAAAAGAGAACATGTCTGATATTTTCTATGCTGGTAGTTTTGAGGATTCTCCCAAGATGATAACAAACACATGCTCGTGTGTATTTATACATCTACCTGGTCCAGCAGTTTCCAAAGCCTGGTCCACAGTCTAATAGGAGAGCAGCACAGATTGAAAATGCAAATCTGAATGCTTTATTCCAAACCTACTGAAACAGAAAATGTGGGAGTGGGGCCAGTAATGTCTTTTAAGCAACCTTCCAATTAATTGGATGCTCTGTTATGATTTGAGACCTAGGAAGTAAACCCCGTGCTGAGTATTCATATTTTTAATTGAAAGTGTAACCTGAATTGATAACATCAGAATCTAGTGAAAATCGGTTATTGTTCCAGACTATTAGGCTTTTTCTATTTCCTTTCCCCCCCAAAATACATAAAGAGACATGATTTCTTAATATTACCTGATTCCTTGGTATTAATTTCTCACATTAGGAAGAAGTTAAATTTATACCTATTAAACTTCAGCTTTGTGCCTGGGAAGGGAGCTGAAAGATACACTGTACAGTTGTATAGGGTGTGACACTTCAGGTCCGTCCGGATATGTTTTGTTCTGTGTGGTTTTGATTAATTAACATGTGCATCAGATCACGTTTACACAGGTGTTCAGATTCATTGACGTTTGTAAGCTCCTCCTCTTTTGCCAGTTAACTTCCTGTCCATAATGGATGGGATTAGAAAATATTATTATTTTTCTTGGAATTTAGCATATTAACATGTGCACTGAAAAACTATTTTCTTAAAATTTCCAAATATCCAGATAAATCCCAACTTTACTAGAAGGATGTGTTTCTCAGGGCAATTAAAAAGAAAACAGAACTTATTTCTTTACTATCAGTATCTTTGATGTTGATCAATAAGAATACATATACAGAGGTATAATTTGATATCCAGAATGTCATTAGAGTGTTATAATGGGCACATGCAATCAAGCTTAGGGCCAAATAAATGATCTATCTACTGTATGCTTTAAGGAGAGATTTCACTTTGCTTTAAAATAAAGCTATTTTTCCTTATAGATGCTTCTCGTGTTATTGAATAGTTTTCATTGATATTTGCCTGTGTTTGTGTGTTCCTGTGTGTGTGTGTGTATGTGTGTGTGTGTGTGTGTGCGCGCGCGCGCGCGCCTGTGTGTGAGCCTGTGTTCCAATGAGTGTGCGTGTGTGTGTGTGTGTGTGTGTGTGTGTGTGTGTGTATTCTTTTCCTCTACCATGTATGTACCAGTGATTATACTTAGGTCAGTCACACTTAGGGCAGGTGTGGTGTGAGCCATCTTGAGACCCAAGAATGCATGTTTCAACACTTATAAATGGTCATTGATATAAGAATGGAGAAGCCCAAAATTTAAAAGTCACTTGCACTTCTTGTGCCCACTAAAGAGCAGGGGGAAAGTAACAAAGCAGAAAGCCCTTTCCCCGTTCTCACCAGATGCCGCCTCATCCAGCCTCGCCTCGTCCACCTCACAGACGGCGCTGGAGTCTAGAGCCCCTCGCCCCTTGCCTCACCTGCCAGCTTGCCACGGCGCCTCTAGCCAGTGCTTCTGTATTAAGCTGCGTTTATATTCTATCTCATGGTTCATAAAAGGTGTCAGCATTTCTAAGTAGGAAGGCTGGCAAGGCGGCTTTGCGGCTCAAAGCGCTTGCTGCACGAGGCCGAGGGCCTGCGGCTAACCTCTGAGACCCACGTAAAGGTGGGAAGGGCGAACCGATGCCACACACTTCTTCTCTCACCTCTACACACAAGCTGTGGCACAGTTGTGTACAAATGCACACAATAAAAAATTATTAAGTGTTAAAAGTTCTTTTAAAAAAAAATAAGTAGCATCATAAAAATTAAAAAGAAGGAGCTAGAAAGGTAGATGGCTTCAGCATTCAAGAGTTCTTGCTGCTCTGGAAGAAGACCTGGGCAGCTCACAACTCCCTATCTCTCCACGGGATCTGAAGCCCTCTTCTGGCCTCCTGGTCTCTATAGGGACCAGGCATCCTTACATAAAATGAATAAGGCGTTCCTGATTAAAAATAACATTAATGAAAAGCTGTTTGTTTTTATTATGCCACTTTTATTTATGTGTGGGCCCGCTTGTCTATATGTACATATGCAGGCAGCTGCCCCTGTCGGCCAGAAGACAGCCTGTGAGGCTGGATTATAAATGAGTGGGAACCACTACATACGGGTACCAGGAACCGAACTGGAGCCCTCTGGAAGAGCAGCGACTGCGTCTAACCACTGAGCTATCTTTCTAGTTTCCTCTTTCATAGTTATATGCACTAAAAAAGCATGGGCCTAGCCGGGCGGTGGTGGTGCACGCCTGTAATCCCAGCACTCTGGGAGGCAGAGGCAGGTGGATTTCTGAGTTCTGAGGCCAGCCTGGTCTACAGAGTGAGTTCCAGGACAGCCAGGGCTATACAGAGAAACCCTGTCTCAAAAAAACCAAATCCAAAACACGCACACACACACACACACACACACACACACACACACAGCATGGCCCTTTCTGACACAAACACTAGTTGGGTCATGGGGGGGGGGAGTTGATAACGTAAGGACCTATACCAGTGCTTATCACTTATAATACTGTTGTCAGTGCAAAAAGTACCTTGTGAGCCTTCATTTCCAGTTATGCTAACAGTGTTGCCCTTGGTGTAAGTCTTCCGAAGCAAACATGGTGGCCTCTGTGAATGCTGCTTATTTCCCTGCAACAGTGCGGTACTTTGAAAGGAGTACTCGGTTGTATATCCCTGTAACACTGGCACTTAGGGAGACAGAGGCAGAAGGATCAAGAGGTGGAGATCAACCTGGGCTACACACATGGTGACACCCTGCCTTGGAAGACAAAACAGTTCACAGGAACACCCAAAATGCGAGGCTGTGACTGAAATATATCTAAACACCTAAGAGATTTCACAACTTGAGTTTCGAGTAAGAGTTTTCTCTTGAGCCGCTATTCATTAAAGGTTTACAGGCTAAAACCTTCTGCATTATCTGTATTAAAGTATGGATGCTGTATTGTTTAAGAAAATCAAGAACCAGGGCTGGAGAGATGGCTCAGCGGTTAAGGGACTGTTAAGACTGTTCTTCTGAAGGTCCTGGGTTCAAATCCCAGCAATCACACAGTGGCTCACAACCATCCATAATGAACTCTGACACCGTCTTCTGGTGTGTCAGAAGACAGCTGCAGTGTACTTACGTATAACAAATAAATAAGTCTTTTTTTTTTTTTTTTTTTTTGGTTTTTTGAGACAGGGTTTCTCCGTGTAGTCCTGGCTGTCCTGGAACTCACTCTGTAGACCAGGCTGACCTCGAACTCAGAAATCCGCCTGCATCTGCCTCCCAAGTGCTGGGATTACAGGCGTGCGCCACCACCGCCCAGCTAATAAATAAGTCTTTAAAAAAAAAGAAAGAAAATGAAGAACCAAATATTTTAAGCTAACTAAGCAAAACTTGAGCAAATGCACCAGAATTTCTGTTAAAAATTGCCAAGTGGCTGGGTAGTGTGAGGCAGGCCTTGCTGACGTTATGACTTCGGAGCTCAGATAGGAGAGAGAAGCCCTGCCTTCTTTTGTGAACGGACCGTCTCTGGTGGCCTCTCCTTTCTCCTGTCCTAGAAGATGTCAGAGTGTGCCACCGTTCCCTTTATCTTCAGCTTTAATCTGGCAAAGGTATTGTCATTCTGATGAGACAGCACCACTCACTGCAGGATAACGTGGCTTCTCTTCTGCTTTATCTGTGAAAATTAGACTCTGATGTCACCGGCCAGGCAGCTGGTTCGTTCCTACAGCCCCAAGCCTGCTCCATCCCCTTGCACTTCTGTTTCTTCCTCCATTTTAGATCCTGATTCCCTTCCTACCGTTGACATAGTCTTAATACAAGACTTATGCTATATGTACATATTGATTGTATATCTTTATACATAGCTCAGCTGCCTGTGCATTGCTTTAGATCCCGAGCTGGCTTCGGCCTCCAGCTCCTCCCCCCCCTCAGGCGCCCAAGAGCTGCAGTCACAGATTGTACTATCACACCCAGCTCCCCTAGCTATTCTCTGTGCAGCCTCAAAACCAGTTCCGATAGTCTCTCGTCAGTTTGGTCTGCTCAGTTCACGTTGTTCTGTGAACAAAAGTGAAATGTTTCGTCATTACCCGTCATTAACCCAGACAGCATGGAGCTTTTTATTCACCTTTATTTATTTATTTATTTTTGGTGCAGACAGGAAACATAACAGTAACATATCTTTCCTTCGAGCACACAGGAGAAAGACAAAAGACTAAGATCCTTATTAAGTTGATAGCAGTTCTAGTCCTCAACACTGGTTAAGAACAGAATGCCAAGTATTAGTTAACTACAGCAAGAAATATCAGTAAGACGAGTTACATTTGTCTTTTTTGAAACCACTTTTACAAGACATAGCAACAGTTTTCAAAACACTCTTCTTCAGAGATCACATTGTGCGGATTGTACTTCTAAAGACTACAGCTACATATATGAAGAGACACCGGAACAAGTTAGCCTAGTGATGAATATTCACAGGAAGTCTTCCGGACTGCAAATGACAGGAATTCAAATGCTTGCACTTGTTCTCAAGGATCTGTCAAAGGCAGGCTTGTAAACCTCAGTCCTGCCAGTGAGCGGACAGAGAGTAAACAGAGGGAAGCACAGCGGGGTGGGGTGGGGTGGGGTGGGGTGGGGAGCGAACACCATCGATCTCCCACAGACAAGGCTCACCCAGACCGATGTCTGTTTACTAAGAGCTACTGGTGGAGTTGAAAATTAGGACAAACTATAGGAAACTCCTCCAGGCATCCCTTTTTAAATCCCAACCCATTTGATCACCACCACCACCACCACCCCCTCTTTGCACTGGAATGTGCCTCAGGGACCCCTGCCCCCAACCCTGCTTCTTCCATAGGTCAATCATCACAGCAGACCTAGAAAAAAAAAAAAAAAAAAAAAACTCACTCTGCAACAGGCTCGTCCCTCTAGTCCCTCCTCTTAAAATTCCCAGCCTCCACCGAAGGTCTCCAGACCTCCTGAGCTCTGGAGAAGCTTCCAACAAGGTCTTTTAAGTCAGAAAGGGAATGACCAGCACTGGTACACAGTCACTGGAGCAGGTCCTGCAAACTCAGACCCCTCCCATCCCCACATCCCAGAGAAGAGGCGTGGGGTCTCCCACCCACGATGCACTCTAGAGCCTGCGTCCTCCTTTGTTAGGATGGAAACAAGGAAGGAAGTTCAGAAGCTGACAGGTAAAGGCCAAGGTCAGATAAACAACAAAGACTTTGTTCTCTGGTCATTTCCACAGGCTGAGGCCCACCGAGGAACTGCTGCGGTCCTTTAGAAGCGTGGGCTAAGCGCATCCCTTCACAGGCTGCTCAGGGCAGGTGCAGGGTCTGTCATCCAGACTCTTCGTTCTCTCCTCCCAGATTCTCAAACTAGAGCTAAAGAAACACACGGCATCTGGTAGCGGGGAGGGAACCGTGGAGGTGGTCTCCCTGGAAATTTTCAGACCTTGCTATGAGAAGGGCGGAACAGTCAGGGCGGTGAGAGATTTGGAGTCTACTTTAAGGTACCTTTCCCAGGCTACACCCAACCAAGGGGAGAGCAGACACACACACACACAAAAAAAGCCTGCTGTCTGTTTTGTTTTTCTGTCTCTGGGCTGTAACTGCTTCAAAGAGAAAGAAGCAGGGTGGGGGGGGAGAGTCAGAGAGAGAAATGTATAGTGAGCCCTATGGGCCACAAACATTTTCTTTTCTTTTTTTAAGATTTATTTATTTACTTATTTACTTTTATGAGTACACTGTAACTGTCTTCAGACACACCAGAAGGTGGCGTCAGATTTCCTTACAGAAAGGCCGTGAGCCACCATGTGGTTGCTGGGAATTGAACTCAGGACCTCTGGAAGAGCAGTCAGTGCTCTTAACCGCTGTGCCATCTCTCCAGTCCTGCCCACAAACATTTTCTAACTGCCCCAACCTAGGCAACTTTGACTTAACCGGGAGTGGGTGTGGCTAGAGGGAAGAGGAGGAGCTACCTATCAAAGTTGCCTGGATTGGGAATAATTGGAAGGGAGCCCCTTCCGCTTGGCTTTGGGCATGGCCACATGTGACTACCAGATCGTGCCCTGCAGCTGACCGAGCCGTGGGAACTGGTATAGAAGGGGGTCCTATGTGCTGCCTAGGACCGTCGATCCTTAGATAGTTCCCGAGGAACCTCTTGGGCCTGTGCAAAGCCCAACCAGGAGAGAACTGGTGGGCAATGACACAGCCCAGTGATACTCACCAGTCACGATGCACAGCAACCAGAGGTACAAGACCAACGCGGTGACAGAAACCACGCCTCACCTGTCACTTGGCTCATACCTAGTGGTCACCCACCAGCCACCGGCTTGTTATACAGATAACAAGCGGATAATAGCGGAGATCCAGGCAGACAAGACAGCCAGGAGCAGTCGGCAATAGCCGGGAATGTCCTGTTGGGCTAATGGCTGGGCTGGGATACAGTTCTATCTCGCAGGGGCGGAAACTTACACTTCTTCACAGTACACAGATATCGGGAACACAGCAGGAAGTACGAAGCCTGGCGAGCTCTTGGTTAGGATGTGTCAAGCTTTCTCGTGGTAGAGAACCACTTAAAAAAAAAAACTGAAAGAAGATCATGTCACAGACGGGAACCAAGCCATGCAAAGGAAGGCCGTACAGACTACAGCACGTGAGCTTGGCGTAGAAGCAGTTTGAAGGCCATGCACTTGGAACACCATTCACACTCTTCTGCACAACATCGTGATGGCCCAGAGAAGAAAGAGCAGAGACTTGAAAGCCACAATCTTGAGACTACTGGAGACGTAGAAGAACCAAGGAACACAATCCGACAGGAAGAGGAAGCAGACGGCATGCTGCTCTGGCCAAGCTGAGGAGGTGGTAAGGACTCTTCTGCGAGGAGCTTCTCACGAGGGCAGAGCTTAGCCAGACTGGAACCTGAAGGACCTGGGACTCTCCACCGGCTGCCTTGGTGGGGCTCGAACTCCTCGGCGCGGCCCATCGCCCATCAGGTAGTATTGGAGGGGATTGGACCACAGCTCCCCTTTGATAATTTCGGCTATTCTGTCGAATTCGAGGAGGCTGTGGTCTGAGAACCAGTTGAAGAAACTGGGGATGGTGTTCCCCTCTCTATTCCTGTGGATATGGGCCTGGGGTTCCTGGCCCCGGTGCCAGCGGATCGGCGTAGAGAGCGACACCACTCGACCCGACGATCTGCGCTCATATTCTTTGACCAGCCCCTCATTTCGAAAGTAGGGGTTGCTCTGGAAGATGAACTTAAATTTGCAGCCTGCCCTTGGATGCTTCAGTTCCTCCACCTCTAAATTGATCATGTACCTCATCATGTCTTCATCTTGGCCGCTGATCATCGGTGACAGCTGCGGGTGGTTCCGAAAAGCGGTGACCCAGAAACCGGGGATGTTTTGGATGATGAAACTTCGGCGCTGCATGTGGAGCCTTCTCATCCGCCCAAATTTGCGTTCCAGCTGGAGGAAGGCCCTGTCGGCCTGAGCATTTACGTTTGACAGCTCTTGATCGATGGCCTCCAGCGAGTCCATGCAATTGATCTTCGGGGCTCTGGGACGAGCCTCTCCTGGCCCTCCTCCTGCTACCTTCTTTTCCTTCTGCATCCCCCTCCTTTCCTGCATCGCTGCTCCCGCTTCTCCCTCCTTGCCTGTGGCCGCAGAGATGGCGCACTTGGTCATCGTCATTTCCTTGGTCTTCTTCAGCCCCGGCAACATCTGACACGCCAGGCCCATCGCACCACAGGCTCCCGGGACTTTGGGCTTGGCAGGGCTGCGCGGCCCTTCAAACTGACAGCCATTTTTCCTGCTGGCGGCCGCGGCGGCCGCGGGGGCTGAGGGCGCGTCCCCGCCCTTTGGTGGAGACGGAGCATCCTGCAGCCCCTCTCCCCCCGCTGCCGCAGCACCGCTATTCTCAGCCACTCGGAAGCAGAGCTCGGGGTCGCGCTGCTCGGAATCCCGGGGCGCGCTTCCCTGCGCACCGGCCTCACCTGCAGCCTCCATCTCCCGCGCCGCCTCGCTTTCCTCGTGAAGCCCCCGCTCCTGCTTCAGATCCAGGTCTTCGGAGGCCTGGGCGGGGGTCGTGGTGTTAGCGAGAGGTAGCTCGTTGTCCCCTTCCACGTCGTTCATTCTGGCAGCTGACAGCCCTGCAGAGGAGCTTTCCTTGTCCTCCTCTGCAGACGCAGCGCAGCACCGCAGTGAGTGCTTAGCTCCACCCCTCTTCCTTCGGGGCTGGCGCTACCATGGCAACCCGTGACGTCAGGGCACCCGCCGCAGCTGACCCGTAGCGCGAGAACTCGCAATCCAGGTAATTCGGTTTGTCAATCAAGTGTGTTCTTTTTGTCTTTTTTTTTTTTTTTTTTTTTTTTAATGATGCTGTAAAGTTAATCTCATCTGGGAAATTGAGTATTTGCATACATGGGTGTCGAATTATATTTTACGTCTACTCGTAAGTCTGTACATTGATGTCGACATAAATTTTAAAATCGAACCTATTGTCTAATAAAGTCAGATTTCATCTAGCTTCCCAGAAGAGAAAAGCGAATTCACCAGCCCACAGGCCTCCCTTCTTTCCGACACAGATTCATGGCGGCTACTGAGGAATTGCGCAGAATCCGATTTTGGGGAGGAAAAAAAAAAAAAAGTGTCGTCGCTGTTTTTATTTTCAAGCAAACAAGACACTCCAAAGGTTAATTTCTGCAGAGGTTTTTGAGGTTTGTCCTCATGAGCCGACATCTACAAAGCAATTGGCTATTTCTTCACTTTTAAATAAATAGTAAACTGCTCCTTATTTACAGGTGGCCACAACGCATGCCATATTAGCCTGCGAGAATTACTGAAGGAAACATAACCTCAGAGGATTTGAATTTCTAAAACGATGCACACTGAATCAATCGGGTTTTTTTTTTCAGACACTTAAGCAATTGTGTCTTTAAAATGTCTACTTAGAAAAGAAGAAAGGTCATTCATTCGAGTCAATTTAGAAAATGTTTTTATTTACTCAATCATTTATTTACATAAATAAGTTATTTATTTATTTATCATCACTGTCTCTCAGTTTGCTAACGTCTGAGAATGCAGATATTAATCCTTAGGGATAGGAAAGGCCAAAGAGACTTAAATTTTGAATACTTAATGTTGGTATTCTGTCCAAGCTCCACCCCACAGTTACCTGGCAATAGCCAGGTATGCCCCGCCCCATACACCTGACCCACTATAAAAGGGGCTGCCTGCCCCTCCTGTCTCTCTCTCATTGCTCTTCCCTCTTAGCTCTCATCTCTCTGCCCCTCTTGGGCTCCTCTCCCCCTTCTCCACGTGGTCATGGCTGGCCTCCTCTCTCTTTCTCTCTCTCTCTCTCTCTCTCTCTCTCTCTCTCTCTCTCTCTGCCTCTCTCTGCTTCTACTATACCATTGACTTTCATCCTCTTCCCTAAATAAACTCTATTCTATACCATGTCGGTGTGTGCGTGGTCCCTCAGGGGGAAGGGGTGCCTGGGCCTGGGCCGGCTTAGGCATCCCCCTTCCCCCACGCCGCCATGCCACACTCCCTAATATCCCTTTCTCTCTTTTATATCCCATCATATGGTGCCGAAACCCAGGAACAACAACATTAAAGAACAAACACTAAACCATCACTTAATGTTTGAATTCCTGTTAGAACAGAGCTTTACAGCTCTTTGGCCTGGGAAGTAGATTCCTCCCTGAGTATGGTTATACTACCATAGGGGTTTAAAGAAAAACATCACTCGGGGGGCGGTGGTGGCACACGCCTTTAATCCCAGCACTTGGGAGGCAGAGGCAGGCGGATTTCTGAGTTCGAGGCCAGCCTGGTCTACAGAGTGAGTTCCAGGACAGCCAGGGCTACACAGAGAAACCCTGTCTCAGAACCCCCACCACCACCACCACCAAAAAAAAAAAAAAAAAAAAGAAAAACATCACTCTATGAACCCTCTGAGGGAAATGATGGCATCTGGATGACCTAAGACTCTGAGGTAATGAGAGCAACACATGACAAATCATGCAGTTTGATTTTTCTTTTTCTTTCTTTCTACTCCAAAGTTGAGTGTCTTTACTCAAAGACAGTATGTCCAGACTGGCCTCTACCTAGCCCCATCTCCCCCCACCCCCAAAAAAAAGGAAAAAAAGGAAGGAAAAATCAATGGATCAATTATCTAAATAAAATAAAAATGTCCACACAAATAGCAATTATTTTTCTGTCCCCCCCCCCCGCTTCCTTTTTCTCTCAACAAATGTTCTTTTTGCCTTACTGAGGTGAGATCAATGCATCGTTAACTTTCTGTGTAAACACACTACACTGTGTCTTTACCTAAAGACTCTTCACACTGTTGAAAGAGTAACAAACACTTCTCGACTTTAGCCTAAACCAAGACGCAGAGAATCATCAAAGGCTGAACCAAGATACGGGGCAATTCGAGAGGAAGAAAAAAAGTTTGCTATTACATCACACTCCATAAAAATGAGAAAATCACATGTGGACTTCTTTCTCTTATATATCTCAGTGTTTTATTTTGTTTTGTTTTTTGTTTTTTGTTTTTGTTTTTGGATTTGGTTTTTCAAGACAGGGTCTTTCTGTATAGCCCTAGCTGTCCTGGAACTCACTCTGTAGACCAGGCTGGCCTCGAACTCAGAAATCCGCCTGCCTCTGCCTCCCAGAGTGCTGGGATTACAGTTGTGCACCACCAACGCCCGGCATATCTCAGTGTTTTAAAGATTTGTTTTCTACTGCTGGAAACACCCCTGCCTATACATATTATATTATATAATAACTTATGACTATTTTTCTTTCTTGAAATTCAGCATATTATAATGTACAGAGGGCGTGGTAGGGAGGGGGAGACAGAGAGTAGACAGGGGGAGGGGAAGGGAGGCTTCCCTTTGACTCTCTCTGTATCTCTGGCTGTCCTGGAACTCACGATGCAGACCAAGGTGGCCTCAAGCTCAGATCCGCCTGCCTCTATCTCTGTCTGGGTCACAGCTGTACACCTCCACACCCATGTCTTTTTTTTTTTTTTTTTTGTGTGTGTGTGTGTGTGTGTAATTTTTTTTATCAATGTAAGATCATTGTAGTAACTTAAAGATAAATGAAAGAATAATTTTAAATCTTTCAATATATTGGTGATATAGCTTACATCTATAGTTAGATGGTTATACATATGGAATCAGCATATGGAGTTACTGTACCACTTTAATCACATGTATGATACTAGAGACATTAGTGGAATTTACTGCTTTCAGTACTCAAGCATGCATGAGTATCAGATAATAAAAGATCGTTTTTTAAGAGTCTAAACATTTGCCGGGCGGTGGTGGCGCACGCCTGTAATCCCAGCACTCTGGGAGGCAGAGGCAGGCAGATTTCTGAGTTCGAGGCCAGCCTGGTCTACAGAGTGAGTTCCAGGATACCCAGGGCTATACAGAGAAACCCTGTCTCGAAAAAAAAACCCAAAAAATAAAAAATAAAAAAAATAAAAAAAAAAAAGATGGTGTTCTTAAAAGATGCCCCAATGTTTAATGAAAGTATCATTCTAAACATCATGTTTCCCAAATCACTACACTCCTGCCAGGTTGATTCTGGTGCTTTCTTGATCTATCTAGCCAGGAGATGTCAGCAGAAAGACTCGAGGGGACACATAATACCCACTCTCCTCCCTCATATAGTTTTGAAGAGTTTTGTTTTGTTGGGTTTTTTTTTTTTTTTTTTTTTTGGTTGGTTGGTTGGTTGGTTGGTTGGTTGGTTGGTTGGTTGGGTTTATTTGTTTTGTGTTTTGGTTTTGGTTTGTCTTTCCAGACAGGGTTTCTCTGTGTAGCCCTAGCTATTCTGGAACTCGCTCTGTAGAGCAGGCTGGCCTCAAACTTTGCCTCTTGCATGCTGGGATTAAAGGTGGACCACCAGGGCCCATCTTGTTTAGAATTTTTACAGAAGGTGTTTCCATTCGTGGATCCTAGAGAGAGGGGAAGCAGTCTCTAGGATAATTATTAAATATCTAACAGTATCAGCATTTGATGTACAGTTTTCTCTATTCTGAAAAAAAAATGTTTACAGAAATTTTAGATCCTGAGTTCACTGAAATAACTGTGGCGGGGCTTTTCAGCATAAATTCAGTGCTCTACCATGAAGGCTGAATTATATGGTCTTTATTCTACTTAGCCTATAGGTATGAAAAATGAAAGTTTTTTTCATAGGCATGTTTAGTTGTGATGGTTTCCTGAAATATTTTTCACTAAAAACAAAGCAAAATGAACAATCATTTTATGTAATGTTAAAAGAAGCCAAGGAGAAAAAATTCGACTGAGTGACCTTACACCTGTATGGGTTGGCTATGCAAACATACTTTGTTATTTTGACTATCTTGTTGTTATTGTTGTGATAACTTGAAATTACTCACTACACTTCCCTTACTGCTGATGAAACTAGAGGATTCACCAAAAAATACCCCCAGTTAATTTAGTAAATTCAAGGGGCTGGAGAGAGAGCTCAGAAGTTAAGAGCACTGACTGCTCTTCCAAAGGTCCTGAGTTCAAATCCCACCAACCACATGGTGGCTCACAACCATCCTGACACCCTCTTCTGGTGTGTCTGAAGACAGCTACAGTGTACTGATATATAATAATAAATAAATCTTTAAAAAAATTTAAGCCGGGCGTGGTGGCGCACGCCTGTAATCCCAGCACTTGGGAGGCAGAGGCAGGCAGATTTATGAGTTCGAGGCCAGCCTGGTCTACAGAGTGAGTTCCAGGACAGCCAAGGCTACACAGAGAAACCCCGTCTCGCAAAACAAAAACAAAAAAAAAATTTAGTAAATTCAAATATATATAGTTGTATTTGTATTTTATGATGAAATTAGAAGCTGCCATATTAGGGCTCAAGTGTCTTAGCTTGAAATGAAAAACTATGGTTGAATGTAGCCTGTGTTACTTATATCTTGGGCAATATGGGGTTTTTTTGTTTGTTTTTGTTTTTTGCTGAACCTGTATTTCTCTGTCTACTAGATGGAAATAATGACAAAGAATCTGTGGGGTTACAAAATTAAGAGCATACACCAGACTCCTAATACAGCTAATGTGTTTAGAATGGTTTCAGTTTTACAGTGGTGCGCATTCCCAGTATGATATCTTCTAAGTGCAGACAGTTGATGTGACAATATCAGGAGCTATGTATGTTCACAGTCACTTAGTGAGTGACACACAGTGATTCCCAGTAATGTGGCAGTGTACTATTATAAAGCATAGGCATCTAATGCTGTTTAGAAAACAAGAAAATATCCTCACATGTTTATTGGGGGTCCTTGCTATCTCACTGAACTTCACACATTAGCGACCATGTTCTAAAATCAGCCTTCTGCTTCCCGTCACAGTCACAAGTGAATGTGCCTAAACCGTAATATTTTCTAGTCAATTACTTTTTGTAATGTAAGTAAACATAACCCCTTGTCAATGCTTTTTGTTTTTTGTTTTGCTTTGGGTTTTTTGTTTTGTTTTGTTTTGAGACAGGGTTTCTCTGTGTAGCCCTGGCTGTCCTGGAACTCACTCTGTAGACCAGGCTGGCCTCGAACTCATAAATCTGCCTGCCTCTGCCTCCCAAGTGCTGGGATTACAGTCGTGCGCCACCACCGCCCGGCTAATTTTTTTTTTTTTTTTTTTTCAATCCCAACATGGTCCCTACAATATAATGAGATGCCGTGTGGTTGCTGGGAATTGAACTCAGAACTTCTGGAAAAGCAGCCAGTGCTCATAACTGTTGGGCCATTTCTCCAGGCCCACCCCCCTACAATATCAAAAGACAAATTATGGATGAAGGAAGATTGTTACAGGAACTAAACAGATGATTTTGAGGCAAATAAGGTACTTGCCTAATTTGCAGAGAATCTGAACACGTTTTCAAAGACTTAATTTGAAAGACATCGTATGAAAAAACAAGCTGCCAAAGCCAGTGTGTCCAACAGCCTGAGCCGTAAGACGGAATGACTGAACTGAGAAAGAAAAACCTCATCTTTTCAACAGAAATTTTAAGTTACAGCTCAGATGGATTCTATTACAAAATCTGGTTGTGGGTTAGCATATTTAATGGCAAAACTAGTAGAAACCATTTACTGGTGGTAAGTTTATTAAGCAATGCATTGAACGTGGTTTCACATCCCCTCTAAGAGGGATATTTTCAAAATCAGTCTATCTCACCAGGCTATACTAAGGCAAGTTGAAGAAACTGGGTAGAAGGAACTATGAGGAGTAGATTTTACACTTTCATGATGGAATACCACACTGATGCTCAAACGCAGCTCAACTCGCCAACGCTCTTAGAAGTATTTATGCCAAAAACCAAATAACAAACAAATAAAAAACAACTTCTTTACTGCTATTAGGAGACAACTAGCTCAAAAGATTTATACCAAATAGTAAAGAATCAAAAAAATCAGCCCAGGAGCCAGGTGGGGGTGGCACACACCTTTAGCTCCTGCACTTGGGAGGCAGAGGCAGGTGGATCTCTGTGAGTTCAAGGCCAGCCTGGTCTACAGACTGGTTCCAGGACAGTCAAGGCTACATGGAGAAACCCTGTCTACATATCTAATATAGTTACTGATGGTGCCTTGGAGATAGGTGATAAAGAAGGGGGAAGGGTTTGTAATATAACAGAAGACAATGTGACCATGTTTAAGGAATTATCATTGACAAAAACAACAAGAACAAAAAAAAAAGTATGCACAAAATCATTTAAAATGGGTAATGTCATGGAAATTGCCATCAATCTGTGAATTTCGCAAGAGCCAAATCACAGATGATTTAGGAATTCCTTTAAAGTGTTAATACTGACAATTCAGGAATTAATGTTGACTATGGAGAGATCATTTACTTTTTAAAAGTAAGATGGCTAAGTTGAGACCAAATGTTGAAAATATTTTATGGTTTAGGACATGTTATCAACTTGTTTATGGAATTAAAAACTAAGTTTGTGCCAGAAGTTAACAATAAAAACTGGCTTACAGATTCAGTATTTTTATACTTAGCCTGTCGTTTAAGTGGGTTAAACATATATTCAAGATGAAAACTTACTCATCGATAAATGTTTCCAATCCAAATCGATATCCAGATGAAACTGAAATTATGGCAAGCTCAAATTAAGACAAACAACTTTAATGTTTCAACACACGGGCTGAGCAGTTCTGTACCCAGGAAGGAAAGGATGTAACCTTGCTTTTCAGTTTGATACAATTTGAAAAGAGATTTCAAGATTTCTGGGGAAAACATATTTTGGTAAACTACAACTCAATTTTCAATCAACTTAAATATGTTACTTAATAACTGTCACATGAAACACATCTAACACCCAGCTTAAGATAGTGATTCTTTGTCTAATAAGACCCAGAGAAGCCAGAGGTTTGGACATGAATAAACATGGTTGGTGACCCCTGCTTCCAGTGTTTCTCTCTCAGGCTTCAGGTGAGCGCCTCTGGTAAGGTCCATAGCGTCCATACTGCTAGACTAGAGGGCTACCTAAAATTCACTGCTTAGGGTGGTGCGGAGGGACAAGACCAGAGCTGAAGCTGTCAAGGAACGGTCTTGTGAACATTATCATCTCCAGAAATGGAAGGATGGTTCGAGTTCTTGCAGTTCCCTGTGTGGGAAGCACATTTGAGTATATCAATACTATTTACAAGAGAGTGCACCCCGAGCAGACCTCATGACAGCAAGGAGAGGCTGGGCATCTCTTCATTTGTAAGTTAGACTCTTCAGTAAGATCAGCTTTGGCCTGGTCCTAACCAAGGAAACTGTAAAGGCTTAAACAGGTGTGATTCCTCTGGTTCATTTAGCTTTTGTTTGTTTGTTTGTTTGTTTGGAGACAGGGTTTCTCTGTGTGGTCCTGGCTGTCCTGGAACTCACTCTGCAGACCAGGCTGGCCTCAAACTCAGAAATCTGCCTGCCTCTGCCTCCCAAGTGCTGGGATTACAGGTGTGCACCACCACGCCCAGCTTCTTTTAGCTTTTATTTAATATTGATGTGTTTTTATCTTGTGAGTGTTTCACCTGCACATATGTATATAATAAGATAGCATCAGATGACCTGAAACTCAAGTCAGAAAATGTTGTGAACTGCTGTGTGGGTGCTGGGAATGAAACCCAGATCTTCTGCAAGAACTCTTTACCCTGTCCTCACCTTCCTTTTGTTGCAGTTTTTGTTTTTTGAGACAGGGTTTGTGTAGACTTGGCTGTCCTAGAACCCGCTCTGTAGACCAGGCTGGCTTCAAACTCACAACGTGTACCCGACCAGCAGGTCCAGTTATTCCAGGGTCCCCAGAGAGGTGCTACCTAGGGATCATGGGGGGGTGGAGAGAAAGAACGAGACCCTGCAGGATGCTTTTGTCAGAGTCTGTTTTAATATTCGGAAAGCAATGGCTTATAAGCAGTACGGAGGGGAAGTGAGACAAAGGCAGTAAATCTTGAAACAGTCAGATGGGATGTCTTGGGATGAGGGATAAGGACACTTAGGTTGAAGGCCAGTTTGTCAATTAACTAGTTCCTGTAAGGAAATCTGGTATCTAAATAATCAGCCAGTTTATTGCTTCAGTCAGTTCCTGGTACAGCAGATGAAAGAAGGTGAAATAGGAGCACTTGTGAGATGCTTGCACTCCAGTCCTTAATTAAGGCATTCAGGCGGTGAGAGCAGAGGCGACTGGTGAGAAAGGAGGGCTTATCTAGGGGAGGAAGACAGGATGATGCCAGTCCAGATGGCTCAGGACTTAGTGGAGATTGTCCAGGGATGCCCTTTATCTTTTATGGCTTGTTGGTTCCTGGAATCTCCCTGTGCCATTAGTTTGTGGGAAAGGCTTTTGTTTAACAATCTCACAATCCTGCAACAGCCATCTCAGGGCTGAGCGTTTGTGGCCGTGTAGCTTAGAATGACTCCTTACAACAAAGATCAGCTTGCCTCTCTGCTGGGATTAAAGACACCACTGCCCAGCTCCCCTCACCCGTCTTTGAGATATACCCATGTTATTCTATTTTGTTGGTGAGCAATGTTCACTGAAGAGCTCTAAAAGGCCAAACATCTGAGTCAGTTTGGCAAAATGGAAGGAAAACTGATATTCACTTATTTGAATTCAAAGCAGTAAACCTGGCTGCATCTTAGGATCTAATTAATTTGGGTGAAAATTCCAGATATCAAATTTCTTTCTTTCTTTTTCTTTTTTTTTTTTTTTTTTTTTTTTTGGTTTTTCGAGACAGGGTTTCTCTGTATAGCACCTGGCTGTCCTGGAACTCACTCTGTAGACCAGGCTGGCCTCGAACTCAGAGATCCACCTGCCTCTGCCTCCCAAGTGCTGGAATTACAGGTGTGCTCCACCAACACCCGGCCCAGATATCAAATTTCAAAGCATGCATAGATTACATGAAAAAATTAACATTAAGAGGAAGAAGGGGTGGGGATAGTTGTTACATATCAAGTAAGGTGTTGATACTCTCAGCCGAATGCCTCCATTGTAACTTGTTAATATTTGGGATCTTTTAGCAGTGTCAGACATGAATGTGTGCTGTTGTTACCCTCTCAGCAACCTCATGATATGTCATCTATACCGTCTTGGAATGTCAGCTTATAATGGAGTTCACACTATGGATAAGGAAACTGGCCCTCAAAGTAGATCACTTTGGTCCGTACTCTGTATAATTCTTTTTAAAGCTACTTAAGCCCCTAATATTTAAGTATTCATAAAAATTAGTAACCCGTCTAAGTGATCCATTTCATTTTTAATTGTCCTCCTATTAATAAAGTCCTCCTATGCGTTTACAAGGAAATTTCTTTAAATAAAAATGGAGCTGGAAAGGTAAACACCCACGTTTCATAGCGTGGCATTCTAGTTTCCTGTTGCTGTGAGAAACACATGGTGTAACCAAAAGCAACTTGGTGAGTGTGGTGGTGTACAGGTTGGTCTCCCCATAGATTCATTCAAGTGTTTCCATGCTTAGCACTGTTAGGAGGTGTGGCCACGGGAGTAGGTGTGGCCTTATTGGAGGAACTGTGCCACTATGTAGGCAGGCTTTGGGGCTTCCTATAATCAAGCTCCGCCCAGTCTCCGAGCCTGCCCACTGTCCCCTCCTGGCTGCCGCTGGATCAAGATGTAGAGCTCCTGGCTCCTCCAGCACTCTGCCTGTATCTCTACCGGGCTTCTTGCCATAATGATAATGGACTGAACCTCTGACATTGTAAGCCAGTTCTAATTGTTTTCTTTGACAAGACTTGCATTAGTCACAGTGTTTCTTCACAGCAATGAAACCCTAACCAAGACAGTAAGGAAAAGGCTTATTTCAGCTTATAGGTACAACATCAAGGGCAGAGACCTGGAGGCAGGAACTGAAGCAGAAACCACGTAAGGATGCTGCTTACTGGCTTGCTCCCTCTAGCTTGCTCAGCTTTCTTTCTCATATGGCCAGGCCTCGCCTGTCTAGAGCAGCACTGCCCACAGTGGGCCATGCCAATGATCCATCTAGAAAATGACCCACAGACATGGCCACTAGCCAATCTGATCTGGCCAATCTGATCTGAACAAATTTTTTTTTTTTTTTTTTTTTTTTTTTTTTGGTTTTTCAAGACAGAATTTCTCTGTATAGCCCTGGCTGTCCTGGAACTCACTCTGTAGAACAGGTTGACCTCGAAACTCAGAAACCCGCCTGCCTCTGCCTCCCAAGTGCTGGGATTACAGGCGTGCGCCACCACCGCCCGGCTGAACAATTTTTCAAGTGAGGTTCCTTCTTCCCAGCAACCTCCAGGTTTGTGTCAAGTTGACAACTGTTGCTGACTATGACACGTGGGTAGGTGCAAACTTCTCTTGTAGGTCTTCAGAATCTCTGAAGTGAGGGAAAATGGATGAAGGCAGCCCAGTGGGATCAAAGTAGCACGTAGCCATGAGGAAAGTACTGCTCCCAAGTCATTCATTTATTCATAAAATGCTCTTACAGGGGCTTGGGGACTTAGCTCAGCGGTAGAGCGCTTGCCTAGCAAGTGCAAGATCCTAGGTTGGGTCCTCAGCTCTGAGTAAAATAAAACAAACGAAAACAGATGCTCTAACAACTGTGACTTCTATAGTGTAGGACTCAGTAGTAAAAAGAGAGAGAAGTCGCCACCATCCTCCACGCTTTCTCTTTGCCAGTTTGGTTCCCCCTATATTTGTTCATGTGTGTTTTTTTACGGATGAGCACTGTTGAGTTTTAAGGGGGTAAACACCAAACAAAAGATCCTCCCTTCACTGAGTGAGTTCCTCAATAAGCTAAGACAGCCTGTGCTATATCATCTCATTTAATCCTTATTACATCAAAAGTAGTGATTAAGATTGCTAAAATTGGCCAGGCAGTGGTGGCGCACGCCTTTAATCCCAGCACTTGGGAGGCAGAGGCAGGCGGATTTCTGAGTTCTGAGGCCAGCCTGGTCTACAGAGTGAGTTCCAGGACAGCCAGGGCTACACTGAGAAACCCTGTCTCGGAAAAAAACAAAAACAAAAAACTGTCCTATATAATTACTACTGGCCACATCAAAATGAAGGAAAGCTGATTTTATATTTATATATTATATAAATATAAATTTGTATATGAAATATATATTTAGCCTCCATATATAACATGAAGACCTGAAATATCTTACTTTTCATATTGTGTTTGTAACAGTGTATAAATGTTACTTATAACAAAACTCGGTTTAGAGCAGATAAACATGCCCAAACAGCAACCCATGATTAAGTCCACCAGTGAGTGCATTAGACAGCATATGCCTAGAGTATAATAACCTATTTTCAGTGTAAGATTTACCTTACAATGTTCAAAAGCAAATTACTTTTACAAGAGTATTCAACATGAAGTGGTGTTATTATGGCAGAATAAAAATTATACATTAAAAAGTCTAAACCTTGGGGCTGAAGAGAAGGTTCAGAGGTTAAGAACACCAGACTGGGGGCTGGAGAGATGGCTCAGGGGTTAAGAGCACTGACTGCTCTTCCAGAGGTCCTGAGTTCAATTCCCAGCAAGCACATGGTGGCTCACAACCATCTGTAATGAGATCTGATGCCCTCTTCTGGTGTGTCTGAAGACAGCAACAGCATACTCACATCTTCAATTAAAAAAAAAAAAAGTCTAAACCTTGTCTAATTATTAAAAAGAGAATTATACTATTTATCAAATCGCTTTGCAAATTCTTCTGATGTAAATTTTACTAATGCTTTGAAAACTGTTACCATGGTTTTTAAGGCAAAATACCAAGATAATTCTTCCCATTAGGTCAAGTCTTTCTGGGCATTTTCTTCTGTCATCTGAGTGGTTCCTTTTGTCATTCTATAAATTGCTGACAACTATGTGCAAAACACAGTAGCTGCAATAAAGAAGTAAAATACCCTTAGCTCTATTTTCAGTTTCTAAAGTCTGAAGAAAGTAAAAGTGAAATAATATCTCTCTACTTACTGTATCATGGCATTGTTTGCATTTCAGGTCTGATGTTTTATCACTGAAAGGAATAGAATGTATCCATTTTCCTTCTCAAGATCTAGCAGAATGCTTTAATAAAAACTTGTGAGCCGGGCGGTGGTGGCGCACGCCTATAATCCCAGCACTTGGGAGGCAGAGGCAGGTGGATTTCTGAGTTCAAGGCCAGCCCGGTCTACAGAGTGAGTTCCAGGACAGCAAGGACTACACAGAGAAACCCTGTCTCGAAAAAACAAAAACAAAAACAAAAAAACTTGTGTAGGCTGGAGAGATAGCTCAGAGGTTAAGAGCAACATCTGCCTTTCTAAAGGTCGTGAGTTCAATCCCCAGCCATCTGTAAAATACAATTTAAGCTGGAGAGATGACTCAGCTGTTACGAATACTGACTGCTGGGGCTGGAGAGATGGCTCAGAGGTTAAGAGCACTGGCTGCTCTTTCAGAGGTCCTGTGTTCAAATCCCAGCAACCACATGGTGGCTCATGAGCATCTGTAATGGGATCCGATGCCCTCTTCCCGTGTGTCTGAAGACATGTACAGTGTATCCATATACATAAAATAAAGAATACTGACTGCTCTTCCAAAGGTCCTGAGTTCAAATCCAGCAACCACATGGTGGCTCACAACCATCTGAAATGAGATCAGATGCCCTCTTCTGGGGTGTCTGAAGACAGCTACAGTGTACTTACATATAATAAATAAGTAAATCTTTGGGCCAGGGTGAAGAAGGCCAGAGAGAGAAGACAAATTATCTGAAGACAGCCATAGTGTACTATTAAAAAAAAAAAAAAAAAAAAAAAAAAAAAAAAAACTTGTGTAATTTACCACAATGAGTAATTACGTTATATTCCAGCCACAGGGGTCCCTTAAAGGTTATCGCACACTGGGGAACATAAATAATACAAGGCAGAGAAGTTACCATAGCAGGCCTTGAAGTATTTGATAAATGAAGATAATGATAAAGAAAATATTTTCTCAGATGGAAAGGTCTGAGAATAGTATAACATGGTAAGTACTTCTAAGTGTCTGCTTATGAAAGGATATTTGAATGACATGAAAATATATCTGTTGAGACAGAAATTGTGAACCTTTACAAGTGAAGGTATGGTGGTACTGTACTAGTTGTGTGGGAAGATCTGAAATCTCAGTAAGCAGTTCTGTCAACCTTCTAAAGCAACAAAATAATGAGAGTAACAACTACTCTTTAAGAGAGAGAAACATTACTGGGTTCTCTTGGTACCTCTGGGATGTGGATTGTGTTCATTTAAGGATTTAAATAATTCAACAATCTTGTCAATTATGCAAACCCATTAAAGCGGGTTTATGGCCAGGGTGGGAATTAAAAAAAAAAAAAAAAAAAAAAAGCATCCAACTGGGTGCCCATGCTTTTATTTACCATCATGCATAAAAATGGCAACAAATATACTCATAGTACAGTGCTAATCAGACAAAGTACTTTTATAACTAAGTGCAGTTTAAGAACACTATCAAGACAATCAAGGCACATACTTACTTTTCCTTGAAAACAATAATTTGACACATTTGATAAAGACCAAATTATCCAAACTGTTTCTAAGAATTTGAAAACTGTTAGGAATATTCAAGTCTCAGTATTATAAAGACTACTGTTTTACAACACTCCAAATGGTTTCAAATGAATGCAAACAAAAGTGTTCAAATATTTCCAGTAAGTAGAATCAAGTAGCATTTTACTAAATATTGGTAAAATATGGGCACAGTATTACACTTTCACTCATATCGGATCACATATAAAGAGAGGAAAATAACCCAAACTTGCACCGCTTCTTTAAAGAAGCATTGTCTAGGCAACATTCAACACTCAGAGAAAGTATTTTTCCTGAGAAATTATTTCTCTTGCCATCACCATTGACTGACCAAAATGTGAAAGCTCCGAGTCCTGTCTTCATCTCTGATTTATTTTGATTCTAAGCCTTTCCAGCTCACTTTCCCTGCTTAAAGTACTCATCAAAATCCCTTTAGTTCTTCCACTCAGTATTCGGAAGAGCTCAGCTGGTTCCATCTAGTTTTCTCCCTAGAAACGTTTTAGGGCTTGCCAACCAGGCTGGGGCGTGGGTAGGAGAGGAGAAAGGGCAGAGCTGTTCCCTCTTATACAGAGCATCCTCTCAGAAAATGCTAAGAATACATGAACCTGATCTGACAGATGGTTTCTGAACTGCTTTTCTTTAAAATAACAGGAGCGAGGTGGGAGAGTGAGGGTGAGGAGCACTGGAGAACACAATGGAGTGTGGAATAGCCTACAAAGTGGTGCCAAAAATAAAAATAAAATAAAATCACGTAGAAGGTGGCTCACTCCTGCAACAACCCTTAGGCCCGGCGACTGTCTGAAAACTGTGCCCACACTGCCACATGCTCAACAGGCCAACAGAAGGGACCCCAGATAAAGCAAGACATTTAGGTGGCAGTGAGCCGGGTAACACTGAAAACAACAGGGTCCAAACAGTGTAAAGGCAGCGTAATACAGTTTCACGGGTAAGCTTAGAATGGCCATGGCAATGACCATGAACCAACAGCTACTACTTCAGAACAGCATGAGGGCCAAGGGAAAGCGGAAGCGGGGCCCACGGTCTTAATCTCGAGGTGGAGAGACTATCTAGACAGAAGACGCAGAAAAGTCAGGAGGAGAGAAACCAAGACACGGCGGACCCGTTGCATTTGCTCAAGCACAGGTGACCTGTTGCAGCTGCCCCCTTTTTTTTTCAATCGCAAAGATTAACCTGACTGGAAGCCAAAAGGCCTGGGAATCTCCACGGGCTCCCTTATCGGGCGACGTCGGGGTCTCCGGATCCCCTCGCGACACAGGTAGTACTGCAGCGGGTTGGGCCACAGGTCCTCTTTGATAATCTCGGCGATTCTGTCCGCTTCCGGAAGGCTGTGGTCCGAGAACCAGGTGAAGAAGCTGCAGATGGGGTCTTGGTTCCTGCGAATGAAGGAGTGGGGCTCATGGCCCCTCCGCCAGATGATGGGGGTGGAGAGAGACACCACCCGGCCGGATGGCCTCACTTCATACTCCTTGACGATCAGCTTGTTGCGGAAGTAGGGGTTCCTTCGGAAGAAGAACTTGAATTTGCAGCCGGTCTTTGGGTGTCTCAGGTCCTTCACCTCCAGGTTGGTGACGTACCGCAGCATCTCTGCATCCTGACCCCGGATCATGGAGGCCAGCTGCGGGTGGTTCCGGAAGGCAGTCATCCAGAAGCCCGGGATGTTCTGGATGATGTAGTTCCTCCGCTCCAGGTAGTGTCGCCGCATCCGCCCGAACTTCTGCTCCAGATGTTGGAAGGCCCGGTCGGCCTGAGCATTCACAGTGTCCAGTTCCAGCTGGATGGCCTCCAGCGGGTTCGTGCGGAGATCAATGCCCAGGTACCAGGGCCCTGCCTCCTCCCGCGCCTCCCTCTCTCCGCCACTCGCCTCCAGCATCTCCACCTCTCCGGCCGCGGGCTTCCGATCCACCTCCATCATCACCTCCTCGCTCCCCGGCGTCGCCACTTCGGACTTGGCTTCCGCCGCCACCGCGACGGCGTCCCGTTCGGGCTCCGCGTCGTGGGCCTGGGCCTCCGCCCCCCGAGCTTCTAGGGCCTTCTCCGCAGAGTCCGGGGTCACGAACGCCGCTGCCGCCGCGGGGCCCTGCACCGGAGGAGGCGGAGTCTCTCCCTGCCGAGCCGCGGCCTCCCACATCTGGGGGTCAAGGCCCGCGACCCCTCGGGGCGCCGGGCTCCCCACGATCCCCGGGAGGCCTTCACCGGTCTCCGCCTTCTCCTCGCCGAGCAGCGGACGCCGATCCGGGGTCCCCGGGACGGTGTCAGCATCGCAGACTAGCGTCCCTTCGTCCCGCTCCGGGCTGCTCATGTCTGGTCTGGTCACAGCGCAGACCTCAGTTTACACACAACAACCCTCACGGTGCACGCAGCCGCAGCTCCGCCCCCCTTCGCTGTCTCCAGCGCGCTGACGTCAGAGCGGCAGCCCGCAAGTTATCGCGAGAGCCCGCGGCGCACCTGATTGGTTCTTCCGCTGGACTTCCGTGTTTGTTTTGGTTCCTGGACGCGGGAGCGGGTGGCGATTGTCGCGTTTTATTTCCGTAAGGGAGTGTCAGTCTTGCTGTGCGACTGAAGGCCGTGGCGGGGCTCCTGGGCTGCAGCCGTGTAGGCGTCTGTCTGGGTCGTCTGTGTGTCTGTGAGTGCGTGCACGGCCCTTGTACCGCCTCCTGTCCACAGTCTGCAAACAAGTTCTTCCCCTGTCCACTTGCGGGAAAAGGTAAAAATACCGACTGGGATTCGAGAAAGCCCGGAGCCCAAATGCCTGTATTTAACCGAGGTGAACGCCCCGTTACCCGCCCTTCAGAGAAAAACCAAAACAAAAAAAAAAACCACATGTAAGCTTCAGCCCAAAATGTAAGGTTTGCCTGTCGCCTCAGTGCTCTGGTGCTGTGGAGGATCGTTGACTTGGAGGCTAACCTGGGCTGCATACCCGTTGGTTCAAATTAATAATAATAATAATAATAATAATAATAATAAAATTAATAATAAAAACGCAGTTCTGGTCTGACCTCTGATGTCACTGGGGAACAGAGTTCTGAGGGTTCGTTTTGGGGATTTTTCATTTGGGAAGCTATTTTGTGGTTATAATTAATGATTGTTTTTACTGGTGGGTCGGACACGCCACATCGCATAGATCGCATAACAATCCTGTGTTGTATTAAGATATCCATGTTACTGAGACAAGGAGAAACTGGGTCTCTTTACCAGAATAACAGAAAATGACAGAGCGATGATTTGAGCCCGGGGGGTTGGATTCCGAGCCTCTCTGAACAGGATGTGACGTCACTTGAAGACAAACGCATAGTCAGTGTCAAGTTGAGGCATATTTTCTCCCACCTCCTCTCCTCATGCATAAATAAATAGATATTTAAGAACGCATTCATTTCCTTTCTGTTTTGGGGAAAAGAAGATAGTTATTCGTAGTCCTTACATTCAAATTTACCAGAACAAAGGTCACCTTCTGTATAACAAATATTTCCAAAACACCCCAAAGTTCATGGACAGTATAACCCAGCTACACACATAAGTAGAAAATGTAACAGTTTTACTATAAAGCTTATTGTAGTGGTGGTGATTTTAGTATAGCAGAGGGGTCACCTACTTAGGTTATGGTAAGAACTATGTGACGTGGCGTTTATCACAGTGGTAAACGCACCAATAAGAATGACATGGTTAGGAGCCGGGTGTGGTGGCGCATGCCTGTAATCCCAGCACTTGGGAGGCAGAGGCAGGCAGATTTCTGAGTTCGAGGCCAGCCTGGTCTACAGAGTGAGTTCCAGGACAGCCAGGGCTACACAGAGAAACCCTGTCTCAAAAAAACAAAACAAAACAAAAACAAAAGGCATGGTTAGAAAGTCTCAAAAAAAGTCACTGGGGGTGGAGAGTGACACAGATGTCGGTATCAGGTCTTCTGAAACTGTAATGCAATTTTGGTGAAGCTCTGGGTAAATAATCCCCCCCCCCCCATTGCACTGTTTGTTCCACACAGAAATGAATTTCCACTGTTAAATGCTTGCTAGGTGCCAGGGCGGTGGTGGCACACTCCTTTAATCCCAGCACTTGGAAGGCAGAGGTAGGTGGATCTCTGAGTTCAAGGCCAGTCTGGTCTACAGAGTGAGTTCCAGGACAGCCAGGGTTATACAGAAAAACCCTTGTCTCAAAAAAAAAACCAAAACAAAAATACTTGCTAGGCATGTTTTTCCCAACGACTGTCACTAGAGGGAGCCACTTGTCCTTTAGAAACTGGTGTTGTGCCTATGACCAAATGGGTTCTTGTAAATGAAACTGAGCCACAGTCTTTTATTGAGACTAAACTATGATTGTTAAACGATGCATTTAAGGCATGATTCATTTTATTATGATTTTCCACTAACCATCAGACCAAAGTGTTCCACTTGGTTCTGTTTAGTCTGACAAGGTCCCCACTTATCTTGGACTTGATGCAAGTTCTAGGTCTGGCTTATTTGACCTGGACAAATCACCTCCTCTCTAGGCAGGTAAAGGTGCTTGCGCTAACCCTAAAGGTAAGTTTAATACCCAGGACAGGAACAACGTGGAAGAAAGAAAAAATTACTCCTGCCAGTTGTCCTTGTTCACCACAAGGACCCCGATGGCACACGCACAATAAATCAATAATCAATCAATGAAACCAATCAATAAATTAATTTGATTTGTTTTGATTTTTGTCTTTGTTTTTCAAGATAGGGTTTCTTTGTGTAGCCTTGGCTGTCCTGGAACTCTATCTGATGTTTCTGCCTCTGGAGTGCTGGGATTAAAGGCATCTACCACCACTGTCCAGCTATTTCAAGTAATTGTTAATACTTAAAATGGAAACTATCATTTATATTTTAGAACTCTAATATGAAGATGACATAAAATGTATAAAGTGAAAAATGATATATAAAGTAGTTAGCATTATAAGCTTTCAATTAAGCTGAGCAGTGGTGGTACACGCCTTTAGTCCCAGCACTTGGGAAGGCAGAGGCAGGTGGATTTCTGAGTTCGAGGCCAGCCTGGTCTACAGAGTGAGTTCTGGGACAGCCAGGGCTACACAGAGAAACCTTCTGTCTTGAAAAACCTAACAAACAAACAAACAAACCTTACATTTTGGGCTGAAGCTTACATGTGTTTTAATTAAATTTTTATACACTGACTTAATGATTTCCTATAGAGCATTAATGCATTCATGCATGAGTGTGTGCTTTATAGAGGAAGTGAGCTTGACTTGGTTCCTGCTTTGAATAAGGGTTGACTAACAGGTTATCCTTGGCAGGAGCGAGGATTAAAAAGAAGAAAGACAATTAGACAACATTGTAGCATGACCCTAGCCAGTTCTGAGGTTTATTTTTTCCCAATCTTCTCTTATACCATTTTAACTACATGCAAGTAATAAGTCAGTTCTAGATTGAGGAGCAAGGAATACAATAAAACACCAATAGCTAAGGAACAAGTAAGGCAATGAACAAAAGTCTCTGTCTCTGTTTCTAAGGGCTTATCAGGATGACCAAGATATCTGAGCCTACTTCCCGGTCCTCGCCCAAAGTCATATTTATTTATTTATTTATTTATTTTGGTTTCTCCGTGTAGCCCTGGCTGTCCTGGAACTCACTCTGTAGACCAGGCTGGCTTCGAACTCAGAAATCCGCCTGCCTCTGCCTCCCAAGTGCTGGGATTACAGGCGTGCGCCACCAACGCTCCAAAGTCATATCCTGGCCTGAAGCCTACTTCTTTGTTCTAGCCTAAAATCAGATTCCTCCCTCAACTTACTTCCCTGTTCTAGCCTAAAATTAGATTCTAGCCTGAACATACTTCCTGCCCAAGGTCAGATTCCTGCCGAGCAGCCCCAGAAGCTCTCCACCGCTGCCCAGCTGGAGAAAGAGGTGAAGCCTGAGGACACAGGAAGCATGTTTGCACTGCGTTCTACACTTGCCACAACTGAATATCACTCCCGTGTCAATGTGGCTACTACATTTGTATCAATCAAAGTGAAATGAAGCCGGGCGGCGTGGGTGGCGCACGCCTGTAATCCCAGCACTTGGGAGGCAGAGGTAGGCGGATTTCTGAGTTCGAAGCCAGCCTGGTCTACAGAGTGAGTTCCAGGACAGCCAGGGCTACACAGAGAAACGAAACACCAAAACACCTATATAACATACAAATGTCTTTTATATTATTTTACATTATCACTTTACAAAAATATAGTGGTTATTTGTCAACAGTAATTTATTTTTCTGATTTTATAAATAATTTAATTTTCAAATTTTGCAAGTGAGATTTCTAGTACCTGCTGCATTTTGTTTTGTTCTTTTCTCCAGAGGGTGATGGCTTAGTCAGTTTTGTAATTTATTTTACCTCTGTGGGTTTCATAGTGAAGGAGTAAAACATTTGGATCATCTATTTGAGACTTTGTGAGTATTATTCTCTGCCTCCCAAGTGCTGAGATTAAAGGTGTGTGCCACCACTGCCCACATATAGGTGTTTTAATGTCACTATGAACCATAGAGACTTAGCTGGTATTGAAGAGGTCAGCTCAGAAACTTTGGGAAATTCCACCACACCCCTTCCCCCTCCGGAAGGGAGGGGCTAAATTACATTCCTTAGACCACAGGGAGGAGGGACCACCTTCCCAGAGCCACCTACTTCATCCCCTAGAAACCAATCAGTTTAAAAGTCACAGTGTTCTGCCAATCACATTGTCCTCAATGGCGGCTGCCCTGAGGGCTGTAGAAAGGCTCTTTAGATGGGCTGTGTGTGGTTCTCTCCCCATGTGCAGGGGGACCCCAGCATGCTGGATTCAATAAAATTCCTCTTGCTTTTCCATCGATTCCCGCCTCCACGTTGTTCACTCAGGGGTCCTCAGTAAGTTAAGGCTCCCCAGAGTCTTACAGTATAATACCTGAATTTAACAGCGAAGCCACTTCATAATATGGCTTTTGCATCTGAAACATTTCAAACTTCTAAGGCTCAGAAATTTCATACAAGGCAAAATATTTCTGTGTATTTTTTAAGTGTGAGGCATTGACCTGTAACCAAAGTCCTTTAAAGATTGTTCCCATGAATTTGTGTTAGTCACAATTCATTAAAACTCCAGACCTCATTCATAATCTTACAAAAATGCTTTCAAATGTATGAGTACAGACTCAGAGTGAAAGAGCCTTTTTAGAACAACCAGACCTTCATGATTGAAACCACAACAAAAAATAAGTATATAAATAAAAACAATGAGCCCTCTTGTCTTAAAGGGAAGTTTATCAAGGTCAGTCATTTTTCAGGGAAAAACTAATTCAATGTGAAAGGCTAATGTTTTGATATCGAATTCAATGCCTGAGTTGTCAGAATTCTTCATCTTTAGATGAAAACTCTGCCTTGTGAAATGCTTGGCTCTAAGTTTATACTGTAATTTCCTTTGGTTTGTAAGCAAACATTCTATGCATGTCTATTTTGAAAATGTGAAGGCTGATTTGGAAAGAGGCCATTCTGTCCTTCAATTAGCAGTGGAACCGTTCATAGACACTGAACTTTTGCCAAATAACATGTGTTGTGCTAAATGCATTCATGACATAGACGTAAATTCACTGTATCACGAAGATTAAGATACCTCTGGGAAGTTATACTAACCAATCTGTAGTGGAACATAGATATAGCCCTGTTTACCTGACTTCAGAGTTCTTCCTGCTATATATACCATGTTGCTTTTCTGACTTCTTGAAATCTTTATCCACATATGGAAACCTAATAGAGACTGCTGCCTTTTTCTATTGACATTTTTTTTCCAGGATCTGTATCTTGAATGATAGCACCTCACGAATTCCTAAGCAGTCTTGTCTGCATTGAGTGAATGAATGACTCCACCCTTGTCAGAGTTAAGCGTTTCTCTTGCTGAGATGACAACACCATGGCCAAAAGCAAGCTGGGGAGGAAAGGGTTTGTTCAGCTCACACTTCCACATCATAGTTCATCACTGAAGGAAGTCAGGACAGGAACTCACACAAGGCAGGAGCCTGGAGGCAGGAGGTGATGCAGAGGCCATGGAGGGGTGATGCTTACTGGCTTCATCTACATGGCTGGCTAAACCTTGTAGAAGCTAGGAACACCAGCTTAGGGACAGCACCACCCACAATTGGCTGGGCCCTCCCCATCCATCACCAAGTAAGAAAATGAGTTACAGGCTTCCCTACCACCCTATCTTTTGGCGTTCCCCCACCCCCCCCCCCCAATTCAGGCCCCCTCTCCAATGACTCTATCTTGGGTCATGACATAAAACTACCCAATATAACCCTGAAGGCTAACTTAAACAACTATGAAAACTTTTTTTTTTGTTTTTTGTTTTGTTTTGTTTTGTTTTTTGTTTTTTCGAGACAGGGTTTCTCTGTGTAGTTCAGGCTGTCCTGGAACTCACTTTGTAGACCAGACTGGCCTCAAATGCAGAAATCCGCCTGCCTCTGCCTCCCAAGTGCTAGGATTAAAGGCGTGCGCCACCACTGCCCGGCAACTATGAAAACTTTAATGTCAGTTACAATGTATTAATCCAAACATAAAATATAGCTTTAGTAGGTGTGATGGTCATATATGATTGTCCCAGGGAGGCAGTGATCCTATAAGGAGGTGTGGTTTTTTGGAGTAGGTGTGTCATTGTGGGTGTGGGTTTAAGACCCTCACCCTAGTTGCCTGGAAGTTAGTCTTCTACTAGCGGCCTTCAGATGAAGATGTAAACTTTCAACTCCTCCTGCACCATATCTGCCTGGATGCTGCCATGTTTCTGCCTTGCTGATAATGGACTGAACCTCTGAGCCTGTAAGTCAACCCCAATTAAATGTCTTTTATAAAACTTGCATTGGTCATGGTGTCTGTCCACAGCAGTGAAACCCTAAGACAGTAGGTATGCATTCTTCAATAGAAGCAACTATTGAATGTGAAACAGATTTTAAAATTACATCATGGGAGTTGGGGATGTAGCTCAGTAGCACAATGCCTGCATGGCATCCGCGAGGCCTAAGCTTTAATATCTGCACTGCAGGGCTCCGCTGTTAGAACTGCTAACAACTGTTCCAGACTCTCAGGCTTGAAATTCAAGTACTTGGCTTGCTGATAGATTAACACAATGATTAAAAAAAAAAAAAAGTACTTTAGTTTCTCATGTATTTCCCTATGTTAGTAACAAATGTTCAATTTCGAATTATCTAGCTATGGAGAAAAGAGTGAGACCCGAACCCTTCCCGGTTAGGATGCTGTGTACCAACTTGTAACCCTTATTATTGGACAGTTCTCCGTAGCCCCCCCAAATTGGGAGGGGCCAGCTCAGACCTCTCCTGAAGGGAGAAAACTTTTCCCAACAATTCCCCTGTGAGGAATTATTAAATTATTTTTCCAGAATTGCATCACCAACCAAAAAGTAGAGACGGCACATAAGTTTGCTTTGACACTATTGTTGCCTGTCATCTGTGACACCCAAGACTAGAGGCACTTGCCACTTGTTCTTTCCAAACACAATATACGTAAAACTTATTTTTACTGCACTCAGAACACTGAGAATTCAGAGACCCAGAACATGGTCTGTGTTCACTGGGGGGGGGGGGGGGGGGGGGGGTACTGTGAAAAAGATAGATAAAAAATCAAAACATCAGACGATAAATGCGCCAGGACATCTAGAGCAAATGACTCTAGGTAGGCAAAGGAGGGGTTTCTGTGATTGCAATTGATAATAGAACCGAGTCAGGATTCATAGAAGAGATAATTCTGAGATAAATCCTAATAAGAAAAATGAGTATAACAAGACAAGGAAGTCAGACAAGTTATAGGCTGACCAAACATCCCAAAACCCAGGCAGGAGTTGAGCCAGCTCGAGAGGGAAAGACAAGATGATCCTTTGGTTCAATGCTTCCATAAAATGGAATGTAACAGTTAAAGAGCCTTCCTCTGTGCTGTTCTATGTGTATAATAAATGATAGTGGGTTAAGTATAATGATTATATATGCCTTCATTAGTCCTACGGGTGTTAAGAGTATTTGGGGTAGGATTTAAATGGAAGTTACATGAATCAAATCAGGAAATAAAACTAATCACCATATGGAAGGTTGTACCATTAAACGTTGAAATAACAATTGTGAAATGTTCTTTTAAAAACTTAGGCAGCATCAATGAGGGTATCTTTAGGGATATAATTATAAAAAATGATAATAGAAAATAAAATAACTGATTAAAACATCAGTTTAGTTTGAACAGTGATTTAAAACAACTGAAATTCAGTCAAAAATCTTAATTTATACCAATAACACCATGTTGCTTTAATAAATGAGCTAGAAACTGCTTTGAGAATATATTTTATAGTATTTCTTTTATCTAAAGTATATTTTAAAATATGCCAACTAATAATGTTCCCACAGTTAATAAAATTCCTATTTGTCAGGCTGATTTTTGAGTTCGAGGCCAGCCTGGTCTACAGAGTTCCAGGACAGCCAGGGCTACACAAAGAAACCCTGTCTCAAAAAACAATAAATAAATAAATAAATAAATAAATAAATAAATTCCTATTTTATGTAAATTTAGCATATAGAAGATCTATTATAAAAGATGTAGGTGCTAAAATTAGCAAATGTTAACTATCAGCCAAGTTAGAAATAATCTGTGGACTACTTTTTTTTTTTTTTTTTTTGGTTTTTTGGTTTTTTGAGACAGGGTTTCTATCTGTAGTCATGGCTGTCCTGGAACTCACTCTGTAGACCAGGCTGGCCTCGAACTCAGAAATCCGCCTGCCTCTGCCTCCCAAGTGCTGGGATTACAGGCATGCGCCACCATGCCCGGCTTGTGGACTACATTTTTATTGGTGTCAACAGATTCCTTTCAAAATAGAAATGTTCCTATCGTCATATATCGTCATATGATAGTACAAATAGCTTGAGTAACCTACCAAGCAGGTTTAGATTGAACTTTGGGGTTTAAGCATATTAATGTCAGTACCGAAGGGGATGCAAAAGCCCTCTGTACAGTTCTTGTAAAGATTGAGACAGGATTCTTGGAACGGAGAGCAGATGGTAGTTATATGTCAGAAAAGCCTGAAACTCAGAGGGTGAGTCCAAACCCCAGCACCTCACTTGCGCTCCATCCTCAAACCAGAAGAGAGAACAAGAAAGAAAAAAAATTTTTTAAAGATTTATTTATTTATTGTATGTAAGTACACCATAGCTGTTATCAAACACTCCAGAAGAGGGTGTCAGATCTCATTACGGATGGTTGTGAGCCACCAAGTGGTTGCTGGGATTTGAACTCAGGACCTTCCGAAGAGTAGTCAGTGCTCTTAACCGCTGAGCCATCTCTCCAGCCCAGAAGAAAAATTCTTGAATAACAAATCCTTCCCCCATCTCCCCTTAGGAGATTTCAAAACCAGCAGCAGTTTTCAGCAAGTTCTTGGTGAGTGTAAGTGTTACAAACTACAACCTAAAAGAGGTTGCCTCTGCCCTTAGGAGACACCCAGCATGAGCAGAGGTCAATCTGGAAGGTAGCCATCACATCCCGTGGAAAGTAGACAGAATGGAATAGTGTCCCTGTCACAACTCCCAAAGACATCTATAACCTACTAAATGTCACCTTCATGATGAACTAAAGTAGCAACTTGAACTAAGGTCCTCAATCAGTTGACCTTGAAATAGGGCTATTCTGCTGGGACCAGTATTGTGTCGCAAAGATCCTTTAAAGTATCTAGGCAGGCAGAAGAGGTCAGAGTGACCCAATAGGTAAAGAATTCAACCTTTCATTGCTGCCTTTGAAGAGGGAGGAAGGCACCATTAGTCAAGGAATGCCATTTGCTTACAGGAGCTGAGAAGATCAACAGAATGGCTATATCTCTAGAGGCCCTGGGAAGACTGATACCCTGATGATTAATGCTTCAAGTTTAGTCCCATGAAACCCTTTTTGACTTCTGTTCTCACAGCTGTATATACATTTGTGCTGTTTTAAGTTACTAAATTTGTGTTGGCTTCTTAGAGCAATTGCCGATAACAAAATATTGTAAAACATTTAATAAATTTTTACATTCATAATATTCATACAATACTTTTGTCTCATGAAATTTGTCACATTAAGCCTTTGACTTTTCTGCATTTGCCTAATGGTCCAGAGAAAAATAAACAGTCCTTTCTCCCTCTATCCATTCACTGAACCCCGACTTAAAAAAAACAAACCTGGCTCAGCCCTATTCTCTTTCTATGAGTCCTAGGCATTGCTTACATATCTGGCATGATATTTATATTATTTTACCTTGTTTCAAGTTATTCGTTATTTGATTTGTCCTTCCCAGTTTGGAAACAGATTGACCGTGAGGAAGAGTCTCTGGAGGTTTACTCTTCCCAGGATAGCATCAGTTTTGCTGAGGCAGGCCGCACATGCCAAATAATGAGTCTAGAAGAGAGAGCGAACCATAGTAAGTATGGGAGCATGCCGACTGCCGTGCCGGGGGCAAAGCCTCTTGTGAGAGAGACAGAGAAATAAGTCCTCATTAATGTCCTTGGGTACTACTTAAACTCTTGAGGAAAGATGGGCCTGAATATTGAGGAACAGAGAAATTGTTCCCTCTTCGGGTTTTGACAACAAATTGAGCCAATTCTCTATAATTACAGCTTTAGAAATTGTGAGCATAAAGTGCCCAGAGGTATGTTAAACTGGAAATGTAAGTCAGGACTTACCTGAGAAGCTTCTAGGATTGAGAGAAAAAAAAAAATCTTGACTTTGGGTTTTTATAGAATTTGGCCTCTTAAGTCTTTAGGGTTATTAGAACCAGAAAGTACTTGATTCTTGTGGCCCAGAAAATTTAAAACTATAAAGCAAGGTGGACCTTCCCTTCAGAAATGTCTCGTTTGAGATTTTGACTCAAGAAGAATAAAAAAGGCAGAAGAAATGTACGGCACGCTTGTCAGCCATGGGAACGGGCAGACAAGTGGGCTGAGTGAGACGTTCAGTTACATGTGCTTGCTAATGTTTTGTTATTTTCACGACATGGTTTCTCTAGACGTCCTGGAACTCAGTCTGTAGACCAAGCTGTCCTGAACTTAGAGATGCCCCTGCCTCTGCCTCCTGAATACGGTGCCACCCACATGTGCTCAAGCTTTAAAGGTACTTGCTGATGCGTGCTGGAAATTTTATGAGGAGGACATGAACAAACAGAAACCCGAACCTATCAGCCAGGGTTGGTGGTGCATGCTTTTAACTCCAGCACTTGGCAGGCAGAGGCAGGTGGATCTTTGTGAGTTCAAGGCCATCCTGAGCTATTTCTACAACCCTTAGCCTACTGCAATCCTTAAAGACGAGCTTCTCTCTTAGCTACTAAGTGTCTGGTCTGACTTAGCCATCACAAGCAGTATGTGTCCACGTTAGTAAAGAATATGGGTGGCTTGTTCTTTTATCCCAAACCATTCCACAAGGCAGCATTAGTAGAAAGCACAATCCAATACAACATGTATGTGCACGGAGTGATTAGATACAGGTAGAAATACAAGTCAAGATAAACATGAAACTATAGGTGGTGATGGAGATAAAGAGAGGGCTTGGGTAGTGATGAAGTGATCAGGGAGTTTCTTGTGCATTCAACGTCATCCAATAATAACGACTCCAACACTTCAAAGAAACTATAGCACCTTTTTGTTTCTTATCCTAAAGGGTCAAAATAATCTTGGAGTGTATACTGTTAAAGGTTGCTATGACTAACTGTGGTAAGATAACCTAGAGAGCTGACACATTTGCCTCTCAAGTCTGGTGACTTTTGTTGAGTCCCTGAGGTCTATGTGGAAGTGGACGGAGAAAACCAAGTCCAAAGTTGTCTTCATGAGTTTCTCGTGCAGGCCGTGGCACATGCATGCCTGCGTTCACACACCAACAACCACTAAAATAAAAAAAATCCCAAAACGTTTCAAATGCATTTCCTTTTATGTGTGTGAGTGTTTTGCCTGCATGCATGTATGTGTGTCACATACACAGCATGCCCCAGAGTCTACCGATGTCAGAAGCATTAGATCCCCTAGAACTGGAGTTATAGATGACTGTGAGCCACCATGAAGGTACTGAGAACTGAATCCAGGTCCTTTACAAGAGCAACAAATACTCTTTTTTTTTTTTTTTTTTTTTTTTTTTTTTGGTTTTTCGAGACAGGGTTTCTCTGTGTAGCCCTGGCTGTCCTGGAACTCACTTTGTAGACCAGGCTGGCCTCGAACTCAGAAATCCTCCTGCCTCTGCCTCCCAAGTGCTGGGATTACAGGCGTGCGCCACCACCGCCCGGCTGCAAAAAATACTCTTAACTGCTAAGCCATCTCTTTAGTTCCCCGCCCCAAAAGAATAAATTTATATCAAAATGGATAATTCTATGACATGGATTAAACTTGGGAAAATAAAATCAGTTTAGTCTAAAAATATCACTCTGTTTTCTAAAACTGGTGTTTTGACTGAGGATAGTTTGCAATATTAAATGGAAATAAAGTTGTGAAATTTTAATAAGCTGATGATGTACTAATAACTTACTGTCATTCAAGTAATTTTTTTGTTGTTTTGTTTTTTTGTTTTTTCAAGACAGGGTTTCTCTGTATAGTTCCGGCTGTCCTGGAACTCACTCTGTAGACCAGGCTGGCCTCGAACTCAGAAATCCGCCTGCCTCTGCCTCCCAAGTGCTGGGATTAAAGGCATGTGCCACCAACGCCCAGCCTCAAGTGATTTTTTAATTCAGGAATTATTCATAAAACTTTCCAGAAAAAAAATGTGCAAACATTTAGGAAGAGTTACCTGTCATAGAAGAGAGCAAAAGAAGACAGATATCTTGGTCTTGCACAAGAGACTTTTTTAAAAAAGACTTGTTATATGTAAGTACACTGTAGCTGTCATCAGAC
The DNA here is from genome assembly GCA_964023405.1 of Apodemus agrarius. NCBI lineage: Eukaryota > Metazoa > Chordata > Mammalia > Rodentia > Muridae > Apodemus > Apodemus agrarius. Next base: position 38,061,775 of record OZ030025.1, on the reverse strand, counting down.
ACACCAGAAGAGGGCATCAGGTCTTATTATGATGTTTGTAAGCCACCATGTGGTTGCTGGGATTTGAACTCAGGACCTTCCGAAGAGCAGTCAGTGCTCTTAACTGCTGAGTCATCTCTCCAACCCACAAGACTTTTCTTCTCTTAGTATTTAGTTCAAAGCATCAAGCATATACTTTTAGAGGGTACTGTAGCACTGTGGTACTCAAAGTCACAGTAAGAGGAAGAAGAGAGTCATATTGGAACAGTATGTTTGAAATAGCACATTTTTACATGGCTGTTACTATTTTTGGAATATTAAATAATCCTTAGGAATGTGATACTCATTTCCTACCATATTTGGGTATTCATACAAATGCTAAAATTAAAGAAAAGGGGCTGTTTCAGCTGTACAATTTACCTTAGCTTCTGATATATAATTTTATTGCCTTTATTGATAACACCCAACTGATGATGAGCTGAGAACTTTTAGAGTTCGCAAGATAACGCATCATATTTGCCAGTGGCTTCACATGCCCCGTGACACTGTCACCTGCCCCTCCTGCTGGAGATCGGCTTTGCGTAATTATTTTCCTGACTATTGTAGCTCAGACCGTGAAGCCCAGTGGAGGGTGTTTACCCTTTAACCAGCTCACTGATACAAGTGTAAAGGACTATTGTTCTCCTCCCTCCTCCCAGTCTGTGCATCTAAGTCCAAAATAAATGAATGGGAACAAGTTTCCTTTACCGCTTTTAGCATAAAATTTCAGTCAGGAAAAAAAAATTCTGTTCAAGAATGAATCCCAGCAGTGTTCGTGGTGCCAGCAGGCAGCAGAGAAGCCTTGGAGTATGGAAGGAAGCCAAGATAAATTCTGCTGGGTCCAAGTGAAGTCATTTATATACAATAACATATGATTACACTTCTCAGACAATCTCACAGCCATTTTCCTCTCCAGTTTAAATGATAGCATTTGTAGGCGACAATCTTATAGGTGAAATCACCCAGGATATGATTTTAATTAGGATACTAGTCAGATATTAAGCATAAAGGCGTATCCTGAGACAGAGGACTCTTGGTAGTGGAGTGGTGGTGAAGTCCCAAAGACTCAGATGGAAGGCTTTGGAGTGGGTTCATGGTAGGGCAGCAGAGAAGATGGGGCAGCCTCGTCTCCCCAAGCATTGCTCTCAGAGGTGAGAGAGAACCCTGGCGATTCACCTGGAAAGTCTTGTTCCTTCCCTTGGACATAACTAGACCTTTCTGGGAGCCTCAGCTTTCCTCCAGTGAATCCAGACTGTGTAACTCACTATGTAGTAAGTGGGGGGAACAAGCCCCACTCATGGTATCTCACGCTTGGTCACCCTTGGTGTGTTCCCGTGTCGTCACTTCTAAGCATGCATCCTGAGAGCGCCACTGTATCTATAGCTCCTTCTTCTTAGTTACTCTTGACCTGCCAGACACGCTTTACACCATGGCTAAAGTAATTGACAAGTTCTGTTTGGTTAAGATTACAAACCCCTCAGTGGCTAGCGGGTGCTTGCAGATAAAGAGCTCGACTCTGCTCTTTCTTCCTCTCCTCTGGCCACTGAAATTTAAAGGACAATTTTCAGCTTTATATGGAAAATCGAAAAATCTGGGATAACTAGAACAATCCTAAATAATAATAATAATAATAATAATAATAACAACAACAACAACAACAACTGTTGGAAGTATCATTATTCTTATATCTTATAATGATACTACAGAGCTATAGTAATAAAAAACAGTATAGTATCAGCATAAAAACAGACATGTTGATCTAAATGGGGTCACCAAATAATGGAGGAGACATGTCTAGACATCTCTCTCCACCAAATAAAACCTCCAGTGCCAGGAATGTGTTATATCTGATTCAGGGGTTGGCTAAAGAAACCCCCAAACAATCCAGACTCTTGACACAGCTTTCCTCAAACTGATGATAAGGCCCTATAACTGATGAAAATCCTCCATAACTCACTGAACACAAAGAATTGGTACCTAACTAGAGCCTTCATCCCTACTGAGGGGTGTGTGTGGTACTGGAAGGTACTCTGCTACCAGAGGAGAAAGGTAAACACCAACCTACAAAACCTGTGATCTACAGTGGTCGACCTACTTGCAAGATACTCTGGTACAATAGTATCACAAACATTGTGAAGCAACCAAACACTATCTGCTTTGATTTACAGCCACAAGTCAAATCTTACTCGCTAAGATGGAACCCAACACTGCTGAGGTAGCCAAGAGCCTTAGCCTAGATGGACCTGAGGGAAAACCAAATACTACTGTTCGACTAGAGTTGATGTAGCAATAAAATGACTCCTGCCACACCAACCCCAGTCGGATCTGTGTGACAAGTTCCACAGACAGAGACGATGGACCTTAACAGGGGGAGGCCTCCTGGAACCTGTTGTGGAACTCTTCCGCGGGGGGAAAAATTATTGAGCTGTAGTTCTCTTGGCAACGTATCTGTTTTATGTTTTCTATTCCTTTTCTAATTTACAAGATGTCCCTGGTAGCCTAGGCTGAGATCTTAAGCAAGAATAATGGGTATGAAACCATCCCTTGAGATGGAGTCATGAAACATGACCTCATCACTTTATACATCATCTATAAGATACTAAATTTTCCCAACAATAATATTTTATTTGGCTGCATGTGTGTCATCGGAAGTAGGTTTTGGTATATTGTTTAAGAAAGCCTTAAATAAAAAGACTTAAAATAGTTGAAATTTATGCTTTGAAGATTTACAGAAAAACAGGAACTATAAGTTAAACAGTTACTGATCATAAAAATTCATTAGTTTTAATCTTGGAAATTTGCAACTAGCCCTAGAGGATTTATATATTTTTTTATTTTTATTTTTATTTTTATATTTATATAATTATAAATATAGATTTATATTTTGGTGTGTTTTTTTTTTTTTTTTTGGTTTTTCGAGACAGGGTTTCTCTGTGTAGCCCTGGCTGTCCTGGAACTCACTCTGTAGACCAGGCTGGCCTCGGACTCAGAAATCCGCCTGCCTCTGCCTCCCAAGTGATGGGATTACAGGCATGCGCCACCACGCCCAGCCCGATTTTTATATTTTGATGTATCAAATGATCATAATAATGTCTGTTTTATCTGGCTGTTTTAGTGAATACACCTTTTTGAAGTTGTGTTGATTTTGTGTTTTGTATTTTGCTATACCAAATGATTATTGCAATGTCCATTCTATTTCACTGCTTCACTGAACACAGCTTCTCAAGAGTTGTAACACCTGTTTCTCTATGCATAAAAACCCTTGCTTGAGAGCTGCAAAATACACTCAGATTCAAACTGCCTCTGTGTTTCTGTTTGTCACAGCCGAATCCTTACCCACCTGCCTCGAGCACCCGCATCCCAGGGACCCCCATACCCAGCTAGGGTGGTCCGTGGCAGACTCCTAACAATATTGTTGCATTGATTGATCAATGTGTTGCTCCAGTATCATCAGAGAAGTTTGTTCCTGCAGAGACAGAAGCATGCCGAGACCCAGAACTGTACAATGTACAGAGTGTGGGAACCCTTTGAATGTGGCATGACTCCATGAAATCCCTCCCTTCAGGGATCGGAATTCTATGGTAGAGGAGGTAGAAAGATTGTGAGAGCCAGTAGGGATGGAGAACAAGGAAATAAAACCTTCTAAAACAGCAAGAAGAATGCACGTATGAACTCACAGAGACTGCGGCAGCATACACAGGGCCTGCGCAGGTTTGGGCCAGATAGAGCTGAGACGGGAAATGGACATAAGCCCCTATCCTTCACCCAGAGGTTATCGCTAATCAATAACCACTTACAAAGGAAAAGATTGGTTTTCTTCAATGGAGTCTCACTGGCTATTCAAACGACACTTAAGAGTAGGCCCATACCCAGGCAGTAGATGGCCAACACAAAATGAATTCAATGGTGATTTTGGAGGTATTTTGGTTGTGTAATACTTTGTCTTTTTTTTTTTTTTTTTTCATTCTGTTTTTACCCTACAGGTCTCTTCCTACTATATTTTGGTTTTCTTTCTTTCTTTCTTTCTTTCTTTCTTTTTTTTTTCTTTCTTTCTTTCTTTCTTTTGTTTTTTTGTTTTTGTTTTGTTTTTTTGGGGGGTTTTTTTTTGGTGTTTTGGTTTTTTGGGTGTTTTGTTTTGTTTTGTTTTGTTTTGTTTTGTTTTTTGAGACAGGGTTTCTCTGTGTAGCCCTGGCTGTCTTGGAACTCATTCTGTAGACCAGACTGGCCTCGAACTCAGAAATCCACCTGCCTCTGCCTCCTAAATGCTGGGATTAAAGGCATGTGCCACCACCACCCGGCTATATTTTTGTTTTCAATGTTGTGTCTTTATGGGACCTCTGTCTGTGAAAATGTGTGTGTGTGTGTGTGTGTCTGTGTCTGTATGTGATTTTTGTGCTGTTTTTTGTTGTTGTTTTGCTTGTTTGTCCTATTCAGGTTTGGTTTACTTTTCTTTTTCGACAACGGCTTGTTTTCTAATAAGAAGGGGAAGGATAGGGTGTAACTTGGGTTGGTGGGGATATCTGGGAGGAGCTGGGGGAGGGGAACAGTACTCAGAATATATGGTATGTAAAAAAAAATCTACTTCCAATAAAAATACATGAAAATGTCCTGGGTAACAAGGAACCTCTAAAATTATCCTGACCCTCCCCCCACCCCACCCCCACAGTTTAGCTTCCTAGATGACTATCTGCATAAACCCTGACAATCTGGCCTTCAGTGTCATCATTTGTAAATACAGGAATATCTGTTTTATAAGTTATGTGAGCCTATCAAAATAGTGATGTTCATCTATACAAAGATACCACAAAGGAAAAAAGTTTCCTTTCATATTATATCAAATTGAATGCTTGTTTGCTTTATTACTAAAAACAGTAAGAAAGAAAGAAAGAAAGAAAGAAAGAAAGAAAGAAAGAAGAAAGAAAAGGGAGGAAGGGAGAGAGAGAAAGGAAGGAAGGAAGAAAAGAAAGGGAGAGGGGGAATGAATACTTTTTTAAGGTTATTAACATCAAGGGAGTTTCTATACTCTGATACTTCTTACTTTTTATAAGTTTCAATGGTCATCTTTTCTTATATGATTGTTTTTGTGTGGTACTCTTTACACACCAAGTCCTCTGTATTTCTCCACTAGTGACCCCCAAGCTCATCTCACCTCTTCTGTAACATTCTCTACGAATGTGAGCATTCAATTCTTTCCTCTCATCTCACCTCTTCTGTAACATTCTCTACAAATGTGAGCATTCAATTCTTTCCTCTTGTGATTGAACATATTGGTATCGCTCAAGATTCATATGCTGATACTGTCATCCTCAATGTGACGGTATTTAAGGATGAGCGCTATGGAAAGAAGTAGGGTTAGATTAGTTAGGTCCTGGTCTCATGAAGTTAATGGCCTAAACTAGCGCCACATAAGGAAATGGTTTAAAAAGGTGGCTAAATGGCTTCTCCACTGACATAATAAATCAAACTGAGTCACATTTGTAGTCAAAAGGCAGATTTATTGGGGCAGCTTTCAAGCAGGTTCCCAGACTTCACAGGAGGTGGGGGGGGGGCACTGAAGTAACAAGGCTGGGTTGGGCTAGGGGCTTCTTAAAGGGTATTGGGGGTTGTGATGTGGTGGTGAGGTTCTGGGTTATAGCTTTATTTGGTGAGTTTGGGGCCCTGTAGGCGGGTCTTAGGGCCAATGGTTACTTTAAAATCTGTAACTAGGAATTGGCTTTGTCCAGTGTTCTGCATGGGTTTTTGCAATTGTGGGCTTCTAGCCAGTAGAGAAGGGTGGGGAACCTCTTGGCCCAGGTCATCTTGTCTTTGTCCTCAAACCTCCAGCCTAACAGTGGCCAAAGAAAACTCAGTAGAAGCAGAACTACTGACAAGTTGATTGGGCTTCCAATTCCCCAGAACTATAGAAAAATAAAAACATTCTAAGTTGCCCAGTTTGTGGCTTTGGATGTGGCCACCTGCTCAGACCAATCCATAGCACAGAGCCAAACGTTACAGGTGGAACCATGTCTTCTAGTGCTTTGCTAATGGTTTCCACTACACAATGGGGGCCGAAGTCATCATCTATGGGCCTTGTCTTCCTGTCAATCCAGGTTTGCTAAGTAAAGGAGGCTGCAGAATCTGTAACCATCTCAGTCACTCACTGATTCTAGTGAATCTTTGTTGATGGTGGACTTGTTCCAGCACTTGATACAGAGTGAAAAAAAAGGAAAAAAATATTACTTATTGTCTTACCTGCCTGTTCTGTATCTTCAGGGATGAGTTTTCTGTGCTTCAAGACTTTCTTAGAAAAGATATGGAAGGTGTTAGTTAATAAAAAACTTATTCTGAAAAGAAATATACATTCATCTACAGGTTGTACGTGGACATGAGCTAGAAAACAATGCTCATGTCCACATACAACAGTGCTGACACCAGTGAAGTAATGTATAGTGGCTTGTTAATAAACTAGTAATAAAATTGACAGGATAGTTTAATTTCAGTGGAAATCTTGATCTCTGCTTGTTAGTTTTACTCCAACTTATCTTTTATTGAAAATACGTTTCGGGCTGAAGAGATGGCTCAGCGGTTAAGAGCACTGACTGCTCTTCTGAAGGTCCTGAGTTCAAATCCCAGAACCACATGGTGGCTCACAACCATCTGTAATGAGATCTGATGCCCTCTACTGGAGTGTCTGAAGACAACTACAGTGTACTCACATATAATAAATAAATAAATCTTTTTTAAAAAAGAAAGAAAGAAAAAAGAAAGGAAGGAAGGAAGAAAGAAAAGGAAAAGAAAAGAAAAGAAAAGAAAAGAGAAAAGAAAAGACGTTTCTATCTAACCTATGTTCCCTCTTGCTTTGGTGCCGTATCTCAGGGGATATTTTACCAAAGGCAAATATGTGACCTTTACTATATAGTAGAGGATGTGTATGTGAAATCAGAGGAAAAGAAAATACAGATTCCCACTGAAAATTGGAGAACTGCAATATGCATATGAATTATTTTTCAAGAACAAGCACAGCTAAGAGGTATTAGAAAATGAAGACATGCCAGGCGGTGGTGGCACACGCCTTTAATCTCAGCACTTGGGAGGCAGAGGCAGGCGTATTTCTGAGTTCGAGGTCAGCCTGGTCTACAGAGTGAGTTCCAGGACAGCCAGGACTACACAGAGAAACCCTGTCTTGAAAAACCAAAAGAAAAAAAGAAAGGAAGGAAGGAAGAAAGGAAGGAAGGAAGGAAGGAAGGAAGAAAGAGAAAGAAAGAAAGAAAGAAAGAAAGAAAGAAAGAAAGAAAACGAAGACATTACTCAATTCTAAGTCATTTCTTAGGAATTTCTGTGAAGTGGAATAGTTTTGTTTGTTGTCTCTTTATTTCATTTTTGTCTGGGACCTGGAACATTAAGTTAGAATTAGTCAGTATTGCAAAATCCACCACTTTGACCTTGCTCTTTTCTACTTTGTCTCTAGGGCTTCCATAGTTAACGAGGCAGAGGTGGTCAGGCTTCAAGGAAAGAAGCAAATGCATTGTTTCTGGTCCCGATTGCTTGACTGCACCAGGCTGTGCTGAGTCTCCATTGTCTTCTACTTTTTTACACGCAGCGACAAAGTATGAGCAGTAACCTGTATGTCTTATCAGTGGAAGACTGGTAAATATTCCACTGGACATCAACACCATAGAATAACACATAGCTATAAAAACAGCAGAGATCACGGTGCACTGTCTCTATAAGAAACTGACAGGAAGATGGTGCAGAGTAGCATGTGCTCTGAGCATCTGTGTTGGTGCTTCATTGCCCGTGTCCAAACATCTCCTCTGCCTGAGTGTTCTCCCCTCATATCTCACATGTTCACAGTCTCCTCAGCACACCCTCTAAGGTGTCTTCTCCATTCCTTCACTTGCCAGTCTACTGCCTGGCTTCATATTTTCATTATCGTCATCCAAAATGATATCCTCATATGGTCACATAGATTAAGTTCTGTCTCTCTTATAAAAATGGGAGCACCACAAGGGAAGGGCCCACGACAGTGGCTAGAATACACAGAACATGAGGAAGGAGAAACAAAGTGTGTATCTGGGTTTCCAAACACGATTCTCTCACGTTCAGAAATGATTGGATCATCACAGTGTGCCTTGTCATCAGTAAAATGTCTGCAGAAACACTGGGTCTAGTCAGGCAAGGAGGGATGAGGCTTGGGAAAGAAAATTATTTTCTGTAGACGATAAGCTGGAGTAAGATTAACAGAGATCAAGATGCCCACTCTAGGTAAACTTCATACTACCAATAGGAAAGGCATTTCTCCTAATTTGTCAATAACACTAAAAACTAAAACTCTATATTAGGATCTTAGTGTTTTTATCCAAAAAGAAATCTTAGCTGGCCAACCAGTGTAACTAGTTGGTAAGTTCCAAGTTTGGTAAGAGATTTTTGTCTTAAATGATAAGATAAAGAGCAATTCAAGACATTCTGCCAAACTCTGCCCTCTACACATACACACAACTGCACACATACAGGCATGTACACACACACACACACACACACACACACACACACATTTTTACAAGGTATTAATCTTTTTTCAAAGATGAATATTGTAAATCAAGCAGGTATTGTGAATGGTTCTAGATTCAATTATAAGTTTTTTTCTATCTTTCTTTTAAAAAGATATTTTGAAATCCTAAAATTTAGGACCTTAGGTGTGGGAGGTGGAGTTCTTACAACTATAACTGGTTAAGATGAAATCACACTGAAAGTTGGTAAAACCCCAATTTACATGATCTATGGCCCTACAAGAACCATGTGAATATGGAGGCAAATTTCAGAGTTACACTGCCTGAAATCAGGGAAGCCTTGCCTTCCCAGAACCTGGAGTAGTGGAAGGATCCTTCCTGGAGGCACCAGAAAGGATGGAATTTCAGCCTCTTGACTTCTGACTTCTAGCCTACAGAACTGGGGAGCAATAACACACAACCCAGGACTTTTACAACCCAGTTTCAGGGAAATGAAAACACACAGACACCGGCCATTATATTATACTCTAACTGGGTTTACAGAGAATTGGGTAAATTTGAGTTAAATTTTATATATGATGTTATTGATTAGAAATATTGAATGATTATGAAATAACCATACATTTGAGCAGCTTCAAATGCTTTGAATGTAAGTCCTTTCAAAACGAGATGGGGAGGGCTGGGGGAGATGGTTCAGTGGTTAAGAGCACTGACTGCTCTTCCAGAGGTCCTGAGTTCAATTCCCAGCAACCACATGGTAGTTCACAACCATCTGTAATGGAATCCCATACCTTCTTCTGGTATGTCTGAGGACAACTACAGTGTACTCATTTGCATAAAAAGTAAGTAAACCTTTAAAGAAAGAATGCAACTGTATCTTTTATTCACCAGTTATAATTGTCATCTCCAAGGCTTACTGCCGGATAAACTCATATTAAAAAAAAAAAAAAAAAAAAGATGAGGTGGGGTAACTCACCCATAAACAGAATCAACATCAGAATCTGATATAGATCCTTTTGTTTACATTTTCTCATGGAAATATCCATCTTTGATGGGCTATCTTTTCCTCAAAACATTCATTTATGCTTCTACACAGACGATTTATTTGTTGCCTTAAGTTCATGAGCATGCATGCCATTATGATCAGTTATTGCATCTACTATTTTAACTGTAATAGGGATCTAGGACTCATCCTGATTATGATGCTAATATTTCCTGATTCACAGAGAAAACTCGAGCTTGCACTCTCCTAGACGTGTTTGCGATGTCCTCTGCTATACACATCCTTCTATTTTATTTATCTTTTCTGTTTGTTTGTTTGTTTGTTTGAAGAATCTTGGCATTGCTCTGATTTTTCTTTCCTGTTTTCTTTCCTATTTGTCCCCCCCCCCTTTCCCCAAGAGTTCTCCCACTGAGCTAAATCCCAACTCCTAAACCTTAAATTTTCCTCTTAATTGGGGATTTGTAGACTAGGAGGTCATGGGAACACATTTGAACTTGGTTCCATTCTATGTGTTTTAACCTTATGATTGCTTATGACATAAACAACTCATCATTCTGATAATGGTCTAGAAGAGTAATGTGGACATCTTTAGGACTTTGGCTGAACTCTCTTCAGCTGTTGCTCTCTTGACTTCTGATACGTTTTATGAGTTCCATCATACTCTTAATAAACTTTAAACTCCATCTCTGATCTAAGTCATTTTTATCAGATCGTGTTATTTTGGTTAAGGAAAAAATATGAGCAGTCCCTTCATTAGGACCTTACTCGGGTTAATCAAACACTATAGATCATGCTATCTTCTCAGCCCATTGAGAGAAAATGTAACGACTACTTCTGAGACAATGTCTTCCTGTGTTTCCCAGGCTGTCCTCAAGCTTCTGAGCTCAGAAGATCATCTCATTCAATTTCCCAAGTATCTAACACAGAGTTTATGACACCATATGTACTTAGTGATTATTTATTTTATCAAATAGTATAAAATTTATAGAATTATTTCATACTTTTTAGGCCATTGCTTATCTACTATTATATAAATAGAAACCAGTTATTATATGAAGAATATTATATAAAAATTATTAAGGAGGAGGCTGGAAGCCGGGCGGTGGTGGCGCACGCCTGTAATCCCAGCACTTGGGAGGCAGAGGCAGGTGAATTTCTGAGTTCGAGGCCAGCCTGGACTACAGAGTGAGTTCCAGGACAGCCAAGGCTACACAGAGAAACCCTGTCTCGAAAAAACAAAACAAAAAAAAAAAAAAAAAAAAAAAAAAGAAGGAGGAGGCTGGAGCTACAGGCAAGATCAGTTTGTGTATTGTTTGATCTATTCCCTCGGGGCTGTTAAGTAAAATCTTATTTAAAATATTTGTTTCTGATGTGGGGGTACATTCAGGTACAGGAACATGTATCTCAGAAATAAACTATAGGATCATTGTGCTATCTGCTTTATGGGCCCACGTGGAAATTTTTCTAAAAGTAAATGGAATGTGGAGATGTAACGAAAGTCCTGGATGTGACACAGCCCCGTACTCTTGGGTAACTGGAGCTGATTCCCCAACTTTTGTAGCTATAGTAGTCTCCTCTACACAGTGAAGGGAAAGTAATAACACTTTCTGAGCTTTGTACACCAAACACCATTTCAAACAGCCTACATGTAAAATTTGTGAATCTTCTCAGTTCTACAAAAGAGGTACATCCAACACCCTTTTGCTGTCAAGTTCCTCATACTTTGATCTCTGCTTGTGATCTTGTCCCCTAATATACATTTTCTTATTTATTATGCATTTGTAAATTTTGTCTGTCTCCTTGTTGTAGAACGTAACTACCTGAAAGCAAGCACCCCCATTTGTTTTGATCAGTGTTGTACCTCCAGAAGAGAACCTGGTATTCAGCAGCTGGATGGGATGGATGTTGACTTTGAATAAATGAAGCTGAGATCAACTAACAGATGCTTGTAAAGGGATACAGCTGGGAACTGGCTAGAGGTTATTCTTTTCCAGACCCCAGTTCTGTTTTGTTTGTTTGTTTGTTTGTTGTTTAGTTTTTCGTTTAAGTTTTTGTTTTTCAAAGACATGGTTTCTCTGTGTGGCCCTGGCTATTCTGTAACTCTCTCTGTAGACCAGGCTGATCTTGAACTCACAGAGATCCTCCCACCTCTGCCTCTTTGAGTCCTGGGATTAAAGGCGTACACCACCACTGCCTGGCCAGATCTAAAGCATCATCTCATACTGCTGCCTTTCCAAGCCATGGCCCATGGTTGCTTTGATAAAGGATGATAGGTGTTGCTTTAAAAATATGAAGATGTCTGCTGCTCTCTCATATTTTGTGAATCCAAAGTCCCTACAATTTGTCCTAAAACTACCAACTGAACTGAATTTATATGTTAAGTGGAGAATTTATAGGCAAAATTTTATATGTAAAGCTTATCTAGCTCAAGAACTCACTTCATCTTATAAATCTTTGAAATTTACTCTGAAAAGAGTTCAGATTGTGCCTGGAAACCAGAAGGAAGATGGAAAACAAAACATGGTTTGTTCTGACTTAGGTTTATGGATGGGTCCCTAGATCTTTCCATAAAGATGTAGTCAGTTGATCCCAAACAGTAACTAGAAATGGCTGGTCTCTTATCTAGAAACCTCACTGCAAAATGACAAGCTACATACATGATTAAAATCTGTGGTTTGGCCATTGTATTATTAGTTAGGGTTTTATTGCTGTGAAGAGACACTATTACAAAGGCAACTCTTATTTAAAACAAAAGCAAAAGCATGTAACTGGAGCTGACTTACAGTTACAGAGGTTCAGTCCATTATCATCATGGCGGGAAATATGGCAGTGTCCAGGCACATATAGTGACATAATGCTGCAAGAACTGAGAGTTCTACATCTTGATCCAAAGACCTGACTTCTCCAGGCAGCCAGAAGAGAACTGTATCCTCTGCAAGCAGACAGGAGAAGGTTCTCTTCTGTGCTGGGTAGAGCTTGAGCATGGGTCTTTAAAGCCCACCCTCACAAAGAAGCACTTCCTCCAGCAAAGCCACACCCACTCCAACAAAGCCACACCCACTCCAACAAAGCCACACCCCCTAATGGTACCACTCACTTCCCATGGGCCAAACATATTCAAACCACCACAACCATTTTGTAGATTTGAGCCTCTGTTGGAATTCTCAGTTACCTGGATCATGTGTCCTGTCTGCAAAGAATATAACTATGCATGAAACAAGAAGTGACACCACTACTTTGATACCCTAAGAAGACAATGACAGCAATAAGGAGGGCTGGAAGGGTTTGAAGATGCTGCTTGTCTCTATGAGAAGTGTGGTAAAGATGGTACTCAGTAGTTGTCCTGAAGCCAGTCTTTGGTCAGAAGAACCCCTTGGCTCTTAGGAGTAAATCTGCTTTAGCGTCTCTGCATAGCCACTGACTGGGAGCAGCCTGTGGAAGGCATGCTCTAGAGATTTCAGAGCTCAGCCTCTGGACCTTCAAGGCAGCTCTGCTTTATGTAGCTGGGAACTAGAGATATATTCTAATAGCTAATGTCCACATATTTAGAGATGACTATGGCCTTCCTAAAGGAATAGAACTTTGGGACACACCCTTTCCTTTCCACCATACTCAAAAACCAACAAAGAACAAGCACACTAATCCCGTACCCCATTCAATAAGATTTACTTCTGGCAACAGTTACATAAACTCGACATGATTTTTAGGTCTCTTCTTGCCCTTCTAAAGCATTACTTTGCAACGGCTGACATTTTCAACTAAGAACAAGTCTTCCGTTTCTCATTTAACAAAAGGTTTAAATGAAAGTCAGTGTTTGAGATGCAGATTTCAGGGACAGTAGCTTCTGCTAAAACACAGCCAGTTGCATATTTTAATAAGAAAAGAGAGATGAAGCAAAAGAGGACAAACACAGGAAGAAGTTACAGGAAGCCAACTTCTAAAACTTGGCCATCTGTGGTACACCTTGGAGGGCTGAGAGAAAGAGGCTTTCTGCTTTTGGCTGTGGAGGGTCCTTGCCTGCAGGAAGTGAAGGATCCTCGAGGAAAGGTGTTGTCCAGGAAAAGCACAATAGTGCTTAAGAGAATGTTTCATGGGAGTCAGTACCTTGCTGAGATTTTAGTATCAAATCTATAGTTTTAATACTTGCTTACACTCTCCATATCTTAATGTTTTTTAAAAAGTCAGTGGAAATTCTTCTTTCCGTTCCTCTTGTAAAGTGGAAATCCCTTGTCAAGTGCCAGCCAGCTTTTAAACGTAGTACTTGAAAGTACATTCTTTCTCCGAGTGCTAGTAAGAACATGCCATTGATACAGTCGGAAATCCTGTTCCTGAAGGGATGTAACCAATCATATTAGGTGATTGTACCATTGTGGGGATAACTGATTTAAATGCCTCTTTTTCTTTCTAATTAGGCAGTAGAATTCATACTCAATTATCTAGAAAATATAGAATCCAATAAGAGCAATGCATATAATGAAAATACTGGATCTCTTTTTTTTTGTTTTGTTTTGTTTTTTTGTTTGTTTGTTTTGTTTTTTGTTTTTTGTTTTTTTGGGACAGGGTTTCTCTGTGTAGCCCTGGCTGTCCTGGAACTCACTCTGTAGACCAGGCTGGCCTCGAACTCAGAAATCCACTTGCCTCTGCCTCCCAAGTGCTGGGATTACAGGCGTGCGCCACCACCGCCTGGCTCTGGATCTTGTTTTTAACTGGTTCTTTGAGGGTTTCAGACAATGTGTTTAATTATTTTCACATCCCTCTCACCTCCTTTCACATCTGCCTCCCTTCCCTGCCTATCCGACTTTATGTCCTTTTAAAATCGTATTTTTAACCCATCAAGTCCAAGTTGTGCTGCCCATATTTTCTTGCATATGTGAACTTCCACTAGAGGGTGGTTGGCCCACCAAGGATTATACGATTAAAGAAAACTGACTTCTTTCCAGGCTGAGCCTCCAAAGGTCTTGTGCATGCTGTCACAACTGTTGAGTTCATACTACCTACAACTACCAAGCTGTGTCCAGAAAGTAGTGCTTCCATCCACTACCTCTGGCTCTTACCTTCTTCTTCTTCTTCTTCTTCTTCTTCTTCTTCTTCTTCTTCTTCTTCTGTATTTTGAATTTGTTTTTTTTTTCGAGACAGGGTTTCTTTGTATAGCCCTGGCTGTCCTGGAACTCACTCTGTAGACCAGGCTGGCCTCGAACTCAGAAATCCGCCTGCCTCTGCCTCCCAAGTGCTGGGATTACAGGCGTGCGCCACCACTGCCCGGCTCTTACCTTCTTTTTATAGTCTCTTCAGGCATGATTCCCAAGTCTTAGGAGGACAAAACATGCAATCTATGTTTCATTTAGGGTTAAGCATTGTGCAGTCTCTTAATCTCTGAAAAATGAGCAGTTTGGGGGGTTCTTGGTTAATCACCGTCTACTGAAAATAGAAGCTTCTCTTATGAATGTTGAAGGTTGCATTAATCTGTGGGTATAGCAATCAGTCATTAATTGTTTTTAATACTATGTCCGTTTAGCTGGATAATAGTAGTATGTTCTCTTCTGTGGCCCATAACCTATCCACCCACAGGTTCATGGTCCAATAATGATGGTCCACTTTGTGTGTGTGTATGTGTGTGTGTGTGTGTGTGTGTGTGTGTCTGTGTCTGTGTGTGTCTGTGTGTCTGTGTGGGCACAGGCACATGAGTGTGTATATGCCCTGTGCTTTAGGAAATTTCTACAATGATAGGTGTTCGTATGGTGTAGGTCAACCCAAAAGTGGCTACTCCCATGATGCTCAAGCCATTATGAGGCAGCTTGTAGGATTCATAGTTGGAATACTACCATAGTGATGATCATTCTTCTCCTCCTGTACCATGCATGGTACCTCCCAGCACTATGGAAGCTAGCCAGTAGAGAGAAAGTTTCCAGGTCAGAACAGGCTTGATTTCTCCCTACTCTATGGTTCAGATATGCGATGTCTTCAGCAATAGGGTCTCATCAAGTTCTGGAAGGTGATCGAGAGCACTGACAAGAGCCTGTGATATTGGAGGGTAAGGGGACCTCACTGGCAAAGGACTCCAGAGGAGATAACCCATTCCTAGCATAGAGATTCTAATTCATTAGTCTGGTTGTCTAGTGGGACATTGTTGCCCAGTTGTAGGGTAAATACATTTTTAACTCTCTCTCTCTCTCTCTCTCTCTCTCTCTCTCTCTCTCTCTCTGTGTGTGTGTGTGTGTGTGTGTGTGTGTGTGTGTGTGTGTTTGGAACTTCTACAATAGTACATTCCCATATGACTTTTTCAAAAGGTAGTCGTAAAGTGTTATTTATCAGCCGGGCAGTGGTGGTGCATGCCTGTAATCCCAGCACTCTGGGAGGCAGAGGCAGGTGGATTTCTGAGTTCGAGGCCAGCCTGGCCTACAGAGTGAGTCCCAGGACAGCCAGGGCTATGAAGAGAAACCCTGTCTCAAAAAAACAAAATCCACCTCCCCCAAAAAAGTGTTATTTATCCATCACCATATTCCCTCCTCTGCCTTCCCTAGATCAAGGGCCTCAACATAGCATTTGATACCCTGAATCTGCTAGAGGAGAACCTAGTGAGTACACTTGGATTCATTGTCACAGGAGGACTTTCTGAATAGGACCCTGATAGCACAGGCATTATGACCAACTAATACATGGGACTTCCAGAAACTAAAAAGCTTTTGTACAGCAAAGTACACCATTACTCGAGTAAAGATACAGCCTACAAAGTGAAAAGAAATCCTTACCAGCTCTACATCTAACAGAGGGTTAGTACCTAAAATATACAAAGAATTTTTAAAAACTAAACATCAAGAAAGCAAACAACTCAATTTTTTAAAAAAAAAAATGGATATGGAACTAAAAAGAGATGTCTCAAAAGATGAAATGCAAATGGCCAAGAAGCATGTTTTAAATTGTCCAACATCCTGAGCCAATAGGGAAATTCAAATTGTAGCTATTGTGATGAAGTATCACAATACTTCATCTTACTTGAGTCAGATGACTACGATTGGGTGAAAATGATGAAAGATATGGCTGTGCATGTAGAGAAAGAGGAACAATTCTTCAGTGCTAGGAAAAGGGCAAACAGGGCAGCCACTATGAAAATCAGTGTGGAGCTTCCTCAAAAAGCTAGAAATAGACCTACCACAAGACCCAGCTACGCCACACTTGGTAATAAGTATTTCTTCACTGGAAATGTAGCCAAGAAACTACAGTACTGTGGTATGCTTTAATTACGCGTACACTTGTTTTCAAATGTTCTTATTCAAGCTGTCTAGATACTGAGCATAATGCTTCTTAGGTAAACATGAGGACTGAGTCCAATCTTTAGAATTCATATTTTCAAAAAAATCAACCCAGACATGGGTCCGGAGAAACCGATAAGTGGTTAAGATAACTGGCTACTCTTCCAGAGGACACAGGCTCGAGTCCCAGCACTTCTATGGTAGCTCCATAGCACCTGTAACTCCAGCTCCTGGAGATCTGGTGCACTCTTTTGGCCTCCCCGGGCATCAAACATGGTGCACAGATACACATTCAAGCAAAGCGCCTGCGTGCATAAATAAACTAACAGTGCACACGACGGAGAACTCCAGCTCTGGATGCCTGGGGCTCACTCCCCAGCCTCGCCTACTCCGTGCGCTTCAGGCCAGAGCTCCAAACAATAAGACGGGGAGTTATGGATATAGCTCAGCAGGTGAAAGTTCTTGCCACCGAGCCTGATGATCTGAGTTCGGCTCTTTCTCCACCGGTGGAGAAAGAGAACCTACTTCCACAGGATATGCTCAGACCCCTTCACACATGTACTGTGTTATGTGCATTCACACAATACGTACTCACAAAATACATAAACAAAATGCAATAATAATAATAATAATAATAATAATAATAAAAAAAACAAGCGGCAAGTGAGACGACTCGGTGGGTAAAGGGGATTGCTGCTACTTCTGAACGCCTGAGTTCAGAATAATAGAAGGAGAGAACTGACTTCTGCAAGTTGTACAAAACAGACTTTTTTTTTTTTTTTTACCAAGTTTCCAAAACTTAGTACTATTATAATGCGTTTCATTCTAATGTATTGGTGCTAAATATAATAGAATTCCACAGCATTTCATGTGTAGTGGACAGCACAAATGCATCAAGAAATTCTGGAGATAATTTGAGTCGGCTTAAAAATACTGGGAAACTTATAAAAAGCACAGCGTACCGGTTGATATAAGTCATACACCAAGAGAAACGTAAGCTGGTGCCGAGTTGCAGTTAGTTTTGCGTGGGATTCCTAGGAGGGAGACGCACACCGTCCTTTGTCAGTCGGTACATGTTTTTATAATGTCGTTTTCACTGTTACTGGGTTTTTGGTCTTTGCCTCTCACATCCCACTTCAATGTCCCCATTTCACTTAACACGAGCTTTTGGAATGAGTAGCTATTTTTAGAGGTCTGGCTTATTCCTCCTTTCTGGGCCCCTTGTTTCCATGCCCCACACAGCAAAGCTGTATCTAATTAATAATCCTCAGAAGCAAATCATGAAGCAAAAGAGAAAAGGCTCTCTTTCCCGCTCGCTCGTGAGAAGCAGCTCAGAAGCTTCGAGATCCCTCCTATCTGTCTTCCCAGGACCTCAAGGAGTTTCTTCCCACCTACACAGGAAACCAAGGTCTCAAAGCTGTCTGCTGGCACCCTTTCCTGCTAACTCTGTGACCACTTTGATGTGACTTTAATACATTATGTTGTCATCCTGCCATTGGCAAGTAGACAGATTTTTCTTTCATTTCGGGCTTGAAGCCAAGACCTATGCAACAACACGCAGGATCTAGAGACAAAGACATTTTGCTCATTCTCCCCTTTCTGTTGTAATGGCGAATGAGGGCTGGCAGTTTAGACCAGTTACAGCAAGGTCAAGCAGCCTCGTGTGAAACCCTCAGTCCACGCCACCTCCCTTTTATAACTTTTGGAATTGAGTCTGAATTTTCGGAGCTGTTACCCCTAAAATGAGGGTAAACACAGCTGCTTCTGAAGAACAGGGTGGAAAGAGGTAATATAGTTCTGGCCTGAATGAGGTCCTGAGGGGAGGGTTGGGAGGAATGATGTGTATGAAACACCAAGAGAACCTGGCTTGGGCAAAGGCCAGTAGCAGGCCAACACCAGGTGGGCCCTACCGCCCATTGTCCCCTCTCTTTCATATTCAACAAGCCTGAAGAAAACAAGCTGAGAGTCAACCCTCTGTCCCATTTCACTGATAGTCACTGCCCTTCTCTCTTCCTTATGGATGTTAAGTTACTCTTTTAGGGGTCCCTAGCTGCCAAAATTGTATGTAGTGCAGGCTTCTCGGGTGGTTGTGTATGTGTGTGCTCTGTCACCTACCAGCTGATCCCATTTTATATTCGCACCTCAGGACACTAATGAAGAGTAATTCTGACTCCTTCGCGTGACAGCGGGAGAGCAAACAGAGAAGCACACTACCTGCTGTGAGGGTGCGTGTGATTTTGGAAGTAGAATTTGACTAAAGAAATCTGCCCAAGGGAGAGACGAAAAGCAGGTATCCACTAGCCCAGAATTACGTTTGGTAGCATCAGAGGAGTTCCCCCCAGAGTCCTCACTGTTAAGAGGTGAGTTTTCTACAAAGAACAAGTCTAGGTAAGTCTTCAAGTTGCCTGAGCTTTGCGGGTTTTCAAGGCCTCACTCGCCAAGGTTGTTTTACTTCTATATGTGGGGTGTGGTCCGGATGATTTCAAATAATGGCCACTTCAAGTTGTGTCTTGCATGCTTGGTTAGTGCTTCTGCAAGCAGTGGTCTGAAAGGTCTCCTCATCTCCTTCATCCATGGGCAGGCTTCCCTGAAAGACAGCCCCTCTCTCTTTTAGATTAGAGCAACCACACAAAGCAATGCATTTTCTATTCTCATGTATTTTTCATCTGCTGTTTTGTTTTTGTTGTTGTTGTTGTTGTTGCTTTACACAAAACTTAATACTTTGTGTAGCTACTAGGATGTGTAAAAAATGGTCTCTTTTAGACTTCTCGTCATCACACTCTGATTTCTTGTTGTGGAATTGTCTTCTGCTTAAGGATAGCTACTCTATTTCATAGCGCTACTTCTTCAATATAGAGTCCATTTATATTTTTTGTTTCTGGTTTATGGCAAACATTTAAGTCCTTTTCTGGGGCTCTCACGGTGGTGAGTGGGAGACAGGGCTCGTCCTAGAGATTTGAGGAGAGGAAGGCAGGGAGCCTGAGTTGTCAGAGACTGTGGAAAAGGGAGAAGAAAAAAATGGCGTAAGTGTTCCTACCACATGGTCTCTCCTTTGAGAATGCACATGCACACGTGTGCCAACTGTCTTACAGGCTGCTTGTGCCAAGACTGTTACAGTGTCCCGCCTGGGCTGTCATTTAGTGTCCTAGCACCCTGGGTCTTCAGGATGGATGCTGCGGCAGCCAGGTCCTGACTCACTTTAGTCAGACTCTGTGCCTCTTTCATTTGGCCAAGAAACTGTGAAGTTCTCTCTTCATTTGTCAAACGTAAAAGCCTATTGGGCAGTCCCTGAAACAGGACTGAGTTATAGAGCATGAACTTCGGTGAAGACTTAACGG
Organism: Apodemus agrarius; assembly: GCA_964023405.1. Taxonomy (NCBI): domain Eukaryota; kingdom Metazoa; phylum Chordata; class Mammalia; order Rodentia; family Muridae; genus Apodemus; species Apodemus agrarius. The sequence goes on along the minus strand of OZ030025.1, from coordinate 38,041,677 downwards.
AAAGAAAAGTAAAATGTGTCAGACTCTAAATGAGGAAAGCGTTTGGGGGTGGGGGTGGGGGAGAAGCTAAAGAGGGAAGAATCCAAACTAAAACAGTAGCCCTAAGTAAACTCTTCAAAAAGATGGTGAGTTGTGCAGTTAGAGTCTCACAATGTTCACAAAGCTTATTCTAGGAGTCATCTTTATATACATGACCTCCTGCATAGGCCTTCTAACCGTAAGGAAAACTGGTGGGATTCCATAAAGAAGATTGTGATTAGCTTAAAGTTTATGGTACATGTAGCAAACATGAGGGAAACAGATAAACAAGGAGCAGAGAAGTTGTGGACTGTCCTTAACCCTTCACCTTTACCCGGAAGCTTCATCCTTCACCAGGGCAGTCTGGTTTATCACCATCACTTTGTAAAAATGGCGCATCGCAAAGAGTAAGCTGTTGGCTCTTGATGCACAGTGAGCCAAGGCTTGACCAGATTATGTCCTCATAGAAAATTCAAGATATTGTTTCATGGATTCGTCTCTCTTTGCTATCACCGTGTGACCCAGAAGGGAAAGGGGGGTTAAGTTAAAGAACAACATCAGATTACATTTCAGAGGCCCCAGTTGTGACCTGGGAGGTCCTAACTTTAAACAGTCTTTCTCCCTTCTAGAAAAGGTGGGTTTACAAGATAGTGCATTGTCAGGACTGACTAAGTGACCTGCTGGATGAGGCAGTCCTGGGTTCTCGGGGATGCTCTGGATTACAGGATATGTAGACTTCAAAGTGTCATCATAATAACTTGACTCCAAAGTGCACCGTTTCTTACCAGTGTGCACATGATTGCTGCCCACCAAGGGGTCCTCCCATTTAGTTTCAGACAATCTGTTGCAACATTCTTCTTGCCCTCATTTTGAGAGCAGGTGGAGGCTGTCCTGGATGTTAGTACCCGACTTGTTCTAATATATCAAAACTTGCAGACAACAAGTGCTGACTGCCTGTGTTTCCACTCCTGTATTTTTGCTGCCTTTGGTGTAATTTCAGACCTGTTCCTCTGGGCATTGAATTCTTGCCGCCTTGGAAGCAGCACATCAAAGCACAGCAAGCCTTTAGAGTTCAGAGTCTTTCCTGCTTCCCTACAGAGGGTCAAGAATACAAACATCCTCAATTGGTGGTGCAGGAGGGAACATCAGTCCATCAACAAAACCAAAAGCCAAACAGGAAGCAGCAAACGGTCATGTCTGCGGTTTATTCTGTGGTCATTAAGAAAGGCATAACTTGGTCCTTCAACCAGATTTGTCAATGGCTGTAAAAACAAAACAAAGCAAAACAAAACAAAACAACACGCAGGGTATAGTTTCAGCTAGAGCAGTCTGTCTGATCTTAGAAGGTTTTGAGATAATTTCCCTAGTAATTTTTCTTGCTACAGCTTATTTAAGAATGCTGGAACTTTGAGAGAATTAGCCGTTGATTATTTTTCTCTTTTAAAAAATGATTAAGCCGAGATTTAAGATGTACTGCAACGTTATGAGTCACTTCAACCTTAATTAAATCTCGGAGACATTTCCTTTCTAGACTGAAGAGGATGAACACACGGTGAGCAAGCCGACGTTCTGACTCCCCGGACTTCCAGCGGTGATGCTGAAGTGTGCGAAGCTAGCCGAGATCTTAAAACTTGGCCTGTCGGCTGGCCATCATCCATCCCCAGTCTGTTAGACAGCACTCCACTGTTCCCAACCACATGCACAAAAAGAAAGAAAGAAAAAAAGAAAGAAAGAAAGAAAGAAAGAAAGAAAGAAAGAAAGAAAAAAGGAAAGGAAAGGAAAGAAAAGAAAAGAAAAGAAAAGAAAAGAAAAGAAAAGAAAAGAAAAGAAAAGAAAAGAAAAGAACAGAAAAGAAAGGAAAGGAAAGGAAAAGAAAAGAAACAAAACAAACCAGGCTCCTTGTAAGTATCCAAGTAAGCCTTGGGAAAGCAGCAGGGGATGTAATTTGTCTGTTTTATGAATGCTTCTAGAAACAAATCAACAAGCCACTTGTCATTCTTAAAATTGCTTGGACTTTATTGGTTTCACAAGATAACTGGGCCTACTGCTTGGCAGGAAGTGGCGTCTGCTTAATTCCTCTTGTCACCCGGCAAGTGGTCTGCCAAGGAGTGGGTGGCGGGAGTCATCCACTGAACGGTCCCTGCGGGTGTAATTCACTGACAGAGTGTTTGTCACGCATGAAAAAGGCCTGGGTTGACCCCTGGCACCCCACCTCTCCCGCCTGAAAAACTATAGGATACTAAAAACTAGTTTGTCAGTCTGGGTTATTATATCACTACACAACAACCATGGTGTAACCTCAGTGGTGCTACCCCACGTTGGAAAGGAGGCAAAAGCAACACTTTTGTTAGATATACAAGCTAAACAACTGAGGCCGGCACTCAAAGTTGGCAAGTATAGTCGGTGTGGGTACCAGTTTTAGAAGTTGGTGCTTATTCTATAGTAAATATTATGTTCTATGTGGAAAGAAAGCTTGCTCCCAGATACACTTGTTTATTCTTGAAACAAACAAGTCATTTCATTCTGACAATCTCTCTCTCTCTCTCTCTCTCTCTCTCTCTCTCTCTCTCTCACACACACACACACACACACACACACACACACACCCCTAGTCCAACAATGGCTTTCTACCAACAGAAAGTTCAAGAATCCAGTTTCTTTAATCAGAGAGGCTCAGTGTCTCAGATGACCTTTAGTAGATACTAGAATCCTGAAGAAGCAGGTTCTAATACCAGTGAAGGAAAGAACTCGCCAACCAGAGTGAGAGCAGGCAGGCAAAAAGCAAAAGCTTCTTTCTTTCTTGCCTTCCTTTATACAGGCTGCCAGCAGAAGGTGTGGCCCAGATAAAGGGTACACCATCCAACCTCGAAAGATGTGGATTCTCAGTGGTCTTTCCACCTCAAGTGGTCTGGATTTGAGGTGGGTCTTCTTACCTCAGATGATCCAATGAACAAAAAAAATCTCTCACAGATCCTCCTGGCAGAGTGGGTTTTTAGTGCCAGAAGTAGTCAGGTTGACAACCAAGGACAGCCATCACAAGCCTACCCACTGTTACCGCCACACAGAATCATATCGTCTTTCGGCATGCCTAATTTCCAAGTGAAAACCTTAACTGGGTGATAATCACACCTCATATAATGTAAATATTCCACCTACAACCAAAAACACATTATATAATTTAGAATAGGTGGCAGTGTACTTTGAGGGACATTTTAATATCTCAAAACTTAAATATGATAAACACTGATATTATCTTGCCTGGTGATAAAGAAGTCAAGAAAAGAGCACAAACACATTCATGTAATCTTTGTTTCTGCAACTGGTCATGTGGCCTAAGCTGGTACTGACGACTACCATCCTCTCTCTAGTCCCCGCTCTATTTCTTCACCCTCAGCAAGCACCACAGCTGGCTTTGGTTATTGGTTTAAGAAGTGACCCATACCTTACTGCCTGAAGAGTCTGTGCCTTTGCCATCCTGCCTGGATTAGGTGTACTTTCTGACTTTAATCTTGAGATTAAATCACCTGCAAAGATCTCCTGTACTCCAGATATAATCTTGCTTACCTCCACTATGAAGAAGTAACTCAATTTCCCATTGGCAATCTGAATCCAATCATTGTTATTCCTTCCTTAGTTAGTGACTAATAGGCAACAGAAGTAGGGGGTGGGTAGGAGTCTGAATTTCCGGGAAGGGGGTCCTGAATCTCCAGTTCAGTGGAATGTTTATTGTGTCTCCTGGCAGGACCCCCTCTGGAACCAAAACTTCTTCTAGTCCAGCAGAACTTAAGGTCCTGGGAACAGGAAGCAAAATTTTTTACTAGTGGGCCACTAAAAATGACAGTGAGTGAAATAATTCCCTTTTCACCCCTTGACTCCTGGACCCGTAAATCCTGGCTTTGGGGAAAACATTCCCATATGTTGGACACTGAATCAAAGCATATACTGCCTTCTGGAGAACCCTGCCCCAGTCCTGCAGGCTACTGCCACCAAATTGGCTTTGTAACTGTGTCTTCAATAGACCATTCCATTGTTCTATCTGGCCAAGTGCTTCGAGATGGTGGGGAACATGGTAAGACCAGCGGATCCCATGATCAGGGGCCCACTGTCGCACTTCTCAGGCTGTAAAGTGAGTTCCTCGGTTAGAAGCAATATTGTATGGAATGCCTTGATGGTGGATTATGCATTCTGTAAGTCCATGGGTGGAGGTTTTGACAGAGGCATTATGTGCAGGAAAGGTGAATCCACAACTAGAATAAGTACATATTCCAGTAAGCAAAAGCATTGCTCTTTCCACAGAGGATTCAATCAAATCTAGTCAACTCGCCACCAGGTCACTGGCTGTTCAACATGGTGAACGGTGCCATATCTAGGGTTGGTGCTGTTCTAAGCGGATTTGGCCAGGCCAGCTTTTGTAAGTAGAAGTCTATGTTCTGATCATACATAACCTCCATCTCTTCCACCAGGGCCATTTTATTCATGGGCCCATTGTGCAGTGACAGGGATGGTTTGGGAAAGGGGCTGACTGTCCATAGAATGTGTGATCCTATCTACTTGATTATTGAATTCCTCCTTGGATGAAGTCACCTGTTGGTGAGCATTTACATGGGACACAAGTATCTTCTCATCCTTTGTCCTTTCAAGATCTGTCTACATCCTTCTTCCCCAGATGTGTTTCTCACCTATTTTCCAATCATCTTCCCAAGTTCCCAACGATTCAGCCAAACCTGGCCATAGCCCCTGAATCACTTAGTTACACATCTAGCTATTCCTTCTTCCTAGCAAAATGCACAGCTAAGCGTACTACTGAAGTTCTGCCCACTGTGAGATTTTTCCTTCATTGGAGTCTTTCAGTTTTCCCGGAAAGAGGTTGTAATGCCGCCACTGTCCGCTTCCGGATGGTGCCTGTGTGACGTGCACAACTATCAGTAAACAAGGACCTAGTTTTTGCTTTCTCCGTTCATCTATCTGAAGAAATACTCCATGAGCCTCTTATATAGGTGCATGCTTGGGAGCAGAAAGACGGCATTGTAACAGGAACAGAAGCCGGGCAGTGATTGCTTCTTGGCCTTTTGGCTAAGATCGAGTGTAGAAGCTGGGCAGTGGTGATGCATGACTTTAATCCCAGCACTTTGGAGGCAGAGGCAGGCAGATTTCTGAGTTCGAGGCCAACCTGTTCTACAGAGTGAGTTCCAGGACAGCCAGGGCTACACAGAGACACACTGTCTTCACACACACACACACACACACACACACACACACACACACGCAAAAAAAAAAAAAAAAAAAAAAAAAAAAGGAAGAAAGAAAGAAAGCTAAGCAATCCAGGGGAAGCAAGCCAGTAAGGAACATCCCTCCATGGCCTTTGCATCAGCTCCTCTTCCTGACCTGCTTGAGTTCCAGTCCTGACTTCCTTTGGTGATGAGCAGCAGTGTGGAAGTGTAAGCTGAATAAACCCTTTCCTCCCCAACTTGCTTCTGGGTCATGATGTTTGTGCAGGAATAGAAACCCTGACTAAGATACAGCAACAGTCCAGATGCAGTAGGTAGTAAACTGTAGACACTATACAATCTCATTGTTTCCTTTCCCCCAGTGAACAGGAACCTGTATAAGTTTGATCTCTTTTCCTCCCAGCCCCATACTCCCAGAAATAAGACTCAAACCCAAAATATATTTACAAATACCTTGGCTTAATAGCTAGGCTCTTCTCTGACTAGATCATAATTCAAAACCCATTTATTGTAATCTACATTCTGTGCTCAGGTACAACACATCTGTGCTCTTCACATCTTCCTGGACAAATCTCCAGCACCTCATCTCACACGATCCCAGAATCCTTTGTGCCTCCAGGATGCCCCACCTCCTATTTCCTGCCTAAGCCATAGGCCATCAAATTTATTATTGACAAGTGCCACATCCATACAGACATAAGTTACTTTCTTTACAGTTACCCTGGTAAGAGGCTGCAGGTCCCTCTGGAAAAGGACTGGAGAAAAGCTAACGCAAAACTCTTAGATCATTTCCACTCAGTGGGCCCATCTCAATAGTCTCAGCTTGATTTAGTTTTATATTCTTTTACCATTATCCATTTTTGTAAATGGCCTTTTTAGAAACAGAATAATGTGGAAAAATTTCCACCCTAACTTATTTATATCCAGCCTAACATGGATATCAAAACATAAACAGTCAAGTGCGGGAAAACCACACTGGGCAGTTTAAATCATGAGCAAATGCCAAGACAAACAATACACATAAATGACAGCCTGTCACATACAAGCTGATTTGCTTATCACATTAACAGAATAAGAAAAAAAATCATCTTATTATCTCACTAAATGCAGGAAAGCAATTGGTTCAAAATGTCTCTAGATGATATTTCCCCCCCCCCCCAGACAGGGTTTCTCTGTGTAGCTCTGGCTGTCCTGGAACTCACTCTGTAGACCAGGCTGGCCTCGAACTCAGAAATCTGCCTGCCGCTGCCTCCCAAGTGCTGGGATTAAAGGCGTGTGCCACCACTGCCCAGCTAAAATATTGTATTTTGAGAAAGACTATATAACATAGCATCTTTTTAAGTTTTTGCACTTAATTTTTTTAGCACATTTCATGGCTTTTATGGGGAACTCAAAGGACAAGTTGCAGAAGTAGATTTTTTTTCCTCTTTCTATCATATGGGTCCCAGGGATTGAATAGAGGTCATCAGGCTGGGCAGTATGACCCTTGTGTTGACCACTTCTTGCCTGCAAGGGTTGAGTTTTCTGTGCATCCCATTCACTTGCTGAGCAAGCTATTTAGAGTTAATGGTTTTGCAAGTTTACAGAGAACAGTAGTTAGACAGACCAGCTGCAGACCAGTCCCAACAGCCGTGACTTTTTTGGTCTAAATTTGACTTTGGAGTTTCTCAATCCAGGTAAGGCAGCTGGTGGAGACTCTTTCCCCTCGTCTTAGAATCGGAGAGTTCAGACTGCAAGTCTCAACTCAGGAAATGTACTGGCTGGTTTTGTGTGTCAACTTGGCACAGGCTGGAGTTATCACAGGGAAAGGAGCTTCGGGTGAGGAACTGCCTCCATGAGATCAGCTGTGGGGCATTTTCTCAACTAGAGATCAAGGAGGGAGGGCCCATAGTGGGTACTGCCATCCCTGGGCTGGTATTCTTGGGTTCTGTAAGAGAGCAGGCTGAGCAAGCCAGGGGAAGCAAGCCAGTAAGAAACATCCCTCCATGGCCTCTGCATCAGCTCCTCTTCCTGACCTGCTTGAGCTCCAGTCCCAACTTCCCTTAGTGATGAACAACTGTGTGGAAGTGTAAGCTGAATAAACCCTTTCCTCCCCAACTTGCTTCTTGGTCATGATGTTTGTGCAGGAATAGAAACCCTGACTAAATGCCAGGCGTGGTGGCGCAGGCCTGTAATCCCAGCACTTGGGAGGCAGAGGCAGGCGGATTTCTGAGTTCGAGGCCAGCCTCGTCTACAGAGTGAGTTCCAGGACAGCCAGGGCTACACAGAGAAACCCTGTCTCAAAAAACCAAAAAAGAAAAAAGAAAGAAAGAAAGAAAGAAAGAGAGAGAGAAAGAAAGAAAGAAAGAAAGAAACCCTGACTAAGACAGGAAAGGTTGCCTACCTTTCCTCTAGATAAAACTTTAAATGCATTGCCAATAAATAAAACGAGCTTGAACTCTTAATAACAGTAGGATGCCCAGACCTGCCACGTCTTGGAGTAGCATCTGCTCTGATAAGGGGTACAGCACCAAAGCCATCCGAGGGCTTTGGAGTCGTAACAAGAACAGCTGCTTGCATAGCAGATCTCCTGTGTCCCGTAGTTCTCAAAGGATGGACTCACGACCAGGGCACACGCCGATGGGTCTTGAGCCAATCGTCTCAGATGTGGTAGGTCTCCGAGGCTAGAAGCAGCTCGTAGGCTCAGATTCCCTTCAGTCCAACCAAGGTGGAAGTCTTGGAGGCTGAACTAGGCAAGTGTCCTTCCCGCTTACAGTAGCTGGTGAGTCCTGGAGGCTGCTCCAGCCAGCTCGGGTGGAGGGAGCCTCAGTCGAGTCTGTCCTTAGCAATCTTGAAGGCAGTCAGGTCTCCCCTCCTCTAACGAGCAAGCCAGCTGGCGGCTGAGCGCTGACCCTTTAGGCTTCTCCAAGGAAAGCAGCGGGGGAGCTGCTGGGGTTGAACCGCCGGCTTTGAAGCCTTCTTCCTCTGCAGCCTCTATTGTCTCGGCAGCAGGCCCTGCTCTGTAGCCCAGGAAACTGAATCTACAGAGGTGATTGCCGCGCAGTGGATGTGGTTATGCAACTCAAGTGAAAGACAAGACCAATCAGGGAAGAGTAGTCAAACGGGGGGGGGGGGGTAAATGAAGGAGGAGGTGTGGGGGTGTTGGGAGTGTGGGTGTATGGGGGTATGGGGGATGTGGGGGGTGGAAGGGGGTAGAGGGGGTGGGGGGAGGGCGGGGGGGGGAGGGTGGGGACGGTGCGCGAGGGAGGTGGGAATAGAACTCTGCCTGCCAAACGTTGATAGAAATTCACAGTTCAGTCTGCAGGTCTGTTTCTGCTTGAAGTAGGGACACATCAGAAAGTGGCTGCTCCCGGTTGCTATGGCGACCTTTGCAGGCTGCTTTTTGCTTCCCGTTGCTTTGCAGAGATTCTCTTCATATATATATATATATGTGTATATATATATATATATATGCAACTGTTGCATCTGAATTAATGCTCTTAATGATACTGACAATTTCTAGTTCACAAATGAGGAGAGGGAGGTTCAGGAAAGTTAAAAATCTTTACTAATTCCAGTGTCTAACTAAAGCAGAAAATTTAACTAAGCTATGTTCTTCCCATTCTCAACCCTGTATCTTTTTCCATCCAATTTATAAAAGTATTCTCTGTTTTCATTACTATGTTTATTTATTCACTTTACAGCCCGATTGCAGCCCCTTCCCCCTTTCCTGTCCACTCCCTCTCCTCCCTGCCCCCATGGGTCCTGGCACATCAAGTCTAATCAGGACCAAGGGCATCCTCTCCCGCTGAAACCAGACAAGTAGTCTTTAAAGATGCATTCTATTTTAGTTTATAAACATATCATTCTATAAATTTCCACATATCGCTGTGACTGCATTGCTTTATTCTTTGCTTCTCAGGTAAGATCATGTGATTTACAGATACTTCCTTCCCCTTTATGTCGTTCTGTATCGCAGCTGCCTTAAATTAATGTGCCTTCTTTAGTAATCATTGTAATCTGCGTGCACCTTTGCCACCACTAGTAGGTTCTGATATTGTTGAGGACAATCGCTTACGTGAGTGGCGTCGTGGTATTCTCATCAGACAACCACAGTTGTCTGCTGGACACAGCTAGGCTTTTCAGCCGTCCCTTGACATGGGAGTAGCAGGTGGTTTCATCAACCAATGAAAAGAATGTCTTTAATCCCAGAACTAGAGAGGCAGAGACCTGTGCATCTCTGAGAGGTTGCGGCCAATCTGGTCTACAGAGGGAGTTCCAGGACAGCCAGAGCTACATAAAGAAACCCTGACACATACACACACACACACACACACACACACACACACACACACCTCTCATTGCTGCTTTCCAGGAAATTAAAGGCAATTTGTTAAGAATGCTAGCTACCTTTAGGCCCTTGTCTCCTCACTTAGGGTTAATCCATGATGGTTTGTCAGAGACCTGACGAAGGCACCAGGGACCAATGGCTGAGGTGCCTACTTATCATATCAAAGCAAACTCTGGCCACCAGGTTCTCCCAGCACCCCTCAGTCCCTATGTGGTACAGGGTGCTCCTTGCCAGCCTACCCCACCCACTACCGTGAACATTCCAGCCCAGGGGCTGGGCTGCCTCCCCTCCCCCTCCTCCCTCCCCCCCTCCCCCCAGGCTCTTCCCTATATAATTCAGCCAGTTTGGCTACTCTGGTTCCTTTACCCCTTTTAACCCTTTCACCTTCTGACTTCTTTGCCTCTTGGTCTCCTCATCTCCCCTTTCCTGTCTCTCCTCTCCTCTCATAGCCCGGCTCATGTTCACTCTGGGCTCTCGGATGGCCCTGCCTCTGGCTATGCTCTCCCTCATATCTAAAATAAACTTTCTCCTCCACCACACCTAGAAGCAGTCCTGTATTAATCCCAAAGATGGGAGGAGAAATACCAAATCATCAGGGCCAAATTAATTAAACAACCTATTAAAGCAAGCTTTTTTTTTTTTTAATTTGTATACACAGGCTGCCTCCCCGGAAGATGGGGTTTGAGAGATCAGCCTGTGTGTGGAAGACAAAGTTTTTATAGCTCAGGAGTAGGGGTTTTCCCAGTGGGGGTGTGGTGGTTTGGATATGCTTGGTCTGTAGGGAATGGTACTGTTAGGAGGTGTGGCCTTGTCGGTAGAAGTGTGTCACTATGGGAGTGGCCTTTGCAGGTCTCCTCCTAGCCTCAGGCTCTCTCTACCCATTGTGAAAGAGGGCTTCCTCCCAGCTGCCTGAGGATGCCTCTCTCTCATGGTTGCCTTTGAATCAAGACGCAGATCTTTCTCGACTCTTCCAGCCCCATGTCTGCCGGGACGCTGCCATGCTTTCGGCCATGATGATAATAAACTGAACCTCTGAACCTGTAAGCCAGCCCCAATTAAATGTCCTTTATAAGAGGTTGCCTTGTGTCTTTTCACAGCAATGGAAACCCTCACTAAGTCAAGGAGATTGGTTGGGCAAAATAGATTAGGTTATAGGAGCAGAACATAAGCATACCAAGTCAGTCATAAGGAAGGACCTCCTAAACCAAAGGCAGGGTTGCAGGGCCTCAACAACAGGGGCCATGAGATGGTGGCCATAGCGACCCTTTTGAAAGAAAGGTAGTGTTGCAAAACAGTTGTTAACTTTTTGAAACAAAGACATGATTGCTGTTCCAAGAAGGCAGGTAGAGAACCATTTATAGTTAGGGTTACAGGTGAGGCACAGCCCAATGCTTGAGAAACAGAGGTTTAATCAGGAGCAGGAATGAACCTAGTTTGTTGTTACTATAAGGTGGCTTTTAAGCCTAAGGTGGAGACCAGCCAGTTCTTCACATACCTTCCTTTTGTATTCCACCCCCCACCCCCACCCTCTCTTTCATTTAGACACCACCTAGAAAGCAGGTACTTTGTCTTCTCAGAACTCTCACCGCCCAGTGCAGCCCCTCAGAACCAACTTGGAGTTTGGCTCCGACTACCTACCCTTAGAGGCGGTACTATTACGTTCCCTCTCTTCTGTATTTTTCTTCTGGGAGCTGGCCTGAATGCAGGCATGCCTTTAACCTGTCTAGCTGAAGCACAGGGTCCTTGTTCTTTCTCGAAAGCTCTGAACCCCTCCCTGTCCAGTGGCTGCCAGTCACTGGGGGATGGTCTTCCTGCAGCGATCTCGTTCTCTCTTCCTCTGAGCGGCTGTCCCTTCTTGTCCCCCTTCCTCCTCTCCCTTCCAGGCAGTGGTGAGATTTACAGCTTGCTGGCCTTGGGGTTTTCCTTTTATTTTATTATTTTCTTCTTCTTCTTCTTCTTCTTCTTCTTCTTCTTCTTCTTCTTCTTCTTCTTTTCTTCTTCTTCTTCTTCTTCTTCTTCTTCTTTTCTTCTTCTTCTTCTTCTTCTTCTTCTTTTCTTCTTCTTCTTTTCTTCTTCTTCTTCTTCTCCTCCTCCTCCTCCTCCTTCTTTTTTTTTTGTTTGTTGTTGTTTTGTTTTGTTTTTTGAGACAGGGTTTCTCTGTGTAGCCCTGGCTTTCCTGGAACTCACTCTGTAGACCAGGCTGGCCTCGAACTCAGAAATCTGTCTGCCTCTGCCTCCCAAGTGCTGGGATTAAAGGTGTGCACCGCCACCGCCCGGCGGGGTTTTCCTTTTAAATTCTAATCAACTGCCCACACGCTTTAGTTTATGTCTGTTCTTAAAAAATCTTTTATTAATGGGACCAAGAACCCTAATGAGGGACCTTAGAGTCTGAGGTATCATACAATGGCTCTCCTGGGAGACCCCAACATTTCTAGTAACACTTCCTTCTTGCCATTTAATTAATTGGCCGAGAAAATAAACCATCCCTGTGGCCCTAGAATCGGGCTTTGTTTCTCTCTGGGCCCTCCCTTCATGCGCACAATGCCCAGGTATCACAGGAAGATGTGGCTCTCGGGGGAAAGTGATTTCTTTCTGTTCTTCTGCTTGCTTGCAATGTCGGAAGTCACCATTTTGACCGAGTTCGGTTTAATCAGTATTTTTGTGAGTCCTGAAAGGGACACTACTTCATTCGATAACCCCGAATGGTGTTCGGTGAGCATGGCCAAAGGCTTGGTTTTTGTGATGTGGGAGCAAGGAATCGTTATAATTTATATTTAAAAAAAAACCAAAAAAACAGTCTGGGATCCAGCCCCCTAAGGTCACAAGGGTCCCAGCACTGGGGATCTCATTACTGGACACCTGTGGGAAGACTGAGCTCTTTCTGGTTGCTTGCTATGAATCTGGTTTTGGGTAAACCTCATCTGTTTAAGGATCTACTTGCATCCTTAACAGTCCAGTGTGATCCTTCTGGAACTTGCCATGAGTGGTTATTTGACTTTCTTTATTCTGGTCTGCTGGGACTAAGTGCAGGGCCAGTCTAAATGAACACCTCCTGTAAACTTGAAAAAATCACCAGTTACAAATGTCGTTCTTAGACTTGGACTTCCCATTTCAGTGTGTTTATTTATTGTGTGCATATGATCAGACATCAGTGCTTTAGGAACTGGGAAGAATTTTGATATGGTTATATTTAATTATACTGTAAAATAAAGCTCTGTTTTAGAAAGTTTACATTTGTGGATATGTATCGTATATATAATATATAATATATAAATATATCCTGTGATATATATTATATTATATTTTATAATTTTATATACATACATATATGTATGCATATATACATACACATATATGTTAATAGAAAGCATGTCTCTTGAACAGGCTTCCACTGAACCAAAGGATCTGCAGTGGAATTAGAGAATTCTATGCAAAACACCGTTAAACAATACAATGGAGTTCATTTTTAGTGAGTCTTAGTTATCTAAATGTAATAGTCATAATTTCTAAAAGTCGTGCTACAAATAAGCATTATTTTAAAAACTAGTGTTATTACATTGCTACCTGAGCAATATATATGTTTTTCTGACATTTTTTTTTTTTTGTTTTTTGTTTTTGTTTGTTTCTGGTTTTTCAAGACAGGGTTTCTCTATATAGCCCTGGCTGTCCTCTGGAACTCACTCTGTAGACCAGGCTGGCCTTGAGCTCAGAAATCCGCCTGCTTCTGCCTCCCAGAGTGCTGGGATTACAGGTGTGCGCCACCACCGCCCGGCTCACTTTTTTTTTTTTTTTTTTTTTGGTTTTTCGAGGCAGGGTATCTGTGTGTAGCCCAGGCTGGCCTCGAGCTCAGAAATTCGCCTACCTCTGCCTCCCAAGTGCTGGGATATTTCTGACATTTTAAAGAAAAAAATCAAAACAAGTCCATATAATTACACTGTGTTCAAACATCTATCTGACTTTTTACCTTAGATTAAGTTCATGTTCTTTCTTGCAAAAATACTAATCTTAGCATATCCTATTTTCAACAGTCATATTAAGCAGTAGTTTTTATTAAAGCAGTAGAGGTGAGATCATCCTTCATGATGAAAGACACAAAGCATTGAAACAGTGAGACTGAAGGCAGCATATACCCTGTGACTCCTGGACAAGAACTGTGTTCACATCTGTTTAAATGCAGCATCCCTATGAGCTGTGAGTACCACGTGTCTCTATTTTGTGGATGAAGACACTGCCATCGCTGATGAGTGCAGAGATATGAATGTAAAAATCTGTATGTACTGCTAAGTACAGAGTCTTCGGATAAAATAAAAGCTTGTAGTGAAAATAGCTTTTACATATAGTAACTAAAATAATTTTATGTATTTATGAAAAATACTCCATGAGATTTTTATTTTTGACGCCTTTGAGGGCAGCGAGGATAAATCCAGTTTGTTCCGACTTACCCAGGCTTTCCATTTTTTGCATGTAATAATGCTCTTGTTAGGTTTGGGGAAGGGGAAAACAACATGGAATTTGTTATAATTAAATACATTATTATTATTATTATTTTTTGCAAGTAGGCCATAAATTTCAGTTACTTTGATTCTTGATACAGAAAATGACAACAATCAGAACGCCACCCGGCTCTGCTTCCGCCCTGGGTGTGTCCCAGCACACTTGTGCCCTGCACTGAGTGATAGGAACAGAGCTAGTCCCCCAGGATGGCTTCGGCATCTTGGCCGGCTTGAGGGCAGCGGACAAGTAGCCTTCTCCAAGAGATTTTCAGTGAAACAGCTCTCTTTTTTATTTTTGGGTTAAAAAAGGGCTATCCAAACCTTGGGGAATGGGGGCGGGGTTTCAGGGCACGTGTACAATTACTGGTTGATACTGAGGTGCCCGGAATGCTTCATTTACATAAAGAGGAATCCCAGGTGCTTGCTGGATGTGTCCTTTTAGGGAGAGAGGAAGTTAAAGCTGTAATTTAGCCACCAGGCTGTGTGACTACCTCAATGGTGGTGGAAGGGGCCGTGTGTGTCAGAAAGGCTACGTGCTCGTGCATGCAGGCCCAGACCAAGAAAGAGCAATCCTTCCTCCTGCGGGTCTCAAGATGAGCTCTTCGGAGCGTGGCCACATCTCCACTCTGGCTCCAGGTTCCCATCCTGCCCTCACGTGCCCCACAAGACAGACGCTTGTTAAATTCCTTGCTGTAACTAGAGCCTTTTGTTTCCTCATCTCTCTTTCCCGTTCTGATCAGTTCATGGTTTCTCTCTCTCTTTATGCATCCTTCCTTCATTAACTTGAGTCCGTAGACTGAGCACCCACACTCAGAGAGGAAGGCTAGGCTACACGATTTGACCCGCACACGACCGGCTGCAGAATTCTCGTTACCTAATTTGCAAGCTCCACGTAGCTGATTCCATTAACAAAGCCGTACAGTGATAGAGAGTGCTTTCCATTCTTCAGCAAAGCTCTGTACAGGCAATAACATGTTTATACAAACAAAGAAACCACCTGCGGGTTCGTCAGGGTGCTCCAGATTCCTGTTGTCAGGGATCTCTGGAACTCCGAGGGCTTGTCCGGACTTCCTTGCCGAGGAACTGCAACGCATTGCATTTTCCGTGGGTTCAAACACCTGAAGCGCGCACGCCTGTGCTCCTGCTTCTAGCTCTGCTTGCCTCGTGCACGCACCGGCCTGAGAAAACCCTGCTCTTCTGTATCCTTTGCAGTAGCAGTCTCCGGGTCAGTAGCTACATCAGTTTCTCTACTAGTCTCACAGGCTGGAGCAGTCCAGGGTGGCAGCTGCCCCACCCCAGGCCTGTTCATCTGCTCACCATATTCCAGTGGCCACGTGTCCTGAACTTTTCCACCCCTGGAGCTGATGTGGCCACTCTAGGCTTCCAAAACCTTACATAATGTTAATTCTTAGAACATTTACAAGTTGTTAGGGGACATGTATCCAGCAATATAAAAGGTTCCCCTTGGCCCTTTCTTTGCTTCTTTCTTTCTTTCTTTCTTCCTTTCTTTCTTTCTTTCTTTCTCTCTTCCCTTCTTTCTCTTTCTTTCTTTTGTATACCTTGTGTTTTTTTTTTTCAGTTGGAGTGAAAAAAAAAAGGTCTCCAGATGTCTTTCACAGCTGATATTTGTGCTTGTAAAGGAAAATGGTAAATACAGTGGGAAAGGAATCTTTTCCTATGAAACTCAGCCATACAAAGCTATGAAATAGTTTTCCATTATTATTTTACCACTGGAATTGTCGGCACTTTGCTTAGGAGTATCAAGACTGTGTTATATATGAATTTCTTTTTTTAAAAAGAAGATCATCACAAGAGCTACGCACTGCTCTCAGATCCATCCGATGAACAGGTCTGAACTCCCCGAAATAAACAGGAAAGAGACACGCGCCGCCGGCCAGTAGAGTTGGCAGGCCCCACTGCAGAGAGAAGCTAAGGGACAGGAAATGTCAAGCGACTGAGGTTTGATCTGCTATTGCTCATTCTGTGTTAGTTCTAATACTGTTACGGAGCCATGGAACGATGAAAGAATTGCTATTCTACACAAGGCATGCTGGTAAAATATCCACAGGTAACAGAAGTACAGAAGCCATGCTGTAGGTTGTGAGCCCCTTTACTAATGGTTTATGAGAGTGGGTTGTAGTTCTTCTTGAAACTGTGGCATATAGATATTTTAAAACACGCCAAGAAAAGAAAATTCCTCTATTTGAGGAAAGAAATCACACACTAGCCAAAGAGTTGAGGACCGATGAGGAACACATTCACAAAATGCCACAGGGATTTTCAGGCGGTTTAGCTAGCTACCTGTTGCTCTGAGGTTTCTTGGATGTGCAAACTAGCAACGTTGTTACATTTTCTATTGTATTTTTATATTTTTTTTTCTGCTCTCTTCTCTCTCTTGACTTCTCTGAATCTTCCAGGATGTATATCAGTACACATGAGGTCTCACAAGTCTCTCTGTTCTTTGATGTAGACAGTTCCTACTGGTCTGTCTGTCAACTGAGTTCATCCATGATTCCTTTTGTCTTGAGTTTGTTATTGAGAACTTCTGGTGAGTTTCTCTCTCTCTCTCTTTCTCTCTCTCTCTCTCTCTCTCTCTCTTTTTTTTTTTTTTTTGAGACAGGGTTTCTCTGTGTAGTCCTGGCTGTCCTGAAACTCACTCTGTAGACCAGGCTGGCCTCGAACTCAGAAATCCGCCTGCCTCTGCCTCCCAAGTGCTGGGATTACAGGTGTGTGCCACCACACCCAGCTTCTGGTGAGTTTTTCTATTTGTTTTAAATTTCAAAATGTACACTTAGGTGTTTTTGTTTTGTTGTTGTTGTTGTTGTTGTTTGTTTCTGGCATCTGTCCCTTTACTGATAATTACTATTGGTTGGTTTTTGGTGCCACAGTTTTGTAAAATACCTTAAACACGGTTATCATTAGTTCTTTCAAGAATATTATAAATTAATATCCTTTATATATTTTTATCATTAGAGCATGTAGATTGTTTCTTTTGAGTCCCCTCCCTATCCAATATGGAACAAAAAGGCTTACTTCTTTGATCGGAGTTCTTTTATTAAATGTTAAACAGAGCTGGGGAGATGGCTCTGTAGTAATGTAGTACCTGCGGCACAAGCCCGGAGGCTTCAGCACGGAAAGAGCCA
The DNA here is from genome assembly GCA_964023405.1 of Apodemus agrarius. Taxonomy (NCBI): domain Eukaryota; kingdom Metazoa; phylum Chordata; class Mammalia; order Rodentia; family Muridae; genus Apodemus; species Apodemus agrarius. The sequence goes on along the minus strand of OZ030025.1, from coordinate 38,024,465 downwards.
AGCCCAGTGCTGAACACCTGGAGCCCCGGATCAGCGAATCAGTGCTCACTGCCCATCCAGTCTAGCCAATCAGTCACGTCATGTTCAGCGAGAGACACGCCCCACACATCCATTTTCCCATGAGTTCATGACTGAGTAGTTGCACAAAGCTTGTGCTCAGACACTTAGAGACCACAAGGATTCTGTCAGTGATTCGACGCATTTCTGTGTCAGTCAAGGAGGTCGCTCGAAGTCCGGGCTCTCCTCGGGTATGTTTTAGACCCATAGCACAGAGCTCTAGGGCTGAACACGAATGGATCACTAGCTTTTGTCTTCTTCCGTTTCCATTTCTTCTGGCTCTGTTCTCCGCTCACCATCTCGGAGATATCACTTCCATCTGAGGTACTATGGGAAGAGAAGTCCTTGTGTCCCACATTGTTAACAGAAGACAGTCTGCTGGCTCCAGCTTGTTTTGCCTCTCTCTGCAAAACTCTGTCCTTACTGAGGGAGGAGGAGGAATAAGTGAGTAGCTTTTGGCCAGAATGTCATAGATTCTTATTGTTTTTAGTAAGTTCGGCGGTTTGTTTTCCAACCTAAATACTTCTAAGACTGTTGCATGCCATTTATTTTTGGATCAATAAAGTAATTCTTGTCTGTTTTGGTGAGCTTTAAATATTCTACTTGAAGACAGTTCCTCACCTTCTTTAATTGGCCACAACCAAAAGCTCTAGGCTTACCTATTACTTTATACAGAATGAATGGTGCACTAAATATGTTTCATGATTTTATGCATCATATAAAGATTTGTGTGGACAGAGAGGAGGGTTGGGAGAATGGGGAAAGAGGGGCAGCAGGAGGAAGAGAGAGGGGGGCGGTGAGCAGCCCACCCCCTTTCATAGAAACAGGCACATCTGGCTGTTGCCAGGTAACCGTGGGGCATGGCTAGAAAAAGAGCTAAGGAGCACGATGAGAAAAGTCATTGTTCTTCCTCTATTACAAATGCTGACTCGAGCAAACGCTGTATAACTCAAACGTGAACGTCAAATTTAAAACTGGCAGGACCATGGCATTCTACCAAACTATTCTCCCAAAAAGAAGCAATGAGTGGGAATTATTCACCTATTAATAATACTGACTCGCCCGATACAGTGTCTAGGCACCGAATGAACCACCGACCTAGGAATCAAAAATTGGCTGACATTCAGTACAGCTCCTTAAACAGCAGAGGATAAGACTCTACATCTCAGGCCTTCGTTGATTATTATCCGAATAAGCTATGCCCTATATCCATATGGCTGTTATAGAAACACTACTCTACAACTTCCCTTCCAGAACAAAACAAAAAGTACGCCATGACAGCTTGTGCCACTCAGGAGGCAGAGTCACCACAGCAAGCCACCCTGGTTGACTGAGTTCTGGACATCCAGGGACACGTGGTGAGACCCATCTCACAAAACTATTAAAAACAGCTCTTAAGTATTTTCCATGACTTTAGACATGACAAACATAGATTAATTATATAAAGATTTTCCTGGCATGTCTTCTGGGTTTGTTTTGTTTTGTTTTGCTTGTTTGTTTTTTTTTGTTGTTGTTTTTTGTTTTTGTTTTTGTTTTTTGTTTTGGTCGAGGGCTGAGTCCTGCTTTAGAAAACATTCCAGTCTCTGATCTAAATTGTGCTGTTTTATGTAGAATGCACAGACTCAGAAAAGAATGTCCATCTGTAAATATCTACTCTCATGGGTTTATATCAATGCTGCGTCTGCGCAGTGGTTCGTACGACGCTTTGATTGATCGGGACTTTGTGTTTTTGTCCCTCTTTCCTTCCGCATGGTCAGCACCGCCAAGAGCTTCCTGTAACAGGAGTGTGAAATGCTTCCCTCCCTCCGAAGTCCAGAGTCCTTCAGCAGAAGTAAGTCCTGGTGGAGCTGCTGGCCCACACCCAGCTGTCTCAGCCATAGATTAACCCTTACAGTACCTGAGAGCAGAGAAGGAAGGAGTCTGGTTGCAGAGTGATGGAAGTGAAAACTAGCCTGCTGTACCATCCTCAGATCTTCAAACTTTTGTTCTTTACTTGAGAAACATGGTGAGAATCCAGTAAACTTGCATTTAAAGTCCTTCTTGAAAAGACTTATTTTTTCTTTTCTTTTCTTTTCTTTTCTTTTCTTTCCTTTCCTTTCCTTTCCTTTCCTTTCCTTTCCTTTCCTTTCCTCTCCTCTCTCTCTCTCTCTCTCTCTCTCTCTTTCTTTCTTTCTTCTTTTTGAGACAGGGTTTCTCTGTATAGCCCTGGCTGTCCTGGAACTCACTCTGTAGATCTGTAGACCAGGCTGGCCTCGAACTCCAAAATCCACCTGCCTCTGCCTCCCAGAGTGCTAGGAATACAGGCGTGTGCCACCACCACCCAGCTTATTTATTCATTTTATGTATGTAAGTACACTGTCACTCTTCAGACACACCGGAAGAGAGCTTTGGGTCACCTTACAGATGGTTGTGACCCACCGTGTGGTTGCTAGGAATTGAACTCAGGAACGTTAGAAGAATAGTTAGTGCTGCTCTTAACCTCTGAGCCATTTCTTCACCCTGCATTTAAATTTTTTTGTTGTTGTTGTTTTTCGAGACAGGGTTTCTCTGTGTAGTCCTGACTATCCTGGAACTCACTCTGTAGACCAGGCTGGCCTCGAACTCAGAAATCCGCCTGCCTCTGCCTCCCAAGTGCTGGGATTACAGGCGTGCGCCACCACCGCCTGGCTGCATTTAAATTTTTAAGGACTATTTTTGTAGCTCAAATGTGGACTATAATGTGTTTTAGCCACTAAATATATCAAAATGGCATTGTGCTGTATTATGTTAATTTCTAATGAATTAAAAACTTCAGCTGGGCAGTGGTGCCATATGCCTTTAATCCCAGCACTTGGGAGGCAAAGACAGACAGATTTCTGAGTTCGAGGCCAGCCTGGTCTACAGAGTGAGTTCCAGGACAGCCCGGGCTACACAGAGAAACCCTGTCTGGAAAAACCATCATCATCATCATCATCATCATCATCATCATCATCATCATCTCTCTGTGTCCCCCTGCCTCCCCTCTCCCCTCCCCTCTCCTCTCCTCTCTCTTTCCCTCCTTGTTTCTGTCTCTTTTCCCCTCTGTCTTAGGGTTTTATTGCTGTGAAGAGACACCATGACCACAACAACTCTTATAAAGAAAATGTGTTGGCTGGTTTTGTGTGTCAATTTGACACATGCTAGAGCCAAAGAGAAAGGGGCTAAGTTGAGGAAATGCCCCTATGAGAGCCGGTTGTGAGACATTTTCTCAATTGGTTATGAACAGGGGAGGGCCCAGCCCGTTGTGAGTAGTGCCATCCCTAGGCTGATGGTCCCAGGTTCTATAAGAAAGCAGGCTGAGCAAGCCATGTAAAGCAAGCCAGGGAACATCATCCTTCCATGGCCTCTGTGCCAGCTCCTGCCTCCAGGTTCCATCCCTGCTTGAGTTCCTGTCCTGATTTCCTCTAATGATAGACTATGATCTGGAAGAATAAGCCAAGCCGGGCGGTGGCGCACGCCTGTAATCCCAGCACTCTGGGAGGCAGAGGCAGGTGGATTTCTGAGTTTGAGGCCAGCCTGGTCTACCGAGTGAGTTCCAGGACAGCCAGGGCTACACAGAGAAACTCTGTCTCGAAAAAACCAATTCAAAAAAAAAAAAAATCATTAAAATGGAAGCATAAGCCAAATAAACCCTTTCCTCCCCAACTTGCTGTTTGGTCATAGTGATTTTATTGCAGCAATAGAAACCCAGACAGAAAAACATTTAATTGGGGCGGCTAAATGTTTCAGAGGTTTATTCATTGTTGTCACTGCAGGAAGCATGGCAGCAATTTGGGCAGACGTGGTGTGGGAGAAGGAACTCAGAGTTCTACATTATGCACAGACGACAAGAAGTAAATGTCAGGGCTGGAGAGATGGCTCAGCGGTTAAGAGCACTGGCTGCTCTTCCAGAGGCCCTGAGTTCAAATCTCAACAACCACATGGTGGCTCACAACCACCCTTAAAGAGATATGACGCCCTCTCCTGGTGTGTCTGAAGACAGCTATAGTGTACTCAGATATAATAATAAGTAAATCTTTAGGTCCAAGCAAGCAGGGCCTCTATCATTTTGAGACCTCAAAGCCAAAAAAAAAAAAGTGACACAATTCTTCCAAGAAGGAAACACCTACTCCTATAAGATTATACCTCCTAATAGTATCACTGTGGGCCTTGAGGGGCCATTTTTATTCAAAGCACCCCAGCCTCTCTCCTTCTCCCTCTCTTTCTTTCCTCCCCTCCTCTCTCATTCTTTTCCACTCTCTCACATCTTCCTTAGACAAGGCTCTCACTGTGTACCCTAGGCTTCCTGTGAACCTACAATTCCCCTGCCTCAGTACGCTGGGTGCCAAGACTAGATGGGTTTGGCCATACCTGGAAACATAACATTTCTTGGTTTTAGTTGTTTATACATGCATGTAGTCAGGACCCATAACAGGCCTTACCAAATAATAGCTCCTGCTAGTCAGCTATGATCTATCTACATGTAGTACACCTGGCATGCTTTAACGTGTCCTGCTACAAAGGGCCAGTTCATCTGAAATGATCTACTAAACCCACGTGTCACCCAAACCCAAGGCTGTCTGCAGTGATGAAAACCCTGCCTCAGAAGAATCTCTCAATGTGTTTCTCAATTTGAGTGGGTTATTGCTTCCAATTTCCATCCTCTGCATGAAGTTATCAAAGCTGAAACAGTGATTCAAAATCCACCTTTATGATAAATAGGGCAGAGGGCAGTAGCCCTGAGCTTGGTAGTAAACATCAAGAAATTGAGAAATAAATTCTAAGAACAGGAATCTTAGGATGCTTTGAGAAGCTCTCTCAAAACCACCATAACCTCAGATATTTGTGCTAAAGAAGTAAAAGGGCCAAGAAGAAAATATTAGTCAGGTCTGGAACTCCAGTCACTCCAATAATATGCCTGGCAGAGAAATCATTACCCTTAGGGGAAGTCTGGATGAGTGCTGGGCAGATGAAAATTGGTTTCACCAAACTGACTCAGCTTGCCAACCCACATTACGAGTACACATTATTTGTGTCCCCTAACTTTGAATCCCCGCACCAGTGTGTGTGTGTGTGTGTGTGTGTGTGTGTGTGTGTATGTATGAATTCTATACAGCATGAAATATGTCTGTCTGACAAGTCTATCAGGAACTGAAGTTAAACATTACAGGAAGGATGAGTCTTAAGGTCCTCACAAATGGTTGTTTCTCCACTATGCCATTCATTTGTGTTATTTAAATTCTAACATTAAAGTTTTTAACTTACGTATACTTCAAATACATCTGCATGTGTGTGTCCTTGTACTTTGAATATAAATGTGTATGTGTACGTACCTGTGGACCTTTTTATATAAATAATGATGGAGTTTTTTTTTTTTCTCAGATGAACTGATGTTGACCTCTGGTTGTGGTTCAGAAGGAACTTTATGTTCTGATTTTTCTCTGGAGAAATGAGAAGACTACTAAGGGTGGTGGCTGAGTGTTAGGTAACAGTGGGTGGAAAATTCAGGGATATTTTCCTTTGTAGTCTTCCAAATAAATCTGTTTGTGCCATGGAGAATTCCCTGGAATAAACATCTTTGTTAGGATATGCTCGACTTTCAGAAAATTTTATAAATGTTTCTCGTTAAGGTATTTAAATAAACTTCATTTTGATTATAACAGCTACAAGTGGGCACTTAGTCTGCTTGGCATTGTGCCTGGATCTCTCATCCACATAGTCCCAAAAGACGGGTATTGATACCCTCAGAAAGCTAAAACAAAAGAGGCCAAATACCTTGTCTTCAGTTATAATATGTTACATAAAGATTTTGAATATAGACCTAAGTGACTCTTTGGTGGTTTGAATAAGAATGGCCCCATAGAGAAAGTGGGGCTGAATCGAGAAGAAAAAAAAGAGAGAGAGGGAAAAAATGGCCCCATAGGTTCATATTTCTATTTTTTGTTTTTGTTTTTTGTTTTTTTGTTTTGTTTTGTTTTGTTTTTGTTTTTTTGTTTGTTTTTTTTGGTTTTTTTTGTTTGTTTTTGTTTTTGTTTTTTGAGACAGGGTTTCTCTGTGTAGCCCTGGCTGTCCTGGAACTTACTCTGTAGACCAGGTTGGCCTTGAACTCAGAAATCCGCCTGCCTCTGCCTCCCAAGTGCTGGGATTACAAGCATACGCCACCACGCCCTGCAGGTTCATATTTCTGAATGCTTGGTTCCCCGTTGGTGGAACTGTCTGGAAAAGATTAAATGTGTCACGGGGGCTGGGGTGCCCATGTCATGCCCAGTTAACGTTCTCTCTCTGCCTGGTGGCTGTGGATCAGGAGATCAGCTCTGAGCAACTGCTGCAAGGCCGTACCTGCCAGCCTACTGCTGCACTCTCGCCCACGGTGGTCACGGACTCGTCCTTTGAAACTGTAAGCGCAAATAAACTCTTTATTCTATACATTGCCTTGGTCATGGTGGCTTAACACAGCAATAGAATAATAACTCAGGGAGGCTCCCACCAATGGACACTTGTCATTGTGACATGAAGGAACCTGGGTATATGAGGTCTGTTCTCCTTTGTCTGTAGCAATTGAGGGCTATGCTGGAGCTTGAATGGTCGGTGCTACATACTTTGGAAACTGTTGCTTTATTGTATACATATTACAGGGATTAGAATTGCTACACATAATTTCACAGGCTTGCTATAGGTTTGCTACATATTTGCTTTCTCACTAGATTACACCAAAGTATATTCCCACCTACATTTTATGAGAATATACCCTTATATAATGCCTACAGTTTTCTAACCTGAGAACTCTAGGAATTGCTTGAGTGTAGACTTGGGTTACCACTTGTTTATATATTCATTCCTACTTAGCTGGCCCTTTTAGCCTTCTGATCCATTTAGGTCATAGATCCCCTTTACTGCATTTGAGACTCATTTCCTTAGGAATCATTTTGGAGAGAACTCATTCAAAAAACTCAATTCAGTTTACCTCTTCTTTTTTTTTTTTCTTTTTGGTTTTTCGAGACAGGGTTTCTCTGTATAGTCCTGGCTGTCCTGGAACTCACTCTGTAGACCAGGCTGGCCTCGAACTCAGAAATCCACCTGCCTCTGCCTCCCAAGTGCTGGGATTACAGGCGTGCGCCACCACGCCCGGCAACGGGTTTACCTCTTCTTAGACACTCCTGCTGTCCTTTGTGTTAAAAGTCTAAATGATTATTGTAGTCTAGAAAGGAGATTTTAAATACACATAATATACACATCTTCCATGTCCATAAAATAAATGTATTCGAGACTCCTCACATTGATAATCCATAAGACTCAGTAGGCAGGTAAACTGAAAATGGCCTATGTGAGAATCAGCTATAGAAAGAAGGCAGCCAACCTACATTAAACAGGTTCAACAATAGATGCCTAATACCAGCTGCTGTGCCTCACGTCATGAGGTAGATGCATCCTGGTAAGGAGAAATTCAATTTCTTTTGTGTTGACTGTTACTCTTTAATAGATGTTATCTTGAGCTGGGTGATTGAGGCACATGCCTTTTATTCCAGCACTTAGAAAACAGAGGAAGGCAGATAGATCTCTGAGTTTGAGGCCAGCTTGGTCTACATACTGAGTTCCAGGACAGCCAGGGCAACACAGAGAAACCCTGTCTCAAAAAAAAAAAAAAAAAAAAAAAAAAAATAAAAAAAAGGTTAACTTGAAAATGTTTGTCTTCAGTGATTGCTATTCCATGATGTCATAGACACAGTACCAAAAGTTCCCAGCACCTAGGCAGAACTGTCTCCTGCTAACTATCTTAGGAGCTCTGAAAAGGAAAGGTTACCAACCACAGAACTTGCCCACACCCTCTCTTCCCTTCCTATCTCCACAGTGACCTGAACATGTGGTCATCTCAGTAAAGTGTTTTTTGTTTGGTTGGCTTGTTTTGTTTTCATTGCTTATCATTTGAGACAGAGTCTCTCTCTATAGCTCTAGCTGTCCAAGAGCTCACTACATAGACAAGGCTATCTTCAAATTCACAGAAATTTGCCTGCCTTCCGAGTGCTGGAGTGGAAGGTTATCCAACATCTCCAGGGTATGGGTAGGCGGGACATCTATTTTCTTAGGTAGATTTTTTTTTTCCTAGGGCATAACTAATACCCAAGAAACGAGGGTTCATGATATCATTTTAAAGTTTCTATAGTGATTTTGATGATTAGCTAGTCTTTGGAACAATTGTTCTAAGGATCAAAAACAAATGTCACTCCTGTTCTCATCCTGTGGAGTGTATAAATTTGTCCAGCTCTGAACAATCCAATATGGCAGCCACTAGCCAGTATCCACTAGGGGCGTGTGACTGTCAAACGCTTGAATATACAGCTCGTTGGGTTTTCAAGAACATGTTGAAATAGCATTTTGGATGTACTAGGTTAACTAAGAGTATAGCAGAAAACTTAAAAGGTGTCTGTTTTTGTTTGAAGGGCATCCGTATAGCAATAAAATAATTGCAAATCACCTGTGGGTGGAATGACTTAATTCAAGTCATCTGAGTTGATCGTAGATCAAGACTCTCTGAATTCTGTAGCGCTGGATCGTTATCCTGACCCAGCTTCTCCCTTTCGTGAAGCCCACCGTTGGCTGTAGTAACCACACAGAGTGTTCAGGCTTCCCACAATCCCCCGGTGCAGTCTATGCTTGCCAGATTCCGATTGCACGGCTAGTAGAGGTTTCAGATTCTTCCCCACACGGCCATATTCAAGAGCTTCAGCAAAGGCCTCTCTTTTCACCACCTCACATTAATTACTAGTTTCGACTCCACAAGGAATGTCTTTCCAAAGCAAGATTCAAAAATAATTCTACTTAATTGAACAGTGTGAACGCAGGAAATTTACTAATTCCCTCCTGTTACTGCCACGCTATTTGCTCTGGCCACGAAAGAGCAATGTTCCTTCTCCTCTTTCTCCTTCATCCTTCAAAAGGATCAAAACACTCCCACTCCCTGGGTTCAGCAGCCGAAAAAACAAGTCATCATTTTGTATTTATTTATTTATCTATTTATTTATTTGTCTGTTTATTTATTTATTTATTTATTTATTATAAAGTCTTGCGTATTTCAGAACCATTTTTAAGCCAAAAATGTTTTCTTCTCCATTATTTAATAATAAGAGTTGAGTATTTTTGTTTGCTTGATGTGTGTGTGTGTGTGTGTGTGTGTGTGTGTGTAAGCCAGAGGTCAACCTTAAATTGATGTTTTTTGTTTTGTTTTTTTGAAATGGGATCTCTTACTACCCTGGAACTCAGAAGTAGGTTGAACTGGAGGGGCTAGCAAACAACCTTGCCCCACCACTCTGGACCAGGGAAGCCCCTGTCTGCCCCCACCCCCCACGCCCACCCCCACCCCCCATGTTGAGAGTTCAAGAATGTGCTACCATGCCCAGCTTATTCATATGGATTCTGGGGATGAAACTTTAGTTCTTGTGCTAAGCACTTTGCTAACTGAGCTAATCTCCCAATGCAACAACTGAAAATGGAAAGAAAACAGTTTTGTTGGTAACATCCAAATCCCTTAAAGGGCACCTCTCAGCTGTGCTTGATAGCACCTTCCAGGAACCCACTGTTTCGAATGAGTCAAAGCTTGTTGAGAACCATGTATGTATATGTCTGAAGATGCAGTAAAATCAATCTCTGGAGTGTGTGTGTGTGTGTGTGTGTGTGTGTGTGTGAGAGAGAGAGAGAGAGAGAGAGAGAGAGAGAGATGGACGGACAGAGACAGACAGAGGGAGACAGAGATGGAGACAGAGACAGGGACACAGAATGATAGAGGAAGGGAGAGAGGAGGGAAAGAGGGAAGGAGGAGGGAAGGGAGAGAGGAAAAGAGGAAGGGAGAGAGGAAAAGAAGAGGGGAGAGAGGGAGGGGAAGGGGGAGAGAGTAGAGTCACTGAAGATGGAGAAAATGGATAACTGACAGCTTTTCTACTTTCGATACATTTTTTTCCCCTGTATTCCTCACGGTAAAGCTGAGCTGTCAGAAGAATTAATTCAAGCTATTGATAGACCACAATGCTCTAAGGCAAATATGAATAAGTGAACCAATCTGCTATCAAAAAGCCATAGGATGAGGTCATGAGACCCCTGCCTGGTAGTCACCTTTGCCGCCTTGTTGAATCTCCACTGTGGCACAGGCATCGCTGCCTGGCTTCCAAGCCCTGTCCCAGTGCAGCTAGAGTTCCCGAGGCTCTCTGTCTCACATCGCCCATGGCTACTGTTTGCTCCCGTTTGATTGTTTTTGACCATCGGTCTCCAAGGTGATGATGTTCATTATCTTATAGAAATGAATAAGAATTAAGATGAAAGAGAAGCCTGCAGCCCAAGCTGCCATGCATACAGTAGTGCTGGGTTTTGTTGTTGTTGTTGGTGGTGGGTTTTTTGTTTGTTCGTTTTTTAAAGATTTCTTTATTTTATGTATGTGAGTACACTGTTGCTGTCTTCAGACACACCAGAAGAGGGCATCAGATCTCATTAGAGAAGGTTGTGAGCAACCATGTGGTTGCTGGGAATTGAACTCAGGATCTCTGGAAGAGCAGTCAGTGCTCTTAACCGCTGAGCCATCTCTTCAGCCCTGTTTGTTTGTTTTTATAAATGGAGAAAAAAAGTACTCTGAGATGAGCTGGTAATAAAATACAAGGGGGATGGCCTGTAAAACATAGTTTGAGGGACACACTTTCCTTCCCGGATGCAGGAGAAATGAGGATACACACACACACACACACACACACACAAACACAAACACACACACACAAACACACACACACTAAAGCCATTGTCATTGTCATGGCACACAACTCAAACTCAGAGATACAGACTTCCCACTGGAGAGGCACTCATTTTATTCAAGAGCTGATGGCCTCCAGGCTGTGGTGAATGCCCTGTACATTACTACACTGACAACTATAAAATTCTAGTCTGTCTCATGAACACGTGATCTTTGTGATAGAACATCTGTGTGGCCTGGAGGAAGTATCTTATCTAGGTTTAAATGTTTTTGTTTTTTTTTTTTAAATTAAAAAAATTATGTGCGTGGATGTTTTACCTGTATGGCTGTCTATGTGCCACATGAATGCTTGGTGCTCTTGGAGACCAGAGAAGGGTTTAATATCCCCCAGGGGTGGCATTACAGCTGAGTTTGAGCTCTCATGTGGGTGCTGGGAATTGAGCCAGTGCTCTTAACCACTGAGCCATCTCTCCAGCCTCCTAGGTTTTAAATCTCAACTGTCTCCTTCTGCCAGTTTTAGTATGCCTTTAAATATTGCAAAAAGTTCAATTTTAAACATAATTGCATCGACTTTGGCCTCTTGTTTGGCTAAAGAATACGATTCATGCTTCTCAGAGATCTACACTTTGGAACTTTGAAAGTTAACACAAAGACTATCTCTTGAAATACATAATAGTAACAGCAAAGAACTTCTCTAAGCGTCAAGGGGCAATTTATTAGTGGACTTTGAAATTGATGTAGTTGATCATAATCTTTCTTTTTAATGATATAGACTGCAGTAGGAAATTTAGACATAAACTTTGGTTTTGAAACTTTAAAGATATATGTGTATGGATTATGTATATATGGTGATGTTTTCACAATGTCCTCTTCCTATAGCTTACATATTGCTTTGGCAATTTGCTGGTTTTAATTTTAATTTTTTAATATATTTAATGAAACTTCTTATAAATAAATAACTTGCAAATAAAAAACATTACACAGTGATCAGCCAGACCCCAACCAAATCTGTACGTCTCAATGAACATTTCTACGGTCAGGACAGCCATTCTGAGGCTGCAGTGCTTTGCACTGGAGTTTATACTTTCACTATCAAATTTGTTTAATGTACTTATCAACCACCTCAAACAATACAAAAAAGAAAACATCCAAACAACAACCCCTGAAAACTAAAACAACCCCTAAAATCCATTACACAATTGAAACTAGAAAAATAGTTTTTATCTTCTTTTGTAACTCAAGAATCCATTACTTGCATCAATCCTTCCTCCTCCTCTAATGTTTATTTTGTTCTCCTTTTTAGATGTTATATTGTCCTCACAAGTGCATTTGTTTACGCACAAACAAACATGTATATATACACATATACATATATATACAATACACACACACATACACATACATGTACATACATATACATGTATATACATATACACCATATACATATACAATATATGTGTGTATATACATATATATGCATATATATATGGTTGCTCCTAGGTTTGGTAGAGGAGAAAGTTTACTATACATATGTGGGAGAGCATAGCCAGAGCCATCTGGGTGAATCCAGAATGCACATGACCAGACTGAGTTGGGCCATGTGGGAGAAGGGGGAGGGAAGGATGAAGGGGGGAGGTGAACCAGGTGCAGGAGCCAGGAGACCAAAGGTACAAAAAGAGGTGGGTAACCAAAATGTCTGGATTATCTGAGAAGGGCCTCTTGGGGAAAGGCAGCCCAGACCCAGGGCTGGAGAGTTCAGGGTAGAGTGTGGGATATGCCACCATTTTATGGGATGCAGCCACACCTTGTAATGGGTAGGAATTGAGGGATGCTGGGAGAATCTGGAGGCCAAGGCCAATATAGGCACCTCAGCCATTTTCCCCAGGTTTGAAACTTAACACAGGACTCACATTAAAATGCAAGATCTAGAGCTGGTGAGATGGCTCAGTGGGTAAGATCACTGATTGCTCTTCTGAAAGTCCTGAGTTCAAATCCCAGCAATCACATGGTGGCTCACAAGTATCTGTTAATGAGATCTGACGTCCTCTTCTGGTGTGTCTAAAGACAGCTACAGTGTACTTACATATAATAATAAATAAATCTTTGGGCTGGAGCGAGCAGGGCCTGAGTGAGTGGGTCCGGAGTGAGCAGAGGTCCCACGTTCAATTCCCAGCAATCACATGATGGCTCACAACCATCTGTACAGCTACAGTGTACTCATATACATAAAAGTAAATAAATAAATCTTTTAAAAAAATGCTGGATCTGGAGACATATACCTGAAGTGGAAACTTAAGGGTTCTTTGGAAATTTGGTGGTGTCAAATGGTGTTTTGCTGGGGTAAACACGGGAGGGAGTGTTTTTCCTCAAGCAGACACAGATCAAAAGATGTTTGGCTAAGGGAGACTAATTTCACTGAAGCCGACGTGGGTGAAAGGATGCCCTTGCTGTTTCCATGACCGTGAGCAGATTATCAGAGTGATGTCAGCAGATACAGATGCTTGTGGAGTTTTGCTAAGACTGAATCACATGCTGAGGCAGGATACACAGGGTGAGGCAAGACCTGTGGGGGTCACATGATGTTTGGAGGGAGTATAAACAGGACTCAGGGGACTGTGAGAGAGGCTTGCTGGCAGAACTAGCTCTGCAACGCGGCTTGGTCTCTCCTCTTGTCGGCTTTGTTGAGAGAGGCACAGCAGAGAACGTCTCTTGGCATCCTCACTGGTCTGAATCCCTCCTGCTGACGCCTGCTGATTTGACGGAGACCCTGGATATCTCTGCTCGGTCTTGGCACCACTCCTTCCTGCTGATTTGTGTTTGCTATACCTGTAAGACTCCGCTCCCCGAGTGGACCATGCGGAGTCAGAGGTGGATGCAAAAGCAAGAGTAGTTTATTGTTCCAGCACATTGGGGTCACACTACTCACACAGGAGAGACAACCAACCTGGGTAGCCTGGTCAGCAAGTTTTTATACAGTTTCCAAGGGCAGGGCAGAATAGAGCATCAGCAACTAGGCACAATATGATTGGTGGAGCAGTGAGCCCTTTAAACTGATTGGTCTTTAAGGAATGAGGTAGTAGGGGCTTAATCAGCTAGCTTACATGCTCTCTCACCTATCTCTTCCAGGAGGGGAAGGGTACCTACATGTTGTGGATAGCCCTGGGCTTGTATTTTGATGCTAATTCCACTCCTCGGAGGGGCTGCAGATGAGGAGTTGCCTTGTGAACCTTCTCCCCACCTTAACTTTTCAAATAAAGACTTGAGCCAATGATTGGGCAGGAGGAAGCGGGAGGAGCTGAGAGTCTAGGGGAGGAGCTACGGGGTATAAAACAGGAAGAGGAGGAGCAACGGGAGAGAAACGGAGAGGCGGGGCAGGGAGAGAAGCTGGGGGCCTGGAGAAACCGCAAGTTGTGTGGGATAAAATAGATGGAAACAGAGTAGTGTGGTGGGAGATCTGCCCAATCTAGGCTTGTAGCTTGTTTTGTTAACTGTTGAGTTGAGCTTTCTTTTACTGGGAATTGGGTTGGAAACAAAGTAGCAACACCTACATGCTGGGGGGGGGGAGGTATCTGGTGGAATTTTCCAATGGCTCTGAGCTGACCTCTTCATCCCCACTTTACCGAACCAGACTTCTGGTAGATTTGTGAAGTATTTGCCGAATGGATCAAGCTGTCATTGCCTACCTGTGAACAGAACTGCTGTTTTCCAGACAACGCAGATGGGATTCGCTCGAAACAACTATTTCTAAACAGATCCACTTCCCCCATATTATAATAACCTTTCTTCCCTGTGTCCTCTGACGAGAGGTGGGCTAGAAGGGAGGTTAAAGCATTTAAGAATCGTAATTAAAAGTAGGCTTTGAAAAATTAAAGCTTACATATACCCTTAATCCCAACACTGAGAAAACAGACAAAAAGGATCTTGGGTCTTGATGACCACCTATTTGAGTCAATCTGTGTGCTCCAGGTTCATAAAGAGACTCTTCTAAAAGAAAAGTAAGGGGCTGGTGAGATGGCTCAGCGGTTAAGAACACCGACTGCTCTTCCAGAGGTCATGAGTTCAAATCCCAGCAACCACATGGTGGCTCACAGCCATCCATAGTGAGAAAGAAATAAAGGATCTATGGGTCATAGGGAATGGGGGCTGGAGCGAGCGGGGCCAGAGCAAGAGGGAGAAAGAGAAGAGGGGAAAAGAAAAAAAAGAATGGTGGTCAATACCCGATATCAACCCTTCTCTCTCTCTCTCTGTCTCTCTGTCTCTCTGTCTCTCTCTCTCTCTCTCTCTCTCTCTCACACACACACACACACACACACACACAGGTGGGGGGGAGGGCAGGGGGAGGTGGGGGGGTGGGGGAGACTATAGTACAGCACTTTGATTTCAACATAGGCACATAAGCAGGAGGCAAACGTAAGGGGAAGCAGTTGATAGTTCCTCCATAATGTCATTGCCTAATCCTATCTAACTTTCTCTGCAACTCTAAGCAATATATGCGTTCGCTCATTTTACCTTTAGAGTGACAACTGTTGGTGTGTGAGAACGTTTTCCTCAGCTAAAACATTGGGCCATAGTCATTCTCAGTAGCATTCAGTGACAGAACAATTCCTGTTGTTGCAGGCTGGATGTGGTTTGACCTTATCCCAAAGGTTCACATGCTGGACATTTGGTCCTTAGAACAGCCATGCTGAGGTTATGGACTCTTTTAATAAATGGGGCTTAATGGAACACATATATCACTGGGGCGGTAGGGGTGCACCTGAATGAATGGATGGATGCTAGTCTTACCAAGTAGACTGAGTCTTGCAAAAGTTAGTTCCCTGGGCTCTGGAGGCCGCCCTGGCCCTGGACTCCTCCAGCCCCCTGCTTCAGAGTGAGCTCTTTAAGCTGCTACTGGTAGAATGTGCCCAGCACTGCTGCCCTGATGCCCACCTCCCTCTCCTCCGTTGCCTGTGCCCACTGAAAGTGGCTCCAGATGAGCTCCTGCTTCGACTGAGGACACAGCTCCCAGATGGTGTGGAAACCACCGCTTTCCCTGGGTTTGGGGCCAAGCTCGCTCTCACAGTGGGCGTGGTCAGAGCCCTGATAGAACAGACTGGAGCTCAAGGAAGGCCCTTTGGCCCAATTCAAAGCACCTATGAGGGCATCCTATGGGATCCAGGCACTCCACCCTCTACCCCACCTCGTGGACCTATTGCTACCCTCCAGGCATCAGACCACCCAGGACAGGAAGTCTGGGTACCATGTGAACAGAGGCTCGGTGCAGCTGCGTGGAAGTTCATTTGAAGCGCAGAGATGCGAATGGGACCTAGGGTTTAAACAAACAAAGGTGGGGCTTGGGTGTGCAATACTGTCTGTCGTGGAACTTTTTTTTTTTTTTTTTTGTTTCTTTCTAGACAGGATTTCTCTGTATAGCCCTGGCTGTCCTGGAACTCACTCTGTAGACCAAGCTGGCCTCAAACTCAGAAATCTGCCTGCCTCTGCCTCCCAGAGTGCTGGGATTACAGGCGTACGCCACCACCCGACTATTGATATATTTTTATACAAGAAAACAAAATAAGACAAAGGGGGGGGCAGGGCGAGAGAGGCAGAGGCAGGGGGAGGGGGAGGGGGAGGGGGAAGGGGGGTACTTTGGTCATGGTGTCTTCACAGAAATAAAATCCAAATTAAGACAGAACTTGGTACCAGGGCCTGGGTTATTGCTGTGATAGGCCTGACCATGTTTTTGTTTAGAAGATATTTTGGTAACAAATGTAGCTGCTTTTTACCCGTGTCCAACGAATCTGCCGGCTGTTAAGGTAAAGAGACTTAAATTAATTGCACTAACAAAGGAAAGTCCTGAAAAAGCCTAGGTTAGACTGAAGAGCATTTTGACCAAGCATAGCAAACTTAGTAAGGAAAAATACAAAATGTATGATGGTTCAAAGAGTAAAGGCACACCAGGAAGTGGGAGGGATCTAAATCCTGTGCTCAAGGATATGAAGTGGCATTGGAAGAGTGGTGACCTCAGGGTAAGATCCCACCCAGATAAACTTTTGTTTATGCTTTTGCAGTTGAACAAGGGGTTTAGTAACAATAGGAATTATTATGATCTGGTCATTATTGTCTTTCATTGTTTTAAATTTTTATTATATTCAATACAATATATATTTTTATACCAATCAAAAATTATGGACATGCTGTTAAATGAACATAAAAAGGTAAAGTCTTTTTGTTTGTTTCATTTTTAGTAGAGCTTAAAATCTTGGCTCTTACTGTGGTACAAACCCCAAATAAGAACAACTTTTAGACATTGGAGTTCATTGTAATAAGGCTGTACTTCAATGTCCCTCACATCACCAAAGGATTTACCTCCATAGTAGCTAAGCTGAGAGTTGACAGTTCTGCTGTGCCAAGGAATGAATTGTAGGCATGATTATTTGGATACAGATTTCCTGTTATGGTCGAAGCTATTTGACTTGAGTGATTATCATCATTCTCAGCCCACAGGGAACAGGTTACATTCATTTAAGAAATGGTGTGTGTATTAAGATGGTCTATCCGTGAAGTCATTCATCAACTGTTTCAATGAACAATGGTTCTGCTTGGAGGGTGAGGGTAAGATTCTGGTTCATTGGCTGTGATGATTTTGCAAAGCATTCATCTTAGAAAAAGAGTAACTTATAAGGTCATCTTCAAAATTTATACAATAATTATAAATATCAAGCAAAACATTCAGTCTCACTCTTTATTGTTCTCTTACAAGCCACCTCCCAAATCGATTGTCTGCATTTCTTTTGGCTGTATAAATAATTTTGAAATATGTAAGCTGTTCTAAAAACCATAGGATAGTATAAAAACATCAAATAAACAATCCTACTAATAGAGAGGCAGAGATAGAAGAAGCACGATGTCAAGACCATTATGTCATACACAGCAAGACACTGTCACATACAAACAAGCATAAAGTGTGGATTGTACAGTATTGGACATATTTCTCCAATTACTAAATTAGAGGAGTCACTGGGTGAGAGCCAACAAATTTCAGATTCCTCATATTTTTGAATGTCAAATAACTAGGTTATATTGGTAACATTAATTTTCATATTAAGAGATATTAAGGAAAAGTGATTGTTACTTCCTGTTATTTTTGTTGTTAGAGGTGGAATTATGTTTGTGTGGGTTTGTTGAAAGATTACTTTCTTGCTTTTTCTAGGGAGTAGTTTTCCTTCTTGTGTTGGTGTTTTCCATCTATTATCCTTTGTGGGGCTGGATTTGTGGACAGATATTGTATACATTTGGTTTTGTCATGGAATATCTTGTTTTCTCCATCTATGGTAATTGAGAGTTTTGCTGGGTATAGTAGCCTGGGCTGGCATTTGTGTTCTCTTAGGGTCTATATGACATCTGCCCAGGATACTCTAGCTTTCAAATTCTGGTTGGAAGTCTGGTGTAATTCTGATAGGCCTGCATTTATATGTTACTTGATCTTTTCCCCTTACTGATTTTAATATTCTTTCTTTGTTTAGTGCATTTGGTGTTTTGATTATTATGTGACAAGAGGACTTTCTTTTTTGGTCCAGTCTATTTTGAGTTCTGTAGGCTTCTTGTATGTTCACAGGCATCTTTCTTTAGGTTAGGGAAGTTTTCTTCTATAATCTTGTTGAAGATATTTACTGGCCTTTTAAGTTGGAAATCTTCACTCTCTTCTATACCTATTATCCTTAGGTTTAGTCTTCTCATTCAGTCCTGGATTTCCTGGATGTTTTGGGTTAGGAGCTTTTTGCTTTTTGCATTTTCTTTGACTGTTGTGTCAACAATGTTTTCTATGGTATCTTCTGCACCTGAGATTCTCTTTTCTATCTCTTGTATTCTGTTGGTGATGCTTGCATCTATGACTCCTGATCTCTTTCCTAGGTTTTCTAGCTCCATGTTTTTCTCATTTTGTGATTTCTTTATTGTTTTTAGTCCCATTTTTAGATCCTGGATGGTTTTGTTAATTTCCTTTGCCTGTTTGATTGTTTTCCTGTAAATCTTTAAGGGATTCTTGTGTTTCTTCTTTAAGGACTTCTAGCTGTTTACCCATGTTCTCCTGTATTTCTTTCTTTCTTTCTTTTTTTTGAGACAGGGTTTCTCTGTATAGCCTTGGCTGTCCTGGAACTCACTCTGTAGACCAAGCTGGCCTCAAACTCAGAAATCTGCCTGCTTCTGCCTCCCAGAGTCCTGGTATTACATCACCACTGCCAGGCCACTCCTGTATTTCTTTAAAGGAGTTATTTATGTCTTTCTTAAAGTCTCCTATCATCATCATGAAAAGTGATTTTAGATATGAATCTTGCTTTTCCAGTGTGATGGTATATCCAGGACTTGGCTATGGTGGAAGAATTGGGTTCTGATGATGCCAAGTGATCTTGGTTTCTATTGCTTATGTTCTTACACTTCCCTCCCAATGACATCTGGTTATCTCTAGTGCTACCTGCTCTCACTACATCTGACTGGAGTGTGTCCTTCCTGTGATCCTGTTTGTGTCAGAACTCCTCTGAATCCAGCTGTCTCTGTGATTCTGGGATTCTGGGATCCTGGGATCCTGTGATCTTGTGTTCCTGGGATCTTGTGTTCCTGTGATCCTGTGATCCTGGGCATCTTAGATCACCTGGGAGTGGAGCTTCCTCTGGGTATTGTGGGACTAGCTGCATAGTTTGTGCCCAAGGTCTGCTCAGGACACTGGCCCAGAAAGACTGGAAGGATCTCATGCCACTGGTTGGGTGGTATTCCTGGGTGCCTGGGTCCTGTTGGTCCCCGTGATGTGACCCCAGAGTCTTATCCATGCTACCACGAAGCCATAAACCTAGTCTTGTAGCTCTCCGGAATGCTAAGGTATCTGCTATGTGCCTGGGATTTTATTAGCTAAGGTTTTCTTTTAATGACTTTTTTTTTTTAAAAAAAAACAAGGTTTATTATTTTGAAAAAGGAACAATCTGTTAAGCTGTGTTGTGCGGCTTGCTGTGCAAGGCGCAGCGATTCGAAGACTGCCAGTTGTGTTGGGCTGTGAAAGTTGAAGCTGCTCATGTGGGAACAACATCTCCAGGGCTTAGTGTGCCGTGGGGAATAAGCAAAGTAAGTGTGCTCACATGTAATAAAAGCGTGCTAGAGGTGGACCGCTTTTCCTGGGTTGGAGTTAAACCCCGAGCATATTTTGTCCCAGTGAAAATGAGGACATGTGTGTTTATAAGTGTAGAAACCATGTAATATGTGCTCTTCTTCGTGAGAACTTTACAAGGTGGGCTGTGCATATGCATGGTTAAGAGATGTTTCAGGCTGGGTGGTGGTAGCGCACGCCTGTAATCCCAGCACTTGGGAGGCAGAGGCAGGCGGATTTCTGAGTTCGAGGCCAGCCTGGTCTACAGAGTGAGTTCCAGGACAGCCAGGGCTACATAGAGAAACCCTGTCTCGAAAAAACAAAAACAAAAACAAAAACAACAACAACAAAAAAGAGATGTTTCAGAATAAAAAGCATTAGGTTTAGAGAGATGACGCCGTGGTAAAGAGCACTGGTCCCAGTTACTTCCAGTGTTGGGACAGATGTTATGTCCTCCTCATCTCTGATCCAATGATCCTCCTGCTCATTATTGTCTTTATTTCATAAAGAGATATGATTATGTGTCAGGTTGACAAAGGATGGATTATGATGGCTATTCTCAGTTGTCAAATTGACTATCACTGGAATCAACTATAATCTAGAACTTATAAAGATCTTGTGAAAAAGTAAAAAAAGGCTTAGGTCCAAGTGTGGTGATACGTGCTTTTAATCCTAGCGTTCAGAAGACAGAGGTATGCAGATCTCTTGAGTTCAAGTTGTAAGACAGCCAAGCTTAGGCAGTGAAGCAGCTGGAAAACAGAAATCTGTTGATAATATAATAGAACAAGGGGGCCATGTTCCAGCCCCAGCAAGCAACCAAATTTGGCAGCTTCAGCCTTGTGGCTCTGGCTTTAGCGTCCAGAGTAGAAAGGTTTTGTGGGACAATTGGTGCTGTTTAGCTAGAGCTAAGAAATTAACAATGCTTTAGAAGAGACCGACATCATTGACATGAAATCTTCTGGGAAGGGTTTTCTCGGAGCACAGAAAAGCTATGTTCCAGAGATAGACATTGTGTTGGCAACCTGACAGCAATATGTAAGGATCACCCAGGTGGTACTGATTTTGAAGGCATGAAGGGGTCATGAAGAGCAGCTGAGGCTTGGCACTGTGAGAGGTCAGGGAAGGCCATTGTTGAAGGTGCAGCTTTCAAACTGCTATCAAGTTGCAGTTGATAGCCCAAGACTAAAGGGGTCACGCAAAGGAGTTGAGGCTTGTCACCATGAAGAGAGCCTATGAGAGGCTATTGGTGAAGCCTAGTTGCAGTGGAAGATCCTCGTGTTTTGAGGACCCCAGTACCACAGGAGAGCCACTAAGAACAGCAGCAAGTACTGGAATACAGTCAACCAGAGTATAGAGTACTACAGAAGGCAGAGCTAAAGAAGTGACCCAAGCCTTGTGGAGGAACCCAGAAGATCATGTATGGAACTTAGATATGAGTGAAATACGCTATAAAGTTGAATTTGCCTTGAGTAAGCCAGGATGTTAGAAATGCTAGAGCTGCGGGAGACCTACCTGTTGCTAATAGGGGGTGGGACCAGCCCAGGAAAAAGAATTTTGTTGGAAGTATGTCATCAGCTCTTTGATTTTGATTTTAGAGAGGACTGCAGTTCAGTTAAGTGATTGCATGAGTCTCAGAAGAAATTTTGAATTTAGAACTTTTAGACATTGTTGAGACTGTGATAGACTATGGGGACTTTTGAAGTTGGACTAAATCTTTGTTTTGCATTATGCTATGGCTACAAATGGCCCCCATAGACGCATTTGTTTGAACAAGCCTATGGGGGCTAGGGAGTGTAATGTGGTCGTTTGGATATGCTTAGTCTATGGAGTGGCACTATTAGATGTGGCTTTATTGGGATAGCCTTGTTAGGAGTGTGCCACTGCAGGGGTGGGCTTGGAGGCTCAGGCTCTACCCAGTGTGGAAGAGAGCCTCCTCCTGGCAGCCTGAGGAGGACAGTCTTCTGGCTGCCCTCTCATCAAGATGTAGAACTCTTGACTCCTCTAGTACCAAGTCTGCCTGCATGATGCTGTGGTTCCTATCATGATGATTGTTGGTACTCTGTTCAAGCTCCACCCCACAGTTACCTAGCAATAGCCAGGTATGCCCCGCCCCACATGCCTGGCCCACTATAAGAGGGGCTGCCTGCCCCTCCTCTTTCTCTCCCCCCCCCTGCTTCCCTTCTCCCTTCTCATCCTCTCACCTCTCTGCCCCTCTTGGGCTCCCCTCCCCCCTCTCTCCACATGGTCATGGCTGGCCTCCACTCTCTCTATTCTCTCTCTCTCTCTCTCTCTCTCTCTCTCTCTCTCTCTCTCTCTCTCTACTATACCATTGACTCTCATCCTATCCTCTAAATAAACTCTATTCTATACCATGTTGGTGTGTGTGTGTGGTCCTTCAGGGGGAGGCCATGCCTAGGCATGGGCCCGCTTAGGTATCTCCCTTCCCCCACGCCGCCGTGCCATACTCACTAACACCCTTTCTCTCTTTTAAATCCCATCAATGGTGCTGAAACCCGGGAACATCAATAACCCCATTAATAAACAAACCATCAATGATAATGGACTGAATCTCTGCATCCATAAGCCAGACCCAACTAAATGCTTGTGTTTAAGTTTGTGATAAGTTTGAAGTTTTTAAATGTAATTTTTCATGTGTTTAGACCACTTAGAGAAAAAAAAATAGAAATCAGAGGCACCTGTTTTCCAGTTGTTTTTTTTTTAAAGATTTATTTATTATATGTAAGTACACAGTAGCTGTCTTCAGACACTCCAGAAAAGGTTATCAGATCTCATTAGGAATGGTTGTGAGCCACCATGTGATTGCTGGGATTTGAACTCAGGACCTCTGGAAGAGTAGTCAGTGCTCTTAACTGCTGAGCCGTCTCTCCAGCCCCCTGTTTTCCAGTTTTATCTCTAACATTTGTATGAAAGTATTACAATTAAATTCACTGGTCAGAGCTGGTGGTTATTTGAAATACTTGTAAATGTCATTTCTTCAAAATTACTATTGTACATTCTGAAGGAATTATAACATAGAGCCATTTACCTTCTAAAATCAAAAGTCACTTAATAATTATATAACTGTATAATTGTTTTAACATTAAGGACAACCATAATTCTTTTGTTTATGTGGTTCAATAAACTAAATTTTAAAGATTCTTTGAATATATAAACTTCTGTCTGCTTTTAAATTCTTACTTTGACTTATCCCATGGAAAGACATTGACCATCAAATAAATCTATGATTTATTATTTTATTTTTTAATTAATTAATTTATTTAGGTTATTTTGAGACAGGTTTCTCTGCTTAACCCTGACTGCTGGAATTTTCTTGGTTGACCAGGCTGGCCTTAAACTCACAGAGATCTGCCTGCCTCTGCCCTGAGTACTGGGATTAAAGGCTTGCTTGACTTTAATTTTTTTTATTTTTATTAGGAAATAATGGAGTATATGTATAGTAAATATACTATGAGAATACTAATTCTCAAAAATTCTTGTTTAAATGCTATATGAGTATATGTATGTGTGTATGAATTACAATTTATATACATACATACATACACACACATATATATGTATATTCAAGTGATTGGTGAAAAGGTATGGTTATCAAATGTGAATAAGAGCTAAAAATATTTGTATCATTTTAGAGTACAGATACTCCGGAATATCCTACACCACTGGCTTTAAAATTCTCTTGGTATCGCTTCTCAGCCTTTTGGCTAAGATCAAGTGTAAAATTCTCTTGGTGATTATAATGAGAAACTAATGTGAGAACCAGTGGATGAGGCTAGTGACCCTTACGGTAAATTAAACATTGATTATGTCTATAAGATTTGTGAAGACAGAGTCGTGGCCCAACCTCTAGAGAACATGTCAATAGATGTATTGTTGAGTGTGTCTAATTTCAAGGGTACAAGTGCCATGGAATGAATTGGATTCCCTAAGATTCAGGAGTGATCCAGACCTCTCAATGTGAGTATATTTGCAGAAAGGCTTTTAGGATATATGTGAGGCATGCTTAGTCACAGAGGTGATGTTCTCTGAAATACGCTGAGAAGGCAGGAGAACGTTCCCCACCTAGGCGATGAGAGGAGCTGCTCGCTGTCTGCCTGTGACCGAGGCTCTTGCTCAGAAACAAAATTGCTTAGAACTGTGGCTTCAGACCTCCCATCCTCCATTCTGGTGGCTGTATCTCCTAAAATTTTGTTTTATTTTTGTCCAAGTGAGGGACGAGGAGTCAAACAGATTCCATGATAGGCAGAGAGATAAGAAAAGGGACCACCACTAGGCAATAAACCACAACAACACTACAAACAAAAGAACTTTCCAAGACAAAAGCCTGGCAGCTTAAAACCAAGGTCTGGAGTGCTTTTTCTCCAGAGGGGGGGCTAGTAGGCCCCCTATTGATGGCTCAAAGAGTCTGATTAGGGCATGTTTACACAACAGTTCCTGGCCAATCTTCAAACTGACCAACCCTAAATTAGTAGAGGAAGGTTCTTCAAAGCTTAGAGAGAGAGAGAGAGAGAGAGAGAGAGAGAGAGAGAGAGAGAGAGAGATATTATGTGTAAAATGTTTTTTTTGTTGTTGTTCAGCCATTACAAATATAACAACTGGAATGAAGTAGAAATAGAACGCAGGCTGCAGCAGTCTTTAGTGTGTTATTCAGGGAAATCCCTTCATGCCAATTTGCCTGAATCAGACAAATTTCCATGATTTGGATGTTGTTTCTCCCCCTCCCCCTTTCCTCCTTCCCCTTTCTCTGCCTCTCCCCTCCCCTCCCCCTTTCCTCCTCCCTCTCTCCCTCTCCTTCCCTTCTCCCTCCTGTCCCCCTCCCCCTCTCTTCCTTTCTCTCCCTCTTCTCCTTCTCTCTCTCTCTCTCTCTCTCTCTCTCTCTCTCTCTCTCTCTCTCTCCCCCCTTTCAATAAATTGCTAAATTGCTAATCAAATCAAAGAACCTTAAAGGAAGACATCATTTGTACTTTCTTGGCCAGTGACGGGAGTTTGGAAAAGTGGGAAAATGCAAGCTTAGCTAGGAGTGTGTGGCTCGCTCTCTCGCCCCACTCTACAGTGACAGCAGCCTGAACGGCTCTCCTTACCCTCAGAGGGTAACCTAACTTCTTTATAAAACAAAAACATGACTAGAACTAGTGTTAGTTTCCTTGATGATTCTCAATAAACTGTGAAGTGCTCCTAAGGAATGCTATCTTCCTAGAAGGTTATAAGTGAGCTTTAAAAGTATATTTTAGAAAAGAAAATGGTAGTATTTTCCATATGTCCAAGATTAGTAACCATGCACATACCAAAAAAATTAAAATGGCACTATTTTTTTTTAAATCACAATAATAAAAGATAACAGAAAGGAGAATCATTGTTTACTCTTTGAAATTGGGTGAGAAAGGGCTTTGGGACATACTACTGGGTCACATAAAGTTGACAGTTGCCAAGTATTCCTCTTCTAAAAGATGCTGTCAATACACAACCCCCAAGAGGTTCTATGCTTGATGCAAGATCAATAGAAAAAACCTTCCAGCCGGGCGGTGGTGGCGCATGCCTGTAATCCCAGCACTTGGGAGGCAGAGGCAGGCGGATTTCTGAGTTCGAGGTCAGCCTGGTCTACAGAGTGAGTTCCAGGACAGTCAGGGGCTATACAGAGAAACCCTGTCTCAAAAAAACAAAAACAAAAATGAAACACTATGTAAATTCACATTGATGGCTTCAGCCTATACTGAAAATCAAGTAGTGTTTTTCTCAAAATTTTATATCCAATAAAAGTACTTAGAGGGAAATATATCTGAAAATGAAAAGCCTTCACAATATTTATATAATTATTAAGCCAGAACAAAAGTGGCAGCGAAGCTTATTTTAGTCAGTGCTTGCTTAGTTCACACCCGTCCTACAGAAGCATGCTCCCCAAACTATCCAGTTTTTGGGACCAGGAAACCTTGGATGCCCCAGACAGTATAATTTGATTGGCACCAGCTATAGCCTGGGCATTAGAAGCTCTGAATGATCTCTCATGTGGCCTGAGTTTGGCAGAGTTGGAGAGTTAATAGTACATAACATGGGCTCTAACTTTGGCTACAGGTTATAAAGACCCATCTGGTGCCTTCCAAAGCATGCTGGGTACCAAGCTTCATCCTCAAAAGACTTCACTGAGAATTTCAAGGCCAGGACTGAACACTGGCATGATTTTGGCACCCTCATGTGATTCCACTATTTAGCCAGGAATGACAGTTCCAGTAAAGATTAGATTATAAGTCTGTAATGCCAGGGACAATTCTTACTACCTCTACGTCAGCACAGAATCCCAGAGCTTTAACTGGGATCTTACAAATAGTTCGAAATCGGTCTGATCTCAACTACTTTTAGCAGTGGTGTAAGGTGAAGTGTAAATCCCCTTCCTTCGATTCAGATACAGCACCCTAACCCCAGGAATGTTCTAGTCTATGCAAGATGACTCTAAAGAATGTCTTTTGCTAAAAGCTGTCAGCCCATCTTATACTGTGATAATATGCAGCTGTTACTGAATTATGACTGCTTGCCTGGAACTTCACATCCATTGACCCATTTATCCCTTCAAAAAACTAGGATAAGAATAATACCATGGGGGGAGGCGTTGGAGAGATGACTTAGTGGTTAAGAGCACTGACTACTCTTCCAGAGGTCTTGAGTTCAATTCCCAGCAATGACATGGTGACTCACAACCATCTGTAATGGGTTCCAATGCTCTCTTTTGGTGTGTCTGAAGACAGCAACAGTGTACTCATATACATAAGATAAATAAATAAGTCTTTAAAAAGAATAGATATCAGCATTATACCAGTGAAGATACTGGAATCCAAAGATGTTAAATGACTTGCCTTCATGAAACCACAGAATCTGGATTTCAACCTGGTTTTGTTCAACTTCGACAAGTAAGATCTTAACTGATATTTATCTTAAATTTCCCATCACAGCACCTACCGTGTGTGGGATATCACCACCTGAGACAGAGTCTAATGTAATAAACAGGCATCATGTTAGGAAATATGGGAAATGGCACAGAACGAAGAAGGCACTCTCCAGCATGAAGGTGTTTATAATTCAATAAAGCAAACAAGTCCAGAACACAAAGAGATATAAAGAATAGTTCGCCTGGGATAGTACAGTTGGGCTTGCAGCCTGAAGAGCAGGTTTAGAAGTCTTGTCATGTCCTTCTTGGAGGCACATGTACTTTAATTACTAATAAATAAGCCTCTTCTCGCCTTACACATTTAGCATTCTAGTATTTATTTAGTAAATGCAGTGGTGGTGCAAACCAGTAATCACAGCACTCAGGAGGCAGAAGCAATAGTACGTTTCATTCCCTGATTAAGGAATGGAAACAAAAGGATAATTCAAACAAGCCTGATAATAAATTTAGTAGGTGGTAGAATCAGATAATGAAGACAGAAGTTGGACTTTCTGTGAATAGTCCCTAACAGAGCATGGACTTTGGGCTGCCAGCAGCCCAAGTGTGAACCTGTCCTAAGAGCCTTTTTTTTAAAAAAAAAAGATTTATTTATTTATTTTATGCATATGAGTACACTGTAACTGTACAGATGGTTGTGAGCCGTCGTGTCGTTGCTGGGAATTGAACTCAGGACCTCTGCTTGCTCTGGCCCAGCTCACTCCAGCCCCGCTCGCTCTGGCCCAAAGATTTATTTATTATTATATGTAAGTACCCTGGAGCTGTCTTCAGGCACACCTGAAGAGGGCGTCAGATGTCATTATGGATGGTTGTGAGCCACTGTGTAGTTGCTGGGATTCAAACTCAGGACCTTTGGAAGAACGGTCAGTGCTCTTACCCTCTGAGCCATCTCTCCAGCCCCTTCTGAGAGCCTTCTGAATGTAAAGCCCCCTTCAGTACACGTCATTGCGGAAGTCAGTAGATGTTAAAATGGGTACTCAATGATTTCCAAGTGGCATTATGAATAATCGCTAACAGAAAACTTGGCCTCAAACAAACATTCATTCTCTAACTTCCTTACCGATGTCCATAACTCTTTATAGTTCCCAAAACCATGATCAAGAAAAAGATGAGATATTGTAAGTTCTTTTGGTACCAGTAAATCCAAGGAAAATGATACAATGATTTTTACTCCTTTTGCTCAGCCAATATCAGTAATTATTTTTGTAACTGTAGGTCAGAACATGTTCAGTGACTTAGAATAGACTACAAGTGATAGAAAAATCATCCATTGGAAGAGTTAATTGTGAGTGATTGGAGAATCGCTTTCCCCTGACTTGAACACTAACCCGTAGACAGGGTTTTATGAGACAGACGTTGGTAGGTGCCCAGTGGCTTAATGGATAGAGGCTGGATTTGAAATCAGCAAAGTGAATCACTGGTGTTATGAAATACAATGTGAGCCGGGCGGTGGTGGCACACACCTTTAGTCCCAGCACCTGGGAGGCAGAGGCAGGCGGATTTTTGAGTTCGAGGCCAGCCTGGTCTACAAAGTGAGTTCCAGGACAACCAGGGCTATACAGAGAAACCCTGTCTCGAGAAACAACAACAACAACAACAACAAAAACAAAACAAAAAAAGAAATACAATGTGGCACGGGTGAGTGGGCGGGCGGGGGTATCTTTGGTGGGTCCATGCCAAGGTGTACACCTGAGAAATTACGCCATACGACAGATTTGGTGTAAGAGGTTTACTGGAAGAGGGGAGAGGAGGGAGGGCTTGAGAAAGGGATAGAGCAACTGGAGCTTCTGGCATTGGCGGGTGATGACGAAAGCAATTGTTTGGTCCCGGGAGTGGGCCAGTGGGATTGCCGGTACACTAACAATTGGTGTTTGGAGCTTTTTATGTTTTCAGAAAGTTCACTTCCTTTTCCTGAATTTCTGTTTCTTTGCTTTCTTGTTTCTGTTTCTGGCCCCATAGCCCCCCAGCCCTGTAGGACTGTTACAGAAACATGGTTTCTGTGGGGCTGTGACAGGCAGCCTGCTTTCTGGGTGAGCTAAGTTTAAACCCTGGAGACCTGGCAGGTGTTCCTGCAAGGGACAGAAGGCCTGTTTGCCTCTCCCAGACACTCCTGACGCGAGGCCTCAGCTCTCCATAATTCTGTGGCCATCAGTCATGTAGGGCAACGCCCCAAGGTCCTGGTATTCTGTCTGGACTCCACCCCCATAGTTACCTGGCAACAGCCAGGTAGGCCCCGCCCACTATAAAAGGGGCTGCTTGCCCCTCCTCCCTCTTGGCCGGCCTCTACTTCTCTACTCCCCTTCTCTCTCTGCCTTGCCCTGCCTCTACTAACCTCTGTCACACCCTAAGAAAGTGGGATGTGGTTTCACTCATCACAGCTCTCGCCAACAATAAATGTTTTAAAACCATGGACTGCCTCCTCTCACCTGGATCCACCATGCTGGAGTAATGGAACAGATCTTCCTCTAAAGAGCCCCATCTAGTCTCCTGCAGGAAACCTCTCTGCACTTCCAGACACGGTTTCCACCAAGACAAGTAGCCTGACTGAGCAAACTGAAGACACTGCCAAGAACAGCAGCAGCAGTGGAGTACAGGCAGCTGGAGCCTAGAGGACAAGGTGTGTGCTACAAGGGGTAGGGTTGGAGAAGCGACGCAAGCCTTTGGAGAAGGCCAGAAGACCCTGAGTGGATCCCAGACATTGGACAGTTAAGAGTTTGATTTTTCTTTTGATTGTGACTGTGCCCTGATATTTTTCCCTCTTGAATGAAGAAAGTATTTTAGTGGCTCCCATAGGTAAGAGACTTTGAATTTTAAAAGATATTGGATATTTTAAAAGGACTGAACTTTTAATATGTAAAGACTGTGGGACTTTTAAAGTTATTTAGATCTTGGGGATGAATAAGATAGTAAGGGTCGAGGCTTACTAGTGATGTGTTTGTGTGTCAAGTTGACAAGGGGTCAATTGTACTGGCTGGTTTTGTGTGTCAAGTTGACACAGGCAGGAGTTATCACAGAGAAAGGAGCTTCAGTTGAGGAAGTGCCTCCATGAGATCCAGCTGTGGGGCATTTTCTCAGTTGGTGATCAAAGGGGAAGGGCCCATCCATCGTGAGTGGTGCCATCCCTGGGCTGGTGGTCTTGGGTTCTACAAGAGAGCAGGCTGAGCAAGCCAGGGGAAGCAAGTCAGTAAATAACATCCCTCCATGGCCTTTGCATCAGCTCCTACTCCCTGACCTGCTTGAGTTCCAGTCCTGACTTCCTTTGGTGGTCCTTCAGTGTAAGCTGAATAAATCCTTTCCTCCCCAACTTGCTTCTTGGTCATGATATTCGATTGAGCAGGAATAGAAACCTTGATTAAGACAATGACACAGTTTACAATTACAAATGGAGTCATCTTGACCAGAGGAGAAAACCCATTGCAAGAATTGAAGCAGAGGCCCTGACCCAGATTGGTCAGCGAAACCCTCAAAGTAGATTTAAATTTAGTTGAGTGAATTAAACTCAAGGTAAGAGTAGAAATCATGGACCTGTAGCTTGTGAGATATTTGGTAGGCATGTATTCGTCTAGAGACAAGAATAAAATAAGGACAACGAAAGACTGCATCTTAAATTATTTTATTCAAACACTAACAAGAAAGGAGTACCTTTGCTTGATAGAAATGGATATCAAGAGAAGAACTGTTCTCTTTTCCTATCTTGTCTTCAGTGAATGGATTAAACACACACACACACACACACACACACATACCTCTGAGTTAACTGTAAACAGAGAATAATGAAGAACTTGCAAGAAAATTACCTACTTCTCTAACTTCTTAACTTCTCTTGCGGAAGCATTTACACTTAAGCAAGTAGTTTATGCTAAGGACATTTGGTTTGAGTCAGCAAACAGGGCAGCGGACACAGAAACGCTGAAGAGGACACATAGAGGGGGAAATTAACAAAAATAAATAAACAGAAGGCTTGTGTCTAAACCCAAGACCGGAAACCTCAGAGAAGCACAGAAAGATGAACACATCGGTTACTAAGGTCAATCTGGTCACTTAAAAAAGGAAGAGGCGATTCGGCAGAATCAACGAGAATTCACTAAGTAAGCAGTCACTTCCCTTCTTGACCACGTTTCTCCATCAACAGAGAGGACTTCTGATGGAGGAACCGTATGATGGGTTTGCGGCTGCATGGGAGAGGATAGGATCAATTTCTACTAATCTCTCCTTTCCTGACTCTTATCAGGATGCCATGACAATGCCCCATGCTTGGTGTCTTTTGACATGAGGAGAAAACATGCACAGGCAATGTGGGTCCTCCCCGACAAAATTCCTTAGCAACAGCATCCAAATGCAGTGTCGTCTGGGAGTAGAAGATGGCTGGACTTAGGTGATGATGAAGGACACGGGTCTTCCATCCCATTGGGTGGTAGAATTAACCATTACGTTAGTAGCGCAGACCGTGCAACAAGCTTAAACTTAACCAACAACACAACAAATTTAACACAACAGAACTCAATAGAGTAAAATGGAGGGTCGGACACAAACTGTAGTGAGTGTAGGTTGACGAGGCCCTGTGATAACATCGCTAAGGAAACACACACACACACACACACACACACACACACCTCAAAGCATCAGTGAATTGTAATACAGAAAGCTCTCCAAGGATATACAATATAGCAGCTACACAGCGTTCCACTGTGACTTTTAAATGAAACTTCGGATGCGGTTCTAGGGATCGGGTTCTAAGAAGGACACCGGGAAAGGGAAAGACAACAGAGATGGATTTGCACTCAGACAAACTGAACCATTCTCCTGCAGGGTCAAGAGTAGACATGTTGGGGCTGGAGAGCGTGGCCAAGAAGGCATACCGCTCTTCCACAAGACCTAAGTTTGGCTCCTAGCACCCATGCTGGTTGGGCAACTGACAACCCTTCTCCATCCAATTCCAGGCGGTTTAGTGTTTTTTCCCCTTTCTGGTCTTTGTGGTCACCTGCATTCACATGTATATACCCACAGGAAGACATATGTGTACATGTAATTAAACATACACATACTTTTTTTTTTAATGGCCTATGGCTCCAGAAAGCAGATGTGTAAATCTGTTGAGAGGTATCATATCATGGTGTTCTTTGCAAAGTCAGGTTCTATAGCTAGATTTCCAGAGCAGTGACATCAGTCAGAGGTAAGTGGAGGTTGGTACGCACATGGCAGTGGGTACTACTACCTTCATAAATCTTCAGTCTTGTCTGCACATTATGATCAACCGCCTGATTCATGAGGCAGGTATAGGGTTCCGTTCCAAAGGATGTGTTAAAACTCTTTAGTGATACTAAGCTATTAGTTGGGAGACTCCTGTGACTACAAGATTACTCATTGGGACGTTCAGTAAGCTAAATGTCTTGTTTCTCTAAAGTCACTTCCTGACTTGAGAAGACAAATGGAAATTAACTCAGAATTATATCCTACAGCTAGGCACTGACACAATTCATTTCTCCTAAAATAAATACCTCAACACGGCACCTGGCATACAGCAAACTTTCAAAACCTATTAGCCATTTGTATTGTATGTTTTGATGCATGGAGGATTATCATAACTTTAGTCTATAGATGAGACACAGCCTCTGTAGGTGGCTTCGCTTCCTAAGGCCCCCGGTAAACTGCAAAGTTAAGGATTTGAACATTGCTTCACAGTATGACTCTAGCTAGAACTTTCTCACCACAGGCCTGTCCAAACATCAGGAAGTTTATGCAAATTAGCGGTTTATCTGAGTTAGCGTTTAAAAAAACCTAACGGTAGTATTTCTTTTCTTTTTAATTCTGTGGTGAGGAACCTCTCTTGATTACAAAATCCTAACCTTTCCTAGCAGTGTGGTTGCCGGGAAGCGGGAAGCGTCTTTGGGTCACCACAGTCTGTCAGGACTCAGAGCACTTGATAGCAAACTTGGGGAGAGGCCAGGGTTGAGTAAAACCATCCATTCCGATGAACAGGTAAGTGATTCGAAAAGCCGCCTTTTCATAGAATCTAGGTTAATTATCTTTAACTCTGTAGGAAGATGATCCAACCCTGGACCGGTTAGATAACTGAGTTTGTACTGGATGGCTACTTTTCATTGAAAGAATAAACACAAGTTGGGTGCATCACACACACACACACACACACACACACACACACACACGAGATAAGATAAAGTTTCCCTTGTGAACTGCAAAGCCCAATCTTTTATCTTTGTTGATTAAAATCAGTTCAGCTTACAGGGTTCGTTGCGGTCGGTCGGATTCCCTGTATTTTGCTGCTCCACGCAGGGCAACAACTGCTTCGGATTAGGTGGATTTTCCCCCTTTCTCTTTAAACTGATTCAGGAAAGGGGGGGGGGAAGGGAGGGAGGCGACGAGAGTGTAACTATTTTGGAGCCTGGAGAGGGGATTGGGCACAAGGGTCGGTAGTGGGATTCTTTAAATTCTCGGCTTTCCTCTTCCAGCGCTTTAAAAAACGAATCGTCCCCTCCTCCCCGGGCCTCCAGAAGTTATCTTTCCTTTGGGTGAGATTCCAGAGTGGAAACTGAAGCTCACGGGTCAGGAGAAATCAGAGCAGTAGGAACTAAGGCGGCGGGGCAGGGCAGGGTTGCGTGGGGTCCCGTGGGGTCTGGGCGGCAGCGACGGGAAGGCGGAGCTTCGCGCCGAGCCACGGTCGGGGGCAGCGGAGGAGAGCCCGTGCGGAGGTCCGGATCGGGCTGGGCGGGGGTCCCGCTCTCCCCCTTCCCATCCTCGCCTCCCGGGCTCTGCTGACGTTGCGGCCCTGCCGCGGCCCGCCCACCCTCCGCCGACGGTCTCCGCCCCGTCCGCACGGCCGCCAGAGCCTGCAGCGGCGCATCCCGGGCGCGGCGCCCTGAGCTCGGATGGCTGGGCGCGCAAGCTGAGGGCCGGATTCCAGGGGTCCGGAGCTCCGGCGCCCCACGGGGACGCAGAGAGAGAGGACGCCCGGGAGGACGGAGCGGTGAGTGATGGGTTGGGTTGGGCGCTGCTCTGGGCCACGCTCGGGGAAGCTTCCCTCCCGTAGCTCGATGGGTCTTCTCTGGACCGGTCCCTACCCGCCAGCCAGAGCCACGTCCCCCGCTGCGCGTCGATCTTTTTTTCCCCCTATAGACTAGACTGAGCATCCCGGGCCAGCTCTGCTGGCTCCGTGATCTCCTACTTAGGTGCCCAGCCCAGAGTCCCGCAAGACAGCAACACGCAGATCTGGAGCGAATGGCGGGGACTGGACGTGCTACCCGGTTTCCCGAGCCCCTACAGGTTTGGAGATAGCACACCCTTGCGTTCCCTGCCAATGCTACATCAATGATCTAAGGATGGTGGTGGTCGCGTGCTGCCTTGCTGGTTCTGCCTGTGCGAGCTCCGGACCTCAAAAGCCCAGAAAGCTGCTTCTGAGTCAACCCCCCAGGCGCAGGAATCCAGCGCCCCTGCACTCCAACACCCCAGGGTGATTGGGTAACCTCAATCCGAGGCCGCCTGGGACGGTCTGGGGGCCCGCGAGGCGGGCTTGACTCAGGCTGGGGAGTGCTGTAAGCGATGCCACATGGGCTCAGAATCTGTCTGGGCTGGATCTGAGAGCTAACTTTGTGAACTGAGAACTTTCTCATCTCTCCTTTGAGGCAACAGCCTCTGTTTAGGCCAGCTGGCGTTCATATTGAAACCTAATCCCTTCCTTCCAGTGTAAGGGGCCGGCTTCTTTCACCTGGAATTCTTTAGGTCAGGAACTGACACGTTGGTTTCTAGAGATTTTCTAGTAGATTCTTGAAAACCTTTGGTGTTTATTGCTGCTTAATCTTAAGAAAGGTAGAATCTTCTAGAAATGTTTTCGTAGTCTTTCACGTTACAGAATTTTCACTTTTAATAATTCTCTTTTCAGTTTTTACATCTTAATAAATGATAGTGAAGTTTAAAAAAAGATTCATTAATATCATTTTAAAATTATGTGTCTGTCTGGGAATATATGTACAGGACTACAGACGGAGGCCTACAGAGGTCAGGAGAGGACTTCAGGTCTGCTAGTGTGGGAGCTACAATCTGTTGTGAGCTTCCTAATGAGGGTTCTGGGAACTGAACTCTGGTCCTATACAATACCAGTACCAGTTCTTGACCACCGAGCCCCTTAGGAAATGAACATTTTGTAGATTTTGGTCTGTGCTACTAGAGAGAGCTACAAATAGCATTGCTATTTCCCTTTGAGGTCCCTGGACAGACGTGGTCCCTTTTCTTAGTGTAGTCAATTCTATTCTACTGAAAAGGGAGAGAGGTTGGATTTAATATGTGAGTTACCATAGTGACGCTCCTTGTTGGTTTAACCAGAGTCCCGAGTGTGGGTTAGTAGGAAAGGAGGGGGTTCACGGGAAACAGCTCCGGGTTTCTTGGAGTGTGTTTGGCTGTAGAAAGAGAAATGCTTGACTAAGCAATATGGGGGACTTGGGTGTCCGACTTGAGGAGCCCTTTCGTCATTATTAGAGTATGGTATCAGTTTCAGTTTTAATAGTTCTACAAAAACACTGGCTACAGAGTACATTTTAATATCCAGATTAAAAAGAGACAGTGAAATCATCCAGTAAGAGAGACTTGTTTTTTTTTTGTTGTTGTTGTTGTTGTTGTTTTTTAAAGTTCCTTGACAAGGAGGGAAATTGGCAGCAGGATGCAATCTTTGCATGGTGGGGTTTTTAGCCCAGAAAAAAAACCCTGATAAGAAGTCGGTGGATCCGCCCAATTAAATCAGTCTTGTTTTTTGTGAGCCACCCTTGTGTCTGCTTTAGTACTTAGCAGTAGTTCACAAATCAGCTGGCGAGGTGCCTTTCAATGACTCCCCTGTGTCTGGGGGCAGGAGGTGGCAGTGCTTGTCCTGGAGGGACCTGGGGCCATCACAACAGTACTGACTTAACATAGAAAATTATTTCAGTCTCCAGGACAGTTTTTAGACAAATGCATTCTGGGATAAAACAAAGATTTTTTTTCCATTTCTTTATATTGTTTGTGATAGAATATTTTGCTCTATTTCTTCTTGCCTTGGTTCCTCTGTGTTGCATTAGAGAAACGTAATTCTCAAGATTATGGTTCTAACAAGTGGAGGCAAAAAGAGGGGAATCATTTGAATAAGTGCGCTCATTGGGCATCTGGCTAATTTCTTTGACTGTTTTGAAAACAAAGATTAATTAAAGACTAATTACAGCCTAGTTTAAATATTTTTTTTTTTTTAGACATTAGGTTGTCTCAGTCCTACATACAGTAAATATTTTAACATGCTTTTCCCTTCTATTGTCCTAGGCTGTGTTGTGGCAAGCCTGTAGGGAGAGAACCGGAGCCTGTGATGGTGGGGACTGTGTCATTCCATTCTAGAGAGGGGCTGTGTGTTTGCCATCCTAAAAGAGGGAAAGGCACCTGAGGAGTGTCTCTGACCAACAAACCCTATTGAAAGAGTGTCTGACACAGGACAGGACCTTTCCTGTTGCTATATTTAGTGCCTTGGGCTTTTCTCATATTGGAATTACATTATCTCTTCCTGTCGTGATTTGTAGACGACAACTCTCTGGAGGTCACTAAATTACTAGCAGATGTTTGAACCGGACAACCCGAATCCGTGTACCTGCAGTCAGGAGCGGACATGGGAATGAAGCTGGTGTGTAAACCCTGTACTCACAAGGGAAATATCTTCCCATAAAATCCATGTGATGAATGAGTGTCAAGAGTGGGGAGTAGAGGGCAGCACCCCAGATGCCTGAGATGCTGCATGCAGCTGCTGGCTGGTGGCGAGAAATAGAAATGGGTGTTTCCAGAGTCCTTTTCTACGGTCCCGTTCCAAATGGAAACTGCCCTTTTAAACATTAGACTTGGTTTTGGAAGGAGGTATGTCTGTGTATATGATAAATAAATGTAGCCAAAGTCTGCTTCTTGATGTTTGTTGGTGTTTCAAAGCTCAGTAGTATGTAGAAGAGAGATCTGATTAGCTGATGGGGAAATATTTCAGAAATAGAAGCAAACCAGAAAGTATTGGGCAATCTGATGATATAAGTGGGTCATGACTTTTACTAAAACGCCGTCTACAAATTCATAAGCATTTAGTCAGGCAGACCAGCTGCGGGGAGACAGATCAACTTTACTTGGTGTGATTCAAGGCTTATATAGTTTTGGGGCTGGGGGGGGGATGGGGGAGCTGGGGGCAATCCAGGATGGGCAAAGATCATTGGCTAAAGGCTTAAGGGACCAAGATGCCTCAGTAGCATGGGGAAGCATTTCAGATCTTAGATGTTACTTGAATGGGTTCTTGTCCAGACAAAGGAAGTTAATTGAACCTATAATCTAACTAAAGCTAACATGGCTTCTTCAGATAGAGGTGTGTGGGGCTTTTAAGCTCTCCAAAGGTCAGAGAAGGAGAAGCCCTGCTGGTAAAGATAGTCTGCCATTTTTGCATCACGCCTAGAAGGCTATCTGGACAACAGACAATGGTAGATAATGGACAATGGGCCTTAATTATCATGGCAACGTAGTATTCTTTCATTTTCTTCAAAGCATCCTATCTCACATTTTAGCCTAGTGGAGATGGGCAGTGAGATAGGTTCATGTCTTGTCTCCATTTTAGTAGAGGGGGAATGCTGAAGGTAAGGGACACAATCAGTTTTTAGGCGGTCTGTGATATACCTTAAATTGAAGGAGACAAACATAAATTGCACACATACTGCCACTCTGTCCTCTGTCCCGCCACATTCAAATTACTGAAGGCTCACATCTCATTTTCCTGTAGATCTTCTTTATTATATTTTGTAGTTACTGCCTATGAACCGTCAGATTGCTCTTGCTTCTTGGGCTTCTGCAACTATTTGCAGATCCCCTTTTGTTCTCAACCCCTCCTCTTCCCCCCCCCCCATCGCCCCATCTCTGCTTGGTAAGGGTCTCATTGCAGGGCCTTTTCTGATGCCTGCAGAGCCCCAGGCTGCTCGGCTCAGTTCTTGTGAACTAGCCTTGGGCTTTAACCGTCCTTGATGCATTATCAATAGCGACACAGACTAGGCTGCAGCCTGTGGAGGGCTGGCTGGGCTCCTGGATTCTTTTCCAGATGCCCACAGAAGAGTAAACCTGCCAGAGGAGACTGAT
The DNA here is from genome assembly GCA_964023405.1 of Apodemus agrarius. Classification (NCBI taxonomy): domain Eukaryota; kingdom Metazoa; phylum Chordata; class Mammalia; order Rodentia; family Muridae; genus Apodemus; species Apodemus agrarius. Next base: position 37,986,494 of record OZ030025.1, on the reverse strand, counting down.
TCTTAGGGTCAGAGAAGAAAGAGGATGGTTTTAGTTTGGAAAGAGAAGAAAAGATGGTGAGGCCATCTGTTTATTTCTTAAATGGAGTCATTTGTAAAGTTCTTAACTCAAGAATAACACTGAATTTTCATGTGTGTTAAGATGATCCTGGGGCTTCCTTCTGTGTGTCTCAGTTTACTTGGAATCATCTAGAGACGTGATCTTAGTAGAAATGCTAGACTGTTTGTAGAGGAGCAGATTTTCCATGGTCAGTAATAGTTATACATTCTGATGAGGAGTGTGATTTGCTTTGGCATTTTACAATTGAGAGTATTTGATAGTCAGGTTATTATTAGGTGAGTGAAAACCTTGCTTTAAAAAATGTGACCAAAATACATGTCACATGAACTCGGATCCTAACGTTTGTGTGGACACTTTATTGACTGAGCTCTCACCCCGGCCTCTTGTTAGCTTTCATGACACGTATGACGTATCAGCTGAGGGCAATTTGCATCTATTTTGTCCCAGACAGGATCAGAGTTTGTCACTGAATGTCTCTCTCTCTCTCTCTGCATGCCAAAACAAAACCTTTTGGAGCTTATTTGTAGAGTTAATAGTGACTGTCCTCTTCAGTCATTGTGGAATATACTAAATATATTAGAATACTCAGTATTTTACTTAATTAGCAGTCACGTTCTTTTAGCAAAAATTGACAACTTGTGGCATGGTCCGGATGCTGATGCAGGAGGATTGTTTGGAGATCCAGGCTGTGGTGTATAGAGAGCACAAAGTCAGCCGGGACTACACAGCACAACCACTCTGAAAAATCAAAACTGAATATAAAAAGATAAAAGACTTAAAAAAAAAACCAAAAGTTGAGCCAGGCAGTGGTGGTGCATGCCTTTAATCCCAGCACATGGGAGGCAGAGGCAGGTTGATCTCTAATAAGGCCAGCCTGGTCTACAGAGCATCTTCCAAGACAGCCAAGACTGCATAGAGAAACCATCTTGAAAGCCAAACAAACTAAAAAACATTGAATACGCCCTGGTCAATTTAAACAGCTATCATTTGAGTTTATCTTGAGATATTTGAGTTATGCTTGAGATATTTTCATGCCATAGTGTGGTAAAGTTATATTTGTTGATCAAATTAGGTGCTTACCATTTTTTTTTCTTCATGGTCAAGAACAATAGGAGCAAAAGTTACTAAGTAGTAGACATGCAGTAGACATACAACACGTATGGAAGATACGCTGTAGGAAAGCGGGACCAGCATTTTAAAAACCCTAATTTGTGATGGTTGTGTGCCCACCGCTTGCATGGCTATGATATTTTCCTGACGAAGCAGCCGGTGATGCCCTGTTGCTGCCAGGTGACTGCTAGAAGAGGGTGTGTGCTGACAACTCCTGTGTTAGTGCTGGTTGTATAAATCGTGTGGAAAACACAGCAACTTTCAGACTGTGTTTTTAATACAATATAGATTGGTCCTTTCTGGAATAACGGAGTAGAAGCTGTTTACATACTTCTAGAGTAGAGTATGGAAAGGGTTGATGCTGCATTTCTAAAGCTACTTATAACCAGAGGTTGCCAGTCACAAAAGGAAGAAGCCCAAGAACACAAGTCACTGATGTAGGTCAAAAATATTCGGTGTCAAGGTTCAGTCCAATACACAGAACCTGAGTGAAACCAGGAGCCCACATAGGTGCTGGCCCTCCTCACAGTGCTGACTATAAACCGTCTTTTGAAGCCCTGGTGTTTTTATTGTTTGAATGTATCTGTCTAGCAGTAGATTTCTAGAATTCCACAAATTCTTGGAAGACCCTTTCTTTTAGCAGTTTAGTGACATCATTCCAGGAATTGTACTTCGGGCTCCTTTCTCCAGCCCCAGGGACAATCAGGTAGGGGCCAGCTGGCTTTTGGAACCACTTGTTGTGGTTCTACTTGTCCCAAGGGATGGGACGAACCAGGTGGGGAGGAAGAAGTAGGAAAACTGTACAGCTATTTTTTTTTCATCTTCCCCCAGGAAAGAGAAGGGTACACAGACACGAGGCTATCTAAAGTAGTTTCTGCTGACCACAGCAAGGCTTTCCTGATGTTTTTATCCCTTAGTATAATTTCTGCAGAGTTTTGAGTTCTTTGGGAAGGTTTACATCCTGAAAAAAAAAATGAGGTGTGGTCATCTGGGGTGTGACTTCTGTTCATCTGAAAACATGAAAATTGAAGAAAATAAGAATGATTGATTTAGATGAATATGAAAAAGTAGTGAGTTTTATTATTTTAAATGAAAGTTGCTGCTACAGATTTTCCTTAGCATTTTTACTAGTAGTAATTGGCTGGTTAAAGTAATCCTGATTATATAAAGTTTCTAGAACCTTTGTTCAGGCAGATACTGTATGACTTATTTACTGTTTCAAGGAGGCCTTTTTTTTTCCTTCATATTTAAAAGACTTAAAGTAACATTTTATTAACACTGACTTGGTAGGCACATAGTTACTGTCACAATCATATTGTCTAACTTATCCATTGTGGCCATATTATACCCAGCTCTTTTACCACATTTCCTGTATTCTTCCCCCACCCCATCCCCAGTTGTTTTTTTTTTTTTTTAATTTTTATTTTCTATATTCTATGTTTACATTCCAAAGGCTTTCCCCTTTCCCAGTTACCCCCCACCATATGTCCCATAATTCCTATCCCCCCCATGCTATTCCCCACCCATTCCCCCCCCCCCCCCACGATTTCTCTGTTCTGGGTCTACAATACTGGATCCAACCCAGTTGTTTTTAAAAGTCTTAGCACCAAGCTCCACTGTTCCATTGAATTTTCATGTATGCCTTATACTTTTCTCTACTCCATTTCTATGTGTGTGTGTGTGGGGGGGGTATTTTGTTTTGTCTTTGATGGTCGTTGTGTTTTAATAGGTAAGATCTCATGTAGCCCAAGATGGCTTGGAACTTGCTGTGTAGTAGAGAATGGCTTTGAACTTCTGACCCCTTTACTGAAGCTCTCAAGTGCTAAGCTTATAAGCCCATGCCACCATGCCAGGTTTGTCTGCACCATTTCTGTGGTAGAGTCAGATTGGCAGCAGTGGGGGAAGGGATCTCAGTAGCCTTATAGACAAGCTTTCACCGTTCTTGTGGTCAAAATAGGGTGGTTGCCAATGCCAGAAAGAGCCTCTGGAAATGTCACATAAGAAGGCCCTTTTAAGGCCAGAAGAGGGTGCTATATCCCCCAGAACTGGAGTTACAGATGGCTGTGAGCTGCCATGTGGTTCTGGGAATTGATACCAAGGCCCCTGGAAAAGCAGCCAGTGCTCTTAATCTCTAAGACATCCCAGCAGCCACCCCCCCGCAAAGGTTCTTAAAGGAATACTAATCGATTAAAAAACAAACAAAAACCCAGTAATACTAGTGTTAAGAAACCTTGTGAACTTTGTTTCCTGTTGTTTAAAAAGATAATTTCAAAAATACCAATTCCATGACTTCCAGGTGTTACTTTAGTTAAGATGTAATTATATGGAAAGTACTGTTTTTTTTGTGTGTGTGTAATTTTTTTTCTCCTACAAGAAGTAGAAAATGTGCAGTCAGCTGCGATGAGCCAGTTTGGGGGCTACCATGGGCTAAAGAAGTTCAGTATCTCGGACAGCTGCCTCCACAACTTCCGCTTAGTGTCAGGGCCTGTGCCTGCCGCAGTTTCCCTTTTCAAGGAAAACTGGTTCTTGGAGTCACCGAAGGTGACCTCCAGTCATCTTAGTTCAGAGTGCCTTCTCTTGGTCTCTCTTTTGTTTCTTTTTATCTCTCTCTGTTTACTTTGTGTCTTCCAGCACTTACAGCTGGCTTCCAGGAGACTCCAGAACCAGGAAGGAATGACCCGTTGATTTTATTCAACCGCCCAGCTAGTCTTTCTTATACTCTCGTTTGAAATTTCAAGATCTGCCTCTCCCACCTAAGGAAATTATTATTATTATTGGGGGCCCGCAATCTGATCCACGTGCTATATTTAAATCCTGAGGCTTTTCCTCATGGAAGTTTGTGGATTTAATGTGATCTGCATAGAACTATTCTGTAGGCTTTAATGAAAAGTAGCTGGGTGAGAGATGTGAGATTTCATATTTGGAGTTTGATGTTATTGGGCCTCTTCTGGTAGCTCTTTGTTGGGGAAAGTGTGTGTGCAGCAGTGAGTTAAGTCACTGACTTGCCCTGGAATGATAAACCCTGTGCCTGGAGTGCAGCCGCGCCAGCAGCACTGGAGGGAGGTTATGACATAGAGCCTTCTCTGTGCACCTCCGGATCTTCTTTCCCCCTCATTGGCGAAGCCACTCAGCGTTGGTTCAGTGACTGCGAGTTTGAGAAGCGGTGGATCTGTGTCATGTGGGGGAAAAAAAAACCACTCTGATGTCCGGCTTTGTCCAGTGCGCCTTTGAACCTGGAGAATTAACATGAAGGAACACGGAACATGCATGATGGGAACACGGAAAGGTTTTAGTGACTGGCAAGTGTTTACCAGGCACTTTGGTGTTTGAAAAGAAGATGTCTGGGCGGCAGGCACCGAGGAAGCAGGCAAGACAGATAGGAGGCGGACTTTGGCCCTGAGGAATTTAAAACATGCTTGGCAGATAATGACTCCGAGGCTTAATGAGATGGGTTAAACTCTGAACCGAACAACGCCAGGACTGCCGGAAGGAAGGGACTTGAGAAGATGACAGGCAAGACAGATGGCAGCTGGGAAGGGAAGAGGAAGTGCACCCTGCGAGAGCAGAGCTTTGTGCAGTGAAGGGAGTGGGTAGGTCCGAGTTGCAAGTGCATACATAGGCCAAGGAGGCAAGGGACAGGGACAGGCGGGAGCAGAAATGGCATGGCGGAGTGACTACTTATTATCTCTCCTCGTATGCCGTGTCCTCTTAGCCCTTCCCTTCATAATGCTTTTCATTGTTTCCCGTGTGTGTGTGTGTGTGTGTGTGTGTGTGTGTGTACACACATACATGTGTGCTCCACGGTATGTGTATAGAGGCTGGAGTACAGCTTTACATGTGGGTCCTTCCCTTAGACTTTGTCTGAAACCGTGTTTTGTCTTTGCCTTTTGCTACTGCACATGCTTGGGAGTCTCCTGTCTCCAACTCCCATCTTGCCATAGAAACACCAGCAGTGTAGGTGCTCGCTACGTGCCCGGCCGTTGATGGGACTCAGACTCAGGTCCTCAAACTCGTGGCAGCGAGACCTTTGAGCCACTTTTTTTGTTTTGTTTTGTTTGTTTTGTGTTTTTTTTTAGCCCTGCCACACATACTTTTGAAAGGCCTGTGCTTGACACTATAGGATAGAGAGAGAGATGACTAAACCCCTGACTCCCACCAGCCTGTCCCTCAGTAGGTGAGATTTTCCTCACCTTCCGTTGGGATCCACAGAGGACAGTGTGAGAAGGAGAGATAATTGCGGGCGTTACAACATGCAACATGTACATAATTAGTCATAAATGTTTACTAGAGACAGCTAAATCTGCGTGGTTTTTTTACTAACACTTTTTAAGGCTCACTTCAGAAACCACTTCCTTGGTGAGTCCTTCCTTCCTCCCTCCCTCCCTCCCTCCCTCCCTCCCTCCTTCCTTCCTTCCCCGAGTGCCAGTCTGTCTCCTGCTTGCCTGAACCTGTACCATTCTCTACATAGCCATAGACAGCCATGCCACAGAGGTCCTCGGGGTTTAGGTATGCTGCCTGTTTCCTGAAAGGATCTTGTGCCTTTCTTTTTAGTGTCGCATGCTCGGTGACATCTTTCTATTGGAGGCTGATGAGGCTAGAGGCTTAGGAAAGTTTCTATTGCAAAGCCCCTAGTGGGAACCTTGTTCATTACCACACATCTCAGCCCCGTGTCATGGACCCGCCCATCACTGCCTTATAGACAGGTAACTGAGTTGGAATGTCTATGGGAGCCCTTTTTTTGTCCTGGACATCCAGGTCATTCATCCACCCCCTTCTTCTACGTGCCCTTGTGACCTCAGAACTTCTTTTCTGATAGAAACATGGCTATAAATATCACTGTAATTTTCTTAGCACTAAGGACAGAGTAATAGAAGTGGTCTAGAAGATGAATTCTCTAGATGGGAAAGCTAGCCTTTCTTAAAATTAAACTTTAAAAACAGTAACACTAATAACGCCTCTACACGAAACCATTAAATCGTGGTAATTATCACTGGAAATAGGGTTAAAAGGACTGACTTTTAAACTTCAAAATAGAATAATGTAAATAACAATTATGCCAAAATCAGTCAGCAGAGAGTGCACTGAAAGGCAGTGGGCTTTGGTAAACCTACTGTAATGGGCCAGGTGTCTTAGTGGTTTTTAAAAAGACCCAGGGAGACTCAGGAAAACCCTGTGTAGGACGTTAGGAGACAAGGCGCATTACGGAAGTGAACTTGATCGTAGGCACACCAGACTCGTTATTGATGTGGAAAGCCATGAGGGTAAGCCAGCCACAGGCGGCCTGGGGTGGACAGAGTGGACGATTGGGAAGACATTGTGTATGACTGCAGCTCTAGGAGACTGGTGATCGCCCTGAGTCGCCCTGCAGATTCCAGCACCGAGGGTCCGTTTTACACACAAATGGTTTGTTTTGATGGTCAAAGATTTTTATTGCTTCTTTCTCTAGAGTTCTATTTAAACAGCTGTCGTTATATAAATAGCGACCTCTGAGTATTTAAAGGCTTATAACTTGACACAGCAATTGAATTTATCCGTTTAGTAAATTGTTGCTCTTTCCTAAAATGCTAAGCACTCTGTCACCCAACCCCAGCCATGCTGGCCTCCTTACTGACTCTAATGTATCCCCCCATCACGACCATAATGCTCTAATAACCCGGATAATGCCCTGGGAAGTCTTCAAGCAGTGCGGTGCTCATTCTGCATTGCGACCGACGGGATCACTCCAAGGCTTACGTGAGAGCGAAGAATTAAGCCTGAGTGGCTTTTTTAAGCTATTGCAGGTAAAGCGTGGTACGTACGGGCTGAGTTGTCACAGCACTGGTGGAAGCGAGTGGCCTTGAAGAAAGAGCCGACAGACTTTGCTGACAGTTAACTTTGGCCTGAATCCCCCCGGCAGGATTGGTTGGAGTAGCAGCCCGAGGTGTGCGAGGCGGGCCGTGCCTGAGGCGTTAGTACAGTGTCTTTGGGTTAATTGTGTGGATCTGTACCATTGTTTCGCAAAATCTAGTCTGGTGCTATTTGAAGTTTGATTATCGGTGGTTCACAGGAGGGTGTGTGCGAAGAGCCCAAGGGAATCTTTGAGATTCTTAGAACTGAAATCGGGGAGACCGAAGTGAAAATGAAGATCAAGTACATGTAAAACTATTCCAGAATAGAGGCAGGCAGCAGAGGAGGTAAGCTTAGAGGATGACTGTTTGAGGGCCGAAGGAGAAATGGAGGCTTGGCTTGGGCTGGCTTAGAGGATAAAGGTGCATCGGGTGCTGGAAGGAGAGAGCCAGCTCCCTTAGGCTTCCACATTCACAGTGTAGTATGCGCTGCTCCCCAATAAATAAATAATAAATAATAATAAATAAACTTTACAGACTTTCTAGTGACAAAGGTATCACACCCAGGATATCATACATCACAAAGCTACTCATAACTTTAAATAATTCTACCAAAAGACATCAAAAAGAACATGATGTGAATTCGGAGGGCCCTCTAGCACTATTCAGCTCAGCGACTCATTAGACGGACAGTGAAATTTCTTTATAATCATAGGTTTATCTGATATATAGGTAAGAGGTAATTGGGCAGAGGGAAAAGGCCTACACAAAGCAAATTCCCAAAAAGCCAGAAGGGAGAAGCTCCCAAGTGTCCCCTCCAGTGTAGGGACAGTGTGGTGCAGCGTTGATGGTTGGAGAAGGGTGGGCTCTTTCTACAGTCTCATCAACTGGGCGTGCAACACCTTCATGCTGAACTCAGCCTCTCGGACTTTATCCCTTACCCCACCCGCCCTTGCAGCCCAGATAGCAGATCAAACGAGTATCATTTGACCACTAAACGTATACAAAAATAAACCTAAACCGTATCCGAGAGAGTGGTCAGGGATCGCAGAGCGCCTCCCGTGGGCTGCTCACAGGTCAGACCTGAGGTCTGGCTTCCTTCCAGATTGTATGAGGTTTGAGCAGTTTAGGACCTGGGGATTTAACCCTTTCCTGAACAGTCTGATAGACCGTTTTTTGTTCTGTTTTTGTTTGTTTGTTTGTTGTTGTTTTGGTCAGAGGATAAATTGGCAGAATCCCAAAGAGATAGACATACACACCCCCATTTTAAGACATATGTACCAGAATTCCTAAGTGAGAGAACCAGAGCTTATGTAATGTTAAATTTGTTTCACATTTCCCAGGAAAATCTGTAATAGACGAGGTTAATGACTCAGCCATAGAATTTTGGAAGTTCTGTTCTGGAAGAAGAGAGAACTAACTTGTAAAATATGTGTGGCGTTGGCTGGATTCAGGGAAGAGGTCAGGAGGTGGGAATCTAGTCTGGAAGCTGATGGTCAGTCCTGGAACAGAGGCTCTCTTGACAAAGCAGACCAACGTCGGATGTAAACTTGAGGTAGAAGACCAAAGAAAGAAATGACTCGAGGGTGTTTTCAGAGAACCAGACTGAGAAAGCGGGGTAAATGGGTTTGTTTTGAATGCAAGATAAACTTAGTTTTACTTAATATATGTTCTCATTGGCAGGAAGTGGGAAATGTATTTTCATTAAATGTCATAGCTCTAAAGAACCTGTTTATCTCTCTCTCTCTCTCTCTTTCTCTCTCTCTCTCTCTCTCTCTCACACACACACACACACACACACACACACATATATATGCACGCACGCACGCACGCACGCACAGGTTTCTGAGACAGGTTCTCCATAGAACCAGACTGCCACAGAAATCCCCCTGCCCCTGTTTGTGACTGGGACTGTTTTCTCGTTTGGGGTCTTGTTCTGTGTTGGCACATAATCTTTGGTTGGTTTCATTCATCTTTTTCCTATAAGCTGTTTTTAATTTGGCTATATTTAATTAGTAGACTATGTAGCCCCAATGTTGTCAACTTGAAGCTGAGCAGGAAGAACTAAACTGACTTTCCATCAAATATTTTATATTTGTCAAAATATTTGGTTTTTTTAGGTCCTGGAAGAAATGGACGATTTTTAATAAACAGTGCACGTGCCTATTTTGGGAGTAAAGTTCTCAGTCTCGGGGAGTAAAGTTCTCAGTCTCGTGAGTGCTTACTTCCTCCTGGGGTCATGGTACACTTCCTCCAGTTTCCAGTTCAGCTGACTGTGATATTCTCCTAGAGTGATGATAATAGTGGCCGCCAGGATTCACTGAGCACGGTCTACATCCTGCACAGCCTTTTTCATTGTTTTTGTGTTTTGTTCTCCAATACCATGTTTCGCTGTATATTCCTGGCTGTCCTGGAACACCCTTTTTAGATCAGGCTGGCCTCTATCTCACTGGGAACTGCCCCTCTCTATCCCAAGTGCTGGGATTAAAGGTGTGTCCCACCATCATGCCTAGCTCCTCCACACACACCCTTTTACTGTTTCAGATATATCAGCCAGCTAAAAGCTACTTGGAAACCTCGGGAATAAGATGCTGCTGTTTTAAACAGGAGCATAGCAAAGGGTGTGGTGATGTTAGGATTTAAACCCGGAAGCCAGTTTGGACCCCCTAGCCACTCTTGTGTCCCGAGGTAGCTTAGAACTTGCTTATGTTAAAACACTACCATACAATAGGCATTTTACAGATAGTAGTTTATTTAATTTGCCAATCCGTTTAGGAGTCAAGATAGTGCATACCAAATGAAACAAACCATGTTGGCCCTGAGGAGGAGGACTCTCGAAGCCTCTTCTGCCCTCGTGAACCTACGGGAGGGAGGACTTTTTTTTTTTTTTTTTTTTTTTAACTGAGGCTTAATTAAACTAGCATTTGAAACCACCTCAGAAAACTGGGCATGACACTTCCGGTGGACCCTGCTATACCACTCCTGGGCATATACCTAGAGGATTCCTTAGCATGCAATAAGGACACATGTTCTACTATGTTCAAAGCAGCCTTATTTATAATATCCAGAAGCTGGAAAGAACCCAGATGTCCCTCAATGGAGGAATGGATACAGAAAATGTGGTGTATTTACACAATGGAATACTACTCAGCAATTACAAACAATGAATTCATGAAATTCTTAGGCAAATGGTTGGAACTGGAAAATATCATCCTAAGTGAGGTAACTCATTCACAAAAGAACACACATGGAATGCAGTCACTGATAAGTGGATATTAGCCCAGAAGCTCTAAATACCCAAAACACAACTCAAATATCAAATCATTTCCATGAAGAAGGAAGAAGAGGGTCCGGGTCCTGGAAAGGTTTGATGCAACATTGTAGGGGATTGCCAGGACAGAGGAGTGGGAGGGGGTCGATTGGGGAACTGGCAGAGGGAAGAGGGCTTATGGGACTTAAGGGAAGGTGGGGAACCGGGAAAGGGAAAATCATTTGGAATATAAACAAAGAATATAGAAAATAAAAAAAAAAGAAAGATCTTATCTTAGAAACAAAACAAAACAAATACAATGAAAACTCTCCTAGTTACCTTGTCTGAAAACATGCAAATAAAAAGTGGCCATGGCAAAGATTAAAAAAAAAAAATTTAGCCCCTGACTTCGTGACTGTCTTTTCTACCCTTTATTTTCGGCCCACGGTGTTAGGAAGTTGTTCATGGACGCAGCTATGGCCGACAGATCCAGAGCTGGCCGGCCCTTTGAACAGAATGACACAGATTTTTCTTGCTTTCCACACTCTAAGTGGTAACCACTCTTTCAAAGGCCGAACCCTTAATTTGATTTAATTATTAATTATTAGTTAATGAATGGCTGTGTATGTGTGGGAGAAGACCAGTATGAGTGTCCCTATCTGCGTGTGCATATGTAGACGTTAGGGTTCCTTTTGGGGGTATTTCTTTCTCCATCTTATTTATTCATTGTTTTTGTTTGTTTGTTGCGAGCTTGCTTGTTGAGCTCACCATTTTGGTTTGGATCTCCCAGGCTCCATCCTGTAAGTGCTGGGGCTACAGGCACACAGCACCATTGAGTAGTGCGATTCAAACTTCCCAGAGTTATCTTCCCAGATCCCACATCTGGATCTTAAAGGTTCTTAGCTTTACAGTCCTTTGTACCAACCTGCCTTCAGCAACTAAATCTTGCAGACAGCCTCGTGGTTATAGGATCACCTACTCATTTGGTCTCTGGGCAGGTGGGTGCAGGAACTTTCCCATTTACGCTTGAAAAATCTGTAAATATAATTTAGCAGAATGCCTCGTCTCACGTAAGTAAGTTGATAGAGAGAAGCGAACTTCAAGTTGTATTATGAAACCGTGAGGCACCTCCGTGAGAACCAATCGGGAGGAAGGGATAGGAATGCTTTTTTGATCGCAAAAGGCCGCTCTTAAAAAAAAAAACGATGTCACACACAGTTATTACCTTCTGTGTGGTTTTGCTGTGCGGGCACAGGGCTATGATTACTCCTTCAGTAACTTGTGACAATTTCTAGAGGGTTCCACATGTTGCCATTTCGTATTGTGGATTTTTGTGTGAGGATGGCTTTCGGGGGAAGGCATATTTTATTTTACCCTTAGATAAGGAAATAGTAAGTCTGCTCGGTGAAAAGCGCTTTCAGTTTGACCTAGAGCTTACAGTTTTGAAGTTTCTCTATCTGACTCTGTGGACTTCGCACACTGGGGAGTATAATTGCAGGGGTGATTATATAGTACACCAAACCATGTTTTCTTAGGATTTGACATAGTTAAGAGTAAGGGTAGATTTATTTCGCTATAAAAATTTAGCGGAGGGCCGGGCGGTGGTGGCTCACGCCTGTAATCCCAGCACTTGGGAGGCAGAGGCAGGCGGATTTCTGAGTTCGAGGCCAGCCTGGTCTACAAAGTGAGTTCCAGGACAACCAGGGCTACACAGAGAAACCCTGTCTCGAAAAAACAAAAAACAAAAACAAAAAAATTTAGCGGAAACTTAAGGTTTTATTTGATGTTGAGGATTTGTTTTTCAGAAATTATTTTTTAATCATTTACTACAGCTGAAGTTAAAAAAAAAAAAAACAAGATCTCTAAAAGTGCGTACATACATTTCTTTAATTAAATTAGGCGTAAAGGAATATACAAAAGTACACAGAAGCTGACTGCAAGCTATCCCCCAGGCTTGTGGAAAGAGGTCTCCTCAAGGGTCATGCCCAAAATGGAAGTCAGGAGAATGGGCTTCCTGCTTGGCCTGTGTTAGGGCCCTTCAGTGTTGGCCTAGATGCTTATTCGAGAAGCATCAAGAGAAGGATCTTGGAATAGATGTAAAGTGAGTAAGGCGGGGCCCAAGCACTGAACTCCTCAGTGCTCACACACAAGGCCTTCTGCCAGTGGTCTGGCTGACTTCTGCCTCCTGTAGAAATGGACCGAGCAGGGTGGGACGCCGTGGACTGTTTCAGTCATGAACTAGTTCCTGGGTCCGCCCATTTGTTTGGGCAAACCAGAGCAGAGCCGCCCTCCTGGACAGAATGTTTGCCGAGGGAGCGCACATGTCACTCGTCTTAAAAATCATCCACGATGGCCGGGTGGTGGTGGCGCACGCCTGTAATCCCAGCACTTGGGAGGCAGAGGCAGGCGGATTTCTGAGTTCGAGGCCAGCCTGGTCTACCGAGTGAGTTCCAGGACAGCCGGAGCTACACAAAGAAACCCTGTCTCGAAAAACCAAAAAAAAAAAAAAAAAAAAAAAAAAAAAAAAAAAATCGTCCGCGATGATCAGGAAGGTGTCTGTGAGAGATGGTAGAGGTGTCACCTCCTTCCAAGTGCATTAAAGAAAGAGATCTTGGCTGCTCCAGGTGGCCCAAACCCTAGGCCTTCTTGCTGTTTTTGTTCTGTTTAGTTCTTTACTTGCCTGGAGGGTATCTTATCATTTCATGCCCAGTCCATTTCCTTCTAAGCAAGAAACATTTCCCAATCTGCTAGATAGAGTCAGGAAAGTCAGCATGTTCCTTTACTTAAATGCCGGGTTTAAAAAGACGTTAGGTAATATCTCATTTCCCAAAACTGTGAGTTAAGACTCCGTCCTTGGCCGAGTGTCGTCACTGGCTGTTGGCGGTGAGAGCAAATGTCACCACAATATGCACGTACCCCCTTCCATAATGAAAGCGTATTACTGGAAAACAGTTCCCAGCCACACCCTATTTCCTAGCTCCCGTTGTATCATGGAGCCTGTCTTTTGAAAGAATAAAAACCATTTACCTCATATATACCCAAGATTTACTTGTCTTGGGAAGCAAGCAAACTCTGGTTATAGTCTATTATAGTATGCTATTAGATTAGATTATGTTGTTATTTTTCTGGGAGGCGAAAGTGCTTGAAACATTTCAAGAGTCAAATGCTTTTCTACCCCGATGAGAGAGATGCCAACTCTAAGTGATACCCGGCGGACTCTGGAGCATCGAGCACCATTTCTGTTAAGTGTCGAGCAACCCTGATGACCTTGCCTATGCCACCGAACAACTGTGATTCTCAGTTTTTGCCAGTGAATTTTGAGGGTGTAGTTTCTTTCCTGTTCTCTGATGATATGTTAATATCGTCTTAAATGAGTGAAACTTTTCTTCTTTTAGTAAAAATAAATAACTTACCGAGCTCTCCCTCCCGGCAAAGTATGTAGGCTAAGTATATCACTTGCATTTAATCACCCCTTGAAATCGGCACCGTCTTGTAAAGGAGAAAATGGAGGCTTTGAGAGTGAGAGTCTTGAAACCAGCAGAGCGCACAGCTGGCGTTTGCACCGGTGTCTACACAGTCCGCCGTCACATTGTGTTCCTAAGATTTGTGTTCCTAAGAGTGTTGTTTGTTTGTTTGTTTGTTTGTTTGTTTGTTTTTCGAGACAGGGTTTCTCTGTGTAGTCCTGGCTGTCCTGGAACTCACTCTGTAGACCAGGCTGGCCTTGAACTCAGAAATCCGCCTGCCTCTGCCTCCCAAGTGCTGGGATTAAAGGCGTGCGCCACCACCGCCCCGCCCTAAGAGTGTTTCTAACCCATCTTCTTTTGGTGACTCGTTTTACTTTCTTCAGAGCCACTGTTTCCGATCTGTCCGCTATGCCCTGCATTCCCCAAAGCATGAGGAGTTAAGAAGGCTTTTGTGGTATCCTGTGCTTCATTCTGTGCACAGCCCCGGGTTGTGCACCGGCTTTAGTGCTCCTCTTCAAGACCTTTCTGTGCTTTATGTAAAGCTAGCAAAAGTGAAACTTCCAATTTTGAATGCTTTTGAAAAAAAAATCTGTTTGGTTAAAGAACGAGAAGGACAAACCCTCGTTTAGGATTTGAGTTCTAGTTCAGCTTCTGGAATGTAGTGTTTCCACGTAAACAATTCTTCTTTGCCACATCGTTATTGTACTGTTAAAGACCAGATATGTGAAAGGCATTTAGAGCCCAGAGCCACAGTTTCTGTCACCCAGCAGTCCTGACAGCTGTGGTGAATTATTGGAACCAGAATTAAGCAGAATAATTTTGGGGCTGTGTGGCACTGTGAAGATCTACTTAAGATAATTATAACTGGCTTGGCTGGAGACTAAATCTGAGCTTGGGTTGCAGCTGGTGGCTGACGTCACAGCGGTGTCTGAGGTATCTTGTAGCAACAGTGATTCTTAAGTTACTGCACTGTATCTACCAAATGAGGTAAAATGGTAGAAATGTTTTAGGACTATGTGGGGTGGGAAGAAAGGAATGCAAAGGAAAGCTGAAACCTGCATGTTAGTGTGCTCCACGGAGAAGAGGAACAAGAACCAGGAAAAATGAGGCTCATGGGGTCCTTCAGACCCACCCTGGGGATTGAATCCTCCATCCGCTGTGTATTAAAACAGTGAGATGCTAAGTGAGTCTAGTCATTTTGCCAAATTAAAATACCCTATTCTTGAGTTAGACCAGAGATTCCGGTGAGTGGGAAAGCTCTGTGCTTTCCCCAACAGTGAGCTAGGGTGGGGGTCGCTCGTGAAATCATCTGTGGATGTCTCGAAGTTCAGACTTGTTTCTCCAAGGCTTGGTGCTTTGGAGAATGGGTGGGTCCTCATTCTCCCGGAGGAGGAGGAGGAGGAGGAGGAGGAGGAGGAGGAGGAGGAGGAGGAGGAGGAGGAGGAGGAGGAGAGACAGAGACAGAGACAGGGTGGGGGAGAGGGAGGAAGAGAGGAGTTGCTAAACCCGTTAGTCATTCATAGACATGGTTTTATTGAGCATTCTCAGTGTCTCCTAAACTCTTCATTTATCAGAAACTACAATCAACATCTTTTCTATTTCTATTTTGTGTGTGTGTGTGTGTGTGTGTGTGTGTGTTTAACTTTGAGACTTAAATATATATCCCAGGTGTGCTGAAGTAGTTATAGCTTTTCCTAATGTGTATTGAAATAAATACATGAAATTGGTCTACTTTAAATTATCTTGAAAAATGTTCCTTTTTCTTTCTTTCTTTCTTTTTTTTTAGTTTTAAAGTGTGCACACAGAGCGAACAGCTGATAGAAAAAAATCTAAAGACTGGAAATGGGATTCTGTTAGGTAGAATTTGTTAGACATTTACAACTGATAAATGGGAACCAGGTGTCTCTAGGTTAGAGCAAGTTTAAAGTAGATTTCAGCTTCGTTTCATCTTAAAACATCACATTTTAGGTTCCTGAAGTTTCTAGCCCTTCTGGGTGTTTTCTCCTATTACTTTCCTGGCAGAGACATTTTCTTTTTCTGGAAAGTTTTAAACTTGCCTTGGCTTCATAGAAGGAAGAACAGGATCCTTTTCGTGCTCATTTTAGTGGTGAGACTTTACCAACTCCCAAGCTGGAATTTAGTTCCAAGTAGTGGCTGTGAGCATTCAGGCACCGGGTTCAGAGCTCCACGTGTGCAGAAAATTCTCCCGGCTCCGCGGAGACAAAGCGTAGATAGCTGAACCCAGCTAGCGTCGGCTCTGGGGAAACAACGTGTAGTTTAGCTGAACCAGCTAGCGTGTTCGTGTTCCTTTGTGCCGGGCCCAGCAGAAACGGTGGGTAGGTAACGGAAGGTCTGGGTAGCTGGGAGGGCGATGGGAACCCGGCACGTTGAGTGAGACATTAGGAAGGCAACGTGTAATTTGTGGCTGGCAAGTGCCAGGCCCTTGCTAAGTCCTTAGGCCATCACTGTTGATGAGCCGTCTGCAGAATGTCTGTGGGTTTTTGTACTGGCCTGAGCGTTTTTTGTTTTTGTTTTTTTCCCAACGTTTTTAAAGTGTGGCAGATCCCCATCTTTCTGCTCCTATGTGCCCTGAGTAACTGAGGAGCTTTCCAAAAATATTTGGCAGAAGGAGATGATATCAGCTTTGTTTCTGGAACCCCGTTTTCTGTTTAGGTGTATACAGGCAACCCCCTGAGAGAAAGTGTAGGCAGTGTAGCAGAAGAGGCTGGGATCACAGGGTGTGTTGGTCAAGTAGGGTATGGCCACCCCACAGCCTCTCAGGATGGCATCCGCATCGACTGTCTCAATGACTGACTGGGTAGGAGGGTGGGGTCAGGGGGGGAAGAAGGAACAGCAAATAAAACACACCGGGCTCTGTCGCTTTAGAGAATGCTTGTAGGGTAGCCTAGAAGGAAAACTCCTGGTCTCCCGCATAATCTTCTTACTTCTCCCCAGTAGCCTGAGTCACCCATTCCTGCTCCACCACAGCTAAAGACCCAGCCTTTAAGAGACCAGAAGTTGTACGCATGTGGGGCCAATTAACAAAGAGCTTCCGACTTTTCCTCACCCAGGGTGCCTGAACCCCCACTGTTCTAATCGCACCAAGAGGGGCATCCTCTCTTAGATTTTTGAGGGTTCCTACACAGGCTTTTAAAAGAAACGCTAGCAGTACCATTCTCTTGGGACAAGTAAATGCAGTCCCTGGGGGGACAGAGTGTTCTTTCACACTTGATGCTTCTGGGTTGCCAGAAACCACACCCTCCTCTATGTAATCACCGAGGACTATTTCTTTTGGCTGTGTCTCTGACCTTGAAGGATCTAGCCAGCTGCCTTAAAGCTCTGGGTGCTAGACACAATACTGGCGGAGTCCAAGAGTTATTTCTCTTTTTTTTTATTTGATTTAATATGATTGTGTTAAAAAAATTTTTTTATTCATCAGAAATTCTGTACTTGAACCTAAAATGTGTCAACAAACCATTGCCACTATTTTTCTCATATATCTATCTATCTATATATATGTATATGATATATGTATATATATATGTACAAATTATATTATCAAATTCTTATTTTTCTCTCATCTGTCTGGGAGGAAGCCCATTTTTTCTTGGAAAAATTGCTGGGCTTCACCATTGGCTTTCCCTTTAATAATTGAAAACCACTGTTATTTACATAAACTTTTTTATGTAATTTTTTTTTCTGGTCTGCTTTCTATAACCTTTCCCCTCATAAGAATTTTAGGAATTCCCTGACTTTTCTCTGAGGGGTTTTATGCCTGCTTCATCCCAGATTTGGGACATAGACAATCCTGAGGGTTTGTGTGCTGAGGGTTTCTGTGTGTGTGTGTGTGTGTGTGTGTGTGTGTGTGTATGTATGTGTATGTTTGCTACCATTTGAAGGTAGTTCTTTTAACTAGTGAACAGATATGGGGGGGGAGACGGGACGGAACACAATAAAGAAAAACAACTAGATAAGATAATATGTAAGCCTGCTTTACATTTCTAATTTACTGAATAATACCAGAGCCCTATATACAAAATGAAAAAGCATACAGTGGCTTCCAGAAATGAGGGGAAGGCATGTTCCCTGGTCAGCCAGTCTTTTCTGGATGAAGGCATGACAGTTTCCTAGTCATAGATCCCTGAGTCTGGCCTTCAGTGGCGAGCTGACGTCAGCCCAGGGGGCTTTTGCCAGGTTCTTCTGTCTTCTCTGGTCCACCTTCTGCTCCCACAAAGAGGACAGTTAACCTGCCTCACACTGTTTTAGCAGCATCGGTCCCCACAGATGCGCTGATCCCTGTGCCTGGTTCGTAGTACAAGATGTAAGGAAGAAAGATGCCATCACGGCGAAATAGGCTGGATTAAGAAACAGGATTTTCTCCATTTTTTCATATAGGGTTCCCAGGTTTCTCAGGTTTCCAGGAGAGTTTTATCAGCAGCTTTTGGTGATTGTGGTTTATGTATTCATGTCTAAGATACTATAAAAATCTCAAATTTTCTGCATGATAATTTATGAGAAAGACATTTTTCCCTCCGCTTCTCTGTAAGTCCAAAGTTTTCTACTATCTGGTAGACCGCATTTTTGGGTCTATAAAATCAGACCTTGCGGGGTCTAGTAAGTTCCTCCCTACTTTACCTTTTAGTTGCATATAAGAGATTCACACGCTTAAATGTTTAGTCCCCGTAGGAAGGGAGATACCTGTCTACCGTGTACTTCTACTGGGCAAGCCTGACTCTTGTGTTTCTCGCAGGATCGTTCGAAGATGATTTGGCTGCCTTGGAGACTTGGAGATCTGGTGCCACGATGAGGACTCACACACGGGGGGCTCCCAGTGTGTTTTTCATATGTCTGCTCTGCTGTGTGTCAGCCTACATCACTGACGAGAACCCAGAAGTCATGATTCCCTTCATTAACGCCAACTATGACAGCCACCCGATGTTGTACTTCTCCCGGAAAGATGTGCCAGAGCTCCAGCTGAGGGCTGCCAGCTCCCATGAGCACATCGCAGCTCGGCTCAGGGAGGCGGTGCACACCATGCTGACTAACCCCTTGGAGTACCTCCCTCCTTGGGATCACAAGGAGTACAGTGCCCGCTGGAATGAGATCTACGGGAACAACCTGGGTGCCTTGGCAATGTTCTGTGTGCTGTATCCTGAGAACCTTGAAGCGCGAGACATGGCCAGAGACTACATGGAGAGGATGGCAGCGCAGCCTAGTTGGTAGATTTTTGTCTTTTTCTTCTTCCTGTAGTAATCTTGTCACGTCAGGGAATGGGTTCAAGGGCTGGAGATCTGGCTCGGTTAGTAAAACCATTGCCCAGGATGCGTGAAGCCCTGGCTCCCACCACCGGCTAAGCCAGGTGCTGCTGGGACCCGCTCTTAATCCAGGAGATAGAGATAGGAGGATGGAAAGTTGAGGTCTTTATTTTTTCTCGAACCAGGGTTTCTCTGTGTAGCCCCGGCTGTTCTAGAACTCACTCTATAGACCAGGCTGGCCTTGAACTCATAAATCTGTCTGCCTCTGCTTCCCAAGCGCTGGTCTGCCTCCCAAGTGCTGGGATTAAAGGCGTGCGCCACCATCCAGCAAGTTGAGGTCATCTTTAGATACATAATGAGTGTGAGGCTGGCCTTTTGATTCTTGAAAGAAAAAGAAAAAAGAAAAAGAAAAAGAAGAAAGAAAACAAACAAACAAGAATGCCTAACAGTTTCAAAAAACTTAATATGTTTCAGCTTATCATGTTGAGAGGCAGCTTCACCAAAGGGGTGGGGCTTGGGGCGGGCAGAAACGGAAGAATTGAGCAGCCAGTATCATTCTATCAGCTGAGGGTTTCTTCCTTGTTTAACATACATTTAGGGTTGTGGATCACAGGATGATCGAGGCACACTCTGATGAATGCATCAGCAAGTGACTTTTGTCCTTGCGTGACTACGGTGGACTGTATGTACACAAAACTAGCTGTCTTATACAATGTCTATAGACTATTGCTCGTAGGACCAGGATGAAGAAACAAAGTGAGATGACGTCAAGCAGGAGATGTGTTACATCGTGCATAAAGGAGGCTCCTGCCTGCAGAGCACAGTATGCATGCCCATAGTTTATTTTGTTTAATGTGGAAGGGACGCTCTCTAAAATGACGTGTAGTGTATAAACACATAAATCAATGACAGTTGCTTACGAGATGTTGCGCCCTGCAGACAAGACAGTTCTATGTGCTGACTTTTGTATAATTGGCAGTGTAGTAGGCGTCTTCCCACCAACACCCCCATGAACATGTGAGCAGAGAACACAAGGTACTGATGTTAGGGTAGTTACAGCGTCGTTAGGCACTAAGACTTTTTCAGCTTGGTTGTGGTCCTGCTGGGTTACTCTGATACGTGTTCTTCCTTGAAGCAGAAGACCATTATCTGATGCATGACTGGTCCTTATTATTTGGGCTTAGGTTTTGACTGACAGCCAAATTGACTAAAATGTTTTAGCCTACAAGGCATTTCAGCCAGTTGTGCCTTTTGTGATAATCAGGTGATAAAAGTCACTGTGATCGGATCGACTGGCAAATTTACAAAGAAGATTCTATTTAATAATCAGGAGAGTGCTTTAACCCCGTGGGAAAGCTAGTGCTACAGTGAAATTGTGTAAAGGATTCTGATTATGTCATAGTTTACTTTCAGGAGTTTCAAGATTCAAGAACAAACTTCCTGTCTCATTTTGGTTCAGCTTGGATTTGTTTATAGTTCACGTTTCTATCTGCTTTTAAAAAGATAGAACCATCCGGCGGCGGCGGCAGAACCAGGTACCCGACACAGCCCGAGCTTAAGACCTTCGGGGACTCAGGCCTGGAGTGGGAGTTGGGCACAGAATAGAGGGTGCACTCTGCACTCGCGCGGCGGACCCCGAGCTCCCTGCAGGCAGCTGCCATATTGCCTGCAGCTTCCCGCCCAGCTGGTGGTGGGGAAGCCGGAGGGTCACCCAGCGTGCCAGGTGCTCAGAACCATCCGGCGGCGGCGGCAGAACCAGGTACCCGACACAGCCCGAGCTTAAGACCTTCGGGGACTCAGGCCTGGAGTGGGAATTGGGCACAGAATAGCGGGTGCACTCTGCACTCGCGCGCGGGGCGGACCCCGAGCTCCCTGCAGGCAGCTGCCATATTGCCTGCAGCTTCCCGCCCAGCTGGCGGTGGGGAAGCCGGAGGGTCACCCAGCGTCCCAGGTGCTCAGAACCATCCGGCGGCGGCGGCAGAACCAGGTACCCGACACAGCCCGAGCTTAAGACCTTCGGGGACTCAGGCCTGGAGTGGGAATTGGGCACAGAATAGCGGGTGCACTCTGCACTCGCGCGCGGGGCGGACCCCGAGCTCCCTGCAGGCAGCTGCCATATTGTCTGCAGCTTCCCGTCCAGCTGGTGGTGAGGAAGCCAGAGTCAGCCAGTGTGCCAGGTACCCAGACCCAGCCGGAGGCCGAACCAGCCTCCCATCCAGCCAGTGGCAGGGAAGCTGGAAACCGGACCCAGCCAGCTTCCCAGCAGCTTGGGACCAGCAGGCGGAAACAGATAACTGAGATATCCCAACTTTAAGACCCCTGGGGAAACAGGATATCAGACAGCGAACCCTGAGCAGGAGCAGTGCAGAGCAGCCGCCCAACAGGCGGAACCAAATACCTGGGATATCCTGAGGTTAAGACCTCGGGGGACTCAGGCCACCTGTCAGCAATCTGTGAGCAAGAGCCCCGCAGGACAGTGATTCAGGTATCCCAGTCACTGGGAAATAGCCTTACAACCCCACAGGAGGGTCAAGCACCAGCTAGTATCTACTGGACCAACTAACACCAGAGTTAACCAGATGGCAAAAGGCAAACGTAAGATCGCTACTAACAAAAATCAAGGCAATATGGCGGCATCCGAACCCAGTTCCCCAACAGCAATAAATATTGGATACCCCGAAACACCAGAAAAACAAGACTCAGATCTAAAATCACTGGTCAGGATGCTGATAGAGGAACACTTAGATAAATCTCTTAAAGTAATACATGAGAAAATAGATCAAAAGCTAGAAGCCATTGCAAGACAAACACAATTAAATCCCAGATATCTCAACACACCAGAAAAACAAGACTCAGATCTAAAATCACTGGTAAAGATGCAGATTGAGGATCACTTAGATAAATTTCTTAAAGTAATAGAGGAGAAAATAGATCAAAAACTAGAAGCCCATACAAGGCAGACACAAAAATCACTTAAAGAAATCCAGGAGAATATAGAGCAAAAAGTGAATCCCAATAAGGGGGAGAAACAAAAATCACCCAAAGAAATACAAGAGAACATGGGTCAACGAGTAGAAGTCATAAAGGAGGAAACACAAAAATCCCTTAAAGAATTACAGGAAAACACAAACAAGCAACTGAAAGATCTGAGCAAAACCATACAAAATCTAAAAACAGAAGTAGAAACAACTAAGCAATCGCAAAGGGAGACAATGTTGGAAATAGAAAACCTTGGGAAGAAATCAGGAGTCATAGATGCAAATATCAACAATAGAATACAAGAGATAGAAGACAGAATCTCAGATGCTGAAGATACCATAGGAACCATGGATTCAACAATTAAAGAAAATGCAAAATGCAAAAAGCTGGTAACCCAAAACATTCAGGAAATCCAGGACACAATGAGAAGACCAAACCTAAGGATTATAGGGATAGATGAGAATGAAGATCTACAACTTAAAGGGCCAGCAAATATCTTCTACAAAATTATGGAAGAAAATTTCCCCAACCTAAAGAGAGAGATGCCCATGAATATACAAGAAGCCTATAGAACCCCAAATAGACTGGACCAGAACAGAAATACTTCCCGTCACATAATAGTCAAAACCCCAAATGTACTAAACAAAGAAAGAATATTAAAGGCAGTAAGAGAAAAAGGACAAGTAACATATAAAGGAAGACCTATCAGAATTACACCAGACTTCTCACCTGAGACCATGAAAGCTAGAAGATCCTGGGCAGACCTTATGCAGACCCTAAGAGAACACAAACTTCAGCCAAGACTACTATACCCAGCGAAACTCTCAATTGCCATAGATGGGGAAACCAAGATATTCCACGACAAAACCAAATTTGCAAGATACTTATCTACAAACCCAGCCCTACAAAGGATAATAGGGGAAAAATACCAACACAAGGGGGGAAACAACACCCCAGAAGAAACAAGATAGAAACCCCATCTCATCCAACCCAAAAGAAGAGAACCACTCAAATACAAATAATAATAACAATTCCCAAAATGTCAGGAAGTAATAATTACTATTCCTTAATATCTCTTAATATCAATGGACTCAATTCCCCAATCAAAAGACACAGACTAACAGACTGGATACGGAAACAGGACCCTACATTTTGCTGCATACAGGAAACACATCTCAGTGTCAAAGACAAACACCTCCTTAGAGTAAAAGGCTGGAAGACAGTTCTACAAGCAAATGGTCCCAGGAAACAAGCTGGAGTAGCCATTCTAATATCAGATAAAATCGACTTTCAACCTAAATTCATCAAAAGAGACACAGAAGGTCACTTCCTGCTTGTCAAAGGGAAAATCCACCAAGAAGAATTCTCAATACTGAACATCTATGCACCAAATGCAATGGCACCCTCATTCGTAAAAGAAACTTTACTAAAGCTTAAAGCACACATCGCACCTAACACAATGATTGTAGGTGACTTCAACACTCCACTCTCCTCAATGGACCGATCAGGGAAGCAGAAACTAAACAGGGACACAGTGAAACTAATTGAAGCTTTGGACCAATTGGATTTAACAGATATATATAGAACATTCCATCCTAAAACAAAAGAGTATACCTTTTTCTCAGCACCGCACGGTACCTTCTCAAAAATTGATCATATAATTGGTCACAAGACAGACCTCAACAAATACAAGAAGACCGAACTAATCCCATGTCTCCTATCGGATCACTATGGAGTAAAAGTGGTCTTCAATAGCAAGAAGAACTACAGAAAGCCCACATACACATGGAAACTGAACAATACTCTACTCAATGACACCCTGGTCAAGGAAGAAATAAAGAAAGAAATCAAAGACTTTTTAGACTTCAATGAAAATGAAGGTACGACCTACCCAAATCTCTGGGATACAATGAAAGCAGTGCTAAGAGGAAAACTCATAGCCCTGAGTGCCTCCAAAAAGAAACTGGAAAGAGCATACACTAACAACTTAACAGCACACCTGAAGGCGCTGGAACAAAAAGAAGCTAACTCACCCAGGAGGAGTAGAAGAGAGGAAATCATCAAACTAAGGGCTGAAATCAATCAAGCAGAAACAAAGAGAACCATACAAAGAATCAACAAAACCAAGAGCTGGTTCTTCGAGAAAATCAACAAGATAGATAAGCCCTTAGCTAGACTAACCAAAGGGCACAGAGATAGTATCCAAATTAACAAAATTAAAAATGAAAAGGGGGATATAACAACAGAAACAGAGGAAATTCAAAAGATCATCAGATCCTACTACAAAGGCCTATACTCAAAACAACTGGACAATCTGGAGGAAATGGACAATTTCCTAGACAGATACCAAATACCAAAATTAAATCAGCATCAAGTAGACCAGCTAAACAGTCCCATAACCCTTAAAGAAATAGAAGGGGTTATAGAAAGCCTCCCAACCAAAAAAAGTACGGGACCAGATGGTTTTAGTGCAGAATTCTACCAGACCTTCAAAGAAGACTTAACACCAATACTCTTCAAACTATTCCACAAAATAGAGACAGAAGGGACACTGCCCAACTCATTCTTCGAAACCACAATTACGCTGATACCTAAACCACAAAAAGATCCAACAAAAAAAGAGAACTACAGGCCAATTTCTCTTATGAATATAGATGCAAAAATACTAAATAAAATCCTTGCCAACCGAATCCAAGAGCATATCAAAACGATCATTCACCATGATCAAGTAGGCTTCATTCCAGGAATGCAGGGATGGTTCAATATACGGAAATCCATCAATGTAATCCACTACATAAACAAACTAAAAGAAAAAAACCACATGGTCATCTCATTAGATGCTGAAAAAGCATTTGACAAAATTCAGCATCCTTTCATGCTAAAAGTCTTGGAAAGAGCAGGAATTCAAGGCCCATACCTAAACATAGTAAAAGCAATCTACAGCAAACCAGTAGCCAACATCAAAATAAATGGAGAGAAACTTGAAGCAATTCCACTAAAATCAGGGACTAGACAAGGCTGTCCTCTCTCTCCATATCTTTTCAATATAGTACTTGAAGTTCTAGCGAGAGCAATCAGACAACATAAGGAAGTCAAAGGGATACAAATTGGAAAGGAAGAAGTCAAAGTATCATTATTTGCAGATGATATGATAGTCTACTTAAGCGATCCAAAAAACTCCACCAGAGAACTTCTACAGCTGATAAACAACTTCAGCAACGTGGCTGGTTATAAAATTAACTCAAGCAAATCAGTAGCCTTCTTGTACTCAAAGGACAAGCAGGCTGAGAAAGAAGTTAGGGAAATAACACCCTTCACAATAGCCACAAACAACATAAAGTACCTTGGCGTAACTCTAACCAAACAAGTGAAAGATCTGTATGACAGGAACTTCAAGTCCCTGAAGAAAGAAATCGAAGAAGACCTCAGGAGATGGAAAAATATTTCTTGCTCCTGGATTGGCAGGATCAATATAGTAAAAATGGCCATCTTGCCAAAAGCAATCTACAGATTCAATGCAATCCCCATCAAAATCCCAAATCAATTCTTCATAGATCTAGAAAGAGCAATTCTCAAATTCATCTGGAGCAACAAAAAACCCAGGATAGCTAAAACTATTCTCAACAATAAAAGGACTTCTGGGGGAATCAATATCCCTGACCTCAAGCAGTACTACAGAGCAATTGTGTTAAAAACTGCATGGTATTGGTACAGCAACAGGCAGGTAGATCAATGGAATAGGATTGAAGACCCAGAAATTAACCCACAGACTTATGGTCACTTGATCTTTGATAAAGGAGCCACAACCATCCGGTGGAAAAAAGATAGCCTTTTCAACAAATGGTGCTGGTTCAACTGGAGGTCAACATGCAGAAGAATGCGAATTGACCCACTCTTATCTCCTTGTACTAAGATCAACTCCAAGTGGATCAAGGACCTCCACATAAAACCAGACACACTGAAACTATTAGAAAAGAAACTTGGGAAGACCCTGGAGGACTTGGGCACAGGGGAAAAGTTCCTGAACAGAACACCAATAGCTTATGCTCTAAGATCAAGAATCGACAAATGGGACCTCATAAAATTACAAAGTTTCTGCAAAGCAAAGGACACTGTCAGAAGGACAAAACGGCAACCAACAAAGTGGGAAAAGATCTTCACCAACCCCACATCCGACAGAGGGCTAATATCCAATATATACAAAGAACTCAAGAAGTTAGACCCCAAAGAACCAAATAACCCTATCAAAAAATGGGGCACAGAGCTAAACAAAGAATTCTCACCAGAAGAAATTCGGATGGCCGAGAAACACCTTAAAAGATGTTCAACATCATTAGTCATCAGGGAAATGCAAATCAAAACAACCCTGAGATTCCACCTCACACCAGTCAGAATGGCTAAGATTAAAAACTCAAGAGACAACAAGTGCTGGCGAGGATGTGGAGAAAGAGGAACACTCCTCCACTGTTGGTGGGATTGCAAAATGGTAAAACCGCTCTGGAAATCAGTTTGGCGGTTCCTCAGAAAATTGGGCATGTTACTTCCAGAGGACCCTGGCATACCACTCCTGGGCATATACCCAGAGGATTCCCCTGCATGCAATAAGGACACATGCTCCACTATGTTTATAGCAGCCTTGTTTATAATAGCCAGAAATTGGAAGCAGCCCAAATATCCCTCAAAGGAGGAATGGATACAGAAAATGTGGTATATTTATACAATGGAATACTACACAGCAATTAAAAATAATGAATTCATGCAATTTGTAGGTAAATGGTTAGACCTGGAAAATATCATCCTGAGTGAATTAACCCAATCACAAAAGAATGCACCTGAAATGCAATCACTGATAAGTGGATATTAATGAGCCCAGAAGCCCTAAATACTCAAGACACAAATAGCAAGTCAAATGATTCCCAAGAAGAAGAAAGGAGAGGACCCTGGGCCTGTAAAGATTGCTTCCAGTTTAGTAAAGAAACCGAGGGGGGAGGGGGAATTATTGGGGAACAGATGGGGGGGAGAGGAACTATGGGAACTATGGTGGGTGGGAACTGGGAAAGGGGAAAGCCTTTGGAATGTAAACATAGAATATAGAAAATAAAATTAAAAAAAAAAAAAAAAAAAAAAAAAAAAAAAGATAAACTTATGTGTGAAAACATGCCTGATATTTGAGCAGCAAGATGACATTATCAAATGTTACAGTAATGTAATAGTATAGTAGGTCGGGGAAAAAGTTGTCCTTTGTCTGTGTTTACTCTTTTGTAGCTTTTTTGCTTTACATAGATACAAGATGGATTTTGGAAGATGATGATGCTCATGAAATATCCGAGAGAAGCAGTTACTGTAACAAGCCCGCTTCATCCCACAAAAGACTGAGATTAAAAATGTCTTTGTAATGGCATTTTTAAAGCACAACTATTAGACTGTTAGGAAAATTGTACAAGACCAGTCATTAGTATACACATCTGGGTGGATGTATTAAATGAGTGAACATTGTCATTAGGATTAAATACCTTCTCTAATAAAAGAAGGAAAATAAATAATTTCAAGTAAAAAATGTTAACATTCGCATAGTCTCTGTAAGTACAGATGTACCAATCACTAGGGGCGAGAGGAGAGTGCCTAACTAACTGTACTGTTACCCAGTGGCCAAAAGGCAACCTACTTAGTAGACTCAGCTAAACTCAGTAGGACTGCTCTCACGATCAGTGTAAACTGGGGTTAGAAACTGAGAGCGGGTCTTGATAGCCATGTTTTTTGTTTTAGATAATTGAATCTTTTCTGTCATGCTTTTGAATGCTCATATAGAAATATCAACTACTTAATAAACAGCCACATCCAAACCTAGATTCTCAAGCTTTCATCTAGGCCTCCGATTGAACATAATCATTTTATACAACTTAAAATATTGCTAACTGTTTTTATATTCCAGGTACCTTTGCATAAATGGCTCGGTTTAATCCAGTTCTTCATGATATAGAAAAAGTATACTGAGAGGATTGTCATTGCCTTAGGATATAGTATGCCCATATCCATTTCAGAAAAAAAAAAACTGGTTGTATTCATAAATCAATAATCAGTATTATAGAGTTAAACTTCCTTATAATGGCTTCATTTGGGGGATATATTTGCCATTTATTCAAGCATTTCTACTCTTTTTGAAAATGACTACAGTGTACTCATTCATTTACTAACATTTTGAGCATTTACTGTATGTGGCATACTGTGCTAGTGATGTGGATTCAAGATTGAGGAAATGCTCTATACGTGGGATGAAGGGTCTTCCTCCAGTGGGTATTTCTGTTCAGAGCTGAGCGCGAGGGACATGCAGTTAAGGATTTTTATTCATGACTTACTTCAATAGCAGTGGAAAGGATCCAGTGCCCTGAATCCAGCCCCCTACGTCGACTGCATCACTTCAGATGAATTTCTCAGTTTGAGCCTCAGCATCCCTGGCGTATAATGGTGCAGCGATAGGGTCTGTCCATCACAGAGTCACTTAGTAGTGAGCTAACCAGTGCACAGTACTCTGAAGGTTCTTGTCATAAATTAAGACCTCAATAAAGAGTAATGGTAGGTGGTGATAATTATTGCCTCTGCTATTTTTTACCTAGGGCATTGGCCCTAATTGGTTTATAATTGTTATTTATAGATTTTCAAGAAGGGAATAGTTTTGTTCAGAGATATTTATTGTTTTTGTTTCTTCAGATTGTTCACAGAGGTAGACCATTTGTAGGACTCAGAAAGCTTGCGGATGACAATAGTCCTTGAAAACTAGCGCCGTTTGTCCTCCAGGACCCGTCTTTATGTGTACAGGAATCTAGTGGTGAGGTTATGGAGAAGGCTTGGGAGACGGGAATAATGACACTTTTTTTATTTGATGTTGAGGCTGGACTTCTTTCCTCCTTGCTGCGGGAGAATACCCGACAAGCAGTGGCTGGAAGGAAGGCCTTATTGTGACTCCCAGCTTCGGGATGTGGTCCTTCATGATGAGGATGGTCATGCATCCAAAATGATGGTTGTCCGTGGCCAACAAGCTTTTTCCTTTTTATGCACTCTAAGACTAGAATGGTGCCACCACTACTTTTGGGGTCGGTCACCCCATGGCAGTCAACTAATCAAGATAATCCCTCCCAACAGGCCCTGCAGAGGCTCATCTCATTGATCCTGTCAAACGGACAGTATTAACCATCACATGTACCGAATTTGATTGGATGTTAGTAAATAAAGAGATTTAATGGTTCACGTATAGAGATTTACTTAAGAGTTTCAGCCATGCCAGGCATAGCGGCCCATGCCTTTAGTCCTAGCACTAGGAAGTCATAGGCAGGCGGATATCTGAGACTGAGGCTAACCTGGTCTAAAGATCAACTTCTAGGACAGCCAGAGCTACACGTAGAAACCCTGTTTGCGAAAGAAAAAGAAAGAAAAGAAAAGAGAAAGAAAGAAAAGAAAAGAGAGAAAAGATTTCAGCCACTATGAAATAAAAGTTAAGTTGAAAATGTTATTTAGCTGTACTATTTATACCAAATACACTATGACAAAGAAAGGAAATCTGAAAGATTATCGACAGTAGGGTGGCTGAGAAGTATGTATAATAATAATTGTATCAGTCTCTAAACACCATAGAAAGATGAGTTTTCTTTGTGTACTTCCTCTCTGTACTGGCTAGTTTGGTGTGTCAACTTGACACAGGCTGGAGTTATCATAGGAAAAGGAGCTTCACTTGGGGAAGTGCCTCTATGAGATCCAGCTGTGGGGCATTTTCTCAATTAGTGATCAAGTGAAGGAGGGCCCCTTGTGGGCGGTGCCATCTCTGGGCTGGTATTCTTGGGTTCTATAAGAGAGCAGGCTGAGCAAGCCAGGGGAAGCAAGCCAGTAAGTAACATCCCTCCATGGCCTCTGCATCAGCTCCTGCTTCCTGACCTGCTTGAGTTCCAGTCCTGACTTCCTTTGGTAATGAACATCTGGAAGTGTAAGCTCAATAAACCCTTTCCTCTCCAACTTGCTTCTTGGTCATGATGTTTGTGCAGGAATAGAAACCCTGACTAAGACACTCTCCATGCGTGTGCTTTCCACAAAGTCTCTCATGGCTTGTTTTTGTTAATGCTAAGGTTGGGCATTGCTTACTTTGTAAACTAAATTAAAAATTTGTTGTGTCTCTCCCCCACTCCCCACCTGGCACCTTTAAGATGGCTCAGAGGTTAGTGTACTTTACCAAGCCTGAGTCCACCCCCCCGAGTTGGATGTCTGAGACCCACATGACTAAAGGAGAGAACAGATTCTCACAAGTGATCCTTTGACCTCCACATGTGTGCCGGGGCATGAATACATACGTGCATACACACAAGTAGATAAACAGAATACTACTATAAAAAGTCATAGCAGTTACTGCACATAAACAGAATAATATTTTTTTTTCCAGCAGGAGTTTAAAACTCAAGTCAGGAAAATAATAGTCTAAAAAAAGAGTGTTTCATAGAGATTTTAAAAAGAATCCTATCAAGATCAGTTCAAGGATATTTTGGAGTCAGCACACATTATTCTGTTTTATCTTTTCCGTAAAAATTTCATAATGTGAATGTCTTTTTGTTTTCTTACTTGTCCTTGCCTGTACTGTGCCTTTACCTCTAGGAACCGTCACCAAATTTTAAGACACATTCTACAAAATCCAAGTAGAAAGTAACCGAGAAGGAGTTGGGAAATGGCTTGGGAGAAAAATAGCGAGCTTCACCACAATGCATCACACACCGTGACCACGAGCGGGTCACATGTGGACCCCGAGGTGGATTTGTTTTATTCATTGATTTAGCAACAAAAATGGTAGACTTCCACATACAGTGTCTATGAGAATAAAAATCACGTCAGTTACTCCATAAAAGGACAATTATTCTTGGCCCAACGATCCACAGAGAACCTTCTAGATTTTCACAGAGACGCGGTACTCTCATAACCAGCCTTCGGTGTGGGTGAGAACAGGGGGTGTGTCGTCTGGCTCATGCATAGATTCCCTTAACGGGTCTCTGCTGAGCAAATTTCACTAAACCTGCAGAGATGAAGGAGTAAGGATGGAGGAGATAGATGAGCGATTTAGCCCGCCATGTTTTCCCCTAGGCTGGATTCTTTGGTAGACTTTTTCCTTACGTTAGAAAAAGGATGAACCAGCAGCCTGCTTGTCCATCTGATGGCATCCCTCATGCTGCGTCGTCTCACGCAAGTCTTTGGTAGATGGATTGCCGGGAGCTTGATCGACTCGGTGTGCATGTTTATTTGGTGATCTAGAACTTAATGCGAATAAAACGAAAGGCTCACTCAGTGTTTGGAGACCGCTGCTAGACAACACTTCATCAGATATGGCGATGAAAGCGTTGTGAAGAGATTTAAGATGGTGACGGAAAGGATTTGCTCAAGCTGAAGTAGATAGGTGGGAAGCATCCAGTGTGTCTTGTCCAGTGGTGGGTTTCCGGGGCTTCCCTCCTAATTCATGAACCCAGGGGAATCATGCCTGACACATGGGTCTTTGGGGGTTAGATCTGTGTCGTGTTTGTGTCCTGATTCTGTTGTAATTAGCCCCGTGTCCTCTGGCAGATTTCATAGTTGCTGTAAAGATTTTTTTTTACATCTGTAAAATGTGGATGAATCTTTCCAAGGGTGGAACAAGGTGACGCAGAGAAAGCTCTTGAGATTATGTAGTTGGCACATAGTTTTACTAAAACTTCATTCTTCTCGTTATACAGAAAGAGGCAAAGATACAAGATTGTCAAGTCTTGGGTGCAGAGTACTCCTTTTAGCTCCTCTGGTTTTCTGGAGTCGCGTTTCTGAGAAGTAATTGCAGTGAGTCACACTTTCTCCCTTTCCTTATAGTACGTTTCTGCCGTATCATGAGACAGAAAGGAAATCACAGAGGAAAGAAATGACTTCCCTCTTGTGTCTGGAGCCAGTTGGCTACAGGGAATCCAGAGAGCTAGTGAGGGAAAGACCACAAGTTGAACGTTTGGATGGAGATCTAATTTTTTTTTCCCCCCTCGGCAACAGATTATTAAATCCTTACTTATGGATTGCAAGCTTGTGACATCCTAGGGTGTGTTTGTAAAATAATATAAAACAGCAAGAGAAAGAGGTTAAAAAAAAAAAAAAGAAAAAGAAAAAAGAGCAAAGTCTCCATCAAAGTCTCCATCACACTGAAATGGACCATTCGATTTCATTGCTCAATGGACCGAGATGAACTGCGAGGCCTGTCTCAGCCTTCCTTGCCTGCGGGCCTCCGAAGGCTGCTCCTTGCAGCTGCTTCTTGGGCTTTTTTTTTGCTTTTCTAAACTGTAAGCTAATGCTGAGAACCAAAAGCGGGAGGAAGTAGCTGGGCCCCAACACACGGAGCCACACAGCACTGTGAGTGAAAAGATCAGGCTTTGCTCTGGTGACCTTCCAGTGGGAAAGGCAGAGAGGCTGGCTCAGCAGACACCTGGAATCAATTAACGTGCACTGGTCCTGGAAACAAACGCCGGGCTGTCAGAAAACCCAGCCTCCAGCGCTGGCTCTTTCTCATCCACTGTTTCTCTT
This sequence comes from Apodemus agrarius, assembly GCA_964023405.1. Classification (NCBI taxonomy): domain Eukaryota; kingdom Metazoa; phylum Chordata; class Mammalia; order Rodentia; family Muridae; genus Apodemus; species Apodemus agrarius. Next base: position 37,953,991 of record OZ030025.1, on the reverse strand, counting down.
CTCTTGCCCTCCCCCCTCACCCTTTCCACAACTCTTTTTCTTTCCCGTTCCTTACATTCTGTGACAGGTTCCTCCTTTTGTGTAGATTTAGATCCTTGAAAACAGATGACTCTCTGAGCCTTTTTAAACACTGGACAATCTCTTTAATAAGTACGGCATCCCTAGCGGTAGGACCCTGACCATTGATTGGGAAGTTCCTTCTTGACTGCCACGTAACGAGCGGGCTGCTGTCAACCGGCATCATTACACAGGGATCGGTGGGCAAGGGACCCACAAGCTGCAGAGGAAGCCAGGTCAGGCCGGCAGGTGACATCAAGCTGAGTATCCTTGGGGTGCGGGTGAACTTGAGTGAAGTCACCCTCTCTTGTACGATGCCCAGCTCATCTTGAACGCTAAACTGTTTTCCATCTTTTTCAAATGATGGGGAGCTGCGGGGTAAAGCTGTCTCCATAATGCTCCTTTTTTTTGCACATGCTTAAGATATTTGATGGTTGCTGTAGTCGCACTTACTTGGCAAGAAATGCAAAGCGAATTTTCTTTGTAGGATATGTTCGTACTCATGTGTCCTTTGTTGCCTGTTGAAATGCAATGTGAACTTTCTGAGTTGCTTCAGGCCAGAAGAAGCCTCCTCCTTTTTGGACTGGAGTCTCTCTCACTTTGTGTTTACATCATAGGTTGCCTGGTTATAAAGTTCTGCCTGGTCTTTACATATATAAACATTTAAAGTGTAGCTTTAAATGTTTTCTAACAAAAACTTGGCAAGCACGATGCTGGTATTTTATCCATTCCTTATTTCCCATCTCAAGGGAAGATGTGAATTGACAGGTACTGAGTCTATCTGTAATGGTGCTTCACAAATATCTTTAATTTTCTGTGATATTTTATAAGCAGTTTTTAAATACTGGGTTTTTGTGTTGGATGAAATAAGAATCCTGTTCTGACATCACTTGAGTTGTGGCCTGTCTGTGCATTCTTAGTAATGCAGAATGAATATTTGCAATCTTCTGCTAAGGCTGCTGCTGATACACATGTGCTTATCAGATCACCTGATAACGGTGCAGATGTGCTTATTGGCTCTTTGATCATATAGATGTGCTTATTTTCTCTGTTGGTGATCATACAGACGGGCTTATGGGCTCTCTTGCTAACGGTACGTGTGTGCTTATTGCATCTGTTGATGGATGCAGATGTGTTCATTGGCTCTGTTGGCAGTGGTCCAGGTGTGCTTATGGGTTCTCTTGATAATGGTGCAGATGTGCTTACTGGGTCTGTTGATAAGGACACGGGCGTGTTCGTTGGCTATTTTGCCAATGGATCTCTCTCGGCAAGCCACATTGTTAGCTTTGTCATAGGTAGCTTCAAAATGGCCTTAGACTTTTCAAGTTGTAAGGCTTTATCACTTAAGGGAACGCATATTAGTTACACTTGAACAGGCTGTCTCCCCGTCTTTCCTTGTCCTTCCAGTATGCTGGCTTTGAACAGCAGAAAGACACACTGACTGCTCTTAGATAAGCCTGTGATTTAGAAAGCTTTTTTGTGTAAGGATGGCCTGGCATGAGTGAATCAGGGAAGAGACACTCGTTAGTGGCGATACTTTCAGTCAAGGAGGGGAAATGAATGCCCCAGTAAAGATAACACGGCTGGGGAAAGGATGTAACAGAGTATGATTCTTCCAGCATTTGGACCATCCTTCCGAAAGGCAGATGCTAGCCCTTCCCTATCGCTGACTCCCCCACTTGTGTAATAGCCCCAAGATGTCTAACAAGTGATTCTGAAGTCTACTGAAATTTACACGGAAGACAGATCGGAGGGCTTGTGAAGGATGATGGGTCTGGGTCGCTGGTTACAGACTGTACCTGAGTGAGACAGGGAATGGGGGGAGGGGGGAGCTGGCTGTTGGGAGAAAGAGCACTTCACTGTCTTACATGTGTTTTTTTTTTTGTTTTGTTTTGTTTTTTTTAATGACATTATCTGTTGCTTCTGTCCACTTGATCTGTCTCACTTTGGTGTGTCACCACATAGGTAGAGATGACTACCTAAACCCCTTCCCCTGATATTACAAGGACTCATGGGTATTTTAGATCGGATCTAGACTAACCACTAAGGTTCACATGGTAGAGGCACTCAACTAAAAGCACTACTAGGAGTGCTGGGAACATTAGGAGGTAGGGCCTAACTAGTGTTTGAAGGAATCTTATAGAACACGCCATGGAAGACTATCCTGGAACCCCAGCTCCTTCCTCACTGTTTTCCTTTCCTCACAGACGACATGGCATGAAAGTTACACTCTACCTAATGGTTTCTACCACAGTGTTCTCCCTCACCACAGGTCAAAACAATGGGGCCAGTGACTGTACGCTGAAACTATGAGCCAACTTTTTCCTTCAGGTGGTTTTGTCAGGTGTTTTATGATACTATGGAGGGCTGACAGACAGTTCGATCCTTGGTGAATGTCTTGGCGTTTATTGTTTTTAGGACCTCCTCGCTACAGCTCCCTCTGCTCACAAATTCACGCTCTCCCACTCGGCACGTCTGCGTTTTGCCCACGCTTGTTTCCTCTCCCTCTTCGTTCTTGACTCTCCTGAGTGCAGTTGGTTGAGGCTGGTTCTGTGGTTATTGAACAAAGTCAAGCACTTTAGGAAGTCTTTTTAGAAAGCTTAAAAAAAAAAAACAGACAAAAAGATCCTGTTGTCACGTTCACCACAAAAACATGCCCATCCGGAATGAGCAGCTTGTCTGTCGTCTTTTGTCTTTTAAGCATTTTGTGACTTGATTGTTTGACATTGGTTTCTCCCCTGGGACTGCTTGACCTGGCATCCTCACGTCTGTCCTGGTCCCAGGAGCCAGACTCCCCCACATCTTTTCTTCCAAGTCTATCAGACTCCATGACTGGAATTAACTGCTTCCCCCGTGGTATGTCTCCAACCCTGTGTCTAGTCTACTGGAGTTATCATGTCTGGTTCTTTTTAATTCAGCATATTGGGTTGTGCTAGGAACTAGAGTACACATTTGGTTATTTGACCATGAGCGTATGTCCCAAAAGGAATTTCCTCCCAGAAACCTCTGGGCTCTACCTCTACCCTGACAGTGCCTTCCAGGTGCTCCATAGAAGTGTAATTTTTTGGTTTGTGTGACGTTCTCCATCATTGACCTGTACACTTACTGAGGGCCCTGAGAACCCAATAGACTAGACCTGCCACAGACACCACTGAGTAACCCTGAAAGCAGAAGTGATTTTACTATGAGCGACTTGGTTTGACAGAAGCAGGAATCCCGAGTCTTTCTCCAGCTGTGAGTGTAATTTGGTGCCTTGTGCACCATGGCTGCTCAAACCCAGTTGGTGTCACTTTCACTCTGAAGACCCACACGTCACCAGCTTTTGGTCAAGCCTGTCAGCCTGTAACCACAGAGACACTGTAGTGCACAGAGGCGGTAGGATGGTCAGGATTTGTGGGACTCTGTTTCTTCCAAGGGTCTCGGGTTCCTTTTCTTTGTAGCGCTCTTTCCCCAGCCCGTATTCTCTCTCCCCAGAACCCTGGAGCCTCAGAGTCTATCTATCATCTTATATCGTGTTCCCACTGCAAAGCTTCCATCTACATAGAGTGCATAGTGGTGTTAGACAGTGGGCTGTTGTATACCATTACAGGAAAGGACTAGGACTCCAGAGCCGCACTGCCTGTTATCTAATATTGAGTCCAAGTTGGGACCCTAAACATATTATTTGGCTTCTTTAGATCAGTTCCTAGTCGTAAGTTGGAGGTAAATATTATGTTTGTCTCATGTTGTAGTTTAGAGGATTCGTTGAGTTATTGAGATACTGTTGTTATAAGTATGTTCCTTCCAATTGCAGTGACCCACCAAGTTGAAACATTCGTGCAGAGGGTGTTAAAAAAAGGGGTGACATGTACCAGAGAATAAACAGAGTGAACATGGCTGTGGGTGGAGGCTGACCAGCCAGTGGAAGACGTTCTTATTGGAATGGCATAGAGAGCTCTAGGGACTGTGGTCTGTGTGGAAAGCCCCCTGCAAGGGCTATGGGTGGAGAGCCCCAGAGACTGTGGATTTCCTTTTATGTTTACTTTTTTTTTTTTTGTCAACACAATTTTATTTTATTTTTTTACAATTTCGTTTGTAATAAGTACATTTAATTATGTAAGTTAATCATCCATATACTCAGTTTAAAGCAGTTTGCTAAGTATCAGACATAAAGAAATATAAGCACAAATTGTCCATCTTGTCATGCCTAAGGTGGTTTGGTCTTAATGGAAGATGAAAAACCGGTGGACAGTATTAATGGAGATGACAATATCGTCGGCCAACTTCAAGCACAGCGGGAAGACCCACGAGGTGTTTGGTGGAGGCCTGAAGCGTGGGGGAAGACTTTCTAGCTGGGGCAAGAACAAAATCCTGAATCAGCCAAGTGGTGCAAGGGGACCCGTGTTAGACCGTCCCAGGCAAAAAGTAGCTGATGCACTGTTGGCTGACAGGGCAAGAGAGCGGAGTGCCTGCCTCTAAGGAACTGAAAATGCACCAGAGGAAGGAGAGGCCAACTGTGAGGTTTTGAGGCAGGCAGCTTGGACGTTTTTTCTCAAGAGCTCTGAGGCCAGTGAAGGGTTTCACAGAACAGTAACGTGGTCTAATATGTGTGCATGTGACCTTTTCACTGTAAAATAGAAGAACATAAAATTAACAGTGTCTACGGTGGCTATAATATAAGTCAAGAACTGGGAATCCCGGTCACAACTCCTCTATCAGAGACAGACAGACAGACAGACAGACAGACACACACACACACACACACACACACACACACACACACACACATAGGGAGGGGGGAGGACAGTAATCTTACGCTGCTTTCACCCAATTCAGCAAGAGTCTATACAGTCTTTGCTTTGGGGCATGAGATGTCTCAGTGTTCTCCAGTCACATCTTGAACTTCTGAAGTGATTCTTCCGCCTCAGCCACTCAGCACCACCATGGCGGCTGCATCCGGCTTTAGTCTCTTCCTTCTCCGGGGTGTGAGTGTATGTTGGGGATACATGATGTAGCATAACCTTAGGTTTTGCAGAGGAGCCTTCTACCCCTGAGCTACACTCAGCCCAGTCTCTGCTCATTGTAAACCGTCTCCTCCCCTGCAGTTTGCGCTGCCCCCCCCCCTTTCCTTCCCTTCCCACTTTGTGGAAGAACTTGGCCTCTCTGTCCTGCGTATCTTCTCACAGTCTGAATGTTGCCGGTGATATGGCCATGGTGGTTCGGTGAGGACCTCCACTAGATACTACAGCTTGATTGGGTCAGTTCTGATCTCACAGAGGCAGGGGCTAGCTCTCCTTCTGAAATGAGAATAGCTGGTGTTTTCTCATGTAGCAATGTGTGGTTTTAGGGTCTCTGCTCACCTATGGGAGCAGGTGGCAGAAGTCAAGCCAGCCTTAGGCCTTTGTAAATTCATCCAGATTAGAGCATGGGGGTGGGGGAAGAGATGATAGTTTCAACTAAGAATTGACAGTTGTACCTGGGCCTGGAGTTAGACCACATCACTTAGCTAACACTTGATGCTGTTGACTGTGCTGAGCTTTAAGGTGCCTGCAGACCCTAGAGACATCATCCAGGCAGCTCCCAGGTTTTGCTTTCACTACTTCATATCCGCTAATGTGCATATTCCAATTATTTGTGTGTGTTGGGAGGTGTTTCTGCATGCATGCATGCATACATACATACATACATACATACATACAGTTGTCACCAGGAGAAATTATGAAATGAGGGAATATGCCTTTAAATACAATATGTGTGATTTCTGCAGATGATGAAAAAAATGTTTACAAGGAAAGTTCAAAGGTCAGATTTAATTAGAGTGGTTCTGCAGTAAGTCACTATTGAGTGACAGCAGGAAGAATAAGAAGAAAAGGCAGGTCCTGAAGCCACATGGGCACCCTCAGATCCTTTTCTGTAGCTGAAAGAAAAGAAGAAATCATGTCATCTCCACTTACAGGGAGTGTGGAGTCAGGGAAATCTATCAGATGGATTCTTGATGGGCTGTAGGTAGGGATTTGAGCTTGGGCCATTGGGGTGAGCATATGTTGGTACATTCAGAATTTCCCAGCTGTGAATATACTATTGCAAGAAAAAAAATCCAGAGAAAGGGAGAGAGGAGAACATATAAAACCCATACGTATAGCTAAGACCATATATTAAGTCTAGTTTTGTATAAAGTGTTTTGTGATTGTTGTTGTTTTGTTTTGTTTCATTGCTATAAACTGAACCCAGAGCCTTGTATTGGTCAAATCTTTAAAAACTATGTGATGTTTATGAAGGATTTACCTTGGTTGATGATTGGTGTGGAGAAGAGTTTAAGTCTGACTAAAGCTAGTTTGACGCCCCAGTTTGATGGCATGCCACATGGTCAGAGAAGAAGAGAGAATGTGGTTTCATTTAACCAGGAGGTCAATTTTTATTCTCAGTGCCACTAGATCTAAATATTAGGTATCTTCAGATTTAAAACTTGGGAAATGTTTTTAAATGTGTTTTGAAGATAGTTTACAAATTTGGCTCATAATTTCTTATCACTCTAAGTTTGTTTTGTCACAATATGAAATAGCATAATCCAAAAATACATTTTTATGATTCACAAAGGAAAATTCTTGGTAGCCCTTTTCCTATGATATTTTCAGTGATGGTAGATAGATAGATAGATAGATAGATAGATAGACAGACAGACAGATAAACTTTTTGAAATTATGCTCCAGGGCTTAAAATAAACATTGGAATACGGTGATGAGGCAAACATCATTTATTTCTCTATTTTGAATGGAAAGTGCTTCTAAGAAAACAAACAAAATTGGGAGCAGGGGATGTCCTCCTTGGTTTTGGCACAGGTGATAAATTATATCTTTCCTTCTTAAGGTGGCTGGAATCACCACTCAGCACCTTATCTTCTCTGCTTTGGACATTCTGACCGTCTCTGGCTTCTTGGGCTCCTTTCTGATGACCTCATGGTGGGTCCTCAGTTTGCTCCAGACCCTCTGCTGGAGTGTCAGGGCAGTGTTAGCCTCAGCAGGTTCTGGTAGGAAACTCTGTGTCTGAAGGACATAGCTACTTACAGGATATCAAATTTTCCTTTAAGACAGTGATCTTCAGACTTTTTAAAATATGACTCATAGTAAAAAGCAAAATTTTCATCATAACAACGTCTATCTATGTAATCTTTCATGAAATGTGTGTGTGTGTGTGTGTGTGTGTGTGTGTGTGTAGAAAATGGCCCTAAAATATAAATAATTGTGATTTGAGTGAGAATGCCCCTTAGGCACATATATTTGGCTATAGAGACTTTGAAGTTAGACTGAATGTATTTGTTTTATGATATGGCTGCACGTGTGTCCAGGACAGGGAGTGGGATGTTGTGGGTTGGGTGAGAATGACCCCATAGGGCTCATCTGCTTGAATGATTGGTCTGCAGCTGGTGGAACTGTTTTAGGAGGATTAAAAGGTGTGGCCTTGCTGGAGGGGTATGTCACTGGGGAAGGAAGGGCTTTGAGGTTTAAAGGCCCAGTCTCTCTCTGCCCTCTGGAGCTGTAAGCAAGCCCTAATTAAATGCTTTCTTTTATAAGTTGCTTTGGTCCTGGGGTCTTGTCTCTTTACAACAATAGAAAAGTAACTAAGACAAGTATGTTTTTAAATCTTACCGTTTTCCATTTTGCTCCATTCTGTTTTATTAAGTTCCATTAAAATGTGCTGGTCATAATTGAAATGCCCACTTAATTATCTGTAGTTTGAAAACTGTGCTTAATAGTTTGATAAGCGGGCAATTCCTCTTCAGAGAGTCCGGCTTTGCTATCCATCTCCACTAAGGGGCTGGATCCTTCTCTGAGTGGTCTCTTCATTCTGTAGTTCTAGTCATTTAGAATGCTTCTTCCAAAAATATACTGAGAAGTAGCCTTTTTTCATTAAGAGGCAGTACACATCTGTGAATAATAAGCACAGTTCAGGTTTTCAGTGCATTTCAGCATATTATCTTCTATTGGTGCTCAGAATAAAATCAGCCACACTCCATTCACTGTTTTTAAAAGTTGCCTAGATCTTAGCCAGGCCGTGGTGGCGCACGCCTGTAATCCCAGCACTTGGGAGGCAGAGGCAGGCAGATTTCTGAGTTCGAGGCCAGCCTGGTCTACAGACTGAGTTCCAGGACAGCCAGGGCTACACAGAGAAACCCTCATGCATTTTCCTTTATCATTTTCTATGTTGTTGTTGTTGTTGTTGTTATTTTGAGATAGTGTCTCTTATTGACCAAAGAGTTTGCCATTTAAGGTAGACCAGATGGCTAGTGAGCCCCAGGGATCCACCTCCCTGCTCCACCTGTACTAAGGATGTAGGTGTGCATTTGCTAGGCTTCTTTTCCTAGGGAGCTGGGGACCCTACTTTAGATCCTCACTGCACTTTACTCACTGAGCTGTCTTGCCCCCATCTCTACAGCAAGACATTTTTAAGGTGTATTCTTACTGGCTGGAGCTTACTTACTGCAGGAGCTGCTACAGCCACAGCCTGTGGCTTCCATTGGACCCCTTCAACACTAGCTCTGTAAGGTTGCACGTGTCTTGTCCTAATGAGCAGATTTGGAGATGTTGTGTGTGTGTGTGTGTGTGTGTGTGTGTGTGGTTTATTATTTAATCTAGTAATTTGTTAAATTTGAAGCAATGTAAACTTGGTAGATTGTCTGCTACTATCTTCTGTACATAATCGACCATTTGGAAAGCATATAAAGTTGCTATAATAAAAAATTGACCTTAGTAGGCTGTTAAATTTTAGAAAGATACATATGCCTTCTGTCTTTCTTTTTCTTGAACCCTATGCTCACACATGCCAGGGAAGCCACCTGCCACTGAGCTCTAGTGATAGTAATAAAGATTTTTAGGAAAAAGTTAAAGCAAATGTCATTTATGAAGGAGGGTGCTGGTTTTATTTTCTTATAAACAAATGTATGCTTTCTTTTTCTTTCTTTTTTTTCACTCTTTTGACTTTTTAAGACAAGGTTTCTCGTGTAGCTCTGGCTATCCTGGGACACTCTCTGTAGACCAGGCTGACCTAGAACTCAGAAATCTACCTGACTCTGCCTCCTGAGTGTTGGATTTAAAGGCGTGCCCCACCACTGCCCAGTGAGGTGTGTCTGCTTTCTGAGCTGTCGCGCGTGTGAAGAATACTATGGCTTCACAGATGTGTGCTTCAAAAGTATTTCCGCAATCTGCTGACATATTTGTGGATATTCTTCCTTGTTTCTATACCAACACGTCCATAAAAATCGGTGGCAGTATGAAATCCACAGACCATGGCAACGAGCTTTTAATTCTCTTTTATCACGCTGCCATTATTTTGAGTGTTTGTTGTCTCTTGTTTTCAGACTGACTTGGTTAGCTGTACAATATGAAAATGAATCTTCTGTGTTCTTCCCAATTTCATCAGGAGAGCGTTGTGTGCAGAGCCAGCAACAACTAGCTGCTTTTTGTAACTGGCTACTGGAGTGTCACCGATCCCTGTAATGACATTTCTTACCCATTTGACAATCGTTGAGATGTGAGTTCAGAAAGAAAGAGTTAATGTTTCTAACACCAACTGGAAAAAGTTACTCTAAAAGCATTGCTATCGTTATTCAGTGCAGGTGAGAGTTGTAAATGATGGGGAGAAACTTTGAAATCAGGAAGGAGTCTGCATTCCTTCAAAAGCTCTTTAATTTTCCCTGTAGTATAAACAATGTAAAGCTGGGAATTGTGATGTGGCCTGTGTGTGCTTTGCAGGAAGAGGTAGTCACGTCCACCCGAACACCCATATTCAGATAATAGGCATTGACTCAGCCCAGAAGATCGGTTAATGTATGTATATGCATATAAATATATTCTAAAGTGAAAGAAAATCATTATTAATGATTCCCCAAGTAGACTTTTCAATAAATCCATTAACCACTGCTCCGATCACGTTGAGTTAGAGCTTTTCTCTGCTTCATCCATAGGCTGACAGCAAACTTTCTTTCTTTAAAAAAAAATTTATTTATTTATTTATTTTACTTATTCACTTTGTATCCCAATCACTGCCCTGCTCATGGCTACTCTCTCCCACAAGAACAAACTTCTTTTAGTTTCTGTGACCATAAAAGTAGCTGAGGTCGGACAGGATTGTACAGGGGAAGGATTTACATCGGCGGCTCTCAACTTTGCTAACGCTGTATGACCTTTTAATACAGTTCCTCATGCTGTAGTGGCCCCAAACCATAAAATTATTTTTTATCAACTTCATGGCTGTAATTTTGCTACTGTTATGAATCATAATATAAATATCTGATAGACAGAATAGCTGATATGTGACCCCTGTTGAGGGGGGTTCTTGGTCTACAGGTTGAGAACCAGTATTTAGGAAAACCTGATTTAGGTAAACTTCTAGACATGCAGCATTATAGGATAGCTTTGAAAAAGATAAATGGATACATTCTTTATTGGCATGTTTTGTTGAGTTGGAAACTGATCGAAAGGAACAAATTAAATGTCTAGGCCCTAGACAACTTAAGAGGAATTGCCGATGCAATATTTTACAAAGGTCAGGAATTACTTCCCGTGTATGTTTGTAACAATAAAATCATTGTTTACACAGGTGTGTAAGGGTATGACAGGTGATAGCAAGCTACTGATATCAGGGCCATTGTGGCTTGTGTATACATTGCTATGATTTGTAGATGTATCATAACATGGTGTGCTGACACGGAGCTGGGCAGCTTACCAGTCACTATGGGTAAAGAACCTGTTGCCAATCTCTGACAATAGCAGTGTCTTGTGTTTTGTTTCCAGAATCAGGGAATTTGTTTACAAGCAGCGCAATGCTGACAAGCTGAATCTTATCTCTATGGCTTTTCAAAAAAGGGTTTCTCTGTATAGGCCTGGATATCCCAGAGCCCTGTGGACCAGGCTGGCCTGAAACTCACAGACATCTGCCAGTTTCTGACTTCTGATTGTCGGGATTAAAGGTGTGAGCCACCACTGCCCGGCAAGGCATCTTTTTTTTTTTTTTTTTTAAACAGGATCAAATGAATAAGAAACTCATCAATCTTTGTCTTTGTAGTACTAGGCTATCATCCCAGGACAGCTAACTGGAATGGTGAGATTATTATAAATGCAAAGAGATCCTGACAAATTCATGTTTTCATAGCCACATTGTCATCGTTGCAAGCAGTATGGTCTGGTTGGTTGTATGCATCAGTTCCTTCCTTCATATTTTCTTTTCTTTGTTTTTTTGTTTGTTTGTTTGTTTGTTTGTTTGTTTTTTACTTTCTTTCCAAAACTATTTATTGAAAATCATCTGTGCCACCTGTGGTTGGGGATCCAACATACATAGGCACACATACGCGCGCGCGCGCGCACACACACACACACACACACACACACACACTGTAATCAGGAAAGCAAGGGGAATAGAACTTGATCTTGGAGGAGCATTGAAATTCTGACAGGGTGACCAGGGAAGGCCTCACTAAGGTCACGTCTCCTCACCGCCCAGGCAGCCTCTCTTCCCTTCATAGTTGACCTTGTACTTCTGTCTAGACTATGGGGTTGGAGACTACCACACCTTCATGCCCACCAGCTGTGATGTCCCTATCGGAGCTGATACCCAGTATGCTTGCCGAGTTGTTTTTCCAAGGCCGCCTTAAGAACATCCTTAACGAAGCAGGGGTGAGCACCGAGCCGCCTTGCCAGTGCTCGCTCCATTCCTTACGCATCTGAGTAGCTTCTTATACCTCTCATCAAGAAAGGAAAGCCTAGCCAGGTCGTGGTGGTGCACACCTTTAATCCCTGTACTCAGGAGGCAGAGGCAGGTGGATCTCTCTCTGACTTGCAAGTTCTAGGACAGCCAGGGCTACACAGAGAAACCCTGTCTCAAAAAACCAATAATGAATGAATGAATGAATGAATGAATGAAAAATATAAAATAAAAAAAAAATCATAGGAGTCTTGATGTAACCAGAAGCCTGAGAGAGAGCAGCATTAACTCTGTAGTCCTCACATGAGGCCAACTTGGGGCTGGAGCGTGACGTCTATTATGTGTCCTTAGACCTCTTGGATCATGTCTTCATTGGTACGCTTTGTAGAGGGGCGAGAGGAGGAAGGCCTGCACTCAGCGCTGGGTTATTTTCCCGTTACAGGTTGGTGAAAGATGCGCCGTGGGATGAAGTCCCACTTGCGCACTCGCTGGTGGGTTTCGCCACCGCATACGACTTCTTATACAATTACCTGAGCAAGACCCAGCAGGAGACGTTCCTGGAGGTGATCGCCAACGCCTCCGGCTACATGTATGAAACTTCCTACAGGAGAGGATGGGGCTTCCAGTATCTGCACAACCACCAGCCCACCAACTGCATGGCCTTACTCACTGGAAGTCTCGTTCTGATGAACCAAGGTGTGTATGTGAGCCTATCACAGCCAGGGCACTGCCCGAGCCGCTGTCAGTCAGAGCTGCCGTGGGGGAAGCACAAGCAGTTTCTTCTCACTGTTCTTAGGGACACGTTAATACTCGAATCCGAATTAAGCCTGCAGACGAAGTTGCATCCGGGGCATCGTTTCGGTAACTAAGGCCGTGTAACTTTTAAAATGCCAGCTAGTTCTATTAGCCTGCAGGTTTCCTAAATCTGGCTAATAACTGTCCCAGACCAAAACCCTGCAGCACAGGACAGTGATAGCAAGCACTCATTCTCCCGGAGAATCGTGACAGTGGAAGACTGTCAACCTAGAAAAAAATGGAAGTTTTTTTTAAAGCTTAGTAAGGTTTTAAATATGAAGTGTATCTTCCCAGCATGGGGGTGGGTGAACCAAATACAACTCCCTCCCCTAACACACACACACACACACACACACACACACACACACACTCACACACACACACCTACCTGTCAGAACACCTAGTCTGGATCATTCAGGTCCGAGTTGGAAGCAGTTTTTGTGGTCTGCATTGTTACTCTTTATTAATACATCACACGATTGCCCATGTTGGTCTCGTAACTCTAATTTACAACCTCCATGGAAATCTGTAACTGAGACTTTAAGAAAAGTAGCTCTAAGACCACAATAAATCATTAAAATATTAAATATGTGATTGGAACTTGGGTATAAAGAATAACTGAAGCCTTATTTTTGCCCATAAGTATTTTATTTTGCTGGGAATATGGGTTAGTGGTAGGATCTTCGTAGTATTAGAATATTGAATATATCATTGGAATATTAAATATATCCTTGGAATATTAGGTTATTAAAAATATCATTGGAAGCCTTATATTGCCAGTAAGCATTTTATATGGCTGGGAATGTGGTAGGGTCTTCCTAGCATGTGTAAGCCTCTGTGTTCAATCCCCAAAGAGGAAGAAAGGAGAGAAAGGAGGAGAAAAAAGCGAAAGAATTAATACTTTATTGATTATCCAGCAAGACCTTTGCCCTATCCAGCTCTCTCCCTGTTTTGTCTGCCAGCCGTCACTTGTAATCAAGACTCAGAAGAAAAAATGGCACCTGACAGCTTGAATGTTATACTGACGGCTTTCCAGACCGCAGAGTATGTTGGTAGACATTGGAGCGGTTAGCTAGTGAAAGAACACAGAGGGCCAATTGGGCAGTGCGTAATCAGCGGGGAGTGATAACCAGGCTGTAGACGCAGGAACAAAAGTGACTAAAGTCTTAAGCACCGGTGAGATAGGTAAGGAGAACTGCCGGAAAGGCTGGAGCTGGGTCGTAGCAAGAGCCAGACAACAGTCGCCACCTCTGTACAACAAAGTGTGAGGACAGGATGATCCTTAGGGCTTGAGGGACATGGTGTAGGCTGGGACCTCGGTCACTGCCTATCAGTCCTGTGGCCGTGCGATCAGCAAAGGCAGGACACACATGCTTATAGAATAAGTAAGTCTCTGCCTTATTAGAAGGCAGTCGGCTCAACCTTTACCTGTCACTGTGTGTGCCTAAAATGAACCACCAAAGCAAGCAGGGTTTCAAACCTTAGGGTCAGACTAGAGTTCTGTTCATTTTGAGTCATGTACCCAAGGTCTGGAATAAGCCAACTTTTCTGTAGTTTGGGAACAGGATAAACCAGCTTGTTGAAAGGATGATTAAGTAAGGAACTGGAGAGATAGAACACTGACTGCTCTTCTGAAGGTCCCAAGTTCAAATCCCAGAAACCACATGGTGGCTGTAATGAGATCTGATGCCCTTTTCCGGGGTGTCGAAGACAGCTATAGCAAGCGGGACAGAGTGAGGAATGCCATGGCTAGAGCTGGAGAGTTGGCTTAGTGGTTAAGAGCATAGACTGCTCTTCCGGAGGTCCCGAGTTCAAATCCCAGCAACCTCATGGTGGCTCACAACCATCTGTAATGAGATCACATGCCCTCTTCTGGTGTGTCTGAAAACAGCTACATGTATTTACATATAATAAATAAATCTTAAAAAAAAAAAAAAGGATTAAGTAAGGTTCTGCTTAGTGCTGTGTAGATTGTAACATGAGGAGTTACTGTTACCTAAGTGTGAGAGTTCTAGAAAGCTCACATTTTTCCACCCAAGGATTTTGTGAACGTAATCTTAAGTGGAAAAATTAAACAATGTGTTCCTGTGACAGAATCCCTGCACACAGTCACGTAGCTCACCCTTGACAAGCTCAGGTTTCCTAGCTGATTCGTGTCACTGTTAGATTTCTACCTGATCATTCTGTGGCATCTGAAAAGCACACAAGTGTCAGCATTGTCCCTGTGGTGGGACAGGCTGAGGAAAGCATACATTTATGTACATTTATATACATTATGCATTTAGAGCATTTTTGTGGGTTATTATAAATGTTTTAAGTTTGGGAAAGTGATGAACTTCCAAAAAAAGAATAAAAACAAAAAACAGAAAAACAAAGAAACCAAAAAACCCATATTCAAGAACTTTTTAGGAAAGCATATACCAAATTTCCATGCAAGTTGTGATGCTGTGTGTGTGTGTGTGTGTGTGTGTGTGTGTGTGTGTGAGAGAGAGAGAGAGAGAGAGAGAGAGAGAGAGAGAGAAAGACTTTAGTTTATTAAAAATTGAAAAATTACTTGGTCCTCACTGAAGGTTTTATTTAACTAGTAAATGGTCTATTTGCTATTAAAACTTAATATTTTATAGTAAATACTTAATATTTACTAATCTTAATATGCAGTAGCAAATATTTAATATACATATCAATAGTATTTAATAATTTAATAGTAAATGTTTTAAAACTTCTTAATCTACACATCATGGACAAAATTGGAAAGGGACGGTTTTTATTTATCATGTTGAAAAATAAGAGCATAAAAAAAACGTGTGATTTGTAATCATATACTCTGTTTGGGGTCCCTGTAGAGTTTTGCGTGGCCGTATTTTCAGTCACGTTCTGTTCCGGCCTTCAGTCGTCATTCTCCTCTTTCAGGGTACCTTCAGGAGGCCTACTTGTGGACCAAGCAAGTTCTGAGCATCATGGAGAAGTCTCTGGTCTTGCTGCGCGAGGTGACGGACGGCTCCCTCTACGAAGGCGTCGCCTACGGCAGCTACACCACGCGATCCCTGTTCCAGTACATGTTCCTCGTCCAGAGGCACTTCGACATCAACCACTTCGGCCACCCATGGCTTAAGCAACACTTCGCCTTCATGTATAGGACCATCTTGCCAGGTATAGTGAAAAGGGAAAACAGAGCACCACTTCTGACTGCGAATATGAGCTAGAGGTGACAAAGAAATGGGCTGGGGGCGTGGGGGCAGCGTGGGGAGGTTTGTCTACTGAGGCCAAAGTTTCTCTTTTCATCCAAGAAAACCTTAAGACGTTAAAATTTTGGGAAGCGCCAATGAAGATTTGCAGTTTCAGGATTTTATCTGGAACATAACGGATCAGGTAGATCCTGCCGTAGCACCTCCATTGTGTATTTAGACTTGAACCTAAACAAGATAGAAGCATTAATGATGATTGTACTTCACTTTTTCATCTGGGATCTGTGCTTAAGACTATTGTAGATTTGGGTTTTAAGCTTTTTTTTTTTCATTCAAACTGTACAGATTTGAAACAAATAGTAGATTATATATACATTTTGTATTTGAAGCTTAGTGTTTTCTTTGAGTGTTTTATTAAGCCAGTGTGTAGTTCAGTAGTAGAACACTAGCTAAACATGTTTATACATAAGACCCTGGTTTTAATCAATTCCTGACAGCCTATAAAGAAAAAAAGCAATAAAACCACACAATACCACTATCTATGATTAAACATTATATTGAAACATATGTAATAGAATACAGAGAACAAAACAAAGTGCTATGAAACTTCAGTGATAATCTATCTCATCGTAGATCTACAAATGCGTATCATTATTTATATGATTTGCTAACGTACTCATTTCTAGGACATCTTTATAATTCTCCTTATTGCTAAAGCCAGACTAAGATCAGAAAATTTAGGAAGTAAATTTTCTTCAAGGTCGATTTTGCTTCCCTTGAGAATTACAATTTTTTATAATTCTGATGGTTAATGTCCTAGTTTCTTTTCCATTGCTATGATAAAATACACCGACAAAAGGCTACTTACAAAAGAAGAAGGTATTTGGCTTATAATAATTCCAGAGGGATCAAATCTATCATGACAGAAAAGACATGGCAACAGGATAGGATGACTTGACAACAGGAGGGAGAAGCTGGCTGAACACATCGTATAGGAACCAGAGACAGAGAGAGAGAGAGAGAGAGAGAGAGAGAGAGAGAGAGAGAGAGAGCGAGCAAGGGCGAGCAGGAATCTTGGCCAGGCTGTAGATAAAGTCTCAAAGCCAGTCCCCCAGTATCATACTACTTCCAGCAAGACTCCACCTCCTAAAACTTCCATAACTGTTCCAAACACCAATACCAGCTGGGGACTGGGTGTTCCAACATATGATCCTATGGTGGACATTTCATATTTAAACCATAACAGTTTTGTCAGCTTGATACAATGCTAAGAGTCTCAATGAAGGATCATCTAGATTAGGATGATGTGTGGGCATGCCTGTGGTATTTGTCCTGATTAAATCGTCTGCTCACTTTGGGCGACACCATTCCCTAGGAAGGGGCTTCGGGACGCCATGGATGGAGAAATGTGGCTGACCGTTTAGTACACATGCGTCAATCCACTGCTCTCTGCTTCTGACTCTGACTGTGATGTGACATGCTGCTTTGAGTTCCTGCCGCCTTGACTTTTCCACAGTAATAGGTTGGAACCAGAAATTGGGATCCTAATAAGCCCTTTCTCCATTAAGTTCCTTTCATTCAGCAGCAGGAAATAAAACAAGACAGTGATTCTAGAATACAACAAAGGATCCAGTATTTAAATCTTTATGCTCTGTATAAATGTATACAGACTAAACAGGCTCTCCCCTTATTAGATTAGTCATCCATATATTAATGCCAAGGATTGGCTCAGGTACAGCACTTGTCATACAGTTATGAGAACCAGAGTTTGAATTGAATTCCCCGGGACCTGTGCAAAGCCAGACTCAGTAGTAGGGTCTGTTATTTCAACACTTGTCTGGGGAAATGAAAGTTGTGAGCTACCTAGCCTGGTATCCACAGTGGTTAACAGCAAGAGATCCCATCTGAAACGAAAGGAAAGTGACCTACCTAACATCTAGGATTGCCCTCTGCATCCACATGAACATCATGCCGTGGGCACACTTTGTACATTCCTGTTCACACACACAAAGATTAAAAAGTGAAACTGCATAGCAAATAAACATGTAAAGAGTCAGTGTAGGCCTACTCCGTGAACTCAAATGCTTGTTTTTAGACTTAAAAAGAAGTGTAGTATGTAGTTCTTCTTGATAATCAAAGACTGTCTAGAGGAAGGGACATCAAGAAGAGCCCAGTGTTTGTAATTTGAGCTGAAATCTAACAGCAAGCCTTCTCCTGGTCATTTCCTTAGCTAGAAAAGACAGAATACATTTAAGGGGCCTCGGCTATTGTGGTTATTAATGCAACAGACTTGAGGAATACCTCTACTAAGCCAGGCGTTGTAATGGGCAATTTAAGATTTAAAGAAGAAGATGTCCCCTATTTAAAGGAACTTGTAGTATATGAGTTTTGACCTACCGTATTTTATAATATAATTATACTAGAATGTCGCTTATTCAGCTATTAGAAATCGAACTACTAGCTATAAATACATTCATGGTAGCATTTTAGAAAAGATTCTATTTTTATTTTATTCTTTCAGTTTATTCTCAACTATCTCCACACACCCTCCCACTCCCCCCTTGCCCCTGATATTACAGTAATGATTCCTCTTGTTTGGCACAGTGTTTTCTTCCTTTCCGATCTATGATATTTGAATTTGCTTTTGGTTTTCTTCCCTTACTCCAGTAATGATACCTGACTCGGATTCTTGCATTTTTCCCCTTTAATTCCAGCAGTATGTATTAACAGAAGCCCTCCTGGGAATTCAGTTTTTGTCTTCACCCTTATAAGCACATTAGGTTTTACTCTATTGCAAGCCAAACTCAAGTACCCTACCTTCTTTTTTCTTTTTCTTTTATTGGATATTTTCTTTACTTACATTTAAAATGTTATCCCCTTTCCCAGTTTCCCCTCCAGAAACCTCCAATCCCACCCCTCCTCCCCCTGCTTCTATGAGGGTGCTCCCCCCCTACCCACTCCCACCTCCCCACCCTGGCTTCCCCCTACACTGGGGCATCAAGCCTTTATGGGACCAAGAGCCTTTCCTCCCATTGATGCTCAACAGGCCAACCTCTGCTACATGTGCTGCTGGAGCCATGGGTCACTCCTTGAGTTCTCTTGGTTAGTGGCTTAGTCCCTGGGAACTCGGGTGGTGGAGGGTCTGCTAGGTTGAAATTATTGTTCTTCCTATAGGGCTGCAAACCCCTTCAGCTCCTTCAGACCTTTCTCTAACTCCTCAGTTGGGGACCCCATGCTCAGTCCAATGGTTGGCTGCGAGCATCTGTCTTTGTATTTGTCAGGCTCTGGCAGAGCCTCTCAGGAGACTGCTAAATCAGGCTCCTGACAGCAACCACTTCTTGACATCCCCAATAGTATCTGGGTTTGGTGACTTTCTTTTCTGGTGTGTTGGGGTATCCATGGATTGCTGTGGTGTGAGAACTGGGTTCTGATGATGCCAAGTAGCCTTGGTTTCTGTTGCTTATGTTCTTGTGCTTGCCTCTCACCATCTGGTTATCTCTAGTGCTACCTGCCCTTGCTGTCTCTGACTGGAGCCTGTCCCTCCTGTGATCCGGGTTGTGTTAGAACTTCTCAGAGTCCAGCTGTCTCTGGGATCCTGGGATTCTGGGATCCTGAGATCCTGAGTGTGTCAGAGCTCCTGGGAGTCAAGCTTCTCTGGGTGTGGCGTGGGTGGGGAACCCGAGCCCTGGGTTTGCTCCAGACACAGGTGCAAGCTGGAAGGAACCTGTGCCTCTGTCTGGGTGGTGGTTGGTGTTTCCCTAGTTCCTGTAGGGATCCCAGTTACCCTGGGTGTTGGGAAAGATGTTGTGGCTTCATCTGTGATCTTGGGTGTGTTAGATCTCCTGGGAGTTTGAGCTTCCTCTGTGATCCAGTGATCCTGGGTGTTTCAAAATACCTGGGAGTCAGGCTCCCTCTGGGTGTTGTAGGAGTGGGTGCAGAGCCAGCAACCCAGTTCTGCTCAGGGTGCAGGTTCAGACTGGAAGGAACCCATGCTACTGGCTTGGTGGGAGTTCCTGTGTCCCTGGATCCTGGAGGGTCCCAGTTACTTCTGGTGTTGGGTCAGATGTTGTGGCCTCCTCACCTGTGATCCTGGGCGTGTTAGAGCACCTGGGAGTCGAGCTTCCTTTGGGTGTTGTGGGACCGAGCACCCTACATTCTTATCTTGGCCTAGAATTCAAGTTGAGATGCGAAAATCCTGGTGCTCATTACAGCTTCAGGACCACACCTGCAGAAGATGGTATCTGTCCTAGATGCAAGCTGCATTTATAGCATGGACATTGAGAGTGAAGAAGGGGGCCAGTGTGTATGTATGCTAACAGGTGTGCCACAACTGTTACCAACAACAGATACCAGCTTTCAGGGCAATAATGGTAAATTGGTATGGCACAGACCTCGAGCCTCACAGATTTGTTTACTTTTACCTAAGATGAAGCATTGATTGTAATTTTAAAACAGGCATGATGGTCATTGTTTGGACCTTTCTAGGAATATACAGTTTTAAATTCAATCTTTTCAAATTTCTTCCCCCCCCCCCCACAGGGTTTCAAAGAACTGTAGCCATTGCAGACTCGAATTACAACTGGTTTTATGGTCCAGAAAGTCAATTAGTGTTCCTGGATAAATTTGTCCTGCGTAATGGGAGTGGAAACTGGCTGGCGGACCAAATCAGAAAGAACCGTGTGGTGGAGGGTCCGGGCACACCGTCCAAAGGGCAGCGCTGGTGCACTCTACACACAGAATTTCTCTGGTATGACATTGTTGAGCTAGCTTTCCACTGAGATGGTATCCAGGTTCATACTATGCACTGTGCTTTTCTACAAAAAAAAAACAAGTAAAAACCTCTCTCTATAGCACCTAAGTAGATACACCTTTAATTCAACTCTTAAAAATGTCTAAACCTCTCTTAGAAACAGTTCCTCGTGTTGATGATCTAATTACCATTTGCATTTCTTATACTAGATATGTTCTAAGCTTGGACTATTTCAAGGATGAACCTGCTTTGTTTTGATTTTATATCATTCATTTCTTACATTGTAGAAAGAAAAAGACTCACAGTTTTGGCTGGATTAATCCAATGATTCCCCCCCACCCCCAGCCCCAAAAAAGTAGTAAAATATTTTGTTTTGTCTTGGTAAATGGAGCATTATAATCCTCTGAAGGTATAGCTGTTCCCAAGTTTCACAGCCGTTCAGTGTGTTCACAGTATCTGACAGGTTCACTTTGATAATAAAAAGACCATGTAATTCTTTTTGTTGTAATCTTTTAAGCCTAGAAGCAGCTTGGGTCTCATTTTCTTTTTTAAGTATTGCCAAGTATGTTGGCATGAAGTAAATTAAAGCCAAAGTGACAGTTAATTGTTGAGTTTTGAAAAGATTGAATTTGTGTTGCATTCAACCCCCAAATTAGCATTTTCAGAATTTTCTTGGTTTCATTTCTGCACACCTCCCCCCGCCCCCCCGAGTTTAAACAGAGAAAAATATTATAGAGTAACTGCCTATCATTTAACCAACATTGTAAAACTCCTTTCACAGAAGAATTTAAGGCATTATATATAAGTATTCCTTCGCTCCCTCCAGAAAGTATGCAATAAGCAGCCAAGAGAGCTCCAGAGAGCTAGCTGTAGGAATTAGATTAATTCTACACCTGACGTTTAAAATGTGCTTATGTGAGAATATTGAAACCTATCAAAAGCTGAGAAGGTGGCCATTTAGTTTTATTGTGTATCTGTTAATTAAGCAACTACTATATTAGTCTTCAGTACAAAGAAAATTTTCGATGTTCTGGCACTGAGACTCTAGAAGTGGAGAAAACCAAACACCAGTAAGACCAATTCAACTATGGGTAATTGGCTCACTAGGCAAAAGTATAGATGAGCTAGTAATCATTCTACCTCTTCTTCCTCATCATGAGACCTTTTCATGGCATTTGTCCTAGCCTACCAAAAAATAGTCATCTGTATTTTGACCATTGTAGCATTTTATGTTAAATATCCTATTACTGAACATTGAGCATAGATACATATAAGCCATTTCTGACCATAAGTTAAAACAAAGCAAAACCTTTGGTTCTGGGCTTAGCAGTAGCCACGGTTTTAAATGTGCCAGTGTTTGTTTTTTGCAGTTTGACCCATTTATATTTTTTGGTGTGCTATTCACAATGCATTGTGTCTCCTCTGAAGTTCTACCGTGTTTTGATAGCTCTAGAGGGACAACGTCTGATGTAGGAACAGATTCCAGACTGGTCATCAGCTCCTGTAGACCAGCTCTTTGGTGCAGGTCCAGCTGGATATTCAGATCCAGAGCCTTACATGGGGTTCCCTAGAGTAGGAACCTATCAATTAGGATTGTGATGAAATGTTTTAAATCTAAGAGCCCCAGCAATTTGGATGGCAACTCTGAAGTTGCCTGGTAAAGAGTAACCAAGTAGAGGTTAGTGGTAGAAATTGTTTCCCTCTCCAGCCCAGTAACATGGGTTACACAGTGTGTTTCCATGATGTCCCAGTGCTCGGCCTGGTGCCTGCTGATCTGAGAGTGTTTTGTGACATGTCCCTGATATTTTGCCCTGCCCCGGGTAACATCTGTAGATTGTGTTTTGCAACAATATTATCAAGTGGCATCATGGTTCTAGTGACTTCTTTTTACTTACATCAGGAAACCATTTAATTTTTAAAAATTTATTCCCTTCAGGTATGATGCCAGCTTGAAACCAGTTCCACCTCCAGATTTTGGTACCCCAACATTGCATTATTTTGAAGACTGGGGTGTTGTGACTTACGGAAGTGCACTACCTGCAGAAATCAACAGGTCATTCCTTTCCTTCAAGTCGGGAAAACTTGGGGGCCGTGCAATATATGACATTGTCCATAGGAACAAATATAAAGACTGGATCAAGGGGTGGAGAAATTTTAATGCAGGACACGAGCATCCTGACCAAAATTCTTTCACTTTCGCTCCCAACGGCGTGCCATTCATTACGGAGGCCCTCTATGGGCCGAAGTACACCTTCTTTAACAATGTCTTAATGTTTTCTCCAGCTGTGTCAAAGAGTTGCTTTTCTCCCTGGGAGGGTCAGGTCACAGAAGATTGCTCATCAAAATGGTCGAAATATAAGCATGACCTGGCGGCCAACTGTCAGGGGAGAGTAATTGCAGCAGAGGAAAAAGACGGGGTTGTTTTTATCCGAGGAGAAGGCGTAGGAGCATATAACCCCATGCTCAACCTGAAGAATATTCAACGGAATCTCATCCTCCTCCACCCACAGCTTCTCCTCCTGGTAGACCAGATACACCTGGGAGAGGAGAGCCCCCTGGAGACAGCAGCAAGTTTCTTCCACAATGTGGATGTCCCTTTTGAGGAGACGGTAGTAGATGGGGTCCATGGAGCGTTCATCCGGCAGCGAGATGGTCTCTATAAAATGTACTGGATGGATGATACCGGTTATAGTGAAAAAGCAACCTTTGCCTCCGTGACATATCCTCGGGGCTATCCCTACAATGGGACAAATTATGTGAATGTCACTATGCATCTTCGAAGTCCCGTCACCAGGGCAGCTTACCTCTTCATAGGGCCATCTGTGGATGTCCAGAGCTTCAGTATCCATGGGGACCCTCAGCGGCTGGATGTGTTCGTAGCCACCAGCGAACATGCCTACGCAACTTACCTGTGGACGGGTGAGAACACGGGGCAGTCTGCTTTTGCACAGGTCATTGCAGACCATCAGAAGATTCTCTTTGACCAGAGCTCAGCCGTCAAAAGCACCACTGTCCCCGAAGTGAAAGATTATGCTGCTATCGTGGAACAGAATCTGCAGCATTTTAAGCCCGTGTTCCAGCTGCTCGAGAAGCAGATCCTATCTCGAGTCCAGAACACGGCTGGCTTTAGGAAGACTGCGGAGCGCCTGCTGAGGTTTTCAGATAAGAGACAGACAGAGGAGGCCATTGACAGGATCTTTGCGATATCCCAACAACAGCGGCAGCAGCGAGGCAAGTCAAAAAAAAGCCGGAGGACGGGCAAGCGCTACAAGTTTGTGGATACCGTCCCTGATATTTTTGCACAGATTGAAGTCAATGAGAAGAAGATTCGACAGAAAGCCCAGATTTTAGCACAGAGAGAACAGCCCATAGACGAAGATGAAGAAATGAAAGACCTTTTGGATTTTGCTGATGTCACATACGAGAAGCATAAAAACGAGGGTTCCATGAAAGGTGGCTTTGGACAGGCGCGGTTGGTGACAAGTCACAACAAAGCACCCTCACTGTCAGCCTCGTACACCAGACTCTTCTTGATTCTGAACATCGCCATCTTCTTTGTCATGTTGGCGATGCAACTGACTTACTTCCAGAGGGCTCAGAGCCTCCATGGCCAGAGGTGTCTTTATGCAGTCCTCCTAATAGATAGCTGTGTATTATTATGGTTGTATTCCTCCTGTTCTCAATCTCAGTGCTAATGCCAAGGCCATGAGCATCTCATGATCACTAGAGTTCATGAAAGAAATATGTATATATTCCCTAATTTGTTACATAATTTCTCCCCCAGATTTGGGCAAATTTAAGGGAAGATGTTTTCACACACAAAACGCAGGGGTGTGGAAAGCTCGGAACTAGACACATACAGGATGCACTAAGGTGTAAGAATAGCTTTGGCTGTCCCCTTGTGTTTCTGGGAATGTTTGGCTTTGCTGACTGACCAGTTTCTACTAGAAGAGTCAAAAATGCCCATTTTTTTTAAACGTCATCTTTCTGTTAATATAAAGAAAAAATGAATTGGACTTTATTATCATTAATTTAATTCTGTTAGAGGCTTCCAGATTCTGTATTATGGAACATACGGAGACATACATTCCAAGCAATACAGGCTGTTAAAATTTAAATAATGGGAACTGTTATTATAAGACCTGGAAACTTCAAATAACATGATAAAATGATAGCAGATGATCATAAAGGAACTGAAAAAATTTTTAAATGGAAAACACATATGAATGAACATCGTTTTGATGATGTTGGCCAAGGCAGGAATGTGATTTGTGGCTTTTTGATAATTAATACGATAACAGGTAATTTCATATTCTCTTTCTCTTTTTGTAAAATGTTTATAGACCCAACGGCTAAAGTTTTCGAAATAAACTATTTTATACCTTGAAACGCAATACCAAAGAACATAGGACTAAAGTTTTGATGTGATTCTGATGTTTTTAACAAGAAAAGTTTCTTCAAGTTTATTTTGCTAAATAAACCGATCATAATTATGATCTCTCCTGCTCTGCTGTGCGTCTTCTCTGTCCCATTAGATTCAGAGTGCATTCACATTTTCCAGAATCTTCCAAGAGAGGTCTTCATTTGACTACGCATTCATTAAACTTACTTGATTTTTTGAAAAAAAAAAAAAAAACCATAATTTCACTCTTTATATTTTAGTCATCTAAGCATATTTCAAACAGTTAACACAGAAACCAAAATCTGGCTGCCTAAGTAAAACAACTTTCTGTAAATTGGTGCAATCCCGTCCTCAGGGGCTAACAGCAGTAGAGAATGCTGGACATGCAGCCCACAGTTTCTGCTGGAGCAGAAGAAAATGTTACACTTGGACTAAAAGCAGAAGTTATCTTACGTATAGTGTTATCTGAGGCTGATAAATTTCTCCCTTGAAAATGGGAAATGTATTGAGCATACATTTTTGGAATAAGGACATGCTCGCTGATTTACAGAGCTGAGCTTAAAGCAGTCTTGTCTCTGCCCGGATCTTTATGTTCAGAGACACAGCGGTAGGCGTCAAAGAGTCGAACCCCGAGAAAGTCCTGTGAGTACCATTTCATGGTTCTAATTTGAATATTTTGCACAAAGTGAAAACTTAAGTTTGAGCTACCGTTCTTGTGCTCGAAGCCCAGGAGCTGACTTCTGAGCAAGTAGTTTGTCCCTCACAGGGGCTGTCTCTAGGGAGGATGTCATTACACACTGTTTAAAGAATGATGTTTTCCAAAGAATAATGCTTCCGTTTGTCCTGCGTGGTTGCTCTTACTGGGATTTAAACTTGCTTTATGTGACAGATTCTCCGTTTACTTAACCTCATTCAACAATCCTCTCTTCTCTTCTTTCTCATTCAAAAAGATGAATTGTCTGAAAGCGATTTTTTTTTTTAAAGGAGTTGGGAGAGGATTACTCGTCGAGGTTACAAAGAAAACCTGATGTCAGCTCCAAAACACGAGCATGGTTTATAGCAGAGATGGGACGTCCAAGTGAGAGAGCCAAATCTAGCTTTCCTTTTAAATTAACAACAAATTAGGTTCAGGCTAGATAATGCATTAGTCATCATTGCACGATCCTCTTTAACCAGAACATGACCTCCTTTTTTAAAGTAATTTTAAAAAATATGTTAATATTGCATCTTTAAAAGTAATGAATAAGTTCCATGGGTTTCCCACTTCTAATGAAGAGTGGAATTCTTTTTTTTTTTTTTAAAGAAATTTCCTGGATAATTCTAAGCGACTAAGTAAAAGATCATGCTAAAATACATCATATCTTTTCATAATGAAACATGTTGTATATCAGGGATAGGGTATACTTGGGTCAAACTAAGGAACTCTTTGTACGTTTAATTAAGCCAAGCAATGCTAGGTCTCCCTTGAAACCGAGCAGTCAATATGGACTCTGTCTCAGGGCAGCTCACAGTGAAAGGAATGTTTCAAGTTTGTGGCTAATCTATGAGCTGTTGTTCAGTACTGAACAGGACTTTGAGTCCCAGCCTCTAAGGAAATCTGAGCATCATTAGCACAGAGTTAGAGGCTGTGTGGTGAAAGCAAAACAGTCTGGGTTTTTGGCTGATTCGCTTTTTTTTTTTTTTTTAAGCCTCCGTAGTGATGCTATGAAAACATTCTTTGGATATAATTCTTGGAATTATTGAAGTCGCTAGGTCTAGTGTTGAACACCTTTAATCCCAATGCTTGGGAGGTGGAGACAGGTGGATCTTTGTGACTTCGAGGCCAACTATATAGTGAGTTCCAGCACAGCCAGGGATATGTAAAGAGAGACTGTCTCATAGGAAAAATAAACTGTTAGGAAGGTGGGCTATAGAGATAACCTGGTGGGTAAAGTGCTTGTGAACATAACAGCACGAGTTTGAATCCCTCTTGCTCTTAAAAATTAGGCACATCTGGGCAGTGGTGGCGCATGCCTTTAATCCCAGCACTCTGGGAGGCAGAGGCAGGGGGATTTCTTGAGTTCCATGCCAACCTCGTCTACAGAGTGAGTTCCAGGATAGCCAGGGCTGTACAGAGAAACCCTGTCTTGGAAACAAACAAACAAAAAAAACCAAAAATCCAAAAATTAGGCACAGCCCTCACACATGTGTAGCAGATATACAGCTTGGTCTCTGTGGGGGTCCCTCAACTAGAGCAGGGGCTGACCCTGACTCGGTCGCCTGCCTGTGAATCTGGTCCCCTAACTGGACAGGCTACCTTTTCTGGCCTCAGTGGGAGAGGATGTACCTAGCCTGTAGGGACTTGATATGCCATGGTGAGTGGATACCCGAGCTGGGGGGGGGGGGTGGGGGGGCCGGCAGGGGCTTATCACAGGAGAAGGGCATAGGGGAGGGGCTATGTGAAGGGGGAATGGGAGGAGAGGAGGAGCTGCAATTGGTATGTAAAGTGAATAAATAATGGAGCGAACAATAAAAATGCCCAGAGGAGGTAGGGATGGGGGAATTCCTGTAGTTTGTCAGCCAGACCTCGCCTAGACTAAAAGGTGAGCACAAGGCCCAATGAAGAGACCCGGTCTCAAAACTGAAGTGGAAGGCAACAGAATTCATTCTAGAACCACTTGAAGTATTTAAATGTATTACTTAGACTTATTAATTCTTTTTTAAATTTTTATTTAATCTTTTTTTTTTTTACATTCCAGTTTTTATCCCCCTCTCAGTCCACCCTCTGTTTCCCATCCCATCCCTCCTCCCCAACCCCTTGTTTCCAGGAGGATGCCCGCACCCCACCACCATCCACCCACTAGACTTCCCCACCTCCTGGGGTCTCCATTCTCTAGAGCGTTAGCTGGATGTTCTCTGACTGAACACAGACCCAGCAGTCCTCGGCTGTACATGTGTCGGGACCTCATATCAGCTGGTGTACGCGGCCTGGTTGGTGGTCCAGTGTCTGAGAGATCTCAGAGGTCCAGGTTAATTGAGACTGCTGGTCCTCCTTACAGGGTCACCCTCCTCCTCAGCTTCTTCCACCTTTTCCCTAATTCAACCACAGGGGTCAGCAGCTTCTGTCCATTGGTTGGGTGTAAATATCTGCATCTGAGTCTTTCAGCTGCTTGTTGGGTCTTTCAGAGGCAGTCACGATAGGCTCTTTTTTTGTGAGCACTCCATAGCTCAGTTATAGTGTCAGGCCTTGGGGCCACCCCTTGAGCTGGACCTCCTTTTCCTCAGGCTCCTCTCCATTTCCGTCCTTGCAGTTCTTTCAGACAGGAACAATTATGGGTCAGATTTTTGACTGTAGGATGGCAACCCCAACCCTCACTTGCTGCTGGAGGTGGGCTCTACAAGTTCCCTCTCCACACTGTAGGGCACTTCATCTAAGGCCCCTCCCTTTGAGTCCTGAGAGTATCTCACCTCCCAGGTCTCTGGTACGTCCTGGAGGGTCCCCCACCCCCAACCTCCTACCTCCCAAGGTTTCCTGTTTATATTCTTTGTGCTGGCCCTCAAGGCTTCAGTTCTTTTCTCCCACCCAGTACCTGATCATGTTCCACTCTTCCTCTCCCTTTCTCATTTCCCACCCAGCTCCCTCCCTCTCTCCCCCCTTGTGAATCCTTTTTTCTTCCCTTCCAAGTGGGAATTATTAATTCTTTCACAAAGATTTAAGCCATAGCTTTTTTTTTTTTTTTTTTTTTTTTTTTTGGTTTTTCGAGACAGGGTTTCTCTGTGTAGTCCTGGCTGTCCTGGAACTCACTCTGTAGACCAGGCTGGCCTCAAACTCAGAAATCCGCCTGCCTCTGCCTCCCAAGTGCTGGGATTACAGGCGTGCGCCACCATGCCCGGCTCAAGCCATAGCTTTTAAGTGTTCAAGACTTCCAGAGGGAATCTTTTTAACAGTATTTTGCACACCAGACAATAAGACGTTTTAAAGAAAATTTTACATTATGAATCTCTGGC
Organism: Apodemus agrarius; assembly: GCA_964023405.1. Classification (NCBI taxonomy): domain Eukaryota; kingdom Metazoa; phylum Chordata; class Mammalia; order Rodentia; family Muridae; genus Apodemus; species Apodemus agrarius. The sequence goes on along the minus strand of OZ030025.1, from coordinate 37,925,139 downwards.
TTTCTAAGAAAACATTTTTTTCCTTAGGGCCTCATGCATGGTAGACACGTCTTGTACCTCTGAGATAGATCACTAGAGCTTTTATATACAGGATCTCACTAAGTGGCTGGCTTTGAACTCATCCTGTAACCCAGGTAGACCTTGAACATGTGCAGGGCTTAGAGGTGAGAAATTCCTATTAGTTTGTAAGCCACACAAAAAGCAATCTGAGATTTCTCGAAGTTTTAATAAAGTTTAAATGAATGAGCGTTGTATTTGTAACTTTAAAATTAAATTCAAGGGCAGCAAGATGGCTTAGTGGGTAAAGGTGCTTAATGTACAAGACTACAGACTGAGTTCTGTCCCTGGAACCTGTACAACGATGGAAGGAGAACACTGACTCCAAAATGTTTTCTACCACCAGTGTGCCACATCGTACGTGCACGCGCACGCGCGCACACACACAAATTCACCCCCATACACACACTCATAATAATTTTTAAATTAAACCCACATATTTAGAATTATAAAACAAGATTAGGATGGCTGCAGACTTAAGGTGTGACTGATGCAGGATGGATAAAGAAAGAAAGATGGGAAGAAGATACAGACCCTCTCAGAATGATGCGTGACTTGGATTATGAGGTGTAGTGCTGAATTAGTCCCCAAGGATTGAAAATGTGCGTATAAGGAGGTTTAAATCAGGAGTCTCTTGGTAGTAGCCACAGCTGTTTAATTGCAGATGACCGCTGTCATGCTCAGAGGATAGCATTCTACAACACCAGATAATAGGGACGATGTCGTATTAATCTTTAAAGCATTCTTAAATTTGGACTTTACTCTGTAGCAAGGGCTCCTCCCCTTTTTGATGTCTCAGTATAACTGAGAGATATGATATAGACACATTACTGAGAGAGCACAAGAGAATCTTTATGGTATGAAAATTATATATGGAAGATGATTTTTATATATCTTCCTGTTTTGAAAACTTGAAGTGGCTTTGATATGGTCTGACATCTCAGTCTAAATTCTGTTGAAATTAATATGGACTCCATAGGCTGAACAAATCATAAACAGTATCTGTCCATTTGAGTCACAGTCTGCCTGCTGAGAAATCTGAGATTCTGATGCCCCATACCATGAGGAGAAAAGAGATAGAGCAAACCAAAGAAAATGGCCACACTGCTTTTTTTTTTTTTTAATAACTAACCTATATGTGGAGGTTATTCTCAAAGCAAGCATAATGGCATGTAGTAGCAATTTTGGAGTTTTGATTTCTTTTAAAAACACAGAGATACTATAAGAATATGTTTTCGTTTTAAATCATAGGTGTGGGGATGGGAGCTGCTTCGCAGCAGCTGACTCTATGATTTGTCTCATCCTCTACCAAAGGCGTGATTTTGCCAGCTTTAGATAGTTTCAGTAATTTTGTGACTTTTGGGATTCTGGGGATTTTTCAAGAGGGTATATAAATACCAAGGCCCTGAGAGGGAGTGTGAGTTGTTGGTTGTTGGTTGTTGGTTGTTGGTTGGTATCGCTTACAGTTTGTTAAGCTTACAGTTTGTTAAGCAGTCATGTGAAAGGAAAAAACAACAACAAGAAGAAATTAGATATCCTGATGGTGAAGATCAAACTTGCCCCAAGGAACTCAGGAGAAAGTAGCCTAACAATAATATCATCCTCTTTATGGCCCACAACATTATTCAGGGATCTCTTTCCTTTTCTCTCTCTCTCTCCTTTTTCATCTCCTATCTAGTGTTAAGGGATTGAGGGATGGAAAGAGGGTGATGGTGGGGAAAGGTGGAAGAAGGAAGAACCCACCAAGAAGCCAACGGCTATAATGGCAGATAATATTTCCACAAGTATTTTGAAGGGGGATATTCAAACCACACCACTCCATATTCCCTGCTCTCACTGTAGCAGGGGGTGGGATATTGCTCTAACTGGAATCCATTGTAAGCAATGGGGAGACAGTAGGACATGCATTATAGACGGAGATGGACCCACGGGGGAGGATTAGAGGCTATTTCCATAGTTTAGGTAGGAGACCATTGGCTCCTTGACAGCTCACAGGCAAAGCTTGTGACTGAAGGCATGTGTGCTTTGTGGGAGTGGTGACCAGACAAAGGATGAATCAGGATCAGTCATGAGTATCTGAGTCCTGTCTGTCATATAAGAATAGGACTTCCTGTGAGTGTATGCCTCACTCATCTGGCCATCCCTTAACCCTGGGAAATTGCCCAGATCGTTCTGTTATTTCGCTTTTCAGGTCTCCTTTCCCAGGGATTAGACTTAGATCAGCATGGCTGGAGTGTTGGGTGACTAGTGGAGAGTGAAGGGGAAAGACACTGGAAATGGCGCGATAGACCAGGCTAATTTTAAAAAGAAACAATATAAGAGCCGAGAGATGGCTCAGTGGTTAAGAGCACTCGCTTGGTGCTCTTGTAGAGAACTCAGATTCAGTTCGCAGAAGTCAGAAGAAGGTTCACAATAGTCTCAACACCAGTTCTGGGAGATCCAGTTTCCTCATCTGGCCTCTGTGGGCACCCCATACACATACAGTGCACCTACATACACACATACATACTCCTAAAGTAAAAATAAATCTTTTTTTTTTTTTTTTTTTTAAAGAATGAGTGTTGATAGCAAGACTGCCCCTCCCCAGCATGCCTTCACAGATGGGCGGGCCATGGGGAGGGGTTATCTCTGTGATTGACATCCCAGTGATTTCGGTGGTAAGGCCCAAAAGGAAAGCACTAATGATTTGGAATGGGCCCTTGAGGTTTTAAATAAAGGTATCCTGGCTTGATGCAAGAGCTTCTAAAGACATTGCAGCCAAGTCTGGTGCGTTCCAAATTAAACGGTGAGTGGTAGTTTAGCTTATAGGGCTCATTTTCTGAACAAAAGTTTGAAAAGGCTTGGGCACCTTCATTTTCTTCCAAAGAAATAGGAATAATAGGATATAAGAAATACGTTTTTTTGTGAAGAGGGAACATTTTGCATTATCTCTGCCACCTTTCAGTCTCTGTCGCTGACAACTCTTGGTTCAGAATTAGGAGCTTCTAGAAGTTCTTTCCTTTTGCCTTCCTATTTAAACACCACACCACACTCTCTAGGGAATATATCTTACTGACAGAAGAATAAACTCATGTCATTTATTGGAATTCTGAGAACTATTTTTTTCCAAGACAGGTTTTTCTGTGGAGCCCTGGCTGTCCTGGAAAGTAGACCAGGCTGGCCTCGAACTCAGAGATGCTCCAGCCTCTGCCTCCCAGGTGCTGGGATTAAAGGTGTGTGCCCCTCTGCCCAGCTGAGAATCCTTGCAAAAAAAAATTTACAAATCAAAGTTGCAGTTTTCACTGGATGATCAAATTTAAAACTGATTGCTATTGCTGAATATTGCCCTTCTGTAAGGGAAACTCTTAGGAAACTCACAGAAATCTTTCATAATTACGTGTGTGTGTGTGTGTGTGTGTGTGTGTGTGTGTGTGTATCTGTCTGTCTGTGTGCACATACAATGACCCACATATATGGGTGGGAGGACAGCTAGAAGGTATTGAATTTCTGCAGTTAAGCAGTCGTGGACTCCCCCGGCCTCCGACCCAAGTTATTGCGATCTCATCAGTGTTCAAAGAGACCATAATAGTAGCCATTCATCTGGCTTCCATAAGAGACAGCAGTCCCTCAGAGAAGGGATGTGGCTCTTACACAGTACCTGGTACCTGGCCAGCAGACCCTTTTTAGTCAAACAGTGCCTTATGAACATGATAAAGGATCACCTAGTGCATGGACTGTCAAAGAGCTTAGGCCTGGAAAATCTTAGCATCAGGCTAGCTATAAACTAAGTGTGCCTCACACCCAAATTCATACGTTGGGGCTGAATCCTCAGTGTCATGGGCGCTAGGGAATGGTGCTTTGGGAAGATGCTGAGGTCCTGAGAGCGGATCAGCCCTCTTGTGTGGAAGGTAGCAATCTTATACACGAGACCCCAGTCAGGTCCCTTGTCTCTTCTACTAGGAGAGACCGCCGCACTGGTTCCAAAGCCGTCAGTTCCTTCATCTTGAGCTTTGCAGTTTCCAGCAGGAATACATAGCTCTTGTTTAAGATTCTTATTTTTGTGACGGATGGTTGAATCAACTCAAAGCTGAACGTCTCGTATTAAATATCAGTCGGCCGCAGAGTGGCCCCCAAGAAGTGTCCAACTAGATCCTGGAGCGGTTTCTACGTGATCATCTCTGAGCCCCAGGGCAAGACCTGAAACTCCATCGACATGACATTGTGTGAGTGAAAGACGGATGTGAACAAGGGCACAAGCAGGTGCTACCATGCCGTCGTCACACGCGCGGGCTGCCGCTGAGCGGACAAGAATGCCCAGGTGCCAAAGCACAGCCTAAAATAACACATGACCCGTGTGGCGTGTTGGAAACCGTGGATAATCCACCCACGGCTGTCGAATGTCGGCAGGTGCCAGGGCAAGTGCCTCTGGGGTTCCAGGCTTGTGCAATCCCCAAAGCAGGGCCAGCCAGTGCCCCAGACTGCTGGAGAACACAGGACAATGCTCTGTGGGTGTGGAGAAGTAGGCAGCCTTGTGGCAGGCAGGGTTGGTCGTCACAGCTGGCCTCTCAGCCACACCTGTGAGAGCTCACGAATTTCCTGCAAAGGCCCGTGGCAAGAAGGGTAGCACATATAAGCTACCACGTGTGGTTTTCTGCAGCTAAATGGCATTTCTGTGTTGCCCATGGGTGTAAGAGCCTATCCCCTCTAATGAGAGGATCTTTGTAAACTCACCGCTGAGAAGTCATTTCTTATGTCAGAGGAAGAGGTAGCGGGGGGATAAAGGAATATTTGATAACTTACCAAAATAAGTTTTTTTTTTGTCACACATCCTCTGTGGACACTGTAAATTTCCACAGGTAAAGCGCGAGTCTCAGTGGACACTTTGAATAAGCGCCATCCAAAGCGCAAGTTTCAGTGGACACCTTTTGAGTAAGCGCCGTCCCCGAGGGAACATAGCTGTGAATTTCCCTGGCTGGAGAGGATTCTAAACTCTAATCTCAGGGCAGCCCTATCTTTGCCTTTTCTTTGATCTATTTCGCAGGAATTTCTGGTATCCGGAGCTATATGCAACCAGGCAAAAATATTAGGTCTTTGAACTACAATACTGGCCAAAAAACCTCGGTTCTAGGCGCCATCGCTTTGCTTAGTAGTTTACATACTTCCATTGATCTTTTATGGCTATGCTAATGAGAGTGGCACTGACATTGGGAGACTTTGACTTAACACTAAGATCTCAGGTTCCCTCAGAGAGAGCCAGGTGATAATTAGGTTACTCACTAAATCTCATTAAGACCTAAGGGGTCCGATTTGCAGTCCCTGTTTACGGATGTCACACAGAAATGTTTTCTACCTGGCTGATTTTACATTTCCTCATGGCAAATGGTTATTGCTAATTGTCTTTTGTGCCTGCTGTACTAAATACATCCTTTGATATGTAAAGATCTCATGTTTAAAATACCCTGGCTGAGTGCAACAGGTCGCACTCAGACACCAAATACATTCAGATCCCAACCTGTCCCTGTGTTTGGTGTTCTGTTTGTCACGCCGCCTAGAACCCGTGCTTTCCTGCTTCGAAAAAGAATCCTAGCCCCAACCTCGAGAGAGTGTGGTCCTCAGCATTTTTTTTTTTTTTTTTTTTTTAGGAGTCCACACGCTAGGCTTATTTTTACAAAAATAGGCCAAAATTCAGAAAAGATTCACCCAGTCCAGATTTGTATCATTATTCTTTAAGCACGCTGGGCGACAATGGTAATAAGCACTAATTTACTAAGGGTTGATGGTGCTCAAGGACTGCCCCCTACAGCCCCATGTTACAAACAGGAAGGCAGGTTCAGAGATGGACAGCCAGCAATGGCTACCGGCCCTGGTATGAACCTCAAAATAAGTTCCAGCACTTGGATCTTAATTATTTGGAGTGCGCAAAATGCCAAATAAGAGCCAGTTAAACTACCGAGCTATATATAGTTCTATGGGAAACATGAAATCAACAATACCACACTCTAAACTTTTAATGGTAGGAAAACTTAACATTTAACTTTTTAGACAAAATAGATTATATGTCTCTATTAAAGATAGTCTAAGGGAATTTTCGTGATTAGAAGTTAGTGTCTGTGTCATAGTTTAGAACTCCGCAGCACTGCCTGTGGGGAGTAGAAAATGAAATACTGTCAGCTTAAAATAGACTTCTGTTTTGTTTTGTTTTTTTTCCTAGTCCTAGTTTGCATTCAAACTAAGACCCCCTTTGGCCTCCATAAATGCAAGATGATGTCTGATCTGTCCCCACATCTGAATTTAATACTTACTGTTCTGTAGATGTTGCCCTTAAGTCATAAGTGTGTGTGTGTGTGTGTGTGTGTGTGTGTGTGTGTGTTTTCAAATGGTTGACCTGCACGGAATCATTATAAAAGTGCAATGCTTTCAATTGGCTGATACTCCATATATGAAACCCGCCTACTGATCCCCCAGGAAGACAAGAGTGGACCGGGTTATTAATGGAAGGTTTGGAGATGCAGCAGGCCAGCATTTTTCATATTCAGCACACCACGCAGACAGCCAAATAAATGTCTGTCACTCACTCCGTTTTGTTAAACACAGCATTGTACATCAGGAAAAGTGTGGCCACGATTTTGTTTCGATTCGCTTATTTTTTTCTTTTGTTATATTTAATCTTTAGAGCTTTCCCTTGAACTTTTTTCTATTTCTTGCGGGTTCAGGTATCTTTTTCTTTTCTTTTGCTCCCCAAGGCCTTTCCTGGATCCTTCTTACATTTTATCTTTTTTTTTTTTTTTTTTTTTTTTTTTTTTTTTGAGACAGGGTTTCCCTGTATAGCCCTGGCTGTCCTGGCACTCACTCTGTAGACCAGGCTGGCCTCGAACTCAGAAATCCGCTTGCCTCTGCCTCCCAAGTGCTAGGATTACAGGCACGTGCCACCAAGGGCATGGCGTGCTCTTGCGGTGCACGTATACACTGCATAATAATGATACCTAATCAATCATCGTTTTCAGTATCTCAGACATTTATCATCTCTTTGGGTCGGGAACACCCGGTCCCCGTTCTAGCATTTTAGATATACCCAGTGAGACGTTATTAACCAGAGCCAGCTGCTGCTCGGCAGAACACTGAGGCTAGCTCGGCCTAGCCAACCGCAGTGTGGCACTCGCGCCATTTCCCCGTCCTGTCCCCCCTTCCGTAGGTCAGCCTCTCAGCTTCGCCTCATCGATGCCTGTCTTTGTGCGCCTGCACCGAGTCCTTTAACTGAACTCCAGGATTACCTTTGTGGATGTAAAGAACAGGGTCTCATTCTTTTATGATTTTTTTTCCCTTTAGTGAGCTGGAATTGTGTTAGAGGATGCTAGAATCGAAAGGCGTCACAGAAGATCTAGTCCAAACTCCCCTCTTCTAGGCAGGGCTAGGCCTCCAAAGATTTTCTGCTTTATTTTTTTTCTAATGTTTGTTGACCTAACTCTAGGTTGAATCATCAAAATAGTATAACAACAACAACAACAACAACAATAATTTGATTTTTTTTTCATTAAATCAAAAGGTCAGATATTTTGCTTCCTAAATATCTGACGACATCAGCGCCCTCTAGCTCACCATGAAGAGAACAAAAAAAAAAAAACCTGAACCCTCTCTAATGTGCACATGAGTTCCACCCCTTAGGGTGTCCCATTTTAATTCTTACCGAGACTGTAAGTGTGGGTGGGCTCTGGGGGGGGCACTACAAGCAGATAAAGGTCAACCACACACTTCCAGCGGGAGGACTCTAGGACAGGAAGACCTCCCACTGCCGAGACATCAGAGGATTAGGGAGAAGAGGCCTGAGCTCTGCAAACCAGGGGAAATAAAAGCCAGAGCCCAAGGCAGAAGGGTAAAAAGGTCACGGTGAGAGCTATTGGCCTGACACTCATTGGTAAATGGCTGCCTGGGAGTTCAAAGAGGGCCTGCCTGAAGGCCTGGGAAGAACGGCGAGGGTGACACCATCCATGGCCGCGAGAAAGCAAACGGGAAAGTGTGGTGTTGAAGGAGAATGGGAGGTCTGAGGGATGAGTGGTGCTGGAGACCAGGTACCTGGGGTGAGGAGGGCATAGACTTTGGACTGCGCAGACACTCTGTGCCAGAATAGGGCATAGACTTTGGACTGCGCAGACACTCTGTGCCAGAATAGGGCATAATGGAGCTTGTCCTGACCGCTGAGAGCACGGGGCTTTCTGACTGGAAAGCAATGCCACTCACTGGCCTTCTCTCTCTCTCTCTCTCTCTCTCTCTCTCTCTCTCTCACTCTTGCCCTATAAATCAAGCAACAAAACCTGTAGCTGGGACAAATGTGAAAGACAGAGCATAAAGCGCTGGTTTAAACCAACACTCCTGTGATCCTCACAGCGGTTCATAAATATTAAACTGGCAGTACCCTTGCATTGTTCCCAAGCATAACTTTATTCAGGCACCACCACCACCACCAACACCCCCCCCCCAGGATGAAAAGTGCTGTCCTGATTCTTAATCATTGCCTTTGTTTTTCTTTATAGTTTTGTCATAATCTGACGCATGCATATACATACTTTCAAAGTAGAATGTACATCTTAGACTTTTAAAACTGCTTATAAATGAAATCACACTAGCAGGTGGTGGTGGTGGTGCACATCTTTACTTCCAGGGCTCAGGAGGCAGAGGCAGGAAGATCTCTGAGTTCAAGGCCAGCCTGGCTTACAAAGTGAGTTCTAGGACAGCCAGGGCTACACAAAAATTATACTAAATATAGTTTGAAGATTTAATTTATCATTCAACATCACATTTTATTTATTTGGGGGTGGTGAGAGACGGGGTTTCTCTGCCACCACCAGCTTCAATCTCACATTTTATTATTTTATTTTTTTCACTGTTATAATCTTTTATTATGTATCAAATTGTCTTCAATATAACTTACAACCTGATTTTATCTGATAGATACCTTTATGTATTTAAAGGCAACAAAAATTCTCTTTATGTACAATATCTTATGTCTAGAGTCTGGCAAATCTAGTACCTTTCATTACAGGGGTTTTGTTTAACGTAACAAGCAAAAATAAACCACCAAAAAAAAAAAAATCAAAATAAACTGAATCCCCCCACCCCCCCAGATCCCTCAATAATGAATAAAGCATTAAAAAGACAAACAGAATGCCTGTTATTTAGAAATGCATGGACAGTCTTCGGGGCCGTCGTTCCTGCTCGGGGTTGGGGTAGACTCTAGACTCTTTGTCGGCTCCTGCGGATGGCGCAGCACAGGATCATGCTGAAAATCATGCCTAAGATCATGACCACGGCGATGCCAAAGCCCACTGCTCCAAGGATGTGGTACTTGCTGTTGAAGACCTCATCAATGGCTTTCGGGCAGGGCTTAACCTGGTAGATTTCCAGAATCTGCTTTCTGGGGCAGATGTCCAAGATAAACTGCTCCCCACTACCAGCTAGGCCACAGCAGTTCAACGCCATATGGATGGCTTTGAGTGTTTCCCGCTGGGGCTCATCCTTGTTCCTTAACTTTTCGTAGGTGTCCCTGTAAAACTCCTGGACTCTTTTAATCACCTCGTCCTTGTGGGTGTAGCCCCAGACGGCGGCGGCTATCTCAACGGCGAAGATGGCCAAGAGGAATCCGAAGAACAGTCCCAGCATGCACCGGGACTCTTGTACAGCTCCACGGCAGCCCAGGAAACCAACCAGCATCGTGAGGGCCCCAGCCCCGATCAGAATGTACACTCCTGTGTAGAAGCTGGAGTGGATCGTTTCTTGTTCGAAGATGCTCTTGGTCTGGGAGTCGAATCGGAGCCATAGTCCGATGGCGAGTACTGCAATCCCGGCGAGCCAGACGATGGCGTTAAACCCGAAGAGCAGGCCTTTGATGTACTTGCTACCTCCTTTGACCGGCATGGTACAGGCTGGACTTGCGTGGGACAAGAGGCACACACAACTGGGACAGAAGGGACTCGACAACCGACTGAGACTCGCTGCCTCAACCCCACATTTTAAAGATTTGCCTTTGCTAATTGTTGCCACAGTAATATTTATTGAGTCACATTGCTATATAGAGCTCACTTGTTTGAATACTGTATAGGTTACAGCTTGTCTGTTGTTGGATACTTGATTTCTTCACTGGTTCTTATCTAGGTCCTGCCTCCCAGTCGTCTCCAAGGGCTTTAACGGCAGTCTCTAACCCCTCTACGTAGGAGAGTAACCAGGCCCACCCCCACGGAAAAACAAACAAACAAACAACAAACAAACAAGATCAGGCAGCAAAATCCCTCCAATCCCAGGCCACCCTGGAAAGCTTCATCCCTCCCCCTTACCCCCCTCCCAGGCCCCCAAGAAATCCTTATAAAGCTCGACTCCTACTCTGTTTCTGTGTCTTTCCCAGTATATTTCTGGTGTGGGTTTTGTTGTGCAAGGAAGGTAATGAGATGTCTTAGGAGTTCCCTGTGGCACACCGGTACTCCGTGTTCTCGTTCTCTCTCTCTCTCTCCCTCTCTCTCTCTCTCTCTCTCTCTCTCTCTCTCTCTCTCTCTCTCTCTCTCTGATTTTTTTTCCAAGAGAGGGGCTCTCCTGTGTAGCTCTGGCTGTCACTCTGTAGATCAGGCTTGACTCAAACTCACAGAAAAATCCCTTTTGTCTACCCTCGTCGCGTATCATTCAGAATTGTTCTCTCTTCCTCATTTTTTCTTCTTTGATGTTTCTTCTTTCCGTTTTGGTCCCCACCCGCTCCTGGTGCTAGGGCTTGAATCCAGGATGCGGTTCCCACTAAGCACCGGCTCTACCCCTGAGCTCCAGGTCAGCCTTCTCTGGGCAGAGCAGATCTCTGGGGCTCTTTCTGTAACCTGCCTTCTCAACTTCCCTGTTAATCCCACCAACCACTCTTCCCTTCACTGTCTCCAGAGTTTTGCTTTTTCCAGAAGGTCCTAGAACTGTGAGATCGGCTTCTTTCGCTTAAGTGATACTAAGTGCTTCAGGTTTCATCATATCTTTTATATCTTTTTTGGGGGGGGTATCGGGGATAGGCGGGTTTTGAGACAGGGTTTCTCTGTGTAGCCCTGGCTGTCCTGGAACTCTCTGTAAATCAGGCTGGCCTTCAACTCAGAGATCTGCCTGCCTTTGCCTCCCAAGTGTTGGGATTAAAGGTGTGTTACACACACACACCCCCACCTCCTGCCCAGTTTATGTCTTTTAATATGCTGACAGCATTTTTTAGAGTTAAATAATATTCCACTGTCTGCATGTACAGTATTCGTTTGTTCACTGGAGGACAGCTTGGTTATTTGGAGAGTAATAACTAAAACTGCTATAAACATCTGTGTGCAGGTTTTCTGCTGGATATATGTTCTCGCCTACCTTAGGTAGATAACAAACTGTCACAAATACTCAATAATAAGGTGAGAGTATTTTGGTTGTTTTAGGATTTTTCTTATTGTTGTGAAGAGACACCACGATTATGGCAGTCTTATAAAAAGAAAACCTTTAATTGGGGCTGGATTAGAGTTCAGAGGTTTAGTCCGTGGCCATCATGGCAGGAAGCATGGGTGGCATGCAGGCAGACATGGTGCTGGAGAGGTAGCTCAGAGTTCTACTTCTTGATCCACAGGTAGTGAGGAGAGGTTGTGTGTCACAGTGAGCACAGCTTGAATGTATAAAGAGACCTCAAAGCCCGCCCCCACAGTGGCATGCTACCTCCAGCAAAGCCACACCTACTCCAATAAAACCACACCTCCTAAGAGTGCCACTTTTAGAAGAAGGTTGGCTTCGTACATGAAGAGGAGATATCCAATCTGAAAAGTAGCCCTGGAAAAATTAAACTGCGTAGAAAACTGAGTCGTGCCTGCGGGCACCTCAGTTTTCTAAATTGAAAATCTAGTATCTTTAACATTAAAATTCTAATAAAAACGAACTGGGCGGTCGGTGGTGGTTCATGCCTTTAATGCCACCCAGGAGGCAGCGGCAGGTGGGTTTCTGTGAGTTCGAGGCCAGACTGGTCTACAGAGCAAGTTCCAGGAAAGCCAAAGCTACACAGAGAGAAACTGTCTCCAAATATAACCAAACCAAACAAAAAAAATCTAAAAAAGAAATAAGTTTAAGGGTAACATGAGTACTACTGAAGATCTGGGGTAACAACTGAATGCCTAAGTGAAAATATCTGTTAAGCAACTGGAAATGTGTGTGCAGAATTTGGAAGGGGGAGAGAAGACAACGTTGGGCATGTTGATACATAGTCTAAGCCATGGTGAAGAGTACGGATAAGGTGGAGGATGCCTGAACATCTACTGTGTGCCACAACTATTACAAGTATGTTACATATACCAATTTGTTGAGTCTCTGCAACCCAGTGGACAAGGTAAACGCAGTTTCATTTTACAGATGAGAAAAGAGAGGCACAGGAAGATTCGCTTGCTTGCCAAGTTGACATAGTTAGTGGTGGGATCAAGAGGAAATTGATCAGGTAAGGACAGAGCTTCAGTAGGTAACGATATTAATGGAAAGAGGAGGCAGAGACCCTGGGGTCAACAGTCAAGGAGCTGGGCAGAGAGACAGAAGAGAGTCATTGTTGTCAAATTTGGATTAGTTTAGCGCGGAAAGTACTGCAGGTGTGTGGTACTACAGACGTAGAGCGTCCTTCCCCCGCCCCCCTGCAATCTGGCTTATAGTTTAGCTGTGAATAAAACCTCTTCCGTCCAGGTCCACTGCTTCTAGAAAAGGAAGTAAAAGCTTTAAAATTTTTCTAAAAATAAAGAACAAAAAAAAAATTAGTTATTGCTCTTTGGTCACTTCTAACAGCCTGAGTAAAAGTGAATATGCCTCTCTACAAGTAGTTATGGGAAGGTGGTAGAAAAACATGGGGCCCAATGGGTAAGACACTCGTGCTGTGGAGTAAACAGAGCAGACGCACACAAGCTCAGAGGAGGAAGTCCTGGGAGATTCCTGGTTCTGCCCATGCCCCAAGCTCCACTGGTGACTGATGAAGATGAGTGGGGGGGATAACCAGGTAGCCCTTCACCTGCACCTGGAACCTTCCCCAAGGCTCTGTCTGCTGAATGCCGCCCCGTTCTTCTGTGGATAGGCTGTCTACTGTTTGTCACAAAGTTGACATTTCAAGATGTCTTCAGCTCTGACCTAAGTAGCATGCCCAAACAGGCGTGACCGAGGAGGGGCTTGAGTTGTGGGCTGAAGAAAACAGGCACAGTTCTGACTGCAACAACAGGAGAGAAGCTCTAAGTCTGTCTTTTGTCTTCCGTCCGCTAATTATTCCCACAGACCTTTACTGACCGTCTACAGTATTCTAGATGCTGTATATTGTTGGTGTTGACTTAACAAATTCAGTCAAGCCTGATCTTCATCCTGGTGGAGTTTATGATCTACTTGAGGAGATAAACAGAAAATAGCAAACATCAAATTAACTACTATAAAGCTGTGACCTGTGATAAGGAAACCAAGATGGAGGTGGGGGAAAAAAAGAAGATGTGAATGTGAGAGACTTAGAAAAGGCCATGAAAGGGGCTGTTGAAACTCCGTTCTCACGAATACTGCTCAGTCGCAAGCATGGACCATAGTTCCCCTTTTCCTTGTGGTTAGCTGAAGCCTATGATTGCTTCTGCCCAGCTGTTGCTGTCTGAGAAGGGCACTTCCCTAATAGAAACCCTATAATATTTGGCAAGATTTTGGCAGTCAGTGAGTGACAGACACTGATCAGAGAGGTTAGAGAGTTGACAATCATGTTACGGGGTGATTAGTAAAACTAACTTTCATTATTATGAAATGGAACAAAATATTATTTTTTTTAAAGATTTATTTATTATCATATGTAAGTACACTGTGGCTGTCTTCAGACGCACCAGAAGAGGGCATCAGATCTCATTACAGATGGTTGTGAGCCACCATGTGGTTTGGGGATTTGAACTCAGGACCTTCAGAAGAGCAGTCAGTGCTCTAAACCGCCGCAGAGCCATCTCTCCAGCCCTGAACAAAATATTATGTAACTAAGAAAAAATGTGGCTTTTGGTGGTGGAGGGGAGTAGAGCCTTCCTAGTGTGCATTTGTTGCTATCGATTAGGATTCAGCAAGGTGACAGAGAATTGGCTACTGTGTAAACAAGAAAGGAACAGAGCTATTTCAGAAACTGGAGCTTTGCAAAATTACAAATCCTTATAGGCTTTGTAGACTCCAAACAGAAAGACAGGGATTAATAAATACTGAAAGACAAATCCCATTAAAGTGACTGTGGGTAAGGTCAAATGCAAAGTGTGGCCTCTAGACCTATTGGTAATGTTGCTCAATAAATAAGGCACTTCAGACTGACAGTATTAAAGTATCCTACTAGATAAATAGTCAGGGTACAGATAAAATTAGGTGTGGCTTTTCCAACAGAGAATCATAGATCATGTAGGCTCAAGTTACCGGCAATAGCAGAGGGGCTTAATGGGGGTGATATGAGTCCAAAATCAAAATAATCTAATGGCCCACCGCCATTTGCACCAGGGAGCCAGGAAACTCCAGTCTTCTGTGCATAGCCCAACAGGAGAGAGAAAGAGATCTCCCCGCAGTGCTTTCACTTTTGAGCTCAGAGGAGTAAGGACACAGGCTTACAGGCCCACAGGCATAACAAACTCCAGCCAGAGACAAGAATACCAACTAGCACCAGATGGCGAAAGGCAAACACAAGAACCCTACCAACAGAAACCAAGACCACATGGCAACATCAGAACCCAGTTCTCCCACCACAGCAAGTCACGGATACCCCAACACACTGGAAAAGCAAAAGTTGGATTTAAAATCATATCTCATGATGCTGATAGAGGGCTTCAAGAAAGTCTTAAATAACTCCCTTAAAGAAATACAGGATAACATCGGTCAACAGGTAAAAGCCCTTAAAAAGGAACCACAAAAATTCCTTAAAGAAATACATGCGATCATGGATCAATGGGCAGAAGCCCTTAAAGAAGAAACACAAAAATCCCTTAAATAATTACAGGAAAAAACAAACAATCAAGTGAAGGAACCGAACCAAACCATCCAGGATCTAAAAGTGGAAGTAGAAACAATAAAGAAATTATAAAGTGAGACATCTCTGGAGATAGAAAACCTTGGAAAGAATTCAGGAGTCATAGATGCAAGCATCATCAACAGAATACAAGAGATAGAAAAAAGAACCTCGGGTGCTCAAGATACCATAGAAAACATTGATTCAAAAGTCAAAGAAAATGCAAAATGCATAAAGCTTGTAACTCAAAACATCCAGGAACTCCAGAACACAATGAGAAGACCAAACCTAAGGATTATAGGTATAGACAAGAGTGAGGATTTACATCTTAAAGGCCCAGCAAATATCTTCAACAAAATTATAGAAAACTTCCCTAACCTACAGAAAGAGATGCCCATGAACATACAAGAAGCCTTCAGAACTGCAAATAGACTGGACCAGAACAGAAAATCCTCCCGGCACATAATAATCAAAACACCAAATTCATTAAATAAAGAAAGAATATTAAAAGCAGTAAGGGAAAAAGGGCAAGTAACTTATAAAGGCACACCACACTTCTCATCAGACACAATGAAAGCTAGAAGATCCTGGGCAGACCTCATACAGACCCTAAGAGAACACAAATGCCAGCCCAGGCTACTATACCCAGTAAAACTCTCAATCATCATAGATGGAGAAACCAAGATATTCCATGATAAAACCAAATTTGCACAGTATCTGTCCACAAATCCAACCCTACAAAGGATAATTGATGGAAAATGCCAACACAAGGAGGGAAACTGCACCCTAGAAAAAGCAAGAAAGTAATATTCTTCCAACACACCCAAAAGAAGATACCCTCACAAACATAAAAATAACATCAAAAATAACAGGAAGCAACAATCACTATTCCCTAATATCTCTTAACAACAATGGACTCAACTCCCCAATAAAAAGACATAGACTAATGAAATATTTCTCATATAAATCTTCAATTTTATCAGAAAATGTTTGCAATTCCCATTTAATTTAGTAATTTCTTTTGTGTCTACCATTTTATCTGCATTATTTTTCATGATAATCTTCAATTTTAATTCTTTCTATATAAGTTTTTATATACTACATATTCTTTATATACTATATATAATATATATAAAATATACATACTATATATACTTTATACTATATATAACTTTTAAGTCTTTCTATATACTTCCTCTATTTTATCAGAAATGTTTTCAATCTAAATCTTTGATTTTATCACAAATGTTTCTAATTCCACCTTCAATTAATTTAGAAAGAGTTTTTAGATCAACCATTCTTTATGTAAAAATTTCCATGAAATAGTCAATTTTAACATGTTTGTCTATTTATTTCTTGAATTTTACCAGAAATATCTTCCATGTAACTCTTCAATGTTATCTGAAAATGTTTATAATTCCACCTTCAATCAAACTAGAATTATCTTTATGCCTATCATTTTATCTATGTAATTTCCATGATAATCTTCAATTTTAACATGTTTTTCTATATTTCTACAATTTTATCAGAAATATTTTCCATGTAAACCTTCAAGTCTATCAGAAAATGTTTATAATTCCACTTTTAATCAACTTAGGAATACTTTTATGCCTACCATTATTATATCTATATAAAATTTTCCATGATAATTTTCAACTCTAACATGTTTTTCTACATTTTTCTGCAATTTTATCAGAAATATTTTCCACATTAATCTTCAATTCTATCATAAACTGTTTCTATCCCACATTTCAAATAATTTAGCAATGTTTTACATGTCTACCACTTTACTCCTCAATTTTCCATGAAAATTGTCAATTTTAACGTGCTTATCTGAATTATTTTCCATGTAAACCTTTAGTTTTATCATAAAGTGTTTTTACTTCCTTTTACTTCCCTTTTCAATAAATAAAAAAAAGAAAAGAAAAGAAAAAAGAAAGCAACCTAATGGATCTGAGAAACAACTTTCCAAAAACAAATGCAAACATTAGCAAGAATACTTGACCAGAATCAAAGACACTTATTAAATTTTAGGAGGGATTTAAAGTTACAAAACCACATGCTCAAGCAGGCATATGTTCCATTAGCATTACACAAATAAAACACAGACCAAGAAGACTGCTTAGTGGCCCAGAGAGCCTAGGCCTTAGTATGTAGTGGAGGAGAAAACCCTCAAGAAACTGGAAGACACAGAACCAAGAAATGTTTGTGCTCATCTCAGGGTTGCACAGGACAGTCTGTACTTACACGCAGCTTCCTTCTTCTCCATTTAGGATGGAGCAGTTCCTGCGGGTGTCATGGCTGTCTTTACTGTACACTTTTTTGCAGAGAACAGATTGGTCTGTGATTACCAGTTCACAGGTCTGCCCATCAAAAGGAGCCACGTGAAGACGTGACATGATATTGGGGTGACCACACAGTATCTGAAGCCTCGGAGCTGTGAGCACCACACTATGACCACTGGCAATCTTGTTGTCTAGGGGAGGAAATGCGTGAAACAGAAACGAGACACTGGAACAAACACCCGAGATCTCTTTCCTTCCTGAGGATTGCACGTCCTGGGGCTTCTGCAGTAAGGTGAACCACAGGCTGTGCGGAAGCATTCCGTGGCTGATGGGAGATCAGAACTCTTTCTACCATGGCAATCATGGAGGACAAGGTGCCTGGGTAAGACTTGGTGCCTTAGTATGGAGTACTTTGGGGCACATCTGTGAGGACACTTCTGGTGAAGATTGGCAAGTTGGTAAGTGAACTGAATGGGAAAATCTTCCCCAAACATAAGCAGCCCCATCCAATAGGCTAGGATCCCAGAAAGAAATGAAAAGGTTCAAGAAGAGGGAACCTAGCTTGAAATCTCATCAATGGGAACGTCCACCCTGGAAAACTCCTCCCCCAAGAAGCCCTAAATAAAAACCCATCTCCCACTCAGTTCTCTGCTGTTTCTCCCCTGAGCAGAGGTGGCCACACTCCTGGGTTTTCCCCTCGCCATGAATGTCTTGTGTGAGGTTTGTTGTGTAGTGTGACTTTGTGGTCTTGCTTGGTGATGGATACCTTTTCTTCAGAGCTGTAGCACTTGCACTGGGGAAACATTTTCTCCCATAGTTGCAACACTCACAGCCTGTGGATACCAGTCCTGCATTCTTCAGCTTTGGACATAGTCTTTCACCAATAGCTCTTCGTGGGTGGTGGGAACGGTTAGACCTTTGGCCTCAGGCTAGGCTGCAACATTGTTCTTTCTTACTTCTTTTATTAGACTTCTCTGACTGGGTAGTTCCTGGTTTCTCCATCTCAGCACTCTGCAGATGGGCATCGTGGCATCAATCAGTCTCTGATGATTCTGTAAGTCAATCTAACAAGCAGCACACTCGTGTGTACACACACACACACACACACACACACAAGCACATGCATAGATAACTGAACTGGTTGGGATGGGTATCTTGTCTAACTTTAGAAGCCTTTTCTAATTACATTGTATTCGTTCTGGTTAGAACTTGGGTGGCAAAAATTTAAGACTAAATAAGCCTTAGTTAAGAGGCTGGAAAACTGTGCTTTTGTTAGGTTTTAGTAATGGAAAACTTGAATAAAGTCACCTGCCCAAAGGTTGCGAACACAGCGAGGTTCTTTCTTGATGGAATATGAAAATCGTGGATGAGTGTCTTAGTTAGGGTGTCACTGCTGTAAACAGACACCATGACCAATGCAAGTGTTATAAAAGACAACATTTAATTGGGGTTGACTTACAGGCTTAGAGGTTCAGTCCACTGTCATCAAGGCAGAAACATGGCAGCATCCAGGCAGATATGGTGCAGGAGGAGCTGAGAGTTCTACATCTTCATCTGAAGGCTGCTAGTGGAAGAGTGACTTCCAGTCAACTAGGGTGAGGGTCTTAAGCCCACACCCACAGTGACACACCTACTCCAAGAAGACCACACCTAATAGGGTCACTCCCTGGGCCAGTCATATCCAAACCATCACAGTAAGGAAGAAAACCTGAGGGGATTGAAGATGAAGAGTCGTCTAGCAATGAGAAGAAAATTAGCCAGGACCCATGAGAAGGAAGATGTTTTGAAAGACACAGAGCAATGGACATCCCGATGTGGGCTTGGCCTCTAGCCATATGCAGAAAGGGGCTGGCACGGGCCTCGAGCTTTTGTGCTAAGCACTATGGGAGTCACTGGTGTGGATAGCAAGGGGGGCACATGGCCTAAGAAAGGAATAAATGTTTCTTGACCCGTGTCAAAAATTTTCTTGGTAGTGTATGCTGTTTATACGTATCATATGTCACAATGCCAGCCTAGCGGATGGGAAGATAATTTATTGTGAACTATCTGCCACTCTGTGTCTGCTGTTTCCCCTCAGGGCATCCAGGCTCCTGGGTTGTACTGGAGGAAAGGCTGCTTAGCTAGGGTGAGCGCGAAATAGGATCTCAGGCAGCAGTGCATATGTGAGAAACAGTCTTTTAGGAAGACAGTTTCAGAGAGACAGTTCGTTTAATTGTGGGGGAACAAAGGCTATTGTTTACAACTTTGGGGGAGTTGGATAGAGGCTTTCTGGGTGAGTGTGCATCCTTGGCCAGGGTCAGGGCGCTGGAAATGCCTTATTTGCATGAAGAGGAATTTCGGGGGCTTGCTGGACATGACCTTATGAGGAAAGAGGTCATTTAACCTGGCCACTTCAAGGGTGGCAGAGGGGAAGGGTGGAAGGCTACATACACTTAGACGTGCAGGTCTAGGGCAGGGGACAGAGCAGTCCTACTCCTGTTGGTCTCAAAATGAGATGTTGGGGGTTGGGACACGTGCCTCGGTCTCTCTTGAGCTGGGCTGGTTTCCCCGGTTGCATGGCTCCGTGGCTTCACAAGCTATCCACTCAGGTTCTGCGTGGACGCCCTCCTTGTGTTGGGCTAAGGGCCATATGAATTATTTAGAGTAGTACACGGTCATCAAGGGCCTGTGCCTATTCCTTGGCCTAAAACTGTGAACACGTGTGGAACCTTACACAGTTCGCAATGAAGTTAACTGTTGCATATTCTCAGGGATAAGGAGGGGAAGCGGTTGTAAACCTGTCAAACTGATCACGCCTTCTGCCAATGTGCCTGCACCAAATGCAGCTTTCTCGTCAGCTGCTCAACTTAACAGAGTGCCCGAGTTCAAAGCTAGCGCCCTTTCAAGCACCCTTCACTTCATTTGGGAGCTGTGAAATAGCGCTCAACGCCACAGCCTTGCTGAGGGTTTGTATCAGAACTACCAGGAGAAGAATGAAAACAGGAGACAGCTTAGATGTAGCTTCAACTTAAAACTCTGTTTGGTTTAACTGGCATTCTGTTGCTTGGCTTTCCTCCAATGGAAAGTGACCTCTTACAATGTAGCCAGTTGACCAAGCTCGGGAAAATTTCTGAATTTCCCTCTTTTGTAGCAGCCCTAATTCCTAATTCTGTTTTGGTTACTGCTGTCGGGTTTTGTTTTGGAACAGGGCTGGTCTCACTGTCTTGTTTTAGCTGCCCTGAAATATAGACCAGGCTAGCTTCGAACTCACAGAGATCCACCCGTCTCTGCCTTCCCAGTGCTAGGATTCAAGGCCAGGATTAAAGACATCACTCTCAGTTTTATTGTGGTTTAGCTTATGAAAGAAAAATGTTTTCCTGTTTCCTGTAAATGTTGTGGTTTTTGTAACTGTGTGTGTGGCGTGGGGGGGGGGGAGGGGGTTGGCTTAGGAATTAGGGCTGCTACAAAAGAAGGAAGTTTTCCTGAGCTTGGTCAACTGGCTACATTGTAAGAGGTCACTTTCGGTTGGAGGAAAGCATGTGACTGGGACCTCAGTCTTCTGCTCTGTCCTTTGCATCTAGGATCTGGGAAGGGTGGCTAGAGGCTGAGAGACAATGAAAAAGGGACAGGCATGCAGACACAATGAAGCTGGGATCAGGTAGAACTCGCCTTAGTTTGTCTACTAGGTACAGCACACAGAGGGGGTTAGAATGGGAAGCCGTCTCTGGAGGCCAGAAGTGACAGCCTACAAACTTCCAGGAGAAGGCTGCAGTTGCTAGTTTTGCATGCACTAATCAACTGTTTATAAACATCCTCGGACACCCCCCCCCCCACCAAGGACAGCTTTGCTGTTTCTTTTGACCCTGAGCCAATGGGTAATGCATCCTGCAAATTTACATGAAATTAGTCTCACAGGCTGCCCATGTCAAGATACACAGTCACTCAGATCTTCCCTCACGCAGGACTTTTTGGGCTCCCTACAGTCTTGGGATGTGGAGTTGGTCTTGGAAGGTCAAAGATCCTAGGGATTTGTTTCGTGGGCCGATGCCAGACCTGGTGTGATTGAAAAAAATAGAAAGTGAAACCCGGAAAGGACTAAAAAGCCTTCTTCCCTTTTGAAAACGTTGCTTCAGAGCCGGGTGTAAAGTCCCATACACCATTCACTCAACCTTCCCGAGAAGCAGAGCAGAGTCTGCGCTGTGCCCAGGGAGAGCAGAACCCATGGAGAAGTTCAAGGTGGTGCTGGACCTGCAGAGCAAGCACCGCAGCGCCCTGGGCTATGGCCTGGTGACCCTGCTGACGGCTGGTGGGGAGAAGATCTTCTCCGCAGTGGTGTTCCAGTGTCCCTGCACTGCCACCTGGAACCTGCCCTATGGCCTGGTGTTCCTGCTAGTGCCTGCGCTCGCCCTTTTCCTCCTGGGATACGCGCTGAGCGCGCGCACATGGCGCCTGCTCACCGGCTGCTGCTCCCGGAGCGCGAGCGCTCGATCCAGTTCGGGGTTGCGCTGCGCGTTCGTGTGCGCTCAGCTCAGCGCGACCGCGGCGCTCGCGCCCCTCACCTGGGTGGCCGTGGCGCTTCTCGGGGGCTCTTTCTACCAGTGTGCTGTCAGCGGGAGCGCGCGCTTGGCGCCATACCTGTGCAAGGACCGCAAACCCAACTGCACTACCAAGCTACCGCAGGTTCCTTGCAACAAGCAGGATGAGGAAATGCAGGAGATCCTAAGTCAGCTCAAGGCTCAGTCTCAGGTCAGGGTCAGGGAGGGACAGGGAGGCTTAGAGGGGCGAGGAAGAAGTCTGTTACTTTTCTCTAGACCAGGGACTGAATATTTAAATAGGGAAAGGGAATATTACCTGTTCTCTCTGTAGCAGCTAGAAGCACCATTTATATTATTCTTTAGTGTTCCTTCCACTGTGTAGCAAAGCCTCAGGCCAGATGAATTTGTACATCTTGGGAAAACTAGAAGCATTATTACATTAGAATGTCTTGCCATCCCCAAATCCACCTCCCACACATTTAGAAAGCTCGGGGGGGGGCGCAGGGGGAGGAGGGTGTTCTTTATAATAAGTGCCCTTTGCTCTGGATCAGTAGAAGCCCCACATTTTCAGTTTACAGGGGCGTGATACATGAGCTCCTTTTTTGATATTTGACATGACTTGGACTATTGGACTATTGTTGACTTTCTAAGCCAGCAGTAGGGTTGTTGTACTCTGTGTGTGTGTGTGTGTGTGTGTGTGTGTGTTGGGAGGGGGTTATTACTAACAGTTCTTAGTCTAAAGGGCTTAAGACAAGACTTGTTCGCTTTCGAAGCTGGTAAATAATTTAGTAAATACTTTATCTCAGGCTTTTAAATTTTTCTAATGTCAAAAGTCACTAAATCGCCATCCTGTTTTGTTTCCTGTAGGTGTTCGGTTGGATTCTGATAGCTGCTGTCATTATCTTACTTCTTGCTGTTAAGTCTGTGACCCGATGCTTCTCTCCGGTTAGTTATCTGCAGTTAAAGTTCTGGGAAATCTATTTGGAAAAAGAGAAGCAGATTCTTCAAAGCGAAGCTACAGAACATGCGACCCAGTTGGCCAAAGAGAATGTCAGGTGTTTCTTTGAGTGCTCGAAGCCGAAGGAATGCAACACCCCAAGCGGTAAAGCCTGGTGGCAGATCTCGGCCTTGTACACGTTCAATCCCAAGAGCCAGTTCTACAGCATGCTGCACAAGTATGTTAACAGAAAAGAGATGAGCAGCAGTCTCCGCTCCGTGGAAGGAGATGCAGTGGTTCCTGTCCTTGGCTTTATAGATGATGCTGCCATGACCACTCACGGAGTATGATCTTGCACGAGAACAGAAAAAAAAAAGTTTTTTAATTGTTGCTTTTATATAAAAAAAAATAAACGTTGGTATGTTTTATGGCTGTTTCTCCCAAGTTGTGAGACTTTTGTTTCTGGAACTGTTAACAAATGTTTAACCTTTTTATTATATTGTTTTTTTTTTCTATTAAGTTATTTATCTGCTTTGCATTCCAATTGCAGCCCCCCTTCCTGCCTAACCCTCCTGTTATATAGTCCCTCCCCCACCCTTCCCTCCCCTTCTCCTCTGAGAAGAGAGAGCCCCACCCCCCACTGGATACCAACCTACCCTGGCATATCAAGTCACAGACTAGGCATCTCCTCTCCCATTGAAAGCAGACAAGACAGCCCAGTTAGGGAAACAGGATGTACCGGCAGGAAACAGAGCCAGGGACAGCCCCCACTCCAGTTGCTTGCGGGGGGGGGGGGCTCATGAAGACCAAGCCACACTTCCGCTACTTATAGGGAGGGTGGGGGAGCAGGCTCTAGGTCCAGCCCATATATTCTCTTTGATTGGTTGTTCAGGCTCTGGCCCCGACCCAAGAGTCCAGGTTAGTTGACTCTATTGGTCATCCTGTGGAGTCCCTATGCCCTTGGGTTCCTCAAACTTTTCCCCCAACTCTTCCACAAGACTCCTGGAGCTCGGGCTAATGTCTGGCTGTGGGTCTCTGTATCCGTTTCTATCAGCTGCTGGGTGGGGCCTCTGAGCGACTGTCTGCGAGCAAAAACGGAGTATCATTAGCTGTGTCAGGATTGGTTCTTGCCCATGGGGCTGGCTCTCAGGTTGAGCAAGTCATTGGTTAGCCATTTGCACCGACTGTTCAATCTTTATCCCTGCTTTTCTTGTGTGTGTGAGTCGGCGTCCATATCCCTCCACCGGGAGTTCCGTTTGGCTACACAGAGTGGCTGCTTCAGGCTCTATATTCCCCACTGCTAGGAGTCACCCTCGTAGACTCTCTGGAGCCTCCCCCACCTCAATCAGGTCTCTGGCACGTCTGATGACTAATCTAAGCCCCCTAGATTCTATCATCCTCTTTTGGTCCCTCCTTGTTATTTAACTTCTTTGGGTCTGCGGATATCCTGTACTTTATAGCCAATATCCACTTATAAGTGAGTACGTACCATCCATGTCTATTTGGGTCCGGATTACCTTGCTCAGGATGATATGTTCCAGGACAGCCAGAACCCCTGCCTCAGAAGAAAAACTAAGGTGGAGGGACCCTTTCCTCCAACATACCTAGTCATCATAGATCTCCAAAAGAATGGCGAAGCAAGATAAAAAAAAAAAAAAAACCCATGCCTTCCAAATAGTTAAAAAGTACAAATTATGGTTGGATGTAGATGAGGGGAGTGAGGGGTTTGGTAGAATGTGTGAGGAGCTGGGGTGTAAAATACCACGTGAGCAGAGCATTGCAACTAGGTGGTACGGGGTACAGATGGGGAGGTAGGGAGGGCCTTAGCACTGCTGAGGTTATAGACAACTGCAAAACAAGGCGCGGACACATTGTGCAGCACCTTGGTCTAGTGCCCTATCTTTGGTCCTGGGACCCCTACCTGTCCTCCAATTTCCACGACCGTAGGCCTAGGAGTTTCAAATGGATGCCTAAAATTGTTTCTCCACCTTACCTTAACTTTATTTTCTTCCTCCAGTATGCATGCGTGTTCCAGCATCTTGCCAAATCCAATTGTTTACTCAAAATCTGTATCCAGGACAGTTCCAGAGAAGCTACTCATAGATGCTCCTGTCTACCCTCACAGAAGCTTCTACTGGGCCTCTACTTTTCTAGCAGCAGATGATCCCACAGATCCCACAGCAACAAAACAGCCAACTCTCCAACGACTTCACTAGCATCCCGATTTTCATAAGTTTCCCCAAAACAAAATTGTGCCCCATGTCATCAGGAAGTAATCATGGACAATTATGGCACCCCTCATTCATTGATATTCAACAAAAGGCTGGGATGTTTGGTTTTGGACTGGGGTCAAGGGACCGAGGCGCATATTTTTCATATGACAACAGTCCTGGCCTCCAGGTTCTCCCAGCATCCTTCAGTTCCTACCTGGCATATCCTGTCCCCAGCCCTGAACTTTCCAGCCCCGGGGCTGGGCTGCCCTTCCTCCAGAGGCTCCTTCCTATATAATCTAGACATTTTGGTCTCTTTCTTTCTCTCGCCCTTTCTCTCTGTTTCTTCCCCCTCCCCTCTTGTTTTCCCATGACAACTCCCCTGGCCTCCTTCTTTGGGGCCAATGAACTTGCCCACTGGAGAGCAGCTTCCCAATAAATCTGCCTTTAATATAATATAATCTGGCTTGAATTGACTCATTGCATTGGTGGAGAAATAACATATCACTTGGGACCACGCTAAGGTTTGGTTTTCAGCCTATGTGGTGATTGGAATAGCTTGGCCCAGGGAGTGGCACTATTAGGAAGTGTGTCCTTGATGGAGTAGGTGTGGCCATGTTGGAGGAAGTGTATTACTATCGGGGAGGGCTTTGGGACCCTCTTCCTCGCTGCCTGAGAGTCAGTCTGCTTCTGGCTTCCTTTGGATGAAGATGTAGAACTCTTTGCTCCTCCAGTACCATGCTTGTCTGGATGGTGCCATGCTTCCTACCATGATAATGGACAGAACCTAAGCCAGGCCCACGTAAATGTTTTCCTTTCTAAGAGTTGCCACAGTCGTAGTGTTTCATCATAGCAATGGAAACCCTAACTAATACAGCCTATGCACCTGTACGTATAAAATAAGTATATACCTTTTCTAAAAAGAGAGAAAGGCTTGGTGGTGATGGTGCATGCTTTTGTTTCATATACACCTATACACATATCTACCATGTCTGCCCCCCAGCCCCCAGTTTATTAGCCAAAGTGGAGGTGAGAAAGGCTAATAGTGTTGTCTCTGAAGTAGAGACAGAGAGGAGTGAATCTGAATTGGGTTATTGGTAAACAAAACAGGGAAACCGAGCTTTGGTCATAGGCATGGTGGGACTGTGGTTGGCAGGATGTGAAACTCAGTGGAAGCAGTGCAGACAGAATCCTGCTCCTTGAAACTTTAGAATCTCTAGAGAATGCTTTCCACTGCTGTCCGTCCCTCGGATTTATGACTGCTTCCTGTATTTTTAAGAATGTGAAATCTCTAAAACAATTAGGCACGGATCAGATTTTGCTCTCTTTCCTCCCTGCCAAGTCCTGTGTCAGCCTGTTTGGTCTTTACTGCACTGAATGGATCTAGTCATGAAGGACGGACATCCTGTTGTGGAGGGTCACATTTAACAAGAACTTTGGCAGAGAAACCACACGGTCAGCCCTTTCCCATTCTCCGAAAGATGTGTTTTTGAAAACCATGTCTAGTTTTGTTTTCACTTCCTTTAGTTCATCTTCCACTTTTGTGTGTCCATGTCCTTGAGTACCATTGCATTTTCCCCACGACTTTGCCTTGTGCTCCATATTTTCTTCTAGACTTTAGAAAGTTTTGAAAAAAAATATATTTAAGGCCAAAACGTTACAATGGAAGAAAACTATGAGATTAAAAATACCCCATTGCTTTGTAACATGTACTTCTCAGAGGTGGCCTCCTACCAGTGTCACACTGTCATCTTTTAAACAATGATCTCCGTGCCACTCTTTGTACACAGTTTGGTCACATTGATGTATACAGTTTGGTCACATTGATATACCACAACTCGCCTCAACCAAAAGTTACTTCAAAATTCTTTGGGTTAGTAGTATAGAACCGTTTATTTTATATACACATTTGCAGACACATTCATCATATGTATGAAGATAAGCTCAAAATTATCAAATGTGGTTACTTCTGCAAATGAAGACTAGAGTAGAGAATTAATTATATCATTTTTGGGTTTGGGGATAATACCTGTGTAATTAGGAAAGACTCACAGTTCTGTGTGGTTATTGCTGTCTGCAGCCAACAACAAAGCAGCTTCGCACCTAACCTGGGTTTATTTTCGACAAGTTTGTAGGCTATACCCACAAAACACACATTATTCACATTCAGGATGTGAAGGGAAAACTGTAGCTGGGGTCTGACCTTAGTATGGCTGAGTGTGTCACCTTGGCTGTTTTCCTTACCAGCTCTTATAGTTTCCTTCTTAGCCTGGGGTTTCTATGAGCAGAGCCCCAGATGGGTGTTCTTAGTAAGGTCCAATACATTACATTTTATCCTGAAGAATAGTAGCCAAGGTAGCTAAGATGACTTTGAGTTAACATTACATGACCAAGACACAATAGGATGACTGTTTCCCAGGGAGGACATGCTCACCGGCATTGAGCAAGCCACACGAAGCCCCTGAGCCTGGCTTCAAACAGGCTACATTTCTGACTTGTGTGTTTGCTGTCTTGGCTAAGGAACCTTCATTATCACCCTAACTTTATGCTGTCTTGAAACTTTAATCTTAGGAGAGATTCAGGAGAGAGGTTATGTGATTAAAACTTGCTGAAAGACAGATATATATATTGTTGATGAACACTGGGCAAGAATATGCAGTTCAGGAATCCTAGATTTCGTTGTCTCTGCATCCAAAGCCATGGCTGTAAGTATCAGAGTTCTATGAACTGATTAACTTCAAGTCCCTGGGGAAACACCTGAAGGTACAAGCATGACCTTAATGTCTCTGGCTGAACAACCTGTGGACAGCCCTGTTTCACAGAATCCTACGTCTTATCCACCAGGAGGCTTGTGGTAAATGATTCTCTGGACAACAAAAGACAGAGAAATCCTCTTTCAGCCTGTACAGCAGCAGCTCATGTTAATTTTGTCAGCTGCCAACTGGGGCAATCTAAGTCGTAGCTCCTGTTGTTTCAAAGGAGAAATCCAAATTGTTGGCCTCAACAAACCTAGAGGCTGAGCTGCTGCCTCTTTTGGAGGAAGAGACTGCTACTCACTTTCCAAAACAGGAAGCTGAATTTGCTTGTGGGCAAAAGAAGGCGGGACTTGTAGGACGTGGTTGTCACTAACAAAGAATCTGCTGACTTTGTTCAGCATTTTATGGACGTAGTAGATTTCGGGACACTGAGCTGCAGAAGCGGGGTGTCTGCAAACTGATAGAATTCGAAGCACAGAAGGGCAGCCATTGGCTGATCAGCCAACGTTCAGAAGAGCGAGACTTTCTCTGGACTGAGGATTTCAGAAGTGTTGAGTTTTTGACTGATTAGCATTCAGAATAGCTGCTGGGGGCGGGTTTCCATTTATTTGTAGTCTTGCTTTCTGCTGCTGGATAAGCACTGTCCGGCAGCAGTTTTAGGGGAGGAAAGGCATTATTTGGCTTACGTTTCTACATCACAGTCCGTCACAAAGGGAAGCCAGGACAGAAGCTCCAGGCCAGATCTGATGTAGAAACCACACAGAAATGCTGCTCCCTGGCTTGGTTCCTGGCTTGCTCAGCTTGTTTTAATGGTCAGGAACTCCCCGGCCCATAATGGGCAGGGTCCACCTACATCAATTAAAGGAATTAGAGCAATTCTAAAGCTCCCTACTCAGATGATTTTAACCTATGGCAAGTTACCTTTGAAATTGACCAACGCGCGTGCCTTCTTGCTTAGAGCTTGAGTAGTGTAACAGCACTTTTTTTCCCCCCTTTGAGAGTCAGAGTTTCCTGTGTAGTCACAGCTGTCCTGGTCCACTCCCTCTGTAGACCAGGCTGGCATAGATCGGCCTGCCTCTGCCTCCCAAGGGTTGGTATTAAAGGCTTGCAACCACCATGAGTGCCTAATAACGCTTTCTATGGTGAATGTTTCTTCCTCCAATAGAAACTAGAAAGCCTTCTTTTTACCCAAGTGGAGGGATTGTATTTGCATATGCTACGGCTGAGGCAATTCTCTGCTTTTATAAACAAAGTTAGAGCCCTTTGTAATGAATTATTTTAAAAATCTACCCCTGCCACCCACCCTCCCTCCTTCTCTGCCTTTACTTTTCTTTCCATTTGTCTCAAAAAAAAAAAAAAAGATCCCTGGTTTAATCATGAAATCTGGTTATTTTTCCACATCCACTATCACCAGAATGTGGGGTTTGGTCCCACTTCTCTATGCAATTGATTCTGTTTTCTCTCCTTACTTTGATGGCAAGTCTTGAATCAGATGTTTACCCGTGGGCTGGAGAGATGGCTCAGGGGTTACAGGCTAGGCTCACAACCAAGAACAAACATTTACCTACTGTAATGCTTAACCGTGTAATAGCGTGGGATTTAGGATCACCATGGGAACAAATCTCAGGGTACATAAGAGAGTTTGTGCAAACTGGCTTGGGCAAAAGGCGGGAACTTTGACAGTGGGTGTGTCACCTGTGCACGAGCTGAGATTGGAGAGAGAGAGGAGAGAGAGAGAGAGAGAGAGAGAGAGAGAGAGAGAGTTGAGCCCCAGCATTCACTGCCTCTGCTTCCTGATTGTACCTGTGATGTCATTAGCTTCCTCACGTTTAATGCTTGACTTCCCGGCATCCTGGACTGTACATTTGAGCTGACAGTCAAACCTACCTTCTCCTTCCTTAACGTCAGGTATCACAACACCCAATACGGCTGTCTAGAAGGTTCCTGCTGCAAAGCAGAAGCTGACAGCAGAGATGGGATTTCTGGTCCACGAATGAGGCTGCTACCGACTACGGTGGAGCCAGCAGCACAGGTATCACATTGCAATCCTCAACATTAAGTTCCCTGGAGATAACGTACAGGGCCACGGACACCTGCACCCGCGGCAGGCTGTGTTCCTGCGGAGAGCAGGAGGCTTGAGGGGCTGCTCTCGTTTCACAGGAAGGGGCTGGCGTCTCATCTGAGAGGCAGCTGTTGCTTTATCAAACCAAGGCTGCGAGGCAGACATGTAATTCTGGGAAACGGAAGGGTGAAAATTAGGGATCAGGAACGCCTGAAATACTTGGCAACTTCAGGAGCGCCCCGAAACACTTTTTAAAAAATCCTGATTACTGTAGGAATTAATGACCTATTATGGTGTCCGTCTGGCTAAGACTCCAGCAGAGGCTAACACGATTTTGAGTCCAGGGCTCCGAACAAGATGGAACGCAGACGTTCTTTGAAACGCTTTGTCAACTGCCAAGTTCATTCTAATAAAGCCTAGCTTTCCCCATACCTGACTCCTAAACTTCCCTTCTTCTCTCCTTTCCTCTGTTCCCTCCCCTTCCCCTCCTTTTCTCGCCCCCGCCCCCGCCCCCGCCCCGCCCCCGAGGGTCACAGTGGCCAACTGAGGCACAATCCCATCAAAAATCACTCCAGGGAAGTAGCGAATTTATTGGGCTTTCTTACAGAGCATCAGTGAGGGGGTACTTACAGGGAGGTGGGCACTCCTCCCCAAACCAGTGACACCTGGAAAGCTGACCCAGCAGAAATAGGACTTCCCTACAAGCTGGATAGATTAATTCATTAATCTTCCCTAGCACGAGTGTGTGTGTGTGTGTGTGTGTGTGTGTGTGTGTGTGTGAGTGTGTGTGTGTGTGTGTGTGTGTGTGTGTGTTTTCTAGGCCCCCCACCCCAGGCCACAGCAGAGCTGCTAGTTGGTAGGCACGACTAAATCCTCCGATACTTGGGGAGGTGAGGAAGGCGTGGAGTGGGTAGGCACGGGGCAGGAAGGGAGTATCATCTCTACCGGCTCACCACGTGTCCAGGCTTCTTTAAAAATACTCCGACAAAAGGCAGTGTGCATGAAATCAAACCCAGATGTGTTTCCTCTTAAAAAAATCAAAACAACCCGATGTTGTTGCTGGGTTTCCAGCTCTGCTCAGGCCGTTTGATGGGGCAAGGGTTGTTTCCATTCAGGAGCAAGCTCTGAGGGGCAGACCCTAACGAGGTCACCGCCGGTCCTTTTAACTTCTCAGGCTGCTTGCCGCGGCTGGACCCCACCGGCAGGATCCCACTACCTTTCCAGACTCACTGGCACACGCATCCCAGCTAGAGGCTGCGGAGTTCTCCTTGCAGAAGCTGGTGGAGCTGTTTAACCAGTCTTATTTCTTAAATTCTGGAGCCTCAGTATTCCTGTTCCAATTGGAGATCTGACATTGTCATTCTTTCCCTCCCTCTCTCCCGCTGCCCTTGGTCTCTTGGAGCCGGGCCACAAGTGTGGTCTCCGTGATCCCCTGTAACTGTGCCTTAGTAAATCCCCTTCCTGTGCAAAAATAAAATAAACGTAAAAATAAAATAAAATAAAATAAAATAAAATAAAATAAAATAAAAATAAAATACCCCTGCTAATGACAGGTCATCAAAATAGGAGCTTCCCATTACAACTGTTGCTTGCAAGGACATATTCAGTTACAACAAAATAAAGATAAAAGGAACTTTTTATGATGGCGTGAGCTAAGCAGAGACCAGGAGAGAAGAAAAGGAAGAACCGCCCCTCCCCCTTCCCCCCCCCAGATGCTGCGGCGCGCGCACACTAGGTGCAGACCTGAAGCGTCTGAAAGCCAAGCCATAGTCACGAGATGCGCTGCATGATTTCACCACAGAGTAACATCACAGAGAGTAACATCTGCTCAGGAATGCACGACATCGGGCCTCTAGCAATGGGGCCGGGTGCCATTTCAGCTGAAAAGGTATTACCTGTCACCGCTCCACTCAGTGAACAGCGGCTTCCTTACCTCCTAGCGGAGGGTGGGGTCCCAGTGGTTAGGTTCGGTGTTTAGAAAAGATTTCTAACTGTGGAGCAGCAGGGGTAATTGAAAGCAGGGACAGGACAGTGAGTAAATGAAAATTATGTTGGAATGTATCTCCTGAGGTGGGCTCTGGCTTCCCCCCCTCACCATGTTTCTACCTAGGCAGTTTGTCAGAAATGTCACTTCTAACTTAACTGACCAAACGAAAAGATTTTTTTAGATTTATTTATTTATTATATGTAAGTACACTGTAGCTGTCTTCAGACACCCCAGAAGAGGGCGTCAGATCTCATTAAGGATGGTTGTGAGCCACCACGTGGTTGCTGGGAGCTGAACTCAGGACTTTTGGAAGAGCAGTCAGTACTCTTAAACCACTGAGCCATCCTCTCCAGCCCCAAACGAAAACATTTTAATTAAAATGACCCAGGGAGAGTGAGGTTCATATTTATCTATGTTGAAATACATAATGTATAGCACCTACCAAACTCTATTTTATTCAGTATAACTCGATAGCTGGACAATTTAGGCCGCTCAGCGGGAAAAGGTGTTTGCTGTCAAGTCTGGCAACGTGAGTTTGGTTTCTGGGTCTTCATGTGGTGGAAAGACAAATTAAGTACTGAAGGCTGCCTTCTGACCTCCACGTGTGTGCGGGTGACACCTGCACGTGTGCACAGGTATATAAGTGCACACACAGACAAGCACCCACAATAAATTAAGGCTATTTTAAAATATGAATTAGTAAGTGGATAGCCAAGAATTTCAGAGAATAGAGAAAAGACAGATACAAAAGCAAACAAGAAAAAGGGTACTGGAAGGAACACAGACGACCTATTTAAAGAAAAAGCCTTTTTAAAGCCAGGTGTTGGTGGCACACACCTTTAGCCTTGAGAACATGCTGCCCCGAACGACCCCGTTCAAATGAACAGGAAATGGAGAAGACAAGCTCTTCGAACCCTGCTCTCATAGAGGAGATAAGACCAGCAACTTCCCTTGTGTATGGGCTTGAGGTGGGGATTACGTGTGAGAAAAACCTCATCTTTCCTACGTAGTGATTGAAAAATAGTGCCTCTCACAGAAATGCCAATAAAAGACAAATGCGAGTGTGATTTTTTTTTTCCAGAAATGTCATACATAGCAGCAGAATTGGCTTGATCCAGTATACAGGAAGTACTGGAGCTCCATAGGGAACTGTAGGGGGCTGGTGGTCACGGAGGTCGGGGTTGGAAGGAGAAGGAGGCACAGGATTTATATGGTCCTTAAACTGCTTTCGTAAATTCATTTTAAAGAGAAAAATGATAAGAAAAGAAAAGAAAAAAGACAAAGAAGCACGATTCTTTGTAAAATACCCACTGAAACATGGAAGAGTCTGGAATGATACCAATGCCTCCATCCCTACCCGACGTCTTCTGTAATGCCCAATGCTCTCCAAGAGGCTTTCAGATACGGCCAGTATGTCCATCAAACAGACAGTGGCCTCAGCTTAAGATTTCCCGTGTGCTTCTACATGAAAAACTTGGGGGGTGCTGTTCTAGTGATTCTGTAACCAGCTCGATCCACTTCTGGTGGTGGTTTTCTCTATAGATTTAAGCTGCCAAAACCTATTCTGTTGTTGAGTAGATTTCTCCTTGTTGTGGGTTTCCTTTCTCTTCATAATTCTACTCAAAAGCCTTAAAGCAGAAGCTAGTGTTGATGGAGTAGTCACTGTGTGGCCACCGTGTGGGTGTCAGGGAAGGGTAGTGATGCAATGGTTAAAAACAAATGCAGGTACACGTCAGAGAAAAAGACTGGTCATTCTGAGGGGCAGTATCACATGGCGTGGATTAAGGCAAGACATACATTGACTAAGAGGTAGGAGAAAGGTGGCGAGGGAAGCATTGAGAACACCAGCACAGACTGGGTTCCTGGGTTCCCGGAAACGTAGCTGCTTACTGGCTGTCTAGGAGGAGGAACATCTCACAGGATGTGAAATGGCGCAGAGGTAGAAACAGCTGTCTGCATTCAGGATCCAACCTTTCTGAGCCTTGCAGTTCCACTGAGTACAGAACTAGAGAGAAAGTCACGGAGCAGGGAGCTTCATTTTCCACATGAGGGAGTAACATGACCCTGTGGACATTGGAGGCAGAGTAGAGAGGCTGCTGGTACTGTCAGATAAGCCAGATATGGGGGAGGGGGGATATTGTTTTTTAAAAGTATCAGTGCCTATTACAAAAAACACAGAACAAAATAGAGCCCTGTAATTAGTCCACCATAAACACAGATATAACACTGTTAGAATGTCTAGACATTATTTAGTATTTTTAAAGAGGGAGATTTGAGGATAAACAAGAACAAAGAGATAATAATAATAGACCCAGCCATCAAATATAATGAAGTCCTTCAACCAGCATCGGTGCATTGTTTGCCTTATCTGTGGTGACAGTTTCCTTTGCTATCAGATGCCCTCTAAGCATGTTATCAGTACCATTACATCTGTGAGTGTACACATATATGCGCTTACATAGTATATAGTCAAAGGAAAAGACACCAAGGGTCATGCCCCCATCACCGAACCTGAGAAACAGCAATTCTCTGGCATCTTAAAACAGACAGCATTTCCTTCCCACAGATGCCATAAAGGTCTCAGCATGGTGATTCATATAAAGTCCATATATATTAAAAGCCCAGACGACTCCTTAAATGTCCTCTTGTATATTTAACCAACTCTTTATTGTGAATACATAACACATCAGTTTTAAATTTTTACATTGTGGTAAAGTTTCTATAACATAATATTATATACCCGTCACCGTCTTTAAGAATGCATTTCAACAGGACTCAGTTCATTCATGGTGCTGTGACCATTCCTGTGGTACATCTCCTTCTAACATCTTCAGGGTTCATCCATGTCCTAGCATGTGCCAGAACACCCTTCCTTTCATGGTGAACAAAAGTTCCTTGTAGATAAGTCCATATATATTATATATATTGTATATGTATATATAATATATTTATATAATATATATATATATATATATATACATACACATATATACCTTTAACGCTCATCCGTTGATGGGCACTTGGACTGACTTCACATTTTGGCTATTACAAACAACGCTCCTACGAATATGGGTGCACAGAGATCATTTCAAGGCTGCTTTCAACTGGTTTTTATATTTAACCAGAAATGAAAAAGATGGATAATAAGGCAATTCTACTGTTGCTGTGTCCTGCAGAAGATGCACCGTTTACATTCTTACCAAAGGCTATCAAGACCCAATATCTTTACATTCTCACAAAAAACTGGTTACTGGTTGTTTCTTCTGTCTGTCATATGTGAGGAAATGTATGTGCTTGGATCCCATACGTGTGAGCGTAGAGGCCAAGGCTGATACCCGGCGTCTCCCTCCATCAGTCCCTGCCTTATGGGTGTCACCTCCACCCCCTCCAAGAGAAAAATCTTCCATTTAAAAAAAAGATTTACTTATTATTATAATCCACGTACATTGTAGCTGTCTTTAGACACACCAGAAGAGGGTGTCATATCTCTTTACGGATGGTTGTGAGCCACCCTGTGGTTGCTGGGATTTGAACTCAGGACCTTCGGAAGAGCAGCCAGTGCTCTTAACCGTTGAGCCATCTCACCAGCCCAAAATCTTCCATGTTTAAAATGTATGCTTTTATCTACTTTATTTAGTTACTTAACATAAAAATGATCACATCATGCAGTATATTAGACATTATTCATTATTTTAATAGTAGTATAATGCTCCATTTTGTACCTTTGTAATGTATGGTTAAACATTTGGCTGCTTTTATTTTTAACTAATACAAATGGATAGTCGTGTGCATACATCTACATTAATATTTTTGCCATTTCTTTACAATGTATTCACTCTCCTGTGAATGAATGTGAAGCAAAGTACAAATGTCTTAGTTCTGCAAAATTATTTAATACATTTCTGTGGAACACATCTTAACGAAGCACAACCTGTGTATAGTGGCTGTAGGCAGAGGCTGACTGGTTGATCTCTGGGTTTGAGACCAGCCTGGCTTCCAGAGGGAGCTTCAGAGTTACAGAGTGAGACCTTGTCCTTTTAGAAACAAACAAGTGAACAAACAAAGCCAGCAGACTATTAGCCAACCCCACGTAACATAGTGAAAAAGACGGTAGCCAGTTTTCAGAAAGGCTGGGACTAGAGGGCCATTGCCCTAGTGCTAGAGACCAAACTTAAGTAAGTGACCATGTGCAGGAAGGATTTTCACGCATCACAACAATCTTATCAGCTAAAAAGCAAGACGCTTTATATAATTCCCCAATGTCATTTTTCATTCTAGATCTTTATCTTTACCGCTTTCTCTATATAAAACCTACTATCACAGGACTGGGGAGAAGCTTCCAATCATGTGGTTCTTCCTCTACTTATTTCCAGCCAAACTTGTGACAAATATTTTTGCCTTTCAAAGTCAGGTGCCAGAAATATCATCAAGACTCGGGTCAACCGTATGTTCAGCTTTAGACGGTAGAGGACAAATCTTGGGTACGAGATAGCGGAATGAGGCATAGCCTGGGTCTGGAGAATTTGCAGTCTTCGTGAAGAATTGCCCCTGGAGATGTCTACACCATAGCAGCCCATTTGGGGACTTTGTCCCTCATCCAGTCCTTTTGATTCAAAATGAATGATTTCTGAGGGGCTCTACACGACAGGTGTTCGGAGAAAGCTGCTGATGGGTTAGGAAGAAGGTTGTTTTGAGCTGGAGTTCTTTCTTTAGCTTTCTGAGGGCCATTCTTTCCTCCCTGCCTCTTGAGCAGTACTGAGTTTAGTGAGGAAAGACAAGGCTGAGTTTTAGGGAAAATAAGAAACTGTCCTGTGGCATCTATTTCTTAAGTGTTTTAGAGAAGGCCTTGGAACTTTTTACTTGGTCTGGACTCTCTCTCTCTCTCATTTGATGTGGATTCCACATGCAGAGCAGCCCAGCTGCCTGGTGAGTGCTACTCAGGACAGGACACTTTTTTATATTCAAATATTTAAAAAATAAAATGTTTCTGACTGTTGTGGCTGTGGCTTTGCTTTCAATAATAAAGGGACGTAGGTGGATTGCATGAAAACTGAGTTTCTCCTCAGACCACACATGGTCGCATTGGCATCCCTTTACTGTTACTGTTTTTGTTTTTTGTTTTTTTTTTCCTGTAGATACTCTTGTTTGACTATTGATCATGTTCAGCTAAAATTGGAAAGTTTCTAGACAGAGGAGCTGCGGCAACTAGGCAGATATTTTTAAAAACAAAATATGGGAGTGGGGTGGGGGGGATGTTTCAATGCATAAAGTATTTGCTGTATAAGCAGGAAAGCAAAAGTTTGAATCCCTAAAACCCACATAACGACCGGATAGGCACAGAGGCCTGCCCGTGATTCCAGCACTCAGAACGCAGAGGCAGAACAAGCCGTCTAGATAGATAGACTAGCGTCCTTAAGCTCTGGTTCAGCTGAGAGTCTCTGCTTCAATGAATAAGGTGGGAAGCGACCAGGGAAGAGTCCAGATGTCAACATCAGGCTTACACACACACACACACACACACACACACACTGTATACCACACGCAGAGGCACACAAGCGGAGAAGCATATATGCGAAGTAAGTAAGTTTGTCTCCCTAAGTGTTTTTAGACGGTCTCTTGCTGTACCAAGTTTCAGGGCAGGGAAAATGACTCAATCACTGGCTCCTTCAGTATTATTGAGAAGGCGCTAAGTAGCTTCCACAGCTGGGTGAGGAAATGTTATGACTAGCCAGAATCTACAATCACAGATGAATCGCCCCCCCCCTTAACAGTGAATAATAGCTATACCCAACATCAGTATATTAGTAAATACTTATCAGATTTTGTCGGTGGTGTTGATAAAAAATAGCAGATACTTGGTGAGCCAGCCAGTCTCTTTGATTGCAAAATCTGTACTATTTTCCATTTTGTCCACTTGTTCTCTCCACATTTCTACTTGAGCCTGGGTAATCAAGTCAACAGAGAATTTTCCACTCATTCCCAACAGCCCAACTGCCGATGGGATCCAGACTCCCAATAGCTAAGGCAGGAAACTCAAGAAGACAAGACATTTAGAGCCTCGGGTGTAAGCAGGCTCTCTGGGAAAGAGCTCAGACAGCAACCTGGGGTCATCTGAACAGCATCCGTCTCAAACTTCTCTTTGCCTTTGGCTTTGCAAAGATGGCAAGTGTTAGGTTTCAAACTTGAGAAAAATGACTGTGATGTCTATTTAACAGTGATTAAGTTTTAAGTGATTAAGTTAAGATCTTAACTGCCAGGTTCTCTCAGTCCCTACCTGGTACAGGGCCCTTCTGGCTGGCGTGCCCCACAGCCTACCCTGAAGTACTCTAGGCCAGGGGCCAGGCTGCTTTTCCCTACATAATCCAACCATTTTGGTTACCAGAGCCCTCTCGTCTACTCTTTTAGGCCTCCCAGCTCTTGGACCTGGTTCCCCTCTCTCTCCCCGTCCCCTCCCCCTCCCTCTTTCTTCTCATGCCCATTCTGTGCTCTCCCAGATGGTCTGGCTCTGCTACGTTCTCCCATATGTCTATATTAAACCTTTTCCTCCACCACACCTACAAACAGGAATAGCCTTTCCTTCTTATTTCTTTTTTCCTCCAATAAGAATCTGTTTTGATAAACGTTTGTGGGCCAGGCTGAAGGGTTTTTTTTTTTTTTTGTGAAATGAAAGTATAATAAAGTCCTGTCGCTGTACCAAATAACTTCTTGTTGCCCTTCCCCCCCCCAAAAAAAAAGAGGGAACTTCCCACAGGGTGAACACGTGCTCTGAGACATGGGACACTGGTGCCTCTGTCACTTATTGCTTCTCTGGGTCACCTCAGTGGTAGAGAGGACAACTCGGCATGGACTAACTTTGTTGTGTGCCGGCTTTCCAGATCCGGGGAAAGAGACTCACTGAGGCTCTAACTTTGAATTTGTACAGCGGGTGGCAGCACATGCCATTACTAAACACGTACTGTGTAACTATTGTGGCATTTGTTACAATGCAGCTTAATGGATTCAGAGTTTAAACTCCAAAACCATTAAACACCACTAGTTATAAATGTATTATTTTGCAAAGGTTATACTTTAAACTCTATTGATCATTGAACTGAGAAGTGGACATCTCAGTAGATTTTGAAATACAGTAGATTTCAAAGACTATATCAGAAGGGAAGGTAAAATGTTCCTGGTAAAACTTATTATCGGAGACAATAAATATAAATGGACTTTATTATTAAAATAAATGTCACTGATTTCTTTCATTTATTTAATGTGGGTACTGAAAAATTTTAAATTAGCTGGAGTATAATGTTACATTCTTGAAATACCATTACTTAGACAGTGGACACAGGAGAATCAGGACTTCAGTGTCAGACTGGGTAATGCAACATCTCATTAAAGAGGAAAGAAAAAGATGAGGAGGTTGAGGACAGAGTATTGGAAACTGTATTTGTGGCTTTCAAGGGTCCACTGTCTTCAGAATGAAACACAGTAAAGACCAGAAAGCCATTCTGCAGTACATGGGGCACCTTCAATATCATAAATTCAATACCAAGATACTATTCTCAATCTAGGATGATGCGGTAAAAGTCAAGGAATGATACTTAGTTTGGTGCCTTCACCAGTTCTATATGCAGTATTCCTGGTCATATCGGGCAAGGCTGCTTTCAGAGTGGTGGGTCTGATGGCTATTGAAAGACCAGAGAGAAAGCAGAATCCAACAGGGGCACCCTAGAACCCCTATTCAAGAGAGCTAGGACATGATGGGTCGAGTGCAAGACCCTTGGATTTGATCGCCAAGGGTTCCACTAGCCAAATATCATGAGCACTAATGCTATTTGGTTGATATTAGCCATCTCCAAATCAAAGACATTAAAGTTAAATGAATTAAAATTAAATATAATTGTAATGCTTCAGAATTGGCATCCAGACTGATAACTGGGCTCTCTATTATAACTAGAGAGTAGTTGAAGTCGTACGCTACAGTAGGGCTTTCATGGACCTGCCAGTGATCTAAATAGCGACACAGAGGCTTTCTATTATTTTATAGTTTAGGCCTTTTAGCTAGGGCAGACTCCCAGCTGCTCTAAATGTAACCTGACTAATTAGTCTACCACCTGCCGCGTGGGAGAAAGCTCTCTGCTCCTCTCTGGTCTGGCTCTTCATTGGAGTCAATTGGCTGAATCTCTGCGTCTCATACCTTCTCCCAGCATTCTCCTCTCCGAAGTTCTGCCCTCTACCTCCGGCCCAGCTATTAGCTGTTAGATATTTAGTATAGCTAATCAGTAGTAAGACAGTCTCTGAAACATTCTGGATTGCTTTAGGCCAAGGAGAAAGAACACATATTTATAAATAGAGACACACCTCCACACAATATACCCCAACAATAAGCCAAGACAATACGTGAGAAAAATCACATTCATGATTAATAAAGCCTATGAGAAATGTTGCAAATATATCCGTTCTATACCATCTCTGGAGTCTGTCTCTCTCTAATGTTGTATCATCTCATTCATTTGAATTTCTATTGAGAAGAGCCAACACCCTAAGCTAACTTGTATAGGTGGTGCCTCTTGTCTTTTTCTATTGCCACAGGTAATTGAATGGATAGACCGGCTGAGGATGCATTAAATATGTGGGTGGAATTCATGCTTACCATTTTATAAGCAGTTACTTGTATCTGAAATCACCAAAATTGTATGAGACACAGCCAGATTTCTAAGCCTGTCAAAGCCCGTGCCATCAGGCAATGCAGAAATTCTGTGGCTGTGCTTTTAGCTAATGGCTAATGCTCACTGGACAGCCAACCACCAGAGGCTCTCTCCATGCTAGTCTTCATTTTTTCCGTCTATATTTTCTCTCGTCCAGCTTTTTCAGAAACGTTACTCCAATTTCCGTCACACTGTCACCTTTCAGTCTGTCTTGCAGGAATGTAACATCAGCAGCCAGATGAACCTAGGAAAGAAAAAGGAAATAAAAATCAGGCTTGTGTTTTATTTTTTATTTTTTTAAAAAAACAACTTTTTACACTTTATTTTTTTCCCCATCTTTCTATTTTAATAAGAAACATCCATGTTATGAATCAAGAACCTTGGATTGTGCTCTCCCATCCAGAGAGAGCCTGGCCAAATGACAGCAAAGTGGTATGGGCACTGAAAGAAGAAAGAGGGGGCCCAGGAGTCACTCAGACCTGTCCACCCATCTTAGGAAGAATACAAGTTCCTGACTCACAGATAGACCTCACTCTGGGTAGTTGGCCGAGTGGAACTTCAGAGATGTGGGTCCTTATAGGATTCCTCTCAAGCTGATTTGCCATAAAGCATTCTGTCATTAGCTAAACAATGCAATCGCTTATTCTAACAGCATTTAGCAAATTGCCTATGGCTTTGAGAGCTTTGAAAAGTACTGACTAAATACATTATAAATATAAAATTAGATATCGAGTTACGGACATGAATATTTGATGGCCAGGCTTTCTTTTCAACTTGAAAGCACTTCCCGTTTCTCAGACAATGAAGTAAGCCCAAGGGATTCTCTATTCATTAAAATGTGTTCGTGTAAGCACAGCATGATATTGCTGACCAATTTTCAATAGAGGATCTGGTCAGAGATATTTTTAGTCATTGGGATAAAGAAGATCAAGTGAGGGTAGCCAGTAGAAGAAAGTGGTAAGCGGAAAAACTCCTGGGTCTATCAGGCAATTAATTAATATTTATTGAACCTTACCTGACATACTCATCCCAGATAAAGAACTACTTACAAGGCAGTGAAGCTGGATTTTCTAAACAACAGGCCTCCAAGGGTCACATTATCTGGTTCACAGACTGTAAAGCTTTGTCACTATTCAACAAAAGAGAGTGGATTCCACTTTGGAAAATAGGAACTTTTGATCTCTACTTGATCTCTGATTTTTCTCTCATATGGTTTTCATGTCTTAGGACAGAAAATCCATTGAAGAAACACAAAGACTATGCTGAAGTTCATTGGCCCTGTGATAGGTATCACATGACTTCTGACATTTGTGGTCACAGCTTGAATGGGTAACAGTTACCCATGAAGGCTGGACAGTTCTTTACTCTACTTTTTTGTTTGAGATGGATAGTTATCCCTTTCTGTTAACCTAGAATTCTTCTCTTCCCTTTTCTTACCGTCTACTGATTCAGATCAAATCTAACACAGTCTAGGGTATACTATGGAGGATCTGCAAAGAAAACACATGAGATTTATCATCTCTATTGTCTTATACTTTGGGGGTATCAGTTACATAATTCTTTCCTTAATTTCTACAGATAACATTACATGTATGGATCCTTATGGAGTAGGCCAACAACACAGATTTAGAATGGTTAGGATCTAGCCTTACCATCCTAGTAGTGAAGATCCAAAAACACAAACAAAACAAAACAAAACAAAAGCCCCCCCAAACAAGACTGTTGGCTGTTGTCTCTGCATCAGCTGTTGTGACCTCACCAGTTTGAGGTAATCTCTTTTCCCTCCTCTTTCTTTCATCACCCCCCTACCAAAGTCTTCTCCAAAGCCTCGGTAAGTGCTATTAACTGCTTGTGTTGGTCTTGTTACTATTGGAACA
Organism: Apodemus agrarius; assembly: GCA_964023405.1. NCBI lineage: Eukaryota > Metazoa > Chordata > Mammalia > Rodentia > Muridae > Apodemus > Apodemus agrarius. The sequence goes on along the minus strand of OZ030025.1, from coordinate 37,882,784 downwards.
TTCTATTTCCTGGTTTCTGTGACTCTAGAGCTCTCTAGCATTTTCCTACTTCTGAGAACCGAGATAAACTTATTCTTTATCTTTTTTTACTTATTTATTCATTTATTTTGTATTCTTCGTAGTCTTTGTGTGCTCTGTTTAACTTCACCCTATTGTGCCTTTCCCTAGAGTTCTATCCATGTTCCCCTTTCTTCCTGCTATCCAGATGCTCCTTAGGTATTTCTGTCTGTACTGATGTCCCTTCAGTAATGTTCTGTAGTCACATAAAAAACGACTTGGGCAAGGCATTGTAGCAGCAAACGCCTGTAACCAGTACTATCAGGTTCAAATTTGAGCTCTTCCCCTTGTGAATGCCAGCCCTCTTAGTTTTGTTCTACTGGCTAATAGAACGTTCCCCAAGGGTTGTTCAGAAAGCTGAAGGTCCTTTTGCAACCCCTCCCCCTCCCCCGAGACAGGGTTTCCCTGTGTAGCCCTGGCTGTCCTGGAACTCACTCTGTAGACCAGGCTGGCCTCGAACTCAGAAATCCACCTGCCTCTGCCTCCCAGGTGCTGGGATTAAAGGCGTGCGCCACCACTGCCCGGCTCTACTTTGACCTTTTCGGCCAGCTGACGCCCGAGTCTGATCTGACACATGCTGTCCCAGAGTGTCGCCTCTTGATTACTACTGTCAGGGATGTCTTCTAGTTCCACTCAAGGTCACCAGCGTCATCTTCATATCTGTTCTCCCAAACTCTCTTTTCCTTGGTTATGAATCTGCATCTATACTCAGTCTACTCAGTCTTTCAACATAGAAGACTTGATTTCTAGGCTTGTCATGTTGGATCCCTTCTTTTATCCTTAAAGAATGTAAGACCTTCCCGTTTGCAGTCTGGTTCTTTCGTTTTGAGAAGCCTTTGACCATTCTGATCCTTCTGCCTGAACTGCTTTTATCAGCCTCACCTGAACAGCCTTAGGTTTGCTCTGTGCAGTGGCCTGCAGGGCACTGAGGTTGTGAATAGCTTCTACCGCATCAGCAAACCTAAGCCTAAGAGACATCAGCCAGTTCAGAGTTTCATTCACGACGATATGGATTCTCTCTTACTTTAGAATCCCCCACCCCCCTGCGCGAGCCTTTCATCACACTTCTTTGCACGTGACTTCCTGAACTACACAGGAGATTCTCTACGGGCAGCAAGAGGTAGTGTATCTTGTCGTCTATCTTTGCAAGCTCAGATCCTGACACCTTATTGATGCTAATAATTGTCTCAGTTAAACCAACGAATAACTCAGCTGTGCAAGCCAGCCTCGGAAATGACCCGCATTGACCTGTACCCGTCATCACACGTGCCCCCCACTAGTCTCTTCCCACACAGCACCGAGGTTGGCGGCTCAGACTGCCGTGCTGTGATTCGACCTACAAAGAGGTCTATGTGGTAAGGAACTTTGCGGAGACTCTGTGCGGTGGCCTGCAAGGCTCTGAGGCAGAGTGACGTTGTGACTAGCTTCTCCCGTATCAGCAGACCTAAGAGGCTGCAGGCGAGGCTGCGTGTAAATTGGGTTTCAAGAGATCATCAGCCACTGCTGCCTGAAGTACTCCTGACTCCTGGAGTTATTATTTTTTTTTATTTTTAATTAATTAATTCAGTGTGTGAATGTTTAGAAAAGTGCATGTACAGTACAGTAGGAATGAACGTCACAAGATAACGTGCAGGAATCAGCTCTGCCCTTGCATGGATTTCTTTTCTTTTTCTTTGGCAAACTTCTCGGTCTCCCATTTCGTTTTTAGAAAAATTAATACAGGATCTTACTGAATTGCCCAGGATGCCCCGAATGAGGTTGAATTTGATTCCTATAGCACAGACTCGGCCTTGAACTCACAATCCTGACCCTCCTACCTTCCCTCCCAAGTCGCTGAGATCACAGGCGTGTCGTAACAGGCCTGGCTTGGTCTAGGATTTCCCATCCTTAGAGATTGTGCATTCATTTGAAGCTGTTACATCTCGAGGACAGCTCTGGATGGCTGACATGCAAGACAAGATGAAACACACGCTTTACCATCTCCAGGGCCCCTCTGATGATCCCACAGAGCAGGTTGCAGTAACAGAGCGCGGAGCGCCCAGCGGGCAGCTCCTCCACGAACTCTGCCAGAGGATTCTTGTGTAGAATCAGGGAAAATTCATTCCTGCTTGAATTGTGGCAGGTCACACTCGGTGTGATTCCCAAGTACATCTTGAAAGCAACCTGATAAGCAGAGAGAAAATGATAGCACTCAGTCTCAACAGAAGCTTATTCAGACAAGCCAAGAGCCTACGCCGGGCATCACAGCCACGTCAAGTTTGCCAAGCTGAACGGGCAGTCAGGATGTCTGTGCTCACAGTTATCTTTACAGTGTACTGGCTTTGTGCCGTGTGCGTCTCTTAAATTATTTTTTATTTTAATAGAATATCCTAAAGTGCGGGGGTTTTGTGGAACAATATGGTTAGTAAAATATATTATTTCTAGCCAGGTATGGTAGCACTTCCCAGCCCTCGGGAGGCAAAGGCAGGTAAGATTTCTGTGACTTTGAGGCCAGCCTGGTCTACAGAGTTCCAGGACAGTCAGGTTTTGTTACACAGAGGAACCCTGTCTCAAAAACCAAACCAAACCAAACCAATCCAAACAGACAAATAAAATTATTTCCAATAACCCTCATAGAAAACACATAGGTTTTAGGATGTTGAGAACCAAAAAGATCATTAATCATCAACACAGCTGCAGCATGGGGTATACTACATGGATCATGGCAAAACATACAATTTAGAGTTAGATGTGATCCTGGGCATATGTTCTACAACAGGGGATGGCTGGCCTAAGGAGAGTATGCATCGGGCAGATTAGGCCCAAGACCATGTTTCTGAACACACAAAATTATCATAATCATACCGTAGATGTCAACTCTTCAAGGAGGAACAAGGGAAAGTGGTGGGGACAGCGTAAACGCGTGACAATTGAGTTGTCCAAAGTGGCTGCTGTGGTTACAGGGCTCAAAGAACCCCGCCACCTAGAAACAGAAGAAACCCTGGGCCCCTTCTGTCTCCTTTGTCTTCCTTCTGCCTTTGTTTTCAAGGGGTGCTTAGGGCAGCTTAGGACTCGCTTCGTTTTGAAACATTATTTCACACCGGTGCGTTTGCTTTGCTTGGGTAGGTCTATGTGGATGGCACACGGTCAGAAGACGACAAGGAGCTGGATCCCCCCTTGCACTGTGTGGGTTCTGAGGATCGTACTCAGGTGGTCAGGCTTAGTAAAAAGACCCTTTATCCAGGCAGTCATCTCGCTGGCTCCTCTATGTCTTTTAAACCACAACTCTCATACATATACAATCTGCTCTTTAGAGAAGTAAGAATAACAGCGAAGACTGTAGCCTTTTAGTTCCTTGCCCCCCCCCCCCAGCTCAAGGCACGAATCCTCTCCCAAAACACCTAGGCCAAGCTTCTCCATTGATTCACAGAAATCTGGCAACTGGACATGCTACCTTCATTCAAAGGAGGTAATTAACTTAATTTTTAAATTAAGAGCCGCGTAGGAGAGAAATGGAAGCAATTTTCTTAAATCACTTATAATGTGAAGTACAAAAATGTTCATTCATGTGCTCGTTGGTGGAGTTACCAGACAGGGGGACTGCCTATCTTGCGTGAGCCTATCACGGTGCAAATCCAGTAGCCACCTGCAAATCAAACTTCCGAGTGAGTTTCCAATCCGCATGTGACACCATGTTCAGTCCCAGAAAACAAGAGTCAGCTAGCATTTGCTAAGTGATCAAAGTGGGGTGTAGAAGGGGCAGGGGCCCTTTCGACAGAAACACGTCCTGGTATGAAACACCCTGGCGCGGTTCAGCGACGGTTCATATGAACAAGTGGTGGGCAGTTTGGAGCCCAGAAGATATTCTAATGCAGATCTGGCATCTGTTTTAGAAGGATTTTCTTGGTGACCACCCACCTCCCACCACAAAAAAACAAAAAACAAAAAACAAAAACAAACAAACAAACAAACAAACAACCCCAAAAACCTATCATGATAAGAATCAAGAAGTTACATGAAGAGAAACAAGGGTATCTCCTTTTCTCTAAAAGCCCTCGTGGTTATTAGACTTCCCATATAAATTCTAATAACTCCACCCCCTAAAATATGTTTCAAGTCTCTAATGGAAGAAAAAAAAAGCCCTTTTAGGAAGCCAGAACCCCTGTCTACTAAATCTTAGGGCACAGAACAAGAGAAGAAACCTATCATCAAACACTGGGTCTGGAGATTGGCTTTGGCTACCAGTCCGTGGCTGAAACACATTTCTGGGAGTGCTGACCCTCCCACTGGAAATTTTCTATAATTTGTATGAGAATTTTCGATTTGCAATCAAAAGCGCGTGCAAAGACTTTTAAAAAGGAACCTGCGTTTACTTTTCAGTGTTTCAGCTTCCCTCACGTGTCAGCAACCACCAGTAGGAGGCATTATCTGGACGTGGTTGGGAAATAAAAAACATTCCTGGGGAATGACATTGTTTCCTTATCTGGCTGGATTCAGACTGAGGAGGATTGCAGTTTCGAAAGAGCTCCACCCTCAGCCCCAGCCACAGCTGCTGTGCTAAACCCAAGGCAAACGTCTTTCCCTCTTCGTGTGCGTCTCCAACATGGATGCTTTTCAGAGCATTTTAAAATCCTTTCTTAACCAGAAAACTGCTATTGGCTACAGCTTCATGGCTCTGCTCACCGTGGGAAGCGAACGACTCTTCTCCCTAGTGGCGTTTAAGTGCCCCTGCAGCGTGGAGAATACTGCCTATGGGCTGGTTTTCCTTTTTGCCCCTGCCTGGGTGTTACTGATCCTTGGATTCTTTCTGAATAACAAGGCATGGAGACTCTTCACTGGCTGCTGTATGAACCCAAAAAAAATCTTTCCCAGGAGACACTGCTGCCGCTTCTTCTACGTCCTGGGCCACATCACACTGAGTTCACTGGTGGCTCCGGTGATGTGGCTCTCCGTGGCTCTGCTTAATGGGACGTTTTATGAATGTGCTATGAGCGGGACAAGAAGCACCAGGCTCCTGGAGATGATTTGCAAGGGCAAGCCCAAAGAATGCTGGGAAGAACTGCACAAGGTCTCCTGTGGTAAAAGCAGCATGGCAGCCTTGGACAGTGAGGAGGTGAGGCTGTCTCTGCAGGCCCAGTCTCAGGTAAGGACAAGCATGCCTTTCTTCCTTTCATCAGCATGAGTCTGAGTCTTGCCAGGATATTTTGACACTAAGTGGAGATCAGGATATGATGCAGCCTTAAGTAGCATTAAGAGAAATCTCAGGAAAAGCTTTTTAGGGACAAGATGGCTCAGTAAAATTGCTGATTGGATTTGTGTAGTCACCGTTCCCAAAGAGAAAATATCCTCTGGGTTCTGCATACGTAAATACTTAAGTGCTCAAAACTGTCTCTCTGTGTTGATTCTGTAAATAATGCAAAACAGAAAGCCATGCACTGAGTGCTAACCCTGAGCAGTAATTAAGCATTACTGACTCTTATCAATTATTTATTTTCAAGCCAGTGTCAAAAAAAAAAATAAATAAATAAAAAATAAAAAAACCCTAAAAACAAAAAAAACAAACCACAGATACATCTTATTCATTCACTGAAATATAGCTGAGCCAATTCAGCGACCAGTTTTCAAAGCAGCATGTGGTGTAATTAGCATAGAGATTCCCTTGAGTAACCACAGCGGTAACTGGTATTTCTATGTATGAATGCTGTCAGGATTCAGAGTTTCCCAAATGAAATGGGACCGAGCAGTCTTTAAATGGTCTTTGGTAAAGAGTGACCACGTTCCTTGGGGAGTTTATGGCACAGTCATGACTAAGGAAGTTCTCACGCTACTTTAGAAGCTCAGAATTTGGAGAATTGTTTTCCTTGTGGGCAGTAATTTCCAGCTTCAACTAATCAATACAAGGAAGGACCTTGTTATCTTGCCAAGTATCTGAACACAGACCCAGGCCTGTGCCTCACCTTGCAGTGAAGCTGATTTCTTATTTCCGAGGATAAAAGAGACAGGAGTAAACCAACAGAGCCATCCTTCCTTGGGAATAGTGTCGGTTTCTGGATAAATGCACGGGCACACACTAATTTTACTTTCTTAGCCAGGGCTTGCCCTTACAACAAACACATCCAAGCCAAGTTGGCTTCTATAAGATGGTTACTAGTAAGGTGTAGTCTTCCTAAACTAATATGTCAAAGAATTTCCATAAATAAACTCCTTTGTTTAATCCATAAAGCATACGTCTGACCGAACATGTCAGGCTCCTCCTCTTAGCGCCGTCCACCTTTTGTTGAAGGAAGGTATTCATTACTAATGTTATGATAGTGTGAATGACACACGGCTTTTACCTCTGTGCGCACTGGGCTCCTCCATTCAACCAGTGCCAACCCCAGACGCTCCTCACTGTGTAAGCTCCTCTTTAACAAATATAAGCTCAAAGAAAGCACGCACATCCAGGCATAGCTTAGACTGGACACACAAAGACCTGTCGATACTCCAGTAGAATGAGCAGGACCTATAGGAGGATGCCCAAGAGATGTGACTGAAGGGAGGTGGAGCCATCGCAGGTGCTGACCATGGGGGTTCAGATGACAGCAGGCACCACACAATAATTGGGCATGTGGGCGGGGGTGGAAAAGTGCATTCATTTCTGGGTGGGGCAGAGCAACAAGAAACCCAGCTGGGATGGCCCTCTGCTCTGAAGGAAGGTGGAATGGAGCAGAGCAGAGAGCTGGGTCATGGAGTCAGCTGGCGTTGAATCCTGACGCTGCCACTCCCCAGCTCCGTGAGAGAGAACCCTGAACCCCAATTTTCTCACAGGAGGGGACAATGACACCTGTCGTGGGAAGTTATCTAGAGACATAACTTAGTCATAAAGCTTTTAGAACAGTTATTAAGTGTTCCAACGTGAGAAAATTGCCAGGATTTGGGGGGAAGAGACACATGGGACAGAATTAGGGGCTGAGATGGGTGCGATCACCACAGCCTAGGTGGAGTTCTAGGGGCTGTGAGTGTGGGAGGGGTACAAGACTCCCCAGTCAGGTGAGAAAGAAAAGACTATGAGGCTGATCATATAGTTTCGAACTCATCAGGATTAGCTCAGGTAGAGGAAAATGGCTTTGACACAGGGGCCCAGTCAGTCATAGGGAAGAAGAAGAAGAGATGCTGAAAGAAACAGGAGGGTCTGAGGGAGTCAACTACAAGCTCACTGGTGACTGAAGAGGACGAGGACTCTTACCCAGTAGTGACTGTGTCCCACGTGCTTGTCGCAGAACAGAAAGAGATGCTTGAAAACAGGTAGACAACAGGTAGAACGGATTAGCTTCTTGTCTAGCTTCCACCAAATGCTTTCTAAAATGGCTAACCTTGATATTATAGTAGAGCCTGAGGTACAGGGAGAACCCAGAGTGAGAAGAAATTGACCCGAGGAATGGCATTTCTGTAAAGGCTGAGACCTTTTGGTATCCCTATTTCTGGGCCAGAATTTGGGAACCACTGACTTAAAAGCTAAACGTTAAAGTGGGTCCTGATCTGAGTGGACCCATTTGCAAATGATTGTTTCTGTTGTCAACTGAGCTCGTGAGCTAAGGGTCCTTTGAACTGAAATCAGAAGATGCTTTCAAGAAATCTGTTAGTTACTTGAATATAAAATTAATTCAAATTATGAAAAGCTATGCTTGAGCAGCGACAATTTAGAATTTGTGTTAACGACGGACTTTTGCTTTTAAAGTTGAAAAAAAAAAAGAGGATCATTCCTATTTTAAAAAGAGTTCAAGCCGGGCGTGGTGGCGCACGCCTATAATCCCAGCATTTGGGAGGCAGAGGCAGGTGGATTTCTGAGTTCGAGGCCAGCCTGGTCTACAGAGTGAGTTCCAGGACAGCCAGGGCTACACAGAGAAACCCTGTCTCGAAAAAACAAAAACAAACAAACAAAACAAACAAACAAAAAAAAAAGAGTTCACTTTTTCTAATTTTAGAAATTAAGAACAAATAATTCTTAAAATTTGGAGTGACTCCCACCCTTTTTTTTCTCTCTCTCTCTCTCAACCTTTAGATAAGCTTTAAAGTCTTACAGCTTCAGCTCACTACTGCATTATGCCTTTTCTTTCTTTACTGTGAGCAATGAATTTTGGGACCCAGAGAGCGGCTGCTGCTCTAGACAAAGTCACAAGGGATAAGTCCCCCGGCAGTGTGTGCATGCACGGATCAACACCGGACACTTGTCTAACAACCTGATCGTTCATTCAGATGGCCACCGTGACGCATTAGAAAGAATTCTTTCTTCTAACTAATGCTATCTCGATGTGCTTTAGTAGTAAGTTATTGAATAGTTCCTCTTCCCGTTTGTCAGCCTTCTGGTTTTTCCTTTGCATAGCCGTAATGCTGAGTAGAAAATGACTATTACGGTGACTCTCTTTTTGACTGTCAAAAAGCATATGAAGTTAAGATGAATAACTCCAAATGCGACGGTTGCAATGACTGCAGTATTAATGTAGTTATAAACTGCCCTGTAGCGTTAACCGCCTCCCCGAGATGCCGTTTTTTGCTTTCCTGTGTCCTCAGCATTTCTTTTGCTCTTAAGATTCTAGGATGGTGCCTGATTTGTTCGGCATCCTTCTTCTCCCTGCTGACCACTTGTTATGCACGCTGCAGATCCAAAGTCAGCTATCTGCAGCTGAGCTTCTGGAAGACGTACGCACAGAGGGAGAAGGAGCAATTGGAAAACAAGCTCCTGGAATGCGCTAACAAGCTGAGCGAGAGGAACCTCAAATGCTTCTTTGAAAACAAGAAGCCAGATCCCTTTCCCATGCCCTCCTTTGGTGCCTGGGAGGCTGCATCGGAGCTACATTCCTTCCACCAAGACCGGGAACACTACAGTACCCTCCACAAGGTGGTCGATGACGGTCTGGAGCAAAGCCCCCAAGAGGAAGAGACAACCATGATCCTTGTGGGCACCGCCCAGAGTTTGTGAATCATCTACCATTCCCTGACTCAGATATCCTGACATCATTCCAAGTTGAGTCTTCTGCTGTTTCCATGACAACCTGAGCCTCCGCATTGTCTCACCATCAGAGCTTCTTTAGAAGATAACAACACAGTGGGAAACTGTTATGAAGCCTCAAAGAGCAATCCCTAGATGGGCTCAGACTGATGCTGAGTGATGACACACCCTTTGAGCTGGTAGAGGATCGTGCCCAGGAAGTCCAACAGTTGGTCCAAGCTCTAAGATTTTATGCCCAGCCCTCAGTGCCTAGCAAGATGGTCTGCCACTATCTGTTATGGTATTCAGAGAGAGAGAGAGGTCTGTGCCCAGTGGTACCCAAACAGTGGCCATCAGGAATCCTTTTCCGAAATATATGCAACGCATTTTAAGTTGGAAGGAATTCTGCCATTTAATTAACATTTCTTTCTACAGAAAACGCCCATTTCCAAGACTCACTAAACTGAAAGAATATAATGTCTAAAAAATCAGAGGTTCCTGCATTTTCTCCAATGTCTAGACGTCTGTCTGGGAACGGGGATGCCTCATGACTGCTGTGGGTGGGAGGTACTTATACCATCACAGGACAATTTCT